>OX375873.1:89239977-91639977 GCA_947359465.1 Metellina segmentata | reverse complement strand
GTACACTCTTGAATACAATTGAGACAAGGGAAATAGCTTAACAAAAAATAATAAATGTAATGATTATACACGAAGGATAAAGCTTTAGAACTAAACTTCTAAACTGCTTTCAGGGGTCGTCGTGGATCAGTGGGTACGCAATCTGAACTCAAAACCTACGAGTTGTAGGCAGGGCCGTTTCGTTTTTTCTTTGGGTATCTCTCTTCTTTGTTAGAAAAACCTTCCTTGTGTGTGTATGTCCATTACTTAATGCTGTTTGTTGCAACATGGCTAAATATTACCATTCTGCCATAAAAACAATCAAACCAAGCACTTTCTATATTTCTTCAACAGACAAGTTGCCGTCGTTGACTCAGTGGGTATACCTATACGCTAGCAACCCCCATGTTGTAGATGATAGAGGTTCTATTCTCATGTTGTAGATGATAGAGGTTCGATATTTCTCTCTTCTGTATCAATAAAAATTACCTTGCGCATGCATGTCTATTACTTGACGTTGCTTGTACTGTGTTTGAAGCAGCATGGCCAAATATGTCCCTTCCACCATACAAAACACAAACAACCTAACGACAATGCACAAGAATTAACCCTCTAAGTGGTTGTGACGAATTCCAGCAAGATATAATCAATTTTACTAATGATTCTATACATTGTTATCAGAATACTGTAGATTTTTTTATTATGACGAGATCAATATATGGTATGTTTTCTTCCAATTACAAGATATCTCGTCCATCAACAACAGTTAATGGTTTTGCCAATGACGAGATACTTCGTCAAGACAACCACCAGGTGGGTCATAAATTATTTTCATATAATATATAAAAATGAGCAATAAAAGATTATACAGATACTGAATGATTCCAGGGGATATCTACTTATGTAGATGGTATATCTTTAGAGGTTATCTATGTATATAATTTACAAATATTCAGTTACATATACATCCAGTACCAGTCGACATGTAGGTCAAACATTTTGACTCTCCTCTGCACAGCAATGCTCAGCGAACTTATATTTTACGTCCATGGCACACGAGACATCGTTGCCAGGAATGCCACAATGAAGAGGAATTCACCCAAATAATGGTTATTCAAAAATGGTAGGTATTTTTAAGTAAAGTCCTATTGGAGCAACACAATGGGCTGTTAGCGACGGTCCAGGATCAAATCCGAAGAGAAAGATCCAAGGACAACACCACTCTAAGCAATGATTTTTCTAATTCTAATCCTGAGGTTACATGTGAGTTCTTTGTACCGATAGTATACTTATATACTTTTGAAACATGGTCACACCTGTACAGGCACTCTGCTCTCCAAACTTCCATAATACGCAAACATGAGGACATTTGAGCCCACGAAAGCAATGTGAGTTATCATGAACCAGCCCCTTTGTCTTTGTTTGGATTCCAACTCGCAATCTTCCAGTTGCTAATTCGTTACTCTTCCAAATGGGCTTTTTGCGGCCCTATTCAGAAGATGATACGGAACAGTTTGTCTTTCCGTTACAGAGGCCAAAATAGTTTCTAATGTCGTAAAACTTTTACTTGGCCAAAATATACGTTCCCTCTTGATTTACGAGGTGTGACAAGAAAATAACGGGACCGTGCATCGACACGGATAATGACTCTCTATTGCTCAAGAAAGCCATGGGCTATTAAGCTTGATTACCTTTGTAACATAACATAAATTTTATGTCTTAGTCAGTTGTAGCACACAAATCATTTGTAATTGAAGGGTTTTTGATTGTCGATCGCAATATGCTGATTTCTAGAAATGGACGTTATCTTAAAATTCCTTGTGGTATTGAAAATCTATTTAGGAATTTCAAGTAGCAATAAAGTCTTTCTTTAAAGTTCATTGTCATGTTACTGGCGTGTTTGAATGACGTAAAAGGTTTAGCCTGGTTAGGATTTTAATGCGCAAGGCCTAAATTTAGCAAAGCTATTCCGAACAACGTAAGAGATTTTGTAAGATAATCCTTTTCTAAGAAGCCGAAGAGCATTTTGAAAAGGAGATAATGAATAAAATGAATGAAATTAGCAGGGTGTCACGATCACTTGATTTAAATCAACAATTAAAATCATGATTTTAATCAGACCATTTTAATAAAAATCATGATTTTAATCAGACCATTTTAATAAAAATCATTGATTTAAATCACAACCAATCTTACGTTTTTATAACTAAGTAAATACACTCTAAGAAAATCACAGAACTCATCATATGCTTTAACTTTCTGAACGCATTGTGATTTCAGCACATATGGCTACATCCAGTACTGATCAACTTTTCAAATTAAATGTTTGGCACACTAGACGTATGCAAATAATCTGAGGTGTCTATGGACTAAGTAATCTGTTGAGTGTTGAATCAGGGATTCTGCCGAACAGTAAAGTAAAAAACAAATTGGCATATATTTGAAAGTTTTGACAATGTTAATTCATAATTTTATAATATGTTACGAATAATAAAGAATTTATTCATAAAGTAATCATTCATTCATTAAAGTGTGTGAAAAGCATGGGAAAATATTGTACATTAATGTTATACTTAAAAATGTCTTTAGCTATTGATAGTATCCATGACTAGTAGGCCTACTTCTAAATATGAATACAGCGAAAGAAAAAAACATGTTTTTATTTTAATCAGACTATAATTTAGTATGTCACTTACACTTACTGATAAAGTTGTTAACAGGATGATGTAATTTACTCAAGAACAACTATGTAGGATGTCACTTGCGTTTTAAAGTTAAACAAATATTTTACCTTTTGCTTTTATTTTGAAAATTCATTTTTAAATATATTACCATGTAACAAACTATGATTATTAGTAAAATAAGTATTGATTTACCATAACACCAATCCTGATTGTTTACTTAAAATAAATATTGGTTTACATGTCCAGGTCAAAAACTCAATTTTTTTTAATTTAGCAAATATATTAATAATTATAAAAAGAACAATGTATAGGGCCTACAGAAATTTAAATAAAATCATCTGATTTCAAAATAACATAAAATTACTTGTTTAAAAAAAAGTCATGATTTTTTACACCCTGATTAACATTCTGGGAAGAAATAAAAAGTAAATTCATATTTATATATTATAATTTAACTTGTTTAAAAAAATGTTTTTCAATAAACACTGGTAAAACAATCTGAGCTGTGTACAGCAATTGTTTCATACATAAATGACAATACCTGCACGGCATTGCCCGTGGCAAACAGTACCTGGGGCAATGTAGTAGGGCAAACAGTACCTGCACGGCAAAAAAATTTGATTTAAATAAAAAAATCATTCAATTCTTCATTTTTTAAAAACAAATCAAGATTTTTTTTTTACACTCTGGAAGTTAGATCAATCAGGACATCGATAGCAGGCGATAAAACTTTGTAAAAAGTATTCAAACAACATGACAAACGTGTAAGAAAGGTTTCCGACTTTCTCAAATCTGGACAGAGAGAAAAACAAATCGACATTCGTTCATGCAATTTAGATAAAATCATAGGAGGTTTTCGCTTTTTAGAAGATTTCACCATGTGTAATAAAAGTTTAAAGTTTCTGATTGTTCGGAATCAGAAAACAATCGATGCAATTGAAAACATCGGTTCTATATCAATGAGATGAACGTAAACGTCGGCCCTGCAGGTTTGGATTGTCATACTAAGGTCATCTTTTGCTAAACGAAGGTTAACTAGACCTCGGACATGTAAGCATTGACCCTCCAAGTGGTTTCAACTGGATGACATCCATCAAGATCTGGACAATTTTCGCCATCAAGATATTGCCTATTTTTTATAATGACGAGATCAAGGCTGTCAATTCTCATCTATGACGAGAGACTACGAGATCTTTATGGACTAGATATCTTGTCCATCAGGATAGCATAAGATTTCTTCTAATGACGAGATGAGACAACCACCTGCGAGTTATTGAAAAATTATCCCCAATGCTGATATAAAAAAAGTATTGAAGATTGCAAAACTGTAAACTGGGAAAGTATTTGGAATGGGTTGGTGTTAAAAGATATACAGTAGTACCCCGACTTACGTGAACTCGTAGTTACGGGGTTATAGATTTTTTTTCATTTGGCAACACTGCCACTTGCTAACTTCAGTTTTTCTCATGCTGTGATACGCATTGGACGCGTTTCCCGCGAAATCTAGGCGCACGATTACGGGGTATTACAGCATTTTAAAACTAAGATTCAATTACTACTTAATTTGAGATTACGAGATCAAGTTCTGGTCAGTTTTCGTCTAACAACGAAAGACGATGAAATCTTGATGGACGAGGTATTTGAAGTACTATTGCTACTCAATCTCGTTTTTATAGTTCCATCTCTTATATTAAAGTCTGGATTTTACGCACAAGGAATAGAACTGGGTAAGTTGCTTCACATAGATGTTTTTAAGTCATATAAATGGACATACCCACACAAGCAAAATTTTACTGATTCATAAGAGAGAAATACAGAAAGGATAGTAGTAGTATAATCGAATCTACAATGCCTACAGCTTTGTAGGATGCTAGTGTAGTGAGCAAATCCATCGAGTCACGACCGGTCATCGTATATCAGCAGGTCTTCTAAAAAAGGGAGATCAAATGTACATTCCATACAATAATGGACCGGATGCCAGCGGTTTTGCATAAAATCCGACTACTTGTTGGGGAGTATTTTTCGTGGTATTGGCCTGGGACCTCTGCATTTTGTTCCTGGTCAATTGAACGCTGAAGCCTACGTGAACATTTTGGACAATCAGATTCTTCCTACGCTCTGGCATTTTTATGGAATGGACGAATGTTACTTCCAGGACGACAAAGCTCCATGCCATGTTGCAGCCTCTGTCAAGCAGTGGTATAAGGATATGGATGTAAAACGTCTTCCCTGGCCTGCTCAGAGTCCCGACCTAAACCCCATAAAACATTTGTGGGACGAGTTAGAGTGACGCTTACAGACCAGGAAATCACGTCTGAAATCTACAGCTGATTTGGAGAAATTCTTGCAGCAGAAATGGACACATATACCCAAGCTGTGTATCAAAAGCTTGTTGAAAGTATGCCCAGAAGGGTTGCTAGTGTAATTGCAGCACGTGGGGGATTATCCCCGTATTGAAGCATGTATTTTTCCCTTATAACCATCACATCTTGCTGTCCAGTCCATTATTGTAGTAGGGTAGTGTATAATAGACATTCCTATATAGTATTGTAGTAGAGTAGTGTATAATAGACATTCCTTAAGTTGTTCAACCGTTTAACGAACTTTTAAGTAAGTTATAAAATAAATGAATACTTATAGGATAAATTTCGTGGTGCAGGATCAGCCTTGAGTAGAAATAATTTCTACTGTACAGCTGTTTAAAGGCTAACTACAAGTTTGTAGGTTAAACAATAGAAATTATAAGAACTTTGACAGCGTTATATATCTTTTGAACAAATTTAAGTATAACTGTATTTCTCAGCATAATGAAAATAAACATTTTATTGTCTCCTAAAGGCAGTTATTGAGTTTATGCTCTAACTGACACTGTAATTTTGAGTTACAATTACCATCATTATTCTAAACGTAATCACTTGTTTAAACTTCTTATAATTCAAGAATATTATTCCCATTAAATAAGCTCAGACTAAAACAACATGCATTGCATTGCGATTAATACATCAAAAATATGTCTTCCATAACGCTGATTATGAGTATAATGACGTGGGAAAAAATTCTAGTGTACCTACAGAAAGTGCGCCTTAGGTTTTAAAAATAGTGTTGATACAATTTTCCTGTTCAACTAATTAATAAATGCTTAAAATGAATTTTTCTCCAGTATAACAATGCATTTTATTTTGATCTTTTATACAAAGTTTAATTTCGCGTGTTTTTTTTAAGAAATTAAGCCTTTTTAATCTTCATGTTAATTTGACCTTTCACAAAATTATGATAAGAATTAATTAAACACTGATTTTCTCCAGCTTTCACTAATTTTGTCAGAAGCATGTATTTGGTAGCTCTATAATATCTCGTTGGGTTTTTTAGTTGGTGATATTGGAACTTATTAACAATTCATTTTCTCGATTCTCTGATGCTTCTTTTTTTTTACTCCACGCAAAATCAAAACTCAGGAGGGAAACAACTTTTAACCAATTATAATGATTCATAATAATGCAATTAAGAGAGGAATACTTCGCAAAACTGAAAATACACAACAAAAATGTTTTTGTAATGTTTTGGTTAATTTCTTTCGGTCACACTTTGTTCGATGATATTGTCAAAAGGTTTCTAAAATCGTCCAAACAAAGTAGCTTAATTTATAATTAATTTCTGCACATTTACATGACACATAAGTTGTGTTATTTTGGATTCATTGTGCTTAGTAAGATGTACTTTAAAGCAAGTAATATTTACAGTCCAATAAAGTCTACACTAGAAGAAAATAATTCAACCTCATACTTTATTTATTAAATACATTATAATATACTCAAATATATTAAAATATTTTTTTACCAAATTAAGAAACAGAGGCATTAAATACTATGGTTTATGTAACATGAATGTTATATATATATAGAGTTATATATTATATGTTATATATATATAGAGTTATATATTATATCTTATATATATATATAGAGTTATATATTATATGTTATATATATAGAGTTATATATTATATGTTATATATATATATAGAGTTATATATTATATGTTATATGTATAGAGTTATATATTATATGTTATATATATATAGAGTTATATATTATATGTTATATATACAGAGGCTGTTCGCACATTTTTTAGACGATTTTGGTTAGCGGTAATAAAAAATCATTTGCTGCAAAAGAAATAATTGCAGTTGTACTATGTTTTTAAAAGTCAAAATTATCGTCTGCGGCTTGAGAGGTTTGTTTTTATTCAAACTGGCGTTTTTAACGAAGCAGTGTTTCGAAGTCTATATTTATGCTCTTTCCGAAGAGAAAAATTCATATTCTGTTATCCAAAAACGATGTGAGAGTCATGGTTTTGTGATATCTAAAGCGTCGATAGGTAATATCGTCAACAAGAAAGGAAAACAACGTCAAATTGGAGCCTCAAGTGGGACAAAAATTCCAAACAAGTATCCAAGGAAGAAACGGACATCTTCGACTATTGCAAAGGTACGTTGTTTAATGTTAAAAGAAAATCCCCCTAGTCAAAGGACAGTCGCAAAATCATTAAAATGCTCGGTGTCCACTGTAAACAAAATGATAAACGCTGATTTAAATATTAGGAAAGCGAAAAAACGCAATGTGCATCGTCTTCCTCCAAAGCATATCTCTGAACGCATGACACGCTGCCGAATTCTATATAAGAAACATCCAAAGAAAAATGTAAAAAAAATTGTCACAATAGATGAATCATGGGTGTATTTAAAGGATTGCAGCAAAAAGAAGAGCTAATTGTTATCATAAAAGGGGAGAACAAAATTTAAGTACATGGTTCACAGAATCGAAAGAAAGTTTTTCTAACGGTTCATGATTGTTGCTCGTTTTTCATATAATGGCAAGTTAGAAATAAAGAGAGTGGGAAAAAATGTCATGATTAACTCCAAATACTATCAGGAACATATTTTATCGCCAATTTTTCTGAATGAAATACCATCGCTTTACCCACAGTGCCATCAATCTGTGGAACTCCATCAAGACAAAGCTAGCAGTCACACATCAAAATCCACTGTAAATTTCCTAAAAGACATAGAACAAAAAAAACGGTATCAAGGCCATACCCTTCACTGATATCCCTACTAAATGTCCCGATGTATCACCTATGGATTTTTATGCTTTCGGATTTTTAAAATCTGCATTATCCAAACGTCGTCCCACAACCCTTACAGGACTCTGGAAAGCTGTTCAGGAGGAATGGGATATAATATCTCTTCTGACACTTGAAAAGGCATTATTATCCTGGAAATTACGGTGTCGAAAGATAGTTCAGAATCAGGGCTATCAAATAGAACATTTAAAACACAATAATTGTATGTAATTTAGTTTTGTGAATACAGTATACATTGTCTAAAAAATGTGTGAACAGCCTCTATATCTATATAAATAAGAATGGAGTGTTTGTTTGTACATTCAATATTGTCAACCCATTTCAAGTTTTCTATCCGATTTGGACCCTTCTGATGCCGAATCCGCCTTTTTCTCGTTTGGTGTCTGTCTGTCCGTCTGTCTGTATGTTGTGCCCTATACATGTCCACGCGGTTTAAGATATTTTCATGGAAATTTGCATACAGTAAGTATTTGTCTTCATTTAGTGAGTGGAATTGGTTGCGAAAGTCTGTCTGTCCGTCTTTCTGTTCTATTCTCGATTTTGTGTTTGTGTAGGCATTACATTAATTGTATTCCAGATATTTGATTGCAGTGTATTTTATTTTATATATTATCTATTAGTTTAGTGAATTGAATATTTAACATTTCTTTATTGTTATATTTAGATGAGCTTCATGCTAAAACACCTGAGTAAGTATACTTAAATGTACCATAATTTGGTAGTTTTGGAAAAATTGGAATGTCTATTGAATATTACGATAACTTCGATTGCTTTACCAGTACTGCTGAAAAAGTAATTA
This sequence comes from Metellina segmentata, assembly GCA_947359465.1. Taxonomy (NCBI): domain Eukaryota; kingdom Metazoa; phylum Arthropoda; class Arachnida; order Araneae; family Tetragnathidae; genus Metellina; species Metellina segmentata. The sequence continues at coordinate 91,631,373 of OX375873.1, read as the reverse complement.
TTCTTCAAAAAATTATATTTTTTAATGGAATTTCAGCTCTGATACTTCAGTTATTTCTAGTCTTATTTTTGTTATTTGCGCAATGAAAACGATTTCTGAATATTTGAGACAGACGATATTTTTCAACGAAACGAGAATGAACAAGATCGCGTGAGCAGTGATATTTTCTGTTTCTTTCCCTCTGAATTAATTTCACATTTCTAAATTTTGTGCACTTTTAGTTGTAAATTGTGGCAACTGTGCGAGATCAAGAGATAAAAATGAATCACAAACTAATATGTTTAGAACAATTTTTCCGACTTTTTTATTTTGTTCTATTTTACTCTGTTTTCTGTTTTAAATATTTATTATTTTAATAAATGTGTTTTCCTTATCATCACACGCAACAGCACCACAAAGTATTAGACTTAAAAAACGTTAGGTAAGTCAGTATAAATTTTAAGTAAATTTTAAGTGTAGTTATGCCATTATTGAAAGAATAATGCCGTTATTGAAAGAATAATAATGTTTAAAAATCCAAACTAGAACTTTTTCCAATATTAAAAAATTCGTTGTAATAATGACAGGAAAAGATTGCAAAATTTCACAATGTTGCATACCGGAGGCAAGAGTGCCACAAGTAAAAAAATATTGTTTTGTTGACTATGAGTGCGAGAGCTCTCACCGTAAATCGCAATTTTAATTAATTGAGTTGAACATGAAAATAACCAAATCTCCCTCAAAATCGTGTTTTATAGTAGTAACCTTAGTATCACCTTTCGTCATTTTGTAGCTTTGTCATAGAGCAATTGTGCAATGTATGTGAAATGTATTACATGAATGGATATGCATGTGTAGGATTTGTGTCCAAAGTAAGTTGTAGAAAATATAAAGATGTCGAAAGGTGTTAAAATAAATTTTTATTCTATAAAAAACGTAAGTCATTATATATTTTGATTATCTCTTCAATTTAGAGTAAACCAATGCAAACCGAGTAGGGTCGGGTATTTTGCTACTATATATATATATATATATATATATATATATATATATATATATTGCTGTTTGTAAAAAATGCAACACCACGAGGGAGTCATCAGAATTAAATGAAATTTAATACACAAACGGCTTGTATTAGTACAAATAAATGAATAAATTTTCAAAGCAAAAAAACAATATTTAGTGTCCGAATGTAGCCACCATGCGCTGCAATAAGCGTTGCTATACGACGTGGCAGATGTTGAGAGTCTGCTTGTGGAAGTGAATTCCATATTGTTTGTATGCGCACCCAAAGTTCGTCTTTTGAAGCTCTAGGACGCGGATCACGAGCTAGACGCCAACCACCCAAATCCCACAACTTCTCAATAGGCGATATATCCGGCGAATAAGCAGGCTAAGGAAGAAGTTCCATGTGTTGGGCTGAAAAGAAGTCTCGAACATTCCTTGCAACAAGTGGGCGTGCATTAATCCTGTTGAAAGATAGCTCCAGGGATACCTTGAAGTAAAGGAACGACTTGAGGCTCTAGCACTTCACGGACGCACCTGTTGCTATTCAGATTACCCTCAATTCGTAGCAGCTGAGATCGGCCATGATACGAAATCGCACCCCAGACCGTAACTCCGGGTGTTCGGCCACTATGACGTTCGATAACCCACTCTGGAAGGCAGCGTTCATCGGTATAGCGTGTAACACGAATGCGGCCATCGTGGTTCACAAATTAAAGCGGGATTCGTCAGAAAAGACAACTTGTTGCCAATTAGCTCGCTAGGCTCTGTGCTCATGAGCCCATTGCAGACGCAGCAGTCGATGGTTTGGCGTGAGGGGGATCCTGTATAAAGGAATCCTTGCACGCAATCCACGGTGCAGTAGACGTAAGTGAATTGACGAAGCCGACATTAGTACACCTCTAGCAGTAGACTAAAGTGCTGCCAACTGCCTGGAGGAAGCTGTACGGTCATTCGTCGCCATGTGGACCAGGTGTCTGTCATCGCGCGCTGACGTCACTTTCCGTCGTCCACTCTTAGTTTTTCGAGTTGTCAGGTGCACGTCGGTCCAGTGCTTCCAAACTCGCATCACTGTGGAACTGTTCCGCTGCCCACTAGCTGCTATTGCGCGATAGGAAAATACACTTCACGAAGGCCGATGATTCTCCCCCTTTCAACTCATTAAGTTGTTGAAATTTCATCCTATTTCGTCGTGGAGGCTTACTTAGGTCTCACTAAACGTTCGCCACTTAAAAATAACCGTGTACTCTTTTCAACATCCCTCTACAGCCCTCTACTTATACACTTTTAGCATCAGTTCAGAGGGAGCTGCTCACACCTCGCATGCGTGGTGAATCTGAAAACTACTTTGCATAACATCCTATAGTTGACATTTGCTGCAATAGCATTCGGATGATAATTCATGGTGTTGCATTTATATATATATATATATATATATATATATATATATATATATATATACAATATAAACCCAGTACATTTATGCAATTTGGTTCAAAATATTAAGGAGGGTTTAAGGGGGATCCCTATACAGTTTATGGAAAAATAATCACAAGTATTGATTAAAATATTTGAGGTTTATATTGAATGACTCACGTGAAGTCGTGCGCATCGTCAGGACCCCGTTGCATCCGGTTTCTGTCTCCGTCTCAAGTGAGTCCCGTGCATCCAGCGTTCTCACTTATCTGGTTTCGAGGTTTGGCGGGAACAAAGTGGGAACCCTCATTGAAGGAAAGGGTAACTGGATCTCATCCCACTGTCTTCAGATGGGATGGGGGTCATCTCAAAAAGGAAACTAGTAAGGGGCTTGTATTAATGCGCTATGTTTAAGGTCTAATGGACATGTGGTGAAGGTAGCTTCACCACCACAGTTTACATATTCTGCTTAGATTTATTAGATCTCAAAATTGAAGACCTATGATAGAAAGTTCGTTGAAAAGGATATACCTAATCCTGCATGTAGTATTTTGCATTGAAAATATTAGTAAAATCTGCACCTGTGCATAGACAGACAAACAAGTAGTCAGTTTTAATTTTAAAAATGATCTACATTCCTTTTCTCGGTAGGATAGGTAGTTGAATTAATGTCGCGACGTAACAATACATTGGGCTATTGGCAACGGCCCGGGAGGTCCACATCTGAGTTGCCCCCCTACTCTCCAATCTTAGACATCACCCCAACGCGAGTTCGTTTGGAGTCATTTTAGCTAACGTGTACCAGTTCCCACGAACAAGACTCTCTGCATCGAGTTTTGATCACGCTACTCTCTTTACAAGAGACAGAATTTCAGTGATGTACCACTGAATGTCCATGATGCCTATGATCAGGTAACAATGACACACTGTGATGTACCCATTCAGATGCCTCTCCCACTGTATCTGCGAATAAGGTCTCTATAGATTGCCATTTCCATTCATTCAGCACTAGGCAGCTGAATGCTTGTATCACGCTGAGCGTTAGTTTGTAAGGAATATTACTTGGGATCGAGTTTCGAACTCACAATCATCCGGTTTCTAATCCACCACTCTGCCTTTGAACGGAAACGAATATACGTAATTGGTCTTCGATAATTCGACATAAATTGTGGGTCCCCTGTACTCTTATATCCAGTTTTAAAAAATCTAAATATACTACTGCGATCAAAAGGTAGCCGAAATGCAGTCATAAAACAAAAGGTAACAATTTATTGGTCAAAATGTACTACATCTTCTTCAAAGTAATCTCTTCCTACTTCAATGCACTTCTGCCAACGTTTTTTCCAATCCTCGAAACATTCTTTAAAGTCGTTAAATTTTCTTTTATTTCATCAATGGACTCAAACGATGACCATGAAGATGGAGTTTCACCCGTGTAAAAAAGAAACAGTCACATGGTGCTATATCAGGTGAATACGGTGCTTGTGGAGCCGTATTTGTTGAACGTTTCTTCAAAAAATCACGAATAATAATGGCATTGTGAGAAGGCGCATTATCGTGATGCAAAACCTATGAGTTATCACGCCACAATCCAGGTCGTTTTCGACTTGTATTTTTGACGAATGATATAGGAAAGTTCAATAATGTCTCTTACTGTTAAACAACGATCACTAATCACCAATTCTCTGAACTGATTGACATGTTGATCATGAGTCAAAGTGCATTGTCTACCAGATCGCGAATCATATACGACAGATTCTCTACCTTCTTTAAACTTTTTATACCAATCAAATACTGTTGTTTTTTATAAACAGTCGTCTGTAAAAGCTTTTTTAACATTTCAAATGTGCAGAAATTTCATTGCGGAAACAAAATTTAATGCATGTTCTTTGCTGAATTTTATTCGATATTTTGGAAAATCAACGAAATGAAAATTTTTCTCTTATTGAAAACAAATTTATTTCCAGACGATAAAATAAAAAAAAAATCCCTGATTGTTGCCACAAAATAATAAAAGTCTCAAAAATATTTGATAATAGTTTGCAGACGATATATACTATTTATGTATTTTAAAGGAAGTATTCTGGATACTTTTTGATCACGGTATATTTACGCTACTGTTTGTGAAAATATCAACAACATGAAGGAATCATGCAGGATTTGCAAAATAAGTTAGGATATACAAATGATTAGAATTACAAAGCGATCACACATCTGTGAGTCGAGAAACCGTCTCTAAACTTCCAAGTGAGCCTTGTATAAAAAGCACTATTGAGGTGCGTTGGAATGTGTGTATCCTCGTTTGACTGCTGTAAATGATTGATTACAAGTCAATATTCCTCGCCATAATCGCAGAGGGCCACACGAGTAAATAACGGAGTTCGAACGGGGCCACATAATCGGCCGCCTCCGTGAGGATGGTTTTTCGTATCGTGAAATCGCCACTCGCACGGGGCGTAATGCCACAACACTGATGGGTTTGTGCAAGAGATGGGCCATGGAGAACCGGACAAGTCAAAACAATCACTACACCACGAGATGACAGACATCTCATCCGCATGGCGGTGACGGACCATACAGCGTCCTCTCCTGCGTTGGCACAACATTGGAACTTGTCTGCAAGTGTGCCATTGTCTGCCCCTCCGGATCGTCGACGTCTGCTGCGCCATGGGCTACGTGTTAGGAATCCTCTGAGCAGGATTCCCTTAACGCTGAACCACCGACGTCTGCGGCTACAATCGGCTCACAAATACAGCCAATGGCGTGACGATTGGCAACAAGTCGTTTTGTCAGATGCAATGTAATCCCATGTTTCTTGTAATGTCCCTCTATTGAGTGTCTTGTATTGTCCCGCTATAATCTAGACATTAACGATGGACGCGTATTTGAAAGACGATACAGAGATTAACGCCTTCTTCCAGAGTGTCTTATTCAGCGTCATACTTGACGAACGCCAGGTGTTATGGTCTGGGGCGCTATTGGATATCATGGGTAATCCCGCCTGCTCAATGTTGTGAGGACCCTGAACAGCGGGCGCTAAATCAGGGAAGTTGTGGAGCCCGAGGTCCTACCCCTCGTGCAACGCTTTCCCGGAGTTTTCTGTATTTCAGCAAGACAATGCTCGTCCACATGTTGCTCGGAATGTACAAGCCTTCTTCAGTGCAGATTTTTTTCAGTGTTGCAATTTTCACAAACAGTAGTGTAGAAACGAGATAATTTTGCAATCGTAAGTCGAACGTTTGGATTGAGGTAACACGTCAATTTACAACAGGCAGTATGTCTATGCTATCCTTATATGTTGGTGATTATAACAAGAAAGGACATGCTTTTACACGATGTGTCAATTAAGTTCTGAACGATAATTGAAGACAGCCTGGAAACGGATTTCTAGTTTAAATTCTTTATCACAATCCGACCTTATTTGGCAATGGTAGCAATTATCGCTTAAGAATGCAATATTTAAATCATACGGTTAGAGTGGAATGTTAAAAGGGAAAATTAAAGGTGAAAATGTTGTAGAAACTTGATTATCCGTGCTCCTATTAATCGAGTATGCGTGTTATCAGAGTCGAACTTGACATTGACTTTTTATGTTTAAAATAAAGCGTCGAGCACAGGTGTGGTCACTTTGTCCAAAGAGACTAGAAAGTAATGCTAAGAAGACCATTAAAATCTTTTTAAGAGTGTTTAAAAAGTAAGTAATTCGCGACCAGATTTATTGTAAAGTTAACACAATAAGTTCGTAATGAAACATAAATCCGATTATATACTATTCTTAACTCGTGTTTTATGAAATTTAGTAGCAGTAGTAGTAACGTATAGTGTAGCAAAACATATTCTGTATTTTGAATAGACTGTTTTGGGTTACTATGTCCGTATTACTTTACTTTCTGGTTACTATCCAAAGTGGCTTTCTTTCCCCTTTCCTCCGATAACCTAGGCTCTATTGAAAATATAAAGTATTTAAAGTTAAGGTAAAAAGATAATATCATATACTTCACTATACAAGTGATTTTTACGAGAAATCTCGTCATCACGATATTGCCGTCTCTCTATGATGACGAGATAAAAATGTGGCTAATTTTTCTTATTCAATATTAAGATCTTATCAGTTTTCTTCTAATAACGTTATACCGCATCGAGATAATCACCTATAAAGTGTTAAAACATTTCCCCTTTTTATTCAGCTTAAATAAACACATCCATTCAGATAAATTATTTTTTAACCTTTAGACTACGGCAGGTACAGCAGTTGTACCTTGAAAATTATAAGAATCACGCCAATAAATAATTTAGACCACGACCGTTACAGCAGTTGTATCTTGAAAATTATAAGAAACGCGCCAAGATCGAATTATCTCGGTAATATCTCTAGCCTGGTCAAAAGGTTAACAATTATAGAACTAAGTATTCATTGCAATAGTTGGGAATACAGTTAAACGGGAGGATTCAGTAACAAGTTCTCTGAATCTTTTTCTGTGTTATCTCAGAGTTCCAATAGATTAAGGGCTATTGCTTCACTAAACCGACTGATTGAACTAGCTACCTCCATTCGGGTAACTTGAGAGGAAGTTAATCCCTTGTTAATCCTGTCGAAGTACTTACACCAGGGAATGTGGTAGGTAATTCACCGGAGAATAGCTGTTAGCGCCCGAATGTTCTTTCTTTCCTTTTCCTGCTAATCCCTCGGGGATAAAACATGTATCTACATTCGGAATTCTCTTTCGGTGCTGAAAATGATTAAGAACCTTTTTCAGATTAGTGAGAAGGGAGACAAAGTTAAGGTGGTGCCATATGGATAGTTCAAAATACTTGGGAATAGGAATTTATAGGAAATACTAATTTACGAACTGGATAGTGTGTAATTTCTTTGGATGTGTACGGGAATCTGATCATAAATTTATTGGAATCTTTAATCACCTTATCAATTTTATCCTCTGAGTACAATGTCTTTAAATGAATGCAAGGCCCTACTTTAATGTTGATGTAATCGAGTCTTTGTAATCTGTATGAAAGAATCCAGTCACAGGAATATATGTTTACATTTTGAGCTCCTTCAAGATTCAATAACTTACGCGACGAAAATCCTTTAAAGTTTGTGTAAAGCTCTGAATACATACACCTATGGACGTCAAAGGATATCGGAAATGAACTGTGTAAATGTGTTTAGTTTTAAATTAAATCTTTCTCACCATATCTTGCTGAAAGACTTTAACTCTAACCATTCCCATTAGCCGTCACATGTTCATATAAGTCAAAATAGGCTTAGCTTATTCATGCTGTACAAAAATTTGTGCTCTAAGCTTATTGTGTTCTTATTATGTCTATGTAGAATCTTTGAAAAAATTTCCATTAATTTAAGTTTTTTCCATTAAATATTAAAGGAATTTAGTTGACGGATAATGGATTTCCTTTCACTAGTCTTGTATTTAGAGAAGCTGGTGTCAGTCTTGTTGACTATTAGTGCGCCGTTTGGAAGATTTAGATTAGAATCATAATTATACAATATATACCGAATGTTTGTGCTATTGTAGCCGAATTTTATATCGATGAAGTCTAGTGCCAGTCTTATAGACTATTAGTGCCCCGTTCGGAAGATGTAGATTAGAACCATCAATATCAATATACCGAATGTTCGTGCTAACTAAGCCTAATTGCATACTGATAAAGTTTAGAGCTCGAGTGTGGGTACTTTTCCCATAGAGGTGAGAAAGTGCAGCGAAATCCGCTGTAGACATTTTGAAGAGTTAGAAATGTACATAACTCACTCACAAATACATTGTGAAATTGTAACACTGAATAGATACTGTGACGCAAATAGATTATTCCCCTATCATTTGCTTAATGTGTGCTTTGTGTTTGTTGCAGTTTTAAAAATATCGCCCTGTACTATAAAACAAATCCAACTTAACAACCGACTTAATACTTTTTTCATTAACCTTTTAATAGCTGTAGTAGTAACATGTATGGTACTTTTAGTGCATTTCATACAGACCCTGTGTTTTGTGTAACTACTTCCATATTATCAGAGATTCCTCGTTATCCGAGGTTGCCTCTGTACACTTTACCACGGATAATCGATAATCTACTGTAAATAGATTTATCAAAATTATCAAACATAGGAGAGATATTATATTTCTTGTTGAACTTTTATTTAGAATACATTAAGCATTTTACTAGTAGTTTTTTAACTACACCAATTTGTTTATTTCTTACTTGTTCCTAGACTCGTGTATTGAAACTTTGATCGGTTACGTTTTTGGTAGTTTCATAACTCGAAAGAAACTGTAATAAAAATATGGAAGAATCAAACTACATAAATTTTTCTACTTTTTATCAAATCTTTTATAACAACATCGTCTATTCAATTTTTATTTTATACATATGTTTTTGCTTTTAAGTATTTTCAGGATATTTTGTTTGAGTTATTACATTTTAAATACAAATACATTGCTCAGGGTTTTTCATATTTGTCGGCTTAAAGTAGAAACCATTAAGTGACGTTTTTTCGGAGACACTAAGTTTTTATTTACACAATGATTAGAATTATATCGTCAAGTCATAATATATTTAAAGAATAAATAACGCTATCAAAATGTTATCATTTTTATTTTCTGATCTATAATCTAATATGTAGTCCTTAAACAACTCGCAAATATTTTTGTCAGTTCATGAATTTCTGTTGTAAGCTGACGATTTTCTCACTTTTAGAAGTCAACATAAAGTCAGTACAGTCAGTTTTACTGTCTTGATTTTAATAAATGTTTAATTTCAATACTTTCTATGATTTCTAATTCAAGTCAGTAATTTCTATTGTTATCGATAAAACAGTTATAAATAAAACATTTATCAATAAAACAGTTATCAATAAAACAACTATCAATAAAACAGCTGGCAAGAAAATAGTTAACAATAAAATAGCTATCAATAAACAGTTATCTAAAACACTTTCTGATCAGTATCTAAACATATAGAGTAAATAGAAGATAGGACGAAGGGTAAATGAAAAGGTAATAACTCTTTCGGTCTGTAATTATTTCGTTTAACTCCATGGGTATAGGATAACATAAAATACGATCCCATGACTAAACCCAAAAAGGGGTTAATTGGATCAACCATTAGGCTAACGGATACCGAAGTAAAGAAGTCGGTTGTGCTGCAGAGGAAAATACCTTTGATTGTCAGAAAGAAAGCTGTGTTAGTTGGATTTCCGAAAGATCATGATCATTTGCAGTTGGTAAAGTATGGAGCAATTTCGTTTTTCTCCCGTTACTATCACCATTAAGGTAATTTTGAACACGCCATGCTTTTATACGATAGAGAAAGGATACTTGTGCATCAATCTTAGAGAACAGACATGCCGAAGATGTTTAGATCGTGATCTTGGCGACGACAACAATATCTCGCTGTTTATGATGCATTATATCGCGATGTTAATAACTTTGGTATGTCAACTCTCTTAGGATGGAATTAGACTTCTTACAAGAATGCGATGTTTAAATAAGGAGGTTGATCGTTAATTAACGTCGGAATATTGTCGACGGCGGTCTGGGATCTGTCCCAGAGGGAAAGATACGAGAACAACGACTCGTAATATTGAATCACTTTCAGATGACTAGGTCAGTACCTCAGTTAGCACATCATACTTCCCCAGCATGCCAATTTGAGAACATTTGAGACTACGACAGATTCAATGTGCACATGCCCCTCCGCTACACGACGGTCTTTTTTCGACCTAGTTTCGAACTTGGACCCCTTCCGGTTGATCTTAGAACTGTGTTATCCCGACCGCGTGATGTCAATGCCATGGTACTGAATGTTATGCTTTATATGTATGGATCACGATTTCGGTAATGGGCAATATCGTAACGCGGTGAAGACGAAAGTAAATCGCTATTTGCGGTTTGTTATATAGCGATGAATATATATTCGGTATGTTTGCTCATTAAGGTTGAAATACGACTTTTTTCAAGTTTATATTGTGATAGTAATCTGAACTGTCCCTGACCATCTTCCCAGTTGCAACTGATTTCCTGCAGTTATCAGAGCTCACCGGGAGTCGATCTGCTATAGGACTAGCTCTTAACCCTCCCGGTGGTTTTCTCGATGATGTACCTTGTCATTAGCAAAACTAATAAAATCTTGATGGACGAGATATCTCGTCCACAGAGATCTCGTCGTCTTTCGTCATTAGACAACCATTATAGACGGGCATTTTTTATAGTGACCAGATCTCTTCACTATAAAAAATTAACAATATCTCGATGACTAGGCATTTCCTCACTAGCAAAATTGACCAGATTCTCATGGATGAGATATCTTGTCGACAACACTTGGATGTTTAAATGGTTAGAAAACTTGTCAACTGAAGTGCATGATTACGAGTTTGAACCTCGTACCCAAGAGCTTCGTATGTGTTGAAGTCGGGTTAGCTTCTTGATTCTTTTCTCACGGTTCTTCTAGATAACAATCAAATTTCGGACAGATTCCTTAGTTCCACAAGAAAGCATGCCCAGCTGATATATATATATATATATATATATATATATATATATATATATAGACACTCCACTCTATAACAAAAAAATCGACGCACCAAGAAGGAGTTGTCCGATTGAGACAAATATTGGTGGATAGGAAAATTATGAACAGAATAGAAAATTATTAAAATTTCAGAGAATGATTTGAATGATTTATTTCAGAGTTACAGTAACGAGCTCAATAAGGTGTTGACCCGCCTCTAGCCTGGATGCAAGCTGCCACACGGCGTGGCATAGACCGATAAAGCTCCCGGTTGGTCTTCTGCGGTATTTCTCGCCATATTTGCTCCAATTGTCGGACTATGTCATCAACATTCCCTACCAGATGCAGTCGCCTTCCCATCGTATCCAGGACATGCTCGATGGGAGAGAGATCTGGTGATCTGGCTGGCCAAGGAAGTGTTTGACAAGCTTGAAGACAGTTCATAGCAACACGTGCCGTATATGGTCTGGCATTGTCTTGCTGAAAAATAAGCCCAGAGTACTGCGAAAGGAACGGCAGCAAAACAGGTCTCAGAATGTCGTCAACGTACCGCTGTGCAGTAAGTGTACCTCTAATGACGACCAAAGGGGTCCGGCTATCAAGGGAAATGGCACCCCAGACCATAACTCTTTGTTGAGGGCCCGTGTGGCGTGCAATAGTGAAAGCAGTATCGGCACGCTGCCCTGGTCGTCTCCAGACAAGTCTTCGATGATCGTCAGGACACAGTTGGAAGCGGGATTCATTGCTAAAGACTATACGTCCCAAGTCAGCATCATTCCAGCCTGATAGAGCCAAGCACCACTGTAATCTGGCTCGACAGTGTGCAGGTGTGAGGGGCAGGTGCCGTAACGGTCGGTACGAGCGTAGATTTTGCTCTCTCAGCCGTCTGTGAATGGTCATGGTGGACACTCGTGTGTGAGTCGCACGACTGATTGGATTGGATTGGACGCCGTAGGCGGACACTGTTTCACCTGTGCGGCTTTCAGCTGTATAGTCCGCCTTACGGAGGAGATTCTGGGATAAGGGTGATAGCGATGAATCAGGCGCTGTGACAGCTGATCTGACAATCTCTCTGTCCTCGCGATCTGTTGTGGCCCTGCGTCGACCGCTACCATCATGACGCTGAAATCTGCCACTGTCCATCCACTCTTGCCAGCATCTTCTAATCGCCGCATCGCTTCGACTCACATGACGAGCGATTCTCCGATTTGCCTAACCTTCCTCTTTCAATCCAATGATACGACCTCTTTCAAACTCTGAAAGTTGCTCGTAATGAGCTCGAATCCTGCGGCGAGGCATTTTTTCAGTCGTTGAAAGGTATCCTAAATCGTAATGCAGCAGAATTTTTTAACAACAGTTCTAGAACAACTCCTTATATACATCTGCTGGATGCACAGTTCCGATGCTCTGGAGATCGCACTATTCATTCATTGGACACCAAATTTTAATCATTTGCATATTTGGTCAAAACATTTTTGCATACGAAATTTCAAAGCAATCGGATGATTCCTTCTTGGTGCGTCGATCTTTTTGTTATATATATATATATAGGAAGTATAGCCTTAGGGAGTATTTTCCAATTATTGAACACGTAACTGAGTCTTATCTAATCCCAATCAATCAAGTTCAAATTTATATACATCTCAGTACTTTTTCTAGCACTCTAAACTATAACTAAATTTAATGACTCGTCAGAGTCAAAATTTTCTTAATAGCAAAATGGTATTCATACAGCATATGTGAATAACTATAATAAATGGTTCATTCTGGTATCGTAACTTTATATGTTGGTTAATTACTAGAATAATTATTGTGTGAAGAAAAAGTATTTTAAGCAGTGAAATAGTACAAATTATATAATAGTCATTTATCATTAACTTCATTACAAGACACTAAGTTCAAAAAAATTATATCCTTCATTAAATAACTTGGGAAAGTATACAAATCACAGATGGACGGATAGTAATGGTACAAATACATTTTACAGTCTTTTCCATAATTTTTAAAAGATGTAAATAATTTGAAACTATCCTGAAGGTTTATCTTTGTGTCAAAACTGCTCTGTTGTGGCCAGCCTTTGATGCAAAAACCTGTTACACACTAAAACCAGTTCTGGGCAAAGGACAATTTGTTTCTACTTCTAGAATCTCAGTCCTTTGTAATGATAGGGTAGCTTTTCTTCGAAGGTATATATCATCCTTTGCAAAATTGATCAAATATTAGACCATAAATGTCATCGAAATATTTGGAGGCTTAAAACTTGAATAAAAGGAAATTACTTTAAACAAATTCAGAAAAGCTATCACGCTTGTCATAATCATTTTAGCCTGTTTCATTTGTATGATATGTACGTTTATTAATTAATGTAATATACACAAATCATATTTTCATGCGATATTTATATTTGTACTCATATTTTCTTATATACAAATAATCTTTTAGTTTTCTAAAAAATTGTCTCCACAGTTTCCATGTACTATCAAACAAAAGCAAAAACCGTGTCTCATGAAACTCTCACTTTGTACAAACAGTATGAAATATTAAAATACCTAATTTTATGTTTTTTTTTATATAATACCTTTTTTTAACAAATGTTAAAAAAAAACGTGTATTCAGTCATTAGAGTGAAATAAAAGTATTTGTCTTCTGTTTCGTTTTTGTGCTTTACGAAGTAACGATTGTGCGTAGCCCAAAGTAATCAACTTTTTAAAATCAGCATCAAAAAACATTTTACAAGGGAAAAAATTGTCATTAAACACATTTTTAACTTTTATTCTTTTAAAAATTCTTTGTTCATTTTTAATTTACATTACGTAAGAGTTATGAGTTAACGCATTTCTGAAACATTGGGGTGTTTTTTCGTTTATCATGGAACTAACTGCTTTCTAATCAAGGTTTTAGCGCATTTCTATATTTGTAATTACAATAAAGTAGTATTGATAGTATATAATGGATTACAGTAACTTGAAATTGAAGAAGAAAAAAACAATTTCTGATAGAACTTCAATAAATTTTTATTCTCTGTACTAGTTATTTATACAACTAACTATTAATTAGATATATCGGATATATTTATATTAATTAGATACATTATTATACATTAATAAATTTTATATTTGTAAAGCAAGATAAATCTATTAGTAATAATTATAATACTATTATATACTACTATTATATATTACTATTATACATTACTATTATATACTATTATACTATTATTACTATTATATAACTATTATATATTACTATTATATACTACTATTATATATTACTATTATATATTACTATTATATACTAATATTATATATTACTATTATTTTAATTAATGCAATAGTACTGGATTTTAAATTAATATTAGAATGCCAAAACTGATAAATTTGGCAGTTTAAAATAATTTCTAGCAAATTTAATAATATATTGACCACCCCCTAATGATTGCTTATAAATAATATATATGGAACAGTTATGATATCCAGATGCTATTATACAAATCATTGTTCCAACGCTATTAATATTATCTAAAGCTTCTCCTTATATGATGTTCACAATTCCTAGATGCCCGATAGATACTATTAATAATTTTATTGATTAAATTTATTCAATTGATACTTTATTAAGAAGGTATAGAGAATAGATTACGTTGCCACTGCTGCACCGAAGCCGAACTATGCACACAAAACCTTGATATGACGCACGAATTCATTTCGCGCCATTTGCGCTAAATATTCAATCGAAGAAAACTTGTTTATTTCGCTTACTTGGTGTACAAAAATGTATATCTTGAAACAAAATAGACGTTACTAGATACAACCATTTATTTATTATTATTTATATTCCATTTGTTTATGAAAACTAGGTACTTCAGAACGCAGATTCATGTGCGACCGTGCGGCGCCGTGGGGAACTGAGGTACAATGGCACGCAAGTTCGACGTGCGTTGCTCCAGCGGCGCTGGAGGCATATGTGCAGTGCTCCATTGGATTTAATGTATCTGAGATCTCACTTGTGTTGCGGCAGCGGCGCCGCACGTTGAAAACAGGATGTGTGCACCGCGCCTTAATCGTTGTAAATACGTAATGTTATTACACTAAACTACCTTACTATTAACCACGTTAATAATTATTTATTCAATGAATTAAAAAGCATATTGATTTGATTATATTTAAATTTTAATTGTTCCATTTCCACTCAACTAAATCAAGCTCCAATGTGCGTTCCTCAATTTTGAATTTATGGATACTAGAATAAAAACAAAATTCGATACAACCAAATGCTTTTGATTACACTTAGGAAAAACTGAACTTGCAGACAATTTTTTATTCGCAAAGATTTTTTTCAAATACAAAGTAAAAATCTTAGAAAAAACATAACCAGCGATTTAAATGAATTATATTTTCTTTCACAAAGGTTTTATTTGCAGAAAGCAACTTAGAAATAAAAAAACATAATTTTGGTTTACATTTTCGGCTGTGATTGATGCGAAAGTGCTCAAAAGCTTCGCTGTCGGAATCGTACTTCTAGAAGACGAGAGAGCATTTTATTCTGCCTCCTATAGAAAGGTAGAATAAGAAGGAAACCCACCCACCTAAGTAAGATACATAGCTTTAGATACTTTCAGAAAAAGTTGAAGGAAATGTTTTATTTTGACCTTTTTAAAAATACAAACAACTCGGTTTTTTTTTTGTAAGCAAACAAATCGTCAGGGCTCTCTCTAAATTCCTTAACTGTGGGGTTTAGAGTCCAATCATTCCGAAAAAAAGTCAAATTAAACCATTTTTCTACCGCTGCTGTAATGAAACCATTTTTCAATGTTGTCTCAGCAGTTACTTTTTATATTTCTTTCTGAATAGCCCAAACTATTGAAAACAGAATTCGTGAATAAAGTTCATAGTATAGGGTACTTATGAGCTTTAGTGTATAGTTTAAGCTGTGCATAATTAGATCTGTTCTGGTTTCTTTGTTAAGTGCAGTGGCCGAACACACACGCATGAGGCATTATACACTTATAAGAGAAAAAGAGTGACCTTGGGTAAGTGTGTCCCCTAAATATAAAACGCCCTCATGATTAAATTTGGGGTTGCCTCCTGTTAAATATACTTGAAGAAGTCATAAATCAGTTTCAACCCTAGATAGCTTCGAATTTCGACAGTGAAGTTTTTCATGCTAACGGCAGGCATAGATGAAATAATGTGTAACATATCTTGGACGAGCGATATACACAAGACATTACTGTTCTGAACACAGAGAAGAACATAATCTGTTCATAAATTATTTATTACACACAGTGAGTTATTTACTGTCTGTCCCCCATTTTGAAACTTTATTCTAACATAAACAAAAAAAATCTACTATTTCTTAAGGCCACGCGCTGGTAAACTTGCTACTATTTCGAGTTTAATGAAATTTGATTAATTTATGTATTTATCTACTACTTATTCATAACGTCACTCTTCAACTTTATGTAGAATCAACTCAGTACAGCGGAACCCACATGATGTTAATTATTATTTACTAAATTAAGCTTATCATTGATATAATTTAAAAAATACTTTTCATGGAGTCTGATGTACATACCTCACCCACCATACTATAACGTTACAAATAGGAAAACAGTTCATGCTATGCACTTTCTTCATCATGTGGGGTACACCAGACTCCATGAAAAGTATTTCTTAAATTATATCAATGATAAGCTTAATTGAATAATAGTGAGGAAAAAAGTCTAGTGGTGTGTGGAAAAAATCAGAAAATTACTATAATTACTGGAATAAGGGAGTAATTGATTCAATATGAAGCTTAAAGGCTTAGGCTCACCTTGCTCCATCTTTTAACTAGTTTGTAAATATATACTTTTCATAAGAGTTTAAGCAAAACGGAACATTTTAATTTATATTATTTGTTTTCTGGGAACTAACTCGGTATGAAACTAGGCTATAAATGCCTTTCTTCACCTGTTTTGCGCCATTCCAATCTTAAAATCCGGCGCGTTGTCAACACTTTCTATTTTTGTCCCTATCACATTTATGAGCTTGCAAAAGAAGGGACACTAGCCATTCCTCAATAAGATCTATTGGGAGTGTTTTATTACATGATTAACAACACTCTGAGCATAATGGGACTTAAAATTACCTGAAAATAGGGTCTAAAATGATACATCAAAATGATCAATTCAATGTATAAGAAGAAAAAAAATTGCAAAAAAATAACATTATTGGTTAGGAAGCATAATCAGGGCAATGTGTCCATCAAAGCACAAGTGACCTAACTCACAAAACCCGAAAATTTTACTATTACCTTTTATTTGTTTAAAATGTACAGATTCAAGTCTTCTAAAAATGCAAAGTAACTTACTGTTGATCAATAAAAAATAAACTTTTAAAATCTTAAATCATATTGTGGATGGATAAAAAAAAATATAAAAAATGGTGCCAAGAAAATCGCATTGTTCTCTGTTTAACATGTTGGTGGGTTAGGCCACTCTTGCTGTGATAGCCTCATGGTATATTGGTCTATGTGACACATAACTACGGCCTCACAATGACGTGAAACATCAGTAATGATCAATTGCATGTTTCAGTTGAAATTCTTAGGAGACTTTGGTTAGAAAGGTCAAAAATGGCTAAAAGTCATGCGGGAACCTTTAGAGGGTTAAGTTAGTTCTCGGAAATTCGTAATCTCCAAGAGAAAGTTAAGAGGTTGTCACATTCGAAGAGCCTGTTCTATGACCAAGACACATAAGACACATAATCTTAGGAGACTTTGGTTAGAAAGGCCAAAAAATGGCTAAAAGTCATTAGAGGATTAAGTTAGTTCTCGGAAATTCGTAATCTCCAAGAGAAAGTTGAGAGGGTGTCACATTCGAAGAACCTCTTCTATGACCAAGACACATAAGACACATAATCTTAGGAGACTTTGGTTAGAAAGGTCAAAAAATGGCTAAAAGTCAAGCGGGAACCTTTAGAGGATTAAGTTAGTTCTCGGAAATTCGTAATCTCCAAGAGAAAGTTGAGAGAGTGTCACATTCGAAGAACCTGTTCTATGACCAAGACACATAAGCACAATTCCCGTTACTCATACAATTAAAGAATTAGGAACAATCCCTTCTAATTGTTATCCCTTTTTGATGACATCGAGAATAGATCACCAATCTGTGCCTAAACAAGGAATTAGCTGATTTATGCATAAATTTAAAGACGGAGTAATTCCGAGAAATAATTCCCCAACAATTACCAGGCCTGGAAACATCGCACAAAAGTTTATTCATCAATTTTAACAGAGAAAGCAATTTCTGTTTCAAAACACCGCACAATAGCGATAGAAGGAAATGAATCAACCAGTTTCAATTCGAAATTAAATTGGCCGCGTGCGAGAGTTTTCCCCTGGGAAAACTGCCTGGTAATCCAAACGTGTGAGGCCAAGTCAGTGGAAAACTTCGTCCCTAAATTTCTCGTATTTTCCGGGCCAAGAAAATCCTTGTTTACGGCGTATAAACCCTTTATATGCTAACTCGAGCTAATAGAATATTCAAAAGGTGCCCTATTTGAAAACTATGATGAGAGTTTAATGCCGTTGTGTTTCAAATAAAATTCATACATTATTCATGCAAATTCTCAATTATTGCAGTGTTGGTGTCGTGTGAGTTTGCCCGTGTCCGTGTGGATGTCCTTTCGGCTTTGCTCTAAAGCCGGGTTGCATGTGAATGAAGTTTTCTCATTATCTAACATTTCGTTGGCGATAACGTGGGACAAGTTTTGGGATTTTGACAGTGAAGCCATGGGGTGTTAATGTGTCGAAGCTTGAGCCATACTTTTACGAAAAATATGTAGTTCGGAAGTTTCTGAAATTGCCGTGCTTCGTAATCTGTTATTTTTCTTTGTTGTTGTCTCTTCACCTAGCATCAATTTCGTCTGATATGTGTTCCTTTAGTTTTAGGCATACACGTATATTATGCAGTAGTATGTTTCTTACATCAAATTTAAGTAAAGACAAGTTGGTAGATCAAATTTTACACCACTTTAAGAATTCCTTTGAAGAAGTATGGTGCAGCATTGCTTTTAATTTATTTGTTTCTTCTTTCTGGCTTATATTCTTTACCAGTACAACAATTTGCCCCAGTTGTAAAACCATTAAATAAATATCACCATTTCAAACAGATAAAGGACTTCTTGGCACATTCCGAGATCAACGTCATTCAGTGGGATTGGCTACTGCGCTAGCGGCTTCAGAGTTGTAGACTGCACAGGTGGGGGTTTTTGTACCCTGTGTCTTTTCTTATTTTCATCAGTAAAATTTTCCTTGTATACCTTACCATCACTTGATGTGGTTTGTCTTGTATTTGACGCAGATCGGCCAAATATGAACATTGCGTCTCAAAACCCAACCAATAACCTTGAATCATTTTCAGAAAAAAATATTCGTATAAGAGGGTCTTTCAGTCTAAATAAAAACAAATTACAGGATAAGAAAGATACTTTTGATTGAGTGTTATTCACAATTTTTGGAGCTAATTTTTTATTTCAGTGACTAATAACATGACAAATTAGGAAACAGGTGGTCAAAGCACTTGGACCTTCTGTAGTTAGCTTCGTAGATACATCCTCCCACCAAAAAGTCGTGTGTGAGATATCTAGCAAAACGTCCAGGAAAACAAACCATCTTAAGCAACAAGTGTAAAACTTGTGGATGATTGCTTCCTGTCTATAAATCTTGCAACCTTGGTGTTCTTAAACACTGCGGAAGAATATTAAAAATATTAAGACTACTTACATGACTATTTACATCGAGATAGGAAATATAGATATAAATTGGTTGGTTTTTTAAAACATGAGGTCTAGATCAGGTCAAGCTGTAGCAATCAATGCTTATTTCATCAAATGATACACACAAGAAACGTTTTTACTGACACAGAAAAGAGAAATACGCTTAGGATAGTTGTAATATAGGTATAAAAAAAGGGTGTTGGAAAATATGTACACTTGTTCTATGTTTGTGCAATTCTGCTTTGTAATTTTATATTTCACGCAAAATAATAATTATTGCTTTTGCAATTTAGGTTGTAGGTTTCCAAAGAATTAGACTTGTTTTACATAAAAACTAAATGGTTACTTAAGGAGAATTTATTTTTTAACTAGGAGAAAAAAAATTATATTTTTCAAGTGTTATTATTTTTTAGGGTCTTAAGAACTTGCGGGAAAAATTTCAATTCAAAATTTACAAAATTGGCCCAGTTAGAAGCTATTAACATACACAAGCAGATGTAGAATTTGGAGTGCGTGCCATTCAAAAATTTCAAATTCCATAAAGCAGATTTACAAAGATTCACTATCAAAAGGTCATCACACGTACCTACAGTTATCTGCACATATCTACATCACTGATATAGAAGATTAGCAGAAAATTGCTGCAAGTACTAAATACTCTTCCATTAACTACTGAAACTTTAAAAGCATTTTTCTCGGTACAGCCTTTTTGAGAGTGGTTGGCATTATATCTATCAGCTATTGGATTTATCAGCTTCAAATTTTAACGGCATGTCCTGAAAATATTTTTTATTGTTTGATGAACCATAAAAATGATATATGTTACGTTTTTGTAATTTTATAACGAAGCACTCGTTCAACTTTTGGAGTTAAATCGATGACTTTGGATTTGGCAAATCACCATTTTCTCAATTTTTTTTATATTTACGGTTTATCAAGCAAAGTACGTAATACGCCAATCAATTTTTGTTGTTGTTTAAAATCACTCAGATGTTTGGTTTTATGGCGCAAGTTTTTTAGTGCTCAATATTACTTTCTATATTGCGGGTTCAAAGACTGAATTATACCAACCAGCGACCACGGAACTTTTCGTGACGTTATAGTAGACAAGGATTTGCAACCAGGGTTATTCATGAAAGCGATCAAAAAAAATTTAACACCTGACACGATAATAAATAGAAGTACAAAGTTTAGAATTATTTCATTTCAGAGCTTCGTCAACAAAAAAAGTATAAAAAAAAACACTATAATTTTAGCACAAAAAAGGTCACCCCCTAAATAATCTTCTGTAAAGTTAAATGTGGACAAATCTTGTGTTTTGGTCAAATTTTTCGTAATTCTTGAAAAACTTGATATGATACTGGTATGCAATTTGAACACGTCGCTTTCCTTAAACTAACGCCAAACATCGCCCAATACGACTTTAAATCATATTAGTTCCAAACCGGGAGAATTTTTTCCAGTAGTTTGTTTTGTGTACACTGACAGAAAAATATCTAAAATATATTTGACAGGCCTTCCTTTTCTCGCTTTTAAATTACAAGTATTTTAGCTCTACCAATATATAATGTTCTGGAAAACACTCAAGAGATTTCTAGTGCATTAATAAATAGTTTTTAATCCTGAAATTGTATTCCTTCAGTATTTGTTCGAGTTATTAGAGTTTTTTTATTACTCTAATGTGGGTGGTTTTTAGAGTGTTTATGGTGGCACGTGCCTCCAATACGTATTCTGGGCATGACGTTACTTGGCTTGTTTATCAAATAAGATCATAGATTAGAATTGTCGTCGATAAGAATTTGCACATGGGCGATAGAATTTAAACTTAATTCTTAATTTGCCTTTGTATCGAAAATGCTTTCCTTCTTGAATTGATCAATTCCAATTGTATTAAATATCAAACGTCGTCAAAAGCACAATAAACTATTTCAATGCATCCGATCAAAATCGTGCAATAACATTAACAGGAATTAAAAATCCCGTCTTTAATCTGGTTTGCTTGTTTACAGTAAAAATGTCTCTCATACACTTTTCGATTTATTTACAGCAATAAACTATTTTAACGTAGTGAAAAAAAATGCAAATATCAATATAGATTTATACTTTGTTTATTACTTAAAATGGTATTAGTATATAATAATCCGTTTATTATAAATAGGAAAGAAACTACCTACGGATTAATTGGACCGAATTTTTATTTAATTCTACATACCCGAGCCAATTTCCCCGAAATCAATTCCGACTAAACGATTCTTTTTATCATCCTACAGTCAAACAAACATCGAAGTTTACTTCCCTGCGTCAGTTCTAATAAGAGGGATTAAAACCGCTTACTTGGAATGGATGCTCTAAAAGTAATTTGCCCGGTTATTAACCGTGAAATAGGGAGCGTTGCATTAAAAGCAGAGAATAATAAAAAATTAAAGAAAAATAATACCACAGTGCATATCAATGGAGAATAATCAAAATTCACTAATTCAAACACGTAATCTTCGACTCCGGTTCGTCAAGTAATAAAATGCCCAATACCACCTATCCCTGTAGAGATAAAAAGAAATGCCTAATGCACGGGTGGGAAAAAAGGGAACGAATCCATGCTTCTGAAAACATTGTTCCTACAGAAGCGATTGTTCTGTTCTCTACTCCCTCTCTGGCATACCTAATGATGAAGACTAAGAACAATCCCTAAGGGATTTATCGCAGTTCCTACGTCTACATGAGGTAGACGCCATTTTGGTACACACAGCAGCGAGAACCAACGAGTACCATAGGAAGAATTTTCAGTTCAAAGAGACCAGAGAGAAAATGCAGATTTTACTTATTTTAGGCCCTTATACTCTCACATATTCCATATCGTGGTACAATAAAATGTAGCTTACTCCCCCCACCCCTGACGATGTTTAACGTTTCATTTAATTCGCGATGATCAACTGTCATATATTAATTCGAAATTCAGAATTTCTATTGGCGACGAACTGAAATCGCATTCTGATATGCCCAGACAACAGGAAGAAGCGATGCCTGCATTTAGTTTGTAATAAAAAGCTCCTCGTGTCTCTCTCTTACAGCCTACCAATTAGTCTAGTAGTCATGGTGCTCACTTCTGGATCGAAAGGTTCTTGAATCTAGGGAGAAAGCATAACAGTTTGTTCCTATGGGATGAATGTACGGCTTCTTTGTAATCGGGTTGTGCCTAGAATGCACGATATGCATGGAAGGTTTAACATGAATGCATCCTAATACGTTGCACCAGGATAACTACAAGTGATTCACAGTTCCACCTTTGTAATGCCATGATATGAGATGTTCAACTGGTCGTGTAATTGGGGGTAGAGCAAAACGTATACAAAGTGGTATTAGATAAAAGATAATATTTTGATGTATTGAAAATTGATGAAAGGTGTAAGGTCTAAGTGTGACTCTGGCCAGTTATAATTTGAGTCAAGTGGTTATGAAGTTTGTTCATTAAATTGTGAGACAAGCTAACATAAAACTTCCGTATTCCTAACTGTCGTCTTTTGCGTGGATTCCAATTCCGAATTTATCATTTGGTGAGATAGCTGTAATCATACAGAGGGATTCAATTGAAACTCCAGTTCCCCCTTCCCCCCATAAAAAGCGCTATAATTTTCAAACGGGAAAAAATCTGAAGCTGAAATTTGAATGCAAAATGCCTCATTTCTTCACAATCACGGAATTCATCGTTCGATGCCGGAACCAAAAGAAATCATTCTTAGTTGGTGAAACAACTAATCACATATGGCAAGCGTCATACATGATTTTGTGTATGGCAGTTTTTTTCCTGTCGAACGTACTAACTTTCAAGAAAAAGGAACCAGCCAAGGTCATCTGGTTTTTCTCAACAGTACGTCACTGCAATCGTTCCTATCTTCTTTCTTATTTTACAAGTAAAATAGGACATGAGCCGATAAATGCAGATTTAATTAAAAAGGCAATCATAAAGTTGACATACGAATAAGTAAGCTAAATTAATCCGTATGAGGCTCCTTTTCTACAAAACTAAATATAGATCAATCTAGTGCTTTGTGTCAGAACGTGTTTCCTGTTCATATTCCGTAAGTGACATTACTTGCCTACATTTTAATGTAACTTCATTGTCTGCCGAGAGAAACTATTGGATATCCAGAAATGAAGATATAAGAAATACTATGCACACGAGGTTCGTTTATTTCATTAAAAATTCGTTGAGACGGAATTACTGTCGTAATGTCTCAAAAGTACTTGTCACGTAGGCTTGGGAATCGACGGATCAGTTGTCTATCCTCCCACAAACTATTGTTTATCGTGATGATAGTTTGTCAATGTGTCTTGCATTAGGATTCGTGCTTTCTCCCAATATCACGGGATCTGGTAATCGTCAAACCGAGTGAGTGGAGAAAATAACATGAAACTGTACGTGCATGATCCATCTATTTCTTTGAAAGGTCGATATCCTGAACCTCACAAAATATGTGACCTTTAAAAAAGAAAATTATTCCGGGGCATTTAGTAATAATATTTAATTATTTACCAATAATATTTAATAATAATATTTAATTATTTACCAATAATATTTAATAATAATATTTAATTATTTACCAATAATATTTAATAATAATATTTAATTATTTACCAATAATATTTAATAATAATATTTAATTATTTACCAATAATATTTAATAATAATATTTAATTATTTACCAATAATATTTAATAATAATATTTAATTATTTACCAATAATATTTAATTATTTACCAATAATATTTAAGTTCAATATTCCAAGATCGAGTATATATTTATTTGAACAATCTACATAGCTTCGTAAATGCATAGGGAGATACAGATTCCCCATAATTTTCTTTTGCAAATGAATCATTCATTTAAATAAGTGTGCAAATATTAATTTCCTTATAAAAGGATCTTAAGCTACTGAAATTTACTATTCACGTAACGTTATTAAATATACGAGTAGAGTTCTTTGTTATACTCAAAATTAATACTATTCACTTCATATTAGTTTCACTGATGGTAATTGAAAAGTACCAAAACGGATTTCTTCTCGGCAATGGCAAAGATATAAAAGGCGCATTTATGAAAGAAAAGAAAAAACTGTGAATACCCTTACATTTATTACTTAAAGTGATACAATTCGTGCTTTGAATTTTTAAATTTGTTTTCAGATGTGTTTCTCATAAATGAAAAGAGCTATGAATAATAAAACGGATGCATGTAAAAATTAATAAGTAAAGTGCTTTGGGATTTCTTTTGTCTGCTTAGTAGTGTGTTGCTTTGATTCAACTTAATATTGGTTAAATAAAGTTTCATACTCGTCAATTCTTATGCTTTTTATTCATGACTATAAAATGCCACGGTTCCAAAAATTTTTATAAAACCAATTATCTAAAACGTATCGTTTCAAAAAAAGTATTCAGAAATACTACTTAAATGCTAAAATTTGTTTATTTTGATTCAATTTAAAACGGAAAACTAGTTTGCCTCTAAGTAAAATTATAAATAATGTGTGTGGATGTATATCGATTTAAGCCCTTGAGTGCTATTTTTTAATAAAGAAGGTATGTTCGTCAATTTAAAAATTCTGTCCTAGCAATTGGTATTTTTTTTTGTTATCTTTTCTATCTTATTTCAAATGCATTGTTACATAATAATTACATCAAAAGGATGTAGGGCATAAATTAAATTATTCTATTGTGATATAAATGCTAGTTCCATTTTATAGAATGGTCCTATTTTTCTTCTCGCAACTTGTTCTTACCTTTATTCCATTATCGCCAACGACCAGACATGAAGATTTCGAAATTAAGAGAACGTTTTTTTACGTGAATTCAAATATTCGTTTCTTTCTAGGTTATTTAAAGGCGGTATCACTTATCGAATGATTTCGCAACCTACTTTAATCGCTATTTAATTTTTTAATGGATTTATTTGCTGTAAAAATATTTAAAAACTCGTTTTCTAAAGCACAACTATGATTACTTTAGAGACGAAAGAACAGATCCAATGCGTCATTTTATTTTATACTAGATGAATAACCTGGTGTTGCTCGGGTTTCAAATATGACCGCAGCATTTCCCTGTGTTAACTCAAATACACAAAGTCTGTAGAACGCGTTTCCTACCGCTACAGCTTTGACCGCGACATTTCCCTGCGTTAACTCACATACTCAAACCCTGTAGTACTTTCATCCTTCTCCATTTATTAACAGGAAAACAAACTTTGGATTTTAAAATTGGGGCTTCGATGGACACTTTTAGGACTACCTGTGTGCTAATTGTCATGGCTACAGATTGGTCTGAAGACAGAAAAGAAATAGCCCATGTTTTCCACAGTATTCTAATGTATAAGTGTTCCAAATTGGGCTTGGATTGGTCAATCCGTGTAAATTTGTATAGAGAATATACTCACACAAATCCTTTTTTATATACATAGATGTTGGACCTACAGACACTACACTCTAATAAGTAGGTTGGTTGAGTCGAGTATACAATCTGTAGTTTTGAAGTGAATTCTCGGGTCTCTTGTTGGATTGTGGAATGCATGAAGCTGGCATAGGAAGCTTGAACGAGAGTTTATTATGAGTATTCGACAATAAAATTAGTTTGAACGATTTGTGCAGTTCGATATTAATCTTGAAAAATAATTTTATTGTTTAAAGACTAGTGATAGTAGCGTAGTTTGATAGCTTAAGAATGACATCAATCAATCAGTTCTCATTTCACGCTATACGAAGTTACTGTATAAAATCTAGCCCAGCAACGTAGAATTTTATCATATTGTGGATACATTCCCCACGCTTAGAGCACCTACACACTCAATTTGAGTCATGATAATTACTCAATTGACATCCTTTGCCTATTAGAAGTTATGTTTATCTTCTGGATGTTTCTTCTGGTTCCGAAATCCTGACATTCCATATTTATTTAAATTTTACTCAATTATCACCATGCTAGCGTACACCATTGTTGTTATTGTATCGTAATTTGGAAGCTTTTGAATGACACCACTTAAGCAATTTTCAATAAAAGCAATTCAAAGTTACAGAGGCCCAGAACAATAGAATTGCGACATACTACGACCCCCTCCCCACGTTCAGTGTACGTGCACACTTGGTTCGAAAGTCATAACAGTTACTGTGATCCTTTCCAGTCTAACCAATGGCTAATCCGTTATGTCCGTTTATCGGATGGTGCGGAGGAGAATGTTGCTTCCAAGTAAGTAAGAAATAAGTAAAAAGGGCGTCTTTTGTCTACACGATGCTATAATTATCCTCTGGATGTGTCTTCTAGTTCTTAAATCATACGTCAAAGCAGTTGTAACGCTCAACATTTAATGCATGTCTCCTTTGATATTCAGATTTTAAAGACGTACATTCGTGTAAAAAAATTTTCAGATAGGATCCAGTATTTGAGATGAACGGGACATGAATCTTTGCACAGATCGTCAAATGAATATGTCAATAAAATAATAAATACTTTTTACCGGAAATATCAACAATTCAAATTTCTTGGAAGTCCTATTAAAGTTTTGACCACATAAATTCCTATTATAACTACGCAACTGCAGTTGAGGCTTTTGTGTGGGTCATTAAAATACAGAACCATGCATAGTTGTGGCAAAGCATGTAAAACGCATTCTCAGTAGGTGTCTGTGATTGATTATTTGAATGATCTATAGATAAAGCTGTCGCCATACTAACTCTGGTTTTATGCCGTAGCTTTGTGACCCTCTTAGAGTTTAGATTGGTAGGGTTTAGTTTATGGTAAGTAAAGATCATATATAATCCCGAAGTCTAGGTTGGAATTGAATGGTGTCTAGTCTTAAGAGAGTAGTTGTAGCACGTCTGGACATTACAAAAGCCGAAACATAAAACATGTATATTTGGACGTTAAAGATAATATTTCAAACTTTTATGTCACTTTTTGTGGTTTTGTGAGATATTTCGTTTTATTTTGGAGCCCTTTTTTTGTTTTAGTTTAAAGTAACTTTTTGTTTAGATTTTTTAAAATTAAAAATTAAAATTCTGCTTTCAAATTGCAGTAACTGCAAAATCAGTACTCAAAAATAGACAAAATAAAGAACGGGTTAACTTTGAAAGATGTTGTTCATATAGTTTATTCTTTTCAATACCTAGTTTAGAGGCAATGCAAGAGGACAATAAGGCGATCCATTCTTCTTTCTTGCAAAAAGTATGTTATATCAAATGGAAAAAATACAAAATTCTATTTCAAGCAATACTCAAACATGAATTTATTTAACTTATGCCTTTATAAGGCATAATGCAAATAGTTTTATTGGTTTTTTACAAACAAAGCTCGTATTATTTTTTACATGGCCGATTTTTAATTTTAAGGGGTTTGATTTCAATGCGTTTTATAGCGCAAGGGCCATATTTGCCTATACTGAGCCATACAGAAAATAGATAAAAAAAGTCATCACACCCAAGGGAAGTTATACTGACACAGAAGAGAGAACTTCACCCAGGGAGGAATTGTACCCTCGTGGCCTTCAACTCGCTAATTGCTAGTGCAGTAGGCATACCCATTGTTTTCATTTTATGGCACAAAAGAAAGAATATTGCTGTAAACATCGAAGTTCTTAGTATATTGATCCCAAAATAATACAAATTAATTCATTAACCCCCTAGAAGTCATTAATAGTGTAGTGTTGCTTTGACCTTACGACACACATAAATGACAAATCACATCCAATGGTTTAATGAATCCTAGGAAACATGCAATTGATCGAAAAGATGGTCAGTTTTTTCTATTGACGAGATATTTCGTGCATCACGATCTGGTTAGTTTTAGTGATGACGATATATCTCGTCGAGACCAATCACTAAGAGGGTTAAACTCAGTTCGCATAGTTCAAACCATGAAAAATCCTTTTACATATCACATTCTTATCTTCAAATCCGCTGAGGAAACTTGTCATCGTAAATTTCCTGCTACACTGCAATCCAAGAAAAAAAGGTTATTTTTGTTTTTTACTGCCCATGTCGCTTTCCAACATTACCTTTCGCGTTTCAGGCAAAGTGTAACAGATCTCAGTGCTTGTGGTTTTAGGGGGATTGGATCTCCACAATGTAACTCCCCGATGTCCTCTCATAACCACATTGTACGTGTGTTGTCGAGAAAGGTGGCCAAACAACCTTTGGAGCAAAATTGTATTGACGAATGAGAGACAAAGAAACAAATCATTTCCTGCAGTGAAATGACTACGAAAAGGCGGCAGTAATTTAATCTTAAGACATGAAAAATATTAGATGGTTGCTTTTTCTTTTATCTTTAGTTTAGTTCTAGTTTGTTCCTTCGTTTAGTTTGTTAGTTCCTTACTTTTTTCCAAAATTATGAAAAATTAGTTTCAGTGAGCAACTGCCTTTGCGAAGGAGGAAGCAATATCACACTGGTGTTTTTTTTCTCAAAAACTCCTTTTTTAACGTATTTATTTTATTATTATTGATTTATTCATTTCATTATTAATTTATTTTAATTTATTCTTTTTACTTTTAACCCTCCTAGTGGTTGTCACTCAGAGGTATATCGTCATTGGCAAAAGTTGAGCACATAGTGATGGGATAGATCTATCGTCATTAGAATAAAACTGACCACATATTGATCTCATTAGCAGCAAAAAAAATCGGCAATATCTTGATGACAATGCAATACGACTCGGCATTAGCAATCAAAATTGGTCAGATCTTAACGAAAGAAACCACTTGGAGGATTAATAAAGTACCCATTAGTTCCCAATTGATAAATCCATCAAAAGGACGGGCTCAAGTGCTGTTCTGAAGGTTATCTGGTTATCATCTTAGTCTGATGAACTTCAATTGAAAGAGGCTCACATTGTCTGCATCCATCGCTTATTCTAAACGCAGTCGAGACTCATAAGGCTTGATTGGTTCGTGCTACCAGACGGGAAATCCTTGATACGGTTTCTTAGGGGGCAGGGAGAGGGCAATCAGCGTAGCCAGTGGTCATTCTCGACCGGTCGATTTGCATGATGGAAGAGCCCCAATTTTGCGTAATATTAGAGACGTGGCGGTTGCCGCTATTATTGCAATTACCGTCTTGGTAGTGATAGCGTTTGAGACTGAATTTAGTTGATAGGTTAATGCAAATTAAATTTGAGCGATATGGTAAGGATATACTTGGACTTTTAATATAACCTAGTAGATCTTATATAGATGGACTTATTGTGATAATACGAACGAAGTGTTAAACAACTTTGTCAGTGAAAATGTTGAAATCGTTTATAAATTATTTAACCTTTAGAAATGTATTTATTAAATGACCTAGAAAATAAAAATCAACCTCAAAAACTAGCATTACAATAAATAGTTTTTCCTTTAAATATTTTTTATCGATGTTTTTCTTCTGTATCCTACAACACGTAATTAAATTCAGTTGGAGGATCTCATACCGACAATAGTAATTTACTTATGTACCTTTCCTTGATATATAGAGCGGCATTCACAAAGTGTCTCTGGGTGATGAATCGCCTAATTAATACACATGTGCGTCAGTTGACACCTAGTCGTTATCAACTCTACCAAAATGACTTCGGTATCTAGTCATTGACTAGGCGTCAACAGGTTCTTGCAAGTCTAAGCAATCGATGGTCTCGAAACTAAAACATCAATGCCGATGAAGAAATTTCATCCAAACCTTGCAATCTTGAGCCATATCAAGGCTAAAATGTGGTAAGATAGAGGAAGACAGTAGTCTTGATGAAGCGTGTAGGTTCGTACAAGTCTATATGATTGATGGACATACATAATACATAAGAGCCGATGTAAAAATTTCCAACAAGTCTTGCAAACTTAAGCCTTACCAACACTATTATAAACTTGTAGGAAGAAGGAAAAATACCAATGCCCCACATTCGATTCATTACTACCTGAAGTCACCTAAAAGAGTAGGGAAGATATCAAGCGTCCTTATTCCCTCCTAATGGCTGGTTGTCTTGATGGGGCATCTGGTTTTTAGCAAAACTAACCATATATTGATGTATTAGATATGTGGTCGTTAAAAAATCTGACCTGATCTTTATATCGTCATTAACAAAGAATATATTCATTATTCAGAATTCAATCGGAATTATTTATGGATGATATATCTCAACGATACTACTTGGAAGGTTAATATCATTTGTTGCACACTCCGAGACTGAGATGAACCAGAGGAACAACGTAAGATCCTATGAAGATCAACGAGCCGGCAACGAGAATAAATGGCCTTTTATTTTTTAAATGAAAAGAAAATATTGATTGTTGTTTCAGTTAACTCAGAATGTACGGGGCAAATGGAGCATGAGTTAGTTTTCCAAATATGTTTCAAGCTGTTAAGGATAAACTGGAACATAAAAAGACGGAAATAAAAATTCAAAATGTATACCAATAATGCGTTTGATAAAGATTATAGCATTGCATATATATATTTATAGGATCTATGTAAAAAATAATATTCTAATTTAATGTTCCATTGAAGAGGAGAAATGATATAATTGCTTGAAATGTCAGCACATTTCACATTATTGTTATAGATTCAAAAAGTATATATAGGTCAAAGTTAAATAATTCTTACAGTCAGATGTGTTTATAAATTTTATTTTCAAATAATGATTGAAAACATTTTTACGATGTTCGTCACAAGTCTGTACATTCTACAATTTAGTCAGAAATTTTTTTATTGCTATTCTTAACTTTACATTACTACATGAATATTAGTAACAGGTTTATTAGCATCAAACAATACATGAAACACAAAGTCTACAAGCTGTTTATGTGTTTGATAAGTATTATTTAAAGTGTAAAATATTTCGAATCTAGTGAAATAAAGCATTATAAAGAAAGTATTCACTTTAGCTAAAAATTGCAACGATCAAATCAAATCACTAACATCCAGCTAAACGCTATATTCTTTCTAAATTTGGCTAAGCGAAACATTCTTTTTAACTTTGGCTAAGATTTATATTCTTTACAACTTCGTCTAACATTTATATTCTTTCTTACATGGACTAAATGTTCATCAAAACTTGACTAATTGTTACATTCTTTCTAACTTCGGCTAATCTTTATATTCTTTTTAACTTGGGCTAACGTAATATTTTAAAATTTCATTAAACATTACATTATTTCTAAATGTAGATAAAAGTTATATTCTTCTAATTTAGGCTAAACGTTATTTTCCTTCTTTTATCGAAAATTTACCAAATGAAAGATAAAATTACATTAACTCTTCTAGTAATGAAGAATTAATTCATGCAAATGTTCTGCATACATGAATTACTAAGGAATTGCTAGATAGACAATCCTCCCAAAGTAACCACAAGCTAAAGAACCGTCCTCCCAGAATGCTTAATTTAAAGACCACGGGACGGGCATGAAGTTATTTCTACTCCCTCCATCCTTCTGTCAAGTCCCAAACTCCCTAGACTAACAAAGAATTAATTCACTTCCGAGTTCTGTCTTCTCCTGACATGTTTCCTTTTCTTTCTGTGGCTAAAAATGGCAGGCGCCTCAAACTAACCCCTTTCCCGCGTCCGCATTAATCGATGTCGAAAATGATCCCGCTCTCCTGGAGATTAATTAGTTCGAATGAGATCAATCAACTTCTCGCCGTTGCCTGGCATGTTTATTTAAAAACGGGGGATTATTTAATTAAATAAGGGTGCTTGTCAAGCTTCATTAACAGAATATTCTACCACTGGCTGTTTACTCTGAACTTGGGGGCATGGCAGGAATGAACAGCAGCAAAACAGATAAAGTGTATGCTGCAGGCGTTTGGTTAATGTTGATTGAAAGGATTTCACAGCCTTTTTGAACCAGTTTAGTTTAAGTAAATTTTGAAGAGCTAACTCAAATTCAAGAGAGAGAGATGGAATGTGAAAATTTTATTCGAAGTGTTTCGAAGAAAAAGTTTGAAGGCTTCCAATTTTAATTTCGTTTTATCGTTGTAAAATCGCTTTAATGTTTTTGAAGGTTAACATTCTGAGCGGTTCATAGGTATGTAACCGTTCCGCAAAATGCTTACTGCATGACTTCAAACCAGTTTAGACCAGTCGAGATTATTGGTCAGTAGAATATTTTTCTGTTATGTGTGTTCCATTAAGAGAGCTGTTGGGAAAAAGCAATACACAGCTCTTAAATCTCACGATGTCCAGAGGATTAATTTAAATCCCCTAATTTAGAGTTCCACAAAATTTGTAATTAATTATGTTAATCCTCCTGGTTATTATCTCGACGAGATGTCTTATCAAAAACATAATCATTATCAAAACCAACCTGATCTTGAAGGACGAGATAACTCGTCATTACCAAGTAAGACAAACCAAGAAACCGTCTACCTAAGTACCAGTAAAACCAAGAAACCGTACCAAGAAGTACTAACCAGTAAAACCAAGAAACCGTCTACCAAGACAACTAAACAGATCTTGATTCAGTCATTAAAAATTCGGAATTATGACAAGGTATCTCATAATTATCAAATTCGGACAGATCGTCATGGACTAGAACCCACTTTGGAGCATTAAATTTTTTATTGTAACTTTTTCATCTGTATTGTTATTTTTTATGGTAAAAAATGTGCACAGTTTGAATGTTTCAACCCTAGAAGGGTTTGTCATAGTGATCGAGCGATGTTTATTTTGATTGACAGTGTGTGTAGTAGTGGCCAAATATAGAGGGACACTGCACACCTAAATTGGACATGGACATTTATTTACAATACAATATAAAGTTTCAAAATACACGCCGCACCGTCCGTTGCCAAACACGTCTCACTCCTCCGAAATGTGCAACAATTATATTCTTAGTCATGTTCTTTTTAAGTAAAGGCATCCAATATTTCATATTCTTAATCGTATCAGAACCCATGCACTGTCTTCCATCGATGTTCATCCACTATAACAAGTAGCAACTAGAACACAAGAACAACTGTTCTTGTAACCTATCTGTGTTTGTTATTCTCTGTCGGAGTATCTGCTTCGTTACCAACGTGGGGGAAAGATAGGCTATCGTGACAAGATTAACTCGTTTGTTTCAACACTATTATTACTTTTATGGTAAACAACACGCACAGTTTAAATGTTTTAGTGTTTTAACCTCGGAAGGCTTAAAACGTATATATCCTGCAACCCGCAGTCTTCTATGCTTTACTTCTTGCCAGTATTGACCTTCTTTACCCACAGCACATTTCCTGTGGAGTATTCTTTCAACCAATATACCTCGTTATTTAGTCATTATTCACATAGTGAGGAAAAAGCAATACTTCGCTACCTGGAAATCTCGTGTCGCTCAGGGATTAAAAATGGACAATAGAGGATTTTGTTGATGTTATGCAATGTTTATGTGTGATAGTTGGAGAGAGTGTGTGGTGTGTTTTACTCTACTCTTTGTTGTGTAGGTAGTTAGGTATTTAATTAACATCTTACTGGGCCAACACAACGGGCTATTGGTGACGATCCGAAGAATAAACCATTTTGAATCACGATCAGATGACAAGATAACACCTGAGCTGGCACCCTACTCTCCAAATATAGACACCATACCAATGTAAGTACATTTGATTACAACGACAGATTAACGTGCATCAGCCCCTCGTATATGACCGTCTTTGGTTGGATTAGAACCCCCAACTCTTCGTTTGCTAATCCGTTACTACGATATTATCAACTGACCTTAACAGCGCCCTCTACCATTTAAACTCGGCATTTCCGGAATCATTCTTTGACGAAAATAAATTTAGTTTTAGCCCCCAATTAGTACAGATGTTTTTGAAATATGTATAACTTCAAGATGAGCGACTTAATAGTGAATAAGAGTATTCTGTCCATAAAAAGAACATACATCTTGGACGTTCTTCGATACCACTCGAGAATACACTTCGGACAACCAATTGCATACTCCAAACCATTTCTGTTCATAAAAGCAATCATTCAACATAACCCACAATCTTGCAGCACGAAGTTGGATTATGAATTCGCATAGTATATATCACGCTCAATTTACGAACATCTCATTGATTTAGAGATTCTCCAAATTTCGTATACGCAGCTTGATATCATTTCACACATCGGCGATAGTTTAGGCGACTGATCTATTATCGCCAATCCATTACATCAGAGGAATAAGCAATGCTGACACCAGATGCGCCCGAGCAACTTAATTGCAGGTCTCGTCAATGCAGAATTGCCAGTAAGTGTTATGAAATAGAATTCGGTACAATGAATGGTTATTAATGAAATCTCCATTATTTTTGTTAATGCAGTGCACAGATCAGAACACAAACATTTTCAGAATAAACAAACCAGATGGAAAGCAAACATTTTATTTCCGCTACTCAAATGTTCTCACGTGATACATTTTGAGGTTACCTTGAACTAAAGTTTATCGTTTCAGCGACGTTTGGCGTTGATTAATCAACTATCATTTCAGAATCTGTTCTTTTGGAGTAGCATGGTTGAGTTAGCATCGTATTGGAATAACACAATAAGTTATTGGTGACGGATCGGGATCAATCCGAGGATATCATCTTGTAATTTTGAGCTACCACCAAATGGCGAGTTTAATATCTGAACTGGTACACCACTCTCCATGCTTCCACACCACGCCAACATGAGGACAATTGAAGCCAGAACAGAGATTTACCTTAACCAGCTCCAACGAGCATAACGGTCTTCTATTGGATTGAGTTTTGAACTCGAAATACTTAGGTTGTTATTGCGTCACTCTATAACCTGGGCTGCCACGACCTCAATATATTTTTGAAAAGATATGATACAAAAAGGAATTTTGACTTAGAGAAGATGATGAAATGGCGTGTATATACTCTACTTTATCATCTTATATATACAGTATATAGGTAAGATTCAAGAACAAAAACGACTAGTTTCAACATAAAACTAAATATTTACTTTGAAATAAGAAAAAGTCTTTCCTGAGAGATGGATGTTTAAACATGACGGATGCACATTTAAAAGGATTTTGTTATTTCTTAAACTTTCTTATTTCGACAGA
The DNA here is from genome assembly GCA_947359465.1 of Metellina segmentata. NCBI lineage: Eukaryota > Metazoa > Arthropoda > Arachnida > Araneae > Tetragnathidae > Metellina > Metellina segmentata. The sequence goes on along the minus strand of OX375873.1, from coordinate 91,595,651 downwards.
ATATGAAGATAAAATTCCATGGGACTTGTTCTTGTTCAGAACCTGGCAGTCATGAAAAAGGAAAATTCAAACAAGATAATAATATTAGTCAAGATATAGTAGTTCAATGTAAGCCCTCAAACGAAACTTAAACTTGGTATTTGTGTTTGAAATTGGAATAAAAAACTGAATTCAAACTCTAAATTTAAAAAAATCGATTAGCTTCTTACTCAACATAATTTTATTTTTTTTTGCCGTTGCAGATGTAAACAAAATTTTACTCAAAGAATTGAAATAAAGTTTATAAGTTCAACATGAAATGAGGCTATGAGAGCAAGAGTGACCTATCCCACCGACATACTCAAAGGAGAAAAACGCGATTTTCTTGCTCTCTAATCCATTTTATATACATATTTATTTATCTAAAATATGATTTTAGATTCTAAAAATTTATTTATCAGTGATCAATAATAGGTTATTGTGTAATTTTAGAAGACCTGATCGTATGCATTTAAAAAAAAGTGAAAAATCGTAATAAAATACAATAATAAAGTTTTCGGAATTTTGTAGGTTAGGCCACTCTTCCTCTGATAGCCTCGTATTCATGCGGAAAAGTATAATAAAGTAATTTTTCAACTATCGAACATCAAACATTTAGTACAAATAAATTATCACTACAATAAAAAAATTCAACATTTGTAAAATCTAAATATTTTTTTGTCCGGAAATAAATTTTGTAAGTTCTTTAGCTACTTAAGCGAAAAAAGAAAGTCTAAACTTAATGTTTTGGTAAAATAAATTACAATGTATGCGGAAAGGTTTGGTAATTTATTAATATAAGTCGCAGAAAAAACAAACCAGCCCTCTTCATTCGTGCTATTTTTACAGAAGAGAAAATTTAAAAATTGCGGTTAACAGAAACTACCGTTAAGTATAAATTCAAATGCCTAAAATTTACATAAGAGGTGGTCTTCATATTACAATAAGTAACACCATCATAGTTTCCTAAAGAAACTCCCTATTTTGACAAACAATTTTAAATCTGCGTCAAAATTTAATATCGCATACCACCTTCTATGATAAAATTTCTACAGCGCTGATATTTTGTACCATGTTACTGTTAAACAACCCAAACTAAACCCACATAATATTTTATTTTAAAAATAGTTTTTAGTATGCAATAATAATTATTTAATTAGTATTTGATAAAATTATGAATTGTAACCATATTATATTTTTATGACTATTAATTCAGAAAGACTTCTAGTATGCCCATGCAAAATTTCAGCTCATTCCGATTATTAGGTTTTGAGCTACATTAAAGTTTCCTCATTATTATGATTTTAGAGGGTAACCACAAAAGTTATAAAAACGTCTGACAAAACATCGGATAATAGTTCTCGAACCATTTGCACTTCTTGCATAGTAAATTTAACAATGTAATCTCAAATAGTCTGCACTTGCATAACAAATATAACAATTCCTGGATCGTTGAAAAATACAGTTGAAGTAGTGTTCAAATTTCAAAATCGGGTAGCAATAACTAAAATTATTTTTGATCAACAAATAGCGACTTTCAATATGAGGATCCCTAAATTGACACCAACTTTAGGATTGAATACCTCCGGATATAACGATAATAAAGTAATGTTATGAAATGTGATATTTAGACCAATTTAACGATGCAAAATCTGATTATGACATAAAAACCTGGTATTTCCATTAGAAATTTTACTGTGCAAAATTTGATGCGAAGACGTCTTATGCAATTTTTTGGGTTAGAATTTATAGAGAGGGCGTTATTCCATATTGAATTATACCTTTGAATCTGCTCTATAATGAATAGTGCTTGAAATAAAGGTGGTTGTGCGATTGCACCTTCTACCATGAAAAACTAGAATGAAGATCTCCAATACCAGTAGTGCTGCAGTAAAAGGTTGGAAGAGTAACCGGTTAGCAACCGGAGGGTTCCGAGTTTGAATCCAACCATAGATAGTCGTACACAAGGGGGCTGTTTCACGATAAATCTGTCATTGTTTCAAATATCCTCACGTTGGCATGGTTTGGAACTTTGGAAAGTGGTGTGCCAGCTCGGGTGTGATTTCGTCCTCGGACCACGGTTGAAAATTACTTGGTATTGTACTCAGATCTTCCTCTTCTGGTTTGATTCTAGTTCGTCAATAATAGCCCGATGTGTTGCTACAAAGTTACGTTTATCAAATACCTACCTTCCGAAACCAGTAGTCTTTAGGGACACATATCCTTTAGGTGTGCACATACTTCACAAACATCATGTTCTCAAGTGATCTTTTCTATCTAGAAAAGGTTGAATATGTTTATTAAAATAGGGGTTTTGCTTCCGGGATTCCTTGATAATTTTTTTCAGCTTTCATCACACTATATTCCTTAATCTTTGTTTTTCCCTATAACATTTTTTACTTGAAGCTGTCTTGCTTTTGGAGAAACTTGACCAAATATGGCCCTTACACCATAAAACAAAAACAACGAGCCAACCCAAACTTGTAATTTTTTGCCGGTGTTTTAAGTTCTATGTTGGGTTAAAATATCTCGATTCCTGTTACTACCTGTGTGTATTTCGTTCATATCTGTCTGTAAATCTTTCTTAGTGTGTAAGTCCATTTACTTTACAGAAATAAAACTATTTCTTGCTGCAGATTGGTTAGACCTGGTCTTTTGACCGAGCTTACCAATTTCCCAAATATTCGCCACCCGTTTTTCAAACTTTACTAGTTACACTAAAAATGTCATGATTCTAAAATATGTGTTCCACAAAACAAACGTCCTCCTCGTGGATCCTTCAGCACAAAACATTTCCAGCTCGACTACACCCTCAGCTGTGAGAGCCTCTACATTTACTTCAGAGCCGAGGCCTGAAGTGATCACAGACTTGCTGGAAGTGGCAGTGCCCCGAGTAACATTGATTTAACATTCCAGGGCCACTGAGATAAATTGGATCCGAGCGCTGCTAGAGGTGAGGAATGTGAAAAAGTCTACTGGTCACACTATCGCTGATGATTGGCCCAGATTGGTAGTGGGCCTCTGTCTGCAAAGGAGTGGGTGTTCCCTACTTATCCGTCCGGAAGACACATCTGCTACAAGAGCCGAGGATTCTTTTTACCTTGATTTCTTTCGCTCACAGTTGGCTCCTTTTTTCATCGGAGGTTAAGTAAGAAAGAAATAGACGGAGAGAAATTCACTTGGAAGAGAACAGGTTTTTTGGAGTGTATACTTTCTTGTTTTCATTGAGTTAACAAGAAGATTTGTTTTGGTTAGACACATTGAGATCATGAGTTTTTTAAATTTTCTGTTACGCCAAATTCGCTAAGCTATAGGAACTCACTTGGAAAGAGCAGCTGTTTCGCAGTATCAACTTTCTTGTTTTCATTGAGTTAGCGGTACAATTGATGTATCTTACGTATGTTTAGCCAACGAGAAAGATTAAAAATTCGGAGATACGTTTAGTTCACTAAGAACTGTTACTTGTAATTGTTTAGGAGTGTATACTTTCTAGTTTTTATTGAGTTAAGAGAGGGATTGATATACAGCTCTCACGAGATGTTGTTGAGACGACGAAGTATTTTAAGAGATAATTAACGAAAAATGAAGAATAATTATTTTGTTATTATATTATCAATAATTGTTACTACATTAGTATGTTATTAATCATTATTATTTTAAAATTACTACATTGTTTATCCTTGTTATTGTACTCTATTATTATTATATTACAAATTAATTTAATAGTAAATTATTAGGTTATTGCTAGTTTTTATAATTTTGTCAATAATTGTAACCATATTATTAATGTTATTTTATTATCTCATTAGTAACTATTATTTTATAACTTTTATTTTACTATAATATTGATAATTGCTATGAAATAACAAAGTTCAATTTACTTCCCCTCATAAAAGGACTTGAAGGAAAATGAGGTTTAATTTTGTGTTCAACGCTCTCCTTTAAGTATGTACAAGAAGTTTAGAAACACCCCATATACCTTCTGCAATCTAAAATAGGCGGACTTAAAATATATATTTAACGAACTAGCAAAACAAAATCTGACAAATACATTTTATAGCATTCTCTCCAAACAAGATTAAACCTTCAAACGAACAACGGAATAACTGAAAATCCGATAAACACAATCAAGTAAAAATCTATACCAAACAAATCTTCATCTCAGTTCTAACTGAACCAATCACCTATCCACACACAACACCAAACCAAATGATTTATCCGCACACACGAAATAATCATCCAAGCGCTGGGGAAAGATCGCTCTCAATTCACGCTTCTATCTCTCAAAAGAATAGAACTTCGAGGCATCCATCCTCTCCCATTCCCCTATAATTTAGAGGGCTTTCATATCTATCTAGAGCCGGAATTATCCCCTAGGGACAGCTTGATATCGCGGCTCCTGGCAGTCGGAATCCCAGGTAGAGCCGGTTGATACTCGGTTTTAAAGCAATCAGAAGTGGGATAAATAAGGTGGAGGCTCAAGTGAAAGATATTTTTCTTTATTCCTTTGTTTGGTTTTTATTCGGAAGTTGGTGTGGACTCTTTGAGGGATGAAGGGGGATATTTTTTTTTTGTTGAAGAATGCTGTTGGGTGTATGGGATGAATTTTTGATAAATAGCAAATGTGTCTCTTTTAGGATTTAATCTCGAAATGTGTATTTGAAAGTGTTGTATTACAGAGATCCATTGGACGTTTTATGAACCATGCAAGTGGTTTCACGAGGTATCTCGTCCATCAAGATCTGACCATTTTTTGCTGATGACAAGACATCAAATGCCCAAGATATTGCCGCTTTTTAGGACGACTACAGATTTGGTCAAAGTTTTTTCTAATGACGAGGCATATTTCATCCATCTAGATCTGGTCAGCCGTGCTCATGACGAGATATCTCTTCTATTAAGATCTGGGCAGTCTTTGTAATTACGAGATACCTCGTCGAGAAAAGGGTTAAAACTAAATCGGAAAAGCTGGTCAAATGACCCGTTCGAACATTCGGGACTTCAAATTAAATTTTTAGTTTTATTACGTTTTAATTGACTTTAAGAACATTTTCCGAAATGATTATAAGGGGCATGTAGCAGTATATATTTTATTTCTCCACTCACTAGATCCAACATATGTATACCTTTTTTTACCGTTACGGGTCATTTTACCAGTTTCATGTTTTATGTGTTTTTATAACATTTTCACACAAGTCTGAATCCATTCCATATGCAATACTGTGGAGAATAATAAACGCCACACACATCACTAGTTTCACGCTTCATTGCATCGCGGCGACAACACAACTCAACTTCGAATTTGAAAGATTTTACTACCGAATACTGAAAAAGTGAAGGTACTGAATAAAAAGTGAAAATAATATCTTGCTGGTCATTATTTAAGTTATTTTGTTAAATTATTATTTAATTCTGTTAAATTATTATTTTATCTTTCTTTTATTATTCCTAGCACTAATTTCACTGCTACCTGCATCTAAATTGAATATGAGTCATTTAACCCATTTCGGTAAAAAATAGGTTATTTTTAAAATGTCCAAATTTAGAGGTAAATATATTTTCTTAGTTTATTTTTAACTGTAAGGGAATATTGTTTAGTGAATAGTTACAAATTATTTCTTATTGAAAGTGAATGTGGCGTGTTTGAGACGCTTCAAGTGTGTGTTTAAAGAATAAAAAAGGTTTCTTTTTTCAATGAAGAATTCTGAATTTAGGAATGTTTTATAAGATCCTCAGATATAAATTTGTTCTGTCGATATACTTACTCCCTCCGACTGTGAATATCGTGGCTCAGTCGGTATAGTATATGAATGCGAAGCACCGAGTTCGAATCCCACTCAGAGCAAGTTGCCTAAAAATAGATTTTTATTAAAGTTTCATATGTGTCTGTTTCTCTTTTTTTCAAGAATGTACTTATGTTCTGTATTATTTAAATTCTATAACTTTCCAAGTCTGTAATGTTCGAGTCGTTTCCCCAAATGCATAAAAGCGGTTGTAGCACAGTTCAAGTTAATAAAGTATCGAGTTGAGATCAGCAATCTTTGTCCTCACTCGCCTTTAGCGAATATACACAAACAAATTATTCCGCCTACCTATGATAAATCTACTCGGCAGTATTAAATATTATATATTGTTAACTGAATGCGAGAGAACTGGGTAAACAGGAAAATACTACATTTTAGTCAAATTAATAATGCTAAGATCATACAGAAATTCATGTATGCGCCAAATAGCTTTCTTTTACCTATTTATGGTCTAATGAAAAATGTAGGTAGATTTAAAATTGGAATTGGTCACCAAACTATTTTTTTCTGCATCTTTAAAACCAAAATTAATTTGAGTTCAGATACTTTTTTGACCGGGTGTACCTTAAATCTTGTAGTTGATGTGAATTTCAAGAGGTAACATCAAAACCCGTTAGAAAACAGTTTGCAGCTTTCGTATAAAGTTCATCTATCAGGTGAATTTCAATAAAAGAATCCGTATGTACAGAAACATTTGCCTCTATTCGTGTTCCACAGGTTACATTCCTAGTAGACATCCCATCATGTGGGGAAACAGTGGCGCGTTCATTACTAACTGAGTCAGGTTACATCCATTTCAAAACTGCTTCCTCCACAAGAGATGAACACCGAAGGTAAAACCCCTAGATTGTTTTCTTCCACAAATGGACCAGATCTCTTACTAAAAATCGTAACAGACTCACATTTCATTCCTATCAATCTGATCTCCCCCTAAAGAGAGCTGTCTTCTACAATCTCCCTCTATGTAGAAGGATCCACTTCTTTCTTTTCCCTTCAACTGAACAAAGATTCCGACTCGCAAATGTTCCAATTTCTACTTGGCAAAAATTTTCCCTGCTTCATTTTCTCTCCCCAAACCTCCCTCTCTCTCTTCTGGAAGCAGATAGATGAGTTTCGCCATTTTTTTCCTCTAGGGGGGGGGGTGCAACTTTTTCTATACTTTTTCAAGAGTCCCTGAGTTTCTCTTTCTCCCTTTTGGTATTTTGATATTTTACTTCTTACTGTGGTCGAATTCTTTCCAATATATATGGCTACTTTCTGGGCTCTCGTATTTTACATCGGCTATTGGAGAACGAAAGCGATGCCGGCAGAGAAATGGTAAAGTGCCGTAGATAGATATGGCCGAACCTGCGCGTGCGTCGATGCGAAATACTTATTCTTCTTCGTCCGAGGAAGGCTATTTTTGGAGGAGCTAAGATTTTGATGAATTGGCGGGATCGTAGAAAAGGATGGGATCTATTCCAACTCGTCAAGTATTAAGAGGTAAGAAATCAATTTATCGGGAAGGAAAATTCGAAATTCCAAAAAGCGGATATCAATATTCAAAAAAAAAGAACTTTGATGTATCGCATAAACAATATTTAATGATGAAAGAGAAGCCGAAAACTATATGTCTGCAAAAAACGTTTACTCAATGCTTTGCTTCTGTGAAATAGGCGTAAATGCGTTGTTAACCCTCCAAGTGATTTCAACGAGATACCTCGTCCCTCACGATCAGAACAATTTCGGTGATGACGAGATATCTCGTTTTCCAAAACCTGACAAATAGTGTTAATGACAAGATCACTCGTCGAAAAGAATCCCGTTTTTCTTGGTGACTAGATCTGGTCAGTTCCCTTCTAATGAGAGATCTTGTCAGTTTTGCTAATTGTGAGATGCCTTGTTGACACAACCACAAAGAGGTTTAAAGTTAACAATCAATGTATTCATTCATTTCAAAATGTGTATGTACTGTAAAATATTAATCATGTTGAATAAAAGGTGCCTCACACAAATCTAGTTTTATTGAGTTCCAGCAATCCTGAATTGTGCTAAGCGGGTGATTAGTTCATGTTAAGTGTCATATTGATTTCGTGGGAGCATCTTGGTTATTGATAGGTATGATCACATACGAGCTAGGTGGGTACTGATCAACTGATCTCGGACATTGGACTGTGGGGTTCCGCTGATACATGACACACTGGATTCACTTTTCTGGACACTTTTCACTACACTGGATTCACACTTTCACTTTTGGGATTGTCATAGAGTTTACACTTTACTGGCGATCTACACTCAGCATTTTTTCATATCTTAGTGCCTTCCCTCAGAAATTCCCAATTTCTGTCCTTTCGTGGATGCTCCTCCAAAATAAAATCCAGTTTCTTACCCAATGCTCTGAAGAATGTCAGCAAGTTCACCCATTCCATGTTCAATCACTGTTGACTGCTTAACCCCTCTCAGTTCCGTACGTTCATAATGATGTAAGTAGTTCCGTTTAGTATTAGTTGTTGATTTTATGTGCTTCATCTTCCTACTTGTCACGCTTTGGTGACGTTGAAGTTTGTCATTAATGATAGAATGATGAATTTTTTTAGAGAATAGCATGACTCATAAAGGGTATACAAATGGATAGAGTGGACAAACAAATAACATTTAAGGAAAAGTGCCCGTAACACCAGAATGCAAGGCAATACTCTATGTCCGAATGAAGCACTTGTCAATTAGATAAAACCCACTGTCCAGAACAACAAAAATACAACATATCTTACAAGAGAAACACTGTCAAAAAAATATATGTGTTTTTTGTTTGTTTTTCTGGACGAAAATGTGAGGATCTTTATACTGAAGCCCATTGTGTGACATTTATTTTCATAAAAGTTAAATTTTACCTTGAGAATACTGAACTGTTTTTCTGACTTAGTACATTTCACTTATAAGTTGACTAGACACTGCGTGGCTAGCCCGGCGTTGCCCATGGTAATAAATAATTTTTTAATTGAATATCTGAAGATATATTCAATTAAAAAATTATTTTTTTAAAGAAAATCATATTTTTAGGTATCAATCTAAACTAAATTTTCCGCAGATTTCAAATACGTTGAATATTTTTTCTTTATCTTTAAAGGTCTAGGAGATAGAAAAAATAACTTTGACTTCAGTTTAAAGATTTATCGTCTGGCTGGGAAATCAATCGCTCAAAATCAAAGGAGAAACGAAAAAAATAATTTTCTCCGCGTTTTGCGGATGAAAAAAACTTGGCATGATTCAAAACCCTGACTGCAAGGTAGCATGAGTAGAAAGAGTTCTCCGCGTTTGAAAAACTGATGGAGAATAAAACTACGAAATTCATTTAAAAATCTTCTAGATTGAATTTTAAAATTCGCCACAACCCGAAATTTGCAAACAATTCGAACTACTTGTGAGCCAAATCTCATTGCTGTAAGTACAATAGATCGTCAGGATTTTGTGTTTCCGAAACAGACAAACAAACATTTCCTTTTATAATAGTAAGTATTATATCTATCATGTATCGCATATATAGATCAGTACTTACTTGTACATCTTTCAGGTTCATCGCTGCCATCAAAGCAATCCAGATTGCCGTCGCAATACCGTCCACTGTCCACGCACTGTCCGGAACTGCACCGGAACTCGGTGGGTTGGCAACCGATCCTCTCTCCCTCGGACACAAAACACGAAGACAGGAAGATGAAACACAGCAGCTTCATTATTTGAATTGTTTGTCACCAAATGATAGATGCATGACGTCAGATCTGAAATTGTGAGTCATTAAAATTAAAAAATGATAGTAATGACAAAAAGTGAAACACACGTTGAAATGCATCACAACTCTACCGTCCTCACATACACTCATGGCCCAAAAGTTGAGCACAATTAGTGTTTATGAGAACAGTTGGATAAATATACTTCGAAGGGAAGAAAAATCCGGTATTATATGCGAATTCATAACGGTGATAGAAGAAGAAAACAATGCAAAATATAAGGATACATTGACTTATCGAAAGAAAAGGGTTGAAATAAAGAAGGTTCATGTTACGACTGTGAACTATAGTGAAAAAAATAGAATGATTAAATCAATGGGATACTGAAGTTACATATGGTGTGTGGGAACCTCTTGTAGCCACGCATGCTGCACAACGATTTACCATACTTTCGAAGAGAGCATGGATAAGTTGTGTGCTCAAAGAGTTCCATGCCTCAGAGTAGTTTTCGATTGAGGCACGGAGCTTAGTGAGTGACGGAGGGTAGCAGTATGTCTCCCGAACATATCACGCACATGCTCTGAAGGATTCAGATCAGGAGAAATGGCAGGCCACTGCATGCGCTGGATATCTTCACTTTGGAGGAAAGCGTCAACCAGGGCTGCACGGTGAAGAGGCATGTTATCATTCATGAATATAAAACCAAGACAGCACCTCGAAACAGGCGAACGATAGAATAAAGGACAATCTCTGTAACTTTGACCGGAAACAGACTTCCTGACTAAGATGTGGAGGTTTGTGCGGCCGTACACGATTACTCCCCAGACTATTACTGCCCATACAAGAAAACGATACCTTTCCGTTATGTTTAACGGGTGAAAACATGTTTCACGTTCTCTCCAGATCATGGTAAGACGAGAATCAGTTTGAAGACTAAATCTGGACCTATCATAACAAACATGACATTGCCCCACTTTTGTCGACTCCACTGCCGATGTTCCAAATACAAATGTAACCGCCCTTATTTCTCATTTCTCTGCAGACGTCAGGGGGACGCAAAATGCTGGTCGTTTGGTACAGAGACCAAAGTGCCTGAGTCTACCGAAAGCAGTTTGTCTCGAAACGACTCCTGTGGTGGTCGTGAGGGCTGAACACAGTAATCTGACTGAACAGTTCCTCTGACCTCACGCAGTTATCGCCACGTATCTCCATCAGTGATTTTGAATCATTGAATCCTGATTTACTCCGATTACTTCAAGCCAACCAACCGGTCTGGTGGTAAAGGTGTTAGACTCTATATCGGAAGGTTCCTGGTTTGAATCCGGGTCAGTGCATGAATATTTGTAAGCTTATGGTGTAGAGCCGGCTGATGCAACTTAAATCTGTCGTGGCCGAAAGTCCACACGTTGGGTTGGTGTGGAAGTTTGGGGAGTGGGATGCCAGCTCAGGTGTTGCTTCGTCATCAGAGCGTGGCTCAAAATTATGTGGTGTTGTCTTTGGATCTTTCCCTTGCGGGATTCATCCTGGACCGTCGTCAATAGCCCGTGGTGTTGCTCAAGTACGAAGTTAATTTAAATTACCTTACCTTGCCGATTTTTTTTGCATTTACGGAACCATGCTTAATTTTTGGTCATGAGTGTACAGTCTCGAATTAAGAACGAAACACCTCTTTATTTCAAGCTTTATTTATACTGAAACAAATTCAAGGGTATCATTAAATAGCGAATAACATCGTCTAGAAATTCAAATCTAAAAACTTTTGCACAAGGAGACTTTACATCAAATTTTGCACAAAAAACAAAATTTCCACTGGAAACACCATCTGATATCATAATTAGATTTTGCATCAATAAATTCGGCTAAATATAAATTTCATGACTTTACTACCTTTATATCCCGAGATATTCAATCCTGAAGTTTTTCTCAATTTCAAGGATCCCCCGCTAAATAGAAAGTCGCTATTTGTAGATCGAGATTAATTTGTAGTTATAGCTACCCGAAATTCTAATTTACTATTTCAAACGTATTTTTCAGCGATTCGAGAACTACCATATTTACTATGCAGGTGCAAACGATTTGAGAATTAAATTATTATATTTACTATGTAAGTGCAAACGATCCAAGAATTACCATCCTTGATTTCTCAAACGTTTTTTAAACTTATGGTTGCCCCATGAAATCGCAACAATAAGGAAAACTTAATGTACGAGTAGATCGAAAACTAATCATCGGAATGAGATAAAATTTTGTATGGCATAGCCATACAAGAAGTCCTTCTGATTCGATTCCCATCAAAATAATAATAAGGTTCAAATTACTAATTTTTTCAAACATTAATTTCATAGTTATTATAGCAATCTAAAAACTTTTTTTAAATAAAATATTAAGTGAATTTTGTTTGGGTTCTTAAACAGAGTAACATGTTACAAAATACCAGCGCTTAAGAACTATTGTTTAGGTAGATACGTATAAAAGTCTTTGGAACTGATTTAACATTAGGAGCTACAATCTTTCTGTTCTCATAATTTCGGAACATAAAAACCTAATGACATGAAGTTTAGAAAGTGTCGTTTTTTCCGCTTTTTTCGTATTAAGTTTTAGTTTTTCTTTCCAATGAAATACGTTTTTATTAATTTTTCCTCTTCAAATTTTTTGACACTACTATATATATAAGCAATTCTTCAGCACACATATCGGCTTATAATATCACAAATTTATTTTATCCGTTATTTTTTCTAAATAATATGATAGATCCTGTCATTCTCTAAAATCGACATCAATATCAACGTCCTATCTTTTTAATCCAAAGTTACACAGCCCAAAAGATCAGAGGCGTCACTAGTTTCAGTGTTTTAGTGTGCATGAATAATTAGGAGTGTAGGTTTCGCCATTTTCAGTGTTCAAGCCTCCGCTCACCATTGGGAATCCCCATTATCCCCCATTTTAGAACTGAATATTAAACTTCTATGCTAAAAGCTGAAATCATTAAACTATCATTTAGGGTTTATGAGATATAATCTCGACAGAACTCTTCCCATGTTTAACCACACTACTGCTTTAAGTTCCCTACAAAATTTCAAGAGAAAAACAACAATTTCTAATATTTTGATACCATTTTCAAATTACGAAACGTATCTATATTTCGATTTCAAAATCTCTAAAAGTGTTAGAACGTTTCCTTCAAGAGCGTTATGAAACATTTAAATAATTCGGAAATCTTAGGAATGCATTATATATATATATATATATATATATATATATATATATAATTTCATATTCAAGAGGTAATTTTTCTTGTTTCACTGCACTGCTAATTGAAATCAAGCCTACCTTTCTGGGGAAGTATTCCGTTTGAAAAATATCTATTTACTGTATGTGTCAATAGGATAAAATATTCCAAAGCTCTATATTAAATTAAGTTATGCTCACAAACTAATCTTTAAGAACATTTTCCTCAATCATCACTATATGAAACATATTTCCATTAACAAATATCACTTATAATCTCATACAGACAAAACAGAAGCCAATACGGCCTTCAAAGCAAGCTAGTCAGAGATCCAAAGTACGTTGAAAAAATTTTACATTCCGCGATATTTTATTTATTCGCACGATTATTCTCAGTTCCTTTCTCCTTTTCTTTGAGTGCAACATAAAGCGATGAGATATTTGATATTTTTTACAGGAACAAAAGCTCCTACTTTGAAGCTAAAATGAAACTGTCAGTTACAATACAAGTTAAATTTATTCAGACGGCTGTGACTTGCCGGGGAAACAAAGCAATATTGAGTTGAATGCAAAGATTTTTCAAAATCTTTTCCCTGGATTCCTTTTGAACAAAATTGAATTTCGAATAGCGAGATGTGTCATAAATGCAAATTCCAGAGGGTATGCGTTTCGACACTTTGAGCTTACGCTTTTTGTTTGGCATAGTAAAAAGGCAAATAAGTGTCGATTTCAATTAATATCAAATGCCCAAACAAAACAATTCGTTACTAAAGTATTTTCTTCGAGAAATATGCTGATAATTCTAAGGGCTGTAATGTTTGTATGAACACACATTAATATTGATAAGACTTATAAATACGTGTTATGCAAAATTCCTTTCAAAAGTTTGATTATTCTTACAAAAGGGCATGTCATAGCAAGAAAGTAATCCAGCATTCAATAATTTTTTAGTCTCTAATTTATTCTCATGAATAATTTTGTATTAGAATAAATTAACTCCAAACACACATCGACAAAAAAAAATTAGTTTTACCCCCAAAAATAATTTTTCCGGTAACTTGTTTATACTTAAAAAGAAGTTTGCAATGTTTACACTGAAAAGGAAAATCTGACTGTATTATATCTTAATTTGAAAATTATTATAAGTATTTGAAAGTAAACTGTTAGAGAAAAGCGTTACAGTATAATTATTTCATGTTTATTGTTCATGTTCATGTTTATTTATGTATAATCACGGAAAAAACAACCAAAAACCTTATATTTTATTTCAAGCACTATTCATACTAGAGCAAATTAAAAGGTATCATTCAATACCATCCTCTATATATTCAAATCCAAAAAAGTTGCATAAAGGGACGTCTTCATATCTAATTTTGCGCAAACAACGAAATTTCTAATTGAAAAAAGGCCTTTAATGTCATAATCAGATTTTGCATCATTACATTAGTCTATATATGAAAATTCATGACTTTACTACCTTTATATCCCGAGGTATTCAATCCTAAAGTTTGTGTTAATTTCAGGGATACCCACACCACAGAAAGTCACTATTTGTGAATCAAGATTTTCATAGTTATTGGATACTAAAACCTTTTAATAAAATAAAATGGGTGGATTTTTTTGGGAGGGGGGGGGTTCTTTAACAGTAAATATAAGTGCAATAGAAATATTGTTTAGAAACATATCTATTAGTCTAAGAAACTGATTTAACATTAGGAGCTCCAATCTTTCTGTTCTCATAACTTCGAAACAATATGACCTCTGATACATGAAATTCGGTATCTAAATTTTGATACAAATTTGAAATTGTGTTAAAATAGGGGTTTCTATTTTAAACTATAAAGTTGGTGCTCAATTTAAAATAAAGACGTCGCCTTATACAAATTGTACGAATTTGAAATTATAGAGACGTTAGTTCGTTTCAAACGCCATCTTTTAATTTACTCTATTGTTCAAATTGCTCGACTGAAGAGAAATGGTTAGTTTTTTTCCGTGACTACATGTACAATGGAGTACATGCTAGAAATTGTATTGGAAGAGTTATGGAACAAACTACTATGAATATGAATAAGTATGAATTCTTGTGATCAAGTAACCAAACCGTTTTCAGAATTTTGTTCAGATTTTCCTTGAAGATCTTAATCTTATTAATGAATAATCTTATTCTCATTAAATTCAGAATTTTTATGCATAAATTTAAAATATATCAGAGGCATTGGGGTTTATCTCATGACTCTAAAAACCATAGTTTTTACCAACAATTCTTATTTGTGACTTGAAAAAATAGTTTTACAGAATATCACGAATAAAATAGAGATATTTTATGAAATAAATTATACATAACTCGTGCTTGATCTCGATACACATAATCTCTACTACACAGTCGAGTCAATTATTATGACCACCTGTTAATATCCAGAATAACCGCCTTTGCAGCACGGACAGCAACTAGACGTTTTGGGAGTGAGTCAATAAGATTGCTGAAGGTTGCTACATGCATCTGCAGCCATGCAGACTGCAGTACGTCCGACAGCAGCGGCAGGGTGCACGGCGGAGTGTTCATACTGAAAACATAGCGTTCGAGTTTATCCCAAAATGCTTGATTGGGTTTACATCTGGTGAATTTGGGGGGCAGCGAGAACCTGGAAGGCTTCGTCGTGCTTCTCCAACCCATTGCGGACAATTCTGGACGTATGGCACGTGACATTGTCCTGATGAAAGATCCCATTCTTCTGAGGAAAACAGACAACATGTATGGGTGTACATGATCGGCTACAATGGATACGTAACCCAATCCGTTGAGTGTACCTACGAAAGAACACAGACAATGCCATGAAAGCATTCGTTACACCATAGCACTTCCACCACCGGTGGAGTGGTCGTTCACGGTAAGACGTTTGTCGCCAAATCAAGATGGCGGCCAAATTCCGTAACAGCAGATAGGGTTGCCATAACAAAAACGGCAGATGTGAAGAAAATCCGCAAAAGGTGAAGGTTACCATATTTGGCGACAAATCGCTTTCTTACCGTGAACGACCACTCCACCCCACCACCATATTGTGTTCTTCCAGCAATGGTTGCAGGTGTTTGTTCTCGGACGTTTTCCATCAATTCGATAGAGCAGAAAATGTGACTCGCTGTAGAAGGCAACCCTTTGCCAATCAGTAGCAGTCCAGTTCTGGTATTGCCGCGCATATTGAAGTCTTTTTTAGCGATGCAACTTCATCAGCATGAGTGCAATGACCATCCGTCTGCTCCATATGTAACAGGGTTCGTTGTACTTTTGTCTTAGACACACGTCTGAAAGTCCCTTGGTTCGTTTGACACATTAGTTGCTCAATTGTAGCATGTCGGTCAGTCCTCACACACCGTCTTAACCGATATTCACCTCTAACATCAATGCCACGTGGTGCACCGCAGTTTCCACGCCATTTACTTTCAATGGTGCCGTTACTCCAGTCACGGTACATTTTCAACACGGGACAATTCCATACGTAACGGATGTATCATTGGAAGCTAAAAGCATTTCTCGCAATTACATAATTCAAATATGTGCATTTTTTTTTGGTATTTATATAGAGGATAACTATTACTAAAAGTATCGCTGATAAATATTTTTATTTTTAAAACTGAAATAGAGTTAGTATTTACTTTGGAGGTGTAACGGACGTATCACTTTAGGAAAAAAATTGTGTCACTCTGAACACAAATGACAAATCGTCTGATGTTTATAAAGGAAAATAACGTAAATTTGTTTTTCATGACGTATCATTGGAAGCTAAAAGCATTTCTCGCAATTACATAATTCAAATATGTGCATTTTTTTTTTTGGTATTTATATAGAGGATAACTATTACTAAAAGTATCGCTGATAAATATTTTTATTTTTAAAACTGAAATAGAGTTAGTATTTACTTTGGAGGTGTAACGGACGTATCACTTTAGGAAAAAAATTGTGTCACTCTGAACACAAATGACAAATCATCTGATGTTTATAAAGGAAAATAACGTAAATTTGTTTTTCATGACGTATCATTGGAAGCTAAAAGCATTTCTCACAATTACATAATTCAAATATATGCATTTTTTTTGGTATTTATATAGAGGATAACTATTACTAAAAGTATCACTAGTAAATATTTTTATTTTAAAAACAGAAATAGAGTTAGTATTTACTTTGGAGGTGTAACGGACGTATCACTTTAGGAAAAAAATTGTGTCACTCTGAACACAAATGACAAATTGTCTGACGTTTATTAAGGAAAATAACGTAAATTTGTTTTTCATGAATGAAGAAGATTCAAAGTTATTAAAAATACATAAATTATCTAATTTGTGGAAAATTTGAATTTTTAATAAAAATTTCAAATTGTAATGCACGTATCATATTCTGAAATACATACACTGTTTTATAATTACTTATTGTACAAAATATGTTAGAATAAATTGTTACCATAAATATAAAAAATAATAATAATTAAACATTACCGTAACAATTGACAGGAAATAAAATCATAATTTAATGAACTTTCAAAATTCAGTGGTACTACGCAGACAAAACATTTTTAAGTTAAAAAAATTGTACACATTAAAGAATATATCAAATGTCGATCTAAATTGATTATCTAATTCGATCAATTATGTCCACAATATCTTCTATATTCACAACAGAAATGTCATCATCTTCCGGCCAAAACAATTTTTGCCCCCAAGTCCTTTTTAAAAAACTTTACATTGATTGGACTATAGGAGGAAATCACCTGTCCAACAAATTATTTTTCCCCCTTTTCTGTAGTCAGTTTTACAATGACCCATGAGCCGAAAGTTATGCTGTCATTAATGGATACAGATTTATATTGGTCGGCTGTATTTTTGTTAACTTTTTCAGAAAAATATTTTTAATCTAAACTGAAAATAAATTCCAGATTTTCTAGAAATTTCTGAAACGTACACAATATTTTTAGAATTTGCTAATTACACTGTGGATTGAATGAGTCTTTGGAATTGTTCGTATGCCTTTAAATCGCTCGTTCAAGTTGTTAATATTGCTTTCAACTGTTTCTTTACATTCAAAGATTATATTTGTTTTCTGACTGTTCTCCTTGAGCCCAGTAAGAAAATTTTATGCTTTCAGAATTTTTAACTGTCATGATTCAATTTTTTGCCACATTTGAAATTTCACTTGGATACCTACACCATCAGGTGTACCTTTGATATGGGATATGGCAAAAAAATTCCACTTGAGCAAATTAAACTTCTGTTTGAAATGTTGTGAACCACCATCTGAAAATATGTTTACTTCCTTTAACTTTGGAAGTTTATTCTTAAGGTCTTTAATCATTGATTTATTGAAAGAGTGGATTGTATAGTTATCATGTTGCATGTAGTTATACACTCATTGCCATAAAAATTTGCGCACCAAGAAAAAGTCGTCAAAATGAAACGAAATTTTACACATGTATTACTTTGATATAAGTAACTGACTAGAAAATCAAAGAAAAAGGATCATTTATTGCAGAAAAAAGTACAAATGAACGGAAGTTTTAGTACTTTGTTGGACCCCCTCTACCGCGAATGCACGATGCGATACGAGCGGGCATTGAGGCATACAAGTTCAGTATGATGTCCCGAGACATCTCGTTCCACAGTTGCCTCTAGTTCGACCAAACTCGTGGGGTGTCCCACTTTCCGTCCCAAATGATCCCAGATATGCTCGATTGGTGAAAAATCTGGGGATCGAGTAGGACAGGGAAGGGTGGTAATGTGGCGGAGGCAGTCTTGTGACATCCTTGCTGTGTGTGGCCGAGCATTGTCTTGTTTGTAAATGGCTTCTGGGAGCCCTGCTATGAGTGGTATCACATGTGACTGAAGGATGTCATGGACGTGCCGCTAGGCTGTGATTGTGTCATGGATCAATATTAGGGGTGACCGTGTATCGTAAGCAATGGCACCCCATACCATCACACCAGCTGTGGGAGAGGTGTGTCGCTGTAAAACGAAAGCAGGATTGAGGCGTTCACCACGGGAACTCCACACACGAACACGATTGTCATCACTGCTCAAATTGAATCTAGATTCGTCGCAGAAGACGACCTGGTTCCATTCCGTTGCAGTCCAATCCCGTCGTGCACGACACCACTCCAAACAGAGACGTCGGTGGGTGTTTGTCATTGGAAGCACACGTAATGGGCGCCGCGATACCAGATGTCTTTCAGCAAGGCGCCTTGCAATAG
Source organism: Metellina segmentata (assembly GCA_947359465.1). Taxonomy (NCBI): domain Eukaryota; kingdom Metazoa; phylum Arthropoda; class Arachnida; order Araneae; family Tetragnathidae; genus Metellina; species Metellina segmentata. The sequence goes on along the minus strand of OX375873.1, from coordinate 91,576,664 downwards.
TTCGGGAAGACACAGGGGCCCGTAGTGAAGGTACTGCCTGTTTCTGGATAGAGGCCAATGAGGCAGTTGGCTCTACGCGTGCGTTTCGTATAATGTGACGGTCTTCTCGAGGACTGGTTTGTCGAGGGCGTCCTGAGCCTGGTCGCCGTGTAAATGACGTCTCTTCTGTCCACTGGTCCCAACACCTCCTCACAGTAAAATCATAATGGCCTACTTAACGAGCTGCTCGCCGAGCTGACCACCCAGCTTCCATCATCCCGATGATTATTCCCCTCTCGAACTCTGACAGCTGCTCATATTGTCTTCGATGGCGGCGTACCGGCATGTCTACCTCAGCGTTTCCTTTTCAATAGATTAAGTACACTCAAACAAGCTCTGCTTACCTGTTTTATACTCCAAGGAGAACGAAGTTCAACGCTCTCTAGTGGCAATACGCAATGCACAATCAAGCTGCATTTCTAATCATTTGCATATCTGGCCGACATGTACCTCCATGCCAAGTTTCGTAACAATCCCACAATTATTTCATGGTGCGCAAATTTTTATGGCAATGAGTGTATATGATGGCTATGTTTCAACTGCTCTGCATGGTAACCAGCAGTGTAAATAGTAACCGTAGTAGAATTAAATAACCTCACCTTTTTGACAATAATTCAACGAATTATCTGTCAATAAGCACTTGTGTTTCCATTTCAATATCATTACAATAAATATTCCATTGAGTTTTGCCAGATTTAGAATTTTAATTTGTCGCCAAATAATAAATAGTACAACAAAAAAGGACAGCATGTCAACACAAATATTAGCAATTACATGTAGAGGTAAGGCACAAATTATCTTTTTCCTGATTTTAAAAAAAAATATTTTTTCCACTTAAATTGTTTTTGTATTTCATATTGTCTTTTTATACATTAATAATTTTTTATGCTTAAATTAATGTGGTAACTTTTTTCCTAACAAATTTGTAGAACCACTGTCCATGTTATACAAATGATGTGTTCGCTACATAGTAGTGATACGTCCGTTACATATCAGTCAAGAACGTCTGTTACACATTAAAAAAAATTTTACATATTAAAAGAAAAATTTTATTACACATTATTATGCCTGTTGTGATTGCTTTACTTCAATGATATTTAACGTCTATACTTGTAACTAATGCTGTCAGAAAACTTTTTCCAAAAATTTGCAACGGACGTATCATAATGTAGGATATAGAAAGTTTCCTCCTTTCCAAAAATGTAGTACAAATAATGCTTTCATTTTTATCAGTTTTTTTATAGTATGCTCTCATATTATTACTGGAGATTTAAAAGATTCAGATATTATAAATTCCTCAATTAGAAATATGGTAATAAATATGATAAGCCTAAACCAAGTGCTATAGTAAATATTTTTTATCCAACATTAAATGACTTCTGTATTTATACAAAGATGATATAAAATTACTATTCTTTGATTGATTCTAATAGCCAGACAAATTACCTTTATTTTGAAGTATAACACTTATTATTTTACACATTTTAAGTTTTTGGTCTTCTGGTTTACTTAGGGTGAAAATGCCCCACAGCAGCAAGTGAACAGTTCAAAAAGTGTGCAATTTCCGAAATGCTGCCTCCTTTAGTGCTAAAGCAATGATCATCCCGCTTTGCAAGTCAGATTATTCATCGCGCGTTTTACCCATATGTGTCAACGATGGATGTGTTACAAGATCCCCTTGTTTCCAACTTTTATACCTACCACTTCGGATAATGCTACGTGCCGCGTTTCATTGGGTGTGTGCTGTTGATGTCTGAGGTAAGGGGTAGTCATATATATATATATATATATATATATATATATATATATATATATATATATATATATATATATATATATATATGAGAGAGAGAGATAGATGTGTGACGACCGTGTATTATAAAAGGAAGTGTTTATATGTGTGTATGTATGTGTATCTGTGTGCGGTGTCCTGACGAATATGTGGCACTTACAATAATTAAATTTGGTACACTGGTAATCCTAGTTTAATGCGAATTTTTGTCCAATCCGAATTTTAAAATACAATCCATAACATTTTAATATTAATGTAATAGTTTTTTCCTACATCGATTCTTTACTCGCGGAGCTGAGGTCACATCCCCTCGATTGAAGAAAGCAAAGGATTTTGCGTTGTCCGTCCTTTGGAACTGTGCTGTTAATAAGTCACATTTAAGAGACAAAAACAGTTTTTGCTTTTTTGTTCATTCTGGATTTCCTATTCTAGCGTGTTTTTTCGTTTGAATGTTTTCCGTATCAGTAAGGACATGAAAAGAACTGTCATGGACATTGCCATGCTAGCCTACTAGTATAAAATGTTTAAAATGTTAATTGTTTTATTGCTCATCTTTAATAGGTGACCCAGATCAATTTATGAAGCATACTGAAATTCAAATATCTTCTTTAATTTAGTAGAAGCCTTTTTGAAGCGAATACGTCTTTAAAATCTTAATACTGGGGGGCATGTATGAAAAATCTAGTATCACAAAAAAATCACTGCAACTGTTTTGTTGTATGATATCATGACCTGAAGAAACTTCCAGGAGCTTCGTGTTAACAAAGGATGTCCTTACCTGACATGACCTTCAATTCGAGTGCGCAGGCGCATTGAACACGGAGAGGGGGTCCCTAATTTGTCAAAATTCTACGGAGCTGGACAGGCTTTGGGCCAGAGTAATTCCGTTTGCGTGTATCATTCGCAAGCTAACAAACTACGCAACAACTAATATTGCTAATATTGTACAATCTCCATACAACAATTAATGTTTCACGAAATTTCTCTCATTTTAAATTTCACATTTAATTTCAACAACTATATCTTTCACATTAATCTCTCTGTAGCAATTAATATTCCAAGATCTCTCTACAACACTTAATCGTACGCTCTTTAATCGTACAAACTATAAATTAATTGTTTAATATTCACACTAAACAATCGTTCACACTTCCTATGTCTGCCGCATCCATTCCACAATATCAGATCGGGTTTAGTATTCGGGTAAAATCTACGGTTCACGTTGTAAACACAAGCTATCATTTTTCTCCAATCCTTGAAAAACCTTAGGAGATACAGCTACAGTCTACGTTTATAGTGGTGGCAAAGGCCTTGGCAATTTTTTTTTTTTGCGCAATTATAAATTTATTAAGGAAATAATTATTTCAAAAATATTTTTCTTTTTACAACGAAAAATGAAAGCTTGAAAAAAAATTTGAGAACATTTTGAAAACATATTTTTCAAAAACTTTCACAAAATATAAACTTAAACACATTTTAAAACACAGTTGTGAACCAGCAGAAAAACTGAAATAAAAATGTTGAGTACAAATATATCCTGAAACATAAATTACACTAAGTATAGTGATGTTGAAAAAGAAAAGGATTTTGAATAGTAAAAAAGCAAGAAAAATAATACAACCTGATACGTCAGAACTGTTTCGGGTAAAAATTATTAAACAAGAATATTCCACAAATGGCGAAAAAACTATACATGTCAGAACTCTGACGTGAAAAAAATTTAACAAAATAAAATTCCACAGCTGGAGAAAAACCATTAACTTAACCAATGAAATCAAAGAAAAAAATTTTTAAGAACCAATGCAATCAAAGGATATTGTAAAATTGAAATAACCATTGGAATCAAAGTAAAAATTTCAAAAGAACCAATGAAATCAAACGATTTTAACTGATTTTGAAAGAACTTTCTAGAATAATCAAAATGAAAATTTTAAGCTTCCGTCATGGAAAACCACAATAAACGTAAATACAGATGGGTTGCATTAACCTACCGTAACTCGCTACTAGAAGTGCGTCAAAAAATAAATCGCCAAGGCCGTTGCCACAGCTATAAACGTAGACTGTAGATGTACCCATTTAGGATGTGAGACAACTTTGAAGGCTATAAGGCGATGCACAGTATAATTTCCCTTCACGAACGTATTTCATATATGCCTCAGAAATAACCATGTGTGATGACATTCGTTCATGAAATCATCCGTTTCAAATGCATCTGCCAGAATTATTTGGATCTTTATTCACAGTAAAATAAATCTAGGTAAAAATTTAATTGCATCTGTATTTTATTCCTAACATTATTCCTCTTTGATGACGAAGGGCCTTTGTATGCGGTTGGAAGAGAAAATTAGCAATCAGAGTGTTTATCGAGTTTAAATTCAACCAAAGACCGTCGTGTTCAAGGGGGGCTGTTGCACAGTAAATCTGTAGTGGCCTCAAATGACCTCGCGTTGGCGTGTTGTGAATGTTTAGAGAGTTTCGTGCCAGCTTAGGTGCTGTCCTCGTCATCCAACCGTGGTTCAGCATTACGTGTTGTCCTCGGATCTATCTCTTGGGAATTGATACCGGATATTCGTGCCAATTGTTCCAGCAAGAAGTAAATTAAAGATTAATATTAATTAATTTGATGATGAAATTAATTTATTTTGCTTTTTATTTGGACAAATAGAAAAAAATCAAAAGGTTTTCTTCTAATGACTTAAAATGAGAGATAATTTTAACAATGCTTTCAACTAAACGTGGTTGTATAATTATGCACTTTAGAAAAGCTCACACAGTCTTTGTTGTTGAATTTAGTAAGGAATATGAAAGTCACATAATGGATTTTTGTGAATAATCATGTCTGTCTATAATCATAATGAGAGTACTTTGTTTATATTAAATACTGCATATTTCCATACATTAATACATTATAATGTATTTCTAATATAATAATGTATATATAATATAATAATGTATAGATAAGATAATAATGTATATATATATATATATATATATATATATATATATATATATATATATATATATATATATATATATATATATATATATATATATATATATATATATATATATACAGGGTGGTCCCGAATTCATGGTACAAACTTTAATGGTAGGTACAGGACATTGTAACAATGATTTATTGTATAGGAATGTATAGTCGCAAGTGACGCGGTGAGGCGAAAACAGGGGAAATAACGGCCGAAAGGAAAAACAAAGATTTTATTGAAAGCGTTGTTGACAAGTGTCATGTTTACAGTAATTGTTCAAAATTGCGTCCACCAGTATCGATACATGCTTGACAGCGTCGGTGGAGCGATTGGCGTACACGTTCAAAGATGCCTGGTATTTCACGCACACCTGCAGCAGCTACAGATAAGCGAGCGACGAGATCCTCATCTGAGTCAACTGGAGTCTCATAAACAAGATGCTTTAGATGTCCCCATAAAAAGTAATCGAGGCTCGATAAATCGGGAGATCGGGGTGGCCAAGGGACTGGTCCACCACGCCCAATCCATCGAGTACCAAACGTGGCATTCAGGTAATTCCGTACATCAATGCTGAAGTGTGCTGGCGCCCCATCGTGCTGAAACCACATGCGGTTACGAATGGCGATCGGAACATCATGCAGCAGTTGTGGTAACACTTCTTTCAGAAAAATAAGATAGCTTCCGCCAGTGAGCCGCGTGGGTAGTAAGTATGGGCCAATCAAAAAGTCGTTCACAATACCAGCCCACACATTAATACTGAAACGTTGTTGAAACGCATGTCGACGCGTTGCATGTGGATTATCGGTTGCCCACACATGGGAATTGTGCGCATTAAAGACACCCTCGCGTGAAAATGTCGCTTCATCTGTAAATAGCACATAATCTACGAAATCCGGCTGCAACGCACATTGCTGCATCACCCACAGGCAGAAGTTCACGCGGCGAGGATAATCTGCCGGATTCAATGCTTGTACTTTCTGAAAATGGAAGGGGTGTAAGCGATTTTCGTTTAACACTCTGCATACAGTCTGATGACTCACACCTACGTCACGCGCAACAGTTCTTGTGCTTGACTCGGGTCTATCAGCCACAATGTTCATGATGCTTTCTTCCAGCCTTGGAGTTCGTACAGCTCTTACTCGACCAGCGCCATGTCTGTTGACGTCGAACGCACCTGTTTCACAAAGTTGACGATGTAACCGTTGAAAAATTCTATGATCCGGCATTCGTCGATCAGGATATTCCGCGCGATACATTCGTAACGCAGCTCTGCCGTTACCATTTGCACGGCCGTACATGTAATGCATGTCTGCTTTTTCTGCATACGTAAAGTCACCCATCGTCTACGGCAGCACAATTGTGAATGGCGCTTTTCCCTACTGCGATGCATCATGTTCAACAGCGGCTAGACATCTACTGCCCTCTACCGGCAATGATACCAACCGATCACTCCATTTCTCTTTCCTTTTATTTCACCTGTTTACGCCTCACCGCGTCACTTGCGACTATACATTCCTATACAATAAATCATTGTTACAATGTCCTGTACCTACCATTAAAGTTTGTACCATGAATTCGGGACCACTCTGTATATATATAATATATAATAATGTATATATTAATATATACATTATAATTAATACCGCATATATGTAATGGGTTTTTGTGAATAATCATGCCTGTCCTTAATTATAATGATAGTACTTAGTTTATATAAAATACCGCATACTTCCATGACGTTTAGGGAAGTTATGTCAGTACTTAAATTGACAATTATCATTAGGAATTCTATGTACAATGGAATGTTCAGTACAAATAAAATGTGTCATAGTTTTCGTCAGATAGAATTATTTTTCTGTTTTAATCTGGTTTAGCAACCAATCACATTTGAAAAAGAAACAACTGTGTGGTAAGAAGAGTGTTTAGAAAGCTAAATTAGATTAGGGAAAATGTCTTTTCAAGAACATAAAATTTTGTTCGCCTAATATAAATGAAATGGATGCTTTTTATCCGTAATTTTCCATGTTTTATTTCATTACATTGTTAGAGCATGATAAAAACGATAGCATAATGTGTATGTGATTAATATGTCATGGTTGCAAGTAAAATCTACGCAAAACACAATCCAGAGTATTACAAGTTGGATTTGATGCAAATAACTCTTTTACTACAAGTGTGTTTATAGTTCATTAATTTCTAAAAAAAATAAAATTGAAAATGAATAATTATTATTATTATTATTTTTAATTTTTTTTAGTATAAAAATGCATACGGATATCAGTACCGTTTTCAATGAGTAAATTGTGTTAGGAAATGAATACCAATACAATGTAACAGAAAATAATGATATCGGTGCAACAAAAGTTACAGATTAATAGTCTTGCATACAAAAGTAATTTGGGGGCAGTCTCTCTTGGACGGTTTTACACAATTTATAGCAAAGATTAAAATGCTTAATATATAAACAGACAGTTGGAATGAAAAATAATTTATACGATTAATGATTGAAAATTTTACGGAAATTGATAACTGGAATTTACATAAATTAAAAACATTTAAGAGCTTATACCTATAATGTATAGCCCTTAATTTTACATTAATCTTTATTTTTATTTGCTTCTTTAAAATATATATTCCAAACGCCTCCTTTTCAATTCACTTACGATGTAATAGTTACTTTACGTTCAATAAATTACAAGCCTACAAAAATTCAACATTAACTTTTAGATTTAATATTTACTATACAGAAATATTTCATTTAATGTAGCAATTTATTCGGCCATATGTATCGAAATCATCTCATTAATACAGGGTATAATATGAAATTCATAAATAGTAGAATCATTTATCACATTACACATCCGGTACATACAAAAAGTTAAACTGTACCTGTACATCAAAAGTGTCCCCAGCACGTTTTTACTTCCAGGAAAATTTTTGTTGGTGTCAAAACATCAAAATCTATGCTAGCTTTCACACATTACCAATATTCTATTACAAATTCGTGTGTGTGATTAGTTTGTAATATAATTCCAAGTACGAAAAGCTTATATTCCATATTTATGGCATGTTTGTATAATTTTAAATTTCTTACTGTTTTCATTACTATCTGTTGAAGTACGCTATTAAAATGTACAGTGTTCAAAGTATTTTTACTTTAGATCTTATGCAAATAGCATATTTCGAAACCTTTTAGTCTCTTAAACTTAGCTTGTTTATTTAAATACTGCTTGTATGTTCTATTATTATCTTGGCTGTTCTTCTATTCAAACGAGCAGTTTCTTAGAAACTGTTCTTGAGAGTCTGTCGATTGATTTCTTTTTATTCGTAAAAAAACAAAGTGCTTCTACAGAATAGCACCTGTTGAACACAGCCATTCGATGAATATATTAGGACACTATTTTGAATGCACAAACGAAATTCTTGTATCGGTAATTGAAAACACTGCCGGCTTTTGTGACACCAACCACCTTATGAATAGTAAACACCACAACTCTCGGCGCTCTATTCAAATATGCATCGAAACAACACGGAACAGGCTAGTCAACAAACACGGGAGCTGTACTAAATCATTATCCCCATGCAGATTTCGAGTATACTTGCTAGACAAGATAGGGGATCGCGTTGAAAAAGCAACCCTTCACACGTTCCAAATAATTTATGCTCAACACACCAATCTCTCAGTCAACAAACTCCTCGTTTTAAAGAACCTTCTTTCCTCGAGGCCTTATAAAATGCAAATTCTCAACAGGTAATTATAGCAGCTTCTGCAACAGCACATAGATGCCGTGCTGGAAAAGCAGCATGAAAGACGAAACGACATGTCTCGCTTTCGCCGTTAAGTGCTAATTTAGATAATAGGAGGCTGTTTTCTTCAACTTCAAAGTTTAAAAATTGGCACGGAAGGGCATATGAGCATTTTTCGATAGGTATTTATTGAGCTCGTAAGTTCTCTCTGCCCTGAATCACGGTTAATATGCTTATGTAAAGGGAGATAATTTCGCTATGAATTACGTTCAGGTTCTCTCGGGGAACGCACTGCGTAGTGTTTACTTTCGGTTTTGGAATAATTAATTCTCGCGCGCTTTGCGCTCTGTTTTGGAACGGAATTCTGCTTATCATTTCGATCGGAGAATTTAATTTTCACGGGATTAATGTTAAGCTCAAGCCCGTAATTTAAAAATGGCCTCGCAACGGTTATGACAAATCGTATTCCGAGTAATGATGATTTAAGTTATCCTTCTATTATGTCGTTTTCATTCCTTTCGTAATTATTTGAAATTACACATGAATAAACTTCGAATTTCCCTTTTCTATAATTTACAAATTAATCAGATGGGATGTACACTCGTTTCTGTAATCTAAACTAGAAATAATGATGTTCTAGACCTTCTTTGTGAATTGCATAAGAGTAATATACAAATATGTTTCTTAGTATTAGTTCTTGCTGTTGAAAAAGTGAGGACGTTTCCATGTAACACCATCTGATTGACGCAATATCCTCATTTCGTTTCTATTATATAAACTAGAGAGGATAATTTTATAGATAATGTTTCTAAGCCTTATTTCTGAATATCAGAAACGTAATATATACTAATATGTTTCTTAGTATTAGCTATTGCAATTGAATAAGGGAGGATCTTTCCAGTTCGAACAATGGACTGACGCAGGAACAGCTTATGTTTTTATTTCTGTAATCTAATATACAGAGGATTATTTTCTAAATGACGGTTCTAGACCTTCCTTGTAAATAACAGAAGAGTATACAAATATATGTCAAAGTATTAGTTCTTGCAGTTGAATAAGCAAGGATGGTGCCATTGGACTGACGCAGGAACAGTAAATGTTTTCGTTTCGGTAATCCAAACTAGAGATAATGATTCTGTAGACGATGGCTCTAAACCTCCTTTGTGAATTGCAGACGTGCATTAAACTACAAGTTTCTAAATATTAGTTCTTAACTAATGATCAAGAACGGTTCCATGTTGAACCAATCGACTGACCCAGGAACAGCAACTTTTTCCGCGTTTTTATATTTTATAAAATTATATTTGTTAGCAAGTCAAAAAAGCATGTGGTACTACGATATTTTAGAATTTGAAAATAATAATCGGTCACAGATTTCTTACCTAACTGGAAAAAATATAGTTTCCTGATCAACAAGGAAATTAAAATTTTATAATTATGGACGTCTAATAAACTAACGAAAGTACAGCCAAATGACAATACATCATACGTTCCTTTGGTGAACTCTATTGTACCTAGTTCGACACATGAACAAATTCGTAGTTATAAATAGTTTCATGTTTGTAAGATGAATTTTTGTCAGGCTCAATTCAGGTACCAATAGTATACCTTGGCCTAACGTGTTTCCGTACAAAGTGCAAAATTAAATAGGCCTTTCTTTAATTACTGTAACTTCAATTCCCAAAATGATTTCAATGAGATATCTCGTCGATAAATATTCGACCAATTTTGCTTAGGACGTAATATCTAGTCATAAGGCTATTGCCTTTTTTTGATAAAACAGTAGATTAAAATCTGATCAGTGTTTTCGACGAAATATCGCGTCCATAAAGATCTGGTAAGTTTTGCTAATGATAAAATACTTCATAGAGAACCAAACCAGTAAGGTTTATAAGATGGCTTCTTTCACACAAACTATCTAAAATCTTGAATTAAGAAATTGCAATCCACATACCCGAAAGAACAAAATTAAATTGACATTTCTGTAACGTTAATAATTTGTCTTCTTTTTCGCAAACTACAGAAAACCGTGAATTTAAAAATTACTCCCCACAAACCCAATGGGACGACATTTAACTGACACTTCTGCAACATTATTAATTTGTCTCATTTCACGCCAAACAAGTAAAATTCTGATTTAAAACCAAAATTGAAATTACTCTTCTGACTAACACCAGAGAAAAAATGACCAGAACCAGAAAGAATGCGTGTTCTGAAAACTTCAAGTTAGCCAACGGTACGCTTTTATCTTCCGCACCACACTTATCTCCTTTTTTAATCTCTATATTTGTTACTAAAAAAAGCGGGGGAGAAATAATGTATAGGTTTAGTCATCCATCTCGTCAGAGAAGAAAAATAATGGAGTCATTCCACAGTTTGGCACCTGCCCAACATCTTCCCTGTGCTGATTTTCATCCGGGGTTTTCTGAGACGAACGCGTCATAAAATGATATGGGAAGTGTATTAATTAACGCTCCTTTTTTATTGCCGATTAGAAAGTTAGTATGAGGTGAAATTAATGAATACCTGGAAATGCTCTCACACATGATGTTGCATTGTTTTCTTTAATATTTTGCGCTTCGATTTTTATTTTTATCAGTTTTCTATGATTTAGGTATTTTGTAAAATGAAAGGTTCGTGTAATGATACTTTAATGGAAAACTAATAAGGGATAATTTGAATAAAGCACGTATCGTTAAATTTAATCTGCTATGCTTGGGGCATTTTTGTTGGAAGTGTATTGGCTTATGTAGGATCTGTATTGGCTTATTGTAGAATCTTTATACATTAGATAAAACAAAAAGTAAACAATTGTAGAAATTATTTTTTCAACTCCTATTTTCGGATATTACTATTAACCCTCAAAGTGGTTTCGACGAGATATCTTGTCCATCAAGAACTGACAAATTTTGTTAATGACGAGATATCTAGTCGAAAAAACACTAGGAGGGTTAAAACATTGACGAGATGCTATGATTTAGTTTAACAATGTAATAGGTAGATTGTAGCTCCTGGAAAATGTTTCGCAACTTAAAAAAAATTTCAGTAGAATCATTTCAAAAGTTTTGAAGACTTTGTAAGTATATTGTGAGTGCTAATTGCCATAGCTTGGACACTTTCACTACCTGAGTTGTAAAAATCGTATTAGAGACGGACCTTGTAGAGGGCCATTCATAATTAGTCAAAAAATCTCATTCGACTTTTTCTTAATAATGATATTCTTGCGATATGAAGCAATATCAACTCTAGTTTAGTTTCCACTACATTTGAACCATGCCAAAATAGTATAATTAAATTAAGATAGATTTTGCATCAAAATAGGAATATTGAAATCTGCCTGGAAGGACCTCGTTCATATATAACTACTGTATTAACCTTCAAGTGGTTTCGAAGAGGCATCTACGGCAATTTCATCAAATTTCAAATCAAGATAAGTCGTTATGTTAGTAAGTAGGAAAGTGCAAATAAGTCTAATTTTCTATTGTAATGAGACTGAAATAGCGCCCTTAAAATGTACAAGACTTATGATAGTCAAGAATATAGTACTTAAAAGAAATTGATAAAAAGGTACTCTGAATTAACCAAAGAAACATCTCTTCCCTCTATCGATAATCGCCATTAAGAGATGGTTAAAATAGATATAAAATTCTAAAACACAACAATATGCCTTAAATTAGTTTTTAAATATTTCATAAACAATTTATTTGAAGTAATTTTGCAAAAAAAATTCCAGTTATGATTCAATCTTATTGTTAAACTTAATCGACCTGGATACAAACACTGTAAAAATGTCAACGTATTGCATTTACATTGATATCTCTTAACCGAGACTGAACAAACCTCATTAAAGAAAGTAAAATTTAAAAATCGTAAAACAGATGATGTATGAAAATGTTACTATGTTCGGAGAATCCGTAACGACCATAAGTAATTATGGTAAAAGGAAATGGTACATTGATTATCAAGACAGCTAACAATGAAAATAATGTTAATAAATTATGATATAAATATAACGGCTAAAATAATCTTAAAATGCTGAACACGAAATAAAAATTCAGTGACAGTCGTGAATTTCATACATGAATTTCATTGAATCCTACATTAAATTTCATAGCACGAAACGTGTTCAGGTCTTCGAGTAGAATATGCAAGTAACGAAACAGGGCAGAATAGAGAAGAGTCGTTAATCATTCAAATTAGTCATTCGGTAAACACAGTACGCTTATGATGTAGAATGTTTATAAAAAATATAAGTGTTTTGTGTGGCTTAGCTCATGAATAATTTGGAATGATATGATGTTTTGGAGAGGTTAGAAGATGGACAATCCATCATGGTGGTAAAACAATTTATTTGCCATTCAGCATTCTATCAGTTTTTATCCTGTGTGCATTATGCTAAAAGAGTTCAATGGTATTTCGTCGTCAACAAGAATTACGATAAATTCCACTGATCGCTATATTATTTTACAAGTGACATGCAATTGCCGAAGTTCAACAAGCAATTCTCAGCGTTTGTTGCTGCATACATATTGGGAAAGGATATTCGATATAGACCAATTCTAAGTAAGATAAATTTCATTTAATGGATGCCAAATTTGCGTCTAGTTGAGCTCTAGGTAGAATGAAGATCAACTTGACAGACAGTGACTGTGTGAAGATGTGCATTTGACTCTAGTACAATGCTTGATATATACATTTTTTCCTTCCTTAAGAGCGTCAGTGCTTAAACCTCCAAATGGTTTTGACGCGATATCTCGTCCATCAAGATGTTATGAATTTTTCTAATGACAAGATACATCGTTATCAAGACATTGCTGATATTTTATGATGAAGAGATCAAGATCTAGTCAATTTTCTTCTAATAACAAGATACCTCGTCCATCCAGATGTGGATAGTTTTACAAATGACGAGATTCTTCATCGAGATAAACCACCAGGGGGGTTAAGAACAAAAATGTGTCGTGACCATCGACAGTTTCACTATCATCCAATAACAACTACAATGCTTCACAAATGACACATAGATTCCAAACTACAATTATCAATTTTAAGTTTGGTTGTATGCATATAAAGAAAGGTGGTTGATATCTACCAGTACTGCGTAAGATCAATTTCGATTAATGAATACCAATTGTGTGTTTCGTTAAGCTTCAGGATCAATATCAATTCAGTGGTTTTGTGTTTATGCTTCTTTGATCCAAGTACGAAGTTGAATGTTCTGTTCTCTAATGAATTCATGTTTTCCTTTCTAAGGCATTCTGAGAGATCTCGGTACAAAATAACAGAACTGTGCTCACACAGTCAAGAATTACAATATTTTCCAATGACTGCTACATTGCTTTACAAATGACACACAATTACAAAATTACAAATACAAATTTTAAGAGTGGTCATGTAAAGAATGGATATTCGATATTTACCAGTAATGCGTAAGATAGATTTTGATTAATAGATACTAACTGTGTGTTTCATTGAGCTGCAGTAACAAGACCTTTTCACTGGTTTTGTGTACATGCTCCTATGATCCACACAAGTAAAAGGTTTACTGCTATGTTCTCATACCAATCGAAATTTTCTTTTCTACAGCATTCTAAAGGATCTTAATGTCGAAAATAGTACTATACCCCAACAATAAAGAGTTACACCATCTTCCAACGATCACTACAATGCTTTATAAATGGCACATAATTGCTAAACTACAACCAAGAGAAGATTTAAGAGTGGTTGTATAGATATCGAGTGAGAAAGTCGATATCATTAGCACTGAGTAAGATAGATTAAGATTAATCAATACCAAATGTATGTTCCGTTCAAGATTAATGGTATTTACTATCCAATACCTCATTTTATAAATATTGTGTTACATTAAGATCCTAGATTAAGATATTCACTGTGGTTTTGTGTAGATGCTCATTTGATCCAAGAACGAGTTTTAATGTTCTGTTCTCAAACAAATTAAGATTTTACTTTCTAAGACATTCTAAAGGAGCTCAATGCTTAGTAACAGAATAATCAAGAGTTACAATATCTTCCACTGACCACTACATAGCGTAACAAGTGAGATTTAATGGCCAAACTACAAGGAACAATTCAAAGGTTTTATTACTATATGTAAGGAAATGTTAACACATGTCCAACAACAACACATAAAATACAGATTTCTCTTAGTTGATATCATATATGTGTCAGGTTGATCTCCGTGATCATGATCACGTTTCAGGATCAGGATTTACCTTTCAATATAATAGAAGACGTGTCAGTCAAGAGAAAACAACGAAAACGCTGCAAACCTAACAGCGCTACTCGAATTACTTTTTAACAATATGCGGTCTTGTCCATAACGAGGATATCTAATTAAAAAGGTGTTAAGGAACTGAAGAACCAAGTAGAATAAATTTCTCCTATTTTCATCCTTTTAAGGGTATAGAATATTTTTAGGGAAGTTTTTTTTTCTATACTCCCCTTTTAATACCTCTTAGTTTTAAAACAAAAATAATCTTCCTCTGAAACCTTGAGGCTGTGGTATCCCAGTTGAAAGAGCAATGGATTAGCAACCGGAGGGTTGTGAGTTCGAAACCAACGGTCCAACGGTCATCGTATATAATCTATCATGGCGTCAAATTTCCTCATGTTGTTGTGGTGTAGAAGTTTGGATATTGGGGTGCCAGCTCAAGTGTTGGCCTCCTCATGTGACCGTGGTTCAAAATTACGTGGCGTTGTTCTCGTATCTTTCCTTTCGGGATTGCAACCAGACCATCACGAATAGCCCATCATATTGCTTCAGTGTGACATAAACCAACTACCTACTTAGCATCCTCTGAAGCCTTAGATAGTTACATTTGAGATTGAATTGTTTGTATAGTCATTCATTGTAGAATTTTTAGAAAATATAGGAGATCTTATGATAAAGCTTCCATGTAAACCTTAATTCTTTTGGTCTGAATCGTTTGTAAAAATATCCTAATCCAATCGAATTTCTCGTCATGAATGTTTAATAATATTAATCTCAGTTACAAATACCCGATGTTTATTGTTTATATTATTTAATAAAATTTTTTCTTTCGTTACTACTTGATGATGATTATGTCAATACTTTTAAAGAGAATAAATGTTTTAAAACTTATTTTTTTTACATAAAATTAGTATAGAAAATCATATTGTGTTATTTATTACTTTTATTTAAATATAATATTTTACAGAATAAAAGTAATTTTTTACATATTTGGAATTGTTCAGTAATACCCCAAAAAATTATATATAATTATTATTTATGAAATGTTTTATTAGTTAAAATTCTGAAGCAGATTTAATGTTTATCACAATTTTGATTCGCAATTTCATTGTTTCGTTGGATACTGTCCATCACATTAAAATTTCTATCATTCTTCAGTAATGTTAGCACCGAGTCCTTATTTATGGTCTGGATCACTCTATAATCACAGCATTAGAGACATTTTACGTTAAGTACTCCGCTATATCCCGCATTTTTACAATCTCACTCCGCAAACGCTCTTTAGCACACTGGAAGCATCCTCCGGAAATTGAGCCATTTTTCAAAGCAAATAAATGATAACTGCACTTTAGTTGGTTCGCATAAAACCCTTCTTTTTCGAAAGAAGATACACGCGCAACTTCTTAGAGAGACAGTTCTGCAGAGATGAGGGCACGTCAGAAGCGGAGGTACCATTTTCATAACTCCTCCCTCCGCCACTTAATGTCCGAGGAGCTAATACACATTTAGGGTAAAACGAGCCAGGACTTTTAAAACTCGTAAAAACTCTTTTTCATCCGTGCAACTGCATTAAAACGTACGGGTCGGCAGGTTATGATAACCCTTCGCGTGGAGCCGTTACCTTTTGTGACTCGCTCGTAAAATAGAGAGTCGTAAATTCCGAACCGCCAAAAACAAACTCGACGGTGCCAGGGATGACAAGCGTTGCCATTCAGCGGATCTGAATAATTAAAAACGGCATAACGTTTACGATCTCATTCCGGCTTGATTCCGTTCGTCGGCGAGGGCGGAATGCTGCGGAATGTGCCCTCGGAACAGCGGTGGAACTTGTCTTCCTTTCTGATCATAATTGCAAATCGAACAGAGCACTCAATAATAAAACCGTAGGCCCGGAACAAAGTTTCATTTGCCCGCTTAAACAAAGATACTTTTGTTGCATGCGGTTAGAAATGCGAAGGACTTTCTGAATATGAAATACCATCGAATACACTTTTCCTTGGGGATTGATCCTGGACTGTCGTCAATAGAACATTGTGTTGGTCCAGGGCGACATTGATTAATCATCATTGCGCTTGATTAGTTTCTTGATTTTTATATATGATTATAAATTGCGAATTGTGGAGAAGCGAAATGTGTGTGTGATAAAAAAAATCGTCACAAAACTTCTTCAAATAAATTGAAAACCATAACAATGCTATGTTCAGGAAATTCAAACACATGATCCGACACTCCCACAAAATAAGAACAGACCACGAAGATCCCTTCTTCTTGGCAGATGAATACCCACTTTTTTTCTTCAAAATTTTTAAATCTTAACCTTGAATTATTTAATTTATTTTTTCTGATTAACTTAGATTCCCCTTTTGAAAATTTGCTGTTAAGAATTTTACCTCCAACTACCAAAACTTTATGACCAAACTCTAATGACCAAATACTTTACCAAATTTTTTTTGACCAAATACTTCGCCAAAATTTCTTAGTATTTAATTATTAGAACAAAACCAAAATGTCAAATCTGAAGTTCGAAACCAGATTAAGGCCCCTTCGGGGACATGTGCTCCATAAACAATCAACTCATAGTGTGTGTGGTGTTTATTTGATAATACTAAAAATTGTCTAGATATAAAACAGCTGCAAGTTATGTTGGTAGGTACATGAAAAAACGTTGCACTGGAGCAATACAATGAGTTATTGGCGACAATCAGAGATCAATCCCGAACGAAAATATACGTGGACGCACCTCGTAATTTGAACCACGGTCAAATGACGAGGACAACAACTGAGCTGGCAACTCACTCTCCAAACTTCCACATTACGTCAATATGTACATTTGTAGAAGATTACTGAGCACCAGTCCCCCACGTACATGACGGTCTTCGGATGGATTGAGTTTCGAACTCACAACTCTCCGATTGCTAATCCGCTGTTCTTCCAACCAGGCTACCGCAGCCCAGAATACTGAGTCGAGCAATGCCTCAAAGTTTTACATAAGACTCGCCAGCGCATAGTTTTTATTTGTGGATAGTAAATTAAACAACCGCAAATTCGGGTATTCAATTCAGTGTCCATCTAAATCTGCCGAGTTTCTCTTCCACGTGTGCTGCGTTCGATACTTTTCGATAGCTTTTCGACAATTATATACAAGCATTGTGATTTTTTTTTAATTTCTTGACTTTGATACTTTGATTTCCAACTGGCACTGTATTATATTTCACTTCCAATGTATTAAATCGACAGATAAGACGTTACCTTTCGTTTAAGACCAATTTCAAAGTCGTTGCGCTTTGTAGCCGAGTTATGATGATTTAAAGTTTGCTCAGGGGAAAGTCCCGTACCTCTCATCTCGGCGTGCAAACTCAAGGTTACTAATAAATCTATGTTCCTTCATCTATCGAATGACACTAGGTTGTTTTGCTTTACTGAGACAAATCGTCAGGTTTTTTTAAGTTGAAGTTTAAAGTTTTTCTTTGAAACATTTCTGTGTATACTAAACTATAAAATAATAGCTTTTGGTATATAAGATGCACAAAGCTATAAAACGTCCTTAAACAATCGATCGCCTTGGGGTTCTGGCAATCCAAATACTTACTCTTTAAAAGTACCATCTAATTCAAACTCAAAACTTCTGAAACACTTTACAAGTTGTTTCTTAATCAGAACATCCAAGTCCACCTAACACGATTTTAACCTATCGAAGTTAAAAATATCATCGGTAAATCATTTAATTCAGCCACTGCAGAAACGCTTCAGTCGTCTTACGCTTGAATTGTTTTCATTTGATTCACAATCCACTCAAAACTTCCGTAACACTTACAGAAAGCACAGTAATTTTACAAGTGGTCTCCAAAAACATCTTCACAAGTTCAGAAGTACGACACCACTTTAATCTCCAGAAGTTCATACAATCGCCGTCAGAATCATTCAACTCGACCGCTGCTAATAGTTTTTGCCGTCAATAAAACGAAAAAGATCCTTAAATCAATCCATCTGTCTAGGGAACGCAGCGGGGTGTTATGGAAAGCATCGATATGTTTCTTCTGGGAGGCCCAATCGATACCAACCTTAACGACAGCTCTGATGACAGGAATTGAAGGTGCTGTCCTTATCGTCCGACCACCTTCCAGGCAATTAGCGGCGGGGAAGAAAAACACTTCCTCCAACCCCCAGGGGTGGAGATCTTTTTTTAAAACGCCAGTCACTTTTTCACGACCGTTTTATGAAAAAAGGGCCAACGAGCGTGAAAAAGAGTTTTGTTGGCAAGAGACCGCTAATATGTGCCTACCTTCGGCAGTCAGCGAAAAATGGTTTTCCGCGCCTTTTGTCTGGGGTTTAGATAGGAGTCACTGTGCGACGTGATATCGTTTTCAAAAAAAGAAGTCACTTTCTTTTCGGGGGAAGGGTGGGTTCGTTTGTTATCCTCGGGGGAGGGTGTAATTAAATGCTGGAATCGATATTTTTGTGGGGTGAGAATCTGTAGTGTTGCACGGTACCTGTTATCATATGCGTCGATAATTTAATTAGAATGTTTTGGTTGATGTTACTGCGATGCCTCTAAGCAAATAAGCGTTGAGATCAAGTAGAATTTAAATTTAGGTTCAAAAAGCATTTTTGTTGGATATCATGTGTCGTTTAAAATTTAAACAAAACAATAGAAGAAGGATCTTTTATTTCCAACGGTAGGCAGACAAAAATACAAATGTGAATAACAAATGTAAGCACGCTAAGAATTGAGGATAAATGAAGGTATAAATTAATGCACTTGACGAGTAACAGAGTGGGAGATTGGTGACGGTAAAGTATCAATCCTGACAGAAAAGATTCAATGACAACACCAAATAATATTCTGAACCACGGTCAGATGACGGAGTCAACAACGTGAGGATACTTGAGGTCAGGACGGATTAAACGTGCACCAGCACCCATGTGCACGATGGTCTTTGGTTAGATCTAGTTATTTACTCTTCTATCTGGGCTACAGTAGCCCTTGATGGTGAGGGGAAAGACAAGAAAGGTAAAGGGAAAGTTAGCTGTCTTCCTCAAGTCTATCCTCCTTCTAGTCTTTCAATTTATGCCGAAGAAAACCAGACAAGACACAGATTTACTTGTGTCGGAAGAACATTTATTGTGTGATTTTTAGAAAAGGGGTGAGTAGGTGCGATGCATAATTTTTATTTGGTAGAGATGTTTAGCCAAACAAGCGTCTTATTCCCTGGTAGGGGCAAGTAACTCACGGATAATATATATATATATATATATATATATATATATATATATATATATATACACACACACAAAGCCAGTCACATTAATGTGACCATCACCTACTTTCGACGTCAACGTAAAATAACCAATCACAAAAGGCAGGTGGCAGCACATTGCAGTGGATTGTATATAAGTGATGTCCTAGGGCATCGGAAAGCATTTCAATCGTTGACGTAAAGCAAAAACGTAGCGATTTATCCGACGTCCAAAAGGGTATGATTATTGGCTTTCGGGCCAAGGTTGGAAGCATTTCGGAAAAGGCTAATTTTGTGAACTGTTCGAGTGCCGCCGTGGTATAAGTATACCGTGCATGGCAAAATGGAACTATCCAAAATCAGCGGAGTGGCACATGTGGTGCCCCACGGGCTATAGATGACAAAGGCAAACGAAGGCTACGAAGATTCGTTCGGGCGAATAGACGTGCAACTGTTGAGCAACTGACCGCCCAGATTAACCAAGGGGCTACCAAGAGTGTATCCTCAACAACGGTTCAGCGAACGTTGCTCCGCATGGGCCTCCGCAGCAGACGCCTGGTTAATGCACCTATGCTGACTGCTGTTCATCGTCGACGAAGGCTGGAATTTGCACGCCAGTACCGCAACTGGACGTCCACAGAGTGGTACAGGTGGCTTTTTCCGATGAATCACGTTTTATGCTCCATCGGACAAACGGACGGCGTGAAACGTCTGAAAGCAAACACCCTGCAACAATTGCAGGAAGGATCCAGGCTGGAGGATTGAGGTAATCTAGCGCAACTGGCCACGGCACTGGAGTCGGCATGGCTCAACATCCCAGTGAACACCTTCAGAAACCTATTTGACTCTCCTCCTGCACGTCTCGCAGCGTTCCGCTCTGCCAAAGGTGGTTATTCTGGCTTTTGACAGGTGGTCATATTAATGTCACTATATATATATATATATATATATATATATATATACTCCGGGAAGTAAACCACAGAAATATGTGATAAGAAACGAAAGCATTTAAAGATACAATATTCAAAGTGATCAAAACATTTCTAAAATATTTCTTCATATATATGAGAGCTGCTAAGGTGTGTAAATATTACAAATTATATGGCACTAGCTAAAGTTTGTAAATATTTCAATTATATAAAGGTTGCTCAGGTTTGTAAATATTTTAGGTATATCAAGGCTCTTCTAAGGTACTATTCTAAATATTCTAATAATTATTCTAAATATATAAAGTTAAAATAATAAAATATTCTAAATATATAAAGTTATGTAAATATTCTAGGCATATGGGAGCTGTTCAGAAATATACACTACCTTATTTAACATTTTAATCATCTAAGACTGTTCAATGGTCTAGGAGTCGTACCACGCTTTAAAACAATAAAAGTACTAAATTGTTCTTACGTGAACTATGCATTCATATAACGTGAGAGGTATTCACCCATAAAGTTATCATTAAAATTACCTTATTTCACATATCGTTCAAAGGTACAAAGACTATTGTGCCAAGTGACAGTATTATTACTTTAAAAAAAATAAAAGTAATCAATTTTCAAACTGTGCAATAGGAATTAAGTTTGGTGATAGGTTTTATCCATAAAATTAGCATTGAAATTTGTTTACCATAGCATCATTCTAAGGTACAGACTATTCTGTAGCGTAACAGTATTCTTAGATATAAATTTAACCAAATATCTTGTAAATTGTATTCTAGATTGTTTAAGTGCTGTAATTCGAGCTAAAATGGACCTAGCACAAAGAGTAACAATTATTTCTAATTTACTATATATACCTATTATGGTAATTTAAATTTCAAAAAAGCTTTCGTGGAGTAATAGTTTGTTAATATATATTTTTTTCTATAAAACACACTGTCTTGTCTTCTTATATTCATGTAAAAATCTATCAAATGCGTATTAATTATCTTCTTTTTTTTTGCACATCATTATTTTCTACTTCAAGTTATATTGAAAGCTAAAAACACAATACTCAAAAAATTAATTATTCATTTTTTACACTACTCTCTTTGAACGTTGCTATTACTTTAAAATTATGATAATGGACTGTCGAAGGGTATAAATAGCGAGAGAGTTTTTGTACCTTTTTAATCAATATATTAAGCGTTTCGTATTACTTATAAAAATACGCTTAATGAAACATTTACGCTTGAGAATGATTGAGTGCGTTGAACGCAAATTAGCAATTTCACGATTGAATATTTATGAAATTTTGAAATGAAAAATATTTATTTATTTTTCAGACTTTTAGATTGTTATAGGGGAAACTATTTTTTTCACTATAGCGAACTAAATTAGAGATAAAAAAGTTTGTATACTTGATATAAACTCTTTTGAACTCGACACAATGGCATTCAGAAGTTAAATATGAGAATATTTCATAAAACAATGCTACGCTCCAGTGCTCATTAAGAAGGCCGTATCTACAAGTTTTGTTTTAAGGCTTATGATTGTTAGCATGTTGTTATACAAATCACTGGGGCCTCATGACAAGGAAATAGGATTGAGCACACTAGATCGTTATGATTGTATATCCGAAGACCTGTCAGACACCAGAAGACATTTCTGTGCCTAAGATTTGAGATACTTAACTAGTCTAGATCCGGAGACCTGTGCATGGTTTCGCTCCATACTAACGAATGTATGAGTTTGTTACTTTACGGTCATTTTTAGTGACACAATAGCTAATTATTCAGGGATCTACTGATCAAGGAGGATTTAGATGTATTACAAACAACCAAGACCAAAACGGGATTTGAAACTAGTATGTTAAACCTAGATTCAACCGGAGACTTGTGCATGGTTTCGCTCCATACTAACGAATGTTTTAGTTTGTTACTTTACGGTCATTTTTGCAACACAATAGCTAATTATTCAGGTATCTACTGATCAAGGAGGATTTAGATGTATTACAAACAACCAAGACCAAAACGGGATTTGAAACTAGTCTGTTAAACCTAGATTCAACCGGAGACCTGTGCATGGTTACGCTCCATACTAACGAATGTTTTAGTTTGTTACTTTACGGTCATTTTTGTAACATAATAGCTAATTGTTCAGGGATCTACTGATTAAGGATGATTTAGATGTATTACAAACAACCAAGACCAAAACGGGATTTGAAACTAGTCTGTTAAACCTAGATTCAGAGTGCTAACCACTCGGCTATAAGGCCGGACAGTAAAAGGCTAGATTCCTTCACTGTGGAGAAAAATACCAACTCCTAAACTTGCTATAACATGGGTATATTTAGATATTATAAATAAAAAATAGCTAGATTTCTCCATTTTGGAGACATACATCAACTTGTCAACCTGCTATAACATAGCTAAAAAAGATAACTATTCTACATTTTGGAGTAGTACCCATCAACTCGCTTGTTCTTGTTAATTTAAACTCTGAATTCACAGTCCTGTCATTAGCAAAATTAGTAATATCTTGTCATTAGGAAAATTATCACTATATTGTCATTATCAAAATTATCACTATCTTGTCGTTAGCAAAATTATCAATATCTTGTCATTAGCAAAATTAGCAAAACCTTGTCGTTAGCAAAATTAGCAATATTTTGTCATTAGCAAAACTAGCAATATCTTGTCACTAGCAAAATGTGTCATATTTTGATGGACGATATATCGCTTCGATATCACTTCCAGGGGTAGCTACCTTTTAAATTTTGTGTCGAAGTTAAGAAGGTAGAGCCTATAACTAATTCTTGAGCATTTTAAACTGTTCACAAAGTGTTTCTTGTTCCCATTGCTTCCAGTACTTGCATTCCCTAAATAATAAACCAACTTTTTGCAATGTGGATCTTTCAAATCTCAATCCTTCCCAGATTGCATTGGGAACACTCACGCGAATCACATAGGGATAGAACGTGGAAAAAACAGAAATCCTACAGCGAGTGCCGCGTTGCAAATCGTAAACCACCCTAATCGAGTATCCTTATCTTTCAGAGCTGAAGGCAGAAGAAACGAACTGTTTGCCCGGAATCCCGTGTTTGCTCGGGACAAACACACTTCTTTGCCTGCAGCCCGCCCCGTCACTCAAATCATCCCCTGCTCGTGTAAGAACCTACCATCCCCTCGAGGAAGGACGGAGTTCTTTCAAGGACAGATCGAGATCTTGGGGTTAGTGAGTTTGAGATGAAACTGCTTTCTAGACAGGTTTCCCTCTGAAAACTGTTCTCGCTTGAAGAGAGAAACTAACAGCTATGCGCTAGACTATAGTCTATAGATGATAGCGACAGTGACTTGAATTCAAAATCGTATGGATTTCTAAGTACATTTTTCTGGATGGGATTCCCAAATGTCTTTAGTGTGCAGTGTAAATATAGTTACATTCAACAAGTGCAGTTATAAGAAGAATATTCATATTTATTAGGTATGCATTCAAATAATACAATATTGCTCATGCACAGATTTTTTGTTTGCAAACTCGCTTGCTTTCAAACTGTATAACCATAAGTTATCCTTAAGTGAATTTAAAGCTTTTGATATCCACCGTTACTACGCAATTATGCCCAATCGAACTTTTGTTAATTTTGCTCTAGTTATGTTATGCGTAGTACATACTTATGTGAACGCT
Organism: Metellina segmentata; assembly: GCA_947359465.1. NCBI lineage: Eukaryota > Metazoa > Arthropoda > Arachnida > Araneae > Tetragnathidae > Metellina > Metellina segmentata. Next base: position 91,552,026 of record OX375873.1, on the reverse strand, counting down.
TAATTAGACGACGTGGATTTCAATAAAAGTAAAATACATTTTTAAGATTCACTTAAAGGAAAACATTTGTCATAACTCAGTGATTTAAAATAAAATTAATTGCAGAATTACACACTTCAATATGGTTCATTTTTTTCTGAATTCAACTATTTCATAAGCTAGGAGGCTAAACTTTAAGGCTTCCTTCATGGAACATTTATTGTTTCTATTGATTAGGAAAAACACAAAAGTATCAACATCACAGAGGAAAAGAAACGGTTTAGTTAAATTTTCCATACTGACTTGTTTAAATATACTGGTGTAAGAAATTAAGAGAATTTCCAGACTTGGTCGATTATCTCTAGAACTACTGTACCGATTTTAATGAAATTTGATATGTACCTACATTGATACAATACAAAACAGATAACCATTCAATAATTGTAATACACACGCATGATCGTGCGTAACACTCGTTGGAGTAGGAAGGTATGAAACAGCGGTTGCAGAATAAACATAAAAATGGGTTAATAGGGGGTATGGTCTCCTCTTACAGATATACAGGTCTCGCAGCGTGATTTCATACTTGAAATAAGGCAAATTATCATTTCCTGTGGCAATCAGTCCCACGCGTTCAGAACCGCTGTTTTCATTCCCTGGATGGTTCTCGGAGAGGGGTTGCGAGTTGCAATTGCCCTCCCCAGAGCGTCTCAGACATGCTCTATAGGGTTAAGGTCTGGAGATCTGGCTGATCATTCTATCCGGCGAATATCCTCACTCTCTAGAAATTCGTCGACCAGAAGAGCTCTATGTGGCCTCGCGTTATCGTCTATTAAAAAGAACTCAGGGCCAACTGCACCCCTGAAAAGGTGAACATAGGGCTCCAAGACCTCATCCCTATACCTCACACCAGTCACACTGCCTCTTTCAAAGACATGGAGAGGTGTGCGGCCATCCAACATGATGCCTGTCCAGACTATTAAACCTCCTCCGCCATAATGGTCGATTTCGCGGACATTGGAGGGTAGGTAGCGGGTCCCTGGTTCTCTCCATATGAACGTATGGCGAGAATCGGTGTTTAGGCTGAACCGGGACTCATCAGTGAAGAGAACGGTCGCCCATTGATCCATACTCCAATCTCTATGCTCTCTGCACCATAATAAACGGATTCTCCTGTTCGTAGAAGTGAGCGGGACGCAAACAGTAGGTCTTCTTGCGAACAACCCTCTCTCATGAAGTCTTTTGGAAACAGTCACTCTACATGCACGGGTTCCTGGGGCTGCATACAATTCACGAGAGAGCTGAGAAGCTGTAGCACTCCTGTTACGCCTCGCTATAATAGACAAATGGCGATCTTCTCTGGCCGTCGTGGCTCTTGGACGACTTTGCCCAGGTTTTCTCTCGATGGATCCGGTATCCTGGAACTGTTTCCATAAATTAAACACGACGCTGGGCGTTAAATTGAACTCTCTACAAAGATGGACGAGATTGGCCTGCTTCTATCCTCCACACAATTCGCCACCTCATTCCATCATCTAAATGTTGGTGGTTACTCATTTTTACTGTTACAATTTGAAATTAACCGATTGCTGCAAAATAACACCAAGAAATTTGCCGAGGTGTGCTAGCGAACGAAATGCGTCTTAACTTACGCGCGCTTATAAAGCCTGTTTCTTTACTGGCTCCGTCTACACACACGTGTACTCTTACGTATTTGACGTACAAGATTTGCATTTTTGTCTAGAAGCAGTGGTTTTACATTCAGTTCAGTTCAGTTCTTTTCACGAAATTCGATATATATATATATATATATATATATATATATATATATATATATATATATATATATATAAAATATGCAAATTCTCTTAATTTATTTCACCAGTGTACTATAGATGTAGAAAATAACTTCACAAGCAAGTGACTTTTCTTCAGAATTTTCACTGAAACTATTGAAAAATGTACAGCAGTCAGGTTTTTAAATTTGTGCTTTTCTCTTAGATAAACTAGTTGGCAACTTACGGAGCATCTAGTGGTCAATTGAACATAGATTTACACTTCCTGGTGGTTGTTTCGACGAGGTATCTTCTCCTTAGCAAAACTGACCAGACCTTGATAGTGTTTTTATAAAACAATTGAAAATATCTTGAAAATTATGTATGTCGTCATTAGTAAAATTGATCTGATCTGATCTGATCTGGATAGACGAGATATCTCGTCAAAAGTTCTTGGAGGATTAAACAGAGGATTAATTGGGATGTTACGAGACGATGGAATTTAATTTTCAGCATGAAAATGTTTTGTTTAAAAAATCAATAGTTAAGAAAACTGCCATGTATGCCTGCAAAATCTTAACACCCAGTACCTAGTGTTTGATCGGAAAAATGCATGTGGAAGGAATTATGAGGCATGTGTTACCATATACCATATAGGTGAAGGGTGAAAGGTGAAAATGAAGAGATGAAAATCTGAGAGGGCAAGGTCTAAAGAATATTGGGGGGGGGGGATAAAACAAAGCATCCCAGCCAGACTCAATAATGCTTTGTCTGACATTCAGCGAAATGTGGGGCCGAGCATTGTCACGCAAGAAGGCCATTTGAGACAGTATTTTTCCGAATTTACTGTCTGATTTGAGAATATTTAGACTGTGTGATAATTCCTGAACTGTGTAACGTGGATTTTCAGAGGTAGCGTCTTTTAATAGGTCTTCGTTTACAGAGGATAGTCGTCCAGAACAGGCGCATCATCTTCGAGGCTGAAATTTCCACTCTTAAATTAAACAAATCACCTTCGAACTGTGACCTCAGAAACAGCACTATGTCCATATACAGCACACATTTTACGAGAAGTCTGACAAGCATTTTTTCCTTTCTTAAAATAAAATAGCATGGTATTACGAAAATGAACTTTCTGGTTGTACGTTCTTAGTAATGCAGTGAAACAAAAATTCCACAACACATGCTATAATTATGCAGTGTAAACAGAAAAGACTGAATTTAAACATCTGCTTAAAAGTAACTCCTTATCAGCGGTAGCAAAATAATAATAACAAAGCTAGCTTCGATTTGAAAACGCTCAGAACTTTCCAGATGGCCCAATATATTTTAGAACAAGTCGCAAATCCATTCCAGATTTCGGAATATTTGCACATTTTTTGTCAAAAAAACCTTAATCTAACCCCCCCCCCATCGAATTTTGTGATTGTAATGGTAAAATACTCTGAATATGTCCGTTATTTTGCGTTGTTTCCTCAATTAGGTCCAGGTTTACCTCATTTTTCCTTAAAAATTGTCTGTAAATTGAAAAAAGTGAGAAAAACAAAAAAACGCCAGTTAGTAAAACGTACGGATATTGGACAATTCCGGATTTCGGACTTTGTCCTGTACTTAGATGTCTTTTCAAAGTGTATTGTTCCAAAACTGAAAATCTACCCATTTTAACGCTTTTAATGCTTGCCACATACTTCAAGGGTAATTAGAGTGATAAATATCGCAAACGTGCTTGAAGCTATAATCAGCTTAAAACAAATATTTATACTTGAACATGTTATTATGCAAACTACCAAGAGTTATTGACTTTATGGAGCTTTGGAGCGAATTATTATCTAACTCGAAAACATATCGTTGTCTGTTCTTAGAAAACCCTTATTAAATTGTACACCATCAACCGAAATTTGTTATCCTTTGTTTTAACATTTGGCGGGACATCATAATTTCAAAAGTCGTTGGTTTTATAAATCATTACATTTTTGACCACGGTGGTGCTGTTGCGGAATTTTAGTGTGTAGAATTTAGACTGAATATTATTAAGCTCACTGAAACAATTAACTTAACATTTATAATATATATATATATATATATATACAGGGTGGTCATAAAAAAAAACTTGGCCGATATGGACCTCTAGCGGCCGTTCCGTTCAACCGATCGAGATGAGATTTCAGATATAGTTATTCAGAGGTATGAGCTCAGGATTCTGTGAACGACAACAAAGTGGCACTCACAATTACAGTTATAGGTAGAGAAACTCGAAATTTTCGAATGGCAATGCTTACTTTTTCCCGTCTTAAAATGCTCAGCGCATGCGAAAACCCTAAAGAGCGTTGGAACGGTACGTGTATCACAAAACACGGACGCGTTATGCACGCACAAAAAAACAGTTCTGCGAACGTCCAACAAAACCACGTTCTGGGCGCACGGAGAATATTTGCATATCACAGAGGCAAGACACCAACCACAGAACGCTTTTCGCCAGATACATGGGCCTCGTATTTGGCGATGGTTTCGACTGTAAACACGCAAGGCTTCCATGGCATTCATCCCATTTTAATAATAGAATTTTACCAATTTTCCATTAACTTTCGCTGACAGAGTCATTTCGTTGGCATGTGCGAGCTCCCGACTGAAGATCTGGCTGAATATTTGGCGAAAGACGTTCTGTGGTTGGTGTCTTGCCTCCAACATATGTAAATTTCCTTCGTGGGCCCCGATCGTGGTTTTGTTGGACGTTCGCAGAGCTGTTTTTTGTGAGTGCATAACGCTTCCGTTTTTTGTGATACACATACCGTTCCAATGTTCTTTAGGGTTTTCGCATGCGCTGAGCATTTAGAGACAGGAAAAATTGGGGGTTGCCATTCGAAAATTTCGAGTTTCTGTACCTATAACCGTAACTGTGAGTGCCACTTTGTTGTCGTTCACAGAATCCCGAGCTCATACCTCTGAATAACTATATCTGAAATCTCATCTATATATATATATATATATATATATATATATATATATATATATATATATATATATATATATATATATATATATTTATTTATTTATATTTAACGTCGTACTAGAGCAACGTCCCTTAAGGGAAAGATCCGAGGACAATACCTTGTAATTTTGAACCACGGTCAGATGACGAAGCAACACCTGAGCTGGCATCCCACTCTCTAAACTTCCACACCAACCCAACGTCAGGAGTTTCGGCCACGACAGTTTTAAGGTGCACCAGCCGCCTCTACACCATACGCTTACAAACATCCATGCCCGGACCCGGATTCGAACCAGGAACTTTACGATCTAGAGGTTAACACCGTAACCACTATACCGGTTGTACGGCTTATTAAATATTAATAGATTAAATACATTAACTAAAGTATATTCTATCAGCGCTCTTATAGAGGTGGTTACAAAACTATGAAATTGCAATCTCAAGAACAGCTTGAGGTATTTAAAGCGTGAACGTATGACGCTGCATGCGCACGTCAGAAGTCTCTTGAAGTGGAAGTGGAAGTTGTCTCTAATTTGCGTAACACCGCACATTCAACGTTTTGTATTAACATACAGGTCCACCAATACATGGAGCAGAAATTAGTTCAACAGCTAAAAAGGGATTCTACAAGTGATTCGTCCTGTTCCTTTGGTTTTTCGGGCAACTTGAAACTAAATCAGCCAGACATTAGTAATATCGCTTGTAAATGGGATCAGAACTTCTTTAAGGTTATGCAGGGTTCTTCGAAACCTTCAATCCAAATATCAACCATCCAAGTGGTTTCGACGAGATATTTTGATATTTTTTATATGATTTTTTTATATGATTGAAGATATTTTGCCCATCAAGATCTGTCTAATTTTGCTAATGACAAGATATCTCGCCATCAAGAATGCCGACTGAATTCCTAATGATGAAGATATTACTGATTTTCGATTATGACGAGATCATGTCGAGAAAATTTTTCATGCATACATACTTCAGATTACAGAAAAATGATAAAAAAACGTATTATAAGAAACATGGTCCGATCAAAGTTTCTTTAAAACAGTATTGTTCAGTATTTAAGAACAAAATATGCCATAAGTTTTCATTTAAGCAATTCATTTATCTGAATTAACATGGTGAAATCAGTACAAGAAGACCCGAGTGAAAATTAGCCTTTTAGGGCAGGTATTCCCAACCGGTGGTACGCGTACCATTGGTGGTACGCTGCAACGTTTCAGGTGGAACGCAAGGAGATACGAGTCACCCAAATATTCAACGATGTTTGTTCGATTTTTTAGTATGTACAACCACGTTATAGGAAAAATGGGATTTTATGAAATCAATTTTGTGATTAACGTTTTTATTACATTGTAATAAATGACGCTAACAGTTGCACATTATTCAAAGAGAAACTTTGTTTTATTAAGTTTCGAAACGGCGAAATTAAGTTGACATCTCTTACTGTCAAATCGTTTTACGAAGAATTCCTTTTTCTTTATGTATGAGGAATACGCACGAGATAATTCGAGACAGTTCGCACGAGATTATTTGTTTTTAGACCTGTGAGTAAATTATAAAACTGTAATTTTTAATAATCGTTTTATATTTTACTTTATTAAAGCATGATTAATACGAAATATAAGTGCATTAATCAGAAAATATGAAGCTTTCTTAGTATTTTGATTAAAATAAAACAAGCCGCTGGGCACTTTTCTCTGACATTAGATATATGTTTCTTAAAAACTATAAAACTGGTCGTACGCCAAAATTTTCTAAAAATTTCAAGTGGTACGCTATTCTAAGAGGTTATGAACCCCTGTTTTAGGGTATTGGTTTAAAATTTTCTGAAATATATAACGTCAATCGACTTCTATTAAAAACATAACTGTGAAAACGCATTAAAAACATTTTGAAGGAATCAACCAGTAATGAATTTAAGCATTTTAAAGGAATTATCCTAAAATAAAGAACTGAACTAATTTTTGAGGATAATTTAGCTAAACAATCTGCCACTACATGACTCTTCAAGTTATAATGTGCGAGAACTCATTTGCTTACAACTGGGTGACCTCATATAATTAAACTTGATCTATTAACTGAGGTTATCTTTTGCCTATCAATCAAATTTTCCTCCAATTAAGGTTTAACATTTTTTAGATTAAAACATCAATATTGATACAAATGATCATTAACGTTTCAATTCAAAATAAAATTTAGGTAGAGTCAAAATGTCTGTATGCTGAGCAAGTGATCGTTTTTAAGCAACAATTATTTTAGTACCCATAAATAAGACTCTCCTTACTCTTTTGATTGTTATTTACGTTTAACAAGTCAAATTCACTTCCGAAATGGTATCAAATTTCTTGTTATATTTTTTCACGTCTGTCTTTAACTAGTCATCATAATTATGTCATAAATAAGTTACCAATTATTCATTACATAGGTTTGCATTTATGTTTCATCATTTTCTTCACAATTGATCACAAAGCACTTATCAAGTTAGTCATTATATTGCTTTACATTTATATTCGACCATTTTCTTCAAAACTGATGACAAAGCACATATCAAGTTACTCGTTACATTGTTTTACTTTTGTATTTATTTTACCATCATAAACAATGCAATGTTAGAGGCAATTTCCATAAACAACGTTCTTATCTGCTGCGCCCAACTTCAATCTAACCTGACCAATTTATTTCAAGAGTCACGAAACCACAAAAAAAAATCGAAGCTTCCATCGTTAGAATTTTTTTTCTTCTCCGAAAATATAAAAAAACAACGTGTCTTCCTCTTCCGATGCCTATGTTTCTGATGTTTGAATTATATCTTATTAGTGTGTTTCTCTTTGTCCAAAAGTGGCGGAAAGTACGGGTAGATGGCCGGAGGTAATATATTTTTAATGAGGTCTTTCGCCAAAAGACAAAATAATTCTTTCATTAAAAACCTTCTCTCGACAAACAATATGTCGTTGCTAGCAGCCGATATTCTCCATGACTAGGAAGAGAAGGATAAGTGGTGTAACGTCTAACTTAAAGTGAATAGTTATTGTGACAGTACCATCAGCTTTTGTGTTACATAGGAGTGTTATACCCTGAAGGGTACTAGTTTTATCTTTAAAAAAGCAATACGTTTCCTCAGCTGAAAAACTTTGTGAAAAACAATTTTCCATTCCTAATTAATACTGTATATTTAACTATAAAAATCCCTTAGAAGTTTGTGGTGACTTACAGTGCCACTTGGCATGATATTCGGGTGCAATTTCAACATGTCTTATGTTAAAAATTAGAGCAAAACGAAGATAAATAATTAGTTCTTAAGCAAAGTTATTTTTCTTCTTCAATAGTTTAGTTTGTTAACATTGGTAAACCCTCTTATAAAGGTACAAAACTCTCAAACTAAGTTCAATAAAATAACAAAAAATTAGTATTTACAGTGCACCATTGAAGGAAAACGTTTTAAGGCTTCCATATCGTTTATAAGAATTTTATGTTTCCTATAAATATTTCTTAGTTCAAGTTTTGTCTGTTTTTCATAGCAAAAAATGTGACAGAAATTATAAATTTGATGATTATTTGAAGAACATAGCAACATAAAAGTTCGGTAACCACGTGCTTGTTTAATCATTTTTGTGAATTCGTATGAAACACGCTTTGTAATATAATCATGGAGAAAGTTTTTTTGGGGAACTGTTTTCGTATTAGAGTTTTATAAGGTTTCAGCTCTGTACGAACTATGGAGAAAGTTATCGCATAAAGGAATAGTTGGCACAGAAAAATAATTTATATTGATCATGAGAGTAATTCATAGCCCACTTTCAAAGTGAAGAAATATGTCACAGAAAAGATTCAACAAAACAATTTTGTACAAAATTTCCTTTACAAATCAACTTAACGAAAATTAATTTGCAATTCTTTCTATTCAGGAAAGAATTGCAAAATAATTATTTCTCTTCTAAGGAAATAGATTTATTGATGGTGCATATAGTTTATATTTTGTAAACTAAAAAGTTAATAAAAATTTCACTTTGTAGCCTCAAATCTAAAGATATGTAGCATTGCTTATATTAGTGAGATAATCAATGTAGAATTTAAATATGTCAATGTATGATTTTTTATTTAGATCTCAGATAAAATAAATTCATATTGATTGACATTCGTACTTTTGTGTTAGAGAAATTCATCAATTTTTGCGATACGAGTACAGTAGAATTGATTTTTCTCTACAGCACACATAATAGATAAATAATAGCATGTATTGGTTGAAAGAATTCTATAAAAGATTCTATTCGTCAGGATGGTAAAACACGTTAGAATCCATGCAAGAAAAGCTACAGATTGAAGAAACGGATATATGCATGTTAATCTACAGAGGGTTAAATTTAACCTTAACACAGGATGTTTGAAATTTTGTAGTCACCCCCTCTCTCTCTTTCGAAAGATAAATTTAACTACTCCTTTTTGGAAAAATTACATTTGTATAAATTATTCTGATTGTTTCCAAGAGTTCATAATGCTTGATAGTTTTAAGATATAGTAATCTCTTTAAAAATAGGTAAAAACTTCTAATTTTGGAATTTGTTAAACTTGACTTTTGCTAGTCTGTAAATTTGAAAAGTGGCTTATAATACGCCTTATAATAGATTCATATCCAAAATTATCTTAACATACCTAAAAATAATCATATTCCATGAAATACCCAATCGATGTAATCCATTTTTGCAGGGAATGTGTGAAAGACAAGCCTAATTAGAATTATTTCATCAAAAGCGTTCAAACGGTTTCTGATATGCAAATCAAGGCGTTACGTCATCCGACGGTGAATCAAGCGCTTTGCGCAAAGGCAATGTATGAGTGAATTTCTGCTATACAGCGTTGGATTTCAATGTGTACGGACTCGAAAAGGTTTGTCATGGCTCCAAAGTATCCTTTGGAAAAATCTGAAGTGGCGCATTATCGGACGTTTAGAAGCAGAGCAGACAATCATGGAAGCAGCGAGATGTGAATATTTCAAGACAGACAGTCCCTGTGATATGTAAATAATTTCAGAACTCTGGAACTGTTGTAAGGAGGCCTGGACAAGGTCGTAAACGTATAACAACTGCTCCAAGATCGATATATGGCATTAACTACCCATCGTAACAGGACATTTTACGGCAGTTAAGTTCAGAGCTTGCAGCCGCCACGGAAACTGATGTATCACGGTAAACTGTATACAGAAGGCTTAATGGAAAAGGCCTTTATGCCAGAAAACCAAGAATATGTGTTTCACTGTCTTCACAACACAAGAGCGATCGCTTTAATTGGTGCAAACAACATCACAACTGGAGTCAACACCAATGGACCCATGTTCTCTTTACTGAAGAATCGAGGTTTAGTTTAACATTTGATTCTAAGCGTTTTTACATGTGGAGGGAGTCAGGAAAACGAAGATTCCACAATCTTCCTTCAAACATTAAAAATGTGACCGTTTTGGTAGTGAAGGTGTGATGATGTGGGGTGGAATAATGATCGCCCTACACGGTTTCAACAGAGATACTGCGACCGGCCAGAGATATTGGGATGAGGTCTTAGAACGTTATGTAAGACTTTTCAGAGGTGCAAATGGATCTGATTCTTTATTTATGGACGATAATGCTAGTCAATATCTAGCAAACCCCGTTGACGAATTACTTGAAAATGAAGCCATTGAGGAAATACCGTGGCCAGCAAAATCTCCTGATCTGAACCCGATAGAGAACTTCTGGGACCACTTTGAAAAAGCAGTTATACTCAGACATTTTCCTCTTAGAGATATAAATGCCCTGGAGACGAGCATTGCTGGAGGAGTGGAACTTAATTCCTTAAACTGTGGTTAATAACATTATTGTCAGCATGAAATCACGTTGTGATATGCGTGTACAAGTCAGAGGCGAGCACATTCCACATTAAATTGATAAGCCTTAATTTTTTCTGAGTTATTCCTTTTTCCTGAACTTTCTTTGGCACATATTGCCATTTTTATGGTTTCGTGCTATATATACAAAGTTCCTAAATTTTTTCCTCTGTATTAATGAGTGATCATGTTAGGTCTCATTCCAGACAAATTCATAAAATTATAGTTCACAGTTTCTGAGAAATCCGTGATTCTATGGATAATTCTAAAATAACTTTGGACACCACTGTATTTAGCTGACTTTACTGTCCTATTTTAAAAACGTTCTCCTTTTCTCAACTTTTTGCAGATCGTGTCTTATAACATTTACAAACAGCAACAATATAATTAGATGCAATAAAAATGTTTAAAATGGAAACTATAAGAGCTAAATGCATTACAAAAATTTCTTTGGTTGATTTTTAAAGACTTTTTTACTCTTACTCTTGTGTGTGTGTGTGTGTGTGTGTGTGTGTGTGTGTGTGTGTGTGTGTGTGTGTGTGTGTGTGTGTGTGTGTGTGTGTGTGTGTGTGTGAACGGTTGTTGAAAAACAGGAATGATGGCATAATCAAACACTCAAAACTTTACACGAAATTGAATTTAAACTCGAACAATATTTGGAGGGAATACACATTTCACTGAGTTTACTCTTTTAGTATATTTCTGACATGTTTTTATCGAAATGAAAATATTGTATGCATTATTCATGAAATAGGTATACACACATGTATGTAAATTTTCCAACGAATTTTGATTTCATGCGGTTCATAAAAACAAGACTTTAAATGGATCTCAATTGATCAGACATCTGCATTGGGAAAGGAAAAGAATGTCTTCTATCTTGGAGGCGTTCAAACACAAATATTTTTATATGCACCCAACTGACCAAAACAAACACAAAAGTATTTTATATTCCACTTCCTTCCAGTGAGCTCTGTGGTCCGAATCTTTTATCGAGAAGGTGCCGATTCTTCCTTCAACATATATTCAGCGAGGAATTTATTCTGAAATAAAATTCCATCTTTTTCTTCCTACTTTTATTAGAATGAAAAATATTTATACGCTAAACTTGGAAGGAGGACACTGAACGCATTAATATTGGATTCATTCTGGAAAAGCAACAACTTTGCTAAGAAAAAAAAGGATTTAGGAACAAGATTCAAATTATTATATTTTTAACAAATGGTGTACAATCTTTTTAACCCTCAGACCAGTGATTTTCAAAGGTTTTCCACAGTATTATTTTCAACTGTTGTTCGCCAGTAGGTTTTTCAACTGTTGTTCGCAAATATGATTTTCAACTGTTGCCCGCAAGTATAATTTTCAACTGTTGTCCGCAAATATGATTCTGGTGAGCTTTGGGGATTGTAAAATGGTTTAAGCCTCCAAGAGTGATTTCGACAATACATCTTGTAAATCAAGATATGACATATTTTTCTAATAACGAGATACCTCATAGGGTAAACACCAAGAGGATTAAATTATTTACTGTTTTATTCAGATTAAATCATTACACTAATACCAACTATAGAAACAAGCATTCATTTAGTTGGGATGGTCTCGAGAACAATATATGGCCAGTTTTCTTCTAATGACAATAATCACCATGAGGGTGAACTGTGTAATATTTATTTCATTTCAACGGTTAGTTTTGATTTTTTGACTAATGAGTTCACGAATAGTTTTAAGTAATCTATGCATACTTTAGAGCACTATACCTATTATTTTGTCAGATGTGTGAAAACTATAATACATTTTTTTATCTACCACAGAATTTTAGTAAATAGCTTGTGAACTTTTGAAAATATTGGAAATCGCTGACTTAGACAGTCATTTATATTAGTTTTGGAACAAAATTAAAATTAACCTATTGCTAGAATAGAATACACATTCAATAACCCATAGAATAACGTATAATTCAAAACCCATGACATGATTGACAAGCATACACTGTTTCAAACTTTGTTTTTCAATATTCCAATTTCATTTTATGCTTTTTATATTAAAAGCATTAGTTATATTTAGTTAGAGTTTTGAAAAATGGCGAAGTAATATTTGTTTTCAGTTTATGGACTGAAATTTAGATATTTAATGAAAATGTTTGAATTTCGTATAAAAAAAATGAGAACTACATTAAAGGAAGAACTATTAAAGTATGAAATACTTTAGTATTTCTCATAAGTAATCAAATTGTTGTATTAATTCCTTCATAATAATTGCATATTCCTTTTTAATTGCTCCAAGATTTTCCTTTATGCCATGCACAGATATGATAATCACTTGAGTGTATGTGCCATCGCCCAAATAATAACATAGGTTTAATAAAAACAATTTCCATACATATTAATCCCTCTTAAAACCAACTAAATAAACTTTGTGAGCAACCCAATCATTCTCGTAAACATGAAGCAATGATATAATCATTACGTTATTCACAAAACTGACTTTATTTGATTCTAGAGAATGTAATAGGTGGAAGGATGAATAAAAGTTTGATAGAATAATGGAAATTTTATAAAAACAGCTGTTTTGATACTAAAGAGTAGGACGAAAGTTTTATGTTTATATTTTAAAACTAAGTAATCCGAGTAAGAGTAAATGGGGTTATTTCGTTTGAAATAGTTAATTTCAAATAATGTTGCTTGTGTGTGACTTATTTATTTATAAACCTTACTTTGTTTCCACAATTGCAATAAGATACTGTTCACAAGTGATTTACTGACTAGGATATCATTTTAAATACTCTAAAAAACATTACACTCTAATATTTTCATATGCTTGTAATAAGTAAATTGATAACTTTATTATTACTTCCACAATAGCATAATGAATATACATTTTTTCTTAGTCACGAATATGTGTTACACTTGGAAACAATCAAATGAGGCTTCTTAGTATGATGTAACACTTACACCACTAACAGTCACAATGAATAAATGGCCTTTAAGGTATTTTCACTAATTGAGACAAAGTCCTCATTTCGCTATATCGTAATTACAATAGAAGTTTATGGCCGGATATTTAATGCCGGGTTTTTGCAATTTTTTTCCCAGTCCCCGCTTACTTTTTGCAATCCTACATCTCCTTATTCATTTTTCTTTTCAAAAATTCTGCTATCGGCATTTCACTTCAGTTGTGAAAGTTCGTAAAACGATATTAAAGGACTTTATTTAATTAGGATTTGATTCGCTGCCACTGGTGTTTAACAAACATTATCGGCAGAGCGGAAATTTATATTTGGAGCACTGAAATTCCAGGAATAATTTGGAAGGATATTATTCGCTTTTCTTCCTTCTATAGCGGAGGACTTTCCTTTCATAATAATGAGATTAAGGTGTGATATCCGGTGGAAGTATTAGTAATCTAGTGCAATTAGTTTTAAATGTAGGTGGAATCTCGTACTTAAAAGTGTCTTCAGATCAATAATTGGATCATGAAGTCTCATTAAAAAGACTCAAGAGTTGTTTAAAATAAGGCGTGCTGAGGGAATTTCATACTCCAGTGACAAAACTAAAAAGATTACTGAAAATGGCATTCGTAATCTTTTTAATTATAGAAAGTGGAAGAATTTTCCTTTTTTATTTGGAAAATAAAAAACATTTACGAATAAATACTTTTAATATTACATACATATAAATATTTGAATTGAAAACTATGGAGCTTATTTAATATCTTAATCGAAAGGTATTCGAAAATTTGAGTTTGGTTAGAATCATAATACTACTTAAGGGATATCCTTAATTTTAAAAATATGCTATGATTCTCTCATCTAAATTATTTCATGTGTATGCAAATATTAGTTCAGAAAGAAGACCGTACTAAATAAATATCATAAACCTTTTTACTTCTGTTCTAATAATTCGAGTTTAAGCTTGATAAGTAGTCAAAATATAAATTCTGCATTAATTTCTATTTAAATGTATGTACCAGGTAGATAGTTAATTAACAGTGCAATAGAGCAACACAAGGGGCTATTGGCTAATGTCTGAGATCAATCCCGATGGAAAGATCCATGGACAACGCCTGGTAATTTTTACCCATGGTCAGATGACGTGGTCAATACGTGAGCTAGAACCCCGCTATCCAAAATGCCATACCACACTATCGAGAGATCATTTGAAGCCATAACAGATATAACGTGCACCAGCCCCGGGTATACAACGGTCCTATACTGACCGAGTTTCGAACCAGCAATCCTCCGGGTGCTAATTTCCCAACTATACCACCGCGGCCCCAAATGTATGTACGAAAATACATGCTTATTAAATATCGAATAAAGTTAATTTACCATAGTAAGATAACAAATTACCCCTGGTGATATGTAGAGTGTATTATTTATGTGCTTCGAAATTGCACAAGATATAAATAAATTAAATGGAAATCGATTATTTTATACAAAAAGGTTGTTTCCAGAATCCGTTCTTAAAAGATAAAATTATTCAGATGAACTATAGTTAGTAATATAATAATTAGTATAATTTTTAATTTTAAAATTTGAAATAAGCTTTAATTTCTACTGTGGAAAGTATTCCATCTTTAATAGCGTCCCTAACACCAAAACAGCTAAATAGTAATTTAGTATGTATTAGGTTTTTTACTTTTATTATTTTTCTACTAATTATCTCGTTTTCTCATTAATTTGGTATAAAAACACGATACTGTAACTTAGAGTATCATAGAATGGTATATAATTTATGTGTGCTATTTTTGTTTTAAAAATTAACAGCTTATGAAAACTATTTGTTTAATTCTTAGGTAGCAGCTTGTTAATAAGGTATGTTTTTTAGTATTAAGAGGATTGTAAATTACAATAAAATTTATTAAACTTTTTCGAGATAGGAGATTTAGAACCTGTCTTAAATAATTTTATTCGCAAGTTCTAAAAGTTTGTTAAGGACTTAATACAAAAAGGAAGAGTAAAAGTTAGCACAAAAAATATTTAACTTTGTACACAAAAAAGTATTTGTGAAATAATCTGTAATAGGATTACTCAAATAGGTATATTAATTATTGTAACTTAAAGGTATTATAATTTCGTTTTAATAGTGTTCATTAAGCATTGTATTAGGAACACACACATATTTTTAATTACTAGAAATACGATACTTTAAAAATAGTTCTCTTGTTTATAATTATCCTTACTGATAAAATGCCAGTGAAACACCAAATATATAATCTTCAATTATTCTGATTTTTTTAAAACTGAAACTGTATTAATGTATTTATTAACTCTTTATAATTATAACAATTTTAAACATAATTTAATTACAACATCAACATTAATATCATAAATACTTATTTGAAGATTTAATCTTTGGAAAGGTATAACAAAATGGTTTGGGCGAAAAAAAAACAGTTCAACACACTTTTTTCCTGTAACAACTCCAGAAGTAAAACTAGGTGTTAAAAACTTTTTAATTGCAAATTAATGGTAATTCCTTTGAGACATATTTTGACATGCGTAATTTCAACTAATATTTCTTTATAAAACTCGCAGTTTTTGTTCATAGTCCACCAAGGAAAACATAAATAATGATATGAAGCCATTACTTTTGGCTTTAATTAATATAATACTACTTTAAAATTTAAAAAATACTAATTTCCTTTCTCCTATTTTAGAATGCATTAACGTGTTAAAGGATGTAAAAGAAAACAGATAGAACATACGAGAATCTATTGAAGCTTCTTTCATCAATATCCCCATATGCCATCCGCAACGATCTTTGAACAGATGGCGATGACTATTTCTCTTATCATTAGATTATTGGTCATTGGTCAAGGTGGATCGCAATGAGCATTTGATTACAGGAATTCGTTAATTTTGTGTGGGTTGTTTTGTGTCTCTAACGGGATTAACAGGAAATGATGCGGTTTTTATTCGGGTCGAAGATTTCAATTCTGAGGTTTTTCAAACTTTCATCTGTGTTAGTTCATTAGAGAATTTTGTGCTATTGAAATACGAAATATTAATCGGTGGGTATTGATTAAGAATTAGTAGAATTACCCGATGTTTCTCGGGTTGAATCGGTTAACTATCTTACTCTTTCGTTAATAAATTGTAATTCCTATTCATCGCATGTAACAACTACCACACTCTGATAAAGGTGCACATTAGTTACACAGTTTCCCAAATATAAATAAATGTCATGTTTAAAATTTTACATTTTTAGTATGACAGAAAGGTAGGGGAAATTTGGACAAAACCTTCTCTCGAAACAATGTTTATTTTTCAAAGTACCTACTTGAATAAAATTGCTTCTAGTTCTATTTGAATGATAAATTAGTTCTTTAGTTCCAAAAATAAATGTTTTTCAATGTGAAAGAGCTATATTTTGCAGGGTAAATAAATTATGTTTTGGAAGTATGCAAGTACCCGGTTTTATCCGACCAGGTCGGATAAAACCGTGTATATATATAGGAATAATTAAAAGACGTTGTTGTTTTGCTGATGAAATATTTATTTATAACAATAAATTATACACCTTCCTACACTGAGGAACATACGTGGGTTTAAAAATCGCGGAACATAAGTAATTTTGAATTTAATGTGTTTGGAATGTATATTAAATTATGTTAATTGATCAGATTTGTAAGAATTTTTAAGAGCATAAATCGCAAATAAAATTCAGATCATGCTACTCTTCATTGCTACAACCTTCATGTGCCTATCCTCTACAGTTGAGACACTGTATCCAACCTTCTAGAGATTTTGACCTGGCGTACAATTCAGTACAAAAGATACAGGCTTCGTCACATTAAGCGTCGTCTTCAACTAATGCCGAGGAGTATGTTTTAATGCTAAACTCCTTTTCTGCCGAATTTTGGCAGTTTTTTGCTTATGGAAATGCAATTTCGAAATGTTTTTGGCCCCTTCTGAACACTTACGACAAGTAGAACGAGTGTAAAGAATTAGACTATCGTACCACAGGGTTCAATAGTATACATTTTCATAATTTGTTGTGGATTGGTCTATTCATAGAGACCGACAAATACCAAACTCGCAAGAGACAGATTTTGCCTCAGAAGGTTCCAATATGGATAGAAAAATAGCATTCATTTCAAGAACAAATGTAAGCTAATTTGTATAAATCATATCACATTTATTAAATTTGGAAAGTAGGAGAGTTAGTGAAAAGTAATGGCATGAAAAAGAAATAAACATTTAAAAATATAATTATTAACAGTAAAAAATTGCATTCATGTTTGTAAACATATTCTAACCTTTGCATTTTAATTAGTAAAACAGGTCCAATTAAACTATGAAAGTAGTCGAAATGTCAAATTACTACTAATTTTGGTCACATGATCATATAAAGTATTTATCGCTCAGTCCATTTTCACAACTTCCTATGGAAGCTAACACATAGGCAAATTTACGATACAAGTCCACTTTCATATTCCCTCTATGGTTGAGTCTTGACATTGGCTTTTCGAAACAAAATTGAAATGGGTTATGTTGGCTGTGTGAGTACAGTCCTCCATTTTATTTAAAAAAATGCTTTCACGTTTAAACCAAGACAGCGATAAGTAATTCGATCCAAACTCACATTTTTCTTTTCTGTAAAACGCATAAAATTACCAAAGAAATAAAAGGAAATTCAATATTTTAAAGGGGCAGGAATTGAAAGAATCGTGAAATTCAAAACTTTTCCCCAATTTGCTAAAAGATCTAAGAACGCAACTCGAGTCCACTTAACTATCTCAACAACGTGAAAGGCGCGACACAGATCCAGTAAATGAAACCGTACACATTTATAACCAAGAATCGCGTTTAAGGAATTAAAATCAGGTTCCACACAAAGAGTCTAATGTTGTCCGCTTCATTCCAACGCTTGTATTTTGTTTGAAACTTCAGAAGTCTTTGTGGACGTGTTTACCGAAAGAGAAGAGACAACCTGGGACTGTAGATTGAAGAGAGGGAAAAAGGGAAAAAAGTTTTCCCCAAACAGGATTACAAAGGTTCGTGACGGGAATTCAATATCCGGTAAAATAACACGGCGCACTCCACATTTGTCATCACTTGCAAACATATTTTCCCTTTTCTTAACATTTATTCCCACCACAAATCTCCTATCACGAGTCAATGCCTTTTGGGAACGTCAATGTGATTATTAATTGCGAATTACATTCTTTTTCTGACACGGAGAAATGATGGTAAATTAGCTAATTGACGGAGTTTGTTTCGTGAATAGTAGCTTTCATGATTTAATGATCCTGAAGAATACTACCTATCCAAGTGACATTAAATTTAAGCCTCCAAATGGATTGGACGAGGTAACTATCTATCAAGATCTGACCAATTTTGATAATGACAAGATATCTCGTCATCAAGACAATGCCGATTGTTTTGCTGATGACAAAGTTCTTATTAGTTTTTTCTATTGACGAGATATATCGTTCGTCAAAATCTAATCAGTTTTTTCTAACGGCGAGATATCACGTTGAGACAGGATAACCAGGAGTGTTGAAGTTTGAAATTCAAATTATGGTCTAGTGTTTCAACCGTAACATTTGGCTCTAACATTTGGAACAAAGCTAAATTTGAGGAGCAATGTCTTCCAGGAAGGACCATACATGGGCCATGAAACAGAAAATACTCAATACAACGCCTATATATATATATATATATATATATATATATATATATATATATATATATATATATATATATATATATATATATATATACACACACACACCGTTTTTTAACCAATCCACACTAACTTTGGTACACTTATACTTTAGAGAACTGCGGAAACCATAGACTATTTCTTTCCTGTCTTTAGACCAATCTGTAGCCATGAAAATTGGCACACAGGTAGTCATCATAAGGTGCCCTTCGAAGCCCCAATTATAAAAACTAAAGTTTGTTTTCCGGCAGTAAATGGAAAATGACAAAGAAACACGTTCTACAGGGTTTGCGTATTTGAGTTAACACAGGGAAATATCGAGGTCATATTTTAGCTGTCGTGGTCATATTTTAAACCCCAGCAACGCCGGGTTATTCAGCTAGTTTAGTATAAAAAAAAGCTCGTACACATTTGGTTCATATCTTCAAAAGATCAATTAATTCAAAAATAAAGCATAAATTTCTAAAACCGTAAACTTAAGTTTAACAAAACAGCCATACAAATAATGAATCGAATGAACAGAATGAACAAATATGAATTAAACATAGCAAGCCTGCTGTCGATAGATAGTAAAAAGAAAGGAAGCGCAGTTGTTCAACGACGGGAAAGAGTTTTGTCGTTAGGTGGTGTCTAATAAATCAGCTTTTAGTCCGCGGGCCCACAGCGTTGTGAGAACTTTTCAATCATAATGTATGTAAGTATTTTAATTACCGTCACTCTGAAGCAATGTAACGGGCTATTGACTACGGTTCGGGATAAAACACGAGTGAAAAGTTTTGAAGACAGCACCGCGAAATTTTGAACCACGTGTAGAAAAAAAGAGCACACTTGAGTCGGCACGCCACTCTCCAAACTTCCTCAACAAGAAAACGTGAGAACAATTGAGGTCGTAATAGATTTAACATTCGTCAGCACGAAATCTGTGTGTATTGATTCGAACTCGCAACCCTCCGATACTCTTCCAACCGGGTTACCACGACCCTTCCAATCATGAGTTCGATATAATAAAGTACGTGTCTCACAACACCTTATATTATGGATAAAACTTATCAATATATTACTATACCCTTGTATGACTCTATTTGATTGGTTGGTCACCGCAGGGACCCCCTACACTAATACTTAAATAGTATTAGTGTAACAGTACTTAAATAGTATTAGTAAACGATTAATTGCATTAATTATGTACAGCAAAAAGACAGAAACTAAAAATTAACAATAAAATACAAATGTACACAGTCTTCTGATTGTTAGTTGGTGATAATGTTAATGTTTTCCACTAAGAATTTCATAACATTCGTAATTTTTATTTGAGCCTGATTTTTGCTGATTGTGTTGGTGGCCCAAGCTTGGTATTGCGTTTTTGCTGGTTTCTGGTATGACTCTATTTGCTGGAAGTGATACCATCACACGTTGTTTTATATGATAACGCGATAGCTTATCAGCTGGCAAAGTAGAAGTGCTAAAGGTGATCGGCCCATCAAATAGTGATCTCAAAACCAAGAAGACTTACTCCTTGCAACAAATAAAAATCTACAAACATGGTCTCCCATTCTTGGACAGTCATTGCAATTTATGGTTCTAACAGACTGCTCAGGCAAGACTTAGCAGCGGGCTCAAAGATTTAGGAGGTTTTTCTTTATGAGAGGACTCTTGAGACCTTTCTAACTTGTCCACATTCTACAACCTAGCAACTCATTCCGTATTTTGGTTTCGATCAGTGTCTCTGTTTGACAGCAACTGGATAAACAGGAGTTTGTCTTGTCCATGTTCTGCAACCTACCTTGGCTACTTCTGCCCGTGTTTCAGTGTCAGGTTCGAGATTCTTCATTGAGTGTAATTTTCTCTCTTGTGTCAGTAAAGATTTCGTTGTGTGCGTAAGTCCATTTAGCTAACGCTGCTTGGCACAACTTGAGCATGTATGGCTCTTGAGCCATAAAACCCAAAACAAATCAAACTTCACATGTTTTAGATTGTAGCGATGTCTGTGGGACAGTAAGTACCTGGGAATAAGAATGGTCATAAGAATATTCCTTTGGACTTGGTCTAGGTTATATCTTGACCAGGAGATAGTATCACTTACAGCATATGTATAATGTACGTATTAGATTCGAACCTGTCGAATAAACGAACATATGGTTATGTTGCTTTTATAGCTGTTTTAATGTTTGATCATGATGTCTTGAATGAGTAATAGTAATGAATTCAAATTCCAATTATTTTATTGATATTTTTGTGATAATAACTATTAAACTCCTAAACCAAATTCCCCCAAGTGCTAACAACGAACGATATACTATAGGCAAATGTTTTCAGAATGCCGTAATTAATCTTATGTTTTCAACTCGTCATCTCTATGTAGACTTTCTTATAGTTGGTATACTATTTTACCACGGTTTAACTAATGTGTCCAAATTTTTATATACTAAGTATACAAATAAGATATTTTATGCTTCATTCAGATAATTTGTCACGAAGAAAAAATACATTGCTTTGCGCAGTGTATTTTTCTCTAAGCACCGAAATATTTGTGATGTCCACCTGAGAATAGATAGATGTAAATGTCAATGAAACCTACTTCCTAAAATAACATTTTTATTGAGCATAAATGTATTTCTCATTATGAAGTATGCAAAAATGATTTCTTATACATAGATTTTACTTGGAATGAACTCATAATTCTAATAAAAACCTTTTAACCTTTTCCCATGATTATTTTTGCTTAGTTTACTCGAAATCGATAAATTTCCATATTTCCAATTACGAAGCTAAAATATTGCATTTGGAACTCCAAATATTCTGATTCCAGCTATTGAAAACGTCCTTTTTTCGTTTGATGTTATTCTTTTTTCTTTTGGTTGATGCTTTAAAGATATTTTTATTTTAGCGTTTTCCTACCAAACGTTAGTGTTGTTATAATGTCAAGGTTAAGTGGTAACATATTTCAATTTTTACAGACAATTTAGCTAGGTCGTAAATAAAAATAGTTTATCAATTCACATCACAGTTAGTTTATCGTAAAATATTATGAGAGAGTAACTACAAATGTACTGCGGTAGTAGTAATAATTATTACAAAACAGCAATTCAATCCTAATATTAACGACTACTACCTTGACTACCTTGAAACCTACTTTCTTGATTTTGATCTCGCTTATGTTTCTAAGTAAACTAATGGGATAATGTGGTGAAATTATATGCTAAATCATTCTATTTCATTAACATTTTTAAAAGCAATTAGTGAACTAATTTCTAATAAAGTTTAATTTACTTTTATGGAAAAAGTTAAACTTATTTATACAATATACTAATTGTAATGTATTTTCAAACTGCAAATTTTCTACACAGCTTTTTCCTTCTTCGTAACTATGTGCGTCACATTTTTTGCGTGTATGTATTGCAAGTACCGTACCAATGGAATTAAGAAATAAATTATTTCTTTACAGTTGTTGCAACATTAAAACTCGAAACTTAATTTTAAAGAAACGGAAAGGTTTAATCTAATGAATATTTTACACATAAGGTTTTATAACTGAATTCAAATGCACTTCGTTGTCTTTCTTTTACGGTGCTTGACAAAAGTAAGAACTTTGGGGGAAAATTCACATTTCTTTCAACAATCTCTATATCTCTTTACTCTTCGAGGTATATTTTTAGCCGAAGCATCATTCATCCTTATTCAATTCTGTCACATACTTATTTTTGTATGTTTGGGAAAGACCAACGCAATATTTCACCTGCCACGTTTGGCAAACCTTTCGGTTAAATTGTAAGCTGCACTTTTTCATCATACTATCTCTTTCTAAGTTTCTCGCCCTACCTGCGACTTTAAAGAACCTAAGAGGCTGTCTGTATTAAGGGGGTCTGAAATATTTATATACTTCGCTCATGAATAAAAGAAGACTTGCTGTAGGTTTTTAAATTTACTTGACTCTTGTATATCTCATCAGTCAATTTGAATTTTCTATTCTGTCAGTTTAAAAAAAAGTAAACCTGTGTCGACAGAAGTTTACTTTATTTACGAATGCTCGCTTGGTATAGATTTATTGATATTAAATCAAATAAGTGGACTATATGGTTGTGAATGTTTCGGTCTTTAAAATTTATGTTGCTGGAATGTTTATCATTACATACGTACAATCACAAGAAAGAACCGAGCCCCCTCTTTTATTTCTAGCACTATTCATACAAGAGCAAATGCAAATGTATCATTCAATAGCTAATAATAACGACCTTCACAAATTCAAATCGAACATATTGCTAAAGGGAACGTATTCATTTCAAATTATGCACAAATAACGAAATTCTTAAAGGAAGCACCCTGTTTTGATGCCATAATCGGATTCTGCATCATTAAATTGGTCTAAATATGAAATTTAGTGACTTCCCTATCTTTATATCCGACGATATTATATTCAGTCCTAAAGTTTTTCAGTTTCAGGGATCATTTCAACATTGAAAGTCCATAGATCGAGTTTAATTGTAATTATTGCTACCCGAATCTCAAATTTGATCACTATGTCAAACGCATTTTTCAGCGATCCGACTGTTATTACACAAGCTTACAAAAAACGTTTCTGTTGTTGGTGCCAGGAACTTTGACTATATTTGGTGCACTGGTTTCAAATATGAAAAAGTTTTTCTATATCTGTATTTTTTCTATCTATGTTTTTAGATTTGTATATTTTCTATACAAATCAACACTGTTTGACAAATCCACACCAAATTTGGTACATTTATACTTTCAAACAATGCAGAAAACATAGGCTATTACATTCGTGTCATCAGACCAATCTGTAGCACTTACAACCATGGAAATTGGCATGCAAGTAGTCCAAAAAAAATGCACATCGAAGCCCCAATTTTAAGATCTAAAGTTTGTTTTCCTGTATTTATTGGATATGGACAAAGAAACACGTTTTACAGGAAACTGAAAAGATAACATGGTTCTTATTTTGGTCCCGCATTTTCCTCTATAAGCAAAACCTTGTCGTAACGAACGCCGTGAGAGTAATAATTAAAATATTTAATTTTTCATTACTTACATGATGGGATATGATAGAAAATTAATGTTAGAATCTGCAAAGAAACTGTGTAAACAAAATTCACTCAAGAACTGCAAACAAAAGGAGCTTTCAGAGTGGAACAAAATTAAATTTTCCTTTAGTTTTCATTTGATTGATCTCTTTCTAATTTTTAATTAATAAATTATAGATTTACAGGAGTGTTGCTGTGTTTTCTTTCAATTAATTAAAATGTTTTACAAAATTTATTAAGGAAAAGGTTTTTAATTTAACGCCTATACCCTAAGCCTAATTTAATGTGTTAACGTAAATAACGCTTCTGTGATATCTCACAAAAAAAAGAGGATAGGTTAAAACTAACGTCATATTTGTTTTCTGTATATGAAATACACATAAAGTTAGTTTAAAAAACGCCAGCACCATTTTATGTGTTGGGCGTTGTTACATTACTTATGCAAGTGCATGTGATTTGGGAATTAAATTTTTATATTTACTTTGCAAGTGCAAATGAACCATTTTCGTATTTTTGTCAGACAATTTTTAAACCTTTTGGTTACCTCTAAAATAACAATAATGAGGAATATTGAATGTAGTGCAAAAACTAATAAAAGGTGAGAGTTGAAGATTACCATGGCCATATTTAAGTCCTTTTGAATAGATTGCCATGAAAATATAACAAGGTTACAATTCATAATGTTTGAAACATTAATTTTATAATTATTATTTCATACTAAAAACTATTTTTGAAATAAAATATGGAGTTGGATTTTGATTGGGATTTTTATCAGTAACATGACAAAAAATATCAGTGCTATAGAAATATTGTGTAGGAATATATCCATAAAAGTCTAAAAAAAATGACTTATCATTTCTAGATCCTACTTTCTAAACTCATAATTTTGAAACGGTAAGATCTAATGGCATAAAATTTGATATCGAAATTTAAATTTTGATGTAGATTTGAAATTGTGTAAAGAAGCTGGGGGATTCCTATTGGAAATTATGAAGTGGGTGCTGAATTTAATATAAAGTAGGCAACTTATACAAATTTTATGTCTTGGAATTTACAGAAAGCCTTAGTCCCTGTCAAACGTCATCTTTTAATTTTCTCTACTGTTAAAATTGCTCGAATAAAGAGGAGTGATTTGGATTTTTTTTTCGGCTGTTGTACATTAACGATAATTTTTTTTTTTTTTTTGCTGGAATAATTCCATTTATTTATTAATTTCACGCTTTAATAATAATGTAGTCATAAAAACTTATATTTTGACTGTTTTGGGCACATGAATTCATGTAAAAGTAGATTCTATGTTGTAGTGAATCTGTCTTTGATTTCTCTTATGGAGATTGTCTGTATCCCACATTTCTGTTTTGAATTGATTCATGTAAACTTAAAGGAATAATTAGTACAATTTTAACTTAAATTGCGATAAAGTTTTTCTTTCCTGGTACAGTGACACGAAGATACGGATAGATGCGAAATCTGTATTTATGTGAATTGTTTCGACTGCATTAAGTTATGAATCCTCTACGTTGATTCGACGAGATATCTTGTCCATCAAGGTCTAACAAATTTTGCTAATTGCGAGATGTATACATATTTCAAATCAACGAAAGCAATTTTTATTAAAAATTAACATATTTTTAAACAGGTACTGAACTGTTTCCATAAATATACCCTGTATTTCAATTAAGATTTTTTTTTCTGAAAAAAAAACACCTTATAATAATGGGATCTTTATTTTCTCTAGTTTTTCCATAGGAAAATACTATTCCCAAACCAAGTAATGTATTAAATCTGATACTTGATAGTAGATTAATACTCATGAAACCACACGTACAGTTGGATATAGAGAAATAAAAACAACAGAACTTTTATTTTGCACACAAATTGACCTAAATGAATAACTTAACATTTTCTTTGAATGTTAGGAGTAAATTAGAACATTTTATAAGACAAACTAATTCGTATTAAATTCCTGACCAAGCAGACTGTGATTTGTTTCATCTAAGCAACAAAACCAAAAAACTCGGTGCAACTTGAAAACTTTCTTTTATTTCAAAAATAAATTAATTATTCTCGAAGAGCGGAATAACCTCGTCTCTGATCCTCAGAACCTAACGACAATTAGTGCATAGAATTAAAACTAACGCATAAAACTCTTCTCGGTCTTCGCGGGGAAATGAATTAAGCAATCTGGCTCAATAGTAAACGAATCGAAATCTGCCCTCACGTATCTGAAATTGCTCAACAATAGACTGCCTTAAGTATATTACAGAGAAAGGACGATCCCCCTCCCCTTATCCCCTGTTACAGAGCTCAGAAAAGTCGAGGAAAGAAACTGTACAGACCCATTCTCTCCCATTCATCGCAAAAGCTCTTTATCGACCGCTTAAAGCGCCATCTAGTAGCTCAATCACGCAAATCTTCATTCCAGAACTTGCACTCACTTAACATGATAATCAGGTTCCGAACTGAGGGCAGTCCCTCCCTGGGGAAAAAAGCGTGCAAAAAAGGGTGAAAGGGGAAAAAAACAAAATGACGGGAGAGAAAGTGAGGGGGAAAATCCCTACGCCCGCTCCTGTAATCCGCTTTACGAAATCAACAAAGGAGAGAAAGAGAGAGAAAGTTGATTGAATCTCTCTTCCCCTGTGTATTGTGTCACGTGATCTTTTGCAATGGCTCACTTATTGAAGTTTTACTCTACCTCCCAATCGTCTCTTCTAATATCTCGGATTTTTAGACGATATAAAAGTGGGAGTTATGAAGGAGCAATGATTGGAATGCGAGGGGGGGGGGAGAGAGTCTGTTTTAAAGGAGGAAGAAGGAAACGGTTTGAGAAATTGGACTAGGATTGGAGATTTCCGCTGTGACATTTATCCCAAATTGAAATCCCGATGACTGGAGGGAAGTGCTGCTTTTCAAGTTTTAAAACAAGCAAACATCACGTCTCAGACATGAATTTGCTTAGGTGCTTTTTTTGCCGCAGCAATGTTTTTCACATTCAGCGAAATAGTTTTAAGCGTTTCTTTTTGTTGTTTTCTATGTTGTTTTGCATCTTCAATTTCAGAAGCTTAAATTGGTACTTATTTTCCTTACTGTGGTAGTCGTTTTATCTCGAAGGGATCTTCTGAATTCAGCTATCAGTTTCGTGATAAATGAGGTGATTTCGTAGAAACGGAAATGAAAATGTGAATAATGGAAGAAGTTTCAGCAGCAAGACCTTTGCCATTCCAAATGTATTACTTTTAAATGAAAATTAACTGTTTTTTTACTCTAATAGATCGGACAGCAGAATTTAGAAGTTGCTAAATAGATTGTTGAATTGATAGATTCCCAATTGAGAGTTGTAATTAAGCTCACGGGTGTGCTTAAGTATGCGTCGTCATGCATTGGATTGCCATCAAGGACTGTCATGTGTTGCCTTTTGCATCCAATTGTACTTCGTCACGTGAAGGGTAGACTTAGTGGTAATGAAGAGTGAAGCCGTAATAGAAATAGAAGTTGCGTTTGTTATCACAGGGTTTTAGACAGTTGTTGGAAGTGTGGTTAGCTGTTCAAAGTACAGTGGGAACCAGACATCGAAGTGGGGGCTGATTGTTATAAGCGTAATCTGGTATTTATCAGACATGTTTTTGAAAGTGTGTATATTCATAATCACGTCCTGTAGTAGACAAATTAGCAAGGCTTTTGAAAGATGATGCGACTTTGTTTACCAAAAAGTACTTCATACTTTACTAAGTTACGCCACAGTTCGTACTACTATAATATAAGTTATTTTTTGTAGAGGGAAATTTTACCACAACCCAGATGAATTACATATCATGGATTTGGATGCAAAGTCAAATTATTCTTAACGTTGTCTATCCCAGTTTCATTTGAAACAAAACATACATAGGGTCAACGTCCTCAAAAAATGTAGCATTTACCTCATTTGCATCTAAGCGCTGTCACCAAGCGACGAGAAAGACGAAGTAATATTATGCTGTCTTTATTTATGTGACCAAAATCTCTTTACTAACCATTATAAGAAAAATTCGTCTCAGGGGTTAAATAATGCTTTTAAATAGCTAATTACCGTTAAAGTTCGTTTTAAAATATAATTATTTTTCATTAATTCCAACACTTTCAGAATTTTTGTTTAGATATTTTAGTCATAGAGTGTTTATAGAGATGAGCATCATATTAATTTACCATGGGACTGTAATAATCTTAACTATTTAGTTCACATTTCGTTTGAAGTTACAAAATAGCACTATCTATTATATGATATTCAGCCATATATAATTATGTAATATATCTTCCACTCAAACCAAAATAAGTTAAATCTGACTTTTAACGGGTCCAAAGTTGTCAAGTGCAACATTATAATTTCAAAATTATACTATACTATGGGGCCCGCCCCCTGCTCGCTAACGCTCGTCAACCCCCATTGGATCGCTGCGCGAACCTAAGCTCGCTTCGCTCGCATCAATGAAGACACGTGTCCTAGCAGAAGGAATTGTTTACAAAATATGATATTCCAAAAAAAATATTTTTCAAATCTAAATTTTTTGCTGTTTTTCGGAAAAGATATATACAGTTCCTCTGAAATCAGAATTCAAATGAAAACTTTGAGCAAATTTTGACTCGAAATGCGAGCGCTGATTTGGAAATTGAATACCCAGCATGTTGTTTGTATGTACATTTACCCATGCACTTGAGCCACCCACGCGTTTTCATTGAGTTTGTAGTCGAAAGTTGTAGTGCAAGCGTCTCGTTGAACTATAATTGTTGACCCTGAAAAGGACCTTTTTTTAAATGTCCCTGAAAAGATCCTCCGCTTTATTAGATTTCTATTATTAACTGTACAACTCGACTAAAATTCATTTTTTTTCAATAAAATTTCATCCGATAACGCTATAAATTCAATTGAAGCGCGGGGCTTCGTGATAAACAAACAATCGTACAATGTTGCCAAAACGCGATAACTAATAACGTCTTTCTTGCGTGCCACGTAAGAGAATTATATATATAGATGCTTATAACCAAAACGTAAGGAGTCCTATTAATCTATATTACAATTATTGGCTTCTCTTTCTTTCCTGTATATTTATGGTAGAGTGAAGTAGTCAACTTAAGATTCCGAGAAGCAGCTTTTTCGAAGTAATCTTTTTCCCCAGACACTCAAGATAAAATAAGCACATTAAGGCTTATAACATTTTTAATCTTTTCCAGTGAAAATTATAGTTTAAAAAAATTGAACCTCCCCCCACAGCAATCCAATTCGAAATTTGGATTTACTCTGAATTCCTCTCATTGACTTTGATTTCATCTCCAAGACAATTTTCACCTCATGTCCCTATCACAATAAATGTAATTTGATATCCCTCGCATGAGCAAACTTTTGTAAGAAATCAAGCGTGGACTTCCTTAAGTCTGACTGGTTAGAAGTTCGTAGGTAGATATTACCCAATGACTAGCATCCTAACCCGTTAGTTACACATCCAAGCCTCCAGAAAAGAAATGAAATGCAATAAGAAGCTGGTCAATATATATATAACACACGGGAACCCTCTTTCCCGTTTTTTCTCCAATATCGGCCGGTGGTGTTTTTCCTGCGAGGACAAAAGCCCTTTTCCCATAATTCCCGTTTTCACGGTCGGCTGGTCCCTTTTGTCCAGCGTGCCTGAACGCTCGAGATACGCCATAATCTCTCCTCCCTTCATGCCCATGGCACATGCTTTTCCAGCTTCCTTCCACCAACAGTTACTTTTTATTCTTCTTTAGAGTGAAGAACTTTATTAAAAGGATATATGAAGTTCTACCAGGGTCTTACACGTCCATTGAGCACTTTTCTAGCGTTGTCGACATGGATTAATCCTCGTAGAATCATCAATAAAAAAGCGAGAGGTTTTTTCTTTACTTCGTTTTGATTTTGAAGTGGGTATGTAGTTGGCAGCTGAGGAGCAACAGACAATTCGATACAGTCTGGGAATGATACAGAAGGGAAAGATCCGAGGACGAAACCTCCTAATTTCGAACTTGGATGACGAGGTCGACACCTGAGCTGGCACCCCACTCTCCAAAAGGCCACTCCACTCCAGCGTGAAGAGTGTGATATTTGGGATATGTGTTACGTTGTTGAGCTCGAGAAGATATGGAGATACACTGCCATGCAATTTGACAAATTGTCCTTCACCAGTATTTGCGCGATTAATTTATTTTGTTCATATGATGAAATAAACTGTTGGAAAATTTAGTGCATCCATCTTTTTTTGACGAAAAACACATCTATACATCATAAAGATGTACTAATTATGAATGTTTAGATATCATAAAAAGGTTAATTTTCTTTAAAAAATATTATTTTTGTTCTTTGTTGTATTACTTGCAGACTATTTCTGACAACTATTTTCTTTTGCACTCCTTGTATGAATAGTAATAGTTGGTGGAAAAGCAGTGTACAAATAATATAACAAGTATCAAATATAATATTTTTCAAGAAAAATAAACCTCCCACTTGATGCTTAAACATTTATAATAATTACATTTTTTGTAATATTCGAGGTTCATCTTCAAAACTGACAGGATGCACTTGACTCCATTCGAAGTGAATTGTAAGAATTTAAGTATCCTGACAATATTCCTTTTAAGCTCACCGGCAGATACGTTGTATGGGAATCATATTTTTTATTTGTTTTGTTAAGTTTATTTTAATAAAGAAGATTTTTAATGCTGTGTTGTTCGTAATTCTTCAGGAAAGAGCTTACATACACGCTTTGAAATTTAATTAAAAACCTTGAGCTGCAGAGGTACTTGAAGAATGGCTCTTTTAGTAAACTCCTAAATTCTCCAGAGGTGTCCGATCAAAATATTATTGTATTTTTTAAAAATACTATAAACATTTAGAAAATAGCACGTTACAAGAGTAAGAATAAGAACACATGAATATTTTTATTGTTTAGTATCTTTTTCTATTTTTGTAAAATTGCTGAAATTAAATATCTATGATTTTTAATTTATCCTAAATTTAAAATTTTTTTCAAGAAACACAACAAAGGACAAAATAAAATGTTTGTAAAATTGGATGATAGGTAGGTATATAATTTTAAAAGGGAAAGATCCATGGAAAACACCTCGTTTTGAACCACGGTCAGATGACGAAGTAAACACCTAAGCTGGTTCCACCTATACAAACCTCCACTCCTCGCCAATGTGATACATGTATGTGGGGATATGTACGGTGGAAGAGGTGCCCAGACGAATCTATAGCACTTACAGACATGAAATTTAGCACATAGGTAACCTTAAAAGTGATGTAACGCCCTCGAAGTACAAATTTTAACATTTAAAATTTAAAATTTTAAATCAAGAACATTTAGTGATTAATTTACTAGTTTTTTTTCTCCCATTGGTTCTTTTCCCCCGCGCAGTTCTTCTTTTTCTCTGCCACGATGCACGATGGTTGTCTAATGACGTCACTGGTTCAAAGGTAATCAGAGCACAATATATTTTCCTTTGATTTCATTGGTTCTTTCGTTTTTTTCCTTTCATTCCATTGGTTATTTTCCCTAGTTCTTAACGGATTTCCTTTCCACTTTATGTAAATTAGAAAAATTATGTAATTTAAGTCACGGTCCAATGCAGTCGCATCAGGTTTTATTGTTTCTTGTTTCTGTTTTCTTTATATATAGTTTTAAGACTTTTTGAAAGTATAGCAATATTTAATTTTTATCATTTACGCAATTTTTTAAAATTAATGTTTAATTACGTTTTGTCGGAATTAGTGAGGTTAACTTTTTAAAAGCATAATTTACTTTTGAATTTGTATCGTTTCTGTAATTTGGTGGATTAGTAGAGTGCAAGGAATGAGACGACATGCTCGTGTATGTCGGAATTAGTGAGGTTAACTTTTTAAAAGCATAACTTACTTTTGAATTTGTATAGTTTCTGAAATTTGGTGGATTAGTAGAGTGCAAGGAATGAGACGACATGCCCGTGTATGTCGGGTGGAGGTGGGACTTATTCTTAAAATTATTGTTGTCTCTCTCTCCTCTCTTTTTTTAATGTTTTTAGTATCAGTAAGAACATGACAAGAATGCTGTCACGGGAAACGCCGTGAATATTTCACGGGCAGCACCCTTAAGTCCTAGTGTTTAATTAAACTCTACTTTTCTTCTTCATTTTAAGAGTCAAAGAGGTTTCTCATGACAAAAATATTTTTTAAAGCAAAGTATTTTTTCAAATCAGACGTGGCAATTATTCTGTCCCTTACGTATATACAAAATCTTAGAATGTTTTACTGGCTACCAATGAGCAAAATTAAAATCTTTCATGAGTAAAGTCCCAGATATCACTCGAATGCGACAATTATTTAAAATTACGATAAAATGATAATAAAAAAATTTGAAAAGAATGTATTCTTCTATAAAATATACGTGCTATTTTATTGCATTCAGTTAAAACAAAAACGTCCAACGTACCAAATGAATTATATGTGTAGAATGGATTATATTCAGAAATATTTTAATATGAAATGATTTATACATAACAAAATGTATTGGAAAATTTATAATCACCAACTGAATCATGCAACTATACTTTGTGGTATTTTTTAAATTCCGTGACTATTTTTACCCCGGCACATCAGCAAAGATAAATCTCAAAGAGATCAAGTGAATCATTCTTTTTCTTATATCTTGAAAAGTTCCGTTGAATTTCCATTAGAATCAAGAATAAAAGTAACTGTTACGAAATAACAATTTGTGTGTAAAATTATCTCTAACTGCTGAGATGATTCAGTCTGAAACATAAGGCACATGGGAAGAAGTTCTGCACTGTTTGTGGCACGGGTTTCCAGCAGTAAAACGCGTTAAAACCACTTTAATGTAATACGATAATACACACGATAAATAATATATAATCTAATTTTTTTCTTAAAGGTGTAAATTAATTTTAAGCTAAATGAAGATCTGTGTTGACTATGATTTAACGTGTGACAATTCGATTATGATCGCTTCCAAACTTTAAGAATCTCTCATGGAACTAAATATAATTTTATTTATATAAGTACATTATTACCTAGATAAGCTTACTAACTTGATGGTTATTTGAATATGTTGCCATTAACATATAGTTTTTACCACACATATTCAACTTGCTTATAGTTTTTAAGGCTCGTGTGGATATTTGAGGAACCTAAACCCTGGTTTAGTAACCTAAACGTACTGCCTACTAATTTCATTACGAGATCTATACAGCTAGATTGGATCTATGCTTAGTGCTTTCAGCTTATAGTAGACGCAGATTAGATTCTAGCAAGTTATGAGCCTCTTTATCTCTCTCCCTCTCTCTTGTGCCAGGAAGAGCTTAAGTCATACGTTTCATAACAAGGCTATCTCCAAAATATAATGTCTGGCTTTATAATATACGAGTCGATTGTAGAAGGCAGACATTGTGCAACTTAAAATAAACCTGAAACCTGTTTAAATATGGCATTAAAGACATTATTTATTTTTAGGAAAACGAAGCTGTATTTTCACTTTCCATATTACCTTATTCGTAAGCTTGTTCAAAATCGTTTTTACATGAATACGTCTGCCATGTAATGCTCCTCGATTGAAGACGAAGATCCAAGTTTTGACGTCACACGCGGAACTGGAGTCACATTACAGAAAGGACAGAATCTGCGTTTTACACATCCTAATGTCTTTGCAACCATCCCAAGTTAAGAGGAAAACAGCTTTTTTATTCCTTCATATCACATTTACGATTCTAGCTTGTTTGATTTACGTTGTTGATTGGTACAACTTTTTTGCTAGCGATTTCAACTTTGTCACGGAGATTATTTGAGGTTTTCTAGATTCGCGATCGGTACAGAGATAGAGTGAAAATTACAACAGATTTGAAATCTGAGGATAATTTTACTCCAGATCGATACCTTAAATGTTATTTTCTATAAATAAATACTTTTTCCAATTGTAACCCGTGTCATGTCGGGTGGAGATGGAACTTATTCTTGAAATTGTTTTTTGTTTTCATTTTAATGCTCTAGTTATCCGGATCGCTTTAAGAAAAAAAAAAGAAATCAGCATTTTAAAAATTTCTTATCGGTGAATGGATAAAAACGAAGAGGACGAAGTGTCAGTTAAGGACATAAGAAATATTGTAGTGAAAATTCCTGGAGGTTCCGAGTGTAGTGCAGAGGACGTAGACAAATGACTGGTGTGTGATTCTTCGTACCCTGGATCCCAAATTATCAGTGACGGCGAACTCATTCAAAGTGTGAGAGAAGAGCTCGTTGATGACACAGAAAATGATGACGACATTGCTACTCAACCAGACGCGGGATCGTCAGCTTATAAGGCCTTTGAGTGACTTTACACAGCGCTAAAATGGATGGAGCATCAGCTCCAACGACACACCGACTGTACCTACGAGACTTTGCGTGCACATGGGAGACTTGGCTGCACGGAAACGAGTAAAGACAGCGAAACAATTTACTTTGACCAATATGTTCAAGCAATGATACATTTTAATACAATATGTAAGCTCAAAGTGTAAGCAAAATTGCTTTCATATGCATTAAGTTTCTTTCTGTACAAAAATAAAATTCGTTTTTTTTTTAAACTAAGGTAACTTTTTTACCGTGAATTATCCAACTATCCGGATATTTGATTATCCGGATGAGGTCTGGTCCCAATTAATCCAAAAAAAAAACACGTATACACAAATTAAATACACACTAAATGGGGGAAATGGGGTTAAAAATGAATTGAAAATCTGTGCTGGATATAGAAAAGATTAAATATATTTTACTTCTTCTCTCTTTGTTTTACCGCAACTTCTTCCTCAAAGCTTCGTCATCTAACCATACCAATTCCTTTAGTTTCCACAATTCCCTCCAAAGTACTCAATTGAAGCAATATTATTGCATCAAAAATTTCATGTCCAAGTTCTTGAAACACACCTTTAGCATATAGCTATTTCTCAAACTATTCTTAGCCAATTATAACTTATATGAATGGTGAATTATTTAAAAATCCAAACTCGTCTATCTATTGAAAGTTTACACCACAAGGCACTATTTGTTTCTGAAATTTACATTTCTAGATAATACACATTCAATCAAAATTGTTAAAGACACACAGCATCGAAACAATACAATATGATATTATCTCCTAATAAAGCTCGTATCCAAACACTTTAAACTCACTTATAGTACACAGATATTTCTCAAATTATACATCGTCAAGTGGATATGGATTATTGTCTATAAAGCCATCAAAACTCTATGGAAGTATTTCACCTCTCTTCCCATCAAAACTCTATGGAAGTATTTCATCTCTTTTCCCATCAGTACTTTCTTTCAAAGTATACGTTCCAATGGAATTCACACTTAATCCCTTTATGATAGTAATATTATCTCCTCGAAAGGATCATTGTAAATCCACCTATTGCATGCTGCTCTTTCTCAAGCTATATATAGTCAAATAAATATGAATGGTAGTCTATTGAGGAATCAAGACTATACACGGACGTATTTCACCTCAGCCCATCAGAACTTCTTCTCGAAGTACAAGTTCCCAGGGAATTCAAACACAGTCCCTTAAACACACAAGCATAATCGTCAAAGAAGCACAACATCGAAACGAGGAAAGAGCAAAGATGCTCGCAGTAAACAAAGGTAATCTGTAGGAAGCGAATTTTTTCCTCGTGGTCGAATCGAAAACTGCACCCTCTCCGCTCCTTACCCAAATACGAGAAACGAAGCAATCACAGCTGCACATGATTCAGAGCCGGGGCTTAAAAAAGAAGATGGTTTTGTAGCCCCAATCAATTTGGTAGTAAAGTGTGCGGGGGAGATGTGTTACTTCCACTCCAAAATACCTGGACGTTTTACCCCATCTCAAAGACGCGGAGGATTCCCCGAAAGAGAAATTTCTTTGTTTGCGTGACACTCCAGTAGCGAAGTAGTTTTCCCGGCAAGTTTTGTACTGGAGCGTGTATTATCTCCCGTTCATGCATTAAAGATTTAGTGCTGTTTTTTGTTTTTCCATCAAAAGTTTACGAGTAGCGAAATCCATGGGGAGTTGATAGTTCGGATGAAGGAATATGAGGTTTTTTGTTCGTTAATTGAGTAGAGACGTTTATGTGTACTTGGAGTAAGACACCTCTCAGGAAGCTCAGATATTAAAGTAAGAACTTTAAATCTATGCCGAGGGATTTCGAATAGTTTTGCTTGTTGCATTTTTGAGAGTTCATTTAACGCTTTGAAGAGCTGTGATAAAATAATAATTTTGTGTTAAGATCTATCACTTTACATGACTCAGTTTTGCAGGTATTAAAATATCCCTAATTATAGACATTATAACCCTCCTAGCGGTTGTTTGGATGATTTATCACGTTATTAGCGATGCCATTAGCATATCTAGTTGTGTAATAACTCGTTATAAGAAGAAAATTGATCATCCAAATCTACAATATCTCTATAACGATACATTTCGTCAGATCTTGATGAACGAGATATCTATATACACTATCTCTAACGAGATATATAAACGGATATCGCATGAAGGGTAAGTGATACAAAAACACAGTTATGTTACATACCAAGACACAATCCATTTGTATGTATAAAATTCAATTCTTTTTTTATTATTTCTTATTACTGAACACTGGCCTCTTCGTCACTACAAAAGGTGAACTTACAGCTTATTAGCGAAGGAGTAACCAGTGGGTTAACCACCGCTACTCCGAACAAGGACAATCCTCAACACCCATATGGATCTTTCCCTTCGGTATCGATCCCGAATCGTCGCCAATAGCCCGAGTGTTGCTCCAGTGTGATGTTAATTAAATACCTATCTACCAACCTCAACCTCCCTAAGCTTACCAACCGGAATTTGAATCTAAGACCAACTGAGTGACCGACTGGCGCTTTGAACACTGAACCTGTTAGGTGGTAGAAATTAGTTAATTGACGCCGCATTGGAGCTAAAAGGTGCTAAAGCTGTCGCCAATAACTCTATGGCTATTGACGACAGTCCGGGATCAATCTCGAAGGGAAAGACCCGAAGACAGCATTTCGTAATTTTAAAAGTCAGATGACGAAGTTAGCACCTGAGCTGGTACCCCTCTCTCCAAATTTCCATACCACACCAGCGCGACTTATTACCAAGACAAATTTGCGAGTACCAGTCCCCGTGAACACGGCGGTCTTTTGTAGGACCGTGTTTTTTATTTGAAACCCTTCGGTTGCTAATCTGTTACTCTTTCAACTGGGCTACCGTGATCCTGTTAGGTGGTAGTATCAGAATATGAAATTCATTTGAATACGAGAATATTTACACACTTTAGAAGTCTTACGGTATCTGGCTGAGTTAAAAAATCAATTTGTGGCCAAAATTTTGAATTTTTTTAAATTAAATATTCTCAAAATATGAACTCTTCTCTTTCCCAAACTGTTTTTGTTTTGTCTCTAACGAAAACAGAAGTTGAGATATTTCAATTTGTAAAAGCCTTTATTCAAACTTTCCAAACCGGAAGTGGTGTTTGCCCGCCCAAAGTTGGTTCAGGTTTCGGTTTCCCGCAGGATTTTAAAAATTTTAATTCAGTTTATGATTTTTAGTTGTGCTATTTTCCTTCCAACATTTATTTTAACATTTTTACATTAACATTTTTACATTTTAACATTAAACATTTTTTTAAATTGCTTTTCAATCTTTAAATGCTTTTTTCTCTCTCTGAATGCTGTTTTCAACCAAATCATTGCACGGTAACAATGTTAACTAAAAAGGTAATTATTATATATTTTTTTAATTTGGTATTATTGTTCTTATATCTATATGTTAGTTCCTGAAGCTGGATTTTATGTGTATCTTTAATAGAAAAAAATTATCAGTCACTTCGTTGTTATGTTATTATTCAGAAATGTTTTTTTTAATTTCAGAAATTCTTATAATCTTTACGTCATCCCTTATATCTCCAGATTAGAATAAAATTTAGCTTATATCCAGATTCAGCCACTAGTTTATATATTTACGAGTCTTAGTGTAAAGTTTTATGTTAATATCGTTAAGAATGAGAAATTGGAGTGTTTTTCGTAAACATCATTTTTTGACCAAAACAAGACAGTTTTTGGCATTTATTTAAAAAAAATAATAATAATAATAATAATAAAACCTTTTTTTTTTTAGAGAGAGAGAGTTTTACTCGGTTAGAAAGTGTTTTTTTATGTTCATTCAACTTTTAAAAGAAAAATAAAGTTGTATGGAATCACTTGAGAAAAAAAAGTACTCCGAACGTAGTCAGGATTTAAGTTCGTTTAAGGATGAAGTTGCGTTTTAAGGATGAAGGATATAGGGAGGGAAGTATAATGTCCTACAAACTACTGAAGGGTTAAA
Source organism: Metellina segmentata (assembly GCA_947359465.1). NCBI lineage: Eukaryota > Metazoa > Arthropoda > Arachnida > Araneae > Tetragnathidae > Metellina > Metellina segmentata. The sequence continues at coordinate 91,513,343 of OX375873.1, read as the reverse complement.
TGTACAATGACAAGTGTCAATCAAAAGGGCATATAAATTTTCAGTTGGAAATGAGTTGAACGGTGTTATAACAGCTATGCAGCTCGACGCATTATATGTAAATTGTTGACTCGAATTCCATTGGTTTATTCATTAAGTCTTTTAGTTTTCAATTGAACTATTACTTAAGGATATATTATGTAATTATATTTGATTTTCTGTCATATTCTTTCTTTCAATCACGAAAGGTAGTTTTATACGTTGCTATGAGTTATAAGAATTAAATTCTAAATGCGATGAATCTTCACTTTCCTAATGTTGGTTGTAAGATCTTATTTACAACACAAAACAATTGCGATGGATTTCACTATGCGTTAAAAGCTTTTACATTAAGCGTTAGTTCGTTTCTGTGTTATATAAAATAAATCTACATTTAATTTTCACTAAAAACTTGCTTTTAATATTTTCTAAGTTTCCATTTTAAATAAAACTTTATTCGTTCCAATGATAACAATAATATTGCATAAAAAGCTTAGTTATGTTGATAAAACTGCTTTTGTTTAAAATTATGCTTAGAGAAAGAGAGAGTTAATATTAACTTATTATTAAATTTAAAGTGTTTTGTCTTCAAATGAATTTTGAAATACATTTTTTTTCCACTTATAAAATCTTTTGCGTGAAACTAATAAACTTACTATATTTTGGAAAACGTTAAAGGATATTTTTACAAACGGATTAAGAAATTTAAAATTTCAGTTATTATGAAATTAAAAAACTGTCTTCTATTGTGTGTTTTATTTACATTTTCCATTGCGTGAAAGAAAATCTGGAAGAATGATATCCATACAACCTGTGAAATGTGTACATGCCAAATCTTTTCTAAAATTGGTGTTATGAACAGCTGATCCAGAAAACATGGCCAAAGTTGAAGCAATTAGCTCTTAAGGGGTCGGATAACTCTTAAAATTGTCGAAATCAATGATTTTGAGCTCATTTTCAAGTAATCAACAAACATTTATTTAATTTTTACATTGATTAGATTTCAGGCACACATATATAATCAAGTATGAAGATTCATAAACAACTTTAAAAAAGTAATAAATAAAATATTTCAATTTAACGAAGCGGGGTCAAGAAATATAAGCCTTCGGCCGACACGAATATGGCTACCAAGTTGTGTGCAGCATAACTAAAGATCAAATGAACCTGGATTTAACATTTTTTATAATCTAAACAATTGCAGATTTTTAATATACTATTATTTTGGAGAAATCTTGAAAATTATTTGCTTACAACTTTAAAAAAGAAGTTTCGCCAAGAAAACTTATAATTTTTTTAATGTTCTCAAACTCTCTTAATTTTTTTATAAATTTTAAAAACTGATAGTTTATTAAAAATCTAAAATTGTTTAGATTATAAAAAATGGTAAATTATGGTTTTAGGTTCATTTGATCTTTAGTTATGCTGCACACAACATGGTAGCAATATTCGTGTCGGCCGAAGGCTTATATTTCTTGACCCCCTCGTTTAGTTGAAATATTTTATTTATTACTTTTTAAAGTTGTTTATGAATCTTCATACTTGATTATATATATGTGCGCCTAAAATCTAATCAATGTAAAAAATTAAATCACTGTTCGTTGATTACTTGAAGATGAGCTCAAAAGCGTTGATTTCGACAATTTTAAGGGTTTTCAGACACGTTAAATACGTTTACTTTAAATGTGACATTAAAACTATTATCATTTATCCATAGCACAAACTATAAAACTAAACTTTTTTTCTTAGAGACAACTTCACTTCGAATGTATTTTACCATATTTGTAATCTGTGTTTTGAAATGTATTGTCATGGGAAGCATTTTATATCAAGCTACGTATATATATATATAGTGTTTTTGAGGCGATCTAAAGTTCCAGTGCAAATTCTGGACATGAAGTCAGTTGGCTTTTTTTTTTCCGAATCCGATTTTGGCACTTCGCAAATGAAAATTACAAAGAATATAATCTGAACTTATTTTTAATAATTGATTGGACAGCTCTCATTAGACTCATTAGTTAAACAAAAGAGAGGAGGTAAACTACATTCTAGGGTAATCCATATATGTATCACGCAAGAATATTAGTATAGAAGTAACATCTTCCTAAACTGTATGGTTTGTTTGCGTTGAAATCTCCTCATCCAGTTACTTTTGAATATTCATACGTATGTTTTAATTGGTTTACCATAATCAATTCAATAGTTAATTCACTCATGAGGAACCCTGGCGTTCTTACTGAGTTATGTGACAATATCTTGTGGAAATGTTCCAAAACGACGAAGATTACTAAACTAAGGTTCGAAAAACGAATATTTATGACACCGGCCACAAGCTAGGAACTAAACTACTTCGAACGCGTTAAAAACATTAGCCATTCAATTTAAATCTAGTTCCAAAATTTATACGAATTGAGTTAGGCAATTTTGCTGGATCAAACTTAAGAGGCATTCAGACTCGTGACTTAAAATCGACTTCTGTAGTAGTTACCTTTGTGTCACACTTCGTAGTATTTACATACGACAGAGTTGTGATGAATGTAAAATGCATTATATATGGATAGATATACATGTAACACGATGTGTGTCCAATGTAAGTTGACCTCGGTAGCCTTGTTGGAAGAGTAACGGAGCAGGAACAGGAGTGTTGTCAGTTCAAAACTTGATCCAACCAAAATACCTTCTTGTACGTACGAGCTGGTGCACGTTAAATTAGTCGTGGCCTCATATGTCCTCACGTTAGAGTGGTGTGGAAGTTTGGAAAGTGGCATGCCAAGGGCAGGTATTTACCTCGTGAACTGACCGTGGTTCAAAATTACGAGATGTCTTAAGGTCATTTTTTTATTAACCCTGAGCCGTCGCCAATACCCCTCTGTGTTGCTTCAGTACGAGGTTAATACAACTATCTATCAGTAAGTTATTGACGTTATAAAATAATTAATCAATTCATCCCAAATAAAGTTGAGAAATTCTGCTAGTAATTGATAAAATTACCATTCCATTCAATTTTAATAAGTTTCCGTGACGAACTCTGATTATTTTAAGTCTTTAAATCACCCCCCTCTCAAGTAACTGGCTTCACTTCTAGTAATGCACCTTCACGATAAACGCTTGCTTATTTTCTGAAATATTGCTGGAGAATTTAGGATTCATATATCTGCTAGGATAGAAGAAGAATCTCAACTCCTACAGAAGCGGAGAAATAGCTTCAGAATAAATGCATGTAGTCGATGGGCCACTCTAACTCCTATCTCGGCGAGAGATAATTGTAAAAAAAGCTTTAAACGAGAAAAGATAATTGCGTTTCTCTCGAAACTGCGGCTAATTGTTTACTTCCTGATCAACATTCCACGTTCAGCTCCTGATGCATTCTGCATGAACCTTTCAAAATGGTGCTCGGTGGAATTAGCTTGAGGGCGATTTCTCATTGAATTTAATTTCCTGGAACTATTATAGTGATGTACTGATTAAATTTCGAAGGAATTATTTCCGAATCCGTAGTCCATCAAGTATAGTTTCGAGTTTGAAGGAGATCAAAAGAGTACTTACAGGGATTCGACTTTCTTTTTATTTAACTTAATCTTTCAGTAAATTTTAATCTTCGGTTGTCTCGACGAAAGTATCTCATCCAAAACTCAATCATTAACAAAACTGACCAGATATTGACAGATGAGATATCGTCATTAGAAGAAAACTAACCAGACCTTGGAATTGTCATAAATCAATCAATAACCAATGTCACAATCAAGTAATCACCTTTATCTTGATAACAAGGTACCTCGTCACTAGTGTCAAATTGGTCACATCTTGATGCACGACGTGATTTATCGTCCATCAAGATCTGACTAATTTTCCGAAGATATCTCGTCATGATGACGATATATCTCGCCATCGGGACGAGAAAATTGAGAACATCTTGATAACGTGACATCTCGTCCGCAAGAGGTTTAAAATTTTTTACGATACCGTTATGCAGCTCCGGCGAGTTTCTTTCTAATGTCATCATATGTCGTCCATCAAGATCTGGTCAGTTTTGCTAATACATTTCTTTACGGCAACCACCAAAATAGTTAAAGAGTATGGGACTAAATTTTGATGAAAACTCTTCTAACATATCTATGCTTAGACGAGGATCACGGTAGTCAAGTTGGAAGAATAGCGGATTATCAAACGGATGGTTGAGTTCGAAACCTGATCCAACCAAAGGCCGTCGTATATGTGGGGGCTGGCGGTTGTTTAATCTGCCATGGCCTCAAATATCCTCACGTTTGTGTGGAAGTCTGGCGAATGAGGTAACAGTTTAGGTGTTGACCTCGTCATCTGATCGGAGTATTAAATTACGAGACGTGCTATAATATTTCCCTACGAAATTGATCCCAGATCTTGTTACTCCTCGTGACGTTGATTCAACTGCCTACCTCTGTTTAGGTGACATAATTCGCACAGATAATGCGTTTAAGTGTTATCCAGTTTCAGGGACGGAAGCTCACTTATAGCTCATTACCTCCTTTATATTTAATAATATGCGCCTTGTGCTAGGAGAGGAGTAAAATAGACTAAGGTCAACCTTTAAAATGTTCGGCATTATCAGAAGCATATCCTTACATGCTGCTGGAGGGTTAGAATACTTTTGAAGCATCGCGCTGAACGCTTGTTGGTCTTAATATTAATTAATGTTCTATGTTATAACTTCATGTTATAACAAAGAACCCCCCTTGTTCATGGTATTTAATAGATGTATTTGTGTAAATGATTTATAAATAAAAATATTTGAAAATTCAATGAATGTTCACAACAACGTCAAAAGTATTTTCAAAAAACATTTTCTTGCACTATTTTCATTTCCTTCGGGGAAAATTCTTAGAATAATTTACATTTAGAGTAGATTTTTCTTTTATACTGATAGTTCCAAGAAAATTTTGTACTATATTGCATTTTTTGAAATAGAAGAAATTTCATAACATATAAATGTACAATTGTTTTACGGCAGCAATAGATATTATGTTACAAAACATTTCAATCATAATACTTCTGAGAGCAAATTTAAGTTAAAACATAAACTCGTTCATGTTTTTCGAATATGCATTTTGTAAAATTCTTATCTATACTTTAAAATGAATTCTCGAAAGAAAAATCAAAGCCTGCTATGAATTTTTGGGAAAATGGACATTTCTTTTATTGAATTTTGTCACGTTGAATATATGGACAGTTATTCTAAAATCAGTAAAAATATCGTTAGGTAAATAAACGTTCATTAAAAGCCAATTTTTATCAATTAAATAAGCAACAACAAAAGTAAAACGCCCCGTGGCGTTTACGGAATAGAATGGAAGTCCTATGGCTTATATCTAGAGTTAAATAAACAACAGATCAAAACGTCAGTCATCATTTATACGACTAATCAAGTCATTACCCGATATTATCCAGAAATTTCCTGAACTCTGCAAAATTAATATGGAAGTAAATACCTGCCTCAAGCTGTAACAAATTCCAATTACATTCCACTATAGTATTTGGCAAAAGAATTAAATCTAATTAGTTGAAATTTTTATTCTGATAGATATGAAGGAAAAGTTAAGAATAATTGTTTTATTTTCATTTTTATTTTTTAAAACATGACTCAAAGATACATTTGGTTCCAAACTTGAGTACACTTATGAAGATATTTCTTTAAAAACTTAAAACTCTGTAATGAATAATAATTTTTACTAAAAGTTATATATAAATAGGAAAGTAATTTTTATAAACACATTTCGTCTAAAAAGCAACTGTACATTCGCTACGATATTTTTAAAGTAACGCTTAGAAGTCAAATTTACGAAATTCTATATCACAAAATTTACAATACACCCAGCCTATTTCGCACAGAAACACAATAGAACAATAGAAACGAAGAATAAAGTTTTGTTACATATGTTTAATTTATATGGAACAACTTTTAAATCAAAGATCACAGGATAAACAAGAACTTGTGTTGTTTCCTTAATAGTTTTGTTAATTTTATCTCATTGAATCGTTTTTATGTCTAAATACCATGATTGTTACCCCCTTTTTTCAGTGCCTCAATAATTGCGGGTTCGTTTCTCGATCTAACCAAAGACAATCATGTATGTGTGTGTTGGTGTAATCTATATTGGCCTCTAATGTCCTAGTATTAGCATGGTGTGGAAACTTGGAGAGTTGATTGCCGACACAAGTGTAGACTTAATCAACTGATCGAGGTGTCAAAATTACTTTGTTCTCGGATCTTTACCATCGGGGTGATCACTAGTAGCCTGTTGTGTTGCTCCAGTGCAATGCAAATTCACAAAAGTACTATTAATGGCTTGTTAAAGTTACTTCTCCGTAAAACGTATAGAGTTTTTCATCGTGTTATGTATATGTTGACAACTTTGAAAAGTATGACATAAACCGAAAGCTACTTTGTAATTAACTAAATGTAAAGTTTAAAAATAGATAAAGTTGGACAAAACAAAGGGAATAAATCTAGATGCAGAATGAAGCAACTTTCTTATTCAAATCATTTCCATATCCCATAAATACCCCCAATTTGTAAATAAATACTCAAAAATAAGTTTCGAGGTCTGGAATTTTTTATAATATTGAACGTACAGATTTCACTGCCCTTCTAAAGATTTCAAACGCATTCTTCAAGAATTGCACAGATTGAAATATTCACTAGAGGTTTGACCCCACCACTAACCTGAGAAAAAGTGAATTTCAAATTTAATTATATTTACGAAGAATCAGAGAGAGATACCACTTTTGAGCAAAGATTTGAAATCCCAACGGACGAAAATGAAAATATTTTACGAGTGAAAAATATCTCCATCTAAGAAATGGATTTTTCTTAAATTCTTTACACACGTCGAAGAAAAATTCGAGAAAAGAAAGTTCTCAAAATTTTCCATCGCATCGAAAGAAATAATTGATTGCTTCGTCCTCCTGGGAACAGCTAGCTTTGACAATGTAGCGTTTTTCGAGACATTTTTAAGTTAGGATATTTTATACCTTTGTTGTGTTGACATGTATTATTCTTTCGCTACCAAGCTCCAAAACAAGGTGGGATCATGGATTCCCTTTTTGCAGACGCTACGTGGGGGAAATAAAGATTTTTACATAGTGCTTCCAAACTTCACAGGGCTTTTATGCAAATTTCCCCCATGCATTTTTACGGAAGTGACGTGATACTCAGGCGTCAGTGGTTTCAATTGAACAGCGCCATCTAGTGGGGACTGGATAATGAATAAAATCCCCCCGCTGAGTATACAGAAACAAATGGGAAATCGCGTGTAACGCTCTGCTCTTTTATAAACATGACATTTTCTTGCAAAAGGAGGTACCTTGTTTGGTATAAAAATCGAGTTCCGAGTTGCCTTCTCCGTGCCTCGGGGCTCCAGGGGTGCTTTTCCTCCTCAATCCCTCCCCAAGAAAGAAACTCAGTTTCCCTACTTGATATGTTGTAGGCTACTTTGCATTTTCCAGATGCCTGTGCATTTCCTTTTTGTATGGCAAGGCTAAGAGAAAGAAGTGGTAAAAACATAAGAAAACAGATCGTTTATTTCGCACGGATGGAGTTTTTTTACAGCCCATGAACAAGTGAATCCGTAATTGGAGTTCGATCCACTAGAAAAACTCATGATAGATAATTAAAGTGTTGCTCTACAGTCATTTTTATGCTGCAAGTGGATCCCATACAACTCTCTCAGAGCCTCAGTACGAGTTTAGGAGTCAAGTAGTAGTTCGAATTTAGGTTCCGAACCTCGCAATAAATTCAAATATATATCCCATGAACCCATTAGAACCTTCAGAGGGCTGTGCGTCACAATAATAATTCTGAAACCTGCTGTCTGTGCAAGACTTCTATCCAATGTTTACTTTTTTGACCTATTGAATCTTTTCAATCAAACGATGTGGGTCTTTAATTAAGTGTGTTTGGGTATAAGCAATGCTACATTTCTTAGAAATCTCATGACACTCAGAGAATTAGCTTGGACAAATGTATTTTGTTCCTCTATTTATGTTCGTACTTATTTAACTGCTTGTTATTATCATCACAAAAGATGAATCTTTTTACTGCTTGCAAACTGGACTACATTTAAGTATTTTCAATTACATCCTCTCTCATCAATGATGCAAAGGGACCAGAGTCAGTCTCCTGTTGTGAACAAGAAGGATAATCTGACCGAGGTCTACTTCTTAGAGATGCCACAAAAGTATCTTAATAATTCAGGCACACATGATCGGCGAAATTACAGCATCGAACAGTGAGAGTACAGTTTCGAAAAAAATTTATAATGATTATAATTCATATTTTGCGAACTAATAAGCTAAAACATTAACCTCAAAGCCACAATTTACAAGATTATTTCTTGTATTGCTTAAAATAATGACGCCAATCAAAGTATAATTGAAATACATATAAATGTGTGATTAAATAATGTGATCACCATTCAATGAAAACATTGTTAAATGATATATACATGCAGAATGCATCACCCATACGTCCATCAGAGATCGTGCTGAGTGCGCGGAGCAGAAATGAAGATTTATATTTGGGGTTGTGACAGTGATTGAAAAACACGCTTCCACTTGCAGGTGGAAATCCGTTCATACACCTTATACATATGTCTTCGTGTAGGCTGTGACATAATTCATGTAACCTTTACTGTACCTAATTTTAGAATAATTAACTGTTGTGTTAGTCCTCATCTCCTTGTCACATCCAGTTTCGCATCTTCATCACACCCTAAACACCGTACTACACACATACTTGTGTGAAATGCGCGCTTTTTTGCTGCTTAAGACCTTACTGTGGAACCGACTATTGTAGTATAATTTTTAATACACACATAATGTTTAGATGTCTGACTAACTCTTAGAAAATATTACATTGTTTAACAACAAAGCTAATTAGTAGTAGTTAAGGAAAGACTGCAGGTTCAAGGACAGATATATTTGAGTTAAGCCCTCAGAGCGTTAAGTATTGTTCTATCATTTAATAGAATTGACCCTTCACGTGTTTCGAGGAGATACAGCTAGACTTAAAAAACCAAGGAGGAAACACAATTTGTCTAACGCCCCATATTGGTTTGAAGCAGGTTTTTGCATCAGAGGTTGGGAACTACAGATCAGTTTATGATGTGAAGATAAACCACCATGATGGTTAAGTGTTAGATATAATCATTTATTAAGTTGCCAACAATCACCAATTCGTGGCACATCAGTTCAAAACACACATTTCGATTGTTTCATCTCTACAAACTTTAAAGTAAGCTTGCCACCTCACACATCTATGCACAAAGCTTTTTATCTTGCAGAACGTAGAAGACAAACCTTATTTTCGTGTTAGCCATTTTACAACCATGACTTCATAATTAGTATTGGATTTCACTGGTTTAAATTTTATCAAATCCAAGTAGGAAAAACAAATTTCCCCTTACCCAAAACTGGTGAGATTTTAGAAAATGCTTTTGCACCAAAGGCTAGCCACTAAAGGGCAGTTTTTGACGCGAAAATAAACCGTCATGAGGGTTTAGAAATAGATAAAGTCGTTTTATTAAATTGACAACAGTCTCAAATTCGAGCCACATCAGCTCAAAACGTCGATAGTTTCATCTCTGCAACCTGAAATGTAACTTCAACACCTCACATCTGTTTAGCGCTGTCATAAAACCATTTTACAAACTATTTATCCTCGTTATTGATGTTCATTGATTCAAAGTTCATTGCGGATTTTACAATATGACAGCTCCATCTCTGAAACCCCCATCAATTATCCATCCCTCTAAAATGTTATTGCCTGATATCTGAACTAACGACGTAGTTTTAATAGTATTCATGCGTAATTATTTCTGACAATTCTTTTTCATTGAAGACATAACAAAGATTTGGGGAAAAAACGACTTCCCAAAGCAACGTTAATAGTCGTCATTTGGGTCGTTAGGAAGCTATTAAAAAACTGAACAGGCGAGGAAAAAATGGCTGATATATATCCTAGGGCTTGAGGGAGTGAAAAAGGGCTGTCGATAAGAGGTAGCTGTAGTAGGGTAATTAGGGTGAGTTAAAATATCATCCCGATCGTTAACTATCGTGTGCTTTCATGGCTTAGAGAGGATGATGCATGGTCTGTGATGACGTTGATCAACAACCTTAGAGGGAATAATTGTTTCATAATTTAAAATTTTAATCGTTATTTTACGTAAATTTAACTAGTGTTTTGTAAATTTGTGTATTTGGTGGAGGGCTGACGTACTGGTCTTTTATTAAAACAGTATCTCTAAATCTGGTCCTTGCTATTTCACGGTTGTTACACACTGTTCTGACAAAAGTCACCGGACACCTGAAGTAGAAACAAGTCCTAGGAGACTGAACAATTTTGGGTTATCAATATTGTTACCAAAGGTCTCCAGCACAGGTCAGTCCCCTGGGACTTGCGCTCATGATGGTACCAATTTAGCATTCAAAATATGGACATTTAGGGATAATAAGATAATAAAGTGTGACTGCTACTTCAGTGTTTAGATTTTGACGAAAATATCTGCACATTTCTATGGGATTTTTCTTCCTTAAATTTCAGTCTACACTCACTAGTAGTTAGTTACCCATGTGGATGGGGACTATTGAAAATTTCAATTTATACTTTTACTCCAAAACGAAAGCTACGTTTTGTTGCTGTCCGGTGACTCTTGTCAGTAATGTATATCTGATCGATACTTGGTAATATGATCACTTAACTCTCCTGGTAGTTGTCTCAATCGGATATCTCGTCATTAGAGAATAACTGACCAGAATTTGATGGACAAGATACCTCCTCATTACAAGAAAACTGACTAGGTCTTGATCTCGTTATCATAAAAAAAATCGGCTTCATGACTAGATCAAGATGATATCTTGATGACGAGGTATATTGTCTGTAGCACATCATCGTAGATCTCGTCGTTCATATCATAATGGACGATATATCTCGTCGAAACTATTTGGAGGGTTATTCAAGTGTTGGTTAAAGGCGATTTGACTAGTTTTCAAGACAGTTATGAGTAATCAGATACTTTCATAAGCAGTATTTTAATAATTAACTTCAAACGCAAAATTTGGAGTGATACCTTTTTGATAGCAGAGTATTTATTTAAAAGTGACCAGATAATGAAGTAATAATTATCTTCTTATAGCTTATAAATACTTTTGGAGATAATTAAGTACTCAAATTATACTGTTTCTCCTTATATTACACTATTTTTATAGTTGTTTTAAATCGATGAAAGCACTTAGATTACATTTAATTGTAAGCATAAGAGTAATAATTTTCTCAAGTGAACAATATTTATTTAAAAGGGAAACTTCTGATTTTTACTTTAGTAAATGATAATTACGCATTTAAAAGTTAAAATTTGATAAGTTTACAAATGAATTGTATTAATGATCTAGTATTTCCTTATTTTTATATTTAAATGTATGTATTTTTCTTTTAGTGATTTTTTGCTTTGTGGATATAAAGATGAGATAAAAAAAAAGAGTGAATAAATAAATGTTAAAAAAATGTCGACATGGAAAAATTCTTCGTATCTTCTAAATATCACTAATATTTGAAATAAAAATATCTCACAAAAATCTTCTTACCACTCTTTTTTCTAATCTACTGTCAAAGAGTATATTAGTGTATAGTATTGTGTGTGTACTTCCAAATCTGCACAACTTTAACGGATTGTAATTTTTTATTTAAATATAAATTGCTTTAATCATGGTAAAAATATTTCAATTTTTAAAATTTATATTTATGATTCAAATTTGAAACTAAAATTTATTTAAAAAATTTTCAACAGAAAAATTATGATTGATTGTTTTTATAAGATCAGGTGATTACATAGAAGATTGTCAGGTGATTGGGAATTCATTAAATGATGGTTATTTTTTAAGATAAGAAAATGTAGTTTGAAGTACAGTGCTTTAAAATGAAAAGGCTTTTAGTTTATTCGAAATACCCTTGAAAATGTATCGAAATTATTTATTGTACCTGTATTTTAATTCAATGAAGCCTAAAGAAAAAATTTATTTTTAATAAACATTTAAGAAATAACAGATCAGCAACTATCTTCATTGTTTACTTTAAACCAATTACCATTTACTATGATCTTTTCCATCAAATGACATACTATCATTTACTTGTATATTCATCATTAAACATATAACTATTTATTTGGATCTTTTTTCTGTCAAACAGATGATCCTTTACTAGGACCACCTCCATCAACAAGCTGACCACACACTTACCAGGTTTTTATCCTTTAAACAGATGTCCATTTACCAGGATCTACTTTCCATCAAACAGATGACGACTTACCACAAGATGTGTTTTCCATAAAATAGATCATCCCTTATTTGGATCCATTTTCAATAACATAGATGGCCATTTACAAGAATCCATTTACTTACAAATCGATAACTGCATCATATAAAATAGTCATGATAATATCAAATATTACATCATATATGAATTCATGTTTAATGAAGAAAACTACACTTAAGCATTCAAATCAAATATCAAAGAGATTAATATAATTTATTCTCAAATTCATTATGAAAATATGGTTCATACAATGTAGCCAATTTGCAAGGTAGTAACAAATTTGCAATATACTTCAGTTGAAGTCTCTATTATAATCCATGGAACAAATCGTCAAATGAAAGTCTGTAATATATTTATGTTAGAAATCTCATTAGAAATTCTCCCCTCAACACGTGAAATGCCTTTAAGGCATTTCTCATGTCATTCGCATCCAATATTCCATCAGCTAGTCATTGCGGGATAAGCTTAATATACATAAGTTATTAATGACATTATTTGAGTGATAAAGAAACAGGAATAAAGCCAAATTTAATTATCTCCTAAGTTTAGGATCGTAAGCGAAAAAATCCTATTTTTTCTGATATTTTCCTAATTTTTTTAAAGATGCTGGAGAACATGAAGCGTGTGACACCCTTGGGCAGCTTATAAGGAAACGTGGTTCAAAATGGAAATTGAAAATCTTTTAGATTGTTGACTTCTTTCTACGTAGATAGCATAGATATTTACTTTGTATGAAATAAAATCCGTCCTTTTTTTTCGTTATTAAAAAGGTACTGGAAAATGAGTATTTTAAATGGGTTTGTACGTCACTTTAAATGGTAAAGGAGATTAAGTATTTTTATTAATTATTTCATGCCATTACATATTGAACATATAAATTAAAGCAATTTAGTGTTTAAAATTACTTAATTAATACCGTTATTTAATTTTAGAAATATAATCCATATCAAAAATTAAAATGTTTATTTTCATATACGCTTTTTAGCATTAGCTTACAAAGATCATACTTCACAAAAACTAATCTATTTCTTTTTAAATACTTCAGTTTTTCTATCATTCATAAATTTTATTTGTGAATAAATGCATTAAAATATTCAAAAGTATAAAACATAAATTTTTAAATTTTCTTACAACAAAACTGAATTCTTGAAGCGTTTGATTATTTTAGTTAGTTATGCTCTTTGTATTGGTGTTTCTTTTTTTAATTCTCAAAGGCAATTAAACGCGAAAATCATTAAAATAATTTCTTTCAATGTGATTAAATACTAAGTAATTTTGAAATGAAACTTAAGTTTCGTCAAAAGAAAATTTCGCTACCTAAGAAATAAAACGCAATTGAAAGGTTAGTAAAACTTAATTTATAAAAATGTGCAGATATATAATTATATTAATTTGAATCAGAGTAGAAACAGAATAAAATAAAACATGGCGTTGAAAATTTAGGAAACATGTTAAAAAAAAAAGTCAGGTACTCAGCATTTGAAGTTCTTTTTCTGTAGCTTCAGGAATGAGTTTTGGCAAGATGAAAGTTCAAAAAGTAATTATATTACACGTCTTATCATTTCCTCTATCAAAATTGAAAAAATAGTCAATCTTCATTTCTTTACTTGTAGAGCATTCTAATCTAATTTCAGTATTAATTATCTTCGGACGCATTTTTCTTTCATTTTTCATCCCAAAGGAACTTATTTTGTTAAGATGCACTTCTTTAAATTTGTTCCAATTAACCTCTTTGCCTTTACAATGTTATCTTAATATTCAACCCTTTATCGTACGCAAAGATAGAAAGAGAATTTTTTAAATGAAACAATATACATTCAGTACCGATTATATGGTCAGCTCAGCGGTCCAGAAAAATAAGACCACAAAGCGGGATGACCATTTATGCGGAACAACACTCCAACATTTAACAATGGCAGGATTTTTTCACCCTATCAGAATGGTGCTCATAAAAAAATAATTAAACTTTAAGAACATTTAAAAAAATTATTTGAGATGTAAAACCTACAGTAAGAAATGTGTAATATTTTTTTTATGAAATTTATTAGCTTACCTCACCAATCTGAGTGCAGTACGCATACGTACATGCATCCATATTCAATTAACTTATCTCTACTATTATAAAAGGAAGTGCTTGTTTTTCTGTTTTTTCGTTATCACAGTCCTGACTTTCGTTATCACAGAATCTGAGTGCAGTACGCATACGTACATGCATCCATATTCAATTAACTTATCTCTACTATTATAAAAGGAAGTGCTTGTTTTTCTGTTTTTTCGTTATCACAGTCCTGACTTTCGTTATCACAGAATCTGAGTGCAGTACGCATACGTACATGCATCCATATTCAATTAACTTATCTCTACTATTATAAAAGGAAGTGCTTGTTTTTCTGTTTTTTCGTTATCACAGTCCTGACGAATCTACGGCACTTACAATAATGGGATTTGGCACACAGGTAGTCCAAATTTTTTGTAATTTTTGGGTCGCGGCGAATTTTAAAATTCAATCTAGAACATTTTAAAACGAATTTAATGGAATTTAATTTTTCTTTGCAATGGCAACAGCATAAAAGATCGCAGATTCAAAATTTATTTTTTTCGTTTCCGTTTTTATTTTGCGAAGAGGAACGATTTTTCAGCAGACTAAAAAAACAAAGTATTTAAAAAACCAATAAACTCATTGAAAAGATAAAAAACCGACCATATAACCGATAACTATATAAGCGGTGCGCTTTAACACATGTTCCCTATTAAGTTAGACGGGACTTTAGAAAATTGAACATTTAAGCATGGTGACCTTATAAGAGGGTGACCATATAGCCGGTACTGACTGTATAATGTGAAGATAAACAAAACTCAATTATTATCAAATTAGGTTATGCACCTTATATCTAGTGTTACTTTTCTCAAGGGTATCTTATTTAATTCTATCATACATGAATATATAATTTGGTTTTATAGGAGAAAATGGACACGTGTACATGAAATATTTACATAAGTATGTCATATTTTCCTTTAAGTAATGGATTGAAACCTTATTTGTTAATATATAATATCGGATCATAGCAAAGGTTTATTTCAAATAGAATTCCCATAAGAGAGAAATGAGAAATCCATAAGATGAAGGAAATTGTGTGCGAAACTACTCGAAGACGACAAAAGTACAAATGTATCAAAATTAGACATTTGGTCTCTGGTGCCGGTAAGTAGTTGAACTAACATCACACTGAAGCAATTGTCGTGTCGTCTCTCCAAAAAAGGTAGCATGAAAACAGAACGAATCGTACACAAGGAGAAGACATCCAACAATTAAGATATTTACGTTCTTATCATCCCATTAACTTCATTACACGAATACATAAAAGTATGTGTTTCACAGTTCTGCGTGAAGAACCAACAATCACAGATCATCTGGAAGAATATTACATGTTCTTCTCAAGTCGTTGTAAGGCGGGCAACTGAAGAATTAACAGCTAGCGCCAAACAATAAAAAATCAGAATGCATTGGGAAGTTCAAAATTTCACGCGAATTGTTTTCTCTTTCCGTTTGGAGTACCTCACGATGTCACACAACACAAAGGGCTATTGGCGACGGTCTGAAGTCAATTCCGAAGGGAAAGATCTGTGCATAATTTTAAGCCACGGTTATATGACGAGATAAATATCTGTGCTAACCCTACTCCCCAAACTTTTACACCAAGCCAAAGTACAGGACAGGAATGTAATGACGTTGAATTAATAATGAGTACATCTCTGAGAACTCAAGCGATGCAGGTTCGTTACCTCCCTGTGTGTATTCCTCTCTTCGTCAATAATACTTTCACCGTATGTGTATGTCTGTCACTTGATGTTGTATCTGCCACAGCATGGCCAAATATGTGCCATAAAAACTCAATGAAACAACCACCCTGAGAATTCAATCGAGAAATGAATAACAAATTCAAATAATATTTCAAAAAGAAGTGATGCATCCAACACGACTATATCTTCACGTGATTGCAAGAACTAGGTAACTCGCGTGTTTGGTTTTTAGATTAAGAGACAAAATATTTTCCTGGTTAATACCAGTTTCACATGTAACTGCATTTCTCATAGATACAGCATAAGTGGTCAAAACTGTTATCTAGTTCTAGCAATAAGTTCTATACGGTTTCAGTATTGCTATCTGAAACATAACTAAAATTTCAACATTTTTTTTGTGTTAGCTTGTTCTTGTATTCATGTGGAAACATGATATGATTACTTTTTTTAACTAGAAGATTGTTTTGAGGACTAATAGATTTCATTTGTCCTTTTCCCTTTTATATCTGAACGTAGAAATAATACAGGATGGTAATAAAAGTAAAGAAAACCCTCATTTTTCTAAACGAGTTTTATATATTCTTCTCCCTTCTTCAATTCTTCTTTAACATATTTTAACGGTATTATAATTGATATTATTTAATTTATATCAACACATATATTTTAATAATAACTTGTCACGCTTATTAAATTATTCATTCACGAATTCACTGCAAATACCTTTATAGTCATCTCCGTTTACTGTTAGGAATATTTATTACAAAACATGACCTTCAGTAAAATATTCCTTGTTCGTGTCTGTCCATTATTTGACACTGTATATCTTGTGCTTAGCACACTTGAACAAATATGACTCATGTGCATTTAAACCCAACCCTAACAGGTAACTGTACCTTAAGTATAGTCAGCAACCTCTACTATTAGGGTTACTTAATTCAAAACATGACCGAACTCGTGTACACGTAGACAGAAAAGCATTCATCCAATCTATACTAATTCAAAAGGACCGATATTAACAGTGATGAATAGCGTTATTTTACAAATAAGTGTTAAACTATTTCCTGAAGCGGCAGCCCAGACTTCTGTACACTTTTACGTCCCATAAGCAGCAATTTGATTTTCACTTTTCCCTCCACCTGTGCCGTGATGGATCGCTTTATCTCGTCATTAGTTCGAATGTCGCCTCATCTGACTAAATCTTCCCTCATAATGCCTCTCTTCCTCTCATTACTCCCGATGGCTGGCATCGATATAGAACATCATTAAAGGTCATCAAAGTAATAAAAAGAAGAATCGATTGCTTCGATAAAAGTGGCTCTAATCGATTGGCCGTAATCCGATCTTCCACCGCGGCCTAATGCTATTACCTGAGAACGATGGTATTTCACGGACTGTCATTAGCCACGCCCTTAAGGTCAACCGAAAATTGGTAGCCCTTTCCTTTCTTTTCGTGTTTCTTTATTCACGACTGACGAAACACGGGAGCAAACAGGGGACGTATCGCTGTACTTTGCATGCCGTTAAGCTCCCGTTGCCGGGAACTGTCACGTTTTCCGGGAACTTGGGAAAGTTGAAAGCTTTCGGTGTTAGGGTTCGTGCAGTTTTTTACGTGTGGGTTTGCAGATGAAAGATTAGTTGCATGAACGTATTGTAGCTGGGAATGTAAATTTCGCAGCTGTTTTCGACAGAAATAACCGATTGCTTTTTGAAGGAAGATGAAGCATCTTGACCGTTGATTCCTCTTTGTTCTGATCATTCCATTTGGAAGTACTTTAATACATATTTTATTTCCATCATTGTCGTGCCGTTGTCAGTTGTTCGTGCATTTAATTAATTAAAAAAATTAAGATAGGTAGGTAGTTAATTAACGTCACACAAAGGCAACATAACTAGCTATGGATGACGGTATGGGTTCAATCTCTAGGGAAAAGGTCAAGGACCACCACGTAAGTTTGAACCACGATCACTAAGTCAACACCTGAGCTGGTACAACACTCTCCAAACTTATACACCATGCCAACGTGTGGACATTTCAGGTCTAGACAGATTTAACGCTCTCCATCCCCTTTGTAAACAATGGGCTTTTGTTGGATTTGAACTCCCAACCCTCGTGTTGCCGATGCTTTACACTTCTAACCGTGCTACCACGGGCCGATTTGAAATTTAAAAGGGAAAATGCATACTAGCAATACCAAGGCAATACACAAACGGAAGAAAAACTTTCGGGTTGCCATGGGAAACATTGATGTCAGTGAGTAGTAACGAGTGTCTCAAAATATGCTGCGATGCGCATTTATGTTCAAGGAGATCATTTTCAACATCAACTCTAAAAAGTAGGTGGGGATATCGTACATCATTAAGCCATATCCTAAGGTCATATTATGACGTGAATACATCTTTAAAATCGGAACAGTACTAGGGCATGCATAAAACGTGACGTCTTACACAAAAACGTTAGAAAAAAACCTAACGCATTGTAACTGTGTTGTCTTAGGATTTTAGAACTAGAAGATACTCCAAGAAGGTAAATATAGCGAAGGTAAAAATACACAAAGGGCGTTCATACCTGACAAGACCTTAAGATTGAGTGCGCAGGCTCACTGTGTACAGGGAGTTTTTCCTCAATATGTCGAAATTCTACGGTGCTGAGCGAACTTTGGGTCAGTGTAACTTTGGATTACGTCGAATGAGGAACTGCGCAAGTACAATAATTCGAAAGCGTCTGAACTACGCACAATTAATATTGGACAACAACTAACTATCAACAACAATTAATATCAAACTGCGCTTTCCTTTTTCATACTGAAAATTCATTGTTGAATATTCCCAATAAACTATCGTGTCTCCTTCATTCATTCCACAAAATAATATCAGGCCCAAGTATTCTCGTCAAAATAACAGTTTGTGTCCCCTACGCAACCCACCAATGAAACTGCCCTTTCGTTACCCACCCTGTATAACTATGTGTAAAAAATTAAATCAAAATTTTTTTAATTAATTTAATTTTAGATGAAACTATGTTTTTATCGTGCATCAAGCCTTTAATTGGCTTTCAAGTAATTTTTATTTAGCTGGATAGTTCTTTTAAAAAATATTTTCGGATTTATCTGTAGCTGGTTTTTTTCTTTTTTGTTACGTTTAGTTCTTTTTGAATGAGAATGAGTAGTTTTTTGAGTAACGAAAATAAAATTCGATGTGCTTTTTTTAAAAGGAAATATAAGTTAAAACAACAGAAAAGGTGTTTATTCAGTGATTTATCACGTAGATATTTGGCTTCTACTTTTTTGCGCTTGATTCTCCAAATATATTGTCTCAAAATTTCATTTATTTACAAAAGCTATAAAGATCCGAACCCAGATCTTATGTGCCGGGATAAAAATGTAATACTCTTGAGATTTAGAAGTAATCAATCTCTTTTTCTTCTACTTCTAAATTGTCTATCAAAAAGTACTTCATAGAAAATATTAATTTGATAATGCTAACTAAACACTAATATAACCTTTCCTCTTTATCCGAAAGTCTTTAGTATTATGTAACGACATCAATTTGTTAACAAAAATCTGGAAATACCATTTTCTAAAACTGTTATGAGTTGTTTGAAAATTCTAAATTACTTTCTATTTAATTTAAAACATTAAAAGATTACTTGTATTGTTTTTATAATAATGACTTTTAAACAAAGTCTGCCATAATATGTTTAAATGAACTTGTACGATCTTACTTTAAAAAATATCAAGTTGAAAAAAATTTCCTTACGTGAAATAAGAATAACTTGTAATTAATGTTATAATATTTCAAGAGTAAAAAAATGCGTGTTTAAATTAAAAATTAATTCAAAGAATTGGCACTAAAAAAGCCTAGTTTTTAAAGCAGGGAACTATTACATTTGATACTTAAATATTTTGTTCTGTACGTTTTAATATGAAGCAAAATCTGCAATTTCAGACCACTTTTGAATCTACTATCTGTTAAATTTGATAATTGGACTATCTAGTTTGAAGATTTTTTATCGTTCTCTCTTGACAGCTCTTTAATAATTAATTTTTGTTAGACTCATTTATAGTTTAGCTTTTTCTTCATATTTAAATAATGTGTTTAGATGGCTTTGGAAATTGAATTATTATCTAACGTAAATCTCAATTTTCAAAAAATAAATTTCCGGCTTGTAAAGAAAACAGGAATACACATTTTGCTATAATTCATTATCCCTTTGTTTATCGTTTGAATCTATTTACTGGCAAAACTGTTTGTGGGAATTTCAGCATATGTTTATTTAATGCTTCTTATTTCCTCAAAACATATTTTTAAACTTTTTTACTAATTTATCTTCATTTTGACGCCCATACATAATTTCAACCTAATCGCAAATTTACCCTTATAATTATACTCATTGATTTTATGCATTCGCAACACACAATGGTGAACTAATGTTTAATGCATTTATATTGTAGACAATTCATGATATGTTTGCTAGATGGATATTTAAAATAGGCGATATATTTTGTTAAATAATCGTGTTCAAAAATTTTTTTCTGATAATAAATAGTTCATTTCAGTGAAGCTGTAGAAATTTAAACTTTATTAAGCTATACAATAGCAAAGCTTTGATTCAATATGTCATTAGTATGAACTTATTTTAAATAAATTTATTTGTGTTACGTTTACGAAGTGTTAAAATCTGTAATTGAGGGAAGAATCAAACTTAAATAAACATGAGCTTTCTCTCTGTGTCAAATCCTCTGAGTGTCACTAGATTCATGCAGAATACACATTATTTTTGCGTTCCCTATTGCTTTTACCGCATAATTATTAAGTAATCAACCTCAATTGGTTGAAAGAATCTTACGAAAAGAGTTATTTATCAAGGTTAAAACAAAATAGACTCATGCAGGAATTACTACAATGTTCGTGTATACACGTGTGAACTCCTCAGCTTTTATAATACAGATAGATCGTGAATGTAAACATTTGGATGCATGTTACACATTGGCCTAGAAATATTTCGTTCATTTTTGTTATTTATTCATATCAAAATTCTAAACAATGCTTTAAATTTTTCTCTGAGCTTTGTATAAGCCAGGCCTCGTAATAGATTTTTTAATACAGGTGCACAAGGTGCACCTGTATTAAAACCAAGTTTTGTGTTTAAAACCAAGTTTGTAACCATGTTTTTAAATTAGGTGCACAGATTATATTTTAGGTACACATTAAAAAAAACGAAATATAAGAGTATATAATGTAAACAACTTTATTTTAGTAAGGTATATTTATATAGGTTCGTACTAGATAGTAAATAAAAATATTTAAAAATCGAAATTCTCCCTTCTCCGGTGTACGGCTGTCGCGACAGTCACTTCAACCGAGGCATCAGGAAAATGTTTCGATCATCGGAAAGTTCTGTTGGCAGTGACACAAGTAAACCTTCCTCCTATATATACCCGTTACGGTTCATCGATTTTGTTTTAGCATAGTGTGTAATTAGGAATTTTAATTACGTTCCTTTAGAGCGAGAGAGGTCGATACTAATATTTTGTTCCAAACATCAAAATAAGATAAAACACGTTCCCTCTTTTCCGTTTTTTTAACGTTAGGTGTATTGCGTGCACCTAGCAGGAAAAAATTAGGTGCACAATTTTATTTTAATTGCACAGTGCACCTGTGCACCCGGGTATTTCGAGCCCTGGTATAAGCAAAATAATACATACTTATATACCGATTACAGTTTCATATATTAATTAACCCATTAACGACTGACGTTGCGTTTTCGCAACATTAGTGAAAACATTTTTTTTCTTATTCTGTATTGCGTTTTTTTTTTTTAATATAATTTTTTTGTATATTGTAGACAAAGCTTCAATGTATCCAGGGAAAAAAATTTGTTTACCTCTCAATGCAAAATTTTATAAAATAAATTTCTAAAATTGTCATTTTTTTGCGATTTTTTTACTCTATTTTTGAAAAAATCTCTCATTTTGCAGAACAATTCAAAGGACTTCATGAAGAGACGCTTATGTTTAAGAAACATATGTCTGCAAAATGGCATAAAAAATAAGATTACTATTTTGTCCTTGTTTGTATAAATATGCATTTTTTGAAATGTTGCCAAAACGCAACGTCAGTCCAAAGCAGTGTCTTTATTAACACTGTCCGAAAATAGCGGATGTCTTAGAAAACGGTTTTTCTGTGAATGAAGCATTAGAATATATGCAAGAGTTAGATCATGAAGATGTTTCTGAATTTTCATCAGATGAAGATTGTCAAGGCCAAGTGGATATAGTAGTGACCCCCCCTCACACACACACACACACACACACCTCGTGATTTACTGACCGACGAGGAATGCATTGATGACGATATGTTAGGCGATAATTTGCCCTGACCGAAAGACATATCTGGTGATATCAAACTTTTTTTCTTCAAAATACTTTAAAATTTATCGGATTCATCACAAAATGATAAACATTTGTTTAAATCACCTAAAAAAATATTTCTTGGAGAAATTTGCCTCCCGTATACAGACTACTGCCTACTGACAAAGAAACCGTAGAAAAAGCAAAAAAGGAAGTAATTATACAAAAACTGTATGGTCTAGAGCCAGTAGATGTATTTTAACAATTGTACAATTAGAATCTTTTGGAGCATATTACTCAAGAAAGTATAAATATGCACAATAGAAAATCTTCAAAATGTTTCCTCTTTCTGTTCCTATATTGAAATGTTTCATAGGATTTCTGCTTTACATTGGCTATGTATGTCTTCCTCAAGAGAGACTTTACTGTTCAGTTGCAGAAGATGTCACTTATCCATTACTACGTACAGCACTAACACGTTCTATGCATACTGCATTATGAAACAGAAGTTGCATTTAGCGGATAATAATGTATTGGATAAAACAGATAAAATGGCCAAAGTTCGTCAGTGTGTAAACATTTTAAATGCCAAATTCATGCAGTGGTGTGTTTTTTCATCAAATCTTTCTATCGATAAAAAAATGATACCTTATTTCGGTAGAATTCGTGCAAAATGTTTCTGAAAGTAAAACCCGTTCATTTCGGGTATAAAGTTTGGCGTTTGTGTTCTTCTAAAGAGTACTTATATCATTTTGATATATACTCGGGTAAATATGCAGATAAAACGACGGATCTGGGTTAAGTGGAAACGTTATTTAAGTGTACTCGAAGTTCCTTCAAACCACTATGTATACTTTGATAACTTTTTACATCACATATGTTGTTGTCGAAATTGAAAAAGTCATGGTTTCATGCCACTGGAATGATCCATGACAACAGATTAGGAAAATGTCCTATTACACCTTTTATCAAAATGAAAATAGAACAACGTGGATCACATTACTTCGTCTTTGATAAGGAGCATA
This sequence comes from Metellina segmentata, assembly GCA_947359465.1. Lineage (NCBI taxonomy): Eukaryota > Metazoa > Arthropoda > Arachnida > Araneae > Tetragnathidae > Metellina > Metellina segmentata. The sequence goes on along the minus strand of OX375873.1, from coordinate 91,489,806 downwards.
GTATCGCAGTAGTTCGTTGGAACGAAAATTCCATTGTTACTCTAAGGCCACCAACTTTGATACAATCAATCCATCTTCAATGGTCTAGATATACTAAAGAAAATAAAGAAATCCGCATCTGTAAAGCAACCTAAACTCATCGGGGATTACAACAAACATATGGGTGGGGTGGACCTGCTTGATAATTTCTTTGCAATGTATCGAGTGCAAGTAAAGGGAAAGAAATGGTGGTGGCAAAATATCTTAAAAGTCATATTATCGAAAAATATCCAACAAACCAAAGATAAAGATGCAAAACCTGTAGTAGTCAAACAATAAATGTATGTAAAAAATGTTATGTGCCGTTACATAGCAAGTGCTTTAAAGATTTTCATCTTTCCCAAAAGTAGTCGGTTTTGACTGAAGTTGCGTTTTCGCAACATTTTGTATCTTTTATACAAATAAATGTTTCTTTCATGTTACTTTTTTTTTGTCTTAATTAGACTATAATACGTCTAAAAAACGATTTTTGTTCATTTCCTTCAAGCGAAAAGTAGTGCGGTCGTTAATGGGTTAACAATTCTGTATCAAACATTAACCATTAACTAAAATTTGAAACTCTTTTTTTCAAGTCTCAATACTTAAATTTTATTTTTTTTCATTACCTAACATTTATTAAAGCATTTTTTTGTTAACTAGATTCAAACTACCCCACAACATACATAATTACTAAATGACCTCATCAATTGGTTGACCGAATCCTCTGGAATGATTCTATTGATCGTAACGTTCAATACTGCTATGAGTCATGCCGAGAAGACAGCAGGGTGCTGAACGGATATATGCGTGTGGACACTTCTGAAGTTTAAAACGCTAAAAGCATTCGAGTTTTATGATCATCTTATTTATAATATAAATAACAATATAGAGTTAGATAAAATTACATTCTAGAGACTTTTAGTGTTGGGAGAATGACAATCCCTCTTTATGAGGAACGTAAAATAGTTCTATCGCATACCAAACATAACTCGATTCTAAAAATACGTCGAAGTTTATCGCACACGTTAGTCATAACTATGAAATCTTCGCTTACAACATCTCATATATTTCAGCTTTGATAAAATATAACCAGGCTCTTCAAACTAACTGACTCTCTCATAAATTATTTATTCATAAAACTCAAGCTTCATGTCCTTAATCGAGTACTCTAATAAAATGTGGAATACTTCAGTTTAAGAATCCCTATGTTTGGAGAACACCGAGTTTAATGCATTAACTACCAGAAATACTGATACAACAAAGCCATGAGACCGTGATTGCATATTTTCAGTCTAAAGCAAACTTCAGTCTAAAGCTTCATTAAACCTGAATATTGGAATAATTTTATGGAGTGTATTAGATCTCACAGAGTTATTTATTAAAGGAGGGACTTGACTTTTAATATGAACTTATAACTAAGAGAATAAATCAATTATTAAATATCTTCCAAAGTATCCGATTATTCTAATCACCGTCCTATAAATGTGTGGGTAGATAATGTTTAGTTTTGATTGAATACAATAGGTAAAATTATTTTAAGAGGATTATTTTATTAAAATGATCCTTTTCCATTTTAGATAATTTGGGACACGCTTATTACTATTTGTTTCTCTCAATGCACAAAGCATCTGTAAATATTATTTAGAAACAGGTTTCGACGAATAGAGGTCTATAACAATAAATTAATTTTGGTAGGTAGGTTGGTATTAACGTCAAAGAGGAAATGGTCCACACCACGACGAATAATTAATTTTGGAAATTCATAAATGAACCACTCTCAAGCACATCATTTATAGGCGTCCTTACTTGATTTCCACTTTTAACTTAATATCATCGATTGTAATTTTTTAAGTATTTATTATTTCAATTTTCTTTTGAAGTACACCATTAATTTCATGTTTCAAGTTCAGGAGACTTGATCTCAATAGATTAACTTCTCAATAGATTAACTTTTTGCATGTTGTCTATATATTTATATACATAGTTTCCATAAAATATATTTTCAATTTTTTTACATAAGGACATTTATTACATAGGGACATGACAAGACAGATAGGGTAAATTATTACACAATTAGACTTATATATTTAAGTTTTTTTGCCTCATTTAATACACCTCTACATGGGAATCTTTAGTCTCTCTCAAAAAGACTCTATACAGTCGTATTCACACCTCTATGCACCCTGTATATTGTAATGCAGTCTGATGATATAGATGTAATTACTGAATATATGAAACATTGTACAGATGTAATAATGTTTAGATGCAATAGGTTCTAACAAGGTAGATAGATATATCACCTCTGTGGAATGCTCTACGCATTCCGACCTCATTTATAAAAAATAGTGCATCGTCGTACGATATAAGGAACGTGTGTGTGTGTGTGAGTGTGTGTGTGTGTGAGTGTGTGTGTGTGTGTGTGAGTGTGTGTGAGTGTGTGATTGTGTGTGAGTGTGTGTGTGTGTGTGATTTTCAAGTCGTAAATTCAGTATGCAATTAAAATTACAAACTTGTACTTAAATTATATTTTTAAGGTTGACTGGGTTGAATTTTTAATTCGTAACAACCCTATCCGACCAAGCTGTGCGCAAGTACATGAAATAGAAGGGCCAAGAATGAACATGCACACATAAGGTCTTTAAATGGACCATGCAGACACAAGGTCTTTAATTGAAACATGCACACACAAGGAAAGTTTTGATATCATAGCAGCGAGAAATACATCCACAGTAAATTACATTAATCTAACCTGCCCTGTCTAAGATAGTTAGTGCAATGATCAAACCCACTGTATTTTCATGAAACGTAAACATTATCTGTTAAAAACATTAATTCCATTCACTTTTTTTCATTCTTACGCTTAATTTCAAGTGGTAACAATCTAGAAACACGTACTTTTGTTGAATAAAAGTTGTTAAATTTAGGTTACACTAGTGTACATTATATACATGATATTTCTAAACCTATTCACACTTTGAGGGGAGGTAAAAGAACATAAAATTAAACCCTACTTAAAGATGTGTGTCCACAAGCGTCATCCAGGTGTTCTAGATTGTGCACAAAGCTGTAGAAACTAAAGATATCAAGTATATGGATAACGTTTTACCAGCACAAATTTTGCTGCATGGTAGAACTCAAAGTTTACGGTAAATGTAAAAAGTTTATACCTCTAAAATTAATGTACTCGCGACAGCTTTGACGCATGAACACGCTCTTTAGCAAACCCAGGTTGAGCTGGTGGATATACACACCTATGATAATACATACAAATTAATATTGTAATCCTACCTCCCCTTAAAGTTTGTACAGGAAATTCTGAAACAAACTATATATAAAAATAAAGAAAATTGGTTTATAAATATAGTTTTTAAAAGGCATTCTGTGCTCCATCAAACAGTGTGTGAAAGATCACTAATATAACGATTCGACGATATGTTGCAGAATAGTAGTAAGTGTTCGGGGTTCTATTACAAATTTAGGTATCCCAAAAATAAGTTTTACAACTATTCATATATTTTTAAACAGTGTTTCCAAATTTAGAGTTTTATAAGTGACAGTATGAATCATCAATCTTAATAGCAGAAAAATGAAACTCGCGCAGTATAAAAGTAACTTGTTTTAAAATTCAGTTGATTGTGGTATACGTTTTGACCGTTGCTACTTAATGCTAATATCTACCATGCTTGGATATTATTTTACATTTGAAAGGAAACAAATTTAAAAAGTCAGTTCAGTCACTAAAAATCTGGTCTCTAGGTTTCAGTAAATCCCTTGAATATTTTTATGAACTTATCATCAATTGGGTGGGTGGGGGGGGGTTCAAAATGCAACATAATAAACCAAATATAAATTTCACCAGTGTTTTGATTAATCGTTTCACTCACTTCCTTAAAGATTTTATGAGTTCCGCGTTTCTGGACTTTTCGGGAAGAAACACAGCGTAATCATTCGTTTCTGTATTATCTTCCGCCAAAAACTGCAAAAAAAGTAAAATTTATGAAATTGAGCAAAAAGATACTTTTCTTCCGTAACAAAAAAATGGCGGAAACGTGAGGTGTAAAACAGAATTCCCCTTTGTAGGGAGACCAGGTGGTAGTACTCAGAAAATAAAATATTTCGAGATGTGTTCTTGAGAACAAGAGCGATGTGGACGCCATTTTAAAATATCCAATTTGATAGCAACAATTTGCTGCTATTTTATTTGAAAAGGAAAGAAAAGTAATCAGGAAAGAATTTTTTGTTGCTTAAATGTAGCTTTGAACAGCAATTTTCTACAGCCGTCACTCGCTTGCTCAGTCCAGTAGAAAGAAATATAAAATTTTACTCTAAAGCCACGATTACCAAATAGAATTTGACGTTAGAGCAGAATAAAAATCGTACAGCGGCGATCCTGCATATTATTGGGATGTTTCACATCTGCTATTTACAATCACAGTCCCTAGTTTCACTTCTTTTCCTGTTTTATTGTAAGCAGAATAATTCTATTTTATTGTTGAATGTGCTATTGATTTTATACAGAAATATAAATTGTCTAGATCAAGAGTTATTCAACCTTTAGGCATACCTGGGTTTCATGCCGTGAAGAGGAACTGTCTTCGGTTGGTTGAATTTGGGGATTTTAAGCACAAGGGCCATATTTCGCCATGCTACGCCACACACAAGATATACAATATCAAGTAAAAGACTTAAACGCACAAAGAAAATTTTACTGGCACAGAAAGATACGAAGAAATACACTCAGAAATACATTCTTGGAAATTAATAATTTGTATTAGGAAGTGTATAAAATAGAAATCCCTCCTAGCGGTTAACTCAACGAGGCATCTCGTTGGAGAATAATATATAATATATAAAATAACATTATATATATATACATATATATATATATATATATATATATATATATATATATATATATATATATATATATATATATATATATATATATATATATATAATGTTGCAACCAGAAAGAGTTGTCAGAATGCAATGAAATTTACAAGGTTGGTAAAATGCTTATAATGAGTATATGATTAAAATTTGAAACTGAAAATTGCAAACTTTATTGAGAAAAATTCAAAAAAGTGATATAATTTAGTATGACAAATAACCATCATTATTCCTAATGCAGCATGCCAAGCGCCTTGGTAGATAATCATACAGGCTCGTTATGAAGGCCTGCGACTGTCCATGCTACCTGAACCGTCCTACCTGAAATGTCCCATGTTAACTGAACCCTGTCACGTAGTTCCAAGTAGTAACACGTAGTTCCAGTACGGGTGGAGTGGTGAAATTTCGTCCAATGGCATCCTATATATTCTCAATCGGGGACAGGTCTGGTGAGTATACCGGTCACGGTAAGATATCGTTATGTCGTAGACAAGCTCTAGAGACGGCAGCAATTGGGGGTCGAACCTTATCTTGCTGAAAAAGCGGGTGAACTTGTGAGTTGAAGAATGGGAGCGTAACTGTCTGTAAAATTTCTTGTACGTAACGCTGGAGTTCCAATAGCCCGTAACGAATACCAAAGAGGATTTGGCATCATACGCAATTGGAATCGAACGGAATCGAACCTACATCTCACAGGATTATAGAGTAGTAAGCAAACCCACTGAAGCACGGGATAGTGGCTTTTCACAACATTTCGAGGTAAATATTCTTAATAACAAGTATCTTATATGAAAAAACAACATTTCAACAGTGAATTCGTGCACATCCTTGGAGCATTACGGGAGTGCGTTCACGTTACACCCCAGTTTCATAACCACACATTTCAGGCTCAACACGTTTCTAATGAGACAACACATTCATTCAGACGGACAAGCATTAATTTCTTGCCCCATATTCGAACCTGTAACCTTACATCCAACAATCCAGCACCAAAAGACCTACTGGTGAACATAAATAAATTGGCACTCTCGGTTAAAGGGAGCTCGGTTAATTTAGGTTTAAGCAACCCGAATCCTTATTATGAATCACAAGAAACATCTTAAACCCCTATATGGATTTGCACACACCAATCGGTATGCTCGATAAAACGGAGCTCGGATAACCATTTTAGTAACCCAAACCCTAATTATAAATCAGAAAAACGTCTTTAATTTTATTCAGTGTTGTAAAACATGTTCTTCCTTATCACGCTGCTTTTTTTACTGAAGCAGCACATATTTATTCACCTATATGCTTCAAAAAAAACAATCCTGATGCTATCCGGCAAGCATATTACTGAACACATAAGAAGCAATAAATAATAATCCCTCTTCCCGCTAGTGTCGTTAAGTGTCATGCTCACCGGGACAATCTAAGTCTAGTACTTGGTGCAAAATTTCGTCCTAAACGACCCCCAAGAGTACTTTTCGGAAGGAATCCCGGTAACACCGGGTTGTATCTGGGAAACGTCATTCTCTCGAGGAAAAGGAAATGCTCCGCTGACACGATACAGAAAACTTTTTCCAATATCTCTAATCTCTAAGCTAACCTAAAAAGTATTAGAGCCTCTTCCTCATCTGAGTACCTAAAGGCGCATTGGAGTGCTATCGAAAAGTTGGGGCGTCTTCATTTATTCGTGTGGTCGGAGAAGTGGAACTTTTATTTGTAACCTGTATGAACGAAAACTGGACGCAAGTTATGTTATTCGTAAACTGGATATTTTCTCGAAAAGTATTTTATCACAATCTTTTAGCACAGCATATACTTTTAAAGCATATACTTTACTTTAAAATTATAAACATTGTCAAATGTAGACGTATCTTAGAGCAGTGGTCCCCAACCCCCGGACCGCGGACCGGTACCGGTCCGTGGATCAAATGGTACCTGGCCGCCCAAGGAACATAAAATTATTTCCATTTTATTTACTATGGTGTATTTCTCTCGGGTTTGTGCGGTTCTTATCTATGCAATGTCCACTCAAATTAGGAGGCGGTAAATCAGAACTTGAAATTTGTTCTGTTACTAGAGCTTCAATTATGATTTCTGAATTCTGCACGTCTCTATTTTCCAATTTTGACAAATGTGCAAATTTTTTCAAGTTGGCAGACAAAGTAGCTGCATTTAAAGACAAACCTAAGTTGTGTGGACGGCGCGTGAACAGAGGCATTTTGGACATGTTTCAGACATTAGTGAGTATTTTAGGCGAGACTGAGCCTAAACACTCATTCTCCCAGTTGTTGCACGCTCACCTGTCTTTGCTTTTAAAAGAGTTCGAGCGCTACTTCCCAACCACAAAAGACCCACGAACTAGTAAGGAATGGATTCGCGTCCCAGTTGTCAACAAATCAGGCGAATCTAGTATGTCTGTGCAAGATGAAGATCAACTGCTAGAGATTACAAATGAAGGCGGCCTTAAAACTACGTTCGAGACAACAACTTTACCGGTGTTCTGGCTTGAAGTCATAGCGGAATACTCTGAGATTGCCACCACAGCACTTAAATCCCTATTGCCATTTCCGACAACCTATCTGTGTGAAGTGGGGTTTTCTGCAGTGACAGCAACTAAAATAAAACAACGGAATAAACTGGACCTAAGTAACACACTTCAGGTGTCATTGTCTCCTATTATCCCCGGATGAAACCATTTCGTATCAAAGAAGCAAGCTCAGGGTTCTCATTGATTTAGCGTTCTAGTGAGTTAAAATGTTAAATCACTTTATATTCCTTTTTTGGTGTAACTGTATTTTATTTTGAAGGCATGTTTAAATACAATTAAATTAAAATCATTAAATCAAAACAATCTAAAATATAAACAATCAACGTCCCGCCCCCCTCAGCGGGGCCATGTTAAAATTATCAAACGTTGATCCGGTCCCCGGCGATAAAAAGGTTGGGGAACACTGTCTTAGAGCAATTTATTCAGAAATACATTTGTCTGAAGAAACGAAATCCAACTTTTCATTCAATTTTTCAATTGCAAGAATAGCTAAGATTTAAAATTAGGGATTTCAATCAAGGTTTTCACTAGAAATGTATGGATTAATTAATTAATGTCGTGTTGATTGTCGCAGATCTCAATACTTGACGCCGACAATCGGTTTAGTGGTTAAAGTATTAGCATCTAGATCTGAAGATTCCTGGTTCGAATCCGGGTCAGTGCATGGATGTGCAACTTAAATTGGTCGTGGCTGAAAGTCCTCACGTTGGGTTAGTGTGGAATTTTGGAGAGTGGGGTGCCAGTTCAGGTGTTTCCTCGTCATCTGACCGTGGTTCAAAATTACGTGGTGATGGTGTCCTCGGATCTTTCCCTTTGGGGATGAATCCTAGACCGTCGCCAATAGCCCGTTGTGTTGCTGTTAAAAATTTCTATTAGCATTACCCAATGCATGACAACAAGGGAAAAAAAGAAGTACAGAACATACAACAGATAGCTACATAAACACCATTATATGAACATTGTTGTGTGTACTCATAAAGAAAATGGAGGTCATAATAATGGTAATTAATTAACGTTACACTGAAGCAACACAACAGGCTATTGGAGACGATCAAGAGATTATTCCTCAAGGACAAAATCTGAAGACAACAACACATAATTTTTAATCACAGTCAAATGCCGATCGAAAATAAATGGAGGAAACTAGTAAAAGTATTTCTTAGTAATATCTACAGTAAATCAAGAGAACTATATAGTACACTGCTGGCCACCATAAATGCAACACCCTGAAGGAAGCATGCAAATAATATGAAATTTACAACTTGCAAACGAGGTGAGATATGCAAATGATTAGAATTTCAGCGCAGACGCACGTCACGCGCACCTGTGGCACCACTTCAAAGCGCTATTTAAGGCTTGGAGATTTCGACGATTTCAAGTACGGCAATTGTGTTTTTCTTGTGGTTTTTACGATGTTTCGACGAACAACGATCATTTTTTGATCAAGTATCCGAGTTCGACCGAGGAAGGATAGTGGCCTACCGAGATTGTGGATTATCTTTCAGGGAAATCGGTAGTCGTGTTGGACGAAACCAAACAACTGTAATGCGGATATGTGATCGTTGGATGCAGGAGGGTACGACGGACAGACGTGTTCGATCGCATCCACCTCAGTGCACCACTTCACGTGATGACAGGCATATTGTGCGTATGGCAGTGACGGATCGCTCATCCACATCACGAACCATAGCACAGCACATTCAGTCTGTAACGCATCATCCAGTGTCTGCGCGTACCATTCGACGCTGTTTACAGCAGAGTGGTCTGTCCGCAAGACGTCCATTGCTTCGTCTACCCTTGACGCAGAACCACAGACGTCTCCGCCACCAATGGTGCGATGAAAGAAGTATGTGGACGGCAAAATGGAATGAAATTGTCTTTACTGATGAGTCATGCTTCTGTCTGCAACACCACGATGGTCGGATTCGAGTCTGGAGACACCGTGGAGAGAGGATGCTGAACAGCTGCGTTATTCACCGCCACACTTGGTCCTGCACCAGGTATTATGGTAGGGGGCGGTGTTACATATCACTCGCGCACTCCTCTAGTACGCATTGCCGGTACTTTAAACAGCCAGCGCTACATCTCCGAGGTGTTGGAGCCAGTTGTCCATCCTTACTTTCAGGGCTTGCCCACAGCCATATTTCAACAGGATAATGCGCGACCACACGTGGCACGCATTGTCCAAGGGTTCTTCGTCAATCGCCAGATTTAATTGCTTCCCTGGCCAGCTCGCTCTCCGGATCTTTCGCCGATAGAAAACATGTGGTCGTTGGTTGCTCAACGATTGACTCAGATTACATCCCCAGCTGCCACACCAGATCAACTTTGGCAACGTGTGGAAGCTGCTTGGTCTGCTGTACCCCAAGAACACATGACAAAGTCTCTTTGAATCAATGCCGAGGCCTGTGGCAGCGGTGATCTCCAACGATGGCGGCTACTCTGGCTACTGATTTTGGCAGGAACCACACTTCACAGAAGTCTATAAATTTAATCATTTGATACTTGGTCAACATGTTATTTACAAAATAAATTTTGTTGTGATATCTTTTGTCTTTCTTGGTGTTGCAATTTGAGTGGCCAGCAGTATACATTGAAGTTTTGATAAACAAATTAATTCTCCTTTCTTTCTGAACATAGTTTTCTGGCTAAGGTGATTATACGTTGTTGAAAATATTGATAAGGCAACTAGTGTAAATAAAGTATAAGGAAGAGTAAAGATATAGTGTAAGGTTATCCAAATAGTGCCTGCGTTGATCTTTTCAAGGCGGAAATATGCTATTTCATTAAAATGTTTCTTTTGGTTAGAATAAATTACATTATGAGGTCAAGAATCTTAAAATAATTACACAGGGGAGCTAAGAAAAAGTGTTTCACAATTCTTATTGAGTCAGATGAACTATGACGCATATGTTAAATTTTTGATCAAAATAGGGACTATTTTTCTTACTAAACATAATTTTCTTGCAAAATACATAATATACTACGTAAGCAGCATTTAATAACGTGTATTTGAGCATCCACTATTCCAAGGTGTTTTGAAATTCTATCCCTATATTTACAGCACAGCATAAATCCCCATCGTGAAGTTAAAAATCTCATAATCCCTTATAATGTTATACACTGTTAAGAACTTTTTAATGTTGAATATATTCCTGCCTGCAAGATGATAAATTTTTAGAAGAGGTTTCGTGGTGAAACCTCTTCACTTGAAAATGTCAAGTTTTAAACTATTTAATTTATTCATTTTTCCTTTACTAAACAAATAATGTGTATAGTCTATTCTGAGCCAAATGACTTCAAAAATTTAACTTCAAAAATTGTACTTTAAAATTCCAATGAAATTCGTCGTTTAACAGTATGAAAGATTTTTTAGTATACCTTTAATTGAGAAAATTTTGTATTAACTATTATAATTACAAATGTATATGGTTAGAGAAAGCAAAGTTTTCTTTTGCGAATTAGAGCAGGATTTTTTATCTGGATGTTAAATTATTACAAAACACAAAAGGGTTCCTCAAACATTTATTCTACTTAAAATTGTTCTGTGGTCATAATTCCGAAAATAATGAATATATATATATATATATATATATATATATATATATATATATATATATATATATATATATATATATATATATCATGTATGCAATTGTATACAATTTTCATAATGCTAATTAGCATTACTAGTAACTGCTAAACATTAATAATGGAGTTATGAGGTTTGCTAATCAAATATTCTTTATAGAAAAACAGTGAAATCATAATTTATCTTCTCATAATTAATAAGTTAATTAAAATGTGTCTCTGAACATTTTATGATTATTTAGGCTATCATTTAAGCACTTAGTTCTTAACTTACTATAAATAATTTTAAGCATAAAATTAGCCCTATTATAGATCAAATGAAAATAATTACCATTTGCAAATAAAAAATAATAATTTTGTTAAAAGATAAACATTAGTCTATACTATTTTACGTAAGCTAATTTAAACTTGCCAGGCAATTTTATTTTGGTAAGATCTTTCAAATATCTTAAACTCATTTCCTTTTGAAAAATATATAAACTACATTTTTTTTAATACTATAGAATCCCAGATACATTAATTTTTTTTACGATTTCTGAGAATGAAAATTTTGTCTACAGTCACTCAGTTTTCTATTGCTAAATTTCTCAGTATTTGTGAAATTGATTTGCTTTAGATCCTTATTAAAGAAAAAATGAGTAGAATTAGAAAGAAGCTTTTTAGACAAATTCCAGTCTAATAATCTCTAGATTCTTATCCACGAATTAATGGAATAAGAATTAATAGACTATTCGAAAGTTTATAAATGCATCATTTACATTATGACATTTAAAACTAACATTTCATTCAATGCGTTGAGTAAAATACATGAATTTATGAAAAGACAATGCATAAGAAAGAAAATAACCACTACACTATTCTGTTGGACAACACTGAATTATCAGTTGGACAACAGTCTATCTTTAACCCTCCTGATTGTTGTCAAGACGGGGTATCTCATTAGCAAAACTGACCAGATCTTTATGGACGAGATATCTCGACCTTAGAAGAAAACTAACCAGATCTTGATCTCGTTATCATGAAAAATACGGCAATATCTTGATAACGAAATATCTCGTCATTAACAAAATTGCTCAGATTTTGATGGTCGAGGCTTTCTGGTCAATAGCAAAATTCGTCGAACTTGATGGATGATATATCGTATTGAAACCACTTGAAAGGTTAAGAAACGTGCATCTTAAACCAAAATAGCGCCGACCAACCGGTATAGTGGTTAAGGTGTTAGCCTCTAGATCGGAAGGTTCCTGGTTCGAATCCGGGTACGGGCATGGATGTTTGTAAGCGTACGGTGTAGAGGCGGCTGGTGCACCTTAAATCTGTCGTGGCCGAAAGTCCTCACGTTGGGTTGGCGTGGAAGTTTGGAGAGTGGGGTGCCAGCTCAGGTGTTGCTTCGTCATCTGACCGTGGTTCAAAATTACGAGTTGTTGTCCTCGGATCTTTCCCTCAAGGGACTGATCCCGGACCGTCGTCAATAGCCCGTTGTGTTGCTCTAGTACGACGTTAACTAAAATTACCATTACCATTACCATTAAACCAAAATAGCAAAAAGAAAACTTTAATTATTACAACAACAAAATGTAAACTATTTATATTTATATGTATACAAGAGCTCAAATACTTGTGAAACTGATGGATGAAAAACAATAAGATTTTCTAAATAGTGACGGAGAGCTGTCGGAATGTTCTGCCCGATTTACGTGTGTTTGAATTCGCAGTTAGTATAAGTAGGTGAATGACTCAACCAGTCGCAAGGGGATGGAGAACATTCGGGTAAACGGAGAGAAGTCATCGAGTTATATTGTAAATTAAGTCAGCCATTTTACAATTTATTCTCTGAGCGTCACGAGATTTCTAACTACTGTAGTGTTTCTTCTACCCCACAACAAACGTAATGAGTAAATAACTATATCTATTGGTTGAAATAATCCTTGGAAAATGGTATTGGTTAAGAAGGGGAAAACGGATTAAAGTCATGAGGGACGATTGCAATTTGTAAAGCGTATATATGCGTGCGAGCCCCTCGGATTGTTAAAACTACCTAGATATATATGAATCGTCAGTATACACTATTTAAATGCATGTTATATGTTAGGGTGGATTGGATTGGAAGTCTCAGACGGACACTGTTTCATCTGTGCGGCTTTCAGCTGTATAGTCCGCCTTACGGAGGTGATTCGGGGATAAGGGAGAGATGAGCAATCCACAATACATACATAAAACATTTAAGTACACAGAAAGAGGAAAGGCAAGTGAAGGGCAAAACATGTAAGCACAAAAATACATAATGACAAAAGAAAAGGATGACATAATTTGAAAATTGACACCGAACAAAATGAGAACAAAACAAACAAACAAAACAATAAACAAAAATCATACAGAAAACAGGAAATCATTTTCAGAAGGGAAAAAAAATGTTAAATCCTAAAATCAGAACGCTTAAAGACAGCCAAAACGACAAATACTAGTTTCGAAAGAAAATAAAAGTTATTTTGAGAACTTTCGACTTCTCAGCTCTCACAGATGTAATCAATGTTGGAGCTGAGAAATTTCATCACTCTAAGGATTTTGTAGTGGCAGTGTCTGTTCTTTGCAGTACTTTGGCATCAATGTGAGTTGTTTTGAAGAGGTTTCACCAAATGTGACTTGTGATTTCACAGTCAAATAGTTAGTGGAACCGATCACATTGGACGCGCACAGCGCACTAGTTCTAAAGTGGAAACGTTCCAGATATTCCGGAAATGGTCCATGGCCTGTGAAAAATTGTACCAGTTTTGAGGTTTGGTATTCTAGGTCTGTTGAAATCTTCGGAAAGAATTTATGAGTGTATCTCCCTTTGGAAGAAGCATACCATTCCGCTTGCCCTTGGTACAAGACCAATGTATCAAAAGAACTTAGTAAATTGCACCAAGACTACTTTAAACTGGTTGTTTGGTGAGAAATCCCATTTCCTGCTGATTTCTCAAGTAAGTCTGTGAGATATTTCATCCAAATTCAGCATGTGTTTCATATCTTTTTATTCTTTCACACCGAAATTCTAAACATATAGCAACTTATCAGGCCATCTGTATAAAAATCAATCACAGCGTTTATTCAAAGACAAGAAACGAAAACTGTATACATCTCCAATCGGACAACAGAACGATTGCCCTCTCACTTCTTAACAGAAACATACTTTCAAACGGGACATGCCCAGAAGTCAGCACGATCATGCGTTCTTGTGCCCATGATAAACATTTCTTCGATCCGTTTAGAGAGACGAGAAGAAAAATACTTGTGTTCTGTGACAAACAACATTTTTAATATTAATCTGAACGTGCTACGAACAAATTCCTAATTTTTTTAAACATTTTTCTTAGTTTCATATTTAATTAATCATTCTCTCTGAGTGTGCATTAAACAATGTCTATAAAAAGACGCAGCAACCATTAATTTTCTCTAGTCTTAATGTTTAAAATTCATTGGTTTCATTTACCAACATTTATTTAAGCTTTTCTTTATTAATTGGACTCAAACACTCCAAATTTTTTAAAGGTTAAAATCTGGTTCTTTGTCACGATATGTTACACAAACTCTTTGAATAGCTACAATAGCTAGGATCTTCAATGTGTATTAAGCAATAACAGATTCAGATACTAAAAAACAATATCACCGAATCAAATATTTGGAGAGAAAAGTAACTCAATTAATTTCGATTTTGCTTTGAGAATGTGTACCTAAAGTTTTTCCGAATTTACTCCCATACTCAAACAAAAACATTTCAAATGAACGATTCAAGTCATATAAGGAAAGCACTTGCAGCCTTTAAACTCCCCATTTCCTTTAAATTTATTTCTCATACAGAAATATGTTCATATTTCCGAGACTGGTTTCCACAGTAACTTGAGTGAAATATTTACATTACCATTTTTATTCAGAATTTAAATTGATTCTATTTAACTTTGGAAAAATGTATATTTCATAGTTGAATTAATATGCATTGTAAATTTATTTTACTTATTGAAGTGACAGTTTATTAGATCATAGTCTTTTCCAATTTCATCGTGAAACAAATTAATTCTTGATCCAAAGATATTCACAGTTTTTGATTTATGCATTTTTCAGAGAGTCGTAATCTAGATCTACAGCACTTGAAACAAACTAGTGAAATATGTTTTAGCAATGTAATAGTTTTAATAAAATTGTCTTGTAAATAATGTAATAGGTAAAATAAACCAACAGAGGGTAATTTTTGAATATTATAAAACCTTTCCAAGACATTATTCAATTTTTCTTTCAATATAATCATTATAAAGAAACTAGTAACACATGTTTTTGCAATATAATAGCTATGTGAGGCCGTGACTTTTTAAAATAATGTAATAGTTAAAATAAACGAGCATACGCTTCCTCTGAATAATTTTAAACCTTCCAATACCTTATTTGATTTTGCGTTTTAAGTAAATTTTTTCAAACAATTAAATTTATTTGGAAAAATATTCGTAATAGTATTTAAAATATAAGAATGTTTTTGGGGTTCAACTGTCTCCATTAAAAATTCTATTGAACTAATCTCTTGCGTATTTTTAAACTCATACAAGTAAAATTATTTTATCCCTTTATATATTTGTTGGTTTCGTGTAGCATTAAGAACAAATACTGATCAAAAGTATTCTCTTTGTCATCATGGAATTCAAACGCGCTGAATTCTTCCGTCAAATTACTTGCGAAAAATGTGTCCCAGAATATAACATTTGTTTCATTAAAGTATTATTTTATTGCCTCACATGAGAGTATTGTAGTTAAAAATTTACTCGTAATTCAATCTTAACTTTAATCGAACTGAGATTAACAAAGAAAAAATAGGTGCATCCAGTTGGATATTACCCAGCATTTCCACAACTTTTCAGACTTGACCTTTTCAAAATACGTCACTTTAATTAACAAACCGATAATATACATAAATGCTGCGACGAAACTAATTAAAATAACTTATTAATTACTAATTCAAACCCAGGTTCGTATTCAAAACATCAAAGGCAAAAGATTAATGAAAATTTTTTCTTCAATGCATTTCATAAATACTCTCTTCTGCCCTGTTTCGTTACGTTTAGTTTGAAGGTTTTCAATGACTCAATGGTGTCGGATTGCTCAGAGAAAGAATTCTACAGATGATAAACTTGAAATGAAATTTAAAGCCACCGGTATCTGGAGATTTTGTCAGACTAGTTCTTTACTACATTCCGGTTCTTGATTTATCTGAAATGATCACTTGTCTACAAAAACAAATGCTGTACTATGTATGTTTGATTGAAATCCTACAGTGGTTTGGCGGTAGTGTTTTTGTCGTGTAACGTATTTCCTGTATGTATTCCTGACAGTACCCGTGTCTCTCACTTGGCTTTCATTTATATGATTTCTGCTCGTTGTCAATAAAAATTCAAGAGAAAGTATTCTGATTTGATACATATGTGATGTGATATTCGATTTATCACCGCCAGAAGTTAAACGCCAAACCTAGGCAAAACGGTGAGAAACTAAATTTTAAGGTAACCCCTTAAGTGTCATGCAGGAGCATTTGCGTAGCTTAAGTAATTTCATCGCTTTCGTCTGGCTTGTTTGTTTACACTGAAAATCCCTCTCATAATGCTAATAATGCATGAATGACTCTTACTGATGATTACTCCTGGAATGTTTAAAATATAAAATGTGCACATGCAAAATGTAAAAAAAACAGTGTTACAAGATAATGGGAAAACATATTCCTAGTATTTGAAGTGGAATTTTAACCGAATTCTTTGTTCATCATCCCTGACTGCATGTCAAAGGAGAATTAAAATTTCTTTTGAACTCGGTACGATTCTGCCATTTACATCCCTTCAAAATGCGTCCAATCCTCATTCAAGCTAAAAGAAATAATTCAAACCTCAGAGCAAACGAACTGTGAAATTGTGACTAAAATTATTAACATTACTTAAGCAATTAGTAAGTTAAGGAGCTGTTTCTCTGATGGCATCATAGCTTCCAGCTAGGAGAAAAGACTAGCTGATGAATGAAATAATTGAATTCAACCAGAAATCAAACAGAAGGGTCATATTTCATAACAGAATATTCTCACAATACTCTAAGAATAAAACAATAAAGCTTCTTCCGCATATGAAAGTTATAGTACATTCGAAATATATAACGTTCGTAGAGATAAGTCGTAATGGCAAAACGTGATGATGATACACAACATTCTTTGCCATTCTTTATTCTCCACCAAGGGAGTGCAGCATTTGCAATATTCATACAAAACTGTAAGTAACGTCACATTGTATATGGCTATAAGCCCAAATGCGGAAGAGAATAGTTGCGAAGAATAAAGAATACGCCATCAATTGCAAAAATAGAAGTATTGATACGCTCAGACATCTAAATATTTCGTTGAGTCGATATGAATCGTTGAATTTCACAATGGTGGAGTAGACTTGTGAAATAAAACATATCAAGAACATCAGCAACATATGGTGGAATAACGCCATTACCGATGGTATTTGAATTTCTTCTTTTTCATTGACCGACAAAAGCTTCAAGCAAACCCTTAACAAGCATTTTCACTCTCAACAACAAAATTGTCAATTGCACCTACGTAATAGAAAGATGCAAACTAATAATGTACGATAGTAAATAAGTAAAACCGAATATTTTGTATGATAACGAATAAAGGTTTTATCTCATGCTGAATCCCCTTGTCGTCATTTCGACGCGGTGTCTTCTCATTACAAAAACAGACCAAATCTTGATGGAAAAGATATCTCACCATTAGGAAAACATGGCCGTCAACATAAAAAAATCAACTATATCTTAATCACGAGATATATCGCCATTTGTAATATTGATCTTATTTTTATAAACGAGATATCTCGTTGAAATCAGTATAAAATTATTTAGATTTTAAGAATGTAACGTAATTAAAAAATAATAATGAAGCAAATTTGGAATATAATAATGAATGCCCGACTCTAAGTAATACAGAATATATTTCAATAACTTAAACAACGCAAAAATCCGTAGTTAGCAGAAAAATGAGGTGTCAACAAAACCTTAAACTGATGATGTATGTGAAACAAAAATAATAATATGCAAATAGATGCCTCAAGGCATACAGTATTCATTAGAACATAAATTTACCAAAAAATTTGGTTTTAAATAGATGAAAAATAACACAACTGATGAAATAAAAGTATCATTAAGTTGAATCTGCTTCGTTTTACTTTTATCTATTAAAATTCAAGACTGAATTATTAACTCTTTTAAATTAACAATCACAAGACTACAAAAAGGAATATTTTCAGTTGAAACTCTTCTTGAAAAAGTAAAAAGTACACCTCATTAAAAATTTATCCAGTGAAGTTTAACCAAACTGTCTTTTAATTCAAGTGTACTTCCTACGCTAACTGCAATGTATTAATTAAGAAAATCAAAAACCTTTTCTTTCTAAGCAGTGTTGTTTTTAACGTAACATAAAAATCGCGCTGTCTACTTCGAGAAAGAAAATTAAGTTAAAAGTGAATGCTAATGACACACACACTAATTTTTCTTAATTTAACGTTTGATTACAAAATAAAATAGCATTCCTTATATTTACCCAGATCCACAATTTTTATTCTGTATATTATTTACGATGAATCTTGTAACTTATAAACACAAATTATTTCTTCGGTGTCTACATGAATAAGTATTATATAGTGAAGATTTTTAGCTAAGCACCTAATTTTTGATTGATGGATTTTTTACAAAATGTAACGTACGTAAAAAAAATCTCAGTTTTGGAATAATGTTAATTAAAATTGACTGTAAAGGGCTTTCAAGGATCTAAAAAATGCAATTTTATGAGCATGAATTATGTCACTTTAGGAAAAGAAGGACAATAACAATAAATATTTAAGCCGTCAAACACCAATATTTTAACATCTGTGTCGTTTAAATTATTTCTATACTCGGAGGCTCAAAAGTTCAATTACCATAAAATCAAAATTCATAAAATATGACATTGAAGTGATTAGAAGAAAGCTTAACTTCAGTTTTCACATTTAAGTACACAATCTAGTTGATAGAATGTACAATATTAAATCTTTCTGACTATGCACAAATAATTTTTTCATTTCAAATAATAGTTAACATAATTAATATTTTAGTCTAATAACTACATCAAAACACAAAATTAGGTGCTCATATTTAATTCATAAGCAATAAAATGCTCGTTCTATTAAATTTTCATTCATAAATAAACGCTGCTTGGAAGCGGTTGTCATATAACTATATCAAATTCATAATGGCGTACCGTTTTTGCAACTGCAAAGTACTAAAGTGCTCACACTGCATTTTCATTCATAACTATTCTACGCTTGGATTTTAAGATTCTAAGATTTATAGTTCAGGTATATGAAACTATCTGATTTAAATCTTATGGAAATGCTTCAAGGGCATTTATGGCAAAAGAAAAATTTGAAACTCTGAGGACATATTTCAAGATGCTGTAGGTATTGATATCCCTCAGGACAGTATAGGATATTTATTTTAGGATCAACATGATGTATGGAAAGAGTATTTGACTCCTTTCTAGAGGAGTAAATCGCACGGCTCCGTGTTATTTGTTGAGAAATTGATGTGGATTTAAACTTTTTCCAACAGACTTCCAACAGCATGATATATGAATAAAAATGTATAGCATCCAAGTTCCTTAAACCACAAATAGTCTCGTGGGGCACCAAATGTTATATTTTGAAAATTATAAATATTTACGTTATTCAAACAGTTCCGTTTACATTTACTGTAAATTCAGAAGTTCTTTATCATTTCTAAACAAAACTTGGAACTATCATGCCATTACTTTCTTCTATAGATATCTATAGATATTCAGTGACTAAATTCACTTGTATTTGAAAATAAGTGTTAAAATTGTTTAAATTCCTATACAAATTATAAATTTATGAAAACTTAAAAGTAAGCATTTAATATAAAAGTTACATATTAACTTCAATACACAAATTATTTCTTTAAAGTCCACATTCACTTTGTTTATAAGTTATTAGAATAGATATCTTCATTTAATTAGTTTTAAAATTTTGAATTCGAGGTTCCTTAAAAACACATATCTTTTTTTATATTTATCTCCTTATATTCTCTTTATATATTCAATTATATTAGTCATTTGCCAAAAACGGTCAAGTTAATGTTGCTCGAAACTGTCCGTCGGAAATTTGCATGTTTAAACTAAGTTCTGTTACTTCAATATTTATATTTCAAAGGTTGGATTTTGGATCAAGCTCTTGTTCTAAATGGTTAAATAAGTTATCAGTAAGGTATATTATTAATATGGCAGCAATATTTCGAGATGATTTGTATGTTGTAAACCAGGAGTGGACATACGATAATTACAGTCACCGCATTTATGTTGTAATGGAAATGTAGTTTTCATTCAGCCTCAGCAATTATTTTTAATTTAAATTTTAAAATTGCAATACAGAATAATTTTAAATGATACTTGATGAGTTAAGAATGATTTTGATGAATCGTACTTAAGGAAATGCATTACAACCATAGTTACACATCAGTGATTGATAATATGTGATGTAAAGTTTTGAAATAGATTGATGCAGTTAAGTAAGATCTAAAAAATGCAGCAAAATTGTGCCTTGTTAAAAACGAACATGACAGTTATTTTACTATCATTATTTCAAATGAATCAACTCGTATTAGGTTGAATTACTTTCACTATATAAATATCCCTTAAACTCTACAGTTTGCCGACCATCCGGTCTGGTGGTTAAGGTGTTAGCCTCTAGATCGGAAGGTTCCTGGTTCGAATCCGGGTCAATGAATGGATGTTTGTAAGCGTTTGGTGCAGAGGCGGTTGTTGCACTTTAAATCTGTCGTGGCCGAAAATTTGAAGAGTACAGTGCCTGCTCAAGAGTTGCCTCGTCATCTGACCGTGACTGAAAATTACGTAGTGTTGTCGTCGGATCTTTCCCTTGGACAATTTATGCTGGACCGTCGTCAATAGCCCGTTTCGTTCCACTAGTATGACGTTAATTTTAAAACAAATTACTAGTTAAGATACAGTTAGAAAACCTTTTAGCAGATTATTCAATTACGTGATTTCCATATAAAATTTAGGCTATTCCAATCTTTACTCCTCCTTTTCATCTGTAAAATTGCTTTTTTTTGACATGGTGGTTGAAATGCGGACAAAAACGCATTTGCCTCAAAATGTAATGAGTCAAGTTGTACTAAACTAATGTTAAGTGCGTGGTCTGTGGTTGAATCGAACTTCAATCTCGCTTCCCTCCAGATTCTAATGCGCGACTCAACCAACTATGATATCACGTGTCTTTTGACAAAAATGACGAACGTTCTTGAAAAACTACGTATATACATATAAGTACTCTTGCGTTACTGTCCTAATGATCGTCTATAATATATCGGAGAATTCTATAATCGTGCAGACTCGGACATGTCTCACGTACTTCCTCGTACGCATTAATGTTTCAAATAATTTCTTACGTTATTAATAAATTTATTAAACTTTTTTTCTGGAGTCAGGCAACTTTGAATCTCATGCAGTGTCAAAGAACACGGGCGCGATATATTACAAGTTATTTTCAAGCACTTTTTAAGAAGTTTCGGAAATCAAAGAGAAATGCAATTTTCAGAAACCACCGAAGCTAAAACCCTTCGAAGTTTTCTTCATTCCCTGGATGATATACCCATTTGCAAACTGTATACATTGAGCAAATACTGGCACATTCCCTGTGCCGATTTCTTATGAGGCTGTGTTGCAGTTTTGCGGGATCATTGGGTAATCATCGAAGTAAAAATATTTTGTTGGAATTTCAAATGCACATATTTTGAGCGGTTTCTTGTGAAAATATTTTTAGAGGTAGGTATTACTTTGCAATATTTCATATTATACAGTGAGGGTGTAAGTAGAAACTTTTTTAAATTATTCGGTCATCCCATAAGTGGTGTCCTTTTTTTTTTCTTATAATTCAAAATGGATGATGCAACGTTTAAGAGGTGTAATCGTACTATGGGATATTTTATTAGAATTGGTGAAGCGTTTTAAATAATTCTGTGACTGTTTAATTTTTAACATGTACATTTAATAGTAAGAAAATCCATTCTACAATGTTATCAAACGGTATCTTTATTAGGAAGTTCTCCCAGAAAATTAAGCCTATACTAGTGAGCTGTAACGTAAACAACTGACACTTCTAAAACATGCTATTGATAAAAAACCTGCACTACAAGAGAAAGAAGTTTTTTTTTACAATGCACGATCCTACACGGATCAAGAAACTCCACGAAAATGGACAATTTTAAGGGAAATTAAGACATTAACCCTATTCTCCTAATTACCATCTTTTTGAAATCTTCAAGAATATCTTACTAGAAATATTTTGAATTCGGATTATCATGTTCGAAGAAAGCTCTACTCATTCTTTGGTTAAAAACACAAGAGCTTCAATCTCCAAAATAACAGACAGTAAAATTTAAGATGGGGTGAAGTTGTAAAGAATAGTGAGAAATCATTCATATCTTAGATGAAAGTTGTGTAAGTTTCTAAACCGTTTTCTAAACAGCGCATTACTCCTGGGATGACCCAATAAAAAAATGTTTATCCGCTCACCCATATCTCACATGTAGTCATACCTGGAAGAAGTATATTCCTCATTACCTGGGAAACGTGTCTTTATAGCAATGTAAAACAAAAATAGAGGTATTAACTAAATAAAAATTGTAAGACCTTGTGGTAGCGTATGTCGTGATTGGCTAAAGTATAACAGATAGCTCGTGCAAAGAAATTTCATGGAGCGTGTAAAGAAATCTTCTTCTTTTGATAAAAAAAAAGAATAAAAGAAGGATAAGATAAAGGTAAATTGCTCTCAAGGTATTACATGTTCTTTGAAGAAAAAATCTGACGGTCTAGACTAATAAGAGTGAATAAAACTGTCTTGAAGCTGTCTTTGTTCAACCACCGTAAGAGACAGTAAAAATACTCTAAAATAGCTATAGAAATGTAACCAGTTTCGAACAACTTTTGGTCTCAAAATGTAATCTAAAGGTTAGTAACTGCAACGAAATACACGTTCAGCAGAAATGCGATCGACTTTGGCTAAGAAAAAATGAAATCCCTTTGAATTCCTCGTACTATAAAAACACTAAGGTTTATGTAAAATTCATCAAACTCAGGAAGTTACTCAGAAAAAGTCCGTTTTCGAAACTAATCTAGGAAATTCGTACAGGCACGAAAGATGGTAATAGAAAATTTGTCTGGAGGAGAACTCATAAAAAATTTAATGATGATTACATCCACTCGGCAAAATAGTTCTAAAAATCACTTAGTCAAGTGGAGTGTATCCTATCAGACTGTGTGTTGTAGGGAGTACTATCAATTCCATATTATGTCGAGAGTTGAGAGCATACCAACGCTAAGTCCATCATCCTTGTCATCAAACAGTATACTTTCTTTCAGGTATAGAAGTGACATGAGAACCCAACTCTATAATTGATTCTTTAAATATTCGAAAGGAATACTTATTATGACCGTTTCAAATTCTCAAAAAACGTTTTCCATTACATACAAATGCCCGCAAATCTAAATAAATAGCTTGATACCATTGAGAAAACTGCTGAATAGTTTCTTCTCCCCATTATAAAACTGGTTGATCCAATGCCTTGAAGAAAAATTGTGAAAACTTATTATTTAGGACCTTTTTCCTAATCAAAGAGTGATTGAATACTTTTTCTTTCATGATTTAAATGCTGATCACTCTTTCTACTCAAACCTTTCAAGTGATTGCCTTGACAAAGTTTCTCGTCATTAGCAAAACCATTAGCATCCTTATGAACGAGATATCTCGTCAGTAGAAGAAAACGGTTCTGTTTCAGTCTACGTTTATCCCGGTAGCAACGGTCTTTGTGCTTTTTTTGGGGTTGTAAATGTTGCCAAGGAAATAATTATTAAAAAAAAAAAAAAATTTACAACGGAAGGTAACAAGTTTTAGGAACACATTTGAAAAAGTTTGAAAACATATATCTCTTACGTAATTAATATAAATATGTTAAATAAAATATATAGAAATATATAAAATACAACCTGAGACGACAGCACTGTACCATGACTAAATTAAAATGAAAGAAAATTCCGCAACTGGCGAAAAACCATTAAAAGAGCAAATTAAATCAAAGAAAATAATTTTTAAAGACCAATGAAATTAAAGGATAGTTTAAAATTAAACAAACCAATGGAATCTAAGAAAAAATTTCAAACGAACCACTGAAATCAAACGACAGTTTGAAACAAATTTTGATAGAACTTTCTAGAATATTCAAAATGTAAATTTAAACTTTCCTCTTGCTGGGGGGGGGTGCCTTAAAATACTATATAACTGTAATACAGATGGGTTGCCTTAACCTGTCATAATTCGCTACTAAAGGTACTCCAAAAAAAAACGCCGTCGTCACCGCGTTAAACGTAGACTGAAGTTGTTCCAAGAAAACTGACCAGATCTTGATCTCGTCATCAACAAACCATTAGCACTATCTTGATGATATATGTCATGATAAGCAAAATTAGTCAGTTCTTGATGGACGAGATATTTCGTTGAAACCACTCGGAAGTGTAAAAAGAAAAATACAACTGTATTTTAAATCATGCCAACGCTAATGAACCGCTAATAATCAGAAATCCATAGTAATTTTTTTAATACTTTGAACACAGTAGGTTTTGAATAGTGTTATCATCTTATATTGTGGATCGCATTATTTCTGTTGGGAGCTATTAATCAATCAATCCAGTTTAGCTAATTTTGAATCTGGTTTGTTCGTTTATTTTTGTGATTTTATGGCACCAGATGGAGAGAAAGAGGCTTATTTGGTCATGCTTTGCGAGACCCAAGCTTTACAATATCAAGTAACAGACATGCACCCAATCAGAGTTTTACTGAAGCAGAAGAGAAAAATACATCTGGATATCGTGATTCAACCAGTCAAACCCTAAATTTTAATTTCTATCTCAACGAAATACATAGAAAAGTATGCAAACCGTTCACGTTCGTTGTATCAGAGAATTGTGTACTTCGCAGGAAATCTTTTGTTCGTTTTAAATTCCATTAACGTCTGGCATTCCAACTAAGAAGAGACGTGAGGAGCATGTATAATTTAACAGATTCCTACTATTCTTCAACCAAACAAAGACTCCCCCTAAGTGCCGAGGTGTTTCTCGTTCTTGACAAATCTTTAACTATTCCTTTATTCCTCTAGGACGTACAACTCTATTGTTGTTGTAGGTTTGTCACAAAATTAGGAATCTCAAGAGAAGTATTTTATGCGAAACAGCACAGGGGGAAATTTGTGCAATTGTCATAAAAGCAAGTCATGACTCACAAATGCATACTTCGTGAAAATAACTATACAGTTAGTAGCTTCTTTTAAATATCTGTTTAATATTTGAAGTTTAAATGTGAATATATATTAGTTGAGCGAAATATTTTCCATTATTTCTACTGCTTATACATTTAACATTCAAGCTCTAAAGTTAAATTTCTTAAAATCTTTGTAAAAGTTAAGTATAAAATATTAGTCGTTAAAAGTCTCTTTTTTTTCATCTTTTTAAGTCTTTCTTAATAAAAGTTAAAATTAAAACATAATCATGTTAAACTAATGAACTAGTATTTCATCAGTGCTCGTCAAAAAATATGATGATAATTTAATTTTTCAATACTGTCCCTCATCTTCATACAACATAAGTATCATGTTTCTTCCACTATTTCTGCAACGGAACCCTATTTTTGTCGCGAATACGTCTTTAAAGAAGGAAAAGTTCCAAGAAAACTGACCAGATCTTGATCTCGTCATCAACAAACCATTGGCACTATCTTGATGACGATATATGTCATGATTAGCAAAATTAGTCATATCTTTATTGACGAAATATTTCGTTGAAACCACTTGGAGAGTTGAAAAAAAAGTACAATTGTATTTAAATCATGCCAGTGCTAATGAATCGGTAATAATCAAACATCCATAGTTCTGGGGGCCTTGCAGGAAGGGTGTAGCATTCCAAAAAAGCGTTACAGCTATTTTGTCTTATGGTTTCAGAACTAGAAGAAACATCTAGCAGATAAAATATACCGTCATGTAAACTAGGGATCCTCGTACCTTATGTGACCATTTGGGAATAGGGCACAGTCATATTGAGGGTGAGGAAGAATCCGGACATTGTCAAAATTCTACGATGCCCAACGAGCTTTGAACGAGTGTATCTTTGGATTCCGTGGACTGTGTAAATGGAGTCCTTGGAAAGCTACTAAACTGCACAACAAATAATATTGAAGAACAACAATCGTTCACTTCTAGAATTAGATGATACCTGAGCAGAATGCAAATAAATGAAAATAATCATGAAATTGTTTAAGAACTAGAATAACCATCCAGAAGATTAATAGTGCCGTGCCGAGAAAGAATGTCCGTATCGGACATCACTTTCGGAGCACATTGAGCGTATGGAGGATATCCGTAGTATGTCGAAATTCTATGGTAGTGGTATATGTTTGGTACAGTGCAACTTTAGATTGCGTGAAGTGAGGTCTGAGTAAGTGGTGTCGTCCGAAAGCTACCAAGCTACAGTTCATATTGGCCAACGACGATTTATATCAGACTGTACTTTAATCGCTAAATCAGTAGATTAGAAGATGAATATTCACACAAAAACAATCGTTCAAACTTCCGTGGTCTGCTTCATTAATTTCACAATCCAACCATGAGGTCCAAGTATTTTCATCAAAACTACGACTTATGTCCTCGATACAACCTACTAATTTTTAACATCTATAGTGGTACTATAGTGCTCGTCCAGTACGAGTTTGATTCTCCGTTTGTAATTGACATTCGTGTGTCCCTTTTAGAGTAAAGGCGACTTCCCATTTTGTGTTTTTTACTGTCAATTAAAAATAAAACTATAAATTTCCCTACATGAGTCGTATCTGATCTCGGACCGTCACCAACAGTCCGTTGTGTGGTTCCAGTGCTGTGCTACGTAAATTTGACTACCTACCGTAGTTTGATACAATAACTTTACATTAAAAATGCATTTTATTCACTTGTTACTTACCTAAATTGAGTACTGTTGCAGCCAGATGTAATCAGTTACGGGTGTTTTCAATCTACATCAAAAATTAAATTACTGTGTTTTTTAGCTGTGCATTTTATATAACTGTTCAACCGCTTCCGAATTTTGTAGTACATTTCCACTATAAGACAGTAGTGAATTATATTTGTGAAAGGAACTAACCAACTAACAAAATAAGTCTTCCCTAGCAAAACTACCCCAAGTGTATAATTTTCAGTGCTTAACTTGAATATAATAAATAGTTTACACCGTTCCAGCCTAAGTCATTCGGTATAGTGCTTTACTTGAATAAAATATTTATTTTTTGATTTTCAAAGCTTAGCTGATTCAAACACCTTTGGACTTTTTCGTGCATTTTTCACGATTTTCTCGCAAAATGCCTTTTATAATATTTTCATTCATTTTAACGTGTTTTGCTGTTTTCCAGATTTCGCTTGGTTTGTTAACGTTTGTTTTGTGCTACACTGCAGCTATTTTGCCCAGAATCAACACGTTAAAGTGTTGTTTTTCAGGAAGAGAAACATAAAACGCTTTGCACTTCCTTAAACCTCAATTTTTTTTTATCTGCCATGGAAAAACATCACATGGTAAAATTTCAAGAAATTTAAAAAAGTGACGGAGTTTATTTAACTGTGGCTTCAGTAAAAATACGAAAGGTTTTGTATTGCTTTCAATGTTTTTTAGATCATAAAAATAGTCCTGCTTTGTAAGGTTGAACCTGGCGCTTGTTCTACTTTGCTATTATAAAATAAAATAGGACCTTAAAGTCTGGATATCATATATAGTTTGGTGTATAAAAGTAAAAATATTCAAATAAATATTTTTGTTAGTAAAACTTAAACTTTTAATTTGACAAAGGAACTGTCAGAAAGTATATAACTGAATTTGTATAATTTCTTTCTCTTTAAACTTATTTGTAATTAACAAGATAAAGTAGTTGGACAGTAGAGAAAATATAAAAAGCTAATTTATATTGTAATATTGGTTTGTACATACAAATGTTTATACTCTAATTTTGTTGAAAATTCATGTACCTCTTCTCTTTATAGTTTTGCAAAGAATGATTTGTAGGTTATTTGTGTTGTTTTTATAACAATTAGATAATTTTATATGGTCATAAATGCCTTTTTATTGAGCATTCTCAAGTAATTTTTAAGTCAAAGAAGTATTACCCCTATTGATTACATATCTGATTGACTCCATTGTTGATTCGTGAAATGTATTCCAAAAAACACTTAGAGGTCCATCGAATATATTACAGCCATGAAACCATTTAAATGCCCATTGCTAACAATTGATCATTCACTTCCATAAAGATTGATGAAACAATTTCAGAGAACAATGCCTTAACATAGCCCATACAAATATCAATCGGTATAAATGAACGTACGTATGTTAGTCTTAAGATAAGTCCAAATGAAACATGGAAACGTGTTGTTTTTTAAGGTCAACTCATTATTTTACAGGGCCATTTTCAAGCACATTTTAGGTCATTGACAAATTAGCCCTCCAAACTACGTATATCCCATTAACTTCTGTTGATTCTCCTTATTTAATTACAGGAATAACTTGGGCAACCATCCAAGGAAAAGCTACAATGGGACAGTAAACATATACAATGCCACCAATTGATATTTTGTGTCCATAAAAATTAATTAAGAAATTTCAGAGAGCAATACATTTACATATACCAGAAAAATAGGAATTGACGCGAATGTGCACACGTCAAGGCTTAAAGTTGATCCTTTGAAAGTTTAAGATACAAATGTTTAATCATTTAGGTCCCAAATACATTTTATTTGGCCATTTTCTGAAAACAATTAGAGAACCATCTAACGAATTACAACATTTGAACAATCTAATATTCATTTAAAAAAATTGAGAATTCGAGTGCACAAAAATGAATGAATCTATTTCACAGAACTCTACCTTAATATAGCCCTATTAAACCAAACTAGAGTAAATATACGCGTGTTAATCATGAGAAGGATCCCTTTTGAAACCGGCAGAACATAGCTTTTCAGATCATGAATATATTTTAATTGATTCATTACAGTAAACGCTCATAGACCTATTCAACGAATTACAAAAATGGAGCAGTATAAATATTCATTGCCATCATTTCAGCATACATGTTCATAATATTTTTAAACAACACTACCTTAACATAATTGAATCAAGGGTAAGCGTTTGCGTGTCAATCGTAAGAACGATCCCTAGCCATAACAGCATGCAAACACGTAGCTTCTAGATCCAAAATGCATTTTAACTGGCCCATTTTCAGAAGACAGAGACCTATCCATCGAATTACAATAGAGTGATATAAATATTCATTTCCACCACTTGAGCATTTGCATCCATAACAATTTCAGAAAATACCGTAATTTAAGCCTGAAAAATACCAACAGAAGGTGCTCATGTCAGTAGTGAGAACAATCTTTAGCGTATACAACATGCAAGCGCGTATTTTTTAGATCATTTTAATTGAGCCATTTTCCAGCACGTTTTTAAGATCATCAAAATAGTAGTTTCATTAACTACATATTCTATTACCACTAGATGGGTAAAATATTTAAAACTTACCTACACTACACACATTCATAACATTACCAATCTTCGGGTAATCTTACAACGGTACCAATTTAGTGATAATATCACAACGTTTCCAATATAGGGATGCTCATCATTGAATCTTCGTGTTGAACTATAGAAAATACTTAGAAACTCATCCAACGGATTACAAAGAATAACGGTCATCTTATAACTGTGGCTAATCTTGAAGTAATATCTCATAACTTTGCCAATATAGGGTTGATCATCGTTGAATTATCTAAAAAATAAACTGACAGAAAGTCAGATTATCATTCAGGAGGATTTTGCAGAAAATAATAGCCTGAAACAGCAAAATGAAATCACGAAAGCTCACTGGTCGCCAGAGCAAGTGACTATATTTACAGCTGTTGTATATTATAAGGTTGGGGAAGAACTGCAGCATATTTCCTATACAATTGTCTCAGATGTCCTAACCCATTGCACAAAAAGGAAGTTTTCATCTTTAACAGAATTATTTTGGACGACATAAAGAACAAACTGAAAATACCGTTTACACATGTTCATTACTGGTCATTACAGAAAATACTTAGAAACTCATCCAACGAATTACAAATAATAACAGTAATCTTATAATGTTACCAATATAAGGGTAGTCTTATAATGTTACCAACCTAGGAGTGATCATCGTTGATATTTGTAAAAATACTGAGTTGCTATAGAAACCCTTCCAACGAATTACAAAAGTGGATCTTTCTAAATATTCATCGTCATCATTTGAGCCATCGTGTCCATCAAATTGAATGGATATAATTATATGGGTGCATTGATTCCTCTTAGTACATCCATAAAAATGGGTCAAACAATTTCCGAGAACAATACCGTAACATAACACAGAGAGAAACCAATCGAGGGAAAGCGCACTCAGTTCAGTCTTGAGGACGATCCCGTACCAGAGCAACATGCAAACGCAAGGGGTGTGGCAGAAACCGGCTGGCAACACACCTCGTTAGACACTGTTGGTTCGATTACTCCTTTTTTTTCCCTTTCGCGTGAGATCGACCACATTATTACAGTTATTTCATTCCCGTCCCGGTTCTTTTTTATTCGATACATCACGGCTGACAGCTTACAATTTCCAACAAGGGACGCCAAGTTAACGGGGGGGGGGGCTCTTTTTTCTCCGGATCGCAGGAAAAGTTTGCCAAGCACTTACCACCGAGTTTAGAATGCGCGGTGGAGATCCTAATTTTATTACTTTTTTGGAGTTGGAGTGTTCATTATCGGGATTTTTCTGTTGTTGTTGATTTTAGGCAGAGAGCGGCGGCTACTTTGGGGGACGTTACCGAGGAGACTTGGGGAAGACAGTGCTAGCGTGGTTTCGCGTGAGGAATTGATCATCACTCTTGACAGGTGGTTCTGCTTCCACGTTTACTTCGTTAAGTTGTAATTGATATTGAGCAGAGCAAATAAGGGTTCCTTTTTGCGGTTCATTCGAAAGTTAATGCATGCGCTTAATGCATTTTCCATTAAATTCATAGGGGACGTCGTGTCTCAGCGAGTTTGCGAAATTCGTTGACAATCTAGGCGACGTAGTTTCAACTCCTGTAACTTAGTCTTCTGTGGTACAAAGCTTTCCCTTGAGTATATATAAATAAATATAGGAACAAGCAAGATATGGCCTTTGTACTATCAAATCAATCCCAACAAACGATAAACTATAAGAACCTCTGTTAACATGAGTATAACAGAACAAACATTTTATTTTTGAATATAAGCTGACTTAAAACTCCCACTTTGAAATAGATATTATACTTAGTGTAATGGTGGCTAAAGAGAATTATTATGAACTCATTTTTAGTGTGTAGTTTCTATAAAATAAGTGGTATACAATTGCAAATGAAAATAAGAATTGAATTAAAATTAATCTTGACGTACAATACTATACCTATTCGTTGTGCCAATTGAATAGATTTATGTTGCTTTCCAATCAAAGCGTAATCACTCAAATAGAACTTATATGAACCTTTTAATGAGGAATAATAAGTTTCAAATGTTTAATTTGGAATATTCTGAAAGATAATTTTCTTTACAAGACTTTTAAATGAGATTTTCGATACACACTGCAAGTATTTGCTAACTATTTGAGTGAAAAGAGACGGAAAAGTTACCAAACCTTGGCCATTGTAAGTAAAGATTTAGGCTTGAAAATGGCTGCCTGTGTGAATTGTTAAAAAACACTTGATTTTAATTTTAGATTGTATTAATATTTCACTTGTTATATATAGATAAAAGAAAGGAAAAATTTTCTGATCACATATTTTTGTTTCTGATCCAAGATAAGATGAATAGAAACTCACTTCAGTTTAAGCAGCATTTCGTGTTGTAAAATTCTTTTCTATACAGGTATAAGCGATTTTAGTATACATTTTTCGGTGTGTCTTTCACAGCATTTTCTAGTCAAAAGGGTTATACAAGAAAGCATCTGTCTATATATATATATATATCAGTGTGATGAATCATTTTCACATTTTCACGACTCTTTTGTATATTTTTTAGTATGAGCCCGAAGCAAAACACTTTTTCTTTGTTAGTCTCGACCTTTCAATAGTCTGAGATAAGTTGAATAAAAACTACATTACACTGCGAAATACTCCAGAATACAGAGTGTTTACAAGTATTCTTTATTCTATTCATGACATTCAAAATAGCTTGTTGTGACAATACGGTGGTTTATATATGCCTTCTCCTTGACCAATATAGTTTCAGTAGTTTGCTAATGCTAATTAAACTTTGTAGTAAATACTTACAGCCGAAACAATTAATTCATGCAATGAATACATGTAACTTCTTTATAAATAGGGGAATCCAACACATCCGTGAGAAATATTTTATTAAAATCTGAGTTTCACATAGCGTTTATTACCAAAACTTGTTACACTGGTAATTTATGTTAATTTATTAAAAGAAGACTAAATCTGAAAGATTGTGCTTCTTAAATGAAGGGCTGCGGTAGTTCGGTTGGAAGTGTAACTAATTAGAAATCGGAGGCCTGCGAGTTAGAATCCAACCAAAGACCGTCTTATACATAGGGGCTGGTGCATATTCAATCTATTGGGCCTCACATATCCTCATGTTGTCATGGTGTAGATATTTGGAAAGTGAGGTGCTAGTTAAGGTGTGACCTCGCCTTCTGACCATAGTTCAAATTTATGTGGTTGTGTCCTCGGATCTTTCGCTTCGGGGTTGATCCCGGATCATTGCCATTAAAATCTTGCACAACCTTAATATATTTCGATTGTATAATCTTTCTTGATTGATTCATGTGCATTTGTTTCACAGTTAAAATAAAGTAACTAGTCCTAAAATATTTTACAACGTTTCACACTATCAGCCGTCAAAACAGCTGCAAGTTCAAAACTCCGCCGATTTTTTTAAACATCAATGAACCCCTATATAAAAATGTGCGCATGCTTCGAAATTAAATAAATTTAAAGACTTCAACATGTAAAAAATACATCTCTTGTATGACGTTAGTTAAAATACCTATCTTAAATGATGGAGGTCTATGGTCTAGTTTTTGAATTGTGATTCTGAGGTGAGAAGAAGTAACAGAAAAATAAACTTGTCAAATTTTACACTAAAAATTTAAAAAGCTATTGCGAAAAGTAAAATTTAACCTAATGCAATAGTTTGCAATTGATGTCTTCAAGTTTCATATTAATAAAATGTTTTGAAAAAAGGATTCATCCATTCGTAAACACTTAAGTAGAAAGTTCAATCAAAACCTTCTCTTCCGATTATCTTTGATGGTACTTAATTTATTCTCTCTTCCTTTCTTTCATTTCATCTCAGTGTATTTTTTTTTTGTCATTTTATAGAAAGTGCATAAAAAAATGAAGAACGGAATAAATAAGGTGATATATAGCATATTTTATTTAATTCATTAGTTAACATCTAAATATTTTATTAGAAATGTATTATTGGTGTATTTTGACAGTTTGAAAAGTAATAACTACACTAGTTTCCAAAAATTAAGGTAAAAATCACAAAATTAGCGATTACTCTAAACGTTACATCTAGAATTTAATGAATCTGAGCACAGTATACAACAGATAGTAAGGTATAAAATAACATTAAAAATAGCATACCAGACAATTATGGTGTTTTAGAAATTAGCATTTGTATAAAATTAACAAAATGAATGTATCAGTTTGGTATAAGAAAAGTGCCTTTAATATGGAGTACGATCCCCCCTAGAAGCAATACAGCACATACAGCGATGTATGACACTGTCAATTATGCGACCGATGAGTTCGCTGGGAAGTGCGAGCCATTGTTCTTGCAAAGCAGTTGTAAGCGTGGCAAGGGTTTGAGGAGGAGGATTGAGAGCAGCAACACGTCTTCCTAAAACATCCCAAAACATTCTGGATGGGATTCAAGTCCGGTGATCGAGCTGACCATTCCATGTGCTGAATTGTATGGTGCTGAAGATAATCGTCTACGATACAAGCCCTGTGCGGTCTAGTGTTGTCGTTCCATAACAGGAAATCATTACATATTGCACAAGCATAAGGGCGCATATAAGCATCAAGAATGTCATCTGTATTGACGTGAACATTCACGGTTCCACGTGGAAAGACATGGAGATCGGTGCGTCCACCCAAAGAGTTATCACCCCAAACACAGACACTGTCTCTTCCGTATAATCTCTTTCACGAATGTTTGATGGATGATAACGTGTTTCCTGTTCTCTCCAAATCAAACAACGCCTACTATAACTTTGAAGGCTAAACCGGGCCACATCCGTGAAGAGAACATGCTTCCATTGATCAGCCGTCCAGTGGACATGTTAAGGTACCCACCTCAAACGTTCCCTCCTGTAATGAGAGGTGCGAGGACCACAAATGGCTGGTCACCTCGTGTAAAGACCACCTTCGTGAAGCCTTCTGTGCACGGTAGATGTTGATACCAACCTTCCGGTGGTACCATCAAGAGAGGCTCTAAAATGAGATGGGGTTGCAGTTCTATTCCTTTGTGCACATAACTGAAAATATCGGTCATCGGCGCTTGTCGTGGCGCTTAGCCGTCCTTGGCTAAACCTTCTGGATGCCGGACCAGTTATTTGAAATTGTCTCCAAAGTTTAGGAACCACAGAAGGACACACATTTAGCCATCTAGCCACCTCTGTCTGACTTTGACCTGCCTCCAGTCTCACAATGGCTCTAAATCGCAATTATGCGGGCAAATGATACCTCGAGGTCATTGTAACGGATTGGCTATCCCAGATTTCTTATCTCGCTATCACAGCGATATCTGCAGCCTTACTCTCTAGTGTACATTCTTTTGCTCCTCACAGATGAAGCAATCCAATTGCAGCGCCACTAATTTGCACCTTTTCCAGTTTTAGTCGACATCTTTTATTTAACAACATATGTAAATTTCATACGCATTGGTTTCTTTTTGAACGAGTTATATCGCTCTTTTTGTGATTTTTCCTTAATTTTTGGAAACCAGTGTATATATAAACCTGAAATTCTATAAATTTTCATTTCATTAATCTCTGCCATATTTCTTAAAATTAATTGACTGCGTAACACCTTCGAATTTTAAAGTAAAGAAATTCACAAAATGTACCGGTACCCTAGCTTTACTAAACAACACTTTAGTTGAAATGTTTTTAGTAATTTTTCTGTGGGACTATAGATTTCCATATTTTCCAGATAAACCTATATTTTTCTTTAAAGGAAATAAAATGCATAATGCATGTTTACTTACCATTATACATAAAATCAAATATATTTATTACGTCCTACTGTATTATTGAAACCCTTATACAAGCTTAAAGTATTGCACGACTTTTTTTTATTTCCTCTTTCATTTATTTCACAGCTAAATAAAATCAAGAAACATAAAATATTTTACAATCATTTACATTAACAGTGAAAACTGCTGCAATTTCAAAACTTCAGACTGTTTTTCATACAACATGAAAAATTACGCAAGCTCCAAGGCTCTGAGAGGAGTATGAATTCCCGTATTTTTCAGACAATCGTATAAATTTCATTAAATAGAAAATGGCATAAAGTATGCATACTTAACAACAAACAGATAATCAAAAACATTTATCATTTCTGATTGTACTATTAAAAAATGCACAAACTTGGATTTATCTGTTGCACAATCGTTTGTCTTGTATCACATGCATTTGTATAACAGCTAAAATAAACTAACGAAATCTAAAATATTTTGTAATAATTTACACTAACAATCGTCGAAACTGCTGCAATTTCAAGCAATGAAATCCTCTATGAAAATTTATGCATGTTCCCAAATGCAATAATTTTTTTATTTGAGGTGAGTTTAGTAATTTTCTGAAAAGTATGGATTTTGGATTTCCCCAAAAAAATAATTCTATAATTTTTTTTAAGGAATAAAATATACACAAAGCATTTATACATAACATTAAACATACAACCAAAAACGTTAATCCCTTCCTATTGTATTACTAAAAATCCTACACAAACTTAAAGTATTTGTAAACTTAAAGTAACTTAAAGATTGCCCAATCCTTTCTTGATTGATTCAGATACATTTGTATCACCGTTAGAATAAATTAACTAATCCTAAACTATTTTACAACGTTTTACACTAATAACCGTCGAAACAGCTGCAAGTTCAAAGTTCCGATTTCTTTAAACCATCAATGAATCCCTATATAAAAATACACGCATGCTCCGAAATTAAATAAATTCAAAGCCTTCAACGTGTAAAAAATACATAAAAACTTTTTTACGTAAAACAAAAATTTTCCCCATCCGTATTGCCGTCTTTACGTCGAGCATAACTTGCATAGACTTTTAGTTTTAATAATAACAATAAGACTAAGGAATATAAAAACTGTAAATTTAAGCAGTAAAGTTATTACAATCAAAGAAACGTTCAATTAATATCATTCTACCCCCGCCCAATCCCTAGCGAGATAAATCTCCAAATGGAAAAGTTCTGCAATTACCTTGAGAGCAGGTGAGTCTTTTCACTGGAGCGTTAAAAGGAAGGTCGTCCGCTTAGATTCCCTTTCGCATCCTTCCGTCGAAGTGTCCGGATGCAGTCTGGACTGTTGTTCCTATCCGGCACAACTATCGAGAAGTAATCTGCCTGTAGATGGAGCCACACGGTGTCTCGTGCCGGACGTAAAAGTTCTCGGGAGATTCGGATTGTCTCCTTTTTGTCTCGAGCAATTTCGGGAGAAAGCTATTGGAAAGATTCTTGGAACAAAAGAGGAGTGCTCTTCACAATTCGAATCCAAAGATGCTGGTATGGCCTTATTGTTAATAAATCTTTATTTGGATTAATGGTAGTTTAATACTCTTAGAAAAAAGGGCAAAAGTGTTGGTCTTCAACAGAGCTAATTTTTTGCTATATAGTTGGGCGACTCAAAGTATTACGAGTCCTCAGATCTGTCCGTTTGGGATTGATCCCGGGTCGTCACCAACAGTCCGTTGGGTTTAATCAATAATAGGACGTTAATTAACTACATCTCACCAATTACCTTGGCATATTGTTGTCTGTTGGTATTGGTAATTTTTAATTAACGCCGTACTAGAGCAACACAAAGGACGGTCCGGGATCAATACACTAAGGGAAAGATCCGAGGACAACACCACGTAAATTGTGAACCACACCTGAGCTGGCACTCCACTCTCCAAACTTCCACACCAACCCAACGTGAGGACTTTTAGTCACGGCCGAGTTAAGGTCCACCAGCCGCCTCTACACCATACGCTTACAAACATCCATGCACTGATCCAGATTCGAACCAGGAACCTTTCGATTTAGAGGCTAACATCGTAACCACCCGACCGTGTGGTCGGCTTTGTTGTCTGTTGGTTTGGCGCTCTACGGTTATTGTCTGCTATATGAGGACAAACTTGACAGGAATTTATCCACTGAGATTCATGTACAGTCACGGAAAAAAACGAACCACCTCCTTTATTTTAAGCACTATTCATGGTAGAGCAAATTCAAAGGTATCATTCAATAGGGAATAACGTCCCTCACAAATTCACATCCAAAAAATTTGCATAAGGTGACATCATGACATCAAATTTTACACAAACAATGAAATTTCTTATGAAAACATCGGGTTTTGAGGACATAATCAGTTTCTACATAGTTAAATTAGTCTAAATATGAAATATTTCATGATTTTACTATCTTTATATCCGGAGAAATTCAATCCTAAAGTTGGTGTCCATTTCAGGGATCATCACATAGAAAGTCGCTGTTCGTAGATCGAAATTAATTGTAGTTATTGCTACCCGAATTTCAAATTTGAACACTACTTCAAAGGTATTTTTCAGATTATATTATTTATTATATTATTATTATACAGTATTAGCAATAACTTTTGGTTGTACAATAACAAGAAACATTTAATTTATTGCAAGACCTAATTATCGGAATAAGCTGAAATTCTACAAGGGCATTCTAGAAGTCTTTCTGAATCCATTATCATCAAAATATAGTAATGTTTCAGTTCATAATTTTTTCAAACATTAATTTAATAATTATCTTTGCATATTAAAAACTTATTTTAAAATAAAATATTAGTTTTTTTTTTTTGGTTGTTTAACAGTAACATAGAAATTTTAGCGCTATAGAAATATGATTTAGGAAGATATCCACAAAAGTCTAAGAAACTGATTTAACAATAGGAGCTCCAATCTTTCTGTTTCATTCTAGAAGTCTTTCTGAATCGATTATCATCAAAATATAGTAATTTTCAGTTCATAATTTTTTCAAACATTAATTTAATAATTATCTTTGCATATTAAAAACTTATTTGAAAATAAAATATTAGGTTTTTTTGTTTTGGTTGTTTAACAGTAACATAGAAAATTTCAGCGCTATAGAAATATGATTTAGGAAGATATCCACAAAAGTCTAAGAAACTGATTTAACAATAGGAGCTCCAATCTTTCTGTTTCATTCTAGAAGTCTTTATGAATCGATTATCATCAAAATATAGTAATGTTTCAGTTCATAATTTTTTCAAACATTAATTTAATAATTATCTTTGCATATTAAAAACTTATTTTAAAATAAAATATTAGGTTTTTTTTTTTTGGTTGTTTAACAGTAACATAGAAATTTCAGCGCTATAGAAATATGATTTAGGAAGATATCCACAAAAGTCTAAGAAACTGATTTAACAATAGGAGCTCCAATCTTTCTGTTTCATTCTAGAAGTCTTTCTGAATCGATTATCATCAAAATATAGTAATGTTTCAGTTCATAATTTTTTCAAACATTAATTTACTAATTATCTTTGCATATTAAAAACTTATTTGAAAATAAAATATTAGTTTTTTTTGTTTTGGTTGTTTAACAGTAACATAGAAAATTTCAGCGCTATAGAAATATGATTTAGGAAGATATCCACAAAAGTCTAAGAAACTGATTTAACAATAGGAGCTCCAATCTTTCTGTCATCATAACTTTGAACCGCTAGAACCTAATGAATTGCAATTTGGTATCGGAAGTTAAATTTTAATATAGATTGAAATTTAATTAATTTGAATTTATAGAAGACTTTTGTTCATGTCAAACGCCACTTTTGAATTTGCTCGAATGAAGAGAAGTGTTTTGGGTTTTTTTTCCGTGACTGCACTTATGGATCTGTTCTGTCGTCCTCCCTGCGTAACTGCCAACCAAGTTGGTCGCAGTGAGACCTGTGCGACAGAGTCTTTTGAACTTAGTTTTGATTATACCATTACTAAGGTTATTAGTAAAAACATTTACGCATTACATTTGCTGTGGAATAAAATCAATTCTTCATATTTCAAAAATTCTATGACGTTCAGAAGGTTAAAGTGCATACCACACCTTTTAAAACATCCACATAAAAAGTATTAAACTATTTTCGACACTTGGCTTCGTGAATTGGGATACAGAGCACTAACCACTTGGCTACCAGTCCATATGACTTGATAACTCTGAATTTACACGTATCAGGAATTATTTCTTTTTCCAGAGCTTAATTGATAGTGTAAAGTGGTAAGACTGTAAAGAGTTCCTTTGATTCATTAAGTCAACATTTAAATTAGAGCAATCTTCTCCCAGACACTTTAAGTATTTAACCCCTTATGTTTTGGCCAAGATTGTGTGGATCACCCCGAACAAAAAGTTCTCTGAATCTAACCAACTTGTTTTAATAGGAGCCTTGCACCAGTGTGTGTGTTTGCGTTACTTTTTGTGGTTTGTATTTTGAACACGATTAACCCACTTCAAAAAGAAAGTTCTCCGAAGTTGACCAACTTTTCACAATTTCAACCTTGCGCTGGGATGGGTGTTTGTTTATGCACCTTGTACTTCGGATAAGATTTAACCCATTCTAAATAGAACGTACTGTAGATGTAACTAACAGTCGTAAGGAACATTTCAAAATAGTGTTTGTTTGTGTTAGGTTTGGCTACTTGAAATTACGACAAGATTAACTAACTACGAATACAAGTTATCCAAGCATGATCAATTTGTCGCATTACGAGCTAAGTGTGTTTTCTCATCTGCGATTAATTTGTTTAACCATTGGTTAGATTAAATTAATTTAATTTATCACTTAGTGTAACAGTGCACATATTTTCTGGCTAAAATTCTTTCTAAATTCTATACTTAATTTTTATTTTGTACGCGTATCATAGTTTCTTTACTTTAGCTTGTATCGGCTTTAGTTTCAGTTGTATTTTATAAAAACTGTTTTCAAAAATAGTTTTACCATTAACAATATTTTCAATACAGAAAAAAGTGTGTAGTAAATATAAAAGAAAAAAAGAAAATAAGGAATTTGTATTTGATGTATAATAAAAAACCTGAAACAAATTAACTTCAAATGCATCTGAAACCCAAAATGAATCATTATATTTGAAATGCGTTTTGTAACAAAGAGTATTATGATCGTTTGTTTCGTGAGATGGATCAAAAGAAATAATTATCTTAAATTACATTTTTCTTGGTACTATCTACTTTTTGTCTACTTCAATTAATGTTTCCTGAGGTTACTTTCGCTTCTCTCAACTTTTTTCTTGGTAATGAAACATTAATAACGTATAGTAGTTATTTCGTCATCAAGACACGTGTTCTAAGGGATCGGATCATCTTAATCAAACAGCCATTATTGAATTTTCCTTTAGTAAAAATAAGGAACACTTTTTTACCTTCTCTTTATGTGCGATATCGTTTGCTCCTTAGAATGTTGAAACTGCTTTCAAAAGTTCCTTTACTTATTCACAAAACAGATGACTACCATATATTTATGAATAAGTCATATTTTTTCAGTTAAACGTGTTCATTTGATTCATTCAAAATATATGAAAGGTACTTTCAGAGTAAAGAAACAAATCAGACGATATGCGAAGATTTTACATTTGCTGCCTAAATGCTCGCATGATACATTTAGTGGTTACCTTAAAATTTAGTTCATCGCCGTTTTTTTTTAGGGGGGGGGAGGGACTTTTAGAAAGCTCTATCCCATCCTATATATAGCTTGATATAACATGACTCCCATAGATTGTTTTCAATTTCCTTGTAGAAATTTAAAATTATCTGAATTATCTTAAATTATTCTAATTTAGGATACAAAGTTTGAATATTTATATTCGATCCTTGTTTGAATTCCATTTTCCTACTTTGTCTTTCGTTAAACCTATGCCTGTTCCTTTCAAAATACAATCTTTCATTGTAATTGCATTGTAAACACTTTACAAAACTCTCAGGCCCAAATTAATGCTTGTGAAGCTCGTTAATGTGCTTCAGCTTTTGAAGCTCGTTTAATTAAGTGCCATGCACAAAGAAGTCAGTCAAGTGACTTAATGTTAACTGATTATTAGATTATGTAGTGAAGGATGTAGAAGATCTGGGTTGGGGGATACCGCTAATGTTTCGTTAGGTAAACTCTGCTGCTTATAGAAGATATTATAATTTAGAAATTCTAGTTTAGAGAAAGGAAACAATTTTAAGTATTATATTTTGTGTTTACGTTTCAAATACTCAGGTACAAGTCAAACATTAAATAGTAATTTATCAAAATGCTTACATTCAAAAACACTTAAATGTTTCTAAGACGTTGTTTTCAAAATCATTGAAGTAATATATCAATATCAAGAAGTATTTTATTGAAGAAGTATTATATTATCAAGAAGTTTTTGGAATTTTTATTCATTAAGGATAGTTGCTTAAATTACGAAGTGTTTTTCTTTTTAAATTGGAATACTTTTTAACTTTTATTTACCACGTTGTCAAGACGTTGTTTTCAAAATCATTGAAGTAATATATCAATATCAAGAAGTATTTTATTGAAGAAGTATTATATTATCAAGAAGTTTTTGGAATTTTTATTCATTAAGGATAGTTGCTTAAATTACGAAGTGTTTTTCTTTTTAAATTGGAATACTTTTTAACTTTTATTTACCACGTTGTCAAGACGTTGTTTTCAAAATCATTGAAGTAATATATCAATATCAAGAAGTATTTTATTGAAGAAGTATTATATTATCAAGAAGTTTTTGGAATTTTTATTCATTAAGGATAGAGTTGCTTAAATTACGAAGTGTTTTTCTTTTTAAATTGGAATACTTTTTAACTTTTATTTACCAAATATCTCCAAAACATACCGGAAGAGAAATGCTAAAAACGCCATCAAAAACGCAGGAACTGCGGACTGTGGGGAAATACTGATACTATCTGGAGAAATGGCTGATGTTTGCTTGACTGTGGATGAAATAAAGATTGTCCTAAAATCAATGTTAAATATTTCATCGATTCTCATGAAACAATAATAGATCTATCCCCCAAGTAAAAATCAATGTACTTTTGTGCATCGATGTAGTGAGAAACCAAGCCATCTTGGGAAAATTAAGAAATTGCCTCACAGTGGTATATAAGGCAATGAATCAATTGGCTAAAACTGGAGCACAGTTGTCATAATCTATATCCCTTTGACCTCTGTGGAACATCAAGAAGCTTACTTGCTCGCCTTTCTTCATTTGACCTCTACGGAACGTCAAAAAGCTTACTTGCTCGTCTTTATCCCCTTGACTTCTACGGAACATCAAGAAGCTTACTTGCTCGTCTTTCTCCACTTGATCTCTACGGAACATCAAGAAGCTTACTTGCTCGTCTTTATCTCCTTGACTTCTACGGAACATCAAGAAGATCACTTTCTCGTTTATATCTCTACGGAACATGAAGAAGCTTACTTGCTCGTCTATAAGGACGAAAGACTTTCAATCTACAGATAGATGTCTTCAGGAAAGAACTGGAATGTTTAATAGAGTAATAAAATTAGCGTCCCAGGTTCCTTGTCTATAGCAGTAGCAGTTTCTTGCTATAGACTTCTTACCACACATAACTACCTACAAAGACACTTACTTACACCGCATTGCAGTTGCGAGATAAGCAGTCTGTCCACTTTGCGAAATGAAGGATATGACTGAAACCAAGTGTAATTAAATTATATTGCTTGATTGTGTTCATTTTCGATTGTAATAGTCTGTACTCCTAAAAGAGTTCAGGTAGGGAGGATATGAAAAATTCATAAGTAGATCGGCCACCAATGAGAGCCGAGCTAGGTGGCGCTGCCACCATACGGTCCCTCCTGAATTAGCGGTGAAATGGCACTTACTTGTAGATGTTTGAATAAGACCTTAGTGTGGCTGTAAAAACCTCACATTTATGTACATGTGTAAATATGCTTAATCTTCAATAAATAGTGTGTAGATTAATGTATTTGACGCGTAAATTAATGCAAAGAAGGTGAAAGAAAATAAGTAATCCAAGGGATGACATCGTAAGAACAACCGAAGACAAAA
Source organism: Metellina segmentata (assembly GCA_947359465.1). Taxonomy (NCBI): domain Eukaryota; kingdom Metazoa; phylum Arthropoda; class Arachnida; order Araneae; family Tetragnathidae; genus Metellina; species Metellina segmentata. The sequence continues at coordinate 91,446,200 of OX375873.1, read as the reverse complement.
TGAAACGGTGTCGTCAACTACCTCAAGGATTGCTCTAAAATTCATGACAATAGCTTTGGAAATACTGTAAATTGCGTTTTAAGAAATATTTTTTTCACGTCTTAACTTTATTGGGCTGTTTGTCGATTGAGTGTAAAGCGACAGTAGAGAGGCGTATGATAAAAAGAAATTTTTAATTGGTGTTAAACATTGATAATATTTTAAAATGCATGTTCGCTTAATTCAGTTGTAATGTGAGTTTATATTATCTGAGACTATTCGATGGCATATTCTTAAGGATAATTGAATCTAGGGAATTAATTTATTTAACACATTAATAATAGAGTGAAGATGGCTAAACTCTCTCGCGATTTAATCTGTTATACATGCCTCTTGGTGTGAAACAGCTCGATATCCTCTAAAGCAGAACATTTGTCTGAATCTGACTCAAGGGGATAAAGTGCGCTGGAGACAAATGAAGAGGATAATAATTTAGAATATCTGAATTTCGTTGGAATATGGGAATTATAGTGCGAAAGAGAATATAATTATTCCCATTTGTTTGTTCTTTGATATGCGAAAATTGATGTTCGTTTTTATTTGTGTTTTTGAATTTCGGATTAATGTCGCTTGCATACTCTTAATATGTTGTTAGAAGCAGTATTTTATAGTTTTCTTATCGTTAGAATTATTCGTTAGATGTTGGACAAAATAGCAGTAAGTTTTAGATAGTGACAAAATAGTATTTCCTATTCTCTTTTAGATTATTGAATGAATATTAATGTACTTGACAATACAGACTAACATAGTAACCACGACACTCAAAGATGTAAATTTTTTAGTATTAATCTCGATGAAGTGATCGAGTATATTGTGGTTTTGTGTGATGAAAGGCAAATGCTTTCGTTGAGGCAATATTTTTTTGCCACATATATTTTATTATCACATATAGATTTACATGCCACTGCAATATTGTCATGAGATATAAGGATATATATTGGGTCATTCAGAAATTTCTGCGCGTTTTTTAAGATAAATACCAATGAAGCAGTACAAAAACATAAGACAATTTTACTGAATCACCTAAGCCCCATTTTGTTCTACGACTTTTTGCCATCTTTCTGACAGCTGGGAAATTACTTTAAAAAAATCATTAAGCTTATTTGTAAAGAAGTTATCAAGGCGTTGTTTGACAGTCACCAAAGAATTGAACTCCAGGCCCTTCAAAGAATTTTTAAGTGACCTGAAGAGGTGCAAATCTGAGAGGCAAGATCTGGTGAATATGGGGGGGGGGTGATAAAAACATCCCACCCAGAATCAATGTCTTTTTCTGACAATATGAGCGAAATGTGGGGCAGAGCATTGTCATGCTGGAAGACCTTTGAGACAGTATTTTTACGAATTTATTGTCTGATTTTGGAATATTTGTTGCGGGAAGTTCCTGAACTGTGTAACGTGGATTTTCAGAGGTAACATCTTTTAATAGGTCGTCGTTTACAGAGGATGTTTGTCCAGAGCGGGCATCATCTTCGAGGCTGAAATTTTCACTCTTAAATTTAACAAACCACCTTCGAACTGTGACCTCAGAAACAGCACTATGTCAATATACAGCACACATATTACCAGAAGTCTGGCTAGCATTTTTTCCTTTCTTAAAATAAAATAGCATAATATGACGAAAATGAACTTTCTGGTTCTACATTCTTAGTAATGCAGTGAAACAAAAATTCCACAACACATGCTATAATTATGCAGTGTAAGCAGAAAAGACTGAATTTAAACATCTGCTTTAAAGTCACTTCTTATCAGCGGTAGCAAAATAATAATAACAAAGCTAGCTTCGATTTAAGACGCTCAGAACTTTCTGGCTGACTCAATATATTACAGTACAAAGTCCCAAATCCGGAATCCTCCAGAACTCGGCCTTTCCGGATATCGGACTTTTTCAGATTTCGGATTATTTGCACATTTTTTGTCAAAAAAACCTTAAATCTAACCCCCCCCCCATCGCGCGAATTTTGTGATTGCAAAGGCAAAATAGCAGATATTAAATAGGAATAGTTTTTTTAAAAGGAAAAAAAAAAACTTTTTAATACAATGCAACAAATTTTACTTGCAAATCTTCTAATTTTTTTGTGTGATATTTACTGTGAACATGTCCGTTATTTTGCGTTGCTTTATCAATTAAGTCCAGTTTTAACTCTTTTTTTCTTTAAAAATTGTCGGGAAAATGTAAAACAGTGAGAAAAACAAAACGGCGTTTAGCAAAAAGGTCGGATTTCGGACGTCCGGATTTGGTACTTTGTATTCTATTGAACTTTAAGAAATGAAACCATGAGTAAAATATTTAATGGATTTAATAGTGGATTTCCATTTTCATCAACTATTGAACATTATAAATTTGTAATATGGTTTTGAAATATCGATAGTTTATATCAGTTCTTTATGCTTTTATTAAATATGTTTTAAAAATTATAATGTAACAAAACAATTTGGTATAAAACACGAATAATCTACTTCAATTCCTCTCAGTTAATCATGAATAATGAAGTATAACTTAAAACTGTAAACATATAGCTAAAAGGTCCAATGTGTGCGAATTCGTTGATTTTGAATTAAGCCAACGAATCGCTTCTAGGTATTTAAAGTTATCTCAAATAAAAGGGCTGGTGTCCTCTAATCAATACATTGTGATAAAATCAAAAATATTTATAAATAAAAAATATTATATTCAGACAAATCCCATATGTTACATAACTGAGACATTAAATCTTTTTAATCGAAGTTACGGAAATGTTGCTTTCTTTCGTGAAACATTTTGTATTTATGTTGCCCATTTCATCCATTATTAAATTTTACTTCAAAAATGTGTAATCGGTTTTTTAAAAAATATAGTTTATACCAGTGCTGTGCCTGCAAAGAATCCTCTGTGAACACTTTTATATCTATTCTAACGAAATCTTCCTCAATTTTATTCTCCACAGTTCAAACAAGCCTGAATCCATCAACCATACATTCCCTGAATCCATCTTGGGACATAAACCATAACCTCATCCTCACACACTGCACAATCCAATAAACATTTTACTTCCTTTTATCTCCGGCCAAGGACAAAATCTCTCTTACTCCAGAGCGCTTTTTGCTACAACAATTAAATATTTAGTATGATAACTCCATCACCAACAGCCGAACCATTACAAACATGTGTAACCTGTTTTTAAAAAAAATATAGTTTATATCAGCGCTGCACCAACAGAGACCCCTGTGATCTCTTTTGTATCTATTGTATCGAAATATTCATCAATTTTACTCTCCACAGTTCAAATAAGCCTTATTTCCCTGAATCCATCTAAGGATATTATTTATGTATCCCAAACCCATCGAAGAATTCTGCATTGTTTCCATGTCCACAGTTTAAACCTCATTTCCCTGAATCCATCTCGGGACATAAACCACAACCTCCATCCGCACACACTGCAAAATCTCATAGACATTTTACTTCCTTTCATCCCCGTCCAAGGACAAAATCTCTCTTACTCCAGAGCGCTTTTTGCTACAACAAATAAATCTTTAGTATGATATCCTCCATCACCAACAGCCCAACCATTCCGGCACAGGGGGCTCAAATAAAACGTCGCTTCCATACGACTCGGACTCCCAGAGATGGGGAAACATATCCCACTGCAACAGCATCGGGAAGCGCAAGCTCTGAAAAACAACGACGGGGCCCCCATTCTGTTCCGAGGGACATTTGGTCTCGGATGCGAGTAGAATCGCCAGTGGCTGTCTCGGGAATGTTTCTGGATATGGACTATTTCCAGACAGCAATTGCTCGCACGAGTCCCTTATGACAGGCACCAATAATGATGCCTTATTTTAAAGGGGTCGTCCGCTGGGAGAGAGTCTGTAGTTTGGCGTTAGTGTCGGTGTTTTATTGCGTCTGTAAAAGCGGGGGAAGAGTAGAGAATGAAATGTAAGCCTTTTCTGGGCTTTCCTGCGTTGTTTCGTTAGATATGTGAATAAGCCGCTGTGTAAGTCAAGACGCAAGAAGAGTAATTTAAAAGGATGTTGCGCGGATTGAAAATAGAGCTTTGTCACACAGCGGATTTGAGTAGATAAACGGATGGAAACCTTAGTGCAATCGGTAGTGAAACATACAAAACTTCAAAGCAACCACTTTAGAGATACAAACTTATATACAAATCGAAAATATCGTCAATGGTAATTTCGGTGGACGATTTCTTATTTTAAAGGGGTCTTTAAAGGGGAGAGTTAGGTAGGTATTTAAAATAATGTCACACTGGAGGGCTATTGGCGACGGTGCGGGATCAAACTCAAAGGAAAAGATCTGATGAAAACACTACGTAATTTTGAACCACGGTCAGATAACGATGTCACATCAGAGCTGGCATCCCACTCTCCAAACTTCCAAGGTGATGACATTTGAAACCACAACATATTTAACGTGCACCAGCCTCTTTTGTACCCGAGATATTTCTCGAAATCGCAACCATCCGGTTGCTGATCCGCTACTCTTTGAATCGAGGTTACAAAATACGAAGTGTCTTTGGTTCTTTCCCTTATGGATTGATCCCGAACCGCCGCAAATAGCCCGTTGTGTTGCACCATTACGAAGTTAATTAAAATACCTACAAACCTATGAGAACGGCCGCCAATAGTCCGTTATGTTGCTACGGTGTGATGTTATTCATATATCACAAATAGTCCGTTGTGTTGCACCATTACGAAGTTAATTAAAATACCTACAAACCAATGAGAACGACCGCCAATAGTTCGTTATGTTGCCAACGGTATGATGTTAAATAAATATATTCCTACCTATCTACTCATATGTCTGTCTTAAGAAGGTCCCAAGAGAAAAACGTGAATTTAAGCACAATGTTATAAAAAAGTGTTGTCACATCTTACTTTTTAACTAAGCCTTTCCAGGCCGCTTGTAAAGGCGTTGAAGTGCTAGCGTCATTTACTTGTGGATTCAACAACGAAAAACTAGATAAGACTTCTCAGATGTTTACCTTGAGAATAGATCTCAGAAATTGGGCCACTTTTGCATGCTTTAAATCCGACGAGTGGTAAAATTCCTAAGTACTCGTATTAAGAATTTTCTCAACAACCAATTGGAAATTTTGCTTGACCGCAATGGTCATTGACAATATAAGTGTCTAATTTTTACTGGCCGCTGTTTTCACCAATATTTATTTAAGAGCAGGAATGTATAAAAAATGTATTCTAATTACTTTCAAAATATATTTCAGAAAAAGGAATTTTACTTTTAAATATAATCTATATAACTCTTTAGTTAATTTTGTTTTATGATAACATGTTAACCCCTTTACGCATTAAGATATTTCCTCTTAGTGTTAAGGTACTTATTCACCACTGCACGTATGATGACTAAATAACCATATTGATTAGCTGAAATAATCCTATGAAGGTTATATCAGATTGGCATGTAAATAGTTGAATTTACGTCCCATTAGATCAACACAGCGGGCTATTGGCGACACTCCGGAATGAGTCACGCAGAGTATGACCCGAGGACAACACCTCATCATTTTGAACCACGGTCACTTTACGAAGTCTACACATAAGTTGGCACCAAACTTATACACCACGTGCACATGAGGACATTTGAGGCCACGCTAGCATTTGCTTGGGTAGAGTCTCGAACTCGTACCCTTCCGGTTACTAATCGCAACTTTAACTACAGGGTTATCGCTGTTAATAGAAAGGCTGCAGTATCAATAATATTTCAAATATTTTTTTTATTTCAATTCAGTTTGGGTAAATTTTACATATTTTACAATTAAATATTCTTACAGCATTCCTTAATTAATGTAAAAATTATCAGTATCTAATACTTACATTTAAATACGTATGTTTATTTGTCCACTATAAGCATCATTGTTATACCCATTTTTAAGCTCTTGCATATACTTGATGTATCCCCCCCCCAACTTTGGTACTAGTTCAAAATAATACTTCCATAACTCACCATAGTCTTTCCCACAAATTTTCCTTTCCTTCTAGGAATCGTTGATAATTGGTAACATTGATAGTAATAGGTACTTCCAGAAATGAATTTATTTTTTGTAAATGTTCGGCTCTTGAAACACAACTTTCAAAGCCCAGCTATTTAAATAATATATTTCAAGAGTACTTACTTTGATGATTAAATAAAGATCTTAGAAACACTGACGTATATTTGTGGAGGTACCTGAAATTATGCATCACCACCTACTTTCGTAACACATTAAAAACTTACTTTTATATCAATTAACGTTTATACTATCAAATGTCAATCAACAAATGTAAATAACGTTTATTCTATCAAAAAGACGCAATCAAATTTAGTTAATTCTGTGAACAATGTGCGTAATTCTAAGTGATTAGCTGTTATCAATTAGTCTTAAACCTCTAATTTCCTCCTGTTAGACTTATTTTAAATATTATTGTTGTATTACGAAAAAATATTCAAGTACAATTCTCAATATTACAATATTGAACGGGGAGTTTGCTTTGTTCAATTAAAAAAATATTTAAGACCAAAATATTTGGGGTTTTTTACTCTATCGACTGTTTTCAAGTATAGGCAAAATTAGCACTAGGTGATAAAAATAGATTGAGTTATGTTTATATAGTGAGAGTATCATATTTGCTTTATGCTTTCATCAACAATGAACAATACCATTTGGAAAATTACATAAGAACTTTGTAAAATTCAAATATGTTTGGTGACAGATTAATTTCGTAATCACAAATACCTGGTTATTGAAAACACAGTCTACCAAACATTAACCCCTCCCCCGAGAGGTTTACACGCACATATCTATTCTGCAATCTACAGTCTCTCCTGCGCAACTAGCTTTCACCCTCCTAACCAATTAAATCTCTTTCTTAGGATTCTTTCAATCAGTAGATGTGGTTATTTATTCATTTTGTGTTTAGTGGGATAGAAGCAACACTACACTACGGAAATCTCATGATGTTCAAAGTAAAGGGATGTACTCTATTAGGCTCTGAGATCGAAAATAATTAAATATCCTCACTATTTATAGAGAAAATGGATCGTCCAACAGGTATGTCACCCATAATTTCAGACACACGATGCTGTACAAAGGCTACGCACATACAGACATGTGAAGATATAAACAGTCACACAGCAAAGAAAGTTAATTCCCCAAGTACAAACACAGTCCCATCCATTGCTGATCCCGTCCCCAGCGACCCGTCAATTGCTGATCATCAATCCTGATTATTTGATGGAATAGGGAACTTTTTGTCGCTCCCTTTGTGCACAGAGTTTGTTCAAAGTCGCAACATTGTAGCCTAAAGTCATAGTCCCCCTGAAAAGATGATACGTCATTAGGTTGTTTCTAGTGTGTTCCTAATATGATGGTCCGATCCTACTGTTTATATAAATTTTATTTCACTGTAGTGAATCAATAATTCATCTTTGTCAGGACACAAAAAAAGGCCTTCAAATTACAACCTCATAAACATTTATGCAGTAAACTCTTTTATGTCCTTATTTTTTTCCAAGACTGGTAAAACTTGTTAAACTAAATTTCTCAGAAGTATTATTTTAGTTTTTGCTAAAACTAATGAACAAACGAAGAGAACTGGGTTCATGACGCTCTAACATAAATGAATATTTTGTAGCAATAATCTTATTTTCCTCTTTTGTGTTAGCGGTTTTTACTATTTAATAAATCAGGAAAGATATTCATTCAACTAGACTAGTCTTTTTTAAATAAACGAATTTTATCATTGCCCTATCTTCCCTCATAAGGTGCAAAATAAAATACATTCTATTTTGATAATTTTGCCACGATTTATTTTTGAACCCTATTCCCGTCTTTGGCCTCTCGGACATCATTTGACAAGCATTTCAATAATGATCTGAAATGATAAACTAATCTTTAAAATTTCTGTCAACAATATTGGAAACTTTGCTATAAAGAATTTTAGAGCAGCTCTTGAAGGGGGGACTGTTATCAGAGAATCAGTATGGGTTTAGGAAGGGCAGATCCTGCTCTACAAACCTTTTGAAGTTCTACGAAAAAATTACTGAGGAGCTGGATAATAAGAGCAGTGTGGATATCATGTACATAGATTTTCAAAAGGCTTTTGATAAAGTACCTCATGAGGCATTACTGTTTAAATTGGAAAGGCTGGGGATTCAGGGAAAAACATTAATATGGATAAAGAATTGGTTATTGGGTAGAAAGCAGAGAGTGCAGGTAAAAGGAAATTATTCACAGTGGACAGAAGTTATAAGTGGGGTGCCTCAGGGATCAGTTTTGGGACCAATTTTATTTATAATTTTCATAGATGATATAGGTCAGGGGATCAAGAATAGAATCAGTATATTTGCAGATGACTTAAAAATATGGGGGACAGTGGATACCAAGTTACAGATAGAAAATTTACAAGGGGATTTTGATAAGATATCCGAATGGGCTGTAAAATGGGGTATGTCATTTAATGTAGGGAAATGTCAAGTTCTGCATATGGGTTACAGGAATAGTGGAGCCGAGTACTGTCTGCAGGGAGTAAAGGTAAAGGAGGGAGAAACAGTCAAGGATCTTGGGGTGATAATTCACAGGGATTTTAAAATGGGTCACCAATGTTCAGCTGCGGGTAAAAAGGCTAATAGGTTATTGGGGTATATTAAAAAGACTGTAACTTCAAGGGATAAGAATATAATCTTGCCACTATATAAGGGTTTAGTAAGACCACATCTAGAATATGCTGTACAATTCTGGGCTCCATATATGAGAAAGGACATAGAATCAATTGAAAGGGTTCAGCACAGAGCTACAAAAATAATAAAGGGGCTAGCAAATTTCGACTATAATGAACGTTTAAGTAAGCTAAACATGTATACACTGGAAAGAAGAAGAAGGAGGGGGGATTTGATTCAGCTTTTCAAGTTTGTAAAACAAGGGGACACAGAGGGCTTAAATTTCAATAGGGATAACAGAACAAGGGGCCATGGGTATAAATTGAATAAGACACATTTTAATCGGGATTTAAGGAAAAACTACTACTTTAATAGGGTAATAGACAGTTGGAACGCGTTGCCAGAAAATATAGTTAATTCAAAGGGAGTGTACGAATTTAAGACACAATTGGATAGTCAGTGGGAATTGGAGAATTCATAAACAAAGGACCAGCCTTGTTGGGCTTGAGCCTGTAGCTGGTCGTCAATATTTGTATTTGTATTTGTATTTGAGGTGGTCTCCAATCATATTGTCGAGTTCGCAAAGAGGACAGGTAGCTAGTTTCACTTCTCCAATATGGTGTAATTATCTTGACCGGTAAGGAGACAAAAACAAGCTACTCCAATCACTTTGGGAATGGAGTCTGGGATACAAACTTTAAATTTATGAAAAATGTATCACAAAAAAATCCTGAATTAAAAGTGATATTACTTTTCTCCAAAACTCAAATCTATTTAGCACCCATATCTTTACTTTTGAATAATGTATAAAATTTCTTGTTCCAATGTTGTAAAACTTCTATAAGCTCATCTTCTTTACAATCTACCCGTTCTTCAAAATAGCAAGTACATTTTACAAGCCCCTCACGATGGTACTATATATAACAGGCTATTCCTCAATCCAATTTAGATTAGATAGTCGCAACATTGGTCCGAAACTTAGCCAAATAGCATAAATAAATTAAATTCAATTTAATATAGATGGTATATGTTTAAGTTTTCTTTATGTGATTACGGTCTTTTTATGTGAATACGTCTTTTTATGTGAATGCTCTTCCTTCAAAGTAGCATGTAAATTCTAAAACCCCTCACGATGATACTATATATAACATGTTATTCATCAATCTAATCTAGATTAGGTAGTCGCAACATTGGACACAAAACTTAGAAAATGGCAAAAATATATTTTATTCGTTTTAATATAAATAGTATATGTGTAAGTTTTTTTTTATTTGAATATGTCTTTAGATTTGGAACAGTACTGGAGGTATGCTTGATAAGTCTAGTGTTACAAATAATTTGTCTTATGATTCTATAAAACTAGAAGAAATATTATGATGATAAATATATAACATCGTGTAGATACCCGCCTTACATCGAAGTTCTACGGTGTCGGGCAAGCTTTGGGCCGGTGCACCTTTGTATTGTTTGGAGTGAAAGCTGCTTAAATGGTGTCATTCGAAAGTTAATAAGCTACTCTACGTTTAATATTCCCCCTCAAGTCCTGCAGTAGGCCTCATAGTGGCGAGGGGGTGCCCCTGGGCGGAACGGGCGAAGTACGTCGGGAGAATTTTCTCCTGGTAGGGTCACCCAAGGCGTGAAGGCCGTTCCATTATGCTCAGCTAACGGCTGCAGGCGAACTCAGAGGTCAAGTCAGTCTTCTGCCCTAGTGGTTCCTCTAAACAAAAAGAAGCTGCAAATCACCCTTAGCCAGATGGACCAGTCGTATTATGATTCTCATACTGCATCGTCCGTCTCGCAGGATAATCCGGGACGCGTTCGGGATTTAGGCAGAGGGTCTCGTCCGAAAAGTAGGTTACAGTCTCCACACAATTATAATAACTCTACAAAGAATCTTCGTATCATCCAGTGTAATATCAATGGTCTTAGTACTCCTGCAACTAGGCTTAAACTTGATCAGATTTTAGATTTGGCAGACAAATACCGAGTAGATGTAATAGCACTCCAAGAAACTAAGCTCGGAGAGACGCGGCAGTTCAGTGTTAAGGGATATAGTGTACTACGAAAAAATAGAACTGCGGGAGGTGGTGGCCTTATGTTCCTTGCGAGAAATGTGCATTTTAAAACCATTCCCGACGCCATCGAGCCATCAGGTGCCTTGGAATATCAGGGATTGAGGATTCTCTCCAAGGATCGTAATATAGACATTATAAATACCTACCACCCTCCCAATAACTTAGGACTTCCGACTGATATGATTGAAGGTTTTCTTGGAGACAACACACTTGTTCTCGGAGACCTAAATGCAAAACATGCTGAGTGGGGATCCCCTACCACTAACAATAGAGGGACTGAGCTTGTAAATTTGGCAAATGACAAAGCTTTTCTTTTTTTAAATGATGGATGCCATACCTATCACTCGCATAGTTATAATTCGACTGACGCTCTAGATATCTCTATGATCAGTCCCGGCTTGTTTCCTTATTCATCATGGAGAGTTCTAGCCGAGGTGGGAAGTGACCACCTTCCAATACTTATAGAAATCGACTTTAAAGTGAACTACCATGGAGATAGTAGGCTCCGCTGGAACTTTCGTAGAGCCGATTGGTCTTTATTTGAAAAATTGTCAGAGGAGATGTTCGCTCAGAGCTCTCCATCAGAGGACCTGGAGAGAGAATGGTCTGGCCTTAAGTTCATAATGAAAAAAGTCGCAAAGGCCTCCATTCCTCGTGGAAAGTGGAAAGGGAAGAAGCGTTTATTTATTCACGCGAGCGACCCCGTCCAATCGCTCATCCAAAGGAGATCGGAACTTCATGGGGAGGTAGCTCTGAGTTCTCGTATGGACAAAAAGATTGAACTAAACAAATTAAATGCTGAAATCAAAAGACGCTATGTCGAGATAAAGCGTACTAACTGGCAGGACACATGTAGAAACTTAGACCACAGAACCCCAGATTCAAGGCTGTGGAAATTGACAAAATGTCTTGATAAAATGCCGGTCAATAATGAAGATACCAACACTATCGTTGGGGATGACGGTTCAACTGCTGTAAACGACCAAGAGGCAGCCGAGACTTTGGCCAAGCATTATGCTAAGGCGAGCAGAGTGACATTCAGTAGATCGGACAAAAGGCTGTCCAGAATTACAAGAAACCTAGTGAAATCCTGCCGAGATTTGAGGACAGAGAACCCTTTATTTGATGATGATTTCACAGCAGATGAACTATCTTACGCTCTTCAACACCAAAATCTGACCAAGTCACCAGGTCCGGATGGAATTCATGGTCAATTCCTAAGCCATCTGGGTTTTCTAGGCAAAAGTAGGCTGCTTCATCTCTTCAATTTGTCTTGGTCAACTGGGAAACTTCCAAGGCAATGGAAATCGGCCATAGTCATCCCCATTCGTAAACCCAACAAGAAAGCCAGTTCTGTTGACAGTTACCGTCCAATCTCTCTCACCTGTATTATATGTAAACTTATAGAAAGGATAATTTTGAGAAGATTGACACACCACCTTTTGTCAAATAACTTGATTCCACCAGAGCAATATGCGTTTAGAAGAGGCCATGGCACAATGGACCAGATTCTGTTCTTCAGTCAAAGTGTTAGAGATGCCCAAAATTGCAAACCCACAAAACATACTTTGGCGGTTTTTCTAGATCTATCTAAGGCATTTGACAGGGTTTGGAAGTATAAATTACTTAACAAGTGTTACAATGACTTTAACATCAAAGGTAGAGCTCTCCCATGGATCTCAAACTTTCTAAATCACAGAAATTTTTGCGTAAACTTTCAAAATAAGCAATCAGGATTTTACAGGTTGTATCAGGGAATCCCTCAGGGTTCCGTACTCAGTCCTACCCTGTTTTCCATGTTTATTGCAGGAATTGAAAAAATTGTATCACCATGCCAGATTGGCATCTTTGCAGATGACATTGTGTTGTGGTCTAGTGGTTCAGACATAGGAAAACTGGAATCTAATCTAAACGGATCCTTAGAAGCTGTCCGTGATTTCTCAAACTCTCACAGGTTAAACTTCAATCCCTCAAAATCAGTTAGTAGCTTCTTCACCACTAATAGACACCTCTACAATTATTCTCCTGCAGTGTACTTTTCTAATCAGTTACTGGACTGTGACAAATATCCAATTTACTTGGGTTTTACATTGGATCCTGAGATAAACTGTAGGAAACATATAGAGAAAATAGCAGATAAAGCTAGAAAGCGTCTACAGATTTTGAAGTATATTTCAGGTAGAGACTGGGGAGCTGATGCTTCCACTCTCAGACTTACTTTTTGTTCCCTCGTGCGTCCCATTCTTGAGTATGGTTACCAGGTATTTCAAACGGCTTCTGCTTCTAACTTAAAGATCTTGGACAGAGTACAATTGAGTGCAGCAAGAATAATCACTGGGTTAAGGAATAGCTGCCCTAGTGAAGTGGTCCTATACGAAGCTGACATTTTACCTCTGACTACGAGATATAGGATTGGTTCTTTTAAATATTTTAATAAATTGTCAAGTCTTGGTGATTTTAACAGGACTGCTGAATTCACTTTGAAGTGGAGGAGTAATCAGCGTTTAAAGAGAGACACCCCGATGGAATTTGTGAGGAAGGAGGGTTTTATTGATTTTGAGGTTATTCCTTCGACCACTTTTAACTGCTTGCCTCCGACGGTGTCCCTTGAGAATGTCAGTTTTAATGATGAACTGAAGACTCATGCCAATAAACAGACGGATCACCCAGACCTTTTGAAACAGTTGGCCCTGGAGGTTGTCAATAGCATCCCTTCTGATGCATTGGTCATCTATACGGACGGTAGCAAACTTGAAGACGGTAGAACCGGGAGTGGTGTTTTCATCAACAGCGCTGAGGACAAGGTCAAATGCAGCATCCGAAACCCTGACCATTGTTCAGTCTTTAGATCGGAGATCATAGCAATTGGTGCAGCCCTTAATTATGCACAGTCCACTGATAAAAATTGTATTTGGATTTTGACTGATAGTAGGAGTGCTATACAGTATTTCAAAAATTGGCCACAAATATTTGACATCCCAGACCAGGATATTCTGAAGCTTCTCTGCGAGATTGGCCTGAAAACACCAATAAGCCTCCAATGGATTCCATCGCATATCGGGGTGTATGGCAACGAGACAGCCGATGTACTCGCCAAGAATGGCTGTGATCTCCCTATGGACTGTTTGAATCGCCTCACTCCCACTGAGGTCCACTCCCTGGGAAAACAACGTTTGCTTTCCTTGTGGCGCCGTACGCCATCCCACCATTGGTATGCTGGCAATCACCCCGGACTCTCAATCAAATGCTGTGGCCCTCGGCCTTTTCAATCGGCCATGGCCAGATTTCGAAGTGGCCATCTTAAATGTATCAAATTTCAGAACGGGGAGAGAATTTTCCCTCCTTGTTCCTGTTCCCTACCTGCCAGTCCTGATCACCTTCTTCTCTGTCTTGGCGCTTCGTATAAGCAGCTGTTGGTTGATCAGGACTTTTTGCAGGTATATGGGGATCTGGCACGACGGGGCCTTCTGGACCTGGTGTAGGCTTTCCTACACCAGGGGGATGTGCAACAACAACAACGTTTAATATTGAATAACAATCGTGCACGAGAAATTGATGATAATTGAGTGGAATTTAAATAAATATAATATTTAATGATTTAAGAACTAGTAGAAACGTCTAAAAGATAAATATAATGCCGTGTAGAAAAAAGTTATCCGTGTCTGCTATGACCTTCGTAACCAGTGTAACTTTGGAATGTTTATAGTAAAGACTGCGTGGTGTTATTGTAAATCTATCGATATTTTTAGCATCAGGGTGTTTCTTCTAGTTTTATAAAATTATCCTTCAACAATAATATCAAACTACAATTTAACTGTTCACAATGTAAAGTAATTGAATATTCACAACAATTAATAGTTCGAACTTCATTTGTGATTCGCTCCACAATCCAACATTGGGCCCGGGTGTTCACGTCAAAGCAATTACTTGCGTCCTCCGACACAAACTAGCATTTTTATTTACTTCTGAGATATGGACGAAATGACCAAAATTGTACAAACAAAATATGACGCTACACTCAAGTAAAACAAAAGCATGAGGAATGAGTGGTTGTTAATAGACGGAACCTATGTTTGAAGGTTCAGGAAATTATGGCTGATTACATCAATTCATAATAGAAATAGGGGCTATATTTCATTGCGTTAGTTGTTAACATTCATCTTTGGTGATTACCGTAGTAACGATCTAAACAATATGTATGCGGCTTCACTTACGAATATTCCAGTAATTATTAACATAAAGAATTAAATAAATGTTACATTTTGTTTTACATCTGTTAAAAATACATTTATACTACAGATACATTTATACTACTAATACTACAGATACTAAAACAAAACATTTTGTTTTAGTGTATCTGTATTAAATTTTTTACATAATTTCATCTACAATGACAACTCAATTTCATTTTACTAAAACCTGAATGATTTGTTTTGTGTTAACTCAATTAATTAGCGTAAAATATGCTGAAAGTAATATGGTTCTCTTGCACAAACCTCGAACTTATCATTCATAAAATTACATTACATTTCAGAACTTTCTTATTAATACTGGTCAAAGGTAGCCCGGTTGGAAGAGTAGCGGATTCGCAACCGGAGGATTGTGAGTTAGAAACTCGATCCAACCTAAGACCGTTATATTTGTGCGTGGTGGTGCATTAAATCTGTCATGACCTTAAATGTCCTCACGTTGACATGATGTGGAAGTATGAAAAGTGGTATGACCTCGTCATCTGACTATGGTTCAAAATTACCGATGTCGTTCTCGTACAGACGCCAGTTACCTGTCTTGTTATTTCAACTTGTTTTAATTCAACTATCTACTTACCGCATTAAACTATTGGAACAGCTACACTCTACGTTTATAAGCGATGGCAACGGCCTTGGCGATTTTTTTGGCGCACTTCTAAAGTCGCCAAGGAAAGAATTATTTCCTAACTCTTATTCTGTCACAAATTTTTTTTTCTTTTCGCAACATACTTTTTAAACACATTTCAGACCGTGTAAAAAGTATATTTTTTAAAAACTTTCACAAAAAGTAGTAAGTTGAAGCACATATCAAAACACATTTGTGAACAAGCAGACAAACTAAGTTACGAATGTTGGGTAAGAATACCCTGAAACGTATCAATTACACTAAATACAGTGGGCATGTTGAAGAAGAAAAAGATTTACAAAAGAAAAAACAAAGCAAGAAATAATACAACCTGATAACGTTAGAATTCTTTAGTAAAAAAATAATGAAAACGAAAATGGTCAAAAAAACAAAACTCTTAATCGTATCGTGAAAACTATTATACTAAAATAAAAAATTCCACAGCTGTCAAAATACAAATAAATGGACCAATGGTATTACAGAAAACGATTTAAAAGGACCAATGCAATCGAAGGATATTTTAAAAACAAAATAACCAATGGGAGGAAAGAAAAAATTTCAAACGAATCAATGAAAGCAAACGACTTTAACAGATTTTGGAAGAACTTTCTAGAATATTCAAAATGAAAATTGAAAGTTTCCGTTTGCCGAAGTTGCCATGAAACCCACAACAACAATAACGAAAGATGGGTTGCCTATATTTATCGTAACTCGCTACTAGAAGTGCGCAAAAAAAAATCGCCAAGCCGTTGCCATCACTCATAAACGTAGACTGTAGCTGTACCAAACTATTATGTTATTTTAACAACAGTAACAACTAAGTCAAATTTTATTTTAACCTGAATGCTTTGTTTCGAATCAACACATTTAATATGTATTAAATTTGCTGAAAGCAGCATGGTTCTATTGCACAAACCAAACTTTTCAGTCAAAATATTTCATTACTGATCACAACTTGGTATTGTGTATTATGAGAAAATAATTTTTTTTTGTTTCGCTCACATTAAAAAAATTGAAGAGATTTTATGTTTTAAAATTTCTTTAAGCAAGACATTTTGTTTTTATAAACTAATCTGTTCACTTAGTATCTTGTCTTAACAAAGTAGTTCTACCATGTTTTACTAAATGGTATTTGCAACTATTTGGTAATTCTTACTCGCATGTGCACTTAATCTAATCTGTACGAGCTCAGTAATTTGGTAATTTTTTTTAGTTAACGTCGTACTACAGCAACACAACGGGCTATTGACGACGTTGCGGGATCAGTCCCTTAAGGGAAAGATTCGATGACAACACCTCGTAATTTTGAACCACGGTCAGATGACGATAGTACGTGCTCAGATTTGACGTATCAGGTTTACGTCAGGTATGCATTAGTATTGTGTATTATGAAAAAACGAATCTTAATTGCTTAGCTCACATTAAAAAAATTCACGAGATTTTGTGTTTCAATATTTGTAAAATCAAGACATTTTAATACCAAAATTAATCTGTATATTTAGTATCTTGTCTTAGCAAATTAGTCCTAACATCCCTGAAGACATCAAGACATTTTAATACCAAAATTAATCTGTATATTTAGTATCTTGTCTTAGCAAATTAATCCTAACATCCCTGAAGCAGAAAGTGCTTAAGACTGCCACATACGTCGCAGAACAAAGTCTTTGCAGAAAAACTTTTTCCTTAATTTTATCAAAATTTTGGCCGATTTTTCTGCAGTGCAAAGCGCGCTCCTTGCCACATAACTTTTATTTTTTAGCTACGGAACAGCCTGACTACAAAGCCCCAATTACCACAAACACTTTATAAATAACACATCTTCTGTGTCAATGACAAAATATTTAGCTTCAAAAGTAATCTACAGAATTGCAAATTCTGAAAGTATGTCTCGGTTTTAAATAAAATTAATTAATTAGTTTTGATGTTTTATTATAAATATGTAATACATATTTAGCCGATATTTGTGATTTACGACTGTTTTTGATTTTACTGCAGTTTTCAAAATTCGGACAAAATGCCTGAAGAACAAATGCAATTGCTTGGAGTTGTATTGCAGAACACTGAATATAATTCTGCACCTGGGCCTATTATATTTTACTAAATGGTATTTGCAACGATTTGGTAATTCATACTCACATGAGCACTTAATATTCTATCTGTATTATCATAGTACTTTCTCGGCTTTAGAGGCTCAGAAAGTATTCTATCTCAAGACAATCCCTTTCATCCTCAAATAAAATATATTTCCCATTTCATTCCACAAAAAAGCAATAACAAGTAGACGATCCTCAAGTTTACAATCGGTGTCCCCTTTCGCTAGTACGGGGCCTTTAAGTGCCGCCCCACTCTGCCCAGAGGAGACATCTGTCTGCTCTCCATCCACGTAAATGACATCCTCTTTTCAAGGAGGAGATACACTTAGGGACGGGCCAGAAACGCTGGAATCTCCCCCGAAAGTCGTAAAACACCGAGTGGAGATATCCGATGGATTTAAGTCGGAGGTAATCGAGGATTTTGTTTTGTGCTGGGAAATAAAGTATTTGATCCGATTACATGGAACAGAGACGAGACCACCCTGCGTGAGAAACGATGATGTACGAGACGTAGAGCACGATGCGTGTATCGGGTGATCGAGATGGTTTTTCTTTGCTGTCTTCTCTGCAATGTCTCACATGGTGGCGTGAAGTATGCAAGTTATTAGTTGTGTTCTTTTGAAGATGTGAATATTAATTTATCGAGAAGATGTCCTCTGGAAAGCCTTGTAAGTGAGCATACAAAATGTACGACATCCGATAGCATTGTTGTTGGTTGGTTGGTTTAGGGTTTTATGGCGCAATGGCCATATTTAACCAAGCCGAGCCAAATACACGACTGAAAACTTCAAGAAAAAAAGCGTTGTGAAATGAAACGCGAGACGGATTGGGGAATTGTGATCGGAATGAAAGAAAAAGACATACCTAGAGCGCGACCACCGTTTTTACTAAATCCAGTAAACCTCGTGAAGGAAAATGATTACTCGAGTATCTCATGTCTATGTAGCCCGTATGCATCTAAAAAAGATGTTTCCCTGAGAGCTGAGTGGGGGAAATTAACACTTTAAATGGTTTTGACGAGGTATCTCGTTCATTAAGATCTGACCAATTTTGCTTCTGATGAAACATCTAGTTATCAAATTTAGATTTTCTTTATGATGACAAGACCTTATCAGTTTTCTTCTAACGACTAGATATCCCGTCCAACGAAACGTTGATAGTTTTGCTGGTGGTAAAATACGTGGTCACCAAGATACTGTTGATATTTTATGCTGACAAGATCAGGATTTGGCGAATTTCCTTCTTAAGAAAGAAGTATCTCATCATCAGGATCTAGTCAATTTTGCTAATGACGAGATAATTTGTCGATGGAACTACAAGGAGGGTTAACTTCCCAGCCTGTCTACATTCTGCAACCTCAACAACTCCTTCGCATATTTTGGATTGTATCGGCGTCCCTGTGTCGTCCCTGTATTTTGGATTGTAGCGGCTCTTGATCTCCTGGATGAACAGAAGTTGATAGTTGTGTGGTGAAAAACATGATTTTTTCAACTTGGTCTAGGTTAAACTTTGACAAAGAGTATTAGTAACTACTACAAACAAACAATGGTATTCATAAATGATGAAGCTGTAGGATAGTGCTTTCGTAGTTAAGCTTTTCCTGCTCTTTGTTACAGGTGTCTAGTCCACGACTCTCCACTCAGCCCTGTACGTCTTCGTCATTTTGGCAACTCAAGCAATGAAGAGAAAGGTACTGTCCCTCTCCTAGGAGATCAAAACACAGTCGGCAAGCATACAACCACCAGTCGTGACACAGCGAAAATAAGCGAATGAAATCATTGGAAGTGACTTCCAAGAATCTCTACACCAATAATAATCGAACCTCGTGGATTCTAGATACCTTATTTTCTGTTTATTTATTATTTAAATTCATCCTCTTATGGGTAGTGCTGAATCCTCTTAAAGAATGGCAGCAATGATGTACTTGGTGGTATGTATGGAAAATGTCATTTGGATTGAAGCACGTAAGGCATGTGTTGTTGTGTTCTAGTGTTTTTGAAGTTGTGCATAATAACTTATTGAGCAACTTCCAACAAGTGTTGGCATGCATAAATATCCTTCTCTTATGTAGTTCGCTTAGATCATGACAATGAAAGATTCTGTTTTCGTAGCTAATCCAGAGAAATAGTAGATGTTCTAAGTATGAATTTAATAACTGAATTGTCACGATTCCCTGACTTTTACCACGTTGGTTACGAACACAGATAAGTTACAAAGACAGTTGTTCTTGTGCTCTAGTTGTTGTTGTTCTAGTTGCTATTGCTCTAGTTGCTATTGCTCTAGTTGCTATTGCTCTAGTTGTTATTGCTCTAGTTGCTATTGTTCTAGTTGCTATTGTTTTAGTTGTTGTTGTTGTTATTGTTGCTATTGTTCTAGTTGCTATTGTTCTAGCTGCTATTGTTCTAGTTGCTATTGTTCAAGTGGATGACAGTCCATGTGTTCGGATGCGAAACAAGGTATGAAATGTTGGGTTCTATTCCGAAAAAGAACACGAATTAGGACAGATTTGTTGTACATTTCAGAGGAGTGAGACCTTTTTTTTTGCACCGGACAGTGCGGCGTATGTACCTGAAACTTTGTACTATATTGTAAATAAATGTTTGTGTCCTATTGAGGTGTGCATGGACCCTCTGTTCTTGGTCAATATTCCACACACTGTCTATCAAATTAGACATATCTCGGTCACTCTGACATAAATAATATATATTTTTTAAATTTTATTAAATGAAAGCAGGAACGGATCCTGATATGGCAATATATCTTAAGGAGCTGATTTATGTATTAAAGATACAAAGATATTTATTAGTTCATTTATATAATTATTAAAATACATAACTCATCTATTTTGTGGCCATTCAAGAAATGCTCTAAAAACACGCTAAATAGATATTTAGTTTGAAAATGATACCAATATACTATTATTCAAATCGTAAAAACAAAATTCAATTTTGATTCGAAATATTTGTGTTATATACCAGAAGTAAACTAAGTAGATTCTACTATTAAAATACGAAAGCATCCAAATTCATATTCTGTATTTAAAATACAGTAAGATCCCGTTACAACGAATACCGATACAACGACAAATCCCGTTATTACGAAAATCATGGTAGTCTTCATCCGAAAAGCAATGAAAACAATGTTAAATGAATCTCAATATAACGAAATGATCGATTTTTGAAAATCCCGATACAACGAACTACTTGTATAGGCAAAAATGTTTTCCTTTCATGGTTCACTCAACTGATAACAAGCATGCGGTTTCTTTAGATTCAATGAATTTCGTTTTAGTCGGTCTGAAACCAGCTGCCAAAATAAAGACTGGTTTTCTAAGAAACAAGCAGAAATTTGTCACTGTCGTAACCGTATTTCCCGCCTAATTCCACGGCTAAGCTTCAGCCTCTTGACCAAGGCATCATCAGAGCTGTAAAATCACGCTACAGAACCTTTTTGTTAAGTCAAATTCTATGCGATTTGGAGAAAAATATCCAAATAATCCAAAGAAAATGCAACGTGAAAGGAGCTATCGAATGGATATGTGGATCTTGGGATGACATCAGTCAATCAACAATAACCATCTGTTGGAAACATATGCAACCACAGCCAAACACGCCAATTCAGTTTCAGAAGAAGCCGACTTGAAAGATGAATTAAATACGCACGACATTCAGCAATCTGAGTTGGAGAAAATTTGGAACGCTGCAAAAAATAAAACTTCGGTTCCTGACGACGTGAATTTGAAAAATTATCTCAGTGTAGATGGGGGGACAACGTTTCAACATGTTATGAACTGACCGAAGCAGACATCATCCAATCCATTAAAGACAGCTAAGATGAGGCCAATGAAAGTAGTGAAGATGAAGAGGCTGTGTTTGGAGATGATGTGCGCAATGTCAGTTCTTCAGAAGCCTTAGCAAGTTTGGAGACAATACGGACATTTATTTCGTCACAAAGCAATGTGCCGGACTTCATCTTTACAAACATTCACCAGCTGCAAAATTATTTACTCTAAAATAGAACAGCAAACCTTGTTCAGAAGAAAATCGTAGACTTTCTGAAATAAAGTTTTGTTTCCTCGCATTTTGTTCATTTAGGACTAATGTTTCCCAAAATAGGTAAGTAAATTTCTTTTCAGGTTTTAGAAAATGCTATAACAATGTATTTATTTGAAAAATTGTTTTTCTCTGGCTGATTTCAATGAATTGTAATAAACTTTCTAATTGCAGTAGCTAATCATAGTGTTATATGTAGTCTTCTTTCGAAACAAAAGCCAAATTTACTTATTTAAATGTTTTTTTATTCGAATTAGCAAAATTTCGTTATAGCGAACTTTCCGTTAGAGCGAATAAATTTTACAGTCCCGTGAAGTTCGTTGTAATGGGAACTTACTGTATTATAATTTTTGAAGTTTTAGTCAATGGAATCTGATTTAACTCTACTCTATTATAGTTTATAACATTTTTTCACTACACTTACTTAGAATTTTCATACAAATTAAGGTAGATATTACCTGTATTTACAATAAAAAAATATCAGGAATCATAAGAATACAGTACAAATTGCAGACAAATCGCATTGATAGTGCCTAGCAAATGCGACATTGCTAGTTGAAAAAACGTGGCAAATTCAATGATAATCTTTCATTTTTATTCAGTTTACTATTTTATTTTAAAATCTTTCTACTTTTAATTAAATGCAAAAGTTTCATGCAATTTAACTGATAGTACAATGCAAAACTTTTATTCAAACTTATTTCAGGAAAAAATAACTTTCATTACTTTTAACACTTTATACATGTGGAGTGTATGAATATTTTTTATAATCTGTTCATATTTTTAATTAAGATCATAAAGTCTACTAAGGGTAGTGCGGTTTAAATTAGTTGGATATTTTTGTAACATTTTTCTAAAAATAAAATTAAGCTTACCTGTACTAAGTAAATAATTTTTTTATAACTAAAGAAGAGTGAGAAATATTAACTTCTAACTTCAAGTGCGTTCATAAGAAAGTGAAAAGAGGAAACTTCTTTTGTCCAATAGCGGGCACTAGGCTTTTGCTTGGCCACTATTAGGCCGGAAGCGATGGTCACTTGTAAAGGGGTTCCCAGTGGATGGACCATCATAGCCCTAACAAGGATAGTACAATTTACATCCATACCCTGACCCCGGATTCGAACCAGGAACCTTCCGATCCAAAGGCCAACACCTTGACCACTAGACCGGTGTAAAGAGAAAAATTATATACATAATTTTTTCAATTGAGAAATACGATGGATAATACCTCAAGGCACTATAATCCTATATAAGAATACCAGTTTGTAGCTCACATTCAACAATCTCGTGTAATTCGAGTATTTTATTCTCATTTAGCAATTCCTCGTAAGAATAAGAGTTTGTAGTTCACACACATTTAACAATCTCGTGTTCGAAAACGAGTTTATGTTGTTGTTTCTTATGGCTACACTGGCCGACCGGAGGAGTGCCAGGCCCGTCGAAGACGACAAGAGGCGAGGGGGTGCGCCTTCCATGTTATTGAGCCCCATTGGGAGGAAGTCCGACTTTGCTCGACATACATGGCACATCCGTTTTACCGGAAGGCCCCTTTCATACATCCACTCAAACATATCGTAATTTAGATCCCAATCAAAGGCCGATAACCCCCTGATCAGGAACCCCCAGAGGTATTGATTTGGTATGGGAACATGGGGGACTTTGTGACTACGACCTATTTAACGTGCCCCAGTCACCATTAGTGAACACGACGGTCTTTAGTCAGGTCGAAGCGCCGATCTCGCAATCATCAGAATTGCTGGCTCCGCCGAGGACAGAACCCACAACCCTTCTGATGCGAGCCCGACGCTCTACTGACTGAGCTACCGCGGCTCCAAACGAGTTTATTAATTAATTAAGTTATTATCCTGTTTATTCAAAGCTTGTTAAGAATGTGACAAAAAATCATACGAAAACACACATTAATAACCAATAAAATAATACGTTTAGAAATAATACGAAATATATTACATACGTATTTCATACATTTATACAAGCAACAACAATATAGTAAAGCCCTTAAACTGAGATTCTGTGAGACCTAAATCCACTTTTACTGATAGCTATTATCACCACTTTTGAGAACTTTTTCTCCTATCATTTATTAAAAGCTTTAACATCTTAAAGAATTAAAGAATATTAGAAAGATACTTTCCACTTGTATTCCTATTAACGTATGTAAACATGGAATCATTAACTGATAGCACAGACTTGAATGATTCATAAACTTCATATTATTCATGGTAATCTCTTTAAAATAATACTGAAGTGCGAAACACTGTTACGTCCATTGCGAGAACACATAAGAGGAAAGACGACATTCCAAAAAAATCCTGTCCTGGAATTCAAAAAAAAGATTCAGTACGAAAAAGCATTCATATCCGTCCAGAGAAAAAAGAAGCATATCTGCAATTAAAATTTTACGATGCAGAAACATTTGTACTTAATGAGACCCGGTGGAATTTTAATGGAAGTGGTTAGAACTTATCCAGTTACGAAATAATTTAGATATTTAATTTATTCAAGAGATTCCTACAACATATTTTTTGTACTTGATATTCTCTTGAAAAGACAATGAGTGAAATTTTTTTGAAGAATGTGTTCTATCGCAGAAGAATTAAAATTTTACTTATCTTGTAATTGAATCTCTAGTAAGCTGCTTTTATTTCCTTTTATTCTTTTCTTTCTCAGGTAATTGCATTCTGCAAAAGTCCACTAAAATACTTGTGATGCGTAAATTTTGAGCTATTCAGTGGACAAACAAAGTTATTGTACGAATAACATAAAATGTATTGTATTTTATTTAAAAAACTATTTTTTTGCGAACTTTAATTTGGGTTTTTCATCAGCTTTGAGATTGTACGTGAAACTATTTTGCTTGTTTTACTACAATTAATACCAAACATAAGAGGTGTTTCTTAAGAATAAAATTTTCACTCCAACAAATGAATTCAAAGTAGAACTTCGTAGGCAGTTTAAAATATAATCTAATATTTTTATTTCGTCTTCTAATACAATTATTCAGCAAAAACTATTTTAAATGTTTTCAAAAAATTTTCTAAAACTATAAAAGCTGTCGTCGAATCGATTATATATATTATTGTTTCACCGTTGCGTTGCGTTTGTTTACATTGTAACAAATCGATGTTACTGGAATTCGATTCCATTAAAACTACAGCTAGGTACCCAGCAATTTTGGAAATTTTTCGTTTGGATTTACACATGAGTTAAAAGGTTCGACGAAAAATTTAAAGCTAAAATGAAAAATATTTTTGAGACAGCTGGCGAAATGTTTTTCTTTCTTGGAGTAAAAACGTATACATGTCCGTCTTGATCAAATTTAATGAAACTTTATCGAATGTTTACTCTGTTATGATATTTGTTTATTCGCGTGCCCGACAATTGTTTGTAAGAATGGCAGACGATTATCGTTTGCTCTGTGCATTGAAATTTTGACTCACAAAAAATTAAGAATCATTTGCAGTTTAATTATTTATTATTATTTAGACACCGGTTATGACAACATTTAAAATATATGTTCATAATTTTCGGTATTGTTATGGTTAGAACTGTTCACATTGAGAACTCTTCGGCGATCTGCACCCAAATTTAAAAACATAATGTTCACAAACCTTAGAACTGTAGTTTTGTTTTAGTAGTTAGACAGAAAATTAGGAATCACTTGCGTACTATTTGTATTACACTTGAAAGAGCTGCAATAAAAACTTCTTAGACCAGCCTACAATAGGTTTCAAAGGATCTCATCTTAACCATGGCATGCTTTCCATTAATAGATTGGACAGCGAATCAGAAGAGAGCTGTGAAGATCTGGCTTTTATAGCATGTTTTATAAAAGCCATCGAAATTTTACTACGAACATTTCTCCCTAGAGTAGACACCTGAGGGCTTTGATTAGAAACCTAGCACAATTTCTTTTTAAGTACAGGTTCATAAGCTTAGCAATGTTAATCCCAATTATAGCCAACGGTGTTTTATACATTGTAATGTGATTATAATCATTTACTTTTTTCTATTTTTAAAAGAAAACCAATGGACCTAGAACTCTTAAACGTGACTATGTAACAAACCTGTGCGCGATTTTATTTTCTGTAGTATAAACAATTTTAGTTTGTACTAATGTCAACAGTGTGACTCTTTTTTTCAGTATCGGCATTTAAATAAATTTTACAACTAACACTTGGGCTAAAAAGATGTCAAAAATGTGCTTTCCATACGTGTTACATGTAGAATAGTGCTTTTTCTACGGTTATGCATAGCATGTCACGTGGAGTGCTACGAATTTGTTATTTTATTCTATCTTTAACCTACCCCCAAAGTGGTTTCGACGAGATATTTCGTTCATCACATTCTGAAATTTTTTTCTCGTGATGAGATTTATCGTCATCGAAATATTGCCGATTCAGTTTACCACTACAAAATAGAGATCTTGTCAGTTTTTTTCCTAATGACGAGATATATCGTCAACCAAAATCTGCTAAAGGTTTTGGGAGTGACGAGATAGCTCGTCTTGTTACCTGCTCGAAATACTTAAAGGAGTCCAATAGACAAGTTTTCAAGTTTCATAGCTATTCGAAGGTAAATTGCTTCGAATTTTGGCAGGGAAATGCACAAACCAGAGAAAGTGATAAATTAAATTATATGATTCTGTCCCTCTTTCGATAGTATTGCATTATAAAAAGTTCATGGTTTTTACTTGCCCCATCGTGTGAGAGAAATAGGATCCCACGAAATACCAATAGAAATTAATTTTTTAATGATAGGTTCAAGCACGTAAGAATGTAGTCATATTAGTAAAGTCTGGGATTGTGTGTTAAAAATGCGATTTCTTTTAATGTTACTGAAACAGAGTAATTATTGGTTCAATATGAACTTTGTAAGTTTTGATTTCGTATTTTCCCCACCTTACCCTATTCGTTTATATGATACTAGGGTTCAGCCCCCTGTCTAGCAAAAGAGATTGAAATGTGTCCTAGCAAAAGGGATTGTTTATAAAGTATGATATTCCAAAAAGATATTTTTCAAATGCAAATTTGTTGTATTACAGAAAGGTTATACAGTAGCTCTTGAATCAAAACTCCAACATTTTGGAATTCAAATGAAAACTTTGAGCAAATTTTGAATCGAAATGTGAGCACTGCTTTGGAAATCGAATACCCAGCATGTCGTTTGTGTGTACATTTCCCCAGCACTCGATCCACCCTTACACTTTTCATTGAGTTTGTTGTCAGTTCTAGTGCAGTTACATTTTGTAAATCTACCGGAAGTATTTTTTTCTATTTCCCAGTAGTTTGTCCCAAAAAAATTTGAAACTTCCGTCATCGATCCAAAATTGTTTTCTTCAATATCAATTACAGTATTTCTACTGTCTTCATATTCTCAAACAAAATAGGAGTACCTCTAATCAAATATGCACTTTTTCTACGATTACTTTCAGTTCTGCCATTACGTCTTGCATCACTTTCAATTAAACTTTCATTGGCTCGTCTTGTCCGCTTTCTTTGATTTCTAATATAAACTGCAACAGCTCGACTAATATTCATTTTTTTTAAATAAAATTTCATCCGATAACGCTTTAAATTCAATTGAGGCAGTGGTAAACAAACGAGGCTTCGTGGTAAACAAACAATCGTACAGTGTTGCCAAAACGCAATAACAAATAACGTCCTTGTGTGCTATGTAAGATAATTATTGTTAGAAATTTGCACCAATTTATGGCAAAGTGCTAATTTCTCGCCACCTTTCTTAACTTTTTATATCTCGGCAACTGTATACATTTTTAAGCATTTATTTATAAAAACCATACTTTAAAAGTCTCATGATATTCTTCGATTGATCGTGACATCGATACGATCAAACATACACTTCAACTTTCACTCATTCACTTTTATTTTAATTCAAAATAAATTTTTGTGATTGGCTGATTGAAAGTTGAAGATGTATGGTTATGCAAATTACTTAATCTATATTTATGCAGACAAATGGATCTGCTGTATTGAGAGAGACAGATCTATTCTATCTTGCTACTGCTTGCTCGTTATCCCAGTCTGTTAGGTGGATAACATTCTTTATTTTATTTAAATATGTTTTTAGTTTAAAGTTTAATAAAAACTTTTTTTTATTTAAGTTTGTTTGGTCTACTTTCTTTTAGTTTGCTTTCTAGACTAACTGGTTACGTGCTAGGACCCACTACTGCATCATATACTGCTTGTTTGGTTACGATCTTCTATATCGTTCCCAATAATTATATATATATATATGTTAATTATTTGCTTGTTAACAATTTATGTTATACAATACAATGAATATATATAAATACAATGATTCTGATACTGATACAGTTCTCACAGTATTGTTGAGTAACCCTGTTATGTTATCTACACAATAATAACTACGTCACATTTGATGCCAGAGGCTTTATGTTATTACATAACACTACATTAGCTCCACAATTGTTCACGTCAGGTCCATACTCCATACGTGAATCTGAAGTCATCTCAGTGCACTAACATGGCCCAAGTATACATCTACTCCCATGCGCAGCATAGTAATAGGAGACCCGGGTGAAGTCCGACTTCCGAGGTTCAATAGCTTTGAATAGTTAGACCAGTCCAGGAAAGGACCTTGAATATATTAAAGCGAGCTCCGCGTCTCTTTGAATAGAGAAGAGCATTACAATTGGAGCTGTTTATAGCGATGCACAAACCGAGGACATAATACCAAAATAACTCCCATTAATCAGTTTTCAATACGTTGAAAACTAGAGTTTAATCTTTTTTGATCATTAAGAGATACAATTTATGTTACTTATTAACGTGTTATTTATAATTGTGCTATTTATATATATATATATAATTACCGTATTCAAAATTACAAATATTTTCGGCAATTTAAAATATTGTATTTCGTATCAAAGATAATTCCTCGAAAATCTTTCGTATCCATTCGTTAGTTTTTATTGTGTAACTGAAATATTCTAGTAGAAATATTCTACTGTTATGTCATTGTTCTCCATCTTATTCAACTTTTTGTGTCCTTCATTATCATTACAATGGATATTTTCCCTTAAAATCCTGATTACTTTGTATTACGTATTCTGAAAATATGCAATTGCAAAACATCAATGTTCATTGGCTATTTCAGAAATTGTTATTGTCCTCGTAGGGGTGAGATTTAACCCCAGGTGCAGAATATTATATTCAGTGTTCTACAACACAACTCCAAGCAATTTCAACTGTTCTGCAGGCATTTTGTCCTAATTTTGAAAACTGCAGTAAAATACAAAACAGACGTAAAACACAATTATTGGCAAAAAATGTATTACATGTTTATAATGAAACATCAAAATTAATAACTTACTGTATTTGAAACAATGCATACTTTCAAAATTTGTAATTCTGTCAATAACTTTTGAAGTTATATATTTTGTCATTGACAGAAAATGTGTTATTTATAAAGTGTTTGTGGTAATTTTGGGCGTTGTAGGGAGGTTGTTCAGTAGCTAGAAAAGAAAAAAAGGTGTGGCATGGAGCGCCCTTTGCACTGTAGAACATCGTAATTTATGGTTTAAAACAAATCGATTAAAATTTTGACAAAATTAAGGAAAAATTGTTCTGCGACGTACGTCGCAGTTTTAAGCACTTTCTGCTCCCGGGGGTTTAATCTTCTTGGCTGGATGCCTTGAAGATGTGTTTCGTCATTAAGGTATCAGTACACCTTTGAAATGTCATTTTCGACAAAAATATCGATTTTCTAATTTTGATAGAATATTAAAATATAATCTTTTTTCTATAAAATACTACTTGAATTGTGTTTCTATCTAATTTAGAACCGAAGTTATAGCGTTTTAAAAATTAGTCGAAACTGATTTTTTACACCGGTAGTGCTTGTTAGTAGACGGAAGTCATCTTAAATGTTTGTTTGCATTCCTTATTTCTTCATAATCGTATTTTAAAAGTGAAGAGTTTACTCAAGTAAGCCAAAATTATTAAATTTAAATATATTACTAGATTTTTAATGTATCTGGCAGCGTATTATTTTTTAATTGGTGATTCGAAAATGGCAATAAAATAGCTATTCATTGCGTTGTTTTGTATGTTTTAGATATTTTGAATTCACCTAGCGCTTATTTCAATACATATTTCTTTTGAAAACTTTCACTTTATTTATTCAACCTTTACGCTGCGGCGCTTAGATTTTTTTCAATCGTCTCACAGAACGGCTCTTTAGCCTGCATGTCCAACACCCCCCCCCCCTTACCTAATTACCTAGCTTAATTGACATACTTAATTGAGTGATAGAGCCTTGAGTGGCATTTACGACTGTCGCTTTCTTTACATAGTATTGTGCAGTGTACCGTTTGGCATGAGAGATATCACCGGAAGGACCTTCTGCCTTTCCCCCAAAGCTTTCACACCTCACGGTCGACAGGGTAGGGAAGCGAACAAAAGGAGGAACACTGTAGAAGTCAGTCGCTGACAGTTCGCAAATGGTGATCGATGCCAGCTGTCACTTAAAAGGGGGATAACATCCACAGTATACAGATCTATACCGTTCCGATATTTGTAAACTATGTTTTAATGGTAACAATTGTCTATCTGCCGTAGCTCAACGGTTAAAATGCCTTCCCGGTGAAACCCAGAATCCAAATGAATGTATGAATGGTGCGATATGGCAAAGAGTACCAAAAATGAATTCGTTTGCCTACAAACTTAACAAATTGGGGAGAATGATACTATGATTCAGTTTAACGATGGCTTTAAAACCTGTTTATCAATTTAAAAAAAACTAAAAGTTTCTAATCCTGTGTATTTTAACTTGAAAGGATATAGTTACTTGGATCAGGCGAGAATTAAGAATGTTAAAAGACTTTCTACTCCCCAATTAAAAAAGCGTAAAAAGGTGCTAAAAGCACTTAGAAAGAAAAAAAATATCGTTTTTGAATCTAAAGAGGGGGAAATATATAAATATGATGGATTTCAGTTTTTAAAATGCATTAGTTAAAACAAATTTGATACACAAAACTTGTTTTTGCCATTTTCTCATAATAAGATTTTTAGTCGATTTCGATTTTGTCTACGCAAAACATCATAAAACACATTTTTATGTATGAAATGCTTTAAAATTTGGCATGATTACGTTTTAATTGCTTATGAAGGGAATAGACTCTGCTCATGATTGTAGATTAATTCTTTTTATTTTTTATATCAATTTATATTTATTGTTGCAATATATTTTATTAATTTTTCAACGATGTATTTTTCGATCAACCATAACTCTTAAAACATCTTCAGAAATATTATGTGAAAAGTCTATTCCCTAGATAATATTGTTAGATTTGTTATTTAGTGTTTAAAATCTTGATATTTTGATTGAAATTTTAGTTATCAGGTATGACGTATGAGTAATTTTTGTTAAAATTTCACCCATTTTTCTTGCATAAAATTTTTTTTTCAATGTAAACAAAGTTTTTATAGTATTTTTCTGTGTTTTATGTTATGTTTCAATTTAAAACGTAGTTCTGAAAAAGAAAAATTAATAAATTTAAAAAAAAACACCTCCGAAGGTGTACTGATACCTTAACAAAGCTCACCTGATCCACTACCTCCTAGATTTATAAAGCCGTCTGACTGTTACGCAAACCTTGCATGACGTCACGATCAGAATATATACGATTCTTGTCTTGTTTTAATTGAATTCTGAAGCCATCTGTGCGTACGTTTCAGCAGTGGATTATCGTTTCTTCGTGATTTACTTTTACACTCACAGTTTCTAAGAAAGGTTGAAAAAGATATGTTGATTTCATTTTTAATATTTTTTTAAGTAATTAAAACCAATGAAATATTTGTTAGGTTTCGAAATTCTTTTCGAATCACCAAACGCACACCATCTGTGATCATCCTGTTTGTTTCATTTTCCTTTGGTTATGTCAAGTATTCAGCAAGTTTAATAAAATATTATAATGATAGCCTACAATTCGCAAACATAACTTTATTGATCCAAGCCTAACGTGCTCTTTTGGTTAAATCTAAAACTACAGTACAAATATCTATAGAACAGCACTTTTCAGATGTTTTGGTTAATACTATTACTCGGTTCCTGTTATAAATTTCTGGGAGTCGAAGTAATTACAATAAGCGGATTCTACTGTAAAACATGCTGGTGTTTAAAAGTGTTAGCTGGTTATTGACGTCATACAGCTGTAAAAAGGATTAAATGTGAAAGTCGTAGTGGCAATTTAGTTATTAAAAAAACTCTAATTATTCATTCAGGCTTTCAGAACATCAATAATTGTGACAGAGGTGGAGGTACAGCTTCAGTCTACGTTTATAACGGTGGCTACAGATTTAGCGCACTTTTAAAGTCGCCAAGGAAAAAATTTAAAAAAATGAACCAACGAAATCAAACGAGTTTAACGTATTTTGAAAGAATTTTCTAGAATATTCGAAATGAAAATTTAAACTTTCCACTTGCCGAGATTGCCACAAAAACCGTAAAAACCGTTACACAGATGGGTTGCCTTAACCTGCCATAGCTCCCAACAAAAAATGAGCCAAAAAATCGCCAAGGCCGTTGCCACCTCTATAAACGTAAACTGAAGCTATACCGAGTATGAGAGTGAATTTTTAAAAGTACCAAACTAACGCCTGTTTGTTTTGAGTGCTACTCAGGCAGTACTTATATCAAAGTAAATTAGTATTTCACCATGCGAGCAGCATTCATCAACTAAAATTATGCAGTTGCTTTTGCGATCAGCTACAAATACACTTTTGAAAACATATTGTAGGTCCAACAATGACAACATGACCAAAGTACCAAATAAAAGAAAATTCGAAACATTAACACTGGATAAGAGGTAAAATTGTGTTTAATACAAGGTTGTACATTTTCAATTTCTTCTCCGGCATTCTTTTAGGGATGTTTAATGTATATCACCCGAGTCTCTTCCTGGCTTTAATTGACTAGTCAACTTCTTCTCTAAGACCTTCGGGCACATTCATTCCGATTATTTATTCATCTTCAGTTAGTTCGTCATTTCCCTTACATAATGTGCTATAAAAAGGTTTCAATAAAAGTTAAAATTTTGTCAGATGCCTTTTGTCAGATTTTAGAAGATGTCAGATTCTACAAAAGCTTTTATATTTAAACTTAGGCATCAGTAAAAAAAATTAAAGCATCTTAATTATTTTACTTTCTACTGTGTACATATTTATATACGTTTTTGTATTTCCATAACCAGTAATTTTTTATTATATCTATTGAACAACTATAATAGGCTTCAAGAGTCTCATTGTAGAACTGCCTCGAATGTACACCATAAAAAATTTGTTGTATGCTTTGTATGTAAATATACTGTGTATTTAATTTATTGTGTGTAAATTTATGCCTTTTCTATGCACCCAAATACTGAACTTGTACATTAATAAAAGTATTTTTCGTAAAATGGATATTTATTGGAGTATATTCTTAGTTTTAATAACCTTTTAAAAAGCGCAACTGAAATGTGAAAGGGGGTAATATATTCACTATTTATATTATAATGTTTTAATTAACTGAAGGAAAATGTTTCTTGCTTTTATTTTATTTTTATTATTTATACCAAATATATATAGCTTCAAGTGCAACAGATGCAATATAAGGATTGAAAGAACATCAGTCAGAGGTAAGTACTGCTTTATAAAGATGCAGAGGTTGGACGAAAATATGGAAACACCTAATAAAAACAGGTAACCTTTTGACACCGCAGGTGTGTCCCCCTTACCCCCCGTCAAATAGGACAAGCAAAAGTGGTTTGTGATGGACACGCTGCCTAATAAGGTGTAGGAAAACCTTTGGCATTCAAAACAGCTTGCAGTCTTCTCGGAATGGATAAATACATTTCCTGTATGCTTGTCAATGGAATCTTGTACCATTCTTCCTGCTAAACGGTGGCAAGTTCAGATAACGGTGATTGCGGTGGATAGCGATCACGCACTTTCCTCTTCAATATAGACCACAAATATTAAATAATATGTAGATCTGGTGACTGTGGTGACCAGGTGAGATGTGACAAATCATCCTAGTGCTCAGAAAACCAGTCTTTGACGATGTGAGCTGTGTGAACATGGCCTTTGTCGTCTTGGAAGACACCATCACCATTGGGGAACGAAGTTTGTACCATGGAATGGACTTGATTGGCCAAACTGTTCACATAAGCCTTGGCCTCAAAGTGCCCTTGCAGAGTAATCATGGGGCCCACAGAAAATCACGATATGGCTGCCCAAACCATCACAGAACCCCCGCCATGTTTCCCTCTTGACAACAAGCAGTCTGTATTATAGGCCTGGGATGGCGTTCGCCAAACATAAAACTCGGCCAGAAGAGCGAAACAGTGTGAAACAAGACTCATCCGACAAATTACCATCTTCCATTGCTGCATAGTCAAGGCTTTATGAATTACACACCACTTTTTCCTGCTTCAGGCATTAGCATCACTGATGTATGGTTTTTGAATTGTAGCTCGGCCAGAAATACCCTGCTTGTGAAGCTCCCTTCTTATTATTTTGGTACTCACAGGATTTGTGGGCACGACATTCATTTCAGCAGTAACTTTTGCAGCTGAAACTTTTCAACAGTAACTTTGAGCCGTTGGGAAATTTTGCAGCTGTGGTCTTCTTATTTTTAGTCACAATCCTCCTCAATGTTCGTCTGTCACGATCACTCAACACACACTTTTGTTCGCGCTGTGATTTAGCGGATGATATTTTTCCGCTTTTCAAATATGCGGAATAAATCTTAGATACAGTACCTCTTGAAACACTAAACACTTCGGCTACCTTGCCTACGTAAGTTCCCACCAGACGAGCTCCAACAATTTGCAGACGTTCGAAGTCTGTTAGCTCTGACATGATGCGATTACAACTTCACAGAACAGTGCCCCGACAACGAAAGACCTGCGCAGCTAATTTTCGAAGTTGTATACGTGGCGTCAGTAGGCGAAAAAACCAGCGCCACCTACACATTTCACTAGAATAAACATTTATTTTGAAGCATGCATTTCACGAGGTGTTTCCATATTTTTTTCCAACCCCTGTATATTTTCATTCCTTCCAACGTAGAGCAGGGTGGAAATGACAGTGATTTTTTAATTATACTGCGTGAAATTTTTTTTCCAGTGGTATATTATTACCGCCATTTTAAAATGTAATTTACTTATTGTTATAATTGTTTTTAACATGGCCACCTTTCGGTTCAGCGGAACAAACGTTAGTAAAGCCTAATAAACATAGGATTGTCAAAGAAAATTTACAGTAATTGAAAGGTTGTCAATAAAACCGCGCTTGTCCAAAATTCCAATTTTTCAGGAAGATGAAAAAACTTCCTGGGCAAGTATTGTTTTATAGAACCAGCAAAACTTTCTCGCCTCACAACAAGGACATGTTAATTTTCAGAGTATTGTGAGAACCACAAGATTTGCACTTGTTAGTTCATTTTCGCGAATTTTAGACAAGCGTG
This sequence comes from Metellina segmentata, assembly GCA_947359465.1. Classification (NCBI taxonomy): domain Eukaryota; kingdom Metazoa; phylum Arthropoda; class Arachnida; order Araneae; family Tetragnathidae; genus Metellina; species Metellina segmentata. The sequence continues at coordinate 91,410,910 of OX375873.1, read as the reverse complement.
ATTATAAAAAAAAATTAACCATTTCTAGAAATCGTTATTATAAAAAAAAATCGGCAATGCCTTGATGATCAAATATTTCGTCATTAACATAATAAGTTAGCTCTTGATGGACGAGATATCTCGTCAGAACCACTTGGAGGGTTAACCAGCCCATCCACTCAAAACCGTAATAGGAAGGTAAGTTGGTTTTAGAGAATAGATCTATCACAAGTCCGGAGATCATATAAATCCCTACAAATATTTTTATCAGGCCCGCAGTCCTGATATGACTCTACGGATAGGTTTATCTGACCCGCACTTTTGATAAAACCCTCCTGATATGTTTAACTAGGTCGCAGTAAAGATACGTCCCATCAAACAGATTTACCAAGCCCGCAGGACAATGTTTTTACCAGTCCCACATACGAGATACCTAACAGGTTTTTCAAAACAGTCACCCAGTTATAGCTCTCCAAATATGTTTTGCTATTATGTATGTCTTATTTATTTATTTGTGCACGTGTAAGATACTGCTAGCATTTTTTTAATACTGCTTAATATATTTAATTTATTATTTAACTGTATTACTCGTTCGCATTAAACCGCGGTAGCTCAGACGGTAGAGCGTCGGTCTCGCATCGAAAAGGTTGTGGGTTCTGTCCTCGGCAGAGCCTGCAATTCTGATGGTTGCGAGATCGGCGCTTGGACCTTGCTAAAGACTGTCATGTTCGCTAATTGTGGCTGGGGCACGTTAAATAGGTCGTCGTCACAAAGTCCCCCATGTTACCATACCAAATCAATACCTCTTGGGGTACCTGATCAGGAGGTTATCGGCCTCTGATTGGGATCTAAATTACGATATGTGTGAGTGAATGGATGTGTTAAAGGGACCTTCCTGTAAAACGGATGTGTCATGCATGAAGAAGTCCAACCCTCCGGGGAAATGGCACCCCCAATTGGGCCATATATGGCCCGCACAACAACAACTCGTTCGCATGTTTTCATACTGAGTTACTCGTATGCACATATTCTTGTGTGATCCATCTAGAACATTCCATGGAATTATTTCTGGAATATCCCATCCAGAGTATTCCATGTTGATCATTCCATGGAATTCTTTCTAGAATATTCCGTGTTGAGCATTCTATCTATAACATTCCATATGGAACCTTCCATCTATAACATTCCATATTGAATCTTCCATCTATAACATTCCATTTGGAACATTCATTGTAACATTTAATCATTTAATTGCAAACTTCACGCACGCACGACTACAGTAGGTTTACCTGGCGCGTAGACCAGATATGGATGCCAGATATTTTAAGCATAAAAAATTAAAATAATAAATATAGTTGTCTAGTAAATTCTGCTCAATAAAATCTAACTTTTATCAGTGGAAGAGAAAGTGAAAAACCGACTGCGACTTGATTCAAAAATTCAATTTCTTCACCAGACAAATTCTCAGAAAATATTAGTGACAATAAAAACAGCACTGAATACGATTCAGTTAAGGACATCAGAGCAGCATGAAAGAAGTATTATGTAGTTTGGAATTTTGCCACGACGAGACACATTACAGCAAATTAAAAGAAAACTGTTTTAATGATCATGCACACCACAGAAAATCTTCTTAATGCTTACATCAAATATGTAGATCCCAGTCTAATTAGCCCTACTGCAGATAAAATATGTCTTAAAATTGTTTATTCGAAAAGAATATACAAAAAGCAGTGGTATTAAATCAACGCAATCTACAAGAAAACTCAATTTTGCAAAATTCATTAATTCATCTGATTAGATTATTCAGAATTGTGTTACGCGTTAAAATAAATAATAACTCATTTAAAATAAGCAAATAAGTAAAATGCATACCTCTCTCATATAACTGGTCTAGAATGTATGCATTTTTCTTAGGTTGCCTTGAATTAAATTAATACTTATCATCTTGTTTGGTAAAGAGCGGCTTCCGTGAGAAGGCAGTTGAGTCACGTGGTTTAAATTCAGTCAATTAGTTAAATTAGAGGACAGATAGTAATATAAATAAAGAGCTTCTATTACCGGCACCTTTAGCACGGATTCTGGTTTGTTTATTGTTTGGTGCCAAAATCAATAGCAGTGATAACGAGTTGATAGAGGTGGAAACAACCCCGGAGTATGCCATTCATGCTTGTTGCGAACTGTAACTAACGCATATTTCACACCAATTCCAAAAGCGATTGGCCCAAGGTCGACTGCCTTCTTACCGAGGGCAGGATATGAAGAGAGTTTTTACTGTAAAGCCATTTCGTTTTGGAATAACTCTTTCAAGTAAAATATTTTCTATTGAACTTGTTTGCTAGATTAATTAAGACGTAGATTTCCTCCAACTCATGTGTTTCAATAATGTGAGGCAACATGTCATACAGCTCGTGAAACTATGCAGATTCTAAAGAATCTATTTCCTGACCAAATAATAAGACAACCTTATGTGTAGGATATAAAAAAATTTTAATCATTATTTCTTTGATTAATAAAAGGCGCACAAAGTCATTAGGTTTCTCATGAGGAATACCCAGTAAGGTATAAGAAATTATCTTTCGAATCTAACATATATACCATACTAGATGATAGCGATTATCTAACTTCAACTCTGAAGTTTTTAGTATATTCATATAAAGTCACTAAAAACCTTTTAGTACTTTGAAGTTTAGGATTTAATGACAGCCAATGAAAGGGAAAATGGAATTAATTGTCTTTCTCAGGTTTTGGAAGAAAAGAATTTTAATGATTCCTATTTAATGAACTAGTATGAAATTAATGATCCAGGTTCAATACCCTTTTATTGTTCATCAAAACTCGGGATATGCTTACAATGAGCTTTTGCATAAGAGCTTAAGAACGTATTTTCTTTTTTTTATCAACTCAAAGCATTTTTTTATTATAGAACATTATTTTAAGAGAAAATAACTTTCGAATTTCGAAAGTCACACATATTATGATCTGGTTAACAGTGCTGTCCTCAGATAAAATAAAATACTTGATCAAGGGAAAACGCAAATTCTGCAATGCAGTTAATAAATATATTTTTGCCGTGAATACGTCTTTGAAATAGGAATAATACTAGGGGTATGCAACAAAAGTCGAGCGTTACAAAAAGATGTTGCAACTGTTTTATCATATGATTTCAGAACAATCAGATACATGCTTAAGATAAATATAGCGTCGTGTAGAAAAGGGATGTTCATATATCTGCCATAACCTTTGGAACGAGTGCGTAGACGCACTGAGTGTCAGGAGGGGTCCACAATATGTTAAAATTACACGGTGCTGGGTGAACTTTGGGCCAGTGTAACGTTGGATTGTGTAAAGTGTAAACTGCGTAAATAGTGTTTCCCCATTAGAAAAATAATCTAACTAATCTGCAATTTATGTTGTATAAAAATAATTAATATCAAACTGCACTTTAATTCTTCAAGCTACAAATCAATTGTTGAATATTCACACAAACAACAGTTCAAACTTCTTAAGTCTGCTTTATTCATTCAACAATTCAACATCAGATCTGATTATGTGAAGACATTTGGTAACAAATATTTTCCTTGTAGCTCATTTTCAGGTAAATAGTTAGGTATTTTTAATTCACGTCGCACTGGAACAAAACAACTGCTTCGTTCCGGGATCAAACCCAAAGGAAAAGATAGGAGAACACCACCGCATATTGTTTAACTATCTCATTTGCATGTATTTTTGTTATTACTGATAACAAGTACGGATAAAATTCTAAAATGTGATTTGTCGTTCTATGGTCATTCTTTAGCCATAGAATGACTTATAATGGCAAATTGTATCTAACCATTTAAGGAACAATAGTTTTCAAATTTTTACTATGTTTTGAATAAATTGCTTGTAATATTGTTTCCACTGAACGTTCTTAAATAATGGAGAAATCTTAAATATTTGTTGCATGCTTTGTATAAAACTCTTAAATGTTTTTGACACTTTAAAGCGTTTCAAGTATTTACATTTTCAATTGATTAATCTAAACTTGATGGTTTAAAGTGAACGCAAGCACAAGCATTTTCCAATTTTGTGAACACGCATTTCACATTTATCTCAGGGCGGATAAATCATTGTAATAAGACAAAAAACAATTTCACTTACTATCCAACAAGATTACCAATAGATGAAATAGATCAATACGAGAAACGATATCCGCTATGAGAGGTTTTCCTCTCAATAAGATTGTAGATGGCACTAGTGTTTTTGTGATTGAACATGTTTCCTGTACATATTCCGGATATGACGTCAGTTGCCTATATTTTAAAGTAACCGTTATCTTTTGAACACGAGCATTGGATAACCGGATGTATTGTTTATCTATCAGAACTGCTCCATACAGAAAGTCTAGGTTCTAGTGTTCATTACAGAAGCAGGTCTCGTACATTTTAAGAGGGTTCTCTGGGAAGATTTTAGAAAATAATTTGAAGAGGGTGGTATGATAACTGGGGGTTGTTGAACGCGGTTGATATCCTCAGATCTAACAAAACTCTGCGGAACCAATTGTCGAGACAAAAACGAATGCTTCAAAAATTTTCTACAGAAAAATGGGATGTCTTGTTTCTATGGCAACATATAAGTACAGATGATTGTACTCTTTCAGATTCTCTACAGATAAGTACAGAGAAGTTCTCGTTAGAGACAGACAGTAAACATTCCGGTGCTTTGTTTCCTCTAAAATTCTCCCTCATAAATCAAGAACAGATTTAGTTCTCAATGCGATCTTATTCATTACTTTTAAAGTTGTAGTGTTTTAAGTAATTAGTAATTAAAATAACGGAATAATGAAAGTAATTTTAATCTCAAACTTAATTTTTTATCTTTATCTAGCAGCGGAAATAATTTAAACATAGACTTAAAAGCACATATTTATATAGCAATGATAAAAATGCCATACTGGAGAAAACCATAGACCATTTATGTTTACCTAAACTAAAGTACGTATATACCAAACAATCCAAATAAAGAGGACACAAAGGGTTATAAACAGCAACAATCCAAATAACAAGGGCACCAAGGGCTGTCAACAGCAGCAATTCAAATAACGAGGGCACCAAGTGCTGTCAACAACAACAATCCAACTAACCAGAGCACCAGACTCTCAACAGCAACAATCCAAATAACAAGGGAACCAAGGCCTGCCAACAGCAACAATTCAAATAACAAGGGCACCAAATTCTGTCAACAGCAACAATCCAACTAACGAGGGCACCAAGTGCTGGCAACAGTATTAATCTAAATAACGAGAGCACCAAGATATGTCGACAGTAAATATTTCCGAACAATTCCATACATCTCATCCAGTTCCCAAGCAGCAAATCTATTCACTCTAAAAACTCAACTTATTTACTTTTTCTAACATTAATAATTTCAAAATAAGAGCCACTTTACATTTCCATCTATCTCCTATATCAAAAGCCAGATCGAAATCGGATTTTTTTCGAAATCGAAGTCAGAAAAGTGCAAGGAAAGAAAACACGTATTATGTGCACAAATATAAATTGGTTTCTGTCGAAAAACTCTTCACGCATTCCTTGAAATTACTTTAAGAGCAGGGGGGATTCAGTGGTTCATTTTTTTCGTAACCACTTCCTGTCATTGAAAGCCGAAGACGTCCGTTTAAAGTCCGGACTCAAACGGTAGTAAACCAGAACTGTCAATTTAAACGATATGTTCTCCACTATCGCGGCTCCGATGGGATTTGACGATTATTCAGATAGACACCCCCAAAGCGCCTTTTTCTATCTTCTATCACTCAAGTAATCCTTTTTTCTTCTCAAAGAAAGACGTTTCGTAATGCTAAGAGAATAAAGTGCCATGCTTTCACACAGACACATAAACGAGAGATATAAGGGCTATTACCTTGATGAGATACGATTCAAACTTTCGTCTACATATGAAAGGCATTTTCTGTCAAGCTAAATCTAAGTAACTGTAGGGTTTCTCAGGAGGAACGTTTTCCTATCCTTTTTTTGACACAATGCCATTTTCTTGCTTTTCAAACACGATTGCAGAACCTTACCACTAAAAAAACATTTTATAGCTTGATAAAGTCAATTAGATTGAAAACCAAACGGTACCAAAATTACGATAAAATATCTTTTAAGCAAACACCGATATTGACCTTTTGGATGTTTACCTCGAGGTATCTCGCCATTAACAAAACTAACCAGATATTAATGGAATAGCCAGATTTAATGAACGGAATATTGATATCGTCAACATACAAAAATGTCAATATTTTCATTCGGCAATCGTGATTACAAAATATCTCGTCATTGGTAAAATTGATCAGATATCTGATTTAACCAAATATCTCGTTGAAACCAATTGATAGTTAGTTAAATAAACATCGATATCATGTGAGAGCATTTGTGTATCACATGTAAAATGCTACCATTTCGTCTGGCTTGTTTGTTTTTACACTGAAAATCCATCTCATACTGATGTAAAAGATATACAGTAGGTTTTAAAATTTCATTTCATGCTGTAGCTACTTTTTGCACAATATCTGAACTCGAGACCTCTCTTCACGAGAAATGGATGCGAATTACCTTAAGCATTTCATGCAAGATCTTTATTTGTCAATCTCACGTCGGAGACTAGCTGTAATTCAGGCCAAGGGTGGCCCAACTCCCTACTAATAATGATTTTGCTTTCTTCCACAAGTGTTCCTATCATTTTGTCCAGCACCTGTAGCTCAGCATTATAGAACTGTCTGAATAGACAAAAGTAACATTTAACAAAAATATAATATCGCATTTCTGGAATGTTCTATGCTGCCATTCTCTTATCCAAGTTTTAATTGGAAAATGTAGAAAAATATGGTCTAGAACGGAAAGTGTACTGTTGGGTTCCAAACCTGGAACTCACGTTATTTAAATTACTCCATCGTTTAAAACGTTTAGTGATTTTTAACACTTTCTAATAGCAAAGGTACAAAATAAAAGGAAAAATGCAGTAAAATGGTAGCTAAATGAAATCAAAAAGATGAAAAATCATTGAAATGCTTCTCGCCTTATGGAACGTTTGCGAGATATTTCGAGAAAAATTGCCACCAGTAGAACATCTGAAGTTAAACACCGGTCGAATTATATTTGCTACAAAAATACTTCTAATAATTATCTACGAGAAGCTTTATCTGTCAGGTTAAATGTTGTTTTTGGTAATGTTTCTACGTCAATGTGTGTTTTCTGCCTATTTTCTTGTGTATTCTTTCTTCTTTCTATTACAGTCACCGACGTCACTTGACTTACTTTTTGAAGATATTTCAACATATCGTCAGTGAAAATTCCCAAATGAAATACGATAATTTATTAATCAGCGGCTTATCAAACACTCTATAACAAAAAAATCGACACAAAAATAATCGCAATAAAAATTGAGGGATGTGAAGAACATACATAGAAAAACAAGCGATTAAAATTTCAGAACAATTGAATGAATTATTTCAGAGTTTGACAGTTACAAAGGGAGGAAGTCATTAAGGCGTTGGTCCACCTCTGGCTTGGATACAAGCTGTCACCCGGCGTGGCATAGACTGAAAAAGTTCCCGGAAGGTGTCATGCGAAATGCCAAAATGTCTCCAACTGTTGGGCTAAATTGTCAACATTCCGGGATGGTTGCAATCGCCTTCCCATAACGTTCCAAATGTGCTGCATGGGAGATAGACCAGGAGACCTAGCTGCCCAAGGACGTGTTGGAAAAGCTTGAGGACAATTCATAGCAACGCGTGACGTGTGCGACCGGACATTGAAAAGTAAGTCCGGGGTGTCTCAAAAGGAACGGTATCACAACCGGTCGTAGAATGTCGTCTACGTATCGCTGTGCTGTAATTGTGCTATAAATGACTACCAAAGGGGTCCGGCTATCAAAGGATATGGACTCCCCACACCAAAGTGCCTTGTTGTGGGCATGTATGGCATGCGATAGTAAGGGTAGGATCAGCACGCAGCCCTGAACGTCCCCAGAAACGTCTGTGGTTGTCGTCAGGACACAGTTGGAAACGGTACTCGCCACTAAAGACTATAGGTCCCCAGTCAGCACAGTTGCAAGCTGATCGAGCCCTGTACTACTGTAATCAGACTTGACGGTGTACATTCCTGAGAGGAGTGTGGCGTAATGGTCCGCACGAGCGTAAATTCCACTCTCTCTATCGTCTGCACAGTGTCATGTGGGACGCATGTGTGCGGATCATTCGTTGGATGGTTGCTAAAGACGAATCCGGTGCTGTGACAGCTGCTCTGACAGTCGCTTTATCTTCCCATTCTGTTGTGGCTCTAGGTCGACCGCCGCCGTCCTGGCGCTGCCATCTGCCGTTCTTGACCCACTCTTGCCAACATCGTCTAATCGCCGCATTGCTTCGACCCACATGTCGAGCGGTTCTTCGATTCGTCCAATCAGCCTCCTTTAATCTGACAGCACTACCTCTTTCAAACTCTGGCATATGTTCGTAATGAGCACTAATGTATCGGCGAGGCATTGTTACTTTCAATGTAAGATATCCGCAGTCAAAATGAAAGAGAAATTTTAACCATAGATTGAGTATCGCTCTTTATATACACCTACTGAATCCGCAGTTCCGATACACTGGAGCTCCCACCATTCATTCATTGGAAACAAATTTTTTTTCATTTGCATTTTCGTTCTAAATGTTTTTGGAAACGAAATTTAATTACAATTGGACAACTCCTTCTTGGTGGATCGATATTTTTTGTTATAGAGTGTATTAAAGACCAAATGTTGATATAATGTTCATAAACTTCATTGTAACTCTTCTAGAGATTGTTTCAACGAATCATCTCGTCATTAGCAAAACTAACCAGACATTTATGGACGACATATCTTGTCACTAGAAGTAAAATGATCCGATCTTGAACTCATAATCATAAAAAAATTGGCGATAAATAGCATGATGACAAGATATATATATATATATATATACATAAAACAATGCAGATGATTGGAACGCAAAACTTCGTTGTTCACCCACAGCTACCAAAACGTTTGCTGAAGTTCAAAAGTAGCTACGAATATTTGATTCGCCACGTAGTAAAATCGGAATAGAAAGCTTATAACATCGAGACAGCGAATAAAGATATCTGATCAATGGATTTTAAAACAAATCCATGAATCCTTAAAGCGTATCTTAAAAAATGATTTTAAAAGAATAACGACCTGACGGTTATTGCCTACACTTTTCCCGAAACGAATTTCCTCCAAGTCACATTATTTGCTACTGTTACAAGGTTAGGGAACATCAGTCTCTGTTGAGTGCAGTTTTTCAATGTTAAAAAAATTTCTGGCCAAGAATCGTCCATTCAACGATGTCAACGTTCATCTGTATTTAATTATGTATTATACAAAACTGTTCTACACAACTAAAATTGGCAATAAATTCTGATTTTTTTTTTCATTTTTTACAAACGATTCATTTTAGATTTTATTTTATCAAAAATCCTTGCAGATTTATACCCATAAATGCAACTTTAGGGAATGGTAAATGCAACTTTTCCCATTTTTAGTGCAGCAAAAAAGTTACCCTAGTTATGATTAAACAAGCTTTGAAAACAATAACAGCATATAAAAAATTGTTATTCAGTCAGTGGCAGCCGAGTCATAACTCGTTGGTGAGCTACAGGATGGAATTAAGTCCACGAGTTTTGTTATGACCGATTTTATTTCTCCTTGTGTGATGTCATTATATTATTCTAATTCGTTTTTATTCAAGTCATCTAACGAATTCAGTCTTAGCTTATCCTTTCGAATCCTGACTCAATGATAGTGGCTATAGTAGAGGTTTATCAAGCATAGAATGCGTAATGAAGAATTTACAATTTGATTTGTTGCAGGTAAGGAGAAAAGTTGAAACATCATGCGATCGTACTGCCAATCGATAATAAATTCATCCATCAAAGATCGTTAACGCATCTTTAAATTGCCTTCATCCGTGCAAATTATCAGCTTAAATATTAAAGAAAGAGTAGAATAGCTACAATAAAGATAAAATAGCGATAAACTATTGGAGCGTTTTGAGGAATAAAGATAATGATCAAAAATAGAATAATTCTTCATCCAAATTCCGATAGAAATAAACCGCTATAAATAAAAAAGATGACATTTATTTCTTACTGCAATCCTGCCCTAGCTATTTTTTAAAGTTTTATTGTTTTTGCAATTGGACGTAACAGAATAATCAAAGTAATTTTGTCTTTGTGGCTTTAATCTAGCGATAAATGTATTTTACCATTTAACATTACATAGCTGGAAATGTTAACGTACGAAACGTGAAAAAAACAGAAGCGTATACATACTTACAAAAGATGCACATGCTTTCAAGATTAAAAAATATAATCGTATACGATATTGATGCAAAACAAGTGTTGTCGACAGCATGATAGATTATCCCACAAAACACCTGGGTTGATCCCGTACCGTCGCCAATAACCCATAGTGTCACTCCAGTGAGATGTTGGTAGCCCTAACTAACCTACAAAGTTATTAATACCGTCAAAACTTAGTGTGTAGTGATTCATGAGGGGAAGTGTTGAAAAGGAGTTACTATACTTCTACTTTCTCCTGCCATTCGATGTTGTAAGATCGATGCGTCACTTAATTTTATAAACTGTTTCACAAAATACTGTAGGAGAAAATCCATTTCATCTCACGCTTTTATGAACGTCCGCTCGTTTAAACTCATGAATCCATTAAATATTTTCTATATGCTACCTTTTCGGAATATGACTGTAACACGAGACTTCGTGGAATTTATTGTGCACATTTTAATGACTAAGTCAGTTTAGTTAAGTACTAAGCATACGTTACTGAATAATGTTGCATTTGAAATGTCTTACTATCAAAATGCTCAAAGATTACATGAGATGCAGTACCATGCATTTGCCTTTAATGGACTCACAAACCTTACACAAATCTCTAACACTCTCTTTCCTATAACAGTTTATATATTACCAGAGTGTTTAATCCCAACAGACACCGTAATAAATGTCATAGATAATTGTTTTTTACATTAATATTTTTAAATTGCCAGGCATAACATAGTTTATAACTTAATTAAAATAAATTAATACAGAAGTGTCGGGAACCGGAACAAGAAAAAACATTCCAAACAACAAACAACTAACGTCGCAGTTTCGAAAAGATATCAAACTGATTTTGGATACCTTCACAAGTTTCTTATCAGTAACAGTTATTATTAACTGCCAATAATAACAACTTCGTTATTACATGTCAATTAACACTATCAGTTTGCAAATTAAATTAATTGCTAAAATCAACTCCGAGAAATCAACATTAACAATTGATTTTAAGTTTTTAACTACACTATCTCTACACTCTACGAAATCGACGCATCAAGAAGGAGATGTCCGATTGCAATGAAAATTGGTGGATGCGAACATATATAGCAAAACAAATTATTAAAATTCCGGAACAATTGAATTATTCATTTCATAGTTTTCTCGTTACAAAGGAGGAAGTCAATAATACGTGGGTCCACCTCTGGCCTGGATGCAAGCTGTCACACTGCGTGGTATAGACTCAAAAAGTCCCCGGATGGTGTCCTGCGGAAAGCCAAATTGTCTCCTTTCGTTGGTCCAAATGATCAACATTTCGGGATGGTTTCAATCGCCTTCCCTTAACGTCACAAATGTGCTCTATGGAAGAGAGATCGGGAGACCTAGCTGGCCAAGAAAGTGTTGGGAAAGCTTGAAGACAATTCATAGCAACGCGTGTTGTGTGCGGCCGGGCATTATCTTGTCGAGAAGGAAGTCCCGGGTGTCGCAAAAGTTACGGTACAAAACCGGTCGTAAACTGTCGTCTGCGTACTGCTGTTCAGTAAGTGTGCCAGAAATGACAACCAAAGGGGACCGGCTACCAAAGGAGATGGCACTCCAGACCATAACACCTTTTTGTGGGCATGTTTGGGTTGAGATTGGGCAGGATCCCCACGCTGCCCTGGATGTCTCCAGACATATCTGTAGTAGTCGTCAGGACACAGTTGGAAACGGGATCGTTACTTAAGACTATACGTCCCCAGTCAGCGCCGTTTCAAGTTGATCAAGCCTGGCGCCACTGTGATGACGCCACTATAGAGTATATTTAAATGCGCCATAGTAATTTGAAAATTTAATGTTTCCACTTCTTAGTTCTATAATTTTCAATTTTTTTTCTCATTCAATAGTTTTACTGCTATACCAATAACAATTGTTGATAACCAACGAAGAAGATTTCTAAATGTTATTTTCCAATGGGGCACTGTTATTTAAACTGTTATCAGAGTAACAACTCATCTTTGATTAGATCAGTTAGAAGCCTTCTCTCTGTGGTACCGTGGTTGTTATGTTGGAAGAGTAATGGAATAGAGAGCAACCGGAGCGTTGTGAGTAGTACTCCATCCAAAGACCATCATGAACAAAAGGGGCTGGTGCACATCAAACCTGTCGTAGTCTTAAATGCCTTCACGTTGTCGTGGTGTGGAAATTTCGAGAGTGGTGTGCCAGTTTGACCTCATCGTCTGGCCGTGATTCAAATATACGTGGTGTTGTACTCAGATTTTCCGTTTGGGTTTGGTCGTGGACCACCGCCCATTGTGTTGCTTCAGTATGACGTTAATTAAAATACCTACTTTTTCTATGTTCACAAGATCAATACGGTTTTTATTTCAGTAGCCTAAATAAACGTTTCTTCGGTCCTTTTCAATTCGCACTTATTAATTTACCCATTCATTCACGAATTTAATCAAATCTACGTAATTTGCATATTTATTGATTTCGGTTTAAGCACAAATACTTAACGCACTCTGGTCAACTTTTAATGAAGTTGAGTCCAGAAAACTTTATTAGTTTCAGCATCTGGTAGAAACTACATACCCTCAGCATGGATAATCGCAAATACACGATTTCTAAGAACTCTGATAAATGCGGGTCTGAGAAAACATAAGACTGAGATAGAGCCATCTAGGATTAAGAAGAGCAATCAAGAAATAAAGGATACACTGAGCACCACTTAATGGTCCGTGTGAACAACAAAACTAATATACGAAACTTCCCTAACTATGCCATTTTTTTTCTTTCGCTTACATCTTGAAGTCTAATTAAGGAGCCAGACAAAACTAGAGATCAAGAAAAGAAAATGATTTTATTCATCTAACAATTTCTGTGGTCTTATATTCGTACAGCGTTGCTAGACTTTGATAATCAACAAGAATTTTAAACCTATTAAGGTGTAATGAAGTAAGTGATTATGAAATATCCAAAACAGTCCAAATAAATAGGAACAGTTAATTTTTTTTTAATTTGAATGTATAATGGACGAATAACAGTGTGCGTGTGTTTCGGGAGAAACAATAAAGTAGGTGCAAAATATAAGTGTTTTAAGTAAGTTCATTGCGGGAATTGTGTCACTTGTCTTTGACATAATTCATCCTTCCAATGAAGCAAGGTCAGAACCATAGTGACACTTAGCTAAACTAGAACTCAATGTTCAAATTTCAACTTTTTTTAATTATCTTTAGGTAGGTGTTTTTTAACTAATGTCACACATCGTACTATCATCGACGGTTCGGGATCAAACCCAAAAGGAAAGATCCGAGGACAATACCACGTAATTTTGAACCAATGTCTGATGACGAGGTCACACCTGAGCTGCCACCTCACTCTCCAAATTTCAACACCGTGCCAACACTAGGACATTTAAGGCTATGGCAGATTTGACATACACTGTGACGTCTGGAAAAAGAAGAAGATTTCAAGACCCAGATCATCTTGGGCCTGCCAAGAGAGGGGAGCAGACGACCCCCTAAAAAGACCACGTGTGTTACAGTTCTGAGATAACTCAGGCCATAAAAGCATTAAATTTGTTGGAGAGTCGGCTTGTTAATACGACTTCCTGCACCTGGTTGTCACACGCATCATCTAAAGTGTCCGAGATCCAAAGAGGGTGCTCACAGCTAGTTCAATACCTTTAAGGTTGTAGGTGTGATTGAAAAAGACATCATAATCAACATTCGAAGTGGGAAACGGACCCTCCTCCTCGAACCAACGAAAAACGCAAAGGGAGACGAGGGTCAAAAGCCACTGGGGATAGTGGCTTTTGGCAGAGCTCTCGAGACGGCTATACAGTGAGGTCAAACACCGATAAAAAATCTAACTGTGAAGAGAAACTTATTATTCTTAGCATTCGTTCAGTGATTGTTCATTGTAAATAATTTTGCAGATATTTTTAAAATTGTTAATGGAATCTTTTAAGGGAAATAAATAGCTTTAAAAGGAAATCCGCTTAGTCCAACTCCATTGTATTACTTGTGGTGCCCAAAACGCCACAGCACCAGCCCCGTTGTACACAACAGGTTTTGGTTGGAATCACACTCACTACCCTCCGGTCGCTGAACTGTTAGTTACCCTTCCAAGTGGGCTACCGTGATCTGCATCTTTTAGGAGAAAAAAGCAAGTGTTAGTTGTGGAAAACTTTAATGCAAGAGATAAGCTCTCGGGTGGAACGACGCTAGTGCTAATTTGAACAATTGTACAATACGTTGTGTGCTGGAATTTTTCTAGATGAAAGGTTTATGTATATTGTGTCATTCTTCAGCCTCTCGTGGTTGCCACAACGAGTTATCTCGTCACTATACAAAACTGACCAAACCTCGATGGATACCTCGTCATTGGAACAAAATTTACCAAATATTGTTTTCATCTTGGTAAAAAAAATCATCATTACCATAACGACGAGGTATCTTCATGAGCAAGATTGGTCAGATCTTGATAGAATAGATATCTGGTCTAAGCCGTTTGCTAAGCTATTGTAAACTCTCAATCCGTTTAAAAGTGTAAATAATTGAATAAATAAAAATTTCGATAAATGTGTACAAATATAAATGTTTTTAATATTTTGAAGAGGTATATGTAGGTATTTTAACTAACCTCATAATGGAGCAACACATCGGGCTATTGTCGACGTACCGGGATCTATGCTAATGGGAATAATCGAAGACGACACCACGCAATTTTGAACAACTGTCAGATGACGAGGCAACACCTGAGCTAGCACCCATATCCCCAAACTTCAAAACCACGCCAACTTGAGGACATGTGAGACAACGATGGATTTAACGTGCACCAGCCCCCCCCCTTGTACCCTATGGTATTTGATTGGGTTCGAAATCGAAATACTCCGGTTGGCAATCCGATGCTCTTAAATATGGGCTACCACTGTCCATATTTTGAATAGAAGTTTTACTGTGTTTAATATTTCATTCCAAACATTGTAGAACAACTACGTAACTGCGGTATTGGGGATAAATTTTTAAATTATACCTGAATAAATGACATTTCTGAAAATTAACCTAAATATGATAGAATTAAACCCACTTAACCCATCAAAGCTCCTAGCATGTATTAATTTTGAACGGTATTTTTAGGTTTCGTTCAGAACAAATCCATGAATTACGTCACAGCTATTCACAGCTTAACTGCGAACTAGTATTTCGCTGACTATACGTGACAGCACTGCTGCGAAAACAACTAACCTTCTGGCAGGCGATTGTATTATGTCACGAGAGATGATGCGAAAAACTGTAATATTTAAAAACTTGTACAAAATTCTTGTAAATACTTGGTGATTGGAATAAATTCTCTAAGTTGTTAGTAAATATAAAAAGGCTTTTTACGTTTCATTGCTGATATTGAAAATAGATTGATTGCTGTAAAGTATAAGAGAAAAGTTTATACTTATTCAACGATCCGGGTTCTTAAAGAAGTTGAAGCAATACAAGTGTGAAAAAGGAGGTAAGCTTTCCTAATAAGTATTGTTTTCGACAGATAGTGATATATCCATTATTTTGTGCTCGAATTCCCTCTAAATAATACTTTGAAACTTTCGAATCTGTATCTTTATTTTACACTGAATTCCTTACTTAAAGTCAGCGAACCATAAAAGCTTTGTATTCCTCAAAACTTTTCAATGTCCTACCTATATACATTTCATTCTTTAGCTTCTTTTAAAGGATTAACCACAAAATTTCTTAGTTTAAGATTGACATTCCAAATAGAAAATCAATACCACAATATATAGTATTTAGGGTTCTAAATGACTGAAATTGTTCAATATACTTCGAACATATTACAATACGATTTGAAAACACCGTCGATGAGGTTTCTTCTTCTGGCTATTAAACTAACGCATCTGATATTGGAATTCTGACTTGACGTCCCTTCATCGCACAATCAATTCGGTTCTCTCCGATAGAGGGAAAATGAGGACTTTTACTCAAATCTTGGTAACTTTCCAGAATTTTTCGTCGATTACTCTCTTATTTTTACCATTTATTTCTCAAAGGCTTAAAATTCTCTAAGGGAAATATTTGTCATTATACTGGTCTTATAAATTTATCTTTTGATGATTGAGGAATTGTTTTAGTTTGTTGTATAAACTGAGTATTATTGATTATTCCTGTTCCTTATCAATGATGGATCTTTCCCTTTCGAATTGATCCTAAACTGTTGATAATAGTCCGTTCTGTTGTTCTTGTGTGGTTTTATTAAACTATCTACACGCCTTATCAATCACCGGAACTGTTTAGACTTAACTTTGAAAAATTAAATTAGCGGTTCTGGAATCAATTAACTTTTTTTACATTAAAAAACTATTGGAACAGCTACACTCTACGTTTATGAGCGATGGCAACGGCCTTGGCGATTTTTTGGCGCACTTCTAAAGTTGCCAAGGAAATAATTATTTCCTTACTCTTTTTCTGTCAAAAATTGTTTTCTTTTTACAACACACTTTTTAAGCACATTTCAGAACTTTTTAAAAAGTATATTTTATAAAAACTTTCACAAAAAGTAGTAAGCTTAAGCACATATCAAAACACATTTGTGAACCAGCAGAGAAACTAAGCTACGAATGTTGGGTAAGAATATACCCTGAAACTTGTCAATTACACTAAATACAATGCGCATGTTGAAAAAGAAAAAGATTTACAAAAGAAAAAAAGCAAGAAATAATACAACCTGATTGATAACGTCAGAATTCTTTCGTAAAAAAATAATGAAAACGAAAATGGTCAAATAAAACAAAACTCTTGATCCTATCGTGAAAACTATTATAGTAATAAAAAATTTCACAACTGTCAAAATACAAATAAATGGACCAATGGTATCACAGAAAACGATTTAGAAGGACCAATGCAATCAAAGGATATTTTAAAAACAAAATAACCAATGGGAGGAAAGAAAAAATTTCAAACGAATCAATGAAATCAAACGACTTTAACGGATTTTGGAAGAACTTTCTAGAATATTCCAAATGAAAACTGAAAGTTTCCGTTTGCCGAGGTTGCCATGAAACAGTAACAAAAGATGGGTTGCCTTAATTTATCGTAACTCGCTACTAGAAGTGCGCCAAAAAAATCGCCAGGCCGTTGCCATCACTCATAAACGTAGAGTGTAGCTGTACCAAACTATTCAGTTCAGGAAGTAGCACCTAACTGGTCATAGATCGTGTCTGCTACCTAGTATATCGCGGGTTTGAATCCCGTTTTTCGTAAACGCGTAGGTGTCAGTGATTGTCCTTGTGGGGAGTAGCGATGGCTCACCCATTGGGTGCTCCTTCACCATGTCCTCTTCAGTTTGCATCTTGTACCGAAGGCCGAGAGATCAGTAATAGGGATTGGGGTGAAAAAGTAGTTCAGAGAGTTTTGTGTTTTGCAAACAATTGTACTTTCTTGGTGCCTTTTCATGCCACCATTGGAAAGTGTCGTTTCAGAACCAGTGAAAGTCTTCAGTTTCCTCCACATAAATAGACGTTTTCCCTTTTTAGACTGTAACTAAATTCATGTTGTTTTATTCAAAAAAATTGACCGTCTAAAAATTATAAGAAGAGTAAAGACTGTTTTAAAATGACAAAAATTAAGCTATTTATTCAACAGAATTTGGTTTTTAAGTAATCACTCATGTTATTCATATTTTGACCAAGTTAACAGGATATCTTCTGGTATGTTTAGAAAGCAATTGGTCTTCGGCTCCAAAATTTGTCTGTGTGATCAAGGAATGTTCAATTTCTGCGTACAAATTTATTTTATGCCTCCAAACTCTATAAAACAGTCAGTTAGTATGTAAAATTAGATACTCATACAATGTGTTCACATGTTATAATCACTAACTCTAGTGGTGGCTTCACACCAATGGCGACAGCAACAAAAAACACGTCTCTTCGCTATTACGCATGCGTATTACAAACAAATTTTGTTTCCCCCGGTTTGTCTCAGTCGCTGCACTTTTAAGTCATGGAGGAAGTTTAACTTTTGTCTCTGTCGCCATGCCGACAGCCAATCATATTCCTAAGTACCTTGCCTAATCCGATTTCGGTTGATGTTTTTCACCCACTGATTTCTGTCATCTATAGCTAGAAGCTTTAAAAGTAATCGTCTTCGCTGTAAAAGTGTTTGAATAATTCTCTAAATGACGTTGTTTAGTAGAGATAATCTAACGTAACTTTATTGAACAAAAAAACAGTAAAAACAGAGAACATGATTAATTTGTAAAACAAAACAACACGAGCTTCTTGTAGAGTTGAGATAAGACTAATAGAAAAATAAAACTAATAGAAAGATGTTGCATTTATAACAAAAACACGTTAACATGTAGAATAACTAGTAACAACAAAAAGGAGTTTTATTAAACGCAAACGCGATCTATCAGCCATCTTGCAGCATCAAAAGGGGAAATAAATATTTTGCTTTCGAAAAAGAAGATTATGATAAATTGCTGTCGCTAGCAGTGTGAAGGCTTTTTTAACAGCAACATAGACTGTCTCTGTTGCTATCGCTGCTAATGTGGAAGGGACCAATCTTGGAAACATTGTCTTTGTGGATAGCACAGGTAAAGTATCCCCAAATGAGAGGATTTTCTGTTGAGCTCAAAAGAGAGCGTTAGTATTTTGTAAGCCTCTTCTATAACCCGCATGATTCTCGAATGCAATCTTAGTATGTTGCTTCTCAGGGGATTCTCCGCCAAACTAAATAAAGATGGTGGTTAAGAGGAACGTGCTGCAACTACGTATTCCGGGCACGACGCAACAAGGCTTGTTTTTTAATACGATTTCATTATTTTGCTAACAAATTCCAAATCGATATATGATATTTCATTGGTCAACGTCATTTGGATTGAGAACCAAACGTCTCCAAAAGGGCTATAAACTACTTTAAGGTGGTAATTCCGAATTTTATCACGCTAAAGAATGTGGATAAGAGGAAGTAAAATCACTCACCCGTCTGGTTTGTAAGCTTACACTGACAATAATCCGTATAGTTAAAAATTGATGCTAAATAGAGTCAAAATGGCTATTAGTCAAATCAGTTCTTAGCCGGAAGTATATTTTCTTCACCTTAGCTTGTTCATAAAATCACTCACAGATCACTACGGCAAAATACTTGTTGATGGGACATGAGACAAAACATACACATACGCACACCAATTCTGTAGATAAAACATTGATACTCATGAGACACTTCAGCCTGTCGTGTGACAGGACCTATGTCAAGTAAATCTGTTGTTTGCCTACAGAGGTATTTATTAATAGTGTGTAAATGACTCTAGCAGCTGAACAATTCGATTCAAATTACCACACAAGCACAATGCACAGATGCGTGTAATTTTACGATTAAAGACAAACAATTTGTATTTACGACTTGTGTACTTGCATAAATATTGCATCAATAAATTCCACTGAGGCATGGAAACGTTGCATTTGGTCGTGTTTCCACCTTTGTCAAGACCAAAACCCACACACAAACTGCAAGAGGCACTCCGCCCAAGACAGATGGAGCTAATAAAAATGGCGGGGAAAGAAATATGAGAATCATGCAGACTTAATGTCAGACGGGCCATCGTTTTAATTAATTTCTCGCGCATCGTGACATTTGCATTCGCGCACGTGGTGCCATTACCTTTCTCGACACAAACAGAGCGGAAAATTGAAAATTCCAGATATGTTATATGCACTCGCACCCTCTGGAGATTAATACGTCCATTCGAACTCCAAAATGCCGGGCGCCAAAAATGTACCCTACCTTGGGTCCTGGAAGCAATTAATCCGAATGCCTCGCAAGTTGCAGATTTATAAAAGGAAGTATTAAAATTAATACGCACTCTTGGATTTCCGACTCTCCGCTCAGACATAATTGCAGCAACTAAATTTCTAACATAAAGTATTGCTGAGTGGTTATTTTTGTGAAGAATAATTCGACACGGAGATGTTACGGTTTCCTTATCTTGGAATAACTTGCGTACGTTTTCCTCAATGATTCAGTGCTGGCAACTACAATCTGTAAATGACGACTGTAATACGTGAAATATCTGATATTTTGAAATAGATGGATTAGTTAAAATTACAGTAGTGTAAGTAACGTTTTCGAAAAAATATACTAAGAACTTCCACTGCCATCACTTGGCCTCGTCATCTGACCATGGTTCAAAATTACGAGGTGTTGTCGTTGGATCTTTCCAACTACATAGGATTGGTATGGCTACTTCCCCGATCTGTCTGCTTTGTTGCGATGGTCTTATGAACAGACAACACCTTGCGGAGTGCTTTAATTTACAGGACATTGACATCAGGGATACTTCTCTCCAAGGACTTTCTTCGCTATATTGGACGGCAAAACAGAGTATGGCCGAAAAGCCTTCAGCTGGGCGTAGGATAAAAAAAAAGGATCTTTCTCCCAGGGGGTTGATCCCGGACCGTCGTCAATAGCCCGTTGTGTTGTCTAGTACGAGGTCAAAAATGACCAATAACCAATGGCCATCAGTTGGCAGTTGAGTGAAGATCTGACTTATTTCACGTTTTCTGTCAAGAGATTGACTTAACTATATCTGGTTTCTGTATCTACAAATTACCTTTAGTTGAATTGGTTGTATTATGTCTAGTTTCAGGTCTTTTTTTTTAATATTACTTACACAACTGTAACTTTAAACCCGTCCATATGTGAGTGAAAGCCAGATTAATGAGAAAATTAAAGAGATTAAATTAAAGCGTGAGCTTGAAACACTGCATAATTTAAGGTTACCAGACAACATATCGTCATCTGACCGTGATTCGAAATTACGGGATGTTGTCCTCGAATCTTTCCCTTGGGGTTTGATACCGGACCATCGTTGATCCCGAAGTGTTGCTCCAATACGACGTTAATTAAAATATACCTACACCAGATAATATAGTTAGAAGTGGCCTAAATATGATCCACGATGAATAAAATCAAAACCAAAATATTTTCAGAACCAGAAGAATATCATAGCTCAGGTGTCATCTCGTCATCTGACCGTGGTTCAAAATTACGTGGTGTTGTCCTCGAATCTTTCTCGTTCAGTTTGTTTATGGACTACGTCAATAGCCCTTTGTGTTACTCCGGTACAAAGTTAATAAAAATACCTACCTATCAGAAGAATTCCTTATTGTTTGATTACTTCACATTTTAAGACACATGACATTTTGTGTAGTGAATAAACCGTTATAATTTTAGAATTTTTTAAAGCTTAAAAATTGTTAGCCTGAAAAAATTGTAAAGTGGTTTATCATTATGTTGTCCCCAAAGCACAATTTATTAACGTAACAAAGAATTACGTCAGTTTTAAAAGTACGTTTATACGTAAAATTCCTAGCTATAACAAAAAAAATTGACGCACCAAGAATGAATTATCCGATTGCGATAAAAATGTGTGGAATGTAAAGAACATACATAATGGATGTGAAGAACATACATAGAAAACATACATAATGGTTGTGTAGAACATACATAGAAAACATACATAATGGATGTGAAGAACATACATAGAAAACATACATAATGGATGTGAAGAACATACATAGAAAACATACATAATGGATGTGAAGAACATACATAGAAAACATACATAATGGATGTGAAGAACATACATAGAAAAACAAACGCTTTAAATTTCAGTACAATTGAATGATTTATTTCAGAGATTGACCATTACAAAGAAAGGAAGTCAATAAGGCGTTGGTCCACCTCTGGCCTGGATACAAGCTGTCACCCGGAGTGGCATAGACTGAAAAAGTTCCCGGATGGTGCCCTGCGGAATGTCTTGCCAAATTGTCTCCAACTGTTGGGTTATACTGTCAACATTCCGGGATGGTTGCAATCGCCTTCCCAAATGTGCTCCATGGGAGAGCTATCAGGAGACCTAGCTGGCCAAGGAAGTGTGGGGAAAACTTGAAGACAATTTATACAGAGGCTGTTCACACATTTTTTAGACAATGTATATTGTGTTCACAAAACTGATATACATACAATTCTGGTGTTTTAAATGTTCTATTTGATAGCCCTTATTCTGAACTATCTTTCGACACCGTATTTTCCAGCATATTAATAATGCCTTTTAAAGTGTCAAAAGAGGTATTCTATCCCATTCCTCCTGAACAGCTTTCCAGAGTCCTGTAAGGGTTGTGGGACGACGTTTGGATAATGCAGATTTAAAAATTACGAAAGCACAAAAATCCATAGGTGATACATCGTGAGATTTAGTAGGGATATCAGTGGAGGGTATGGCCTTGATACCGGTTTTTTGCTCCATTTCTTTTAGGAAATTTACAGTGGATTTTGATGTGTGACTACTAGCTTTGTCTTGATGGAGTTCCACAGATTAATGGCACTGTGGGTAAAGCGATGGTATTTCATTCAGAAAAATTGGAGATAAAATATGTTCCTGATAGTATTTGGAGTTAATCTTGACATTTTTTCCACTCTCTTTTTTTTTAACTTGTCATTATATGAAAAACCAGCAACAATCATGAATCCCTTAGAAAAACTTTCTTTCGATTCTGTGAACCATGTACTTACATTTTTTTCCTCCCCTTTTATGATAATAGATGGCTCCTTTTTTGCTGCAGTCATTTAAATACACCCATGATTCATCTATTGTGACTGACAATTTTTTTCCATTTTTCTTTGGATAAGTGTTTCTCATATTGAATTCGGCAGCGTGTCCTGCGTTCAGCGATATGCTTTGGAGAAAGACGATGCATATTGCGTTTTTTCGTTTTCTTAAGATTTAAATCAATGTTTATCATTTTGTTTACAGTGGACACCGAGCATTTTAATGGTTTTGCAACTGTCCTTTGACTAGGTCGGGTTTGCTAGCATAAAATTGTCAATTGGGTAATTGAATTAATGAACTGGAGCAACACAATGGGTTATTGGCGACGGTCAAGGATAAATGACCAAGGGAATTTTGAAACACGATGTGTGAACACTTGATCTATCATTCCACTCTTTAAATTAACTAACTCGCCCCAACTAAAGGACATTTGAGGTTACGACAGATTTAAAGTGTAACAGTTCCCTGTGTACACGACCGTCTTACTGTACCTAGTTTCGAACTCGCCAGCGCTCCTATTACTAATTTGTTACTCTTCCAACTGGGATACCAAGGCCTTTTTAACCAGGATGAATACAATCGATCACCCTAGTTATGCTCAAAATTGATTCCAAATTACACTATAAACCTTTCATACGTTAAGCATATTTCACGGATAGTTGAGACTCGATATATAACTACTTATACGTTAGTGCATTGTTTTGAAAAACACCGGATTAAGTTTAAACTATATATTATACTTCAAGAAGTACACGTCGGGAAGTAAACTAGGTATAAATTTGCATAGATGCTTGTTAATCCTGTTAAACAGCTTGAAGGCAAAGTTTATGTATGTGGCCATTTATGCGAAAAATGGGCTACGTTTGGTTTTAATGTTTGACATTATTTGAATTTTCTAAAATGTTTAGCCAGTTTCTACGACTGAAACTAATATCTTATATCACTTCAACACAACTTTTCAACTATTATATTGTGTTCCGGTGAGATTCGATTCTTTCGACCCACGAGATAATATTTGGACAACGGAAGAGAGAAATACACCTGGCCTAAATTACAAAACCTGAGCCTCCAACAACTCGCAGGCTGCTAGCATAGAGGAAATGTAAAATAGAGTGAGCAATGGTAATATTTTTATGTTCACAGTATCATGTGGCCAACACTAGAAGTAATCTTTAGCTTGAGACTACCATCATATACCTGATGGAAGACAACAAGAATATCACACACATTTGATTGATTCACGACACGAAAAAAGTCGAACATCCATGCAATTACATCTGATTAGTCCATGTGACACAGTAGACGTTAGCAATTTCACCATAATTGTCGACACTATAAAATTGTGCTTTCACATATCTACCTTTTCATAAAATATTAGGTCATCCAGTAAGTTCTGCGTTTTTTTATGATAAAAAAGCAGTACATAACACAAGAAATATTATTGAAACAAATAAGCACCAATTTTTTCTATGCCTTTTTGCCATTTTTCTATTAGCTGGGAAAAAATGTTTAAAACATTAGGTTTATTTGTAAAGAAGCTATCCAGGTGCTCCTTTAGTTATTTAGTGTTAGAAGTTATCCAGGTCGAATAATAATTGACAGTCTCCAAAGAATTGAACTTCAGAGAATTTTGAAGTAACTTAAAGAGAGGAAAATGTGAGGGGCAAGGTTTGGTGAGCATCGGGGCTGACACAAAACGTCTCAGCCATATTCAATAAGTCATTCAGCGAAATGTGGAAACGCGCATTGTCATGCTGGAAGACAACCCTCGACGATAGGTCAGTTCTGTCCGCTGTGCTTCGATTAATGCTTTTAATATTGCCATTTGAGCACTGTTTTTTTTTCCGATTTTTGTATCTGATTTTGTGGCAACAATTTATACTGAACAATTCCTTTGTAGACCCACTATACACAACGCATTACTTTTTTGGGATGCAGCCCCCTCTCGATGTTACTTGGGAGGTTCATTTGGTTTATCCCATGATCCTTTTCTTGTAACATTATTGTATAGTATCCAATTCTCATCTCCAGTAATGAGCCGTTTCAAAAAAGAAGCTTCGTTTCGTTTCTGCAAAGAAAGGCACGCCGAAATTCGAGCAAGCTTATTCTGTGTTCAAAGTACGGGGTACCCATACATCGTAGCGGCTTATATACTCTATCTTCTTCAGATGATCATGAACTGTACTTTTTGGAATATTTAGTCTGTGTGATAGTTCCTGAACTGTGTAACGTGGATTTTCAGCGATAGCATCTTTTACAGAGGATGTACTCGTTTGCAGAGGATGGACGTCCAGAGCGGGCATCCTCTTCGAGGCTGAAATTTCCGTGCCTAAATTTATCCAACCACCTTCGAACTGTGTCATCAGAAAGAGCACTTAGTCCATATACAGCACACATTTTATGAGTAATCTGACTAGCATTTTTTTTCTGTCTTAAAATAAAAGAGCATAGTATGACGGAAATGAACTTTTTGGTTCTCTATTGTTAGCACTGCAGTGAAACAAATATTATGACACAACGCAAGGTTGAATTATTTCAGTGAAAGCTGAAAATACCAAATTTACACATCTGGTTTCAATCAAGGCCACCCCTTATGAGCGGTAGCAAAATAATAACAAAGCGGGCTTCGATTTGTAATATAGCAGAACTTTCCGGATGACGCAATATAATATTGTCAAACGAGACGATAAAGTGCCAAATCGGCCAACCAAATTTATTTTCCACAGAGCACACACATGACTACTAGTCGTCATGTTGATCACGTTTAGAAGCTCCTCTCCATAGCAGTACTGTCTGTTTAATATATCACATGTAGTGGTTGCTAGAGCAGTGGGCAACCCGCTTAGTTACTGCAGCCTCGTTAAGCACTTGGATCTGTCCCTTTTAGTAATAATTTCCCTATATATTTCCCCTCTCTCTTAACAATGTGTTAAGATTAATTAAAAAAAAGCTAAGATCTTTAACATGAATAAATATTTTTCACTGAAATTAAAATTTAACTAACGCGATTAAATCTCACTTCTTATAAACCCCTTGTACCATGAATTAATGAACTCAATTGCTGAATTCTAATAATGTTTTCATAAAGAGTACCAATTAATTATAGTCTAGTACTTTTATCTACAGTTACCTTTATTGCCTTAGTGCATGGTACCCTGACGAAGGAAGAAGTATCAACAAAAGAGCTTAAGGAAATTGTCCCGAGGAAAGGGGGGAGGAGTTTCCAAAAGAACAATGCTTCGGCAAAGCGAAAGCAAGAGAAGTTATTATGCAGCTGGTGATTTTCTCATGCAAGTTCGGCAGCAACCTTCCAGCGTTTGCGTCATATGTGATGTTTACACTCGAAAACTGATCCCAGTTGGGTTTGCTTTCCCGGATTGTTTGTATAAGAAGCATTGATCTGTTGAAGGTGGTGCTTTTCCGGAGGTTTTCATGTTTGTTTCACCACGGTTGTGATCTGAAGGCAGATGATCCTTTTTCAAGGAAGGGCGTTTCTGATATGATATTACTGGAAACGTGGATTGAAGGAAATGGTAAAACTCAATAATCTGGAGCCAACACGTCGCCTAGTTGTAGACAAACAGTTTCATTGCCAAATGGCTATTTGAATAGGCTAACAACGAGTTACCAATTTCCAAAATTATCACTAATCAGCGCTGGAAAAGTATTGCTAATTAGCAATAATACATGTTCTAACCAAATATTTTAGTGTATGTGTCCTCTTATGTTAATCTTCATTGGAGTTCAATTTTAATAACTTCGTAGGGTTTTTCAAAATACATCCAAACACAGTGAGTGTTGAAATTTCATCAACTGTAGAATATCTAAATAATCCATTGGTGGTTTTCATGCATTTTCAAGTGTGGCGCTACTTGAAGTAGATATTTAACTAAAGTCGCACTGGAGCAAAACAATGGGTTATTGCCAACAGTTCGGGATAATTTCCTAAGGGATCCAAGAACGACGCCACGTAATTTTTAACCAGGGTGAGATGACAAAGTCAACACCTAAACTGGCACCCCTCTATCCAATTCTTCTTACCTCGCCAACGAGAGAATATTTGAGACCACGATAGATTGAACTTGCACGCGCCCCCACACACACGTCAGTCTATGGTTGGATCGAGTTTCGAACTCCCAACCCTCTGGTTGCTAATCCATGACTATATCAACTGGGCTATCGTGTATCTCGTATTCAATAATGATTCCCTATTATCTACTGCTAGGCACAACCAGTAATGGTGTCTAGAACGAACATGTCATTTATGGAACAAAACGTTATCCGAAATCTTTTCATACAAAAACAAATTTCAGTACGAATCCGACATGGAAAGAGATTATGCCATGGCCTAATGGAGGTAGAAATGATATTGGTAGCATCTTTAACCCCTTGGGTACATTTGACGACTGGTCATGCTCTTGTTTTGCCTAAGTTACGAATGACAAGTCTGATTCGCCTTTCAAAATGTGAAAAAATTAAACGTACATTTCTGTTCATTTTAAGAGTGATTGGTGTTACGACACTCTCCTTGAATCAAATTATTCAATCGTGTTCTCACCAAAAATACACTTTGTTTAATCTTACTCCATACATAGAAATATTTCACGGCTGCGTTATCAGACATTCTTTTTTGGAATGAAAGCGGAGATTAGAAGCTGTGCAATTGCTCTCATACTGTTGCCATTTTTATCAAAACAAATTATACGAAAATATAACAGTAATTAGTGTGCAAACGATAATACGAAAATATAACAGTAATAAGTGTACAGATGATAATACGAGAATATAACAGTAACTAATGTGCAAACGATAATCCGAATTACTTTTTCTCAATTAAATCTGTATCCAAGGGGTTAATATATGAGTTTCCTTTAAATCTATATAAATAAGAATGGAGTGTTTGTTTGTACATTCAATATTTTCGACCCATTTCAAGTTTTCTATCCGTTTTGGACCCTTCTGATGCCGAATCCGCCTTTTTCTCGTTTGCTGTCTGTCTGTATGTTGTGCCCTATACACGTCCACACGGTTTAAGATATTTTCATGGAAATTTGCATACAGTGAGTACTCATTGTAATTTAGTAAGTGGAATTGGTTGCGAAAGTCTGTCTGTCCGTCTTTCTGTTCTATGCTCGATTTTGTGTTTGTGTGTTTGTGTAAGCATCACATGAATTGTATTCCAGATATTTGATTGCAGTGTATTTTATTTTATACATTATCTATTTGTTTAGTGAATACAATATTAAACATGTCTTTATTGGTATATGTAAATGAGTTTCATGCTAAAACACCTGAGTAAGTATACTTAAATCAACCATAATTTGGTAGTTTCGGAAAAATTGGAATGTCTATTGAATATTACGATTACTTCGATTGTTTTACCAGTACTGCTGAAAAAGTAATTATTCTTCAAAAAATTATATTTTTTAATGGGATTTCAGCTCTGATACTTCTTTTATTTCGAGTCTTATTTTTGTTTTTTGCGCAATGAAAACGATTTCGGAATATTTGAGACAGACGATATTTTTTAACGAAACGAGAATGAACAAGATCGCGTGAGCAGTGATATTTTCTGTTTCGTTCGCTCTGAATTAATTTCACATTTCTAAATTTTGTGGACTTTTAGTTGTAAATTGTGGCAACTGTGCGAGATCAAGAGATAAAAATGAATCACAAATTAATATCTTTACAATAATTTTTTCCGACATCTTTTATTTTGTTCTATTCTACTGTTTTCTGTTTTAAATATTTATTATTTTAAAATATGTGTTTTCCTTCTCATCACACGCAACAGCACCACAAAGTATTAGACTTAAAAATGTTAGGTAAGTCAGTATAAATTTTCAGTAAATTTTAAGTGTAATTATGGCATTATTGAAAGAATAATGTCGTTATTGTGTGAAAGAATAATGCCGTTATTGAAAGAATAATAATGTTTAAAAATCCGAACTAGAACTTTTTCCAACATTAAAAAATTCGTTGTAATAATGACAGGAGAAGATTGCGAAATTTCACAATGTCGCATACCGGAGGCAAGAGTGACACAAGTAAAAAAAAATATTGTTTTGTTGACTATGAGTGCGAGAGCACTCGCCGTAAATCGTAATTTTAATTAATTGAGTTGAACATGAAAAGAACTTAAGAAAGGGAATTCCAAATCTCCCTCAAAATTGTCTTTTATAGTAGTAACCTTAGTATCACCTTTCGTCATTTTGTAGCTTTGTCATACAGCAATTGTGCGATGTATGTGAAATGTATTACATGAATGGATATGCATGTGTAGGATTTGTGTCCAAAGTAAGTTGTAGAAAATATAAAGATGGCGAAAGGTGTTAAAATAAATTTTTATTCTACAAAAAACGTAAGTCATTATATATTTTGACTATCTCTTCAATCTAGAGTAAACCAATTCAAACCGAGTAAGGTCGGGTATTTTGCTAGTTACCAATAAGATTAAATTTAGAAAATAAAAAATTAAATTACGATTTATCCTTGAGTTTGTATGCGCATAATTTCTACTTACACAGCAAAATCGTTAAGTAAAGTATCAACTTTTCATCTTTGTACTATGATATTGCTGTTGTTCATAGATATTATTGATTTGTTTAGCATTGATTTCTCCATTCATAGCAAGTAAAAATAGAATCACATAAAAATCACTTTGTCTTTCCTTGAAAATAAAGAAATAAATTATTATTTTTGTTGATTTTCTCCTTCGAATTTACTTTGATTCCTGTTTCACGTCCCTTTTGCGAAGCATGCATTGCTCATACAAAGATCTGAAAACAAAGATCTAATAATAATACCCATAGGTTTTATCCTTACAATAAAACGGAATGCATAAAAAGCATTCTTACCGAATTCCATCTCACAAAAGCGCTATTGCGCCATATCGTAGAGACTGGAATCGAACAATTTCTAAACACACGGTAGACGAGAGTAGAATAACTATGAGTCAATACTGCGAAACATCGAGACTCATGGCAGACAAAAGAGCAATAGGAGCTGAATGGAATAAATAGGGCGGAGTCAACGATAACTTAATAGGATTTTTATATTTACAAACAGAAAACTTATAAAAATAAAATAAGAGAATCCATTATTGTTCAGTGACCCCGTTTTGGATTACCTGGTTTCAGACAGACTATGATTTATCGTAATAGCTAACTAAATAAACAGTGGAAGTGAAGTATCGGTTTATTTGCTGGCATGATTTTGAAATTTGATGTATAGTTATGTGTTAAAATCTAGTAGACGGTACGGTGTTCAGAATGGCGTTACTTCACGCGGCAGAGGCTGAATGAGGCGATTGCAAACTTTCATTCTGTTAATAACCAGTCTTAGTTATCGAGAAGAGTAGGGTTATCAGAATTGAGCGAGCAACACTGCCAAAACTAACGCCAATCTCAAGGCCTACACAGTTGATTTGATTTTAACCTAGTTTTGATTCGTCTTTAATATCTTCAATCCAGAGTTTTTTTGGTTGATAGGTAGGTGTTCAAATTAAACTTCCACTGTAGCAACACCACGGTCTATTGGTGACAGTCAGAGATCAATCTCGAAGGGAGGGAACCAAGGACAACGCCTTGTAATTTTGAACCACGGTCAGGTGACGAGGACTACACCTGAACTCGCACCCCCTCTCCAAACTTCCAAACTATTTGAGGCTATGGCAGATTTAACGTGC
Source organism: Metellina segmentata (assembly GCA_947359465.1). NCBI lineage: Eukaryota > Metazoa > Arthropoda > Arachnida > Araneae > Tetragnathidae > Metellina > Metellina segmentata. Next base: position 91,380,292 of record OX375873.1, on the reverse strand, counting down.
ACCAGCCCACTTTGTACAAAACGATCGTTGGTTGGATTCGAACTCGCAACCCTGTGGTTATTAATTTATTACTCTTCCAACAGGACTACCACAGCCAAAAGTATGTATAGGAATTAAATTTTTAATTCTTTAATTTATTTTTCAAGTTTCTCATTTATTTCCAATTTTTTCTTTTTTTCCGTATGAAATTTAATCTTCATTTCTCGATGTTTTAACTAAAAGACAAAAATAAATAAACTTGCATCCTAAGTTTATGTAATTTTTAGTTGCATTAAAAATAATGATGTCAAAGGAAATAATTCGCTACGAATTGAACCGCGCATCGTATATATTTCTATTTTTTTGTGAAAATTGATGATTATAATTTTTTATATTTTTAAACGAACTGCACTGAAATTTTAGCTGCTTTCAGCAAAAAAATAAACTTACAAACCCTTATTATCAAACCCTTTATTTTGCTGCGCTTGTTCGTGTATTTTGAGTAAGATAGACGACTTTGAGATATTGGGTATAAAATCACTCTAAAAAATTTGCACAGAACCCAAATAACTGAAATGCATCCATCTCGCAAAAATTTAGAAAATAAATTCTATTTTCTTCTACGATATATGTTAACATGCAATGTAGAATAAGAAATAGAAATTACAAAAGGACACACGCTGCTTCGTAGATTTTACACGATAAAATTTTATCTATCTCAACAGTGAAAATATTTAAAAATTGTTTTCTCGTAATTTTCACTAGTGTGTGGTACATATATTTTTGTATAAAAGACAATATAGAGAAAATAGTTTTCCAAATTATTTATATTCTCTTGCATATTAGGATACAATTTTAAAAATTTTATTTCAAGATTTTAATTTTTTTTTTCAGCAACGCACTAACTTGAATTTTACTAAATGTGTTCAAAATTATCAAAACAAGTTCTCTAACTTTGTGTACATACTTTTTAAAGTTTTATAATGACCTACTTCAGTAACGAACACTGTCCTAATTTCAACCAGGAAATCGCATTTCTGAACGAAGCTATGACACTTTTATTTAGGAATTTTAAAAAACAGTATTTAAAAAATGAAAAAAATTAAAATAATTCTCCAAATTATTATTTTATTACAGATTAAGAAGAATACAAATAAATTTAAAATTAAGATTTTAACTCAGTATTCCACAACGCCCAAACTTAAACATCCCTAAATGTGTTCAAAGTCATAAAAATAATATTTATAATTTTATTTACATACATTCTAAGGGCTAATAATGACCTACTTTAGTAAGAAACCCGTATGTCCTACTTCGAACTCGAAAATTATACTTCCGAACCAAGCAAGACAACACCCCTTATTCAAAACCTATTATAAAGAACACGGAAAAAAACGATACTCGCAATGTACATTTTCTCAAATACCTACATCTTACTAACCCAAAAAAGAACAATTACCCCTGAAGAGGTAACCCTCCCCCCGATTCCATGTCCACTTGATCTTTCCTGGCAACAAAGTCGATACCTCTTCGGCGCATGCGCAGTGGAAAGACGGCCATGACAGCTCTGCCGAATGTTTCCTGAATGCTGGAGAATCCGGATCGCTTCCGGACCCCGATTTGCGTACCCCCTGCACAGGTCACTGCGGGGCACGTGCCCCGGACCACACGGTCAAGATGATCGCCGGCCTGTTGTTGATGATGGTGGTCGTGGTCGCTCCGGCTGACGTAGTCTATAGACCAGGTGAGATGATGGCTCTTTATTTTTCAGTTCGTAGACGCTCGAGTCCTGGCCGATCAATCTTTGGTGACAGAATCTCTTTCCCCCTCCTTATTGTGCACATTCCGGAGTCTAAGGTGCATCATTAATTCATTTTGAGTGTTGTTGGATTTTTATTAAAATTTAAATTGAGTTTGATTTTAACCATGATTGACGTTGGATCAGTAGTTGTGATGAATGCAAATTCACAATCATAACAAATGTCATTAATTCCATCTTGAAATTTATTATATTATCTTAACTTTAAATACTTGTTTAAAAAAAAATTTAATGAGGTTGGACGAAACATTCTTTATTAAACGAAACACATATAAGAATATTTTGTTCATAATTTACATTTTATATGCATGTTATTAAACTTTATACTAGAAAACCGTTGTTCTAGATTGTTAAAACTGTCATTATAGACAGATTGGTGAAAGTATTCACACTGTATTAAAAAGCAGTTTTGGCATATATTGTTCATAATGTTTATTAGTAAAAGATATCATAAAGTATTGTTTTAATAACCGCCGGATATTTTTATACCAACAATCTCTGGAGGCAGAATTCTTGTTATCTCTTCTTAGTGTAAATATTGGGAGTTTAGGGTGCATCAGTAAATGATTTGGAATGCTGTGGGTTTGGTAAAACTTTAAAATTATTTTTTATAGGTGTCAGATTGGTTTAACAGAGTTGGGATGGATGCAAATTCTGCATTCACCACAAATAGTCTTTTTCCATTGTTAACTTTACTATATTCTCTTTATTTGTTATACTTGTTTTCCAAAAAACAAATTTTGCTACAATTATAATCAGGTTGGACGAAAACAGTTTTTTGAAAGGTTCTTCTAGAAAAAAAAACCGTATATTATTTTATAATAAAGCCCAGTCTTTTAGGATTCCAAAAATGGTTTACTTTTGTTTTTACGGTAACTAGAAGCAAAATTATAGGCCAAATTATAAACCGGAAGTGACGTTTTGGAAACCGAAACTAAGCTATAGAAATGTAAACAATACATCTAAACAGCTGTTTCATTACTCTATAACATTGTGAATGTACAATTTACTTTTTATTTCGAATTGAGTATTTATTATGGTTTTAGCGCGCATTTGTGACCAAGAACTATTAAGCAAGTGTTTACATGGCATGACACAGAATAACAATGAGTCATTCAACAATGTTCTGTGGAATATTATTTCGAAAGAAAATTGTGTTCAACTGCAAACACTGTTATTAGGTTCTAAGATAGCAGTTTTGTTATTCAACTCAGGCTATAGGGGCTGATACCTGTATTTAACTTTCTTAATATAACACTTGAACCAGAAATGATAAAAAAAAAACTACAAAGAAATTGATGTTGAAAGAAATAAAAAATCAAGGACATAAGTACAGCCTAAAGCAAAATTATCCAGAAAAATATTAAAAGCTAAAAGAAAATCACAATTAATTAAAACTGAAATCAAGGAAGGCTTGACTTACAAGTATGGTGTGAATTCTAAGCTGTTTCAACGTTATAATTATTTGTGGAACTTTAAAATCTTTATTTGCATTTTCTGGAAAACTGCTATTTTTATTTTTTTGGATTACAACAAATCTCATTTCTTATAAACTTTTTAATATATATTCAAATACAAATTTTACTACAGTGTTCTATACACCTCTAGGTATGTTCTAAACCTCAAATATAGCTGGTAAGTATATGTTAAATTATTTTAGAGCAATATATTTGTTTGAAAAAGTGATATATTTTTTTGTAAAATCTTTTTGTGTTTACAAAGTTTGACATATATCTGTAAATTTAAAGAGGAACTGCAAATATTCTGCTTCACAACACGGGTAAATGTAACAAATATATTATTGAAAAAAAAGTTGTATATATTTATTAGAATTTGATATAAAAACTTTAGCCTAACGGTCAAATTTCACTAAATTTTGACCAAATATGGCCAAAATTTCTAAAATAAAAAAAAATCCATTAAAATAGCATTTGAATTAACAGTTTTATATACCTTTGTAACTAAAAACATAAGTGTTGCATAAAAATTTCCTTTTTTTAAAAAACAAAGCTCCGAACGTAGGCACATACCTTAAGCTTTTACTAGAAAAACGTTGTTTACAATTGTTAAAACTGTCATCCATGACAGAATGACGAAATTATTGATATTATTATAAGAAGAATTTTTACATATAGTGTTCCTATCTCTAAAATTGTTTATTAATCAAAGTCACTGCAAACTAATGTTTCAATAACCAAAGGTTATTTTTATTCGATTAATCTCTGGTGACAAAAAAATACCATTTTCTCTCGTTATTGTACACAATAGGAGTGTATGATACATCAAATTATTTTGTGTGGTGTTTTGGGGTGAAGAGGTGTAAGGCTTTAAATACATTTTATTTTAAAAATATGTAAGAATGGTACAGAAGTGATTAAATTAAATTCTTAAAAATGTCATTGCTAAAGCATTATTAAATAATTCTCAATCGCATTATTAACTTTGTTATTTACAATTTCAAAAACTTGCTTTACTTTCTAACTTTTTAACAAGACTTTCAAAATAATCAGCCAGAATCAGGTTAAATAAAAATAATTTTTGTATGAAAGAACAAATGTAAACATGAAGTTTTCATACTAGTTTTACGGTACTAAATTGTATCTCTTTAATATCGTTGTCAACGATTATTCAAACTTGTTAAACTGTTTGTTGAATTGTAGCAATTGTTTTCAACATTCCTTTTTGCTTGCTGTGTTTACAATGTTTCGATGAAGATTTTAAAATTCAATTGCTTGTAATATACACTAAAGAGCCACACCATTATGACCACCTACTCAATAACGCGTTGCGCCTCCTTTGGCCTGCAAAACAGCTGAAACTCGCCTGGGCATAGATGCCACAAGTTCTTCGTACATGACTGGAGACAGGTTGTACCAAATGTCTAAACAGCGGTCACGCAAAATCGAGATATTCGGACATGGTGGTGTTTGAGCTCAGAGCTGCCGCTCCATGACACCCCAAATGTGCTCTGTCGAATTAAGATCCGGCGAGTTAGGTGGCAAGGACATGAAGTGGAATTCATCCGTATGCTCCTCGAACCACTCCAACACAATCTGAGTCTCGTGACATGGGGCGTTGTCCTGCTGGAAGATTAAATTTCCAGTTGGGCAGACAGACGCCATGCAAGGGTGCAACTGATCCAAAATGATATTCAGATAGTTCGTAGCTTTCATGGTCTGTTCCACAACAACTGCGGGTCCCAGAGTCGCCCATGAGAACGTCCCCCAAAGCATAATACAGCCACCACCAGCCTGTGCATGACCTGCTGTACAAGAGGGGAGTAACTGTTCGCCTGGCAGTCGGAATACCCTGACACGACCATCGACGTGATGAGTTAGAAATTGGGATTTATCTGTCCAGGCAACTTTCTTCCACTCATCCATGGTCCAGTCTCGATGTTCCAGGGCCCACTGTAGGCGTAGTTGACGATGACGCTTGGTCAACAGAGGCACACGAGTGGGACGCCTGCTGCACAGTCTCATATCCAACAGTGTCCGCTGAAGGGTCTGTTCCGAAACACTTGCGCTTGGACCTGCATTATATTGGGCTGTAAGCTGAGCCACTGTCTCGCTCCGATTTTGCTTTACCATGCGGGACAGTCTCCGACGTCATTTTTCTTTGATGATGCATGGACGACCAACACCTTGGCGTCTACTGCTGGTGTCACCGTCATTTATCCACTTTGCATGAATACTAACAACGGTAGATCGTGAATAACCTACCAGTCGTTCAGTTTCGATGATACTCGTTCCGAGTCTTCGGGCCATTACGATCTGCCTTCTATCGAATTCGCTTAGATCAGCAGCCTTTCCCATCACTCGCAAAAGTAAGTTCAAAAATGATTACTTACCTTCTCCAGCAGCAGTTATATACCATTCTCACTTAATCACGTGCCCTCTAGTCATCATCCAGGCGATTTCATTGAAAAATGAAAAATAGGGGATGGTCATAATGTTTTGACTCGTCAGTGTATTGTTTATGTGTTGTTGAAGTTAAGCGTGATTTGGGGCAGTGGTGCTTATTTTTCTTTTCGTCTTATTTGTATTAATACTCTCCGCTCGCTTCGTAACAAATTTGAGTGCAATTTATTTAATTTTGGGTAAACATATTTTATTAAAAAACGTTTAGATAATTTTTCAAATTCAAACCTTAAGTTTTTAAACTGGTCGATTTAGGTAATTTAGGGGTTAGAGTTTTCAGAGAATATCCCTTTTTATTCATTAACATTATTTATCTGTTGTGATAGAAAAAAATTTATAGATGTATTCAAAATTTGATAATAATTATTTGATAAAATTTTTATCTAAGCCGTACTATATTGGTAAATTTGGCATGGTCATATTTTGCTAAACGACGGCTAATTACTTACAGCTAAAAGTAAGTTCCCAACCGAGATTCTAACCTAGAGCCTTAAGTTTAAATTTTAATAAAAAGAAAGACGGTAAAAAAAATACCACTGGTGCTCGGGTACTTGAATTATACTTTAAAAATTAAAGTTTAATTACGTAATCAGTTCACTCACGTCAAAATGTCTGCATTTTTCTTACGATTTTGTTTAAATAAGAAAAGTAAAAGTAAGGTAAAAGTTTCTTTATCATAATATATAAAGTTATTATTTATTTTCTCAAACACACAGAGAGACAGCATTCTTTTATAAATCCCACTAACAAAATATCTTTTGAAAACTTGTTTATTGTACTCTTTTACAACTTCCTTCAATTGCAATGCACAATAAGAGTCTATAACGTTTTGTTTGACTGTATAAACATTCTATACTAATATGAAGAGGTTGCTCAATATTTGATAATTCTTGTTAAATAAGAATTTATTATTAATTTATCATGATCCCTTCTTTCGAATGTCTAATTTTAAAGTTCATGAATGAATATTAGATAATATTACATAAGGTTATAAATAAAAATTAAAACGCATTAACTTTATCTAACTGATATTTAATCAAATAATTTCACAAGCCTATATTGATTTAATAAAATCTAAAACCTTTATGCCATTAAACTACCTACACTTTACTTAAATTCCAAGATTTGCCAGTCTTAGAGCTAAAACATGCACAATAGTAATAAGTTATAAGCGAATTATATATAAATATGTAAGACTAAATATACATTTCTTATATTTTGACTGACAATGTAAGTTGATTTTTTATTTTAGGCACGTTTGAATTATTAATAAGATAGAACAATAACACTTTATTATGCTAAAAGAAATAAAAAGGATCGATGGAAATTTGAGGTTATTACAATAGATTGCCTATCATTAATTCAAGCTTCATGTTTTTACCAGTTAGTTGATTATACCATCCTATTACATAGTTCACCGAGCAGAAAACCAAAATTTGCTTAGCTTAACATTGTTCTTTTACTACATTGTATGTGTGTGTGTGATACATTCCATAAAGTATTCAATAGAGTAGAACTTTTAATAACATAACAGCAGTCTATATATAAACTAACCATAATTTATCATCGAATCTTGAATGAGGTGGGTATTAACATAATAATATGACAATAAAATAGAACGCAATTACCTGGGAAAGAAACTAAATGGAATACCGAATACAAATAGATTGTGAAAATAGATGTAATTAATCATCCAAACGTTCGCTTTAGCAGACATGTTAACAATAGAAAATTAATCGCAATTAAATGTATGGATGAAAACTATGGTTACATACGTAAAAGCCATGATTTAAAAAATTTCTGCGTTTAGAATAAGGAAACCAACCGTTTGTCATTATTAATATTCGATTGCAAATGATTTTATGGCTTTGTTGTGTTTTACTAAGTAAAAATTGCTGCTCATTTTTTTATTTTAATATTCCATCACACGATTATTTCTATTTTATTATCAAGATTTGGATAAAAATTACAGCCTTTAACAGCATAACATTTGAATGAAATTTATAAGCCTTAGTTCTGAATTTGAAAAAATATATATTGCTTAGCGCAGCCTAGCCAGTAACAATCCAATACAATTCACCACGGGGTTAGCAAATCAAAATTCAGTCAATCTATACCTTTCAGAGACGACTATGGTTAAAAATAAATATTTATTTAAGAGAATAAAAGATCTAAAAATACTGTTCCTTAGTTGCATTGACTCTGGTTCATAATCCTACGAAAAAATCGCAGTAAAGCGCTAAACCAAACCAAAGAGGTTTTTTAATTTACGAAAGGAATTTTATTGGCAAGTGCCGAGCGTTTGTTTGCGATATCATGCATAAGGCCCCACAAATCTAAATTCAGTCATTCCATAACTTTCAGACACACACACAACCATGGTTAATAATAAATATCCATTTAAGATAATAGAGTGTCGAAGAGCTCAGTTCCTTGGTTCAATTTACTCTGGTTTATAATACTTCGAGCGGTAAAATTGGTAAACCAAAACGAAGTGTTTATAGAATATATATTAAAATTTATGAAAATGATGTTATTGGAAAGTGCCGAACGTTTGGCTACAATGCTTATGAGCTCACGGACTTTACTGTACTTTATAAATCCGCTGCATCTTTAAGATCAAATTCTTGTCGAAAACAACTTGTCTGGGGTCACATACAAAACAAAAAGGATAGTTGGACAAAACAATTCAAAATATGCAGACAAGAAGTCATACCCCTTTTAAAGTTGGAAATGTAGATCTGCCGAAGGACTAGGTATGTCCCGGGCCAAGATTCCTTTTGTCAGCAAGTGGTATGTATCTCTTACCATCATCAACATGGAAAAGTACAGATTTCGTCCTAAATCAAAACTTATTTTATTCTCCAATTCCATCTTGAACTTGTGATCCTTCAATCATTCCGTAGGCAAGAGCATAGAAGTGTTAACGTTAACCCTGTGCACCATGGCAAGTTCTGCCACATTTCTGAACGACTTTGAGAAAGTTGACACATCTTAACGTATCGTCTTGAAGAAATCAGGAATCCTCACGCAGCCATCCCAACTTCGACCCATGTGAGGTACGAACTCATAATCAACTGCTTCCATCTACCAGTTTCTTAACTATCCTGATGGTTGTCTCGATAAAGTATCTTGTCATTGGCAAAATAGGTCAGATCTTGATCAATGAGATATCTCGTGAAAACCACTTGGAGGGTTAAGAGCGACGCCTTTAACCGCTCTGATTCTGGCAGGGTTTAGGGTAATACTCCTGATGGTAAATTATTTGACCGAATAGATGGACAGATGTCTATAATCCTTAGGTTAGAGGTTCTCCTTATAGTCAAGAAAATGTTATGAAGGTAAAGAATGTTCATATGCCCATTTCAATTTATATTCCACTATCTAAAGAAAAGTTAACTCTACAAATGGTTTCAATGAGGCATCTCGTCCATCAAGATTCGATCCATTTTGCTAATGACTAAATTTCTCGAGAAGATATTGATGATTTTTTTATGATAAAGAGATCAAGGTCTGGTCAGTATTTTCATAATAACGAGATATCTCGTCCATCAAGTTCCTGTCGATTTGCTAATGACAAGATATATTATCAAAACAACCACCACGAGAGCGGCTAAAAAATTTTCAAGTACAAGCGTTGAACTTCACTAGCTACAACTTATTAGACAACCATAAAAAAGGTTTATTCAAAATGGATGCTAATGTAACTGTTCATCTTTACCAGCTAATTGTAAAAAATACCTATCCTCTCGATTATAAAAGTACTTAACTCTCCTGATGGTTGTCGCGAACAGGTGTCTCGTTAAAGGGAACATTGCAGTCCTATCTCCGTTATGTTAAGATGGTCCAATTTTAAAGAACATTTTCTCAGAATCATTTATGCGTATTGATTTGAATTTTTTATATAGGTTATGATGACACTTTTTAACACTTTTGAACACAGGGATTTTTAAAAAACGTGAAATTCGAAGCTTTAAGATTTTGTTTTCTTTAATTCATATTTTTTTTTAAACTGACCAATTTCCATCCTTTTTAACGATTAAAATGAACTTTCCTGAGCAGATAGAAAAAAAATTCTTGCGTTAAAATATGTTACAGGGTATGTTACACTTGTAAACCCATATTTTTTACATTTGCTTGAATGGACTTTGAAGAAATGTTCCTTTTAAAGAAAAAATACACATTTTGATATAGTGAAGTTTAAAGCTTAAAATGTACCTTACTTTGAATCGTAGAGGTATTTTTCAAAACATTACTTCAAATACTTCTATTTGACGTATCTCTATAAATAATTTATAATTTTAAACAGAAGTGTAAAAACATTTATTTATATTTATAAAAAAAAATAATGTAAATTGCGAAAGATTTTTGTGCATTGGTCCCCTTGAGAAATCTTGTAATTAGGAGAAAACTAACCAGATCTTGATTACGTCATTTTTAAAAAGTCGGCAATACTTTGAAGACGAGATATCTCGTTATTTAGAAACATTGATAAAAACTTGATGGACGATATAATTCGTCAAATTTAACGCTGCGTCTTTCTTCAAATCAAATCCATTTAGAAGGTTGAATCAGGTATGATGTTGGATGGATCCTTTAACTTGCAAGAAGTCTTACATGTATGAAAACATAAAATTTACTTTTTATACAATCCCTCTACCAAAAGACTGAATTTCGAAAAATGCTACTCTATCTATATCGAACCTATTAAAAATTTAATTTTTCTAATAAACATTTCAGCTGTGGAAATATTATCATATATTTAAAATATTTTCAAATTTTCTTTGATTAAATTTCGCACTCATTTCACTTATGGTCGGAAATAATTTTCTAACTACTGTATCTCTGGAAACTTGAAAGCAGTTTGTAGTCTGAATCGCTGAAACACGAGTAAAGTGGTTAAGTCGTAAAATTTAAGTTTCCATAGATTCGCAAGTAATGTACTAAGGATCGTGAAATTTTTTTTTTCTTTGACAACTTCCAGTACAATATCATGTTTCTATTGGAAAGTTCTTTGTAGAGGGCAAATAAAACGCTATAATTCATATTTTACACATATACTATTCAGTGTAAGGTATATGATATCTGTGTAATTTGGAACCTGTTTTCATTAGCCAGTGGCATGAAATACGAAAAACTCAATAAAGAAACACAATCGATAGCTAACAAACGAGATCCATACCCTAAAAACGTAGAAACAATTTGAACTTCTAAATGCTATCCTTTTTCTAAATTTGCTTTCGCGTTTTAATTCTTGGATAACTTACTAAATCCAGTAGCGTCTAAAAGAAATTTGAACACTTTTTTTTTCTAAATAGAGGTTTGTTTCTACGATTAGAACACACCTGTCCAAACATTCCCCGAACTTATTATTTCTGCCCATGTAATAATCTAAATTCAATAAATATATTTTACTGTGTTGCTGTACATTACTAGTCGGCAAAAAAAAAAACATTTTTCCTCGTCTACCAAATGAGTATTTTCCCTTTTCTTTCATAAGCTAGGATGAAAAAAAAACAATTAGAAAGCTAGGCAAGTTTCATCTCTATTTTCAGTCTTCCCTTAGCTTAATACACTAATTTCATTCATTTCAGTAGCATGGTTGGAGATGGACACTTTTTGTATAAATTTAGACATTTATTAATATACTAAGGACAAAACATAATTACACAGAATGCAGAACAACTTCTTAATAAACACGCTCTATGCTCTCTTTCTTAAATTATTGTCGTCACGTTCCATGTAATGTATACATTTGCCACGTGTATAATTAAAAATACATTCGCTAATCTCACAGAGTCAACTCCTTCTTAATGTACACTTTATTCTCTTTCTTAAATTAAGGCCATCACATTCCATATATGATCACAATTTTCACGAACATAATTAAAAATATATTTGTTTATCTCAGTTTGTACGTTTATAGTAAATATTAAAATTAAACGCAAAAATGTTTATTAGTATACTAATTGTAGAGTACGCGCACAATAGATATTAAATCGAGATACAATCTCCTGCGAGTAATTTTTAGCCAAAAGAAGCTATTAAACATAATTTTAGCTTATTAAAATAGTTAATTTTCTAATTTACGTTCTGAAATTTTTAATGAAGGAAAAACCTTATGTTAAAAATTAACCAACCCTTGGCTGAAAGAATCGAATATTTCTCGAGCAAATAACGGGAACCCTTTTTTGTGAAAAAATGTTACCAGGCTTCTTAAAGGATTTTAATTTTTTTTTTCACTATCTACTAAGACCCAACTTTACACCTCCATTAAAAATAATTCGTCGTTTATTAAGTGTACTTAAGAAAGTAACCAGCATCAAAAGTTTCTGTGATCGTTTTTTGGAGCTTTAGGAGTCAACACTAATCAAAGATGCACTTAGTATAAAAAAAAAGACTTTGTTCTTCAGACGACAGTAAAATTCTTCTAAAAGTTAGATATAATGCTTGTATCAAGTATCTTCAGGGAATAATTTTAAAAGATATAATTTAGTCTGGGGTATTTTGTTTATAATGTCTCAAATCGTCTCGTTAAAATTTAACTAAACTCTTTAGTAAGTACTAGTTAGTAATAAATTACAATGGAATTTCGAAATAACAAAGAGCATAATTTACTCTGAATAAAATTTTCTTGACATTTATAAAATCATAGCTATAAACGAGATGTATAGATATTCACACGTATCACGACAGAGATGTACAGAGATAGAGTTTTTGAAAAGTTACCTTATTCACGGGGTTTTTTTTTGGGGTGGATAAATATATTTAAAATTATTTTTTATTTCATTCATAACAATGTTTTTTTGTGGTGCAAGCGTCAGATGAGGCCAAACAATGTTCTGTCAAATAAATGGACATTCTCTAGCAAAACAAAATATTTTACAGAAATTTTACAGAGAAAATTATACCCGAAGTAGTGACCATAATTGAACCAATAGAATACTAACGAATACTAACAAATCCTTTGTACATGGTGGCTCCACCAACATCCATATTGAAGATAATCCTCTGATTAATCTTCGATATTAAACAAGCTTTAATCATTTCAAGGAGGCGATACTTTAAAAGCTCCATCGCCCCTGAAATTATTAACAAACAATGACCTATAGACCTGGTTTTTTCCTCCTGGTTTCTTTCATAAGAAACAATGACCTACAGACCTGGTTTTTTCCTAGTTTCTTTCATAAGAAACAATGACCTACAGACCTGGTTTCTTTCATAAGAAACAATGACCTACAGACCTGGTTTCTTTTAAACTAATATTTATTTTTATATTTCATATTTACATTTTTTATTTTCCTCGATGTCATGACGTATACAGGCGTTGTGAATAGTTTAAGGTAAATATTTATTTACCTCATATCAAAATTTATATACACATTATTAAGTTTCTCAATAACATTAAGGAAAATCGCTTGTACAAAAATTTATGTTCAAAAGAACTGTAACCAATAATCTTTCAACCATTTAGCCCGATATGAATCCATTCTGCGTATCATCGATTGCACAATAGAAATGCCATAGAGTTTGATATGTGTTGTGAAGGGTTAAAGGTGAATTGAGAGATGGTAAGTTTTTAGGAGAGTGGGGTACTCGCCGACTTGATTCTGATATTTAGAAGCAGGGGTATAGTTTATTCAGGCTGCAATGTGCAAGGAAGGCTGTTAGGGGTTTTGAAGGTTCTGTTTTAACATTTCAAGCCTCTCCGTTTGCCGACTCCACCTCAATTAAACCCAGCTTCGTAAAAAATGCCAGCAAATCCACTCATTCCGTAGTCAATTATTGCGATAGTCTCACTCTTTCGGTATCTTTTAGGCACAGTGACGCATATCCTATTCTTTATTATATCACTTGGTCATGGTGACACCAGAATGGAGGCACTAAGATAAGGGGTCACGCCCCTCTTCAACTGACTTAAGTCTCCTGAATCAGTCAGGAGGAATCAACCCAGGAGACTCATCCTTCCAAGACTGATTCCGAAGGGCTTGAGATTCCCTTCTCCCCAACTCACTTCCAATGCCCCTTATAATTATTGATTAAAATTTACAACTGCACTTTTTGGTTGTTTCTCTCTCTGAGCTGTTTGCATTTTCGGCCTAGGGGACATGTCGTCCCTCATTCTGACATAAAAATGTCAATGGGTTGGGCATAGACAATTATTTAGACTTTTCGATAGCTGTGTAGGGCCTTGTATAATTTAATCATTTGAATTCTACGCGTTTTAAAGTTATTGAAAATCATTGTAGATTATGAATGTCACATGTTTAATTATTCCAGATACATTTTTTTTTAATATTTAGGCAAGTTGAAACCGTTCGCACACTTATTTAAAATACTATCGTCTGATGGCTTAATTCAATATAGTGTACCTAATTGAAGAAAGTTAGTTAAAATAACCAGGGTGACTTTTGCTGCTGAAGAAGCACGTACACTACCCTACAATAACGGACCGGACAGCAGGATGTAATGGTACAAGGGAACGAATACATGCTTCAATAAGGGGATGGTTCACCCATGTGCTGGAATTACACTAGCAACCCTTCTGGGCATACTTTTAACTCGGTTTTGATGCACAGCCATGGGTATTTGTGTCCATTCCTGCTGCAAAAATGTCGCCAGCTCAGCTGTAGATTTCGGACGCGGTTTCCTGGTCCGTAAGCGTCGCTCTAACTCGTCCCACAAATGTTCGATGGGATTTAGGTCGGGACTCTGAGCAGGCCAGAGAAGACGTTTTACATCCACATCTTGCTACCACTGCTTGATAGAGGCTGCAACATGACATGCAGCATTGTCGTAATAGAAGTAACATTCGTCCATTCTATAAAATTGCCAGAGAGTAGGAAGAACCCCCGTTATCCACAATGTTCATGTAGAGTTCGGCGTTCAATCTATCAGGAACAACATGCAAAGGTCCCTGGCCAAACCATGAAACTCCCCCCCCTCCAAAAAAAATAGTCGGATTTTATGCAAATCCGCTAGCGTTTGGTTCATTATTGTATGGTAGTGTAGATGCTCATTCAAAACAAGAATTTAAAATCACAATTCATTCGTGGAAAATATAACCTAAATGCAGCATTCAATAGTTCTTATACAAAGGAAACCATTGATTTCCTCGAAAAAAAATACATAAATCTCTTCTGCTGCTTCATAAATATTTAATTGAACTAACAATGGAAGTAAAGAAGTACATCTGACGATAAACGAAGCACGTTTACTGATCATTATCAATTTTGCACTTTTGGCTAATTAAATTACTTCTTTGAAAATCAAATCTTTTGGGCACAGAAAAAGTAAGGCTTAGGGAAATATACAATGCAATAAAATTTAAATTTGAAACAGAAAATAGAGAGAGAAGTCAACCGCATTGAATCTCAAAAGCCAACCTCGAACTCTACGGGTGCTTCGTTTACAAATTAAATATTTCAGCCATTCATCAAGAGAAAAGATGACGAAAATTCAATTTATCAAGCTACTTTTAATTTCAGCGAAATTCTTCCTTTTATGAGCATAATGAAATCAGAGATATCCACCGCGCTTTCGCAAGAATTAATATTCCTTTCAGAACCACCCCATGGTTCTGGTGCACACCAACCTTTGAAGTCCTCTGTACCTTCATCTCACTTCACTTCGCCTAACGTTTCCTGACGAAAATTAATTAAAACCAGAACATCCCCGAATCTTTTCGGTTTGCCTCGTGTGCGTTTTCTTAAAATGAATAAATCTCAATTCTGACTAATAATGAGAGAGTTCGTGTTACCGAGTGCCTCGAACTGGTTGGTCACGAGTACAACCTGAGATGAAGTCCGTGTGGTTATGAGTTTTAATAGATGCATTATGACAGAAATTAATTATGAGGAAGTTGAGAAGTGTGGACAGGAAGCGTCCGCAGTTCGAATGGCTCTCACTAAAGTTGACTTGTAATGTCAGGGTTAAATGTGATGTCGTTATCCACAAATGTAAGGGTAGTTGGAAATTATTCTAGCTGCCAAGTTCGCGTATTAATATGTGTAATAAATACGTGTTCGTGCATAAATGTAAAAATAGTATCTTCAATTAAGCTCTCACTAAACTTGACTTGTAAAATCTAAGTTAAATATGATGTCACTATCCACAAATATGAGCAGAATAGAAAATTATTCTAGCTGCCCCGAATTCGGGTAATGGAATAAATAACTAGTATAAGTAGTATTTTCGATTATAAGGGGTTGGACTAGAAAATGCAAAGCTACAGATTTTATCAAGTTGTACTGCCACTGTTATTTGTTTGCTATCATAGTAAATTACAAACCTGATATAAAAAATTCCCTAAAATCCCAATACATAGCAGACGTCACAGTTTATTTTCTCGCCCGAACCATTCTAGAAGTTTTGGGAGGCAAGATAGTGTTAAGAATCAAGGATTTGATGTTTCATTATGGTAAACAGGCGACTTCTATGTGGTAATGAATCATAATATTTGTCTCTTAATGAATATGTTGATTCTGATTTTCTACCTCGAGATACTGATGTTTTAACTATTGAAAGTATGGAGAAGGTGAATGTTTTGGACATCACATTTAATCAAAATAATATCAGTTTCCAAGATAAGCTAAGTTATATTCTGTTCTTTTGATTATAATACGCATTTATGATACATTTATCGCCCTCGTTCACCAAATTATTGTGTTTTGCAAAAAGACTGCTTCATTTTTGTGATACCTAGTTCTAAACATTTCCAACAAGGGGCTTGGCATTATTTTGCCATACTCATTATCCAATGTCATCCACTTATCAAGGATCTTGTCGGTTAAGAAAATATTTTCTTGGACTAGGATCAGAAGAAATTATATACATAATAAGGAACACAATGACTTATAATTTTACAGAACTTGTTGAATGCAACTAAGAAGACAAGTGCAAGTGACTGTGTATTACAGTTTTCACAAGCTATGTTTCCGTTTTGAGGAAGAAAAATTGAAACATATCTGGAATCATACACTAAATCTCACATTAATTTGAGGAATCAGAGCATTAAAGAAAGAAAATAAAAGTTTCTTAGATTAAAACAAAATGTAATGAGCGATATAAGATGAAGAAAAATAAATTCAGAATATTCCAACATACTTTATTTCATTCCACCAAGATTCCATGGTTACTAAAAAATATGATCCCTAATGCTGATAAAACACGAGTTCAGATGATATGAACCAAATCATATGCAATACTTAAGCTTATTTAGTTCATGTTCCGTTTCTGTATTTTCATTAGTGTTCTCAAGTTATTGTATGCCCTGATTGTAGAAACATGATTCATTTTGTGAAATGCTAACAGGAAACATGTGACGCGCGTTGTATCTTTTTCATTCAATACCTAACACTGAGTTAAGAAATAGCATTTGTAAAATAGTTTTATTGTAGGTAGAAAAAAGGTACTTCATAATACTTTTAAGGGCCAATTAGATTTTCTATAATCTTTAAATTATGTAACGTTGATAAGATTTCAGATAACAACTATTATAACATATAAATACATTTTTGAAAATACTTTTTTATGTGATTTGATCAAACTTTTAAATTGTAATATTTCAAAAGTGTAAAATGTGGCTTTGCACTTTTTTAACCCGAATTGAGGCTTAAATAAACATCTCAAATCAAAGCAATCTATGGGGTCATTAAATTTAATTTCCCCATTTATCACCTTGTAGTTCATTGCAGAATTCGTGGTATGTTCTGCATTGAACTATAAGGAAGTTCAAACTGAAACTCCTAAATGAATCGAGAAGATTAATGATGGATGCATTGATTTACACCCAAGACCTTTCACTGCGAACTATTGAATTAGGTACTTGTTTGCTAACTGAGTGAATTATTCAATTAATCGAGAACCACACTACGATAATTCAACTATCAATTCAAACGGTAATTCCATTTTAGCTATAGGTCCAGTACAGTAGTATTATTAGTGTAAGTAATATTAACAGAATACCATAACACTAATTTTATTGTGTGTTAATTGTTGGAGAATGAATATACGATGTTTATTGTTGTAATAAATATTTCTGTCAACTATTTCCGTCATTTTAATTAACTCTGTTTTTTTGTGAAATAACTTCAAATGTGAATCGAATTTAGCTATACCAAATGGCTGCTTCGAAAAACTGTACTTTAATTTGGTAATTTTCAAACATACCTTTTAGCTGTCAACTAAAATGTTCAACAAGAATGTTTGAGAATATTTATGCCGTTTACAGAAAATTTAGTTCATGAAAAAGTCAAACCTATTTAGTTTTTAATATTTATCTGTAATAGCAAAAGAAACTCCAATTTATCTGTGTCCAATTTATCTTCAAGAATGTTAAAAAAAATTATGAAATACACTAAAAACTAACACAATGAAACATCAAACCTGAACTTGTGTGTGGTTAATCTCTGGTTATTTTCCGACGTTAAATAAAGTTTCTTAGTTTATTTCTCTTCTATTTCTAAGAGCGTCTTATGGTGTAGAAAAAAAAAGGGTTTTATAGTTTTGATGAAGGTTTGATCACTTATTGTCCTTAATTAGTAAATAATTTAAGATAGTTAGATGAAGGATTTCATACGCTAGATATAACACTGGACAAGTAGTGACAATTGTAGCATTGAAAATGATAAATAGTAAGGTACAGTCGCGGAAAAAACTCGAACCAACTGCTTTATTTCGAGCATTATTCATACTAGAGCAAATTCAAAGTATCATTCAATAGAGAATAACAACTTCTACAAATTCAAATCCAAAACAATTGCATAAAAGGACGTCTTCATAACAAATGTTTGACCAAACGACAAAATTTGTACTGGAAACACTGTGTTTTGATGCCATAATCAGATTCTGCATAGTTAAATTAATTTTAAAATAAAATTTCAAGACTTTACTATCAATATATCCCGAGATATTCAATGTTAAAGTTAGTTTAAATATCAGGATCAAATCTCCACATTGAAAATCGCTACTCGTAGATCGAGTTGTAGTTATCGCTTCACGAATTTCAAATTTTAACACTAGTTCTAACGTATTCTTCAGCAATCCGAGAATTATTATATTTAGTATACAAAATCAAACGATTTGAGAATTACATTTTTATATTTACTATGCAAGTGCAAACAATCCAAGAACTATTACCCGACGTTTGTTAGACGTTTTATAAACTTTTGGTTTCTCCCTAAAATCGCAATAATTGGGGGAAATTAATGTAGCTCAAAAACTAATTATCGGACAGAACACAAATTTTGCATAGCCATGCTAGAAGTCCTTCTGAAATTGATTCCCATAAAAATATAATGAGGTTCCAATTCATAATTTTTTCAAACATTAATTTAATAATTATTATTGCATACTAAAAACTATTTTTTAAATACAATACTAGGTGGATTGTTCTTGAATTTGTTTAACATGGTACATAATATCAGCGAATAGAAATATTTTCAAGGAAGATATTTCCTGAAGATCTAAGAAACTGATTCAATATTAGGAGCTCCAATCTTTCTGCCCTCATAACTTCGAAACGGTAAGACGTGATGACATGAAATTTGGTATCAGAAGTTAAATTGTGGAATAGATTTGAAATTGTGTGTCAAAAGAGGGGTTTCTTGTTGGAAATTATGAATTTTGTGCTCAATTTAATATGAAGTCGGCCTCTTATGCAATTTATATTATCTTAAATTTATAGAAGACATTAGCTCGTGTCAAACGCAATCTTTGAATTTTCTCTACTCTTGAAATTAATCGAATCAAGTGAAGTGGTTAGTTTATTTTTTCGCGACTGTACAACCTTCTTCTTTCAATATCAGATTACTCTTGGTGTAGAAAAATAATTAAAAGTAATCAATATCAACCAATCCTAAATAAGTTTTTTTAACTCGTTCATAATCACACATAGTAGCAGATAATATATATTAAAAAAAATTTGAAATATCATAATTTATCAAACTATCTAATAGATTCAGTAAATTACAAATGTTATTTCTGGTCTATATTGCAGTACATATCTATGCTTGCGGATTCAAAAATTGCCATTCTTTTCTATCCAAAAGTCGTTTAGTGTGGTAGGTAAGTAGTTAATAAACGTCCCAACTGGAGCAACACAACGGGCTATTGTCAACGGTACGGGATTAATACCGTAGGGAATGAAACAAGTGAACCAAGGACAATGCCTGGTAATTTTGAACCAGATTAGAAAACGAGGTTGGATAGTGTATGTGGAGAAATTAAAGATAAATATTCAAGAATTCGAAGAATAGGTATTTTTCACAAGCCATACTGGACATGGCTAACACTTTATACAATATTTATCATCAAAAATAAATAATTAAATAATCTGTTAATTTGAATCGCATGTGGCAAACCTATTAAGATCGTAATCATGTAACACAACTATTCAAATCGCATTTAAGTACTTTGTGGACTTTTGATTCAATGATGTCTGTTGCATAAAAAAAATTTCTGAACATCAATATGGTACCTAATCTCACTGAATTAAATATATTATTTGTTAGTAGAATGGTATCAGCAATTTAGAATCAAATGTATAAATCTGAATCCCCTCAATGAAACCTAGGCATTAATTTAAACTCCCTCTATTACCTATACTCTAAAGAAGAGAAATAGAAGTGAAATTTAAAGAAAAAGGTCCCCTTATACACTCCCTCGGATTAATTTAAAATGCCCTGAATATGACGATAAATCAACGACAGTGTTAAGTACAAGTATACATTCCTCTTTCCCATTTAAAAAGAAACGCGAAAGAGTCCCTTATTGCCCTTGGAAAGGGAAGCTGTTAACCTCGAAGGAAGCGAACACGAAATTGCTTTTAACTCAGCAGGGCCTGGCTAAATTGAATCCTATGACCATCAATTCAGGAGGACATATGTTCCCACACATTCTTCAAAACAAACACTCCGAATTCTGGTAAATGAGAGAAACTTCTTTGCCCTGCAACGGCCATTAACAATAGCAAGAATCACAGCGGGAAGGGCTTAATTCTGTGAAAAATGCACTCCTTTCTCTTAACAACTTCAACCATGAATAAGACTCTTGGAAATTGAAGCAACATTTGTCTGTAACACATGAAGCATTATTTTTCTGTTACAACAAGAATTCTGATAAACATTTATATTTCAAAATAAAATGAAACATAAATGTTTACATAAATTAGGCTTGAACATATTCGCTTCAAATAGCACCCTTATTTAAAGAGTAGTTCTGCTATGTAGGTATACAAGCAAGTTCCTCGTGTGTAGTTGGGACAAGTACATTCCTCTTGGGTATCTAGAATAAGTTAGCTCCTCTTATATAGGTGAAGAAAATGCATTCATGAACAGAATGCGTCCACTGAATATAAAACATATCTGATTAAAGTAAGGTTGATTGGGTTAGTTTGGCTTTTATGGCGCAAAAGCCATATTTTGCCAAGCTGTACCAAATAGCGTCAGGTAAATGGGCATTTACATAAAAAAACTTTAATGACACATAAGAGAGAAATACAAACAGATTGGAATACGGGCTGCCCTCTGCTAGAAATGCTTGAAGGAGTCCTGAAAACTAGTTTTAAAATCACAGCATTTAGAACTTTGGAATTTTGTAACTAAAGAAGGAAGAAGAACGGTGTGTGTTGCCAACAAAAGAAATTGTATAATCCTAACCCACTCACAATACATCGCATTGCAAACAAGAAAACTGTTCCTGGTTGACATTTGCTCCATCATCTGGGGCAAATGTGACCCTATTAAATAGCATTGGAAATTAATTTTTTTATTACATCAATATGGTAAATATTGAACAAACAAGATTGTAAACATATTGATAAATGATTTGTTAGCGTCAAATAAAAATATGCAGACTTAAAAATTTACTGAAAATGCAATGAAACTGAATGAAACAGAGTAGCATTTAGTTCAACACAAAATTTGAAGATTCAGCTTCGTACTTGCCGTATTTTTCCTTAAATTATTTCAGTTTAAAAAAAAATAAGTTTCGCAGTCTTGAATTGAATATTAAAAATGTGGGTTAACACCCCGCTACAACAAGCAGCTCGTATCTGAGCTCCTCTCATGATAGTGGCCATGGCAAAGAAAAACATTTAAACGTTACATAGGTCTACGGAGCTGATGGTGTTATTGAAGAGAGCCTGGGAAAGTGCACTGTTTGTCAACCACAAGAAGTAATGTCTGTCTATTGCCAGAAGCAATGTCTGTCTATTACCAGAAGCAATGTCTGTCTATTACCAGATGCAATTTCTGTCTATTACAAGAAGCAATGTCTGTCTACTACAAGGTGTAATGTCCACCAATTACTGTCTGTCTACTACGTGGAGTAATGTCCACCAAGTACAGTCTACCTACTAGACAGAAAGTCTGGGGCTACCTGTTGCAATAGGAACCAGACTTTCCATTTTCTGTTAGAGATTCTTCAAGCATCTGAATTTGTCACAATGGAGGACTTAGCGACAGTTGACTCCACACGTGTTTGGGAGATATGGATACGTGGTTGCTAGGGGAATATTCAAAACGTCGTTTAACACCTCATCACCAAAATTGCCAAAACCTCAACTGGCTCATTCCACCTCAAAACGTACAAGATCTGTTTCTTAAGTGACCGCCATTGCTTAGACTTTCTAACTTGCGCAATTCTGCAAGACAAACCGTACTTTTGGTATGGATTTGTTATTGCGATCATATCCTATTTGGCAACGGAAAATTACAATCTTTTCTAGACAGTAATATTCTAATGAAAGGGTTGAAACAGAGTCTGAGAAAAATACAATCACAAGTGCAAAATAGGTATAATAAGTAAGGTACTTGAAAATGGAAAGGTCTTAAACATGACATAGATATTGTAATTTCCAGAGGCAACTGGCACAGCTCAAAATTAAGGAGCAATATATTTCATTTAACAAATCATTTCTTTTAACTACTACAAACAGTGGAAAGAAAATCATGAAATAAGCTGCACTTAAATAAAAATATGAACGAGGTCGTCAGGTTTAAATTGAGGTGTAAAATATGCTAAAAACTAATTAATGCTTAATACTACCTTAAATACTTTTTTTTTGATTGATTGCATTAAGTTTTATGGAGCAAGAGCCATATTTTACCATGCTTAACCCAAACACAAGACAGGTAACGTCAAATAATGGACAAAAACACACAAAATACAGACTTTACTGACACAGAATAGAGAAATGCATCCATGGAGTAATAGGAAACCGGCAGGAATCAAACCTGCACTACCACCAACTCGTAGGGGTTGTTAGCGCAGTGAACAAATCCACTGAGCCACAGTGACCTCTTAATATTCTTTAGATATCCAGAAATCTTCCTTTCTGCACTGTTGCACTTCAGTACATTTATGATGATATTGAACTAAATCATAAGTCTGCTATATATAAGAAGTAATTTCTCTTAGGTAAAGAAATTGTTTTATGCTTTATCATCTTTACCCTCGTCTTCATTTTACACCGTTTGTTTTTTGATATCTTGTCCTACCATTACTTAATTACATTAGTTAACTATACGAAATCTCCTCCCAAAATTCACTTTCGAAGAAACTCCCATTTTAAGAATTTGACACATAGAAACGAGAATGCTCCTCTAGAAAACCGTCCAATCGCATCATTTGTTTACAAAAATACCCCCCATTCCCCTCACGAAAGAAGTACTTTCGAAAAAGAAGAAAACGATCATTCGATCAACCCTCTTTACGTAAGAAAAGTCGCTCCACGCGCTGACACCCCAAAGTCTCGGGACCCGAAATCGTCTGCGAAGCCGATACCTCATTCCATTTTCTTAACGAAGTCCTCCCTCACTCTCTTCCAACAACCCCGAAACCCCCACTTCACTCATAAACTAACTTTCCTAATCATGTTAAAAGGAGAAAAAAGCCCTACGTTGGGTAATAGAAACTCGTTAAGCATGCTTCGCTGCACATGGAGATTCAGGCTGCCAACTCGGTAAAAAGAATAAATAAATCTAAAAAAAATCGGGAGAAAAATCGTCTGCTTGTTTTACCGAGGGGTAAATAAAGTGAAGCGAAGAGAGGGACCCCGTCGTAAATCAAAATGCCCGCGCCGACGCGTTAATTGAAGTTTCTGTCATTTTGTTCCTTTTCGAAACTTTTCGTGGAAGTTAACTTCGGGAGTGTCCCCCTCCTTGACGGCAGGGGGTAGCTACAAGGAGATAAAGTCCAACATGTTAAAGGGTGGGTCGGGTGATGCTTTTAACTATTTTAAAGTGTCGTGTGACTCGGGTGTGCTTTCAGAAAAGCGGCACAGTGTCGATTTTTCGAGCACCACAACTAAAGTTTGAAGTTTAGCCAGAAGAGATGTAATTAGTTTAAAACGAGATTATTTCTTGTTACGGGGGGGGGGAAGTAACTAAGTGTATGGCTTACAAGAGGATGCTATTATAAGGTTAAAACAAAATAGTTTTCTCAAGGGAACTAATGTTATGCTTTACTCTCGTGTAGTATAAAGCCATAAAGTATCATTAAGTCATAAAGTATCCATTTTATAAATACTCAAAGAATCGTATAGATGATGTATTCGTCACATTTTCTATGCGTGTGTGTATTTAATCTCCTGTTAAACTATACTAAATAGTTAAGAATCGTAGAAGTGTTTCTGTGTTTGTTTATTCTCTTGAAATCGTAGTTGAGCTTATTCATGTATATTTATGCATGGCGTTAAGACGCCTTACTTGTTTTCTTTTTAAACCATGTTATATTCAAAACTCATCGAACTAAAATGTTTAGCTTTCTTGTTTATCGTGTTTTTCATACTCGTAAGTTTCACAAAAGTTACGTGCAAAAAATTTTAACAAATATATCTTAATTTTGAGACGAAAGTATTAATATTAGATGTAACGTATAGTTATATGTTAAACAGAAATATTTAACCCAAATACTTTTAAAAAATTAGGAGCTATAACTACATTTCCAACAAAACATGTAAATACCATTTAATTCAATTCAAAATATTTCTGAAAAATCCATTGCATAGTTAAAATTTAAATTTTACTGTGTCGTCGATTTTCCATATCACAAAACTAGATTTTATTTCTCAAGTCTAAAACAGTTGATACCCCTTTAAAAATTATTTTTCTTCGTGAAGAGCTTAATTTAAGAAAAGTTTCAAAAATAGAGTATACTATTGCTTTTACTCTACAACACGCATTATGATCCTACAACACACGTTACATCCTACGTTATGATCCACATGATGAACACCAATAGCTATCCATTGGTTGAAAGAATCCTCAGAAGGATTCTATCAGTCATATCAAAAACTGGTTAGCAGTTAAGCGGGGAAACTGCAGTTGCAAGGTGGAATAATGCCTGCATGACACTCAAATGTCTACATTTTGACGAATTCGATAAATTTTAGGTAATGGCATTGCATCGACAAACCGAAGTGGTATCTACTTCACACGTAAAGTTGTAATGTTTTTTCAAATGAGAGATTTCAGCGAGAAGAAAGAAACCTTATTCGTTGCAAACACCAATTCTTTTTCACTCTCTTCCCCAGACGAAGACGAGCATTGTAACCGTACCGTGGACATCTACCAGGCCGTCTCCAGCCCTCCGGTAACGGACGAGAACCGGAACCGGCCCCTCCACTGCACCTACCGGATCCGGGTCCGTCCGGCCAGAAACGACTGGGTCGTCTTCGTCCGGTTCACCCGGATGCGGGTGGGCGAGCCTAGCGAAGACCGCAAGAAGTGCATCGGTGGCTACGTCCAGATCATCGACGGCTACCGGGACTCCAACCACAGCAACAAGGAGGACCCCGGCTACTACTGCGGCGAGATAGACTCCCCCAAGACCTTCGTGTCTGAGACGCCGCACGTCAAGATCGTGCTGCATGTGGACAGCTACAGCCATAACACCTTCCTGCAGTTTGATGCCAATGTGGAGCAACAGCAAGAGGTAGGGTGGTTGTATCCTTCCTCTAGGGCGTGTCGAGAAGGTAGTATATCCAAGTTTGGTCCGTTAGAGAAGACGCTTGGTTGGTTGGGCTGGTTTTTATGCAGCAAGGGCTATATTTGGATACTCTGTGCCAAACATAAGACGGACCACATCAATTAATGAGCATACATGAAGAAAATTTCTAGTGACACTTACTTCCCCGTTATACTGAAGTGCATGTCATGAAGTATTTCTAAGTTTGGTCTGTTCGAGACGACGTTTGGTTGGTTAGGTTGTGTTTTACGGAGCAAAGGACCATACTTGTCCAACATGTGCCAAACTTAAGACAGACAACAACAATATATGAACATACACACATAAGAAACGTTTTTTTTTAATCCATAACAACTTCTTTTTTTCCCGAATTCGATCCAAAAAATGTCATTTTTTATTGCATTTTTTCGTACATTTTACATTTGCAAGTAGGAAACTATATTTAAATTAACACTTATAATATTTTTAAGCACTTAGAACAACTTTTTTTCCTGCAAATAGAATAATATTATTTTTCTTGGAAGTTGTCTTTTCTTCCAACATGAGTGCCTTGCTGGGAAGTTACATTTACCGTTGTGCATATAAAAAAATACTATTGCTTTACAGTTAATTTCTATTACAATTGCATTTACTTACTCTTCCTTTTTTTTTTTTTTTTAATTGCCTTGCTTGACTTCATCCATCTGTACTGCTATCATAATCAGTAGTTTCAAAGTCGTCTAAAAACACTTTCACTACACCTAGACTTACTTACAGATATATCAGATTCTGATTTCGAATCACAGTCCGAAGAAATTAGTTGCATGCATTCTGAATCAGCCATTATTTTATTGTAAAAATAGTTTGTACTACTTGTACATTAATAAAGTTGTCAAATGATCATTTAAAGTTTAATACATGCAAAAAGTTAAGCACTGAATGATAAAAATTCGCTGAGTCATGAAAAATAGTTAACAAAAGCGCGCGCTTTTGTCACGTGTTTTTATTTTAACAATCAGAATAGAACAAAATAGACTTTGCAAACTACCTTTTAGTGGAAAATTATCCCCATCTATACGACTAATTTGGTATTAAAAATTGAAAAAAATCGGGCTAAACAGTAAAAGGAACGGAGAATTGAGATTGCCCGTAAGCCTTACGGGCAAATCAGTAAAGGTATCAAAAACAGCACCCGGGCAAAGTTGGCAAGTGGTTAGTAACATTACTGATTCTTACTTCTCGTTCTACTAACGTGCTTGTCAAGAAGGTAGTATATCCAAGTTTGGTCTGTTAGAGTCGCTTATTTGGTTGGTTGGGTTGGGTTCCAAGAAGCAAGGACCATATTTGGCCAGGCTGTTCCATATATAAGACAGACAGCATCAAGTCATGAACATACACACACAAGATTAGTTTTACTGACACGGAAGGGAGAAATATCACGCTCTAACACACAAAAAGAATATTTTACTCTGCAGCTAAATAATAACTATTGGCTTTTTAAGGTCAAAAAATATAAATTATAAGCATTTTGACAATATTATAGCTTGTGAACAGCTTATAATATGAAAATGTATTTCTTGTCATGATGAGAAAAAGCATTGTCTCCAAAAATGTATGTTAATGAGTTTCTGCTCTAAACCGACGATATACGTACTATTCAATTTACGTTAAAAATAATTAAATTTGATATAGAGAGAAGAAAAAGTAACATTACAGCTCATACCACACATATGAGTTTTTATTTATTACGAGTGCCGCGCTGATGTTCAAACCTTCAATTGCGTTTTCAGTGTGAATTCATTTGCCAAGTTCAATCACATGAATGTTGATTAAAACTATCCATCAGAAATTCACCGTTATGAAATAACTTTGTTGTCTCAATATTTATATTCCAAAGATTGTAAAATACCAGTTTAGATCTCTGTGAAGTAAACCATACATATGAAATATATGTAGACTGAGTATTGATATTGAGATAAGCTTCAAAAAGTGTGATCAACATGTCAACTAGTTGTCACATGACCGCTCTGTGAAAAATTGACTTGGTTGGCTGATTTGGCATCTTATCACCTCGTTTGACAATTTAGCATCTTATGACAAGTTAGATGTGATAAATCGCATTTATATAGCGATTTGAGTTTCTATAGTGTTCTATATGACAACCAAAATGATGGTCACCAAAGTCTAGTACGGTGTCATGTGAACCAATAAGGTGATGAATCAATGGATGGCCGTCTATTTTCGTCCTGTAGACCAATGAGATGTTGAATGTTTTTCCTCCCGGCAAGTGAATATAGTCCTTAATCACGTTACTACAAGAGATTTAATCACGTTCCTGGGCACATAAAAAGGTTATCTTTATTAATTGCATTTTTATGTCTCACTTTATTCTGTTTTCAGATTCGATTTTCTTAAACCTCGTTTGGTAAGATTTTAGTGGCACTCTTGGTAACACATCATGCACCGTCCTTTTTGTTTTATCTTCGTTCCATTCATTCTGTTACGAACCAAGCAACCAGCTATTAGTTTTCCTTCTGCAATGGCTCTTGGGGGCCATTTCACCCCTTCATCTATATATTCCGTTGTTGTTGCCTCTTGTACGCACCAGTCCAAATATTCACTATACATCGAATGTCCTAGGTCGCACAAATTATAGTCTGTGGAATCAGTAACTTTTAACGCCCTAAGGGCACGTCTTCTTTAGTTGTGTACGAGCATCACAACCCCGAGGTACCCGAGACCTTTTCTACCTTTCATTTTTACCCTCGCCTACCCTTCTGTTTCTTTGCTTTTTGTCCTATTCCATTGTGTGGTCTGTCTTATGCTTGGCACAGGTTGGCCAAAATTGGCACTTTGTGTCATAAAACACGAAAGCAACTAACCAGCAAGTTTTGCTTGATAGAGATGGTCCCGGAGACATGAGACATGTTTACACGAGAAATGCTTCTCAAAAAAGAGACTTTTCGATTTCTACTTGATTTAAATAAATTTTCGTCAATTCAAAGATAGTGACGCGGTACAACGTTGAAACAAAAAAAAGAAGTTTGACACAGAGTGGGGATTACTCATTTCTTTATCCATGCATAACGTACTTAAAAGTCGAATGAAAATGCAATTATTCTTTTCCTTCGAATCAATTGAAAAGCTTGATAACTTCGAAATCGAAAACGCCCAACTTTTCTTCAGTTTTAGTATTTATTGCTTCAACATCGTTCATTCTAAAAAAAACATGATTTATTGTATGTTTTTATACAGTATGCAACGATCCACATCAAGGTAAATCGTTTCGGTCACAAAAGTTTCATTCCTAAACATTTCGACCGTCATCATTTTATTTTTTTAAACTTGGTTTCGCTCTCATTCAAAAAGTTTTTTAAGGAAAACTCATTAATCCAACTCGTACGAATATTAAACTAAACTTCCTTATAAATCATTGATGTTAAAATTAAATTTATTATTCTAAGTAGACGGTTCGTTACCTCCAGCAGTTGCTTTGAAATTAAAATTAATTCGAAGCAACTAAGTACTTTTATTATAATTAAACCTGTAATACAAATTGCTGGTGCGAAACTAGAGATGTAAACTTTTTGTAAGTGGTCAGTAGTATATAAACAATGTTAAATTAAACAGTAATCTATCATGAAACATTATAGACAAAAGTGGAACATTATTGAGCTATATGCCATGGTAAAAATTCCTCATTTATGTAGAAGGATTGTTTGTAACTATTAACTCACAAACATGTCGAACCCAAGGTATATTTTTATTACAGTATATTACATGATTGCATACAGTATATAATTAAACATTAAAGTGGGGTAAATATATATCAGCAAGAGATAAAGTATTTTCAGCAAAAGTATAAATATCGTAAAAATGTAATATGAATGATATATAGAAAGTAGGTTTTACTTATTGTCAGAACCATAATTTCCGCGAAATTAGACTTAGTTCTACTTTAAAAAACTCGAACCTGGGCAGCCTACTAGTTGCAGATTGCTAGAGCAGAGGAAGAAAACCATACTAAGCCCACGACAACCACGAAGTTAGATGGTCCAACTTCAAAAAGAACTCAGCTTAAAATGAACAAAATTTTGAAGTATCTATCATCTGTGTTTCTCCTTCATCTTAACTTGATATATTCACTAGAAATGAACGAAAACCTAAGCAAGCCAGGAATATTAGAAAAGCAAAGCAAGAGGTAAAGTATGTTTGGTAAAAGTAGAGGGAAAGAAGTTCAAAGCAAAGTAAGAGAAATACTCGCAAAGTCGAACCACATAGCTGAGCTCTTGATTAATGATATTTTTCTGTCAAATATTTTAAAATCCATCATGGAGGTGCCAGAAGATTATTAAGTTCCCTCTCAAGGCTAAGATGCCATGAGAGGGAATTAACTTTGATGGAGCAGAGAGAGCTTTTGACAAATGATATCTGAAAAGACCGCTATATTATTTCCGGCGAAATTCAATTTGCGATGCTATGCTGGTCGGGGAGAGTACAAGTAAAGGAGTTTAAATCTACTTCTTGAAAAATTGCATTTGCACCTTCAAGCAATTTGTAAAGTGAATAATGTATTAGTTTTTAACACGCTTTAAACTAATTTTTATTGTCTTATTGTGCATTTTCTTCTATGATGTCTAAAAATAAAACAGCCTACCTCATTTTATTCTTAATATAACCGCTTGTGTGCACAGAAAACGGTTGAAACTGGTAGACTAAAACCTTCTCTTCAAGTTACCTTTAAATAGTTTGTTACCAGGGCTCAAGCATGTTGCAATTACAAGGAGTAAAACTATTTTTCAATTATGTAAACTTTACTAAATCATTGATTAACCTTTAAAAAGGCATAACACTTTATAGTTGCTAAACTGGTGGGGGAAATGAACAATAAAATGACATTTGGAGGTGATCCACTGAGAAATATTTAATTTTTATTTTCTGATAGGAATGCAAATTAAATATCTTACAGATTCGGACTATATGTTCTCATCTTCATCGCAAGGTGGAGATTCAGTCAAGGAGTTGACTGCTCTCCCCTCATCATCGAATGCTTGAAAGACTCACAGATAAGAGTCACGAAATCAGAAGTAGTTTCTTAAATGGTTTTAACAATTAGTGTAACTTTTCTACTTTGATTTTAGTGAAAACGTCTACTGAAAATTAAAAATATGCAAATAACTTCGCGTCAATTTAAAACTAATATATTGAAGTTCACCAAACAAACGTCTACCTGGTATAGTGATCATAGCGTTTGTCTGAAAGCTAGATCTTTGATTCGAATCACAATCGTATTGGTGATTGTCCCTGTTAGTTCAGCCACACAGTGGAACAGCAGGCGACAAAGCATACGACACGCGCATGTGTATTTCAGTCAATTTAGTGCCACATGACTGATGTTGGACTAAATTTCAGACTTTCCTTAGAAGTAACGGTAGTGCCCATTGAGTTCTTCGTCATATATAGTCACCAGTTCACCCCTTGTAGTCCCGAAGACCGTAGAAGTCAGTGGTCAGGAATTTTGAAAAATCAGAATGCTTGGATGTTACATCTTGTGCACATGGCATGCTAAGATCATGAATGAACAAACTTGGATGCACTACCTTTAAGTTTAGCATGACAATTAAAAAATACTGATATTTTAGGAATGTTATACAACACAGTTAGAAATAAAATTTAAAACGTTCATAATTTGGTATGAAGATTATATTTCAAATTCGTTTGAAATTCTTTCCTGACAACAGGTACATGCACGTTACGGTCAATATGCTCAACTCTACCCCCACAGAAGAGGAACACCTGTTCCTGGATCCTACTGCGAAAGAACATTCCACGGGTGTGCTCCAACACGGTGTTTTGTCCAGTCTCCAGGATTTCCAGGAATATATCCCAGGTATACATCTTTTTCTCAGGTTTGAAATTTTCTGCACTTTTATTTATTTATGAATCTTCTCGTGAGTCTATGAGAGGGCTTTTAAGTGCAAAACAAACCAGACGAGAAGGCGAAGATTTCACTTCTGTAACCCAAAGGATCTCGTATGATAAAGATATGGGTTACCTTATAATGTATTCCGATATCACCGTCTTAGTGACATCTAGCGTTTAATCTAAATGGGTTGAACGACCAACTGTGATAAATTGATTCGGAATTATTTGGAATTTTTGTTGGTTAAGAGTACTAAAATGAAATTATATTCGAAAAATATGCCCGTGATGTCACGTAAGTTATACGTACAGTAAACTTGTCCTTTTCCATAAACACTAAAGCCACCTACATGCTGCTCGACTAAAAACCAATCATAAAAAAAGGAATTCGACAACAATCCAGTTTTTTATTACTTATGAGTAGGGTTGGAGTTCCAAATATCGCCCCTGTGCTCAATATCACCTACTCGTGTTTTCAAGCTTACTTTGTGCATCTATGAGTTTATGTATCTATATTGACGGTCTAGAGTTTTTCCCCACGTAGCGCCACCGGCAGGTTTCCTATCAGTTATATCAACAACACTATTCTATCTGACGTATTTGAGGCTGTGATCACATTGTATTTTTTGTCTCCAATCAATTCAGGGAATATCCAGGTAATTGTTTTCAAATCATACTTTCGTTTATATGAATTTAATTTACATTAAATATTAACGGTAGGTATTTATGCTCTACTAGCAACTCGTTTTTAATAATAGCTCCTAATTTCGCTTGGTGGGTGGTAATAGGAACAGTGGTAGGCGAAATAAGTAACCCAATCTTGAAAATTCTCTTGGGAAACTTTTCGAAGTTTTACTAGCTAAGTTAAACTGACATAGGTAAAGAAGATATGTGATCTCTGGAAACCAAAGGAGAATAGTTCCTAGTGATATTCATTTAGTTTCAAGCTTTATTTCCCAACCCTGGAGGCTGATATACAGAAAAACAGTAAAAGTAGGTGATATTTGGAACACCTACCCTAAACGTTTTTATAGAACATGCCATGCCTGCAACCACTAGTCGTTCTCCAAACAAAATATATTAAAATTACTTTTGGTTGTGTAAATATAATTGAAAATATTACAACAGCGTAAAATAAAATCTGAAATTTTCCAAAATTCGTTTTCATAAGTACTTTATATATAAGAAAGTTCTTCATGAAGTTAGCTATAAAAATCCAACTTCTTTTAGACGAAAATTTATTTTTGTTAGTTTTTAAATCTTTTCCCACCTATCTTATTTTTTCAACTCATGGAACAGTGATTTACACTTCAATTTTAGTTTTAACCTTTCGACTACGGTCGGTACAGCAGTAGTATCTTGATAGCTCCAAAAAGGAATTTATACTAAGGCCAGTAGAGCAGTCGTACCTTGAAAGTTAAGAATCGCGTCAGTCATATCTGCAGCCGTAATCAAAGGTTAAGATCTTGCACTTGGTGACCAATATCATTTTTCTTGATAATGTGGATTTTTTTGGTGACTATTACTGATTACATTGAAATATTGTGAATATAAATACACTGGTAGTCTGTGAGAGGGATTTTCTGTGCAAAAAAAAAAATAAGGAAAAGTGAAGATTTTACTTCCACTACTCAAATGCTCTATATTGATACAGTTTGAAGTTATCTTAAAATGTATTTTATAGCCGGTTTTCAACAATTGGTGCTTAACGTAATTGGTGTTTGATAACCTACTATCAACTCATCAATTCGATGTCCCGATTATCCAAGTTAAAGTGGACCAAGACTAACTCAGGTTAAAACGAAAATTGTAAATAAAATAAATCGTGTAGGGTTTAAACGGATAAATTAACAAATACAAAAGTTACACAGATATACCTCATACAATTTATATTGTTACGATAATTAAAGAGTTCTTACTCAAAAACGTCCTTCATTGTTTTTTGGTTTTGGTTACTTTGGCGTTTTTCTGCAGCAAAATGTTTCGGCATTTTTTTTTAGGTTAACAGGATTGCTGGTGTCGCTTCTTCTTGTTGTTCTATATATTCAATAGCACTTTCGATAACTTTTAGTGCGTGATACAATGAAAAGTAAAGGGGGTATTGTTGCATGACTTCGTTTTCCTTAGTGTTTATAAGATCAAGTTCAGAATTTTTTTCGGTACTTTTAAAAATGTAGGACCAAAAAAAATCCTAGAAATATTTGACAGCTCGGTTAAAGCGGAAACTCGGATAATCGGGGTTTTACTCTACTTTCTTTGGAATTTTTACAAGCGAGGCGGAGAAGGTTTGGTTCCTCCCTGGGTGCATTTTCTCTCCTCAGTGTCAGTAAAAACTTTCCTTATATACAGATGGAGGACAAAATAATACGAAAACCTGTACAAAAGTAGGACGTATTTCACACCTGCAGTACAGCCGCGCCACCTGCAACAGAAGTCAGCCACCTAGTGGGCGTGAAGAGGAAGGTATCAGTCTCTCAACAGCAGTCACCTGCGTTGCATGCGTCTATCGAACTATCTGTGATAAGTTGAAATGTCAGACCTGTCAAAGTTCCAAAGAGGAATGATTGTTGGAGTGCGTTTAGCTGGAGCATCGGTTACGGAAACAGCAAACCTTTTGGGGTTTGCAAGGAGTACGGTATCAGCCGTTATGACAGCGTACAAGAAAGAGGGTAAGACGACGTCTTCAAAGCACAACAGTGGCTGAAAGTCAAAGCTTGCTGATAGGGATAGACGGTCTTGAAGCGCACAAGTAGCCCGAAAGCACAAGCAATCGTTATCCGAGATAACGTCCGAAATGAACAGTCATCTCCAGGACCCCGTTTCAACAAAAACTGTCAAAAGCGAACTTCATGCTGCGAACATTTATGGCAGAGTGACAATTCGTAAACCCTTGGTGACAGCAACTAATGCTTTCAAGCGACGCCAATGGTGCAGAGATCACAAAAATTCGTCCCCACAGCAGTGGCAATAGGTAATATGGTCAGATGAATCGTCATTCACTCTATTTCAGACGACCGGACCCGTTTATGTCTGGAGAACGCCCAGAGACGCGTTTAATCCTGAATGCCTCTTGCTGACTGTGAAGCATGGGGGTGGCTCCATTATGGTATGGAGTGCGATATCTTGGCGCGGTCTTGGACCACTTGTTATTCTGCATGGGAAGATCACATCCAATCACTATCTAAGCATTCTAGGGGATCATGTCCATCCTTTTGTCCAGACTGTATTCCCTCGAGAGCGCCTACTTTTTCAAGACGACAACGCCTCTATCCACACTGCTAGGTGTGTTCAAAAATGGTTCGAAGAGCATGACGATGAAGTTGAACATCTCGCCTGGCCCCCTCAGTCTCAGACGTGAATATTATTGAACATTTATGGGAATATTTGGAGTCCAAACTTCGTTCCCGATTTCCACCTCCATCCAGACTTTCGGAATTAGAGACCGTTCTGCAGGAGGAATGGCTTAATATTCCTTTAAATAGTGTCCATGACCTTTATGCATCTATCCCACGTCGTATTAAAACTGTACTTCAGTCAAAGGGTGGTCCAACCTCCTATTAATAAATATTTTCCATTATTTCACAGGTGCTCGTATTATTTTGTCCTCCACCTGTATATGCCTACTTGAAGTTTTTCGCTTTAATAAATATAGCCTTTGCGACATAAAACCCCCTTAACCTATTAGTTTTTCACGAAACGAACAATGCGTTTACAGCTATTCTTTAACATATTCTAAAAGAACGCCCATCAGAACACGCAAAAGAAAGCGTTTCTCGCCGAAAATATCTCACTATTTTCTACTCTTTTAGAGAAAACTCCAGATGTTTTACTAAATGCCTTGTCTTAAAGATATTCACCCACTAATGACAAAACTGAACCACTTGTGTCAGACCATCTTTCAAAACTTTTAATTGCTGGAGGCGGAATTAGCACGTAATATACGCATTTTCTTTAGGATGTCTAAAAATAACACAACCTATCTCATTTTATCTCTTAGTATAGCCGCTTGCACGCGCAGAAAAAAGATTGTAACAGATCTACCAAAACGAAACATCGCATGCTACAAAACTGGATTTTCTTTCTTTGAAGAAACATATACATTACGTCACGTAACGTGCAGCTTGGGTAATCCTTCAACTCCTTCCCTTTACCTACTGCTGTAAAGTAAAACACTGTATAAGGAAAAGAAAGAAATAATGGGTTTAAAACTAACTGTGAGAATACTTTCTAAAACGCACTTTATCTTCGAAACTTTTAAAATAATGTCAATGTAATGCTTTGTTGCTTCTCATGGAATGTCTTTCTGAGTTTATACGGAAGGTTCCCGGAATACTTCTTTTGTATAGAATACCAGAATTGGACACCTGATTCTGTGGTGAAGTTGGTTATTCTCTTCACTACATGGCTAGATTGCAGATTTAAGGCGCGCATGCGAGAACTAGAACTCATGAGGTCAATTAAATGACATTAAGCATCACCTTATGAGTCTCTGAGTGACTATCCGCTTAGGTTAAATTGTGTGGCAAACAACACCTAACCCCAAGTTCAGAGTTAGGAAAATAGTTCAGGCATCGGAAATAAGACAAGGCGTGTATATTCAAACTCTTGTGACGGTCGCTGAAATCAGACATAGATGGCTATGTAGAAATTTCACCTTCGCTCTGCAAGCTTAAGTCTAAACCAGGCTATAAATGGTTGGACGAATATATAGAGCCCTATCTCAAAACTTTTTAAATGTTCCAGACCCAGGTGCAGAATTACACTGCTTGCCAATTGCCATGGAACAAACGATTTATGCAAAAATGCGTTTCCGAAAACCGATCAAATGTAGAAAATGTAAGTGCAGAGAGTGCTGCAACCAAGGTTTTCTTATCTGTATAAAAGACAGCGCGCAAGAGCTGTTTATTAATTGAAATTTCAAACACAATTAAGTATCTACAGAAAATCAAGATTTAAGGTTTTGAAAGTCATTCATATAAATTCCGCCTTGTGAAGCAAGTATCAAGTAGAGAATGTCCGTAAGCATCATTTGAGTGAATTTGACCATGGGCGAGTAGTTGGGGCCGCTCGAAGCTGAGCAAACTGTCACCCTAGTTGCCGCAGCAATGCGTATCAAAAAGCGTTATTTCGCGGTAATAAAGAGCAACGGAAGGTGGAAATGCTTTGAGAAAGCATGTTGGTGGTCGTGATAGTACACAGAGATGATGCACATATATCCCTAATAGCAATAAGGAACAAACTTCTCAGTCCTGGACATATTGGTTCTGAGCTTGCAACGGCTACCGGCACTCGTGTTCCTGCCTGACACCTGCCAAAACAATTTCTCAGCGATTAAATGAAGCTCGCTTGTATGCACGGAAGACTGTTAAGTGCGTTCCGTTACAACCACGCCATCGCCGGGAATAGTTACGATGTTGCCCCGTCTTACCCAAACCTTGTGGCTTTTGTGAAATTATTGTAAATTTTTTTGAAGGAAAAAAATAAAGTACGATTGGGTGGACTGGCTCAAGCGTACTCACAGAAGGTGGTATGTGCTCTCTCTGCACTGTGGGCGCTATCCTCCGGTGCCTCTCGGTGATGGATGTGTATTTTCCCTCACCCTTCCATTTGACACTCTAAACCATTTGGTAAGCTGGTTGGGTGGGGAAGCTTAAGCCCGAACCAGGCTATAAATGGTTAGACGAATAGATAGAGTTCTATCCATCGGCCGATTTAAGAAGCACTAATTAGGGTCCATGTAAGGTTGACCGGAAGGACACCTACCTCCAGTCTCATAAGAACACAGATGGTATTCGGTATTTTAATTTACGGGCTATTGACAACAGTCCGGGATCAAACGCGAATCTATGAAGAAAACTTTTCCGGCTCAAAACGGACCTAAGGTTGACTGATATCAATGAGCCAGACCACATATCTTCAGCGCACACATTCCAGGGTCGACCACGTCCACTCCCTATCGTGTTCATCCTGGGCAGATAAGGGTTTTTCGGACGGCGTGTCACTAGGCCCACTTCTAATATTTCTCATTAGAGGCTTTCCCTAGCTTCGGCTAATCCGCTGTGGGTTTTCAATAACTCGGTACGGAGGGGTCTGCTTCCATTCGAAGGAAGGAAGGATCAAACGTGAAGGTAAATATCTGAGGACGACTCCACAGTCAGATGGACGAGGCAACACCTGAGCTGGCACCCCACTCTACAAACTAGATTATACCTGCTAATGATGAGGGATTGATTTGAATTCCTTCTAAAGGGTTACGTAGACAAATAACAATTCAGGTTGTAATTCTTACTTCATAAGAAAAATTCTCAAGCATTACAAGGATAATTTGCTTTAATTTTGACTGACTTTTTTTTTTTTTTTTTTGAAATTATTTTGATTTGGTGCTCTTTTTTTTTCTATTTTAAAAAATGTATTAGTATTACATCAAAGATGATAGCATTTTTTATCAAGTTAAAAACTGCTATTAACAGTGTTTAATATGCAGATTAAATTGACAATTTCTGCATAAATGTAACAATTTACGTCCTCTTATTTCCAACTTTCCTAAATTTTGTTTTTAATGTTCTATAAATATTTATTAGTATCTTAAATACCCCTTAATTCAATAATATCGCCAGAATGGTTTTGTATTGCTAAAGGCTATAAAATGTTTCTTCAGTACAGAATATTCTTTCATAACAAGACAAAAACCCTCTTTCTTAAGCATTATCCTTAACATTCGAGAGAAAAATTTCAGTTGTGCTTTTAAAAATATGAATATCAATCAAAGTTACAAAAGACATATAAAAAAAATTACAAAAAATGCTTTCAGAAAAAAGATTCGAGAAAATAATTCCGTAAAAGGTAAACGATATTGCAAAAATCAGTTTTCAGAGAAAAAAAGTTTTAAAATCGATTGAGAAAGATAACGTTCGTCGTAAATAAGATTATGCTAAACATTAATGACAGAAATTCTAATTTTTAAGTTTTTCTAATTTTTAAAATACTGCGCTTTTAAAGCTCAATATTTTATCATGCTTTACCCCTCATTTACATTACTTCATTACTTAAGTTTATATTTGTCGTTATAAGAGGCTTTTTCTGTCAAAAAAATGCAGTCGTCTTGTACGTATTCCGAACATAACGTCACGGCTGATTGGTCAACGCGAATTAGATTGAACGCCAAACATCGCCAAATCGAGATAAACTATATTTTAAAGTAACCCTTATCTGCGTCATGCGAGAGTATTTACGTAGTGAAATATCCATTTTCCTTCTGATTTGTTAACTTCCTTAACACTTCTGCCGATCTCGCACCAGCGCGTGATGTGACGTCAATGTTAAACAGTCAATCACGCGGCAGAGCGTGGTTTAGAGTGATATTTCAGTTGCTCGTCACGCGTTGGTGCGGGAAGAGCTGTGCCTCAACATTTATGATCCGCTTCAATAGGCATTAAATGTTAGGTGTTGGCGTGGTATTGGCGTGGTGTAAAGGTTAGAAGCTAGTGTTTGTCAAGGTATGTGGTTTCGAATTTATAGCTTTATTAGTTATTAAAAAAGTATTGTAGTATGAGTTGTAGAGACGATAGTTCTGTATTGCCTTCATACCCCAAAAAAAAGACAAATGCAATCTAATAAGCCTCTAATAGATAATGAAATTGCAAATATGATGGATGAGCTTTAGCCAATCTATTCTGGTATTGGCGTGATATTGGCGCACTTTTCAATCATATTTGTTATAAACAGTAAGTTGGCTTCTGGGAAAAATCCATTTCTCTACGGCTGAGCAATAACTATCAACACACATCCTAATGTGAACGGCAGTGAATGTGTTAAAATCCCTCTCTTATCTTATCCTCAGTGAAATTTTAAGTACTATACTAAATTATATACATCAAAAAACGCAAATTGTCATTATTTAGAAATATGGAATCATATTTGCAGGAACTTACGATGTCGATATAATTTAGTAGTGAGCCGTAGCATAGTTGCCCTGGATATGAACGCTTTCGACGTTGATGGTCTGAGCTGTGACAACTTGTTGCTCTGCTTTCCAAGACCAGTGACGAAAGATGCAACTGAATGTCCCTTCGATTACGTCAAAGTTTATGACGGTCCCACTGAAGACAGTCCGCTGATTGTGACCCTCTGTGGTAAGTTCCTTGATGATTTCCCCCATACCTCTTTTGAATTGATTTCCGTTTAGACTGCTTTCTAATACACCAATAAAAGTGTCACTGCCTTCAAAAAGAAACTTTGGAAGGAATCACTGATTACTATTACTGTGCAATTTTTATAAGAATATTGAATGTTGATTCTACTGCTTTTACTACGTCCATTTATATTTCTTATAGGGCAGGGTTCTTTAACCTGTGTTCCGCGGAACCCCTTAGGTCCCGAAAAAGTTTTAAAGGCTTCCTCCGTGTTTATGGGACAGACTACTGAGACGAAATTCAACAATTGTATTAATGAAATAAATATCCATAACAAATAACCGCAACTCAATGAAATTGTCAAATATAATTTCATGCACTATTTATCAGGTGTACAAGAAATATTTTTGGAATATTTCTTAGACAAAAAGAAAAATCACTTTGGAATAAAAACCCTTTTGAAAAATCTCGTGATACCTCTTAATTGCCAGTTAAGAAAGAGAACAACACATTTATATATCAACCGACTCCTTACTAAGAATAACATTTACTCAAATTGATATTATGCATGTATGGCTACAAATTATGAGTGAATATCCTGAGATTGCTAAACGTAACTGTAAAATACTTAATGTCGTTTGTATCAACGTATATCTGAGAAAGATATTTCTCTGTAAGCAGCAACAAATACTAAATAGAGAAACAGTTTAGATGCAGAGGATGAATCAA
This sequence comes from Metellina segmentata, assembly GCA_947359465.1. NCBI lineage: Eukaryota > Metazoa > Arthropoda > Arachnida > Araneae > Tetragnathidae > Metellina > Metellina segmentata. Next base: position 91,339,841 of record OX375873.1, on the reverse strand, counting down.
CTATTACCGGATATAAGTAAGCTTTGCGATAATAAACAGGCCCAGTCTAATTATTAATGATTTTTGTATTAAATTTTACTTGTGTTACTTTGTATTTTTTTGCATTATTTTGACCTTGTGTATGTATTTACGTGTTTCATAGAAAATAAAGTTTTGTAACGTTTTTTTTTTTACTTTCTAAACCAGTGTTTTGCAAAGAATGGTTTGCGACTACATTTTTTTTCCGTGAATAGTCTACCCCAACTGTTTTTCATGATCTGTAAAAACATGTTTAGGTAGAACTTTAGTAGATAATACAAATTTGAAAAACTCTGTCTGAATTGTTATCTAAATTTAGGGTTCCTTGAAGAATATTATAAACTAAAAGGGCTTCAATGTGTGGAAGGTTTAAGTTCCTGCTGAAGGGGATTATCTTTGATAGATACGATCCTTGTACTTTTGTATCATAATAAAACAGTCATGAAAAGAATCAATGCACAGATTGTTAGTTCGCTGTCATGGCGTATTTGTTCATTTGTGGCCTGAGATAAAACGGATCATTTCAAAATCCTTTTAAATGAAGTCAACAGATGGCACCCCTGATATTAGATATCTTATTTTATCCTAATAGATGGACGTCAATAAGACGTATCTTGTACGCATCATCTTAACACCTTTTTTAAGAGGATTTTTCTGAAAGGCTTATTTTAGAGGGATCCAATGTTTCGATAACCTCATTCGTTACAGTAACTTGGCATGCCACTAAATTGAAAATTTCAGTATATCCCTATTTTTTTTTTAAATAAGCGCCAAACATTGTGAAAATTATGACACTGTGGTAATCTTCTTACATGCCCAAACCACGTTACGATCAAGTGACCGAAACTAATAGTAACTTGGCCGACTTTCGTCTGCCGGATGGAACCGAACTTTCATCGTCTGATTGGTCTATGGGACGGGTAAAGAGCCCATCCATTGATTCATCACCTCATTAGTTCGCACGATATAGTATTAGACTGGCGATTTTAGCTAGTGATCCCTGTGTCCTATCACAAAAATATACGTACGGGCAATTCATAGTTTTTTTACATAAATTCTATGTTACAAAACACAATCTCAGACTCGCCCTATGTCTCCACGGCAGGTCGTGGACGGCTCAAGTCCCAGATCGTCGCTTCCGGGCCAGAAATGTTGGTAGAGTTCGTGACGTCAAACGTCGGTCCTCTACTCAACACGGGCTTTCACTTCAAAGCCGAGAGCATCCACGGGGAAACGGAGACCGAGCACGAGTTCCCGCGCCTCGACAGCAACGGCACCTGTGCCATCACCCGGCACTTGAGACCCGGGGACGTGTTCACGTTCGGACATCTCAGATCGTGGTACCCCGTCAACACCACCTGCACGTACAGGTAAGCCTCGTCACCTGTTGCATTTGCCAGAAAGGAATTCATCGGCCTTCTAATGAAATAGACGGAGCATGTACATTCACGTATTTAATTACTTAACTAACATCGCACTGGGACTAAAGAAATGGTCCGAAGTCAATCCCAAAGGGAAAGAACCGAGGAAAACTACGTCATTTTAAACGACGATCAGATGACGAGGGTGTGACCTGAGCTGGCACACCACCTCTCCAAACTTCCACACTACGCCAAGGGCATGTGCGCAGAGCTTTATGTTATTTCTTTCGGACGCTCGATTTCAATATCTGTCATGTGTTTATGAGAAAAAGCATGACTCGTTAAAGTGATCATCCACCGTGATCAAAACCAAGAGTTTTGCTTCGATTGCCAATCAGCGAAGTCGATTCGTGAGCTCACGTGATTTACCCATCTGAGATCCTACGACAGCGACCAAATCCACGTGCTCTGTCTATTTCTTAAGGTCTATGTTTGATTTATGATGACCTAAATATTGATTTTAATTCTGTTTTGAGGAAAATGTGTTATCAAGTGCACATTACACTCAAAAATTACAGTGAACGACACATATATCTGTACTTAGAGTTAGGTTCATTTTTACGTATATTTAGGACTGTTTCCAAAACAAATGCACTAGTTTTTCAGTATAGTATAGCCTTGACGATACGGCTTGACTATCTACTTGCAGGCTTGTTCAACTAGCCGATTGACGTCATTAATATATGCGTCATACCATTGTGTCCATCGACATTCTAATGAATAGGATGGAGCATGTATGCACCCTTTCATGATAATTTTCCCGATCGCTCAGTTTGAAAATGACTTGATATTGAAAAAAGTATGAATCCTGAAGCAGGACTGACGAGTGACGAAATATATGCGTGTACACTTCGGTGGTCAAGCAAAATCGATTCCTAAATAAACCTACTTGTCCACTTCTGAGATCTTACAACAGCGACTCCGCTCATATTCTCCGCCTATTCCATTACAATTTAGATATAATCATGTCTGATCGTTATTTTCTAAGAAAAAATAATTGTCATCTCAATCCTTGCACCAACAGTTAAGGGGTTAGGTACATTTTAAATTTTCAAAAAAAATTATTATGATCTAATTTTAATGCTTTGTTTCTTAGCAACGTTTTAAAACAAACCTGGTGTAAAATTTCACTCTAGAACGGAAGTTATGGTTAAAAGAGTGAAGCCCTTAATCAAACATTTAGAGCCAAATGGTTTGTTTACATTTAGTACTTCGTCGATATCAGTAATCACAAAAATGTAATTTGACTACGCTCTATATTGCTAAAGCCATCTCTATGTACATCGTTTAATTAATTTTATTTTTCATCTGGGAACAATGTACTTTGACTTCTACTTTTAGTTAATTTGTTTCCTTCCTTTAATGCGAAAGAATTTCACAAGCGAATTGTTTTTAACGACGATATCTCAAAACTGTGATTTTACCACTCGCGCGCAAGATTTCTCTGGAATGGTTGGTTAGAATTACATGAAATTTTAATTGATTATGTAAACCATATATATGTTTAAAATGACCAACTTTTTTGTCTATAATGTTGAAAGTTTTTGAAAAAAGGTTAATTTTGTGTTTTAAAAAAAAATTCAATTTTTTTTTTATTAAAAAATTTTTTGTAAGAAATTTAAAAAAAAAATACAAGACTTCGTCATTGTAATTATATTATGTATTTTTAAGTATATAAAAAAATTCAGCTCAGAATAATAATTACTTTGCCCAGAATACTGCGCGCAATGCACCATATAATATTCTAAAAACAGAAACAATGCATTTCATTTTGGTCCAATTTACAATATATTTAAGATGTAGAAATTTAAAAAAAAAATAGTTTACAAAAGATAAAGGTAGTTAAAATCTGCATACAAAATTTTATTTATGTAAATAATTTATTCATGAAGATATTAAGATTCGAAATGTAGTGATTTTTTTTGCATATTTTGACATTTAAAAGGTACCTAACCCCTTAACAACATGCCTTCCTATTCTCGGTAAAGTAATTTTAACAAGTTTATTTATTAACCTTTACAAGGATTATTTATGTCCATTTCTATGCTTTTATCATCAGTTTGCAAAACCCTGTCTCATCAGTACAAAACAATAGATTTCGAATTATATCGTTACCACCACATCAAAGGCAACTTTCTGCATGATTCGAGTCACCATTTCCGTTTTTATGCTGACAAAGCCACGAATCATTTGGATTATCATTGTAAATGTCAATTTTTATGAGCAAACAGCATGAGTTGTAACTCAGTTTTTCCCGAAGCACATAAACTTTTTTTTCCAATGACGGGCACATATGAACTTAATTATTGACCACTACAAGGCCGGAAGTGACGGCCACTTGTGAAAGAGCACCCAGTGGGAGGACCATCATTGCCCCTAAGAAAGGACAGCACGATATACATCCATGCCATGACCCCGGATTCGAACCAGGAACCTTCTTATCCATAGGCCAACGCCTTAACCACTAGACCGGTTGGTTATTTAAACTTTGAATGCGTATTTGTGTAAATATCAATTTTGTAGATCGGTGCTTTTGGCGTGGTTGTAAAGATGGATTAGTTTTTTTTTATATTCCTTTACAACACGCCCCATTTTTAGGCTGTATACAAATAAAAGCATCTTTTAAATATTGCAGTGCATATTAAACTTTTTTGTTCTAACACAATAAACACCAATTATATTTACTAATTTAATCGTACATAAATACTTTTTAAATGCCTCTTTTTGTTATTGAATTATAATTTTGATTATCCAATACTTTTTACAGATTCACAGCATCTTCAGATGACGAGGTTTTGAAGTTGACCTTCGAATTCTTTCGAATGGAACGAGTCACTTTATGTAACGAGTCCTTGAAGCTATACGACAGCCCTTACGGTGACCCATCGAAAATCATGTCCAAATTATGTGATATAAATCGCCCCAGAACAGAACACCCCCGCTCTATTTATGAAACTTCTGGTCCAGGCCTCTTTGTGGAGTTTACTAGTAAAATAGGGTATTTTTATATTTATTTTCTCTTTTATTGACATACTTAAATCGTTATTGAGATTCGGCAAAGTATAGACTTTGTCCCAAATCTAGGGATTGGCGTTAATATCAATCTATGTAAAAATCAATGTGCATAGACTTAGAATTTAGATGTAGTTTCTTCAACTACAAAAACTTTGCACCTGATTGAATATTTGATGCTGTAGTTAAAAACTCCCATTTTCTGTTTTCCTAAATCTTACACCACAACAAAGTTAATCCGCTAATTGGTTCCGATGAGATTTCTCGTCCATCGAGCTCAGATCAATATTCTAATAATTGCCGAGATATTTCGTCATTAAGGTATTGCCGATTTTTGGATGATGAGATTCAGTTCTGGTCAGGTTTCTTCTAATATATAAAAACTGACCCTATCTTGATGGACGAGATATCTCGTCCATCACATAGGATCAGTTTTGCTAATGACGAGATACTTCGTTAAGAGACTTAGAAACCAGGAGAGTTAAAAAGCGTCGATACTATGGCTGCTATTCATCATGATGCGATTTCGCGCGCGCGCGCGCGCGTCTTCAATAATGTTCATTCTTTCACAATTCAACTATACAGTTATCTTAATTTTCCTTATAGTTTTTTAAAATAAATATAGTTTTATAGCATACAGAGAAAAGTAGTGTTACGTTGATAATTGGGAATTATGAGATTGGTTCGAAAGCATAATAAATACTTTTGCTTTAGACACCCTTACAAGTCAACTAGATTTGCCGTAGCTTTCTGTCCTCTGAGACAATAAAACAGATATCATTCTTATCCCCAAGGACCCAAACGACACAATTGTGCCCAATTTCTGAATAATCCAAACACTGTCTTTGAGCTTGAGTCTGTCACTAACAAAGGAAAATGAGTGAACAGGAAGAAGATGATAGATCATGCTCAAGAACCACCAACGCATATAACATGTATAGAATTCTGTGCTCGGTAGAAAGCATGAGATATAGGTACCCATTGAGCATATCAATCGCTATAAACCAATTAAAGTAAGAAATCCAGAGCTCGAAATGATGGGGCAACATCACCACCTAGTTGGCTTCTTGAGATGAAAATCTATAATCTTAAAATAAAAACTGACATTTCACCTAGATTTACTATAACCATTTCAAAGGGTTTCAATGAGGTAACTCGTTCATCAAAATCTGACCGATTATGCTAATGACGAGGTATCTTGTCATCAAGATACTACCAATTTTTCTATGACGAGATTAAAATATGGTCCGTTTTCTTCCAACGACAATATATTCAGATCTGGTAAGTTTTGCTAATGACGAAATTCTTCGTTGTGCCAACCACCAGAAAGGTTTAAAATAGCGTCGTTTTTGCTACAGGTTTCATCGATTGGTTTTTCCACTGAATTTTAATATTCTTTAGTAGGGGATACAACTAATATAATTTATTATGTAGGGGATATAATTTTCTGCGGATGCTACATCATAGGTTATTGTCTGTGTACACACCTGCTGTCTGACAGTTTGTTTTATTGTAACCTCCATTGGAAAATAATAAGTTACTTTAAAGACATTTCAAAAAGTTTTCATGAATATTTTTTTCTAGATCCCTGGAAGGTTCTTCCATCAGCTATGCTTTCGAGGTGAGACCTGTAAACGTGGTGGCTCGTCGCAACAGCCTCAACGGTAGCTCCTGCAGTCGCGTATTTACACCTGAAGGCGGGATGACGGGACTCCTGAATGGACAACCCTTCGGTGACGCCAATACCACCTCCTTGACTTGCAATTACACGTTCGATGCGACTCGATTACCTCAGGGGAGGGTTCGCCTCGATCTATTCACGTCTCTCAAGCTGTCAGAGGATTGCAGCGATTGTCGTCAGGAGCCATTGTATGCTCAGGTGTTTCTGGGACACCGAGAGAAAATTTGCTTCTGCAAAGTGAGATTGGTGGATTCTTTGTTTTTCAATCTCAATCAATTGCTTGTTTTTCTTTATTACTTTTAGTTTTTAGATTTTAGTACCTTTATATATACACACTCTATGTTAATTCCTCTACATTAATCTTTAATGAGAAAAATATACTCCCACCCTATGCAAACCTCATTCTTTCAAATCGTCGACTTTCAATTAAAACACACCAAACCAAAAATTTTCAGTTATTTTTTATTTTTTCTTGACTAGAAAGTGGTGATTGTAAGACTAGGAAAGTCTAAATTAACTTGAAAGTTATTTTAAAGTTTTATATATTTTAAAATTATTATTAGCTTACTTCATGCAAAGAAAAAGTTAATTTTTTCTTTATTTTTATGCAAAGAAAAAGTTATTTTTTCTTTGCATGAAGATTATATTTCCTGAGAAACACACTTAGAATGCAAAGCATAGGGACAAATGTCCTCTCCCCTTAATTTTCATAGGACTTTGTTTTCTGACAATGTGTTTTACGTGTAAGTCAATTAAATGTTATTTTATGTTTGCTTTTCTGCCTCTTCTCATATCTCAATGGCATGTACCAGCTTATTCTAACTCCGAGTAGTAATTCCTTATTTATATTCACTTCAATCTGCATAATACAACTGAAATTATACAGATGATAAAACAATCGAACATTAATCATGATAATGCTTTATATTTGTTGTAAAATAAGCAGAGCAGTTTTTCTTGTTCTTTTAATTGGTCATATTTATTCTTAATTTCAATAAAATGCATGGTAAAAACTGCATAACTTAGTTTCATCAACAATCAGCTTCGAAAGTGCACTTCAATTGCATCCCATTCACCAAGGATCTCAGTATTTCTTAACATCCAAACCTATTTTCACATTCACTCAAATTTTTCTTTCTACGCTGATTTTAATCTTCCTGATTTCTCATTGCCATCGGTAATCATAATACTAGCAGAGCCACTAAGTCTTCCGTGGAGTTTTAGCAACCATATCGCAGCTCCATAGTTCAAATAAAGCTATTTAAACTTCGCGGTAAAATTGGCGAAAGAATTCCGTTGCGGTTTATTTCAGATTTAGAGTAGCGAACCCTTATGTTACATCTCTGTAGCTCGAATCAAAGGTACTTCAAATCAAGCTTTCCTTACTGGTCGATTTTTATTTGAAGTTCGGCAATCGTGAAAAAAAGGATTGAACATGTTACTATAGAAAAGGGGAAAATTTTAATTTGCATGCACAAGAGAAAGAGTAATGTAGGACATAATAACGATTTAAAAGGCAAACAACGTAAGTCGGTGGTAAAGTTGAAACTCAAATTCAGTTAAATGAAAGAATGTCATACATAGAGAATCTTGTAATTTGCATGTTGCATCCGGTGACATCAAACTATTCTTCACGTTTTGTTTATAATTTAAACATTTTGAAATTATTTTATTCATTGCCATTCGTCAATATACAAATACTGAAATTTCTGTGCTTTCAGCTTAGTAAGATATATAGAAACTAGAAAGGGCAAGTTTCTGTGCTGTAGTTTCGTAATTGCTAATATCTACTCTAGCAATGCCCGTTACTCGTTTCATACTTTACTTAAATCCATTTTCAATTAATATAAATTTAGATTTGCACCTCCAAATGAAATAAAGTTTATCGGTCACAAAACAACATTTCGTGTACTAAATGAACTTTCTTCTTATTTCTAATAAAGTACATCACAAGAAGTGAATATCAATTTATACAATTTTAGGTTCTAAACGTCCTCTTTAATTGCAGCTATTTCAACAAGGCTGTTCGGTATTTTTTTAATACCTAAGCTTATTTTCAAGTTTGCTTCTTAGAGCAAAGCGTTTTTCCTTATTGTTTTCTTAATACTGTGGCTCAAAAAAAGCATCTTTATACAAAGAGGCAAAATGCATCGATTTTCTAATGAAATAGGCGGAGCATGTGTTTGTGTATTTATTTATGTTATTTCTACGAGATAGTTCGTTTTGAAGATGTAATGTGGTTGTGGGAAAAACATGAATTCAAATGAGGGTCAAATTATTGATTGGTTGAATTGATTATTAAGCTTGATTAAAAACACTAACCTGCGTTCCTGCAGTCAACTGACCTAAGTATATTCGTAAGCTCACATAACTTAGCCTTCTGAAATCCTACCACAGCGACACCGCCCTCATGTTTTTTTTTTTCATTAGACTGTCGTTGATGATGATGGATGAAGTGGGGGATTTTACATTCGTCATATTACTTCGTTACCATTCGTCAATGTGTAAATACTGCCGATTTCTGCATCACGTATGTTAATGAAATATATATCACCAGTGTCAGAGCAAAAAGGCTTAAGTCTTCTTTCTGATGGGTTTAAAGGAGTTTAAAAAATAATATAATTGGCTTCAAATCGAAACTTAATATACGAATCTAAAATGTAATTATTTGTATGACGTGCTTCTTTGTCTACCTGAATATTGTGTGAGAAATTGTGAAATATCCAACTTAATATTCAAAAGAGTAGTCATTTTGACTTAACCCCTTTTGCCCTGACTCGGAAGATACATGAATATATGGATTATCCAAAGAGCTAAGAGGAGCACATTTTATTTTTTATTTAGGTCTCAACACACCGAAGCCATACTCTAACATCATTGGGACCCTTAATGCACTTCTCCATACACGCTGAAACCTCCTGGGACAAGAAACTCCCACAAAAGCACGTCGTCAATGGAAGCTACATCTTTTACACTGAATCCAGATGTGGCCCTGATCGCCTAGAGCTTGACATCCAAGGCCTACTCACATTTCCACCCCTGATATCGGGACCTGGCACATGCCCCGACGGCCAGTGCGCGGACATCCCCATCTTCTGCAGGTGGAAGATCCCGATCTTCCACAGGATGGACCTCCTCCTGAAGATCGAAGGACTGCCGGAGCCCGGCAACTGCAGCACCGACCACGTCATGGTGAACAGCGTGGTCCTGTGTCCGAACGACGAGACTCAGGAGGTCCTCCTGCACAAGGAGGAACTGTTCGAGACGGACGTCACTGTCAGTCTTCGCCTGATGGAGAAGACTCCCAACTTCACCGTACAGTGGACTCAGCTGCAGATTCTGCCCACGCGGACGAACCCGGACACCCTGGTGTCCCTCGGCAAGGACTGCGACTTCCTGTGCACGCAGTCCATGGCCTGCCTGACCAGGGAGTTGGTCTGCAATGGCGTGAGCAACTGTCCGGGTCTGGGACAGACAGCAGACGAAGACTCCACGCTGTGCGTGCTGCCGAGAGACAGTTTCAAACTGTACTGGTGGGTCATAGGGTTCGGACTCGGGATATGTGTCTGCCTGGCGTTCTGCCTCACTTTCACTATATGTCGTAAATGCAGAGTACGTCGTCATAGAATCTGAAAGCACAGCTGTATACTAATTTGTTTTTATTCGGAGAAAGAAACCAAAATTTTTATATTCTTTGGAAGTACCTATTGTATAATGTTTTTATCTACTGAAGAGTTATATACTCAAATAAAATGCAGTTGAATTTTCTGCCACTGCGTGTATTTGGCCTCAAAATCACACCTTGGCGTAATTTTGGAGATTGGAGTGTGCCAGCACAGTTGTTGACCTCGTCATCTGACCGTGGTGTTCTTACGAGATGTTATTCCCGGATTTTTAGTTTCGAGATTGTTCCCGGACCTTCACTAATTTCTCGTTGTGTTCCCCGGAGCAACGTAAAAACCCTCATAAGATATATTTGAAAATAAAATTTAATATATGCGTTGGTAAAGGTTATTAATTTCTTACGTGACAAAAAGAAAGGAAATTAGCGAAAAAATAATGAGAAACAAAAAAATAAAAATTTAAGCGTTAATAACATAATGAAACTGAAGTAGCTTAAATTCCGTGTATTTTTTTATTTATCCTAAAATTATTAGTAAACAAATACAGAAATGAAAACAAGTATCTGAAATTATTTTAAAAGAAATTAAGTATGTCGTAGATAAAAACACCTTATAGTGAACTCTAGAAAAGTATTTATTTTAAATGACAGAGCTAAAGGGTCAAATTATGAAAAGTTATCAAATCATTTTGTGTACTGTAAGGCCGCTTATACAGGTGGAAAAATAAACAACTTTACTACAGATAGACATGTAAAAACAAATATTACTTCATTAACCTTAAGGATTTTCTGCTTCAAAAGACAGCAAAAATAAGTTTTGAGCTGACAGCATTGATTTATCCATTTCCTAAATTACACATTTATATGCATCACCAGCAATAAATTTTAAATAATAATTCACGAAGTACTAAGTTTTTGAACTTAAGTAAGATTAAAAATAAAATTGATCACTATCCTTTTTCCACTAATCATTAAAACAATGAAAAAAATACAAAATCATACTTTAATATAAAGTACTTAAATGAAGCATAAAAAGGGAGTAAGTATTTCCAATAGTAAATTATAAACAATGGTAATGTATACGTAACGAATTAATGCAGCAAGTATTAATAATCATTATAATCTATCTTCAAAAATAAACTTTATGAGTCCTATAGCATTTTATTATAATTTTAAAATTTACTGCTTAATTTTTTATTTGAGAAGTGACAAATGTTTGGTTATATTAGACAAAGAGATTATACTAGATAGTTTTGAGACGTTTTATATTGAAACAGTAGTTTCTTTCCTGTAGAGCATAAAGGCTCTCTAGGTATGGATGGCATTTATTCCATCGCTCAAATGTATTAAACAACATTGTATAATGTCAATCATTAAAACGTTATCAAATCTTTGTTAAAAACATCTCATCGTCGACAGGAAAATGTAAAATGTAGTTTTAAATACATTGATGTGAAAGATGTTGACTACATGCAGATGTTGACGATGAAGACTACATTGCCTGTAGTTTGCGCGTGTGTAAATGCTGTCAAGGAACGTTTAAGCGTGCAGAAGGTACGTAATTTACGTCCATGTTCATTATAAATTTATCACAGTAAATACAAATTGTGTCACAAATCCGAACAGAGATTACACTGCCCAGAGCATAATTTGGTGCCACCGTTTTTTAAACTGATTTTATGTGTTTTTCATGCGCTGAAAACAAATATGACGTTAGTTATTGCTCATCACCTCTTGTTTGTGAGGTATGACAAGTAGCATTATTTACGGTAACACATTAACTTGGGCTTTGGGTATAGGCATTTAATTAAAAAAACTTTTCCGTAGTAAATTTTGTAAAACCTTTAAATAATTGAAAGGAGGAAACACAGCACAACACTCCCGTAAAGCTACAATGGATTACTTAGAAATAAGAAGAATCGAATAAAAACAAAAGGAAAAGTTATTTGTTCCTCTCCGATAGCTTATTTTGTGTGCAGTTCTTGAGTGAACATTGTTTACACTGTCTCTTTGCAGATTCCAATAGTAATCTGCCATCATATGAGTATCCCATCTGCCCTGGTATCGGTCTTTCATTGTCTTTATGTCTTGGTGAAATCGTTGACCTGGTTCTTCACTAGTATCGCCACGATTTTCCTGGAAAAGATCGAAATTGTGCATTAAATGAACCTTTATGCTCATATTATCCTTGGGTTTGCCCAGAAAGTTCTTAACAAGGTCCAATTAGATCCACTCTTTTCGCTCTGTCACATTCATGAAATCCACTAAATGAGGATTGTTTATGAGCTGTCTGATTTGAGGACTATCAAGCATTACAGCTTTAAGTTTTTATGTACTTATTCCTGGCATTTTTTGCCCTATGTAAGCAAAGCAAGGGTTATCCTAATCAAGAGCTTTCATGAACTGTTTAATTAACCCTAGGCTTTATATGCAGCGAAGGCAAAATGATTCTATCTCATCCGACTAAGGGTTCACGAATTACCATTTCTTTCTCCAACAACCCTGTTCTCACTCATAGGCTAGTATTTTCTTATCCAGAGGTATTGTTTGGCTCTGCTATCAATTAGGCACAAGAATCAAGGATATTTCGTGTAGCCTCCTTGCTGACCAAGGAGAAAACCATTTTTAAATACACGCAAATTATCCATTGATGTTTGTGAAATTTAATCTTCTCCGTGACCAAAGCTATGGTATCATAATCTTGTTTCATTTTGGTTGAGTGAGCAATGGGTATTGACCCGTATTTGTTGCCAATGTGTAAAAGTACACACTTCAATTTCCGCTTAGAGTTGTCAGTCGCCAATCAATTGGGAAATATTCAGGAAGACCCATTTTTATCAGTTCACTAACAACTTGACAAAACAAAAGATCGTTTTCATGAGAGAAAAATAGCAAATAATTTCCCCTAGTACACACACGCACACACACACATACATACATACATACATACATATATATATATATATATATATATATATATATATATATATATAAGGTAGAATGTGATTTTTGTTCCACTATCAAGTAGATACTTATCATTTAATCTAGAAACAAGTAATTCAGATGCTTCTTTTGAGAGACTCAATAGTTTATGGGTTCACACCAAACCATTAGATTAGGACACCAAATTTTAGACCCCTTCTCTTCCCATTAGTCCAAAGTCGTACGTGTTCTAAACAAGTTTTGCACACAATGTGTGGAGCCCAAACTTTATTTTGGTCACCTAGCGTAACGCCTAAGTACCCAAGGTAAGCTCTTTCAACAAAATCCTAAATGGCTTTTCTGGTCTCTTTTAGAGTGTACTCACCACATATGTAACAAAATACATCAGGATGATTAAAACAATTTGTTCGACAGGATTTCATTCTTTCTTTTCATCAATCAGTAAAACATAGAACTTTGAAGGTAAGTTATGTTAGATGTAAACGCTAGATTATATCAATAAATATGGCTTCATACAATGAGCTGATATCGGTACAGAGAAGAAGGAAGAAAAAAGCAGGAACCAAGCCACATAAAAACTTAACTTAACTTAACCACTACTCAATGAGTTGTATAATAAAATATTTCTTAATGTAGTGTGACATCGTGAAAGAATAGGGACGCAGGGAATGTTCCACTCTGGAGAGTAAATGATTGATTCCAGAAGGGGGTCACCAACGCTGAATCTAGAGCTCATAGAGAAAAGGTGTTTTCATATTTGAAACCAGCACAACAAATGTAGTCAAAATCAGCTCAAAAATTCCAGGCACCAAACAAAAAAAAATGGTTTTGTAGGTGTTATTAATCCTTGTTTAATTATCCTTGTTAATCATTGTGTTATTAATCCTAGTTTTAAGACTCTTTCAGTTGTCGTTCTGACATATAGTGCAGTAAGGTTTTTTCTTTATTTCGTAGTGGCTGTTTAGTGTTGTTATCCAAGGTCACCTCGTTTCACATTACCTCGGACAATCAAGGTTCTATGTCAAGGTGTAATATATATATATATATATATATATATATATATATATATATATAATTGGATAGTTGGGTTAAACGACATCTCTTGGTATTTATTTAGTATCAATCGAAACAAATCTGTTAAGAAGGATTGTAGAGAAAATTGTAGGTTGCTGCGAGTATATGGATGCATACATGATCTTTATTTTTTATAATTGTCTGCTCAACTAAGGTGGGCGGAAGATTTTCTGCTGCGAATCGGGCTTACTACACATATTCTGAACTTGACGTCAGTTGGCTTCGACACTATTCGGAAAACTAAATTCCGAATTGATACTCGATGTTATTAACCCTTATGGTAGCTGTCGCGACGAGGCATCTCATCATTAGCAGAACTGCCTTGATAGTGATGAACGAGTTATCTCGTCATTAAAAAACTGACTCAGATCTTGATCTCGTCGTCATTAAAAAATCATCAACGTTTTGATGACGAGATATTTCGTCATTAGAAAAAACTGACCAGATCATTATCTTGTCATCATTAAAAAATCATCAACGTTTTGATGACGAGATATCTCGTCATTAACATTGGTCAGATCTCGAAAAATCTCTCGAGATATCTCGTCGAAACCACTTGGAGGGTTAAACGATATTTGACAAATAACAGAATATGCATTAGGCCTTGGTAATGAAAATCAAAACATAGTTTTATAAATTTTTTAAGTTTTAGAAATTTGTCCCACTCTAAAAACTTTTACATCCCGCTAACGTGAGGACATTTGAGGCCACGATAGATATACCGTTCACCAGCCCCCATGTACACGACGGTGTTTGGTTGTATCTAGTTTCGAACACGTTTCCCTCCGTGTGCTGATTCGTTACCCTTACAACTGGGCTATTTCAGCCTCCAAAGTGAAAATTATATTTTAAGCTTAACTATTTTCATATTCTGGGGTAATTGCATGGTGCCATCTTAACTGTTTTTCAGTTCCAAACGAAAGACTTCGTCATGCGCATTAGTAGAAGATTAAATGTCACTCATAAATTAGACTGGATTACTGTGGTTAATTTGACCACGAGGTACCACTTACACCACAGCCCCTTGTATTCTAATTTCAATTACTTTAATGCCGAAAACCAACCACCTTCCAAAGCTTCGCCGTTGAAACTTAATGCCTAACTCTGGGGCTGCTTCTGGATAGCTCGTTTTGGTACGTAACTCGCAAACGCTCGGATTATACCCGCGAATGTGCTTAAAAGGACCACTTAATTGAATGGACCCAACAACTTTTATCACCTTGGCCATTCTGCGGAAATGGCTTCATCAGCCCAGAAGTCCGCTGGTAATTTAAGATAGGAATAATGTTGTCTCTTTCTGAATTATTTAACATCTAGTGCCCGAGCTCAAATGTTGATTAAGGTATCACACAACAAATTCCCTGGGGGACCCGACACAGGCAGTTTTATGCTTTACTTAGATTGTTTGAAGAACAGAATTTTGTTTTGACGAAGGTAAGTAGCTCATAAAATATCAACAAAATTTTTTAGAGGAATATTCAGTATCACCAGACCGGCTTACGAAAGTTTTATTTCCGCGTTCCAAATGCGCTCGCAATATCAGGGCTATCCTAAAGTGTAGTTCATAGTTGTTTTCGGCGTTTAATCTAAGCAACATTGACCAATCAATTATCATATATCAATTCGTAACTCATTCTTCTAAAGTTTTGTTGGTGAAGTCGTGAAATCGTATTTGAAAAATAAGCCAAGTATGTAGTGTCAGAAACATTACAACCATCATAGTTCCTTAAGAAAAATGTCTCTCATTGCAGCATAAAAAATGTTAAAAAATTATTATTTGCATTACATATTTATTTTACAGGGTGCTTCAGAAAGGACTCCCTAACTTTGAACTGAAATAACTACGTAACAGGATAAATAGAAAGATGAAACAAGTAGTGCGTTTTATGAACAGGCCTGGAATTTGAAATAGATCGGTTTACAAATTAGTTACAATTCTGGATACTAGATGGCGCTGCAATCTCTATTCTTTCTCCTAAGTGTGTAAATTGTCATTCGTAAACAAGCGCCAAATCACATTGCAATGGTTTCGAAATGGCCTTGAACAACATTCACTTGACTCAAAAGCGAAAGGAGAAGTTTGACGTCACCTACCGCAATGTGTGCACTGAAATGGATACATAGATGAACTGTTCTAGCCTTTGAGGACTCACATACTGTAAACAATATCCTTCAAATAGTAACAGTGAAAGAAGTCGCATGGATTGAGATCCGGGGAGTATGGAGGCCAATCTATTCCAGTGGCGTTTTCTTTGGAATAATTTAGAGCAAAGACTCTGTCACTAAATATTCATGAAAGAAGGTGAACACTGCAGAAGTACGGTGCGGTCGAGCGCCATCTTGTATAAACCATGAAGTGTCTGGTGCATCATCGTTGTTCAAATGAATACATGACTTCATGAAGATGGTCATGTATTCATTGAAACTACAAACTTCCTGCCACGTTTTGCCAGTGGAAGAGACAGAAGTTAGAAAAATACCTTCTGAGCTGTATATCACGCTCACAAAAACTGCAGCGCCATTTACTAGCCACAATTTTAAGACATTTTTAAACCCGTCTTTTCAAATTCCATACCTGCCCATTAATTGTAGTACCACTTGCTTCAGATTTGTATCTATCGCGGTTTCGTAGTTATGTCATTTCAGAGCAAGAGAGTCCTTTCTGAAACATCCTGTACAATTAGATCAAGGACGTAAAATACATTGTGGTACTGACATACTTCGTTTGTCCTTTTAATTCATGAGAAGCTTGTCATTTCTAAAAAAATTTCTGATATGAGTCTTTTTTTTTTGTCAAGCTAGATGAAGTTTGCAGTAGAATTTCCTGCGATGGAAACATGTTTCATATACGTTTTCCGAGTGTGATATCACTGGACTTTTTTTTAACGCGATTTAGCACGTTGATGATAAAAATTCCAATAAATGTTAATTTGTGCGTTTCAATTCATATATGATAGATGAGAGCTAATTATAGAAGGGCCGAAAAATATAAAGGACTCTAAACTAAAATTTTAATGATTAAGACTGTGAGAAGACGAGTTTGTAAGAATGTCCCTGTAAATGGCTGAATTGTGATGTCACTGTATATAGATAAGTTGATGTCAACTATTGGCCTGCAAAACAGCTGCAACTCGCCTGGGCATAGATGCCACAAGTTCTTGGTACATCACTGGAGACCGGTTGTACCAAATGTCTAAGCAACGGTCACGCAAAGTCGAGATATTCGGATATGGTGGTGTTTGAGCTCTGAGCTGCCGCTCCATGACACCCCAAATGTGCTCTATTGGATTATGCCCGGCGAGTTAGGTGGCCAGGACATTAAGTGGAATTCATCAGTATGCTCCTCGAACCACTCCAACACAATCCGAGACTTGTTACATGGGGCGTTGTCCTGATAGAAGATTCCATTTCCTGTTGGGAAGACAGACGGAGACAGAGGTGATGGGCAAAAACTAACGTTATATTTGTTTTCAGCACATAAAATCAGTTTTAAAACATTTCAAGAGGAAAACAACTCATTATGTAATGAGTATGAAAGTTAATTGAAAAATACTTGCAAACGTAAACAGTGGTACATAATTATAAGTAACTAATTAAGTATAAAATTAAATTAGCTGAATATTAACAGTGGTAACCACAACAGTTGCAGAAAGAAATTTAATATCCTCTTAAGAGAAGAATGCAGAGAAATAAATATTATATAGTTTCATTTCATAGTGAAAAAATAGTCTCGCTCATAAGCATAGTGTCTTTCAGAATTAAGTTTTGTAAATGTATAGAGTTATATTTCTATAGCCTATCGGAGTTTATAACTATTCAGTAGTACTATGTAATTAGTGAGCAATAGTAATTTTAGAAAATTAGTAATATTAGCTTATGGATGATAAAAATTCAATTTGTACATGAACAGCTAAAAAATTAAAATGCAAAAATTGAAAGAAAAAAAATAAAAGGTACCTAATTTAATAAGGATATAATTATTTCGTTTTTAATTTTCTCCTAGAATCACCAATTAAATCTATCCACAAACTATCTATTTTAATTTTCAAAATAAAACATTTTATCTTTGAAATTGGCAGTATTAAATGGAAGACTTGCTAAACAAAATTGTGTTACTGAATTAAATTTTCTTAAAAAAACATGGCTAGGAAAATATTATAAAAGGGAGTTCCTTCTGAGATTTTTGCTTAGTAAGATAAAAAATTAGCTCCTTAGAATTTTTACAACCAGTTTTGAATTATTTTGTTTTGAGTAAGAATATTTCAATTAATATGTTATTCACTAGTTCAAGTAGTTTTTTGTTACTATAGAATGTTCTGAAAGCACCAATTTTAAATTATTAATATCTTGTTTTATTTCTTTGAAGAAAGATCTTTTAATCCTGTCATTGAAATAATTATATACAAGAAACATTTTTTCGCGTTTTGAATAAAATATTTGATTAAGTGCATTGAAGGCTGGAAATTTAGAATCTCAAAGGAAATTTTGAATTCAGTTCAAACGTAAATTCTTTCAATGTAATACTTAATTTACTTTAAAAAATCTACTATTTTAATTGGTGCAACCACAAGTTATGATTAGATAGCCTTATAGTACAGTTGCTTATACCTTATAGTTTTCTATACGTCAGTTCTTCCATACAAAAACAAAACAAATAGCAATTAAATCAACGGAAAATCTTCAAATCACTAATAAAAACGTGTTCGAATTTTATTGAACTATTAAACTGGCAACCAAGATAATTTGTTCAGTAAGCCTTAGTAAATTGTTTTTACTTTTCTCTTTTATGAAGTAGTTGGATGAAAGGACATTTTATGTCCAACATTCCAATTTGGCGTTCTATAAGGTGGTCGTTAGAACCACCTGGTGAAGTATAACTTTTCCTATTAAACAAAATGACATATTTTTTCCAGCTTTTTCTTACTAGAAGTGTTTCTAGTCCTTTGAATGTGACCCGGTAATCCTTTATCTTTCTTCACGTTTATTTTTTCCATCTTGTATTTTAAAAAATGAGCTTAACCCTTTAAATGGTCCACGTGCATAATAATTGCAGATTGCAAACTATATCCTTCCCTGTGTGACTTCTATATTCCTTTTAACCGTTTATACCTATAAAATCCAAAGGATTCTATTAAAAAAAAGCAATAAATAAAGTAAGATTGTATGTATGGAAAGGACCAGTAGAAAATTTCAAAATGATTATATTCTACAGAATAGACAAATATATAGGATCGTTCCAAAATATTCTCAAGAAAGGAACAATAAAATTGTTCCAGAGGGTTCTAATCTAAGGAAAAGACCAATAAAAAATCTTTCTAAAGCTAGAAAGCAGTAAATTCTTTAGAAATATGTGTTTAGTAGGTCATTAAAAGCACATGTTTGAGGGTAAAGGCAACTATACTACTCGGATATCTCGGGACGCTCAGACGATATTTTTTATTCATAGAATACATTTTATGTATAATATTTAAAATTACATTGATCTATTAAGCAGAGAAACTAGGACATTTGAAGTATTGAGAGACACTGAAATAAAAGAATCGATAACTTTTGGCCGGATAAAGACAATAATTTTATAAAAAGGCAATAATTTTATTCGATTTTGGTTTTCCTTTTAAAATAATTATTTTCAATTGTAAAATAGCGTTTATAACTTTAAAAATTCTGTTCAGCAATAATTTTATTCAATTTTTGCTTTCCGTAAAATAATTATTTTTAAATGTAAAATAGCTTTCACAACTTCATTATTCCTTGACGTTACTTAAAAGTTTCTTTAAGCAAATTTCTCATATAAATTATAGTGAAATGTTTTGAGTAAAAAAATGTAAATTATTACATGAATCGTTAGAAAAGAGTGTACTCTAATACAGGTAGATTATTCTAACTGGATCTTTCTATCAACATAATATTTGAATAGAAAAAGTAATAGTATGTTACAGTATATTGAATGTGTTTTGTTCTTAAAAAATTCGGGGTTGCATGACTCTGGGGTGCGCCAGCAACCATTGCGGAAATATAAAAGTAGAGTAAGAAATAGTAAAATTTTTATATGTGTCCAGGTTCATATCAATAGAATTAGTAGTAACATGACTCTTAAACTACTTTCGTCTGCTGGGTGGAACCTAACATTCATCATATGATCGGTCCACGAGACGCGAAAAGACGCTCATAAACTCTAAAACAAACAAAAATTGACGCACCAAGAAGGAGTTGTCCATTAGCGATACAAATTGGTGGGTGTGAAGATTGGATTGGATTGGATTTGGTTTTGTGGCATTGAGTCCTCTTGGGACATATTATGCCAAACTCAAGATAAAAAAAACCAGATACATAATATAATAATGAAAGGAGATATGTCAAAACATAATGAGTAAATACTATATAAAAATATACGTGATGGATAAAACCAATGTCTTGTAAAAAGTTTACTAAAATGAATACTATATAAAGTTATATGTGATATATGAACCCAATGTCATGTAAGAAGTTAAAAATATTTGGATGAGGATTCTCTCCAATCATGTCTTCTAAAACCAAAGTAAAAGAATTAAAATGTTTAAGTCGTTGCCTATTAAAATGAGAGCATTCTACTAAAATGTGTTTTACGGTTAGTGGACAGATACAGTAATTGCAGATGGGATGATCTTCTCCGAGGAGGAGGTGTCTATGGGTGATCCTAGTATGTCCAATACGGGTGGGTGTGAAGAACATATATAGAAAAACGAAAGATTAAAATTTCAGAAAAATTTAATGATTTATTTCAGAGTTTGACCGTTGCAAAAGGAGGGAGTCAAAAAGGCGTTGGTCCACCTCTGGCCTGGATGCAAGCTGTTCCCCGGCGTGGCATAGACTGAAAAAGTTCCCAGATGGTGTCCTGCGGAATTTCTTTCCACATTGTCTCCAACTGTCGGGCTAAAGGGTCAACATTCCGGGATGGTGGCAATTGCCTTCCCATAACGTCTCGAATGTGTTTTATGGGAGAGAGATCAGGAGACCTAACTTGCCAAGGAAGAGTTGGAAAAGCTTGAACACAAAACAAACCAACACGTGCCGTGTGCGGTAGGGAATCATCTTGTTAAAATGTGACTACGGGGTGTTGCAAAAGGAACGGTAACGCAACCGGTCGTAGAATGTCGTCTACGCGCGTCTCTGTCGTCACTAAAGACAATAAGTCTCCATTCAGCCAAGTTGATGGATATCGTCACCACTGTAATTCTGGACCTTTTTGGTGCGTCGATTTTTTTTTTATTATAGAGTGTACAATGGTTCATCATCTGATTGGTCCATTAACAGATAGATATGTTTGATAATAGGCTTGGAAATTTAACCTCTTTTGTCCGCAACTCTATAGAGATGCACATTCAAACCCACCTACCTTGTTATAAGATGTTATGTCCCCAAATGTCACGTGCAGTCACGTGACGACTAGTCGTCATGGTGATCCCAATTTTCGCAGCTCCTCTCAATAATAATGCTCCTCTCAATAATAATGCCTCGTCTGAATGAAAACTATGAGCTGGGACGGACACCTTTTGCTTTGGGCGGGGGCTGTGCAGGCTGTTGGGGGACTCTGACTACGTCTCGGATAACCTGGCGCACCTAGCACTGCTCCCACATGCCCGGGTCTTCTTTCGTTTTATCATTAGAGACCTTCCCTGCTAATCCGTTGTGGGTTTTCAGTAACTCGGTACGGAGGGGATTGTTTCCATTCAGAAGAAGAAGTCTACTTATATTTCGCGTCTGTGCCAGCAACCTGCAATTTGAAGACGGAGTAGGTTACATTTCTCCCTGGATATAACTCTCTCTTCTGCTTCACTAAAGCTTTCCTTTTGTTCATATCCACTTACTTGACGTTGTTTGCCATGCAAATATGGCCCTTGCGCTATCACACCTAACCAATCACAAAATATTTCAATGCAGATTATTTATGAACCCTCCTTTATTTTATAAGGCCAATACGACAATTTACGTCAAAAAGTTTTTAAGTTGAAACTATGCCGACCAAAGATGAGATAATTTTGAAAAGATCGATCATCCTTCATTTTGGCTATCGAGTATCACAAAAACGGTTCCCTGGTACATCACGAGTTACCCTTGTCACTCAACCGCACCCAAAGTGCATGATTGATATTCATCTAAGCACATAAACAAATTTATCTAATTAGATCTAATGGCATCAGTTACATCCCCGCGATAATTCCTTTCAGAGATTAAGTTGCAGCGATAAGCACTTACTCTAATTGTGGGTAATTACACTGAAAGATGATAAATTGCGGATTTTCATCCTCATTAACGCAGGTTACTATCATTTCTTGTAAACATAAATACCTTGTAATTGTGGTGTGATTGGACGAAACACACCGTTATGATCTAAAGGCCATTAACGAAGAGACCCATATTGCAAAAAACATAAAATTAGTCATTCATCATCTCTTGTCCAATCAAAAGATAAAAGTATGTAATAAACATAGAGTTCCAGTGCCATGCAAGCCAAATGCCTTAAAAGGAATACGATTTTCATCTCATTTAAGTTGTTTTCTAATTAAAAATATATATGAAACACTATTTAACCACTAAGTCGTTTCGACGACATTTCTCGATCGGCAATATCTCGAGATATTGCCGATTTTCGATGATGACTAATTTGGTTTTTCCTAATGATGAGATATGTCGTTCATCAAGAACTGATCAGTTTTGCTAATGAAGAGATAACTCGTTGAAAATATCTCCAGAAGAGTTAAAATCGAGGTCTGAAAATTCAGTAAGAACTCAAGAACTCAAAATATATCCTAATTTAATTAATTGATCTCTGGAAATCATGTATGAATAGGTTTTTGTGACATTTTCTCTTTCTACATACAACAAATATTTAAGCGTTCCATTTTCTTTTTTTCAAATGCCCGAATAATTCAATATTGTTGCTTCCGGCACTTCAAGGGCAGCTTTGTTGGCCATTTTGTGTCATCGTCGTGTACCAGGGTGTTCGTATTACACCTCAAATTCAGAACATACATCTTGTCACAACTCTTTTACAGTGGCCACACGCTCATTCCAGATGGACAAACAAACTTTACCCTTGATTCTAACTGGAAACCTCGTTCCGAAAGCCAGCACCCTGACCGATAATGTCAAGTTTCTCATTGATAGCGGTTGGTGGGAAGGTAGGTATTTAATTGACGTCGCACTGAAGCAAAACAGCAAGCTATTCGTGACGGTTCGACATCAAACTGGAAATCCGAGGACAACACCACGTTATTTTGGACCACGGTCAGATCACAAGGACACATCTGAGCTGGTACCCAACTCTCCAAACTTTCACATCACGCCAGTACGAGGACATTTGAGGCCCCGACAAGTTTAAAGTGCACCAGCCCTCTGTGTATATGACGGTCTTTGGTGGGATTCGAACTCGCAGCCCTCCAGCTGCTAAACCAATACACTTCAAATAAATCAATTTTTTATTCAGGAATCACGACACCCATACTTATGATTCTCGGAGCACGATGATTTCGTCCTCTAAAATAATGACCTGCTAAAATAACGAGCATTTGTTGTTGGTTAAAATAGAACGCTATATCAGTAACACATGGATACAGTGTAACGTCTCTTCCAGTAGTTAAGCAAAGTAGTGTCCGGTTATTTATTTAAGAATTCTCAAAGAAGGTAGACACGCCACAACACAAAAATTAATTGTGGATCCAGCATTTTACACAAATTTAAATTTCTTCCTCGAAAATCACTATTGAAATCACTGATCTGAAATATTATTTTCGGAATCACTTATCTGTCTGTCGTAATCTCATTCTCTGTCAAGACCAATCTGTTTCCGAACAATTTGCATAACCTTTAACGCTTCCTCTTCGAAAACAGAACAAACAAAATTGGTAGCTGTCTAATCAAAAAAGATCAGTCCCATCTTTGAAACGTTTATGGATGTGTCGCAACTATAACAAAATAAAAATGAAATTTCATGTTTTGATTTTACTCAAAAAATATCCTCCTATAAAAAAGGAGTAATGTTTTAAAAATCTCTAATATTGGAAATTCAAATAGTGTCGCTTTAGGTGGCGTTAGTTTTCAATGAAATGCTTTATAATAAAAAGTAATATTAAAAACTACTTATACGAGAATTACTTTATAATATTTAGAACCACACTCTAATCAAAAATTTCAAACTAAACCTATGAAATACAATAGACCTTGCACAATTTACACCATTAAATATTCAACACAATTTAGTTTCACCATCCGTAAAGCACACCAGTCAGAACCTTAAGGCACATCAACTGAAAATCGTTTAGTTAGTATAAAAGTCTTCTTAAACTAAGAAATAGAATTCACTGAAGAAGGGACGGTTCAAAAATTACGAGGCGCTTTTCTTGGATCTTTACCTCAGGGGTTGATACGGATCGTCAAAAAAAACAGGTAGTTGCTTCAGTGCGACTTAAATTAACTACCTACCTAATCGCTGAGTTCGAATTAAACCCTAAAATAGTTTCTGATAATTAATTTTGTGAGCATATATTCATTTAAAAATATGGTGAACTGTCAAAATTTTGCGGTCATTTTATGCCACCCAGTAACGAATTTTCTTGTTATCGTTTGCAATGAGTAAAATACCAAGAATATATTTTACCCCAAACGATAATTATTCAAAAGTAAAATTCGAGCCGCTGTATCCCGATTAGAACAGTAACAGATTAGTAACCGGAGGTTAGCGATATCCAACCCAAATCTACCGTGTGAAAGGGGACTGGTGCACGTTAAATATATCGTGGCCTCAAATGTCCTCAAGATGGTGTGGTGTGAACATTTGGAGATCGGTGTGTCTGTTCATGTGTTCTGTCATTTGACCTTGGTTTAAAATTACGAGGCGTTCTCCTTAGATCTTTACCTTGGGGGTTGATCCGGATCGTCAACGATAGTATGTAGTTGCTCCAGTGCGACATAAATTAACTACCTCCCTATCGCTTGGTTTGAATCAGTCCCTAAAATAGTTTCTGAAATTAAGATCTAGAATCCACTGTAAAAAGTCACATTCATTTTGCACTGCAAGAAATCTAAAAAAATCTTTAAATGCAAAACAAGAAAAACATCCCCACGATAAATGCGATCTACTTTTTAAGCAACTCTCCCGAATCGATGCCTGAAAGAGCCAGAAATCGAAAATAATTATCTTTCCTCGGAACATAGTTACCGAAGTAAATTGCAAAACCAAAACCCGTCCCTTCCAATAATATATGGATATCTTTATTTCACTTTATTGGCCGCCCGCTGAAACTAAACACTTTCGAAAAACGAATAGGACGAGTCTTATCCAATTTTCGCCTGAATAACGTGTTGCCGAGTAAACCGAAGAAAAATGCAATTTTTTAAGAAGAGTGATGGCCCTCAGTCGCCCAGGGCACCAAAACAGCAATCGATGCTGCTGCAGAAAAGCGTTATTTATCTGTAAAATGCTTAACACTTCGCAGGGAATTAGTTTTCTGCCTCGTCTCTGAAACGTCCCCATTTCTTATTTCCCAGTTTATTGCCCCGGCACTGGAGATTGGAAGCCAAAGGGGGGAGAGGCATTTGTTATTGAGTAATTTATTATGAGAGACTGATTCACTTTCTCGCCTGGAGAGAAACGACATGGAAATTTAAATACCCGGCGAAAGCCTGGGAGGTGCGGAGGTTCGTTTGTTGCTGCAAACAAATAGCGTGGTGTAAACCTCAACACGGGAAAGAAATTGGCAAAAATAATTGGAAAATTGTTGCGTATAAGTGATAAAAGGTTATGGGTTGAGATTTCTATTCCGAGAGAAAATTGGATTGTTTGTCTATGAAAACGTGCATCACGGGTCATACGTTCTAGCCTACGATCTCTCCTCTTTAACATGAGAAATTTTAATTATTTCTTAATTCAAAGTGGAGTGTTTGTCTATAAAAACGGGCATCACGGATCATGCGTTATAGCCTACGATCTCTCCTAACACGAGAAATTTTAATTCTTTCTTAATTCAAAGTGAAGTGTTCGTCTGTGAAAACGTGCATCACTGGTCATACGTTCTAGCCTATGATCTCTCTTCTTTAACACGAGAAATTCCAATTATTTCTTAGTTCAAAGTGGAGTGTTCGTCTATGAAAATGTGCATCACTGGTCATATGTTCAAGCCTACGATCTCTACTCACTAACACGAGAAATTCTAATTCTTTCTTAATTCAAAGTGGAGTGTTCATCTATAAAAACGTGCATCACTGGTCATACGTTCTAGCCTACGATCTCTCCTCTTTAACACGAGAAATTTTAATTCTTTCTTAATTTAAAGTGGAGTGTTCGTCTATGAAAATGTGCATCACTGGTCATATGTTCAAGCCTACCGATCTCTCCTCTTTAACACGAGAAATTCAAATTCTTCCCCGCTTCCCGGGTCCACCACCATTGTAGCATCACTGCCCCAAACGGTAGCGTGAAAACAGTACGAATCGTACACAAGGAGAAGTCAATATACAGCTCAGATTTTTAAGTTCTTATTATTCCAATAACGTATGAATATGTACAATATTTACATCATCACATTAATACCATTACACCAATACACATCAGTATTTATCCTTGAAGTTCAGTGTGGTCACCAGCGTCACCCTTTGCCTCCATATCTCTCTGTATATCTGTCGTCTCTCTAACGCCGTCTACAACGTGATCTGCCGCAGTCTAAAAATAACCCAATGGTAAAAGTCAAAAACAATCAGAGATCATCTGGACGAACACCATCTGTTCTTCTGAAGTTGTTGTAAGGCACGTGGCAAAAGAACAGCAGCTGGCGGAAAATTAAAAAATCAGAATATATTCGGTATTCTAATGGAACCAGGGAAAAGTAGGCACCTGCCCTGCAAATGATCCTTCTTAAAGGTCAAGCTCAACGGAGTTTCTCTCGATGTCACACCTTTAACCCTTCTCGTCATTAAAAGAACACCGACGAGATCTTGATGTACGAGATATCGGTTATACGATGTAAACTGGCCAAATCCTGATCTTGTCATCGTAAAAACAATTAACATCTTGATTACGAGGTGTCTCGTTATTAACAAAATTGGTCAGATATTGATGAACGAGATATCTCGTTGAATCCACTTATAGAGTTAATACTCAGCTTCTTAACCAATACTCTGACCAATCTCAGATAGTCCGCTCACATCCCTTGGCCAATTATTTTTATTTCACTTTACCCATCCCATTTTCTTGCAGATACAATTATGCTAATCTTCCTATTTTCTAGCAGCTACATCGACGCCAGTGTGACACGTTTTTCTTACTATATACAATACCTCTTTACACTACTAATAGCAAAAAGCCAGGCTTTGTTAGAAACCGCGCGTTTTTGAAAAGCCCAAGTTTTAAATATTCAAATTTGTAAGAAATAAATTATTATGATTGTTTAAAATATACTTCAAAACTTGAGATATTAAGTTAAACAATTACCAAACTACTACTGAACAGTTAATCAAAACACGTTTTAACTAATTCTAAATATAATATACAATACAGTGGAAAAAAAAACTAACTATCTTCTTTATTTCGAGCACTATTCATAGAAAAAATTCAAAGCTTTCATTAATTAGTAAATAACAACCTCTACAATATCAAATACAAAAATATTTGACGTTTTCATATCAAACTTTTCATAAACAAAATTTCCAATAGCAATACCATATTTGATGTCTTAATCAGATTCTACATCGTCAAATTAGTCTAAATAAGAAATTTTATTGAATTTATATATCGGGAGATATTAATTATTAAATATTGAATCCGTTGTACATTTCAGGGATTATCTCCATATTGAAAGTCGCTATTAGCAGATCAGGATTATTAGTAGTTAATTAGAACTGTTCATTTGTTGCTTGATTAAGAAGAGTACAAAGAAACTCAACACTCCTGGAGGCTGTCTCGACAAGATATCTCGTCATTAGCAAAATTGGCCACATCTTGATGAACGAGAAATTTGGAAAGAATGATAATCGATATTTACTGTTTTCACTTTCAACTTCAATTTACAACACTTCATAACTGTTAAATTTATTCAATAACCACTACAAAACATTTATATAATGGCAATTAATAACTGTTATCTCAAGTAAGCAATACATTCCTCAAGTGTCATTTTTTTTTCTTTTATACCCCTAAAATTGTCGCAGCGACAAAAAATTAACTACAGCCAAAAACACTAGAGGAAATATCTAAAATTTTTTATTGAAAAAAATATTAAATATTTCTGTATCGATTTCTGTCAAAATATATCAAGGTTCCTATTCGTAATTTTTTCGAAAAAATATTGATTTAATAATTCATATTGCAAATTAAAAATGTTACATGTATTTTGTTTGGGTACCTTAATATCAACAAGCTGAAAAATATAAGCACTATAAAGAATATTATTTAGGAAGATATCCATAAAAGTCTACAAAACGTATTTAACATTAGGAGCTTCAAACTTTCTGTATTCATGAATGAAATTAAACTTGGTAGGGTCAGGCGGGATAATTGTAAACAAGGTTAACTGTACAATCTGTTTAGTTGAAAAAATTGTGAATGAAAAGTTTGGGTTTCAAATTTTCTGCGTGTTGCATTTTCTGCTGCACTCCATAATATATTGAAAAATATGATGTTCCAATTCCTTACTACGGTCAGTTATGTTTCTATAGAACAGATAATCATTGACTTTTCCTTCTGGGAACTTTAATATATCTACAATTGAATGTTTACAATTACCACATGTTTTTCAAGGGAAGGGGTGATTGTAAACATAACTTTGGCAATAGTTTCGTTCAATTTTGATAGAAAATTAATCTGTTTTTCCGTGTAATTTTGTATTTTAACTTATTTAGTACGTTTGAATTGCGTTTAATTGCATTTTTCGTTGTCTTGGTTAGCAGGAAGACTGATTAACTTAGACGTCACACATTGTGACCAAGTACTGTCACGCTTTAAGGAGGCAGAAGTGAAAAAGAACAAAAGGAAGTTGAGTGAGAAGAGAGTGAAAGAGCCAGAAGAAAGCAAGAAACCAAGAAAGAAGCAAATGGAAAGGAAAGCAAAACTCGAGGAGAGCGAGAATAAGGAACTATTGAAAGAATTGACTAGCATTGACGGTGAAGAGTTTGAAGTTGTCCAAACATTCAAGCAAAATATAAAAGACTAGGTTGTAGAGGAAGTTAAATATTTTGGATCCATTCACAAGGAAGACATTGAAACGACTACGTTTCTGTTTGTTGGTGTTGAGGGAGGAAAGAGAAAGTAAACCCATTTTTCGTATGTATGAAGGGTGGATGTTGTTTCAGAAGAGGAGTTTGAGATCACCGGGCTCAAATGCATCTACTAAATTCGCTGTGATTGAAAAAGACTAATTCTGTGTTACCAAAGACCATATCAAAACAATTTTACCTACTCCAACCTGTAGCAAAGAAGGCCATAAAGAAATTTTCCAATTTGAGGGCACTGTTAATGCGTTAGAAATGTTATGTTTGTTTGTTTTTTGTACCTAAATTTGTATTTTTAATTATTTTTTTAATTTTTTGTTGTTTACACTAAATACATTCTTTGTTCAGTAAATGTTTCAATTATTTATTATTATGTATTCCTGGAAGTTCACCTTATGGTCAATGCACCTTTCAAGTGTCACTATATTTTTTCTTGGGTAAGAAGTGGGAGTATTTGGTAAATGCAAATATCAAAACGGGGTTGTTGTAAGCATGGTATTAGAAGGGTAAAAATATTATCGGAGTTTCTTCTACTGCCATGACTACTGCTCATGCTGTCACTTGTTCAATATTCAATATCACGAGGAAAATCATTGTTTACAATTACCCCTACTTTCAGGGGTAATTGTAAACAGCCGAGTACGGTGTTAAATTGCTTTTCTGGAATCTTTGTACTAATTAAATATCAAAGTAGAATAGTGACAAGTTGGTTTAGTAGGGTTAACAATGTTTAATTACTTTATCAAAAGTTTTAAAATAGGGATTGAAAGTGAACATACAAATTCTGTTTACAATTACCCTTACCCTATCTGAAATTAAATTGTGTTATACTACTGTGATCAAAGAGTACCCGGAATGCTGTCATTAAACAAAAGGTATCAATTTATTGCTCAGAGTTTCTTACATCTCCTTCAAAGTAATATCCATTGACTTCAATGCACTTCTGCCTTTGTTTTTTCAAATCCTCATAACATGCCTTTAAGTCGTTTTTGTGCCATATAAGTTGGATACGGAGCTTGTGAAGCCTTATTTGTTGAATGCGTTGTCTGAAAAACACAAATAATAATGGCATCGTGAGAAGGAACATTATCGTGATGCAAAACCCATAAGTTATCTCGCCACAATTGAGGTCCTTTTCGACTTGTTGTTTCCATGTATGATATTGGAACTTGTTCAAGAATATCTGTTACTGTTAAATGACTATCAACTAAAGGCGCGTTCTAATCAAGTTTAATTGACCGATTGTAGTTGATGAATAAAAGTTGAATACGACTTGAATCAGTTTTTGTTCACACATTTCAATAGAAATTGATCAAGTTTCATTTTTAAAATGGCGTCGAAAGTAGTTGTGCGTGAAGTTGTACAGATAGTCAGTTTTGTTAAAAGAATTAAATACAATTTTGTTTAACATGAGAAGAAATCGTAAGAAACGTCGATTAGTAAGTGTTTAGCTTTAGCAAGTGTTTAGCTATAGCAAGTATGAGATAGCTCCTGCGAATCATCACCGCATTTTTCGCTGTTACATGATTCATTTGAAACTGACGACGACCATTGAGTTGTATGAAGAGAAGGTGAAAACGCAGGTGATGTTTTTAAGAGTTCCAATCGCTTTTGTCTTAATACAGTTTGGATTTGTTTCTGGCAGATGATTGCATCGTAAAGAGGCATCTGTTTTAGCAGGACAGTGACAAATTTAGCAAATGTGTCGGATTCGTAATCAGTCAAATTTGTATTACTTTGCACTACTTTATCAAGTTTATCAATTACAACTCTTGCATCTTTATTTTTTTTCTAGTCGGGGGTTATGATACAGTTCCAAAAATGTTAGCATCACATTTTTAGACCACTTGAGGCTCATTTTTTAAACTTTCTTGTAACTAAAAACAAAACACTGACACGCGTGATCAGATGAAAGAGAACTTGACTGTCAACTGAAGTTCACTCGTTTCAAGATGTTCATCACTTGAACGATAAAGTTTGAATGAGTAAAACATTTCTTAATCCAATAAAAAGTTCATGAACTCTATTGAAACAAAGGTTCTCACTACAGTTTTCATTCAACTTTTGTTTATCAACTATAATCGATCAATTAAACTTGATTCGTGAGAACGCGCCTTAAGGTATCCGAACACGTTGAAGATGTCATTTTTGACCAAATATTCAAAAAGCGGTTTTTGATTTTATTTGATAGAGTATTTATTTGACTTTCCACAGTGTACTGGATTTTTTCTCTAAAGGCGCATTCTCACGAATCAAGTTTAATTGATCTAATATAGTTGATCGATAAAAGTTGAATATGACTTGAATCAGTTTTCGTTCACACATTTCAATGGAAACTGATCAAAATTTATTAAACTGTTGACCAGTTTCTATTGAAATCCTCTATCGATCTATCTATCAGTTTCTATTGTTTCTATTAAGCGAAAATATAAAAATTACGATTGAAAAATTATTTATTTATAGAAAATCGTATTTAAGGTATCGAACTGTTGTAAAATTTTCCGCAGATCTCAAATCCGTTGAAATTTTCACTCTATCTCTAACGATCGCGAAGATACAAACTTGACCGAGAGAATTAAAAAACACTTTTGTTTTGTTTCTCGAATAAAATAACCTGCGACAGATCGTTTGCGTGGAAATAAACTCGAAAGCAGATGGCGGATGACTCATCATTTGAACGATAAAGTTTGAATGAGTCAAACTTTTCTTGATCCACTAAAAAGTTGATCAACTCCATTGAAACAAAGGTTCTCACTATAGTTTTCATTCAACTTTTGTTGGTCAACTATGATCGGTCAATTAAAAGTGATTCCTGAGAACGTGTATTAAGTTAATTAGTTGAAGAGATATTACGATTTTAATCAAGGCGGGAAAACCGGAAGTAGGTTTGGAAACCATCGAAAAATGGCAATTAAACGACCAAAAACCTTCACAATTTAAATTTAAAACTTATTTTATTTATTTATTTATTTTATTTTTTATTTTTTGCAAATATAATTTTAGAAAGGTTTCTCAAATGTTTGAATGGTTTCTCTTCTGGAAATAGTGTGAATATTTTTAAAGAGAAGTGAAGAACAGAATTGTTTACACAAACAGTAAAAGCAAGGAGAGCAAACGATACACTTCAAACTGCTATTACTCTAAATTAGTATTTTGCATTATTTCTTACTTCAAATGTTGTAACACAAAAAGTTATTGATGGATTCTCGTAAAACTTTGAGAATTTGTTCTTTATAATGTTATCTAGTGAATGAACTATAATTATGAGGAGTTGAAGAGTTTTCAAATTATGGACATTTATTTAAGGATAATTCTCAAAAGGCGGGAACAAGACACATATCATAACTTTAAGCTTTGACAGCAAGTAAATTTAATTCTTAATTTTTTTTTTCTCAGTGGGTTTTTAGTTCTGTTTAGAGACAAGATTTAGTATGATTTATTAACAGCAGTTTGGTGTAAATATCCTTAAATATAAATTAATTTTGTTAAAAATGTCGAATTTTTGACATCTAAAATGTTAACTGATCAGTACATCACACAGAAAATAAATTCTAATGTGTTTTCCAGAATAGCAGAAAAAAAAATGTGTGAATAGACTATAACGATAGTTTGTTTACTATTTTGATCAGTAGATCGCATCGTTACTTTAAAATTTTGAAGAATTAACAAACAAAACTACAGTTATTCTAGCATTTTGCGATGTCAAAGAGTAACGATCGATATAGCTCTATATCTGAACAACTACCTACTCAACTACCTACCTGCTCTTTTTAAAAAGCTGAATGGACCACTGTAGCCCGTTTAGATAGGTAGGTATTTAATAAAAGTCGCTATGGAGCATATCAACGGACTATTGGAAACTGTCCGAGATCAAACCCAATGGAAAAGATCCGAGGGCAACGCCACGTAAATTTGAACGGTCAGATGACGAGAACTCGTCAGCTGGCAAACCTCTCTCCAAACTTCCACATCACGCCAACGTGAGCATATTTGAAGCCAAGCTAGATTTAACGTGCACCAACGTACGCACAACTATCTTATTGGACCTGGTTTCGAACCCACAACCCTGCGGTTGCTAATCCGTTGTCTTCCAACTAACTGGGTCTAGATCGGAAGGTTCCTAGTTCGAATCCGGGTCTGGGCATGGATGTTTGTAAACGTATGGTGTAGAGGCGGCTGGTTCACCTTAAATCTGTCGTGCCCGAAAGTCCTCACGTTGGGTTGGTGTTGAAGTTTGGAGAGTGGGGTGCCAGCTCAGGTGTTACTTCGTCATCTGACCGTGGTTCAAAACTTCGAGATGTTGTCTTCGGATCTTTCCCTAAAAGGGTTGTTCCCGGACCGTCGTCAATAGCTCGGTGCGACGTTAACTAATAATTACCAATTACCAACTAACTGGGCAATCGCGGCCCTGTAAACTTCTGATCGTTTCGCACAAGAGGGTGCAAACAAATTCGTGCTGCCATCTATCGACTTCACATGAAGGCGTTTTCTAAAAGAAGACATTGAAATGTTGACAGGAAATAATTGCCTGTCCATACATTTAAATCGTTTTAAGTCTATAGCAGCCTGAAATGAGTCTTGGCAGTTGGATGGTTGATACAGACTGTGACACACTTTTGGAATGTTCGTAATTATAAGGTGAAGATAGGTTTCCATGGGCACGCGATTGTAAAGCGAGCGAATTTCTAAAGCATCTGGCCTGTTCATATTTTTACTATTTTTCTTGTTTTATACTATAATTTCATGTTACATTTTCATACGGGATTAATAGATGTATCTATGTACAAAACGTAATGTGTGTTTAATGTTTAATACTCATTGAATTTACAAGCATTTTGTAAATACTACTTATTTTTATCGAAACGATTTAAATGACTAATTTTCCACTCGGTAAGTATTTTAATCAACGTCGCACTGGAGCAACACAACAGGCTATTGATGATATTTTCCATTTGGTAATGGTAATTTCAGTTAACGTCGTACTAGAGCAACACAACGGGCTATTGACGACGGTCCGGGATCGATCCCTTAAGGGAAAGATCCTAGGACAATACCTCGTAATTTTGAACCACGGTCAGATGACGAAGCAACACCTGAGCTGGCACCCCACTCTTCAAACTTCCACACCAACCCAACGACGACGGTCCTGGATCAATCCTCTAAGGAAAAGATCCGAGGACACCTCGTAATTTTGAACCACGGTCAGATGACGAGGCAACACCTGAGCTGGCACCCCACTCCCCAAACTTCCACACCAACCCAGCGTGAGGACTTTCGGACCGGACAGATTTAAGGTGCACCAGCCGCCTCTGCACCATATGCTTCCAAACATCTATGCACGCACCCAGATTTGAACCAGAAACGTTCCTTTTATGGGAAAAAAAGAAGACACATTTTCAGATATTAAAGTTTAAATCATAAAATTTACCTTACTTCAGGTACGTACTAGTATTTTTCAAAAAATTATTTAAAATACTTCTACTCAACGCGTATTTTTATAATATATCATTTTAAACACAATTGTATAAACATTTAATTACATTTATAAAAATCATCGAAATTTTGAAACGTTTTTGTGTTTTGGTCCCCTTAACGTAGCATTTTCAATCACCAAAATGCCCTGTTTAACTTTAATTCGGACATAAATAACATCTTTGAGTTAATGCTGACTAAATTCGTTCGCAAAGCTCTTATTGGACTAATAAACTAATTACTGGATAACACTATAATAAACTAAAAACAAGACACAAGTGTATTAGACGTGTAGAAGTGTGGCAGATTTATAAAGCACACACAATGAACACCAGTAAAATGAAAACCAAAAACTTGTTTTGTTCTTTAAGGGGACCGGTGCAGTCTATCTCCGTAATCTTAAAATGGTCAAATTTTATAGAAAATTTTCTCAGAATCTTTTGTGTATTGATCATAATTTTTTATACATGTTATGAAAACACTTTTAAACACATTAACACTAAGATTTTGAAAAATCGTAAAATTTGGAAATGTTTTCAAGTATTTTTTTTTATCAATTTTTATCCTTTTTAACAATCAAATGAACTTTTCTGAGCAGATAGAAAAATGCCTGTATGAAAATATGTTATAGAGTATGTTGCACTTGTAAACCAATTTTTATTTTATAGTTGCTTGACTAGACTTAGAAAAAATATTCCTTTCATGGAAAAAATACACATTTTGAGGTATTGAAGTTTCAAGCATAAAGTTTTACATGTACAGGCATTTTTTTTTTTTTTAATTTTTAATACTTCAACTCAACGCATTTCTATAAATAGTATATCATTTTAAACAGAACAACATTAACAATTATTTAAATTTATAAAAATAATAATCAAAATTTTGAAAGATTTTTATGCACTGGTCCCCTTAAATGTTTTAGTATAATTAGATTTCGTAACCTTATATGTACTGAATAACATCAAATGCAATTCACGTGTTTCGAAAACTCAGTAAATTTCTATTGTTTCAAATTTTACAAAACACGCAACGAAACAGGTCTCCAGAGATTTTGAATTACTTAAAAAGTTGTACATGTCTATATAACCATGTGAGATACATTTTCTAAAACCCTGAGTGCTGGTACATTACGCTTTTTCGGGGTATATCTTTAAAACGAAGTCATAGCAGATAAAGTACAAATACACTGCTTGACAATTGCTAAGGAACAGACACATTTTTCAAAACAATTTATATAAATAAGATTGGAGTGTTAGTTTGCACATTAAATATTTTCGACCCAATTCAAGTTTTCTATCCGTTTTGGACCCTTCTGATGCCAAATCCGCCTCTTTCGCGTCTGTCTGTATGTGCCCTATACACGTCCACACGGTTCAATACCTTTTCATGGAAATTTGCATACAGTGAGTACTTATCTTCATTTAGTGAGTGAAAGTGGTTGCGAAAGTCTGTCCGTCTTTCTGTTCTATATTCGATTTTGTGTAGGCATCACATAAATTTCATTCCAGATATTTGATTGCAATGTGTTTTATTTTATACATTATCTATTAGTTTAGTGAATGCAATATTAAACAATTCTTTATTGTTATATTTAGATGAGTTACATGCTTAAACACCCGAGTAAGTATACTTAAATCAACCATAATTTGGGAGTTTTGGAAAAATTGGAATGTATATTGGAACAGACGATATTTTTCAAAGAACGGAAATAAAACTGAAATTCGTGTTTCTCTTTCTCTCTGAATTAATTTCGTATTTCTAAATTTGGTGCACTTTTTAGTTGTAAGTTGTGGCAACTGCGAGATAGAGATAAAAAAAATCACAAATTAATATCTTTATAACAACTTTTTCCCGACATCCGTTATTTGTTTTATTTCGCTGTTGTCTTTTGTTTTAAATATTTATTATTTTAATAAATTGCGTTTCGTTTTCATCACACGCAACACCACAAAGTATTCGATTTAAAGTGGCAGGTAGGTTCGAATAAAGCAAATTTTAAGTGTAATTAAGTCATTATTGAAAAAATAATGCCGTTATTGAAATCCAAGCTAGAACTTTTCAAACATTGAAAAGTTCTTCGTCATAATGACCAGGAGAAGATTTCAAAATTCTACAATGTCGCATGCCGGATGCAAGAGTGTCACAAGTAAAAAAATATTGTTTTGTTGACTATGAGGGCGAGAGCACTCGCCGTAAATCGTCGTTTTTATTAATTTAGTTTAACATAAAAGAAAGGAAATTTCAAATTTCCCTCAAAATCGTCATTTGTAATAGTAACCTGAATGTCACCTTTCGTCATTTTGTAGCTTTGTCATACAGTAAGGGTGCGATGTATGTGAAATGCATTACATTAATGGATATGTTGTTGGATGGATTTGTGTCCAAAGTAGGTGGTAGAAATTATAAAGAATGCGAAAGGTGTTAAAATATTATTTTATTCTACGAAAAACGTAAGTCATTATTTATTTTGATCATCTCTTCAATCTAGAGTAAACCAATTTAAACCGAGTAAGGTCGGGTATTTTGCTAGTTAATATTATTCATTAATTAAAGAAACGAAACTTAGTATACTTTTAAGATATACTGTGCCGTGTGCATTAAGTAAATGCAAAATATTAGATTTTGGCACATGGAAAAGCTAGATTATAAAAAGAAAAAAAATATGCTCCTTAGAGAGAGCAATTTCCAAAGTCTCGAAAAATGTTCTTTCTTTCCAGAGTCATGACAGATATAGTCACTCCATAAGAAGTGAGGCCTCCTTGCACACTAATGCTCATTTAGCATCTGCTATGCATGCTCTCCACTTAAACAGTCGAGGAATGTTTGGGGGTATTGTCCCATTCCTCTTTCCAAGCAATTTTGAGCGCCTGCACAGTTTGGAGTGGGCGATTCCTTTGTGAAACACGTCTATAAAGATCATCCCAAGCATGTTCAATAGGATTTAAGTCCAGTGAATAACGCAAGCCATTTCATGCGCTCAATATCTTCGCTCGCTAGTGTCTCAGAGACATCAACTGTCCTGTGTGGGCATACATTGTCACCCATGAACAGAAATTCTGGACCCATTGCACCACGAAATAAACGAACACGACCAAGGAGAATCTCCGTGCAATACCGCTGCGATGCAAAGGTACCTGCGTCAAAGATGTATAGCTGTGTTCTGCCATTACACATAATGCCTGCCCACACCATGACCCCCTCGGCCATAACGACCAACCTTACGAGCATTCTGTGGTGTGTAACACGGGTACCCCTCTCTCTCTCTACAGTAGTTGGTGTCCAGAATCCCTCTTCACGGTGAATCTGGATTCGTCGGAGACATAACTCTAGACCACTGTTGACGATTCCAACGAATATGTTCTTTACACCACCGTAACTTTTCCCGACGATGGCGTGGTTGTAACGGAACGCACTTAACAGACTTCCGTGCATACAAGCGATCTTGATTTAATCTCCGAGAAATTGTATTGGCAGGTACACGAGTGTCGGTAGCGGTTGTAAATCTCTAAACCAATCCGTCCCGGAGTGAGATGTTTGTTCCTTATTGCTGTTAGGGATATATGCATCCTCTCTGGGTGTGGTGCTCAAATCACGACCACCATCATGCTTTCTCAAAGCATTTCCACCTTCCGCGGCTCTTAATTACCGCGAAATAACGCTTTTTGACACGCATTGCTTCGGCAACTTGGGTGACACTTTGCCCAGCTTTGAGCCGCTTCAACCGCTCGGCCACGGTCAAATTCATTCAAATGATGACTTATGGACATTCTCCACTTGATACTTGCACCACAAGACTGAATTTATCTGAACGGCTTGCAAAACCTTAAATCTTGATTTTCTGTAGATACTTAACTGTTTAATTTTTCAATTAATAAACAGTTCGTGTGCGCTATCTTTTATACAGATAAGAGACCATGCTCTACAGCACCCTTTGCACTTAGCTTCTACGATTGAGCGACTTTCCGAATCGCATTTTTGCATAAATCGGTTGTTCCTTAACAATTGTCAAGCAATATAAAACAAAGGATGCAAGAATTTCTCGAAATAGGAAAAATACGAATAGCTGAAAATGTTTTTAAGTATTACCTATTAACGTGGACATGATGGTAACTTTATTTTGTCCTAGCAGGATTTATCATAGTTTACAAATCCATTAATATCTCGCTTTTCATACTATGCACTTTGCACTATAACAGCATTTACGAACAAAGATGTCTTTTAATCAGTAAAAATTAATTTCTTATGTAATTTAAGTTGGCGTTCAATGAAAATTCGGGAAACTACTGTGATTTGTTTACAAAATGAAAATTAAAACATTACAGAATTAAAGATTGTAAGAAATTTAATTCGTGTTTTTTCTGCAGCGCTAAAATTTTCTTTTTAAAACCATTTCTCTGTGCCTTTAGGTTTACGTACAATTTAATTTATGAAAAAAGATTTAAAACGTACATTGACACTTTAATACAACATAGGAATGAACATGATTCAAAAAAATAAGCTTTGGATGTCATAATTCTTAAAATATGGATTTTTTTTTCTAGCTTAAACCAAGGCCAATTTTCATTTAAAAATTTTTGCACTGTATAAAACTTGGGCATTATAACGATATTAGTTTTCATTCAATTCTAAAACAGTTCTTGCATGAAACATTTTATTTTTCACATCTGTAGTACACAGTACATTCCGATGATCCACAAAAAAACTTTGTAGTAATAGTTTGATGTTTCATTTATAAATCCCAAACACCTTCATTTATACCTCTAAAATCCTTCTATAAATTGTATATTATAGTAATACTTGTAAGTACCGTTACTGTTTATAAATGTTTTAGCGTTGAGAAACGAGATAAAGCAACTTGCTCTCTACCTTTAATAAATTGAACGTGTTTTCCTTTTTTTCTTTGTTAAAAAGCGTTAAAATACTTTGAAGATACACTTCTGGATTACTTCCAATGATAGAGCACAATTTTATTTGTTTGGGTTTGATTCAATTGCACATGAACCAGAAATTGGACAGTTGAATTGTACGAGGAAACACTGAGAGCAAACCTTCAAAACAATTCGGGCGACATGAATTTTCACACGAGTGATCAGATCGCAAATCCCTAATAACTTTCTGAAACTTGATAGTTAGTGGTTCCATCGACATATACTTTTTAACAACAATTTCAAGGCTGTTCAAATAACAATGGCCCGCTAAGACTTCAAATAACATGCTTCCATTGGCAATCATCGATGCTAGAAACTTTTCCTCCATATTCGATTCCCCAAGCCGACTCTCAAACTGTCTTGAAGAAAACACGAACACCATGTGCTTTTCAAACATCCATTTCGATAGAACATACATCCTGAGCTCAATTCTACTATTTTCCCAAAATTTCGTAAAAATATACTCCAGAACATCGAAATCCTTTTCATACTTCTCAATGGTTAGATAGATGTAGCTTAAAATTGCCATGAAATCAAGAGGTGAAATACTGTCAGATATTTCTCGTGCAACATCGATAAAGAAGTCCTGCAGAGGCCAGGACAATAGGTGTGGCAATGTAAGAAGTGGGTTCTTGCTAAAGATTCTAATCCTCTCTTCCCTATCCAGGTGAGAGAAAACCAATAGGAAAATATCGGGATGGAAATCGCGGAAATGTTGAGCTAAGAGCTTGTCTACAGCATACAACATGAGAGGCTTTCGCTTCGATTCCTTCATCTTCCTGGCGTGGTATTCGGCGAATACGACGTTCTGGTTCGCGATCGCGAAGGAGAATCCAAATTCGCTTGTCGTGTACCTAGTAGTCTCCTCTGCGGTGTAGCCATGCTTCATCATCAGCCTCACGACTGATCTCCTCATGTAGGACAGCCAAAACGTCGTCTCCCGGGACTCGTGATCGACAAGATGTGTGAAATATTTCTCTATCCGAGCCGGCGAATCACACCACAATTTGAAGATCTCGTTTTCGACGCAATTGAAGCACGCTAAGCGGAAAGCATCGATCGTGTCCAAGATTCCGCAGTTTAGTATTTTTTCTGCCGTTTTCCTTTTGTTTACGATCCCTATGTTCCTCCAACAGAGAAGTTTGGGCAAATTCAATTCAATCGGCCACCCAGACTGAGTGGATTGCAATGGAGTGATCATACAGCTAAGAGAAATTAGAACCGTCCTCAGATGAAATCCTACATACTGAACGACGTTCAATACTTTCCGTTTCAAATATCTCGGTAGTGGGAGGGCCTCCACGTTATTCATAACTTGGTCACGAATGTCCCCGTCGAGATCCATGATCCGTTTTGCATCTTCATGGTACCATAGAAAGACGGCGACTTTGATTACAGCTGTGGAAACGAGTGGGATATCTATTTCCATCGTTGCGAAATCATCCTAAAAATGCAAAATGCAAAATTACTAGCAAACAGATTCGTAAATTTAATTTTATTTTTTGCTTCGACAAGAGTATCTCGTTAAGGCGTACGTATACACTAGAAGATTTTTTTTTTTAATATATTGACTTAAAAAATCCAGTTTTTTTACCACAGGTGATTGGTGTATTCTTAAAATCATTTCTGTAAAAAAAAATCAGATTGTGCCAATAATTAATTGTCTAATTAAGATATAATAACTAATTAGCATGTTTTTTGTTACGTGATATCTCAAATTGTAATTTGTACAGAAAGACGATTCCTGTTGGAAATTGTTCGTAATACTATTCTTCATGTTTTGAGCCTCCACCAAGTTGCTAGAAAAAATAGTTTTTTTTTATAGAATTTTTTAACCAAAAAAGTGTAAAAAAATCACATTTTTTCAGAAATTTTAATATTTAAAAATCAATTAAAAATTTATTTCTTGACTAAATACTCTGATTGAGGCTCAAAACATCCACTGTATTATATAGATCATAGTGATACAAAAATAATTATAATAGGTGATTTCATAGTGAAGTTATCACGTAAGGAACCAAGCATCCTTTTGCAAAAACACAGTTCTTCAGAAATTGAGTTTAAAGTTTTGGAAATATGTTTTCAAAATGATAGGTAATATTTTTTATCAATTTTATTACAATGTCTATAGCTAAAACCCTCCAGAAATGTAAGTTAGTCCTTTTTCAATTTTTTTGTCCTCTTTTCTTTTTTTGGCCCCTCGCAAATACTTCCATCGCTGTTTCTGCAATGGTGTAGACTGTCGTATACTTTCACTAATTCTTAATCTATCCTTTTTTTTGTATGCCATTAACCATGAAATGTCCAGGACTGATGCCCATCCGCCTCATAACTTCTAATTCGGGCTAAATTCGCAATTCAAATGCATAACGGCATCAAAAACTGAAAGTTTTACTGAATCGGAACCTGAAAATTTTGTTTTTGGTGACCGCTTCCAGATTAGTGAATGTAAACAGTCGTTGTTGTTTTGTGTTTGCCCGTGAAGACACTTTTCCAGCATTTCAGGACTTATAAGTCGTGAGTAGATAGGCTTAGCATGTTTTAGCAAGTTGAGCGGCAATCCTCCTTTGTGTTTGTATTCCTTTTCTTTACCCATAGCTGCAGCACGCTGGTAGGAGCACCAACTGTCAATACCCTTTGGGCACTTAGTGTGTAGAGGGTGATCATCTTGATCAATTTCTGGGTTTTTTTCAGCAGATGTTTCTTTGGAATGTTGGTTTGTGACAAACCTTCTCTTCTTTGAACGACTTTTTCGTGTTTTGAATCCCATTTTAATTCAAAAATTTCAAAAATGGCACGTAAAAATCTAGTAAACAGCAGCAAGCAAGAGTAGAAATAAACTATATAAACAGGCTTAAAATATACAGTTACTGTTAAATATTGTTGCCAAACGATATAAATTAAATAATAAAATATTAAAAAACAATAATTATTTTACCAAACATAAAATTTGAAACAAAATTCTTGATAATAGTCATTGTTTACTTCAGGTTTAGAAATCGAAACTAGAATTTTCGGTGACAGTACCTAACAAAAAACCCTGTAACTAGAAAAATATTCAGAATACGTACAAGATCTTGGTATCGTTTGAAAGCTTAGAAGTTGGAGAATATTTTGAAATAATAATAAAAAAATCGATATTCTGGTCAATTTTCGCTATTTCTAGTGTATACATACACTTAATAGCAAAACTGATCACATCCGTATGGACGATTTGAATCGTCATTAGAAGAAAACTGATCAGATATTTATGTAATGATAAAAATTTGACAATATATTGGTGATATATCTCGTCATTTAACAAAATTGGTGAGATCTTGATGAATAAAATATCTTCGAAAACACGTAGAGGATTAAAACTAATTCAAAGACTTTTTTAGATATTTGTTTCGTGTTTTCTTTTTGACTGCCCGCCTTTATCAACTTACAGCGAGAGTAGAAAGTACTCAAATAGGGTTTATTTTCGAGCATTATGAAAGATACATGTAAATTATGGCAATCTTGAGACAAAGAACTCTAAAAACTTATTTTGCAAAACATGCTCCAAGTGAAAAGTGTGGGTGGTAATCAAAGCATTCGTATAAATTATGAAAAGTCCGTTGGTTGTTATTTTATGGCACAAGGGGTGGAGTGGTAGCATCCGATACGCTAGGCCGCCAAAGCGATTGTTTACGCCAAATCAAGATGGCGGCCGATATAAGCAATTCCAAGATGGCCGCCATATAGCAAAATCCACACCGTGAACCTTTGCATACAGTGCATAAATAATAATAATTTGTTTAAAAATAAAGAAAAAAGCAATATAAATTTCACTTGAAAATTTTCTAATATTTCAGTCTGGTTTTCTCCGAACATGTACGCAATTTTGCGTCAATTTCATCCTAGTTTTGTCCCTTTAAAAACAAATTTTTGAATAAAAAAAAAACTTAAACAAATTGTTAAAAAACTTTTTTTTTAAATAAAAAAAACGCGATTTTTTTTCCAAACGTCCGGATTTTTATCAATTTTGAATTAGAGACTTTGTAATGCATAGAAAATTTAAAACAATAAATCCTTTTTTAATAAGGTAGTTCTTTTCTGTGATCATAATCCACAAAAAGGTTTTTGATGAGAAAAAAAAAATCTAAAAGTTCTTCTGCTATCGTAAGTGTGAAAAAATATTTTTTCACAATTTTTCTAGCAAATAGCATTATGTGAGCAACTCAATGGGGATATTCCTGGTTATAGAGCCATATATGGAAAAGCAAAACAAATTTGTTTTATTGTAACGACTTTACAAGAGGAAATTGTTTTTTAGAGAATTCAAAGCGTATTGCGCTTAAGGTTTCAATGCGTTTAAACCAGTATACCGGGAGAAATTTGTTTGTAGATAAGTCACAGAAATCAAACTTACCCTCATAGCCGGGTCCTTGAAATTCTGACTATGGTTAACAGTTATATGCTCGAATCGATAACCTTTGAACTCTTTGTCCTTCGGGTTATTGATACCAGCATATGACTTCCAATAGTTAGAAATTTTTGTAGTTCCTTGCAAAATCCAGCTCCGAATTACCTCAGCCAAAACTTTCTGGTTCCTATTTTTCACCTCAACCATAAAACATTTATCCGTCCCTCGTTCAAGTCCTCCAAACACCCATTTACCCTCCAATTTCTTACTCCTGTTATACTTTCTTTTGCCAAACTTTTGTCCATTCTTTCTACATTTCCACTCCTACCTATCACCAGCATCCTTTCTCAAT
The DNA here is from genome assembly GCA_947359465.1 of Metellina segmentata. NCBI lineage: Eukaryota > Metazoa > Arthropoda > Arachnida > Araneae > Tetragnathidae > Metellina > Metellina segmentata. The sequence goes on along the minus strand of OX375873.1, from coordinate 91,295,691 downwards.
GTTAAAATCATATCATTCTCACATGACAGACATTTCACCCTCTTCCCAATCAAGCTACATGAGTACCGATTGTAAGATTTGAAGGTAAAATAAAATTCACCCCTTGACTAAATCAGAACCATAATTAGGACCAGTTTTGAACCAAAGAAACTTTCCGAGTACACGCTTAAATAAAAGTATGTTTTGCTTCAACTTTATTCAATTCACGATTCTATAGGAATGATACAGAATTATTTTCAACAATCTAAATTTTTACCAAAAAACAGATCACCGAATGTTTCGTATATTGCCTTACATTTACTAATTTGTTAGTTTCAAGCAGTGCGAATATCTCAATATTTTAACAAGTTTGCTAACGATTAACTGCTCATTGAAAAAAGGTTATTTAGCTATTTCTATCAATTGACTGTTGAGAACTAATACATTCATTATAGAGTTAAAATATTGTATTAAGATCACAATACAGTTTATTTAATTTTGAAATTATTGGATTGAATTTTAAATTTTATGGCAAACAGGATAAGTTGCATCCCTATTATGATGATTAAAAAAGTTAAACAAATAGCAGAATCATGGTAAAGGTTTGAAATGAGAAATCTAGAATCAAGACAGAAGTATTAGAATTTCATTTATAAGTGTAATTAATTCTTAAGTTAAGAAACCTCAACATTCTAACTGTGTTTAATAAAGGAAAAATTCCAGATCACACTTAAAAAGAGGAAATTGATCAAATTGCTCTCTTAGGAGATATGCAATGTCTGAAACAGTTAATTTGTTACGTTCAACAAATTAAAAAATATTTTTCTTACCATGATTTATGAAGATTAGAAATTCGCTGCTTATGAACAAAACTTATAACGGGATTAATGCTCGTTTTTAAGAGAGTACAGTATAAAACTTTCTGTTTTAGGATGTAGACGACGAGAAACAACCTCTTCTGTTTGTGTTCACATATAAATGTACGAAATATCTTGTCCTGATCTAAACCAATTGTGTATTAAAAAGTAATACTTCGCAGCAGAATTGGAATAAAATTTCACCCGTAGCCAATGTATTAATACTAAAATTGTTAAGAATGTATTAATCGCACTATAGATAGGTGTTTGATTAAAGTCTTACTGGAGCAACATAACGGGCTATTGGCGTGGGGTTCAAATCAGAATACAATACCACGTAATTTTGAGCCAGGGTCAGAAGATAGAACAACACCTGAGTTGGCCCCCCACTCTCCAAACTTCCACAACACACAATGTGAGGATATTTGAGGACATGATAGATTTAAAATGCACCAGCCACTTTTTCAACATGACAGATTGTGGTTAGATTTGAACTCGTAACCTTCCGGTTACTAATCCGTTGCTCTTGAAACCGGGCTACGGTGGTCCATTAATCGCCACGAAGTCAAGTTATGTGATTCGATAAAATTAATAGGGTTGCTGTGGATTATGCAAAGCAAACTTTGTTGAGGTATATAGAAAGGCAGTTAATTAACGTCGCACTGAGCGAAAAAAGGGCTATTGGTAACGGTCCAATATCAATCCTGAAGGGTGGTAATGGTAATTAATTAACATCGCACTGGAGCAACAATGGGCTATTGGCGATAGTCCGGATCCTTCCCGTAGGGCTCGATCCTATCGATCCCGAAGGGAAGTACCTGGACAAAACCTCGTGATTTTGAACCATAGTCAGATGATAAGGTTCACGCCTTAGCTGGCACTTCACTGCTAACTTCCACGCCACGCCTCGTCATCTGACCGAGGTTCAAAAGTACGTGGTGTTATCCTCGGATCTTTCTCTTATGGGATTGATCCCGGACCGTCGTCAATAGCTCGTTGTGATGCTCTAGTACGACGTTAATTAAAAATTACCCATTACCATCCACACCACACCAACCCAAACTTTCCTAAGAGGAAAAATATGAAGTTAGCTAGTTTCTAGGTAAGTATTTGAATTAACGCGCGTTACACTGGAGGAACATAATGGGCTATCAAAAGTTCCCAGGGGTAAAACTAACGAATTGCTTTCATTTATATATTGGACTAGCCACTGCGTGGCTAGCCCGGCGTTGCAAACCAACACCATGGGCAACGCTGTGATGTAAGGTATTAATCTGGTGTATATATATAACATTTTCCTCAGATTTCAAAACCGTTGAAGATATATTCAATTTAAAAATTATTTATTTACAGAAAATCATAGTTTTAGGTATCAATCTAAAGTGAAATAATTTTCCGCACATTTCAAATCCGTTGAAATTTGACAAGCGCCTCAGCGTACAGCGTAAGTGTCCGACAAGTTGACTCTGATTGGCTGGTATGATCATGTGCCTGAGACGTAAAGGTCTTTCATTTGGCTATTTATCTACGTTTTGGCGCAGATCTCTTTGACTGATAGGAACGGTTTTCGAAAGGTTTTAACATTTTGGAACCGAAAATTGTATCCTTTTATAAGATAAGTTAATAATTATATAAGTTAGTGTTTTATGTATGCTTTTTGTTACATCAGAATGGTCCTAAACCAGGGATGGATACGACACCATCATCCTAAAGCAAAGGGGACGGCAGAGGGGCGGAAAAATATCAGCTGGTAGTGAGTTCAGGAGTGGTTTTTAGATTATTTATGTAAAATCAACGGAAGTTTGGAAAAATAAAAAAAGGGTATTAAAAATTAGGAAAAGTAATTTAGAATCAAAAGGAATGAAATTGGAATTGTTTTAAAATAATTTGGATGATCTAAAAATATTTCCGCTAGTTGGGTTCGTACTCGGGAAGTCATCCTCCGCCGCTAACGCCAATCTGATGGTAAGTGACTTTAGCCATTTGGCCATCGTTGCTTCACCAAGAAGAGCTCTTTAAAAGAAGAGTTCATTTTTGCCTCCCCTTATTATAAGTTGGCGAGAAATACCACTAACAACAACCATACAACATATATATGAGGAGCCAATCAGAGTCAACTTGTCGGACACTTACGCTGTACGCTGAGGCGCTAGTGAAATTTGTACTCTATCTTTAACGGTTTAGGAGATAGAAAAAAGAACTGTGACTGTAAATCATTCCTCGGGCAAAATCAAAGCGTAAACGAGAAAGAAAAAAATAATTTCCTCCGCATTCTGTCGGTAATTTTTTAGTTAACGTCGTACTAGAGCAACACAACGGGCTATTGACGACGGTCCGGGATCAGTCCCTTGAGGGAAAGATCCGAGGACAACACCTCGTAATTTTTGAACCACGGTCAGATGACGAAGCGTTCTATCGGAGGAACGGTTGAAGTGGAAAGGTCCGGCGCTTCTTCTCTCTCTGGTAGTAACGCGTTGAAAAACAGTTGGAGAATAAAACTATTAAATTCATTCAAAAATAATTTATTTAAAGAAAATCATATTTTTAGGTATCAATCTAAAGTGAAATTTTCCGCATATTTCAAATCCGTTTTTATTGGATGAGAGGCATTTTCTGTCGAGTTAAATATAGGTGGTAGAAGTGCTTTTGCGGTAGTTAGTATTTTCTATTCGTATTATGAACTTAACTTCACTTTGCTTGGTTTTTTAATACGATTTCAGCATTTTCCAGTAACAATTACCGTTGTGTTGCGCCAGTACGACTTTAATTAAAGTACCATACTATACCATGCGATACCAGTAGCAATTCCAAAGAATAAATTCTGAATTGTTTGTGATCGTTGATTTGTCTACACCAACTAGATTAAACGCCAAACGTTACCAAAACGGTTATAAACTACCCAGATACGTATCAAGCAAAACCATTTTAGTCGGGGAATGCTGATGACGAATTGTTGGAGGATATTTTAAGCACTGCGAAACTTTAAAATAGCAGTATATCAATGGTAGTTGAATAGGGAATCGAGAGTCGGGAAAGGCGTTTGAGGTTATTTCGCTACTGCGCAGCATATGACATTTGCAAAGAATTAATCTCACCGAGTATCCTTTAGGCACTTAGAAATTTTTTTAATCTCTTATTTTAGCATTTATAGAATCCAGAAATAAAAATCCCAGACTGTTTAGACGGGTTTTAAAGTATTACCCGAGTGCCCTAAACTTGTATTATAATAAACGCAAAAAATATTCTTTAGGCACTCTGAAATTTGTATAGCATGTTTATTAACTATTATCGAAAATGTGTGCAAAAAGTCAGATGAACACGGCGGTTTTAAATAACTACCCGACGCAAATAAAGATTTTACATGAATGCGACAAAAAAGTCTTTGGTAAATATGAGTACGAGAGAACGTTTATCGGCTGCGCCAGCAGCTGCCTGTGCCCTGGCTCGCTGAACTTCTTAAAAATTTGGTCGCTGCTAGAGTTTTCATAATTGTTTTGGAAATGTTGCCGATTGTCGCTGGCATATCACGCATGGTATGTAAAAGATGGAAACCATCAACTATTACGATATCAAAATCTTTAGGTATGTTTCCAGTTTTGTGATTTTTTTCAAAAACTTCTGCTATTGCTGACTTTTTGGTTTTGCAAATGGTCCCATAGAAATGGCATGAAGACATTGGAATCAGTATATTGGATAACATAAAATCTTCTCAAAATCGACATTGTGATCCATTGATATACCCAGCATATTCCCAAACAAATCCCGTTGCATCCGTATTTCTTGTACATAATTACCACTTTTATTCCTTTTTTTACAGTTTCAGCAGAAATATTCATAATGCGTACTATTGTAATTGGATTCTTCAAATCTCTCACAATAAAAAAATTTCCACGTTTTCTGAAGCTGCTTTTCCATTAGAAATATTGAAAAGTAAACTTTGGTTAATTTTTGATCGAATAAATCCATAAACTTTGAAAATCCGCCTATAAAAGTTTTTAACAATTTGGTATCTCTCTTGATATTATGCTCTTCCAAATCGGATGTTACGTCGGGTTTCTTTTGTAGACTGGTAGTTTCATATGTAAATGATATAGCAGTAAATCGAATTTCTTGGATCTTACACCAACGTTGACGAGGTGAGATGGAATTTGTAAAATTTATGACACAGACTAATCTCTTTGCAGCTTCAGCATTGATTGTTTGTTCCAGAGTCAGATCGATAGGCTGTCTTGAAAAGGATTTATCAGTTCTCTGGATTCCGAAATATCCTTTTTCCATAGCTTCTGCAATTTCAGGATGAGTTTCTTCAATTTTCATTAAGTTGTCGTGATATTTAACCAACCAACGAGCATAATTCGGCTGGTTAAAAAAATAGATTCGACATTTTTGACAAGTTGTATTTAAGTAATGCAAAATCTCCTGTTCTGATACTGCGGCTTAACATGTGATAGTAGTTAATTAGGTATATATAAGTCATATAAAATTGTGCTGTTTTTATAAATGATCCATTCAGAGAGGCTTCTCTATGTGCAAGATAAGAGTTCATAAGCTCCGACATATCGTGGTTTTCCAATACAGTCGTGAACAGTGCTATAGTCGTAAAAAAACAGAGGGTATGCCATGGGCGCCCGTAGAATTTTTTCCATGGGAGGCGAAACATGTACTTACTACTTACACTTTCAGGGGGGGGCAAAAAACATATACACACGCACATACATGTATTTATCTAGGAAATCCATAAGCCAGGGGGCTGTCTGCCCCCTCCTCCGGGGTATACTCAAAGGACCGGGGAATATGTTCGAATTAATCGAAGTTCAAACTATCGAGAGAGAAAAATACTATATATTTTATATTACAGGAGAGGAATTGTGAAACTTTGAAGAAACTTCGACTTAAGCAGAAATTCGTTTTAACAAATTTTAAGGCCTTCCTCTATCATTTTCACTGAAATATTTTCCGAGCTGCTTAACTAGGGAAATCCGTCTCTATGTCTTATTTTGAAGAGTATACTCAGGGCCGGATTTAAGAGTATGCCGCCTATGGGCTAAAGTCCATTTGACGCCCCCTCTATTGTTCATATAACATTTGCTTAATACATTTGTTTTATACAACAAAAGGATAGATTTCATTGGAGTTTTCATCTTTTTTAAACATAAAGTTCATTTAGTTTAGATAAAACTACAATTTTAATTGGTTTACATAATAAATTATCTAATCAAATTAGTTATCTACTTGGGTTTTTTTTACTTACTTCTTTTAAGATTCGTTTAAAAAGGAAATGGGTTTCGAACTTCCTTCAAGTATTCGAATTCCTCAAAGTAATCAAAGTTGTTTCTCTGTTTCGTAAAATATTCTTCAAGAGAGCCATACAAATCTGACCAACAAAACATCCACAGTTCCACTTTGCATGGCTTTGCTAACTTTATGGATTCTTGGAAGTACGGTGCTCCAGAAACACACCATAAACGCAGTCTCAAAACTATCTCGGGATTCACATCTAGTCGTTGCTTTTTCTGTTGTGTCATTTGAAATTCTTGTTTGAGCAATGTACACTTCTTCCCAAGACTCTCGTAAACTTCGGCAAGTGTAATCTCTTGCTGACCATCGAGTAGGACACACTTTTCTAATTGTCTTCTTATTCTAAGATTCTTCCATAAAGCTTGTTAGGCATTTCCATCGCTTTGTAGAGCACTTAAAAAATACATATATTTCTTGGAGCAACATGAAATGTTGTAACATGTATTCTTAAATTCGCACGGAAAATATTATTAACGTCTGAAATACTTCATTTTAACTTTTGAATTGCCAAACTGCCGCCCCTGAAAAATTTGCCGCTGTAGGCTGCAGCCTACTTAGCCTATTTAGAAATACGTCCCTGAGTATACTCTCAATCTATTGTCTACTGAATTGCGATGGTTGGCCAACCAAGAATTTACAAATTTTTTCCGGTTGAAAGTGTTCACACGCATTTATTTTCGGTGGTCCATTTGCCTTAATAAACATTAGATTGGAGACGTTTGAAATCAATAAAGATTATCTCAAATCTATTGTACTTTATTATTCATTAAACTAAGCCCGGGCTCGCATTCGGCCGTGGAACATGGTAGTATTTCAATTGTTCTTAAAAGAGGCTTTAATTTTTCTGGAACAACTTGGGCGTCGTCCCTCAAACCCAGAATAGTGCACATTTCATCTATACCAAAACGTCGACAGATCCTTTTTACCTCCTTTTCTCCATGGCGAATATCCACTGTGTATATACTTTCTGGATCAAACATGGATATATCCTTCAAAAGTTGATAGTTTTCTTCATTAACATCAGAACAAAGTCTGGATTTCATTCTATAGATAATACTTTGAATGAATTGCTTATGATTAATAGGTACGATTTTGGAATTATGTACCAAGGTGATATCTTGAAAAATAAACTTTTCTTTTGCTTCTACAGCTCTCTGCGTTTCACGTGACGTTTCGCGAAAAGTTTTCTTTTAAAAGCAAAGCGTGTACGTAGTTTTTAAGAAAAAGCAGAGGGTATACGGAATTTGCTGGAAAAACCAGAGGGTATACGGCGTATACCGCCGTATACCCTCCACTACAGCCCTGGTCGTGAAAGACAATCTACCCTTAGTAAATTGCAAAAGTTTCGAACGTAACTCGTCCCCAATTGTGAATCCTCCTTTTTCGAGAAATAATTTAAAGTTCATAATTTCTAACCCCAGTGCCATTAATGGGTGCAATCTTTTACATCTATTGGAATGTTTGCCCGTGTGGAATGATTCAACAAATCCACTAGCTAACAACTCACAATCAACAGCAACATTCATTAATCCGCAACCACTAATAACTGTCACAATAGCTTTGAAATAAGAAAACATAAAAATGAACGCTCCTAAATGAATAAATAAACTATCGTACAATGGTTCCTGTATTGATTGAATTTGCATCACAACTTTGGCAATAGCTAAATCATATGTCACACTTATACTGGGTTCTCCAAGTTCTTGGGTAATTTTTTGACTTTCTTTCATCGGTTCAAGAATTACTTTCTTTAATGTCAGCTTTGTCACACGAAACTTAAAATTTTAAGTCTAGAAAGTCAGTTGTATTATTATCTCAATTGGTTTTATCTAAAGAAAGATCCTCTGGATAGATAAATTTCCAAATATTACACAAGTTACTATTATTAAATCAATTAAATCATCAATACATCTATAGGCAGAATTTATTTGAAGGTAAAACTATTAGTATCACTATAATAATTAATTATTACTATGAATACATAGTTAATCATGTAAACAAGCTATACAAGCGCCCATGTGAAATTCCGAGAAACTAAAAAGTTGTGAAATATGAAAGTTGGCAACCCTGAGGATGTAATATGGTGATCCCGTATTTAACCACAGCTGATAGCAATCTGTTCAGTTGAAAAAATTGTGGTTCAAAAGTTTGGGTTTTAAGGTTGTTGTGTGTTGCATTTTCTGTTGCCCTCCATAATATATTGAAAAATATGTTGTTCCAATTCTTTACTACGGTCAGTTATGTTTTTATCGAACAGAAAATCGTTGACTCTTCCTTCTGGGAACTACAATGCACTTACAATTGAATGTTTACAATTACCTCATATTTTTCAAGGGACGGGGTAATTGGAATCATAACTCTGCTAGTAGTTTCGTTCAATTTGTAAGGAAAATCAATGCGTTTTATCGTGTAATTTTGTATTTAATTGTATTTAGTACGTTCGAATTGCGTTTGATTGCATTTTCGTGTTATTGGGGAGAAGGAAGACTGATTTACTAAAACGTCACGTATATGGTGAAGTTCTTAGAACTGACCAAGTACCGTTACGCTTGAATGAGGCAGAAAAGAAAAATAACAAAAGGAAGCCCAGTGAGAAGAAAGTGAAAGAGCCAGGAATAAGAAAGAAACCAAGAAAGAAGCAAAGGAAAGGAAAGCAGAACTCGAGGACAGTGAGGATGAGGAGCATTGAAAGAATTTACTAACATTGACGGTGAAGAGTTGGAAGTTGTCCAATCATTCAAGCAAAATATAGAAAACTAGCTTGTAGGGGAAGTTAAATATTTTCATTCCATTCATGGAAGACATTGAAACGACTACGTTTCTGTTTGTTGGTGTTGAGGGAGGAAAGAGAAAGTAAACCCATTTTTCGTATGTATGAAGGGTGGATGCCGTTTCAGAAGAGGAGTTTGAGATCACCGGGCTCAAATGCATCGACTAAATTCGCTGTGGTTGAAAAAGACTAATTCTGTGTTACCAAAGACCATGTCAAAACAATTTTACCTACTCCAACCTGTAGCAAAGAAGGCCATAAAGAAATTTTACAATTTGAGGGCACTGTTAATGTGTAAGAAATGTATCGTTTGTTTGTTTTTTGTACCTATGTTTGTATTTTTTCAATTTTTAGTATTATTTTTTTTAATTTCGTGTTTTTTACACTAAATACATTTTTTTTTTCAGTAAGTGTTTGAAATATTTATTCTTATGTATTCCTGGAAGTTCACCTCATGATCAATGCAACTTTCAAGTGTCACTATATTTTTTGGAGGGGAAGAAGTGGGTGTATTTGGTAAAGATAAAGATCAAAACAAGGTTATCAAAACAAGGCCCCTACTTTCAGGGGTAAACACGTGGGGTAATTGTAAACAGCCGAGTACGGTGTTAAATTTCTTTCTGGAATCTTCGTACTAATTAAATATCAAAGTAGAATAGCGACAAATTAACTTAGTAGGGTGAACAATGCTTAATTACTTTATCACGAGTTTGAAAATAGGGATTGAAAGTGAAAATGCCAATTTTGTTTACAATTACCACGCCTTACCCTATGCCTTTTTAGATCGATAACCATGGTTAGGGGGAAAACGGGTTAAACATTGCATTATTTTTCACAAAAAACTCTGAAATTTAATAAATGGCTTCCAATTTTAAAGGAAAAGATCTATTTTTAGAATTGTGTTTATTCGCAAATTTGATTCGAAGTTTTAATTTATTGCAAAGATTTTAACGCCCCCAGGTTATATTACCAGAAACTGTAAATTCTCTTTTGCTAAATCCTTAAAATATGAGTGTAACCAACAATTTTGCTCCAAATAGATTTCTTAATTTGTATAATTATCCCTCGGGCGTTAATAAATTTTTTAACGATTTCAATTCAATAAGTAATCTGCTTCAATAAAATGTTTTTTGTTTTATCTTAGTGTAATTTATATGTAACTGTATTTGTGTGTCTTTTTTCTTACATTGTGTTACTCCAGTGACGTTAACTCAACTACCTACCAGCCTACTCTTTTCTTGCATTTGTGGGATCTTATGTATTTAGTTCTCTGCAGTTGGATATTTCTTTCTTTGGATAAGTAAGAAATAAAAAACACAAGTTTTGCGTTTGATAAGTTAAGTAATTGGTAATTTTAGTTAACGTCGTACTAGAGCAACACAACGGGCTATTGACGACGGTCCGGGATCAGTCCCTTAAGGGAAAGATCCGAGGACAACACTTCGTAATTTAGAACCACGGTGATAAGTTAAGATTCGTTATTCCTGTGCTAAAAGGGATAAAATCTTTCAATGGGAGAGGTGGCATTCAGGAATGATGAATCGATTGAAGAATGAAAACTATAGAGGTAAAAATATAAAAGCAGATTTGAGAAATAGTAAACTTTTTTGTGTGACCAGTGTCATATGACCAAACCTAGTAGTAACATCACCCTTGACTACTTTTGTCTGTCGGGTGGAACCGAACATCCATCTGATTGGTCCACGGGAGAAGACACACATCCATTGATTCAGCATCTGATTGAACCACTACATAGTAGACTATTTTTGTCGCCGCTCAAAAGAAATGCGTATTCACATTCTACCCAGCCATAAGATGTATCTCAAAAAGAAGCGATAAGATGGCAAATCGTCCAAAAAAGTTAATTTTTCTTAGACCACTCACGTGACTATAAGTCGACCTGTTGGTCACTCCTCTCAATAGCTATGTTCAGTCGACTTACATATCACGTCTATGCCTAACCCCCAAAAAATTGAAACTACAAGAATTGTAATTATTTCCTTTGCAACCTGGACAGTTCAATTATTAACAGTTATACATAACGACGAAATCATCGTTGACTCAGCTAATGTAAATCTACTTTTCCCGAAAATAAGGTATAAAGACATCACGCTCTCCGTGATACGCCAATCCACAGTGCGTTTCACAGATTTTAATGTCTCTTTTCCTTCCACCCCACTACCAGTACATTGGGATCGAACGACAATTACCCTACTCTACCCGGGCACAACTCTCCGTGATCCTCCCCCTTCTCTTGAATTTTGAATGATCAGACACGGGTAACAAGAGGGTATCCGGCGAGATCAAAGAGCACATCAAAAGGAACCGATCCCTTTCATCAGATGAGTATTGATTTTTATCCAGGCAGGCAGCGCTCCCTGGTTCTCCAGTCCGCACATCATGCAACGTCAACATGATGACTTGATCTATGTTCCTCGACCGGATTCGAAACTTGTACAAGCAACAGAAGCGGGTACAGTGGAGTTCGGAAGTGATAGATAACTATGGCAGGTGAGTTTTTATTGAAAACTTGGGACACAGCTGCGTACGTAAATCGACGGTGTACTATATTTGATCGAATGATTTAAAGCAAGTGTTTCCATGAAGTTCTCCTAATTATCTCAAGTACTATTAAACGTAAAATGTTAGTATGTCAAAGTAGGAAAAACGTTACGGAATATACTTTCCTCGGCAATTCACACCGAAGTTCAGTTTAAATGTCAATGAATTATGTTAAACCATAAATCACAGATGTAAATATACCATAATTTCAATACATTTAAGTTGGAAGTTCATGTATTTGAAAATTAAGAGCTTAAAGTTTTTCAGAACCTTTTCGCTATAAAATTCGTCTTTTAGAAAGTGTTCTTTTTTTATTTTTTAGAAGATACGACAAAAACTTACCGTCGGCTTAGAGCACTCATTAACTAACGAAGCAGTTTTTACTGTACCAGCTGTTTCAAAACTACTTGTTAGTTTTCAGATTAAAAAAATATTTATACAAATTATAAGCATTTTGATCGTGTTTTATATTCTTTAACCAGATTACAAAATGATTATGTAATTTTCATCATTAAGAAAATAAGCATTTAATGTCTCCAAAAAAATTTCAGATAATGAATTTCTGCTCTAAGTCGACGATATATGTTTCGTGAATTATAGGTATCAGAAAATCATTCTATTAATCGGTTCAAGCAGATTAAAAATTAAGCAGATATGATTGAGGTAGATAGTAAATTTAATTCACTTCGTCAACTAATTTTCGGTATCTTAAATTTAACAAATCATTAGGCAGTACTACGAGTACCAGAGGTGGTACACGTAAGAGTTGTGGTACATGTACCACCAGTTGGAAAACGCTGTTGTTGGGTAAGATTATTTTAACTGAGGAGTTTTTGGCAAACAAAATCAGTAAATACAGAATATTTTTCTATAGATGTTACTTTAAAATTTCATAAAAATGCGCTCTTCAAGCGCATAATTTATACGCATTTTGTGAAAAATGGCGTAACGGATTCCTTGGCTTGTAAGAGTTAACCCTAGAGTCCATAGTATATGTGGGCCTAATCGGCATAAAGGCTCTAAGTTTCATCAGTCTGTTTGTAATTAGTAAAAAACAATTGTTCTCTTTACATTTTAAATGCAGGGCTACATTTTACATTTAAATTTGGTGAATTTAATTTTTCTCAGTCAGTTTTTTACTTTTCTAGAGGAAAGAAAAACACAGGTCACAAATTTACTTCAAGTTGTTTTACTGCATATTTGTGAAAGGCCTTTTTATGTTTTGCTCAAAATATTTTACTGCGCGATATTTTATCATTGAAATTCTCGAAGAAAATCATTCCAACAGGGCAGCTAATACAGCTAATACTAATTCTAATACGCAGCTATGTACGTAAATACCCGTTTCATACATTATTCTGCTTCATTTTCTAAAACATAAAAAAGTACTTGTATAATCTGTTAAAATCGCAAATGTTTTGCTGTACTTGTTGATATAAACCCTGATTTTTAAAGTTAAATGTTTGAGACGATTAACTTCGTCGTTAATCAAGATAAATAATAAAAATGCGCCAAACCAGTACTGGAAACATCTAAAATCAATTTGCATTTGTGTACTTTTAATTAAAGATTTAAAATATTCATATATTATCACATAATTTTCATTAATAATCATATTACTTATAAAAATAATTTTCCGTATAAAGTATTCTAATCCAAGCTCAAAATCTTTTAATGGAGATCAGTGAATATTTGTGGAATAACTGCACTTGGAATATGAAAGTCACTGATTTGAATAAGTAGAATTCATAATAATAGCATTATTTATGAAAAAAAGTCATAAACCTTAGAAATATTACATACTATCCTAATTCAATCTCCGAACTTGAAGGTCTGTAGTTTTGAATTAGAATTCTAAATATTTTGTTATTTTTGAAAATCAGTGAATATTTGTGAAATTGTTGTTCTTGATATGAAAGGCACTGATTGGAACAAGACGTACTCATTAATAATACAATTATTTAAAAAAATCTGTGTCCTTAAAAGTATTGCAAATATCTTAATCCTCAGACATATTGTCCTGGATTAGTATTTCAAATCTTTTGTTTTTTGTGAAAACCAGAGTATATTTGCCAAATTATTGTACTTTATATTAAAGGCCCTAATTGGGATAAAAGTATAATTCATTAATAATAGAATTATTAATAAGAAAATAATCTTCCTCTCAAAAAATATTGCAAAATATCCTAATCCAAGAACAACTCTTCAGACCTGGATAAGTATTTCAAATCTTTTGATATTCTTGAAAAGCAGTGAATATTTGCGAAATAATTGTACTTGATATAAAAAGCCCTAATTTGAAAAAGTAAAGGTTATTGAACAATAGCATTATTTGACAATAATTTGCGAAAGAAATGGTAAAATAACATAATTCAGCTTCAAATCTTAAGACCTTTTGCCGTAGGCAGAACTTTTAACTTTTTAAGTAACTAATATTTTATTCATATTCTCTCGCCATGGCAAGTTCTTTTATTTTAATTGGTGCGGTTTTTTCTGATTGTTTTTCAGAAAAAATATGAGAAAAGATCCTTTCATATCTTTATTAATTGAGAAACTCAACAAACTGAAAAGAGATCAAGAGGTCAGGGAAACACTGGAGGAATCTCTCCAAGAGTTCAAGGTAACACTATTGGGCAATGACTTCATTTTGCTAAGTATGTAATTGCACGGATTTCAGTACACTAGATACTTAAAATGCTGCTGTGTAACAATTTTTTACAGCTGGTTGGAGAAGGGGAGGGATAACCCATGACTCAGTGAGTTAGCTGACTGTGCTAGCAGCCTACGAGTTGTAGGTGGTGCAAGTTCCGTTTCTTTCTGTGTATTTGAAGCTATCAGAGCAAGGATGGCCTAGCCCACAAAATCCCGAAATTTTATTACCTTTTATTAAGGTAAAAAATAAGGTTTAATTGAGGGTTTTTTCTAATGTGCAGGTTCAAGTCTTCTGCAATTACAAAATAACTTATTGTTGATCATAGCAAAAAAAATTTAGAATCTCAAATCATATTGTTGTTAAATAAAAATATATAAAAAATGGCGCCAAGAAAATAACATTTATATCCATAGGGTATGTTGTTGGGTATGGCAACTCTTGCTGCGATAGCCTCGTTTCTTCTCTATCTGTGTGTGTCAGTATGGTCTTCCTTGTATGTATACCCATATACTTGACGTTGGAGCAGCTTGGTCAAATACGCTCCTCGCTCCAGCCCCCCCCCCCCCAAACCAATCAATAGCGGGATAGGTTAAACGTTAATTTCAGCACCGCATGTTTGACACATTTTGACCAGATCAGACCCGTGCGTCATAAGATCAACAAATTAGTTCCTCAAGAAAGTTCTTTAGGAACAGAGACAATAAGTACATTAGGGTATAAACTGTTTCTAGGTTGTACCTAGTGTACATTTCTTAAGGAGCAAAGACAGTAAACACCTTGTGGCAGAGGTTTCTTTGAGTAGGTAGCATAATATATCCAAGGTTAACTTCTTTAGCATCAGGGGCATTAAGTACCTTAATGGCAGAAAATTTCTTAGGGAGAGTTCTTTAAGAGCAGGACAGTAGATATCTTATTACAGAGTTTTCTTAGGTTAGGCAATATAATAGTTTTCAGTAGAAAAGGCAATGTAATAGTTTTCAGTAGAAAAGGCAATATACATATGTACTTTAAGGCCCACACAGAAATTTTCTTAGCATATATCTATTGTATAACACTTAAGGAGCAGGGGCAGTAAGTTCCTTGTCGGAAAGATTTTACTTAGGGTAGACAATAGCGATTACTTAAGGTAGAGCTCCTTAGGGTAGGTAATAGTGCCTAAAGTAGAGTTCTTTAGGAGCAGGGGCAATAAGTACTTAAGGGCAGATTTTTATTAGGGTAGACATAGGGTGTGCTTAGGGTAGAGTTTCTTAGGGCTAGGTCTTAAATGGTAAAAGGCCTACCTTTTTTTAGGGAGGAAAATATTTTCGGTTTGTTTTAAGTGTACACGTTTTACATATGCAATCAATCAAAACTGATAAGAAATAACTTGAAATATGATTCATTTTTCAAGCAAATAATCTTCAACTGCGTCTATAGTAGAAGGCTAAAAGCTGCTTATAAAAAATATAATGAATCAGAGTGTTATAGACATGTTTTTTTTATCAGAGATTTATTCAATAGATAAGACAATTTCCAAAAAACTCACTCTTGGATATAGCTTCAAAGACTAATAGTATGGCGTAATGTTGTATTACTACTCAATATTGTATTGATATACTATCGTGTAATGTTGTTTTGCTACTCAAATCTTTCAAACAGAAATGTTACTTATCTTGTTAGTTATGTAACATTATTATATTATTACACTAGCAAAATACCCGACCTTACTCGGTTTGAATTGGTTTACTCTAGATTGAAGAGATAATCAAAATATATAATGACTTACGTTTTTTGTAAAATAAAAATTTATTTTAACATCTTTCGCCATCTTTATATTTTCTACAACTTACTTTGGACACAAATCCTACACATGCATATCCATTCATGTAATACATTTCACATACATCGCACAATTGCTGTATGACGAAGCTACAAAATGACGAAAGGTGATACTAAGGTTACTACTATAAAATACGATTTATAGGAAGATTTGGAATTCCCTTTCTTAAGTTCTTTTCATGTTCAACTCAATTAATTAAAATTACGATTTACGGCGAGTGCTCTCGCACTCATAGTCAACAAAACAATATTTTTTTACTTGTGGCACTCTTGCCTCCGGTATGCGACACTGTGAAATTTTGCAATCTTCTAATGTCATTATTACAACGAATTTTTTAATGTTTGAAAAAGTTCCAGTTTGGATTAATAAACATTATTATTCTTTCAATAAAGGCATTATTCTTTAAATAACGGCATTATTCTTTAAATAACGGCATTATTCTATAAATAACGGCATTATTCTTTCAATAACGGCATTATTCTTTAAATAACGGCATTATTCTTTCAATAATGGTATTACACTTAAAATTTACTGAAAATTTATACTGACTTACCTAACATTTTTAAGTCTAATACTTTGTGGTGCTGTTGCGTGTGATGAGAAGGAAAACACATTTATTAAAATAATAAATATTTAAAACAGGAAACAGCGAAGTAAAACAAAATAAAAGATGTCGCAAAAAATTGTTCTAAAGATATTAATTTGTGATTCAATTTTATCTCTTGATCTCGCACAGTTGCCACAACTTACAACTAAAAGTGTACAAAATTTAGAAATGTAAAATTAATTCAGAGCGAAAGAACCAGAAAAAATATCACTGCTCGCGCGATCTTGTTCATTCTCGTTTCATTGAAAAATATCGTCTGTCCCAAATATTCTTAAATCGTTTTCATTGCGCAAAGAATAAAAATAAGACTTGAAATAAATGAAGTATCAGAGATGAAATTCCATAAAAAAAAAAAAAAAAAAAAAAATTGAAGAATAATTACTTTTTCAGCAGTACTGGTAAAGCAATCGAAGTAATCGTAATATTCAATAGACATTCCAATTTTTCCCAAACTACCAAATTATGGTTGATTTAAGTATACTTACTCAGGTGTTTTAGCATGAAACTCAACTAAATATAACAATAAAGAAATGTTTAATATTACATTCACTAAACTAATAGATAATGTATAACATAAAATACAATGCAATAAAATATCTGGAATACAATTCATGTGATGTCTACACAAACACACTATCACAAAATCGAGCATAGAACAGAAAGACGGACAGACAGACTTTCGCAACCAATGCCACTCACTAAATGAAGATAAGTACTCACTGTATGCAAATTTTCATGAAAATATCTTAAACCGCGTGGACGTGTATAGGGCACAACATACAGACAGACAGACAGACGGACAGACAGACAGACAGACACCAAACGAGAAAAAGACGGATTCGGCATCAAAAGGGTCCAAAACGGATAGAAAACTTGAAATGGGTCGAAAATATTGAATGTACAAACAAACACTCCATTCTTATTTATATAGATGATCAACACGTCCTTGAAAAAAGTCCTTTTAACTTAAAAGAAGAGACCGGGGCACAGGAACCCAACGTGACATACTCCTGTCGATATTTTTTTCATAGGATTGTTTACTAAATTCGTGTCAAATTAAAAATTTAAAAATTATAACGATGGTACTTTATAATAAAAATTTCGTAAGTAGAGATACTTTGTGTATATGCTACAATTTCAAGTCAATGAATCCATGAGTAGGCTATAGATCCTCATTCAATCCGTGTAACAACTTTCTGAATAACAATTAGTTTTTAGGTATCCAGTCCAAGTAATATTGAAATGGAAATGTAATGTTATAGTTAATATTTTGCTATCAATTTGCCATTCCCATGTTGAAATCTTCGAATCCCTAAGTATTCATCAGACCTGACTTTATAGATTATTTCCCATTTCATATTTCTACTGTTTAGTGCTTGTTTTCATAACATATGTTTATATATATACAAGTATTATAACTCAGTATTTATATTAATTAAAACTGCTTATATTCTTCTATAAGGCCATTATTAAGTTAGTTGTCTACCGCTGCATTATTCTCAACTACCGCCATGTAGACGTGTGTCCTATTTTCAGACTCGAATGAAGTGTTCGACGAGTTCGATAGAAAAGTCAACATCTCATTCGACAAAGAAGTGGGATTCAAAACCAAAGGAGAACAAAGTCAAAGAATGCATCCAAAGATCAGAATACTTACCGAATGATCGCCTGAAAATTCGACACGACATACAACCAGTGAGGATACATCAAACTACATCGAAGTAAGTTCAAGGTACCCTCATTGATACGTGCACATGGTCAAGTATTTTTGTAAGTAAAATAACATTTAATAAAAGAGAAGTTTGTTACCCTAGTAGACTAATAGTGTACGATTCAAATAGCAACAATTATATCACATAAGATCAATCGAATAAAAATAGAGCAGAATGCTTTGAACCCAAGTGGCTTCTACTAGATCGTTCATCGAGATCTGAACAGTTTTGTTAATGATGATATAACCCGTCATAAAAATATTGATAATTTTTTGATAGTGAAATCAAGATCTGGTCAGTTTTATTCTTGTGACTAGGCATCTCGTTCATCATGATCTGGTCAGTTTTGTGAATGACGAGACACTTCGTCGAAACAACCATCAAGAGGGTTATAGTAAAGTGAATTAATTCTATGACAAATCTTAAAAAACAAGCTTAACCCTTCAAGTGGTTTCGAGGAGATACTTTGTCTTTTAAGATCTGACCAATTTTGCTAATGATATCTCGTCATCAAGATATTGCCTATATTTTAATGTTGACGTGATCAAGATCTGGTCAGCATCTATTTACTGACGAGATATCTTGATCATCATGATCTAGAGAGTTTTAATGATGATGAAATACTTCGAAACAACACAGGTATCTATCGAAAATCTCCAGCAAACATTACGGAATTTGGCAGACATCTGGTACGTCAATTGAAACTTCAACACATATCTTCATCTCCTAAAAATTATTCTTGCATTTACTCTTAATTATCTTCACTTGAAAAATTGCAGTGCTTTCAAAATTTGAATTTGTAACATTCTATAACAAAAAATGTCCAAATAAAAAAGTGCTTTTATAAGTTTCGTTCTCTGCTGTTTTTAGGCAAAAGCAATTTCAAAAGAATAAACAGACAAGACAAGAGGATTTCACAATCGTAGGCTATTGTTTTGCCGGCAATCCAGTACCTTACAGTACCAAAGTCCGCGGCAAAAGAATAACTCTAGGACATTTCAAGATTATCTTCAACCGAAAAGGACATTTCAGGTAAATCGAGTATTTAATTCCTATCCGCTGTGCATGATAAACAGGAAGTTTATTTTACTCTAATTATGTAGTATTCGATGTCCGTTTTACACAACATCCTTTTCTTTAACCCTCTAAGCATAACGGGATTTCTGAGTAATGTAGCATTGTTTTTCCTACTGACCTTCCAATGAAATAGACAGAGCATGTAGATGGATTCGCTGTCGTAAGATCTCTGAAGGGTAAATCACTTGTGCATACGAATCGACACTGCCGATTGACTATGGAAGGGCAGACTAGTGTTTTTGATTGATGGTTAAGTCACTTTAACGGATCAGTAATTTAGGTTTCGTACTTTTTCACACAACCACGTGGGGCCGCCGTGGCACAGTGGGTATGTTCACTGCGCTTGCAAACTTCGAGATGTAGCGACACAGGTCCTATTTCTGTCCCAATGTGTATTTCTTTCATCTGTATCAGTGAAACTTTTATTGTGCATTTATATATGTGTATTACTTGGTATTGCATGTCTTGTTTCGGGCGCAGCATGGCCTAATATGATCCATGCATTATAAAACCCCAAAACAACTAACCCACAACCACGTGAAGATCTTAAAACCGAGCGACCTGAAGAAATAACGTAAAACTGTGCGCGCATACTCCGTCTATTTCATTAGAAGTTCGATGTTTCTCCATAAGTTGTTTAAAGAATACTAGAAAAAATTCTATTGATAATTAAAGTGAAAATTGGTTTGAAACTCTGTTGAGGGGGACTGGAGACTGCAGGTTACAAAACTGATATTTGCATGTGAAACCCTCAGATTACTTTATATATAGTCATTGAATAAGTAACTTAAAATAGGGATTTTCAACTCGTGTTCCGTCAGGTTCAAAGTGCAATCTCTCTCTCAGACACGTTTAATCATAAGAATAATACTCCTACCTTCTCAATTCTTCTAATTGCAATATTGATGATTGTTTATGTGCTTTAGGTACTTTTTCAAACGATACAGCAATGAATTTGGAACTACCGTAGTTTTTGAAGAAGTAACAGATGACGAAGACATCCTCCCCCTTTGGGATAACAAAATATTTGCCTTAATAGAAGAAGTAGAAGAATACAGATTTTAAAATTTGTTACTGTTTCACTGCTGATATCAAACTGCCCATTTCTCATACGAAACCGAGGAAACCTCAAGATTCATGTATCAAGAATTTAAAATTGAATACCCTGTTTTGAATAAAGAATTTTAATCAACTCTTTTATTAATTTAATTAATACTAATACTTTAATTAATAACTAATTTAAAATTAATTATTTAATTTTGCATAACATATAATGCAAAAATTTGAAGAAAAAATTTTTTGAGTGCATTATATATTTAAAAATCAGATATCTACTAAATTATCTGAGGTTGTGTGATTTTTTCAGAGAAGATTTTCCATTTTTAGAACAAATATTGACGTTAATTTCTTCAGTATGACTTTAATAGTATTAAAAATATTAATTTTTCAATTTAATCTGTTTTAGATAAATTTTCCTCCAAGAAAAAAAAATTTTAATTAAAATTTCATTATTTTTTTGTCAGTTCCTATTAGAGGTCGTAAGTACTTCTAACAATTTCCAAAAAATTGAGTTTAAATAAATTATTTTGTACAGTGACGATGATCGAAAAACCGTACCCGATCAGAAAACAATGAAAAGCTGTAAAAATCCCTTTCGAAATTCAAAAAATCTCTTCCCAGAACAAAGGGTTCTTCAAAATTCTTAAATTTTATCGGGATTCCTTCCCAGGTCCAATGGGAATATAATTTCTGTATTTGTTTTAAAACCTTTTTTTTTTTTTTTTACGCAACCAAACTAAATAACAAATAATAATTTACAATATTTACTGAATTTGAATAAATTATCCAGCCCAAAATTGTTAAATATTCACTAAAAAGTCAAAATTTGTTGCTCACCTCACCATAAAACAAATTTTTATTAAATTACATTTTAATAAAATAAAAGAACTTCGAAAGAAATTTTTTTTAATATTTTAATACAAAGGGACCTAGTGTTGTAAACTACATATTTACAATACTATACCAATATTAATAAATTTTAAAAAATATTAAAACACTTGGTTAGTATTGAATATCATACCAAAACCGTATAGTGTGTGTATCTATAAATCCTCATTAAGCATTTCGAAAAACAGCATAGCTAGAGTATGGAAGCTCATTACTTTTTACTATAATGTATAAAATGTTATAAATTTCTATTTATTCAAAACTATTAGTTACAAATGTGCAGATCCTAATACTTGTAACGCTGATAAAATAAGTTGAGAAATTCGTTATAATTTTGCAAAGGTGTTTAGTCAATCCTTTCACCCACACAGAGAACTCCAAGAAAGCATTCAATAGATTTCAATAAATGACAATTTCAACTTTTGAATATATGAATGCAATTCCGTGAATAACTAATTGGCGTGGAAGTTTGGAGAGTGGGGTGCCAGCTCAGGTGTTGCTTCGTCATCTGACCGTGGTTCAAAATTACGAAGTGTTGTCCTCGAATCTTTCCCTTAAGGGACTGATCCCGGACCGTCTTCAATAGCCCGTTGTGTTGCTCTAGTACGACGTTAACTAAAATTACCAATTACCAATTACCGTGAATAACTAACTTTTAATCCTCTCAATTCTTGAAAAGTTGCACTCTCGTATCACAATTCCCGGAGATCCTATTTTCGTATATGATCAGAGGCCAACTTTTTCACATAAATGCACCATTGTATGACTTAAAACAAGAGTGGTTTCGTTAGCTATGAAAATTAATTTTAGTGTTGCAGGAAAAATGTTGTACATTTCACCATCAAAGCATATTTAATTTGCTTCTGAATCCTGGAAATGAATTTTTATTTATAATTGTTTGAGATTATTTTGCAATACCCCAGAAGGAATTAAGGTCCTTCCATTAACATACCTGAATCCTGGAATGAATTAAAAGTAAATATGTGGCTAAACGATTCAAAATTTATAGAAATAAACTTTAATCAGACAAAGCCAATGAGTGACACATCACTAAAGTTACCCCCTGTTTCACTAGATACTTGACAGGTTTAGACTGTTGTCTGGAATTCGAACCGTCCTCTTTCACTAGAAATCTTCAATACTTGTGCAGCTGGGTAGGTACAATACCCAGCTGTTTGTCAAATAAAAAGAATCAGGTTGGATTCGAACTCGCAACCCTCTGGTTGCAATATCGTTACTCTTCCAACAAGATTCGGTAATTTTGGTAATTTTAGTTAACGTCGTACATTTTCAGACCTTGTTTGGCCCACTCGTTTGATTTTAAAAGAATTTAAAATTTAATTTATTAATTAAAATTAAAAAAATTTAAGGTTTCGTCAGTACAAACTTCTCTAGGAGCATTGAGATGCTGAGAACATTTGTTTTTCATTATAGAATACAGAGGTTCAACGTTCTAAACGTAAGAAAACACGACATTTTCTCTCTTTCTTTCAAATTCTGCGGATTCTGAATCCAATAGTCAGAAAGCCTAGGCAAATGAGCTACAATCATAACAAGGTAATTATAATTAGCGTCGTACTAGAGCAACACAACGGGCTATTGACGAAGACCCGGGTAATGGTAATGGTAATTTTAGTTAACGTCGTACTAGAGCAACACAACGGGCTATTGACGACGGTCCGGGATCAGTCCCTTAAGGGAAAGATCCGAGGACAACACCTCGTAATTTTGAACCACGGTCAGGTGACGAAGCAACACCTGAGCTGGCGCCCCACTCTCCAAACTTCCACGCCAACCCAACGTGAGGACTTTCGGCCACGACAGATTTAAGGTGCACCAGCCGCCTCTACACCATACGCTTACAAACAGCCATGCCCGGACCCGGATTCGAACCAGGAACCTTCCGATCTAAAGGCTAACACCTTAACCACTATACCGGTTGGTCGGCCCAACAAGATTCGGAGTGGGGTGCCAGGTCAGATGTTGCCTCGTCATCTGACCGTGGTTCAAAATTACTTGGTGTTATCCTTGGAAATTTCCCTTAGGGGATTGATCCTGGACCGTCGTCAATAGCCCGTTGTGTTGCTCTAGTACGACGTTAATTAAAAATTACCGTTTTCGGACACCTTGTAATTGATCCACGGTCAGATGATAAGATCAATTTGGGGGTATGGTTGGCTCCCCACTTTTTAAATTTCCACATCAGGGCAACGTGAGTACATTGAAGGTCACGATAGATTTAATGTGAACCAGACCCCACGAACACGACTGTCTTTGGTCGGATTACTTGGTTACTTGAGTAGAATACGGTTGACCCTGCTTTATGCGCGCGTCAGAGCGTGAAATTTCGTTATTTTACGTTAGACCATTAAAAATCAATCTTTGAGAAACTGCATTCGATTTTAAGAAATCTTAACATTCTTATAAAAAAAGAAAATGTTCAGAATTTTTGGAGGTAATAGTCTAAATTTTTTTAATTGAAGATGTAGAGGCAATTTTTTTTACCTTGTATTTGCTGAATTTGAATGGATTCACTTAGTTTTCAGAATAAGGTGTGGTATAAACAAGTTCAAATGTTATATTGTTAGGCTAATCATAAATGTACCATTTAAATAAAAATGCCAACTTTAAATTGATCAATGATAAATTATTCATAATCTAGGGTTGCCAACCTTTTCTAAGCAGCTTCAGTAGCATTCTCATAAAATTTCAGGATTGAGGCTGCTTCAGGAGCAACGCGAAAATAAGGACAAAAATAAAAAATCGGCATAGTTTTCTTGAAAAATAGTCAGAAAATTCCCGATTGGTACCAATAATTTATCTTAGGTCCCAAATGCGGACGTTTTGCTAACCGGGTTTTTTTTTTTCTCACTTTTTTTCTAGTTTTCTGACAATTTTTAAAGAACAAGGAGTTAAACCTGGACCTAATTGATGAAACTACCCAAAATAGCGGACATGTTCAGAGTAAATACCCCACAGAAAAATTAAAAGATTTGCAAGTAAAATTTCTTGCATGGTTTTTTTCCTTTTGAAAAATTATTTTTATTTATATATCTGCTATTTTACTATTGTAAATGCAAAATTCGCGCAGGGTGAGGTTAGATTGAGCTCTTTTTTGACAAAAAATGCAAATAATCCGAAATGGCTGAGGTTCAGAGGATTCCGGATTTTGAACTGTACTGTATAAAGGATAAAAAGTTACATTATATATGAAAGGTTTTATCCTTGAATTAAAGAAACAAAATTTAAACACACAATTTCCCCAAAAGTGGAAAAATTTTCCTTTTTCACAGGGGGAATAAACTTCTGTATGAGTTGTCATTGAAAATAATGATAAGCTTAGTACCCTTATAAAATAAAATTTATCATAATTTTTCATGAATATAAAATATCACAGCCCTGCCCTGTTTTCATCGTCTCAATGTCCTGTTTTTAACTCAAAGATGTAGTCAGCCTATGTTGCATTAAATGTTATTACTTTTCTCATTGTTAATTTCAGGATGCACAACTGGAACTTGAATTTAGAAGGAAAGAAATTATTACTGAGAAATTAGGCTAGTTATACTTTTAAAATCTGCCCTTTCATAAATCATCAAAGCTTACAGACAATAGTTGAGATATGAAGGAAGAACAATATTCATCCATTCTCAAGAATGCTGACCAACCAATGGGTCTTCCCCAGCTTTTGATTAAATGGCAGATCATTTCCAAATGTGGGACTAAGAGCACTATTTCATTGAAATATATCTCTGCGGTGATTGTGTTATATCGGGAAAGTAATTAATACATTTGCATTTTCAAGCAAATGTAAATAAAAAGCATCTAACTTATCCAGTCCATTTAAAATACCATAAATAAAAAGTACAATTTATTGCAAATTTTTGAAAGAAAGTATGATACAGGATTTCAGATATTTTACAATAAAACAAATATATACATAAGCTATGACCCAAGTGATGTTTAAATAATAAGCAGCTGCCAAAAGCTTAGTTCAACCGGTTACGTGTCAAACCTTGTCTTTCTTCTTCTTGACTTGTTGTGCAAGCATTTTGAAACGTTCCACACATTCTTCCTACATTAAAAAACAAATCAATCATTAGATTGAATAAAGTTATAAAAACACAATTCTTAGAAAACAATGAAAAATTATACACTACAATAATAGTATAAATCTTAAAAGTTTGGAGAACTGCTAAGATATGCAAAGTTAAAATTACTTTATATGACATTGTCGACATGAAAATCTTCACTTTTGTAATTAAAGAGTAAAAATTATTAGCTAAAAAATGACATTGTAGTTCAGATTTTTAATACACGTATGGAAATTCAAATAATTAAAGTTAAGCTGCATTGTTAAATTCAAAAATTGCTTGAAGGATGAGGATTAGTGTTTGAACTTTGAATATATGATTGTAATAAATGTCCGTGGCAGTGGCTTGTTTTTTATATGCAACTAGCCACTGCGTGGCTAGCACTGCGCTGCCCGTGCTTTACTTTGTGGGGTTAGGTGTGTCCATTGTGAACGTTTGTAATCCACCGGTGTTTGCTATGCATTTCCATTTGGCTTACTTCGGAAACCAACACCACGGATAACGCCGTGATGGCCTCGTTATTGTGAAATTGGAATTGCGAAGAGATCCAATTGGTGTGACATGACAATTTCTTGGAGGGTGGGATAGCAGCTGAGGTGTTATGTTATCATTTGACCGTGGTTGTAAACGTATATTTCCCTTATTGGATAAAACTTCGACCCTAGTTAATAGGTAGTTGTAGTGCTTGAGACGTTAATTAAAAATTATCCAATGGGCTCAAATGTCTCGATAGTTGATAATTCGTTTTGAAAAATGAACTAATACAAAATAAGAACTTTGATATCCATGTAGTTTGCATCCAAAATTTACTGCAAAACAGCAGTTATAAGCATTCTAAGTGCTTTCCAGTTTTCCCTTATGGTGCATTCAGAGGTAAGAACTTAAGCCATGATAAGATATACTAGTGTTAAATGCAAAGATGACAGGTGTGTGTGGTCAAAACAAGACAATAACAATAACTTCTTTTCACCTACAACACAAACCAACAAAAATATCTCATTTTCAAGCATGAGTTTCTGAAATTTCTAGTCATCAACAGCATGAGTTCTGAATTCTATACAAAATCATTCATTACTAAGTTAACCACTCCTGTTCTGCTTCCAGATTACTTATATCAGAAGTCAGAAATTTCCATTGGAAGTGTCGCTCAAAAAATACCTGCACCCCTTACAATTCTAATCAATTGATCAGATATTCGAAGTAAATGTCAGTTAAGTAATCAAAATTAGTTTAGCAAAACTTTAAAAGATGAACACGAGAACAAAACTAAAATGAAATACTTTAAGCATATCAGCTTTAAAGTACAGCTGCAGTTTACGTTTATAGCGGTACTTTCATAAATTAAAGGGAAGGTATGATTGACTGAGTAAACATTTGAAACAGGTATTGAATCTATATTGGGCATTTCTCTTAACACTTTCCTTTTATGAATGGTTGGTAATCGAAATATTTGAAATTGTATGCTCGAAAAAAAAGTATCTGTGTGTAACTGTTATATTACATCCAACTCAATCAAGATTCAGAAATATACGAGAGCAGAAATTACTTTCGTTTTGGTAGACACAAATCCAGATATTTTCTCCCAACGTGATGGAGTATCTTTGGGAAACTTTTGGAGTGCAATTTCTAGAGCCTGCTGCTCTTCTTGTTTCCAAATTTTTTCTGTGTGACCATTGACACCATTTGGTATATTGCCATTTTGGTGTTTTATGTCCTCATTAAAATCAGCTTTTGCAGCATGGTTTATGCCATTTTTCTCACAGCCTTTTTCTTCATACAATTCAAAACCAAAGTTTTCTTTTTCTGTACCGGTGACACCTGTAAAAAAATCCAAGAAATGATTTAAGGTTTTAAAAAATAAATTTAAAAAAACAAGGACAATTTCATTGGTAGTTAATAAATCAAATAATGTGAAACAATCTCTTCAAAACACAAAATTTACAGAAAATATAATTAGTGAAAACAAATACGAAATACAAATCACCTTGTGCAGAAGTTGGGACTGCTTTTGAAAATTGTTGACTTTTCTGTTGCTTGACCATAGTTACAACCTATTAAAAAATAATTTCAATTGATATATTTATATCCAAAGAAATCAAAGTTGAAATGGATAGTAAATAAATTCTTATATAAAACTATTAGTAAAACAAATTAACAATTATATTATACTGAAAAAAGCTATTAAAAATACATTTTGAATCATAATTTAGGATAAAGTAATTTTGAAAACTTTATCAAATCTTCTATTTTTTACACTATTGGTAACAAATATTTTTCTGAAGAGCTTAAAATACATCTTCAAATGTGTATGTATTTTATGTAAGAATATTAGCCTGATGAAATCTTTGAAAATAGTATTAAATTCAAGAATAGAAAACCCTAAAAGCCTAATATACTTCATCAAACAATAAATAACAATTCATATGTCAGATATGTACAAAAATTCTACCTGTTTTGGAAGAGTCAAAATTTCCAGTTCAACTGACATTGCACATGATGTTGCGATAACCAGAATTGTTGGCCAATATAACAATTAGAATCTCAACATACAAATGCAGTATTTTTGATAGGACAGCATTTGTAAAAACATTGAGACTGTGTAACACAGCAAGTGATAAAGCCCACATGAGACTTTGTTTGTTGTACGAGTTTGAAAAAGGCAGTACTGAAAGCAGTGAATTTTCTTAAAGTGACTAAGAGATGATTTGACCGAAAGTCTTTTTAAATATCATACCTTTCATTAAAACATTTAGTATATTTTATTTTTATAAAAATTTTGAAATTATTTTGTATTTTTTTTTTCCTTTTAACTATATTTTCTTATACACTGAAGAGCCAGAACATTACGACCACCTACTCAATAATGCGTTACGCCTAATTTGGCCTGCAAAACAGCTGCAACTTGTTCTAGCGTTCATGGTCTATTCTACCACAACTACAGGTCACAGAGTCACCCATGAGATCGTCCCCCAAAGCATAATAACGCCACCACCAGCCAGTGTATTACTTGCTGTACAAGAGGGGAGCTACTATTCGCCTGGCAGACAGCGTACCCTGACACGACCATCGACACGATGAATGAGAAATCGGGATTCATCTGACCAGGCAACTCTCTTCAACTCATCCATGGTCAGTCTCGATGTTCCCGGGCCCACTGTAGGCATAGTTGGTGATGACACTTGGTCAACAGAGGCACACGAGTGGGACGTCTGCTGCACAGTCCCATATCCTACAGTGTCCACTGAACTGCGTGTTCCGAAACATTTGCGTTTGGACCTGCATTGTATTGGGCTGTTAGCTGAACCATTGTCTCGCCCCGATTTTGCTTTACCAAGCGGGACAGTCTCCGACGTCATTTTTCTTTGATGACGAGTGGACGACCCACACCTTGGCACTACTGTTGGTGTCACCGTCATTTATCCACTTTGCATGAATACTAACAACGGCAGATCGTGAACAACCTACCAGTCGGGCAGTTTCGGTGATACTTGTTCCGAGTCTTCGGGCCATTACGATCTGCCCTCTAGCAAATTCGCTCAGATCAGCAGCCTTTCCCATCACTTGCAAAAGTAAGTGCAAGAATGATTACTTACTTTCTTCAGCAGCAGTTAAAATACCATTCTCACTTAATCACGTGCCCTCCACCTCATCCAGACGAGTTAATTCAGAAATGTGGGGATGGTCATATTGTTTTGGCTCGTCAGTGTATGTGTACTTTACATAGCACTTAAGACTTGTGAAGAATACATAACCATATTAATTTAATTAAATGTGTATTTAGTACTATGTAACTATGGTATGGCTCTTTATAATACATGAAAAACTGGAATGCTGCTATCATTGACCTCATGTGTGCCCACCCCTGTCATAGATAGTAATGGCAAATATGCAGTCTTAGGTTATATATATTTTGTGTTCTTTGCCCACTTCTTCATCATCACAAAAAATGGGGAGATCTTTTGCACTTACCTAATATATAAATTATTTATGGGGAAATGTAAGGTTTTATATAGTTTCACACAAAATTTTTATAAACAATTAAATCTTTACCAAGATAGTTATGCTAACCAATTAATATTTTACCATTCACTACATTTTCTCTAATTGTTTATTGAACACCATGGATTCTTAGAAATTAATGCTTACATCAGAAACAGCACAATCAAGATAAGATGCTACTTTCTCCCATCGTTGAAGAGTTCCATTAGGAAACTTTTTAAGGGCTTTTTTAAACTCTGATGCTTGGTGTTCTGTTAAACTTTCCACATTCCATTTTTTCTCCTGCAAAAAATAAAAAAAGAAACTTCAATAGTAAAAAATAACTTTTTTAATTCATGAATTTTCAATATCATGTTTATCAAGGTGGATATATAAAATGAAGAAATGAAATCATGACGGAAAACAATACGAGGAAAAGGGACACATTTTGAAGAGGAAAAGAATACAAAGGCTGCAAAATAAGAATAAGTGCCTGATAATTTAATAATTACCAATCCTCCTACTAAAATTGATACAAAGATGCTTAAGTTACATAAAAATTTGATAATTCCACAAGCTGCATGCATAAAGGGAGTAAACAAGAATTGTAAATTACTATAATAAATAAAAAAATGCATCCTCATTTACAACAAATTAACTAAATTCAGTCTATTTAAAATATTTCAATTAAAACTAAAACATGAATTTGGGAAATGAATATGCAGGTTTCAGTAACAAAGACTGGTTTCACTGATACACAAGTAATAAAACAGCACAGAAAAAATTTCGCTCAATCTTTGTTTCAGTAGTGAGTTGGAATTCAGCTTACACAAAACGCTTGTCAATGGCCATCATTTGAGACCTATAAAAACCTACAATATCAATAGGCCTTAATCTGTGCAAAATAAAATATAAAATAAAAATAAAAATTTTAAGAATGTGTATTTAAAAACGAAACAGTACTGAGGCCATGAATGAAAGTCTAGTTTCTAACAACTATTTTTTGCTTTAAAACAATATAATTATCTTTCAATATTAATATGAAACTGCTTTAAAACTGTAAATTAATTGTTGAATATTCACACCATAAACAATAATTTAAACTTTCCTTCATTTGCTTTATTCATTCCACGATCCAATATCAGGCCAAATATTTAATGTCAAAACAACGGTTTGTGTCCTCAATACAACCTACAAGTTTATTTATCCCACATTTGATAAGAAGGTGTATCATCAGGAAAAGAAGCAAATTGTTACTGTATGGATTAATTTTATAGAAATTACAAATTTTTACATCCATGAGTGTGAAACAAAACTTATTGCACAATGAATTAACCCAGAACTGAAGTCAGATTTCCATATTTTGAGTTTCCTGAATCCAAGCTATGCTCAAACGAAAGTGGAGATAAAAAACAAAGCAGAATTCATCCAGAAAAATATTTTACCTTATGATCCTCTTTCTGAGAGGTTTCATTTAGTGCTAGTGATGCTGGAGTACCATTTGAAGACATTTCATAAGATGGTAGATTGGTATAATCAGGAATTTTAGGTTTGGCAACAAGCTTTCTACTTTTTACACGGGGAGCTAAAAAGAGGGAAGAAATTATATATGTCCAACAAAGCATAAAAATTGAGACAGAAATTTTGAAGCACTAAGGGGCTCCGCCCCCTGCTCGCTTACACTCGCCAACTTAATAAACCCTAAACTAATAGCAGCATCAAAAAAAAATCTTAATAATTGTCCAGGGAATACGATGAAGAACAAACCATGTTAATTTCGTTTTTTTCCCGATCAGTACTTTCTCGGGAAACTGTCTAAGAATCGAGCTAAACAACACAGTTTTCAATCCTGCGGCGGCAGCAACTTTTTTTTAATATAGAGAGATTCAAGTATATCAAAAGCTATGAGATATTTTGCATTCAAAAAGTCCTTTTTCTATTTGAAATTTATTTTTGAATTTGTAAGTCCATATCAAATCATACATCAATTTTAAAGAACCTAAAAAAAGTTTAAAAAATACTCCACTGTCTAAATACACAACATTTATGGTTTATAAAAAACTAGCCACTGCGTGGCCAGCACGGCGTTGTCCATGACATTTTTTTTCGTGGGGTAAGGTGTGACTACTGCTTGCTAACCCCCCAGTAATTGCTTAGAATTCCCATTTGGTTTGCTTCAAAACTCTTAACAGCCATCATGGCATTGTCCACACCAACAGCCATCTTTGCAAAAAAAAACTAGGGGCAACGCTCATTGTCAAATGTAGCCAAATTCGAATTGCGAAGAGATCCAATCAGTGTGACGTCATATCAAACTTTCTTTAGCGATCCCAATTTTACAAAAAAAACTAAACAATGCCAGTCAAAAAAAATTTTGTTTTGCTTTCCTTCGCTGAAAGCGTTTGAGCACAGGAAATTGAATCTGATTTCTCGACCGTGCACGAAGGTCATATGGGGGAATATAAAAGTTACACTTTTAAAATTATTTATTTAAAGAAAATCACATCTTTAGGTATCGATTAAATGTAAAATTTTCCAGATTTCATATCCTTTGAAATTTTTACTCTATCTTTGACGATCTAGGAGATAATAAAAAGAACTACATAACTCCTAGTAAAATTTTGTTTGTTTTTTTCGTCTGCTAAAAAATTGTTTCTCTGCAAAATGAAACAGAAAAAATAAATTTAGAATCTGTCATCTCTTTATAATGTTGCCATTCTTCAAAAAACACTTAAAAATTAAATTCTTTTAAATTCATTTTAAAATGTTCTAAATTGAATTTTAAAATTCGGCATGACCAAAAAATTGCAAAAAATTCGGATCACCAGTGTGCCAAATCTTATTATTGTATGTGCCGTAGATTCGTCAGAACTTTGATCACAGGTAACAAACAGACAAAAATTAAACATTAACTTTAATTGCAAAACATTTATTTAGATTTAAAAATATTTTAATTTGATGAAAATAACTAAGGCTAATTGTAATACAATTTTAACTAATACTATTTCAGTTGAGAGAAGCAAAAATCTACCGGGAGGTTCTTCAATCTCTTCTTCCTTTACAACAGGCTTACGGAGCTTGATATAATTTCTGCATGAAGCCACATAAGATGGGGAAGACTTTATAACATGAATCATAAAGTAGAACAATCTAACAGGAAACAAGTCTTGACATCTGTAAATATTACTTTAAAATAAATACTGAATTTTTTTGCACATATCATGATTATATATTTTTTGAGATTAGGAAATTAGCAAAAGAATCCACGATTGAGTCAAAAAAAAAGATGCATTTCTCTAAAAAGATTCGCAAAAATTCTTAATAATCATAAACATGTGACAAGTTAATATTTAGATAACTGGTGAACTTTTTTAAGCAGCATAATCTTATGGTTTATATAAATGACTGTAAAACCCATCGTTCAAATCTCGGAGATTTCAAAGTACAAATAAGCAATTTCTAAGCAGTATCAGCTCCAGAGAGTTGCATGGTTTTGAATGAGTATTCATCAAAGTAGAGGGACAGCCTAAACATGCTTTCCCATGATAGCCATGTTCAACTGGCTCCAAATTTATAGGATGGTATCAGATGTAGTACCACTGATTATGAGTTGCTGGAGCAAATTATCACCCATGACGACTTCAATGAATGATTTTGCATGTGATAACCCCTTCCCCTCACTTTCGTAGAAATGGACATCTCCCAATAAATTTTCCTTTTCATTGAAACCAGACTTTATTTTGTTAAATTCATAAATTTGAAAAAAAAAATCATAAATTTAGGTGAAAGCAAATTAATTTGCAATAGAATGTTATTGAAATGAGAATATTTAAGAAATAGCAAACACTAACCTAGGTTTCTGTAAAACAGACATAGCTTCAGAAATTATAAGAGCCTCTTCAATTTTAGCATTACTTCCTTTCCTTTGATGTTTTGCTTTCTTTCTAATTCTGGAAAGAACCACTTCCTCCTAAAAACAAAATAAAACATTGATCAATACAAAATTTGTCGACTTAACTCATTTCTAGACAAATTTGTCACAAAAATGCAGTGGTGCAACTTTTAAAGAAAATAATTTGGTGATAACGAAATGATAGTTTTTTTATTTTAGCAACCTAAGCTAATATACAGTGAAACTTCAATCAATCATCATTCTTTTAACCATCAGTATTTGTTTAATCGTCAGTCCATTATTACAGAACATCGCTAAGCAGAAAGAACAAGCCTCTTGAAGAAACAAAAGAAAATTAGACTATTTTAAAATTTGAATATGTATGGCTAGAGCCTAAGTTCATGCAACAATATGTACTGTACTTTACTTAGTGTAAATTGCATGTTGTTTGTTTCTGTAAAAAAATTACATGTTCAGTGTATTTCCAGTTCGTAAACATGCATTTTTTATTTGTTCACTAGCCACTGCATGGCTAGCCCGGCATTGCCCATGCCAGTTGCTTTTGTGGGGATGCCAGTTGCTTCGCAAACCATATAGGAATTCGCAGCCTATTGGATAACAGCCATAACTGAGTTGCCCATGGTGTTTTTTGCTTTGCAAACCAAATGGGCGTTGAACTTCGCCAAAGCAGGTCCCAAGTCCGGTTGAAAAAGAAGGAGGGTGCCTAAATAGTCCTTGGCATAATCTGCCGAGATCCAGATAATCTGTGTGCAGTCTTGTCTTTGCAAGACCCCACGGGTATGATGGAGAAGGCAGATAAAGGCAACCTAAGTCCAAGGTATGGATACCGTGCTGATGAGAATGTGAAAGTCACAGGCAACCAGGGTTAAAGGTTGTTGCAAAAGGTTCACCTCGTGAAGTGGCGACCCACATTGTAATAAGCCTTACGCCTGCATAGAGGATTCATACAGGCGGTGACCTTTACTTACCCTCAGTACTTATATGCTTTATGGAAATTAAAGTAAAAAAACATGGCGGGTCAAACCGCCCCCAAAACCGTCATAGACAGTCAAAACTTGACCAAAATGACTACATCCCTCTGGGATCTACCACTGAGGTGCATAGCGAGACTGTGACTGGCTCTCAACCGCTGGTCGATTGTGGCCCCTCAGGGCCTGCGATCAGCAGAAAACTCTCTGACATATGTGAAACCTCAAGACCCGCGTCGACCAATCCCCCATCCAGAAGACAAGAAGTAGTCGAGTCCTCTATGCTTGATCTCGTGCCTGGATGGGAAACGATGTCACGTGCACAAAAATAGAAGCACAGGAGACGACTAAATAAGACAGCAGGTAAAAGAGGTAGGCCAGATGATGGTACCCCTTCCCCTAGTACCTCGGTACAGACGAAGTGACCAAGAACATCTGCTCCATGGTTGTATAGTCAAGCAGCCGCAGGTATGAGAATGGCCATCATTCAGGAGGCCTTCCTAGAAGCAAGGTTGTCTCCTGCAGATGGTATGGACATTCAGAGAGAAATTGATAGGATTATCGATTCAATAGATTTCGATCAAATGGCCCTTCAGTTTGTAACCAAAGGTGTACTGAACGGTGGCCTGATGCTTCACTGTACCAATGAGATACTAGTAGAAGGAAGAATAGATATTGCCCTAATACAGGAACCCTGGGTCAATCAGGGAAGGATCCTAGGCCTGGGCAACTGTGGGAATCTATTCTTCGATCGCTCATGCAGCAAACCGAGAGCATGTGTATCATCGTAAATAAAAATCTTAATGCCCTCCTTTTGGCTGATTTCCTTGATGGGGACAATGTAGCTATCAAGGTGATCAGTGAAAACGTAGATACCACATGTATCATGTCAGCGTACCTTCCATATGAAGAAATTCCTCTAGCGACATCAGCCAGAAGATTTGTCAAGCACTGCTTACGCACTAGAATGAAGTTTATCGTAGGATGTGACACAAATGCACACCACACCATTTGGGGCAGTTCCAACTGCAACAAAAGAGGTGAGGAACTAATAGAATTTTTCTTATCTAATGACCTTTTTATCCTCAATACAGGTAACAAACCGACATTTGTCAACAGCAACAGAAGTGAAGTCATTGACATCACCTTCTGTAATGCTAAAGCAGTTAACTGCATAAAGGACTGGCATGTGTCTGACTGTACCACACTATCAGACCATAGACAGATCCAAATGTCTTTAACAGGTCCTGCTATGAATATTCAGCAGGATCAAAGAAATCCCAGGCATACAAAATGGGATTTCTATAGGGAGGACCTTCGCCTCCTCTTAGAGGATAGGAGTCACAACTTTCCCTCACTGGTAGACTTGGAATTGGCTGTTGACTCTGTGCAGCAGTCCATCCTCCAGTCCTACCAGTCAAATTGTAAGGCAGTCACCACAAGCTTACCAAGGTGAGTTCCTTGGTGGAATAAAAGTCTCTGTGGTCTTAAAAAGAACTGCAGAAGGCTCTTTAACAGAGCTAAAAAAACAGGTGAGTGGTCAAGATACATAGAGGCACTCACCAACTATAACAAGGCCATAAGGAAACTTTAACAGGAGTCATGGAAAACCTTATGAGATATGCACTCTATAAAATTCTTTGGAACACCACTTGCATACTCAGATGAGGTTAAATATCTAGGAGTAATCTTTGATAAGACCTTGACATGGAGCTTGCATCTCTAGTACTGCATGAGCAAGGCCAAAAGAGTGTTTTGGGCTTGTAGATGTGCCATTGGTAATAATTGGGGTCTAACACAGAAAATGGCGCATTGGATATATACCGGGATTATTGTTCCGATGATATCCTATGGCGCCATCGCTTGGTGGAATAGAACCCGTAATGACACAGTGAAGAAAGAACTCATTAGTCTACAAAGAATGGTGACCAGTGCAATTACTAGTGCAATGCAAACTACTCCCTCACATAGTCTGGAACTGCTTCTGGGGCTTCTACCACTGTGTAAACAAGTGGAACTAGAGGCAATTTCATGCCCACAACACCTCAAACTCATGGGACTATGAAAGTCATCCTATGAAATGCCTGCTTTCAAAAATGTCGATTCGCAGGTGAAGGAGCATCCCCATCTATTAATGAGATCTGACTGGATGTTAAAGCAATTTTGCTTTAAAGCCAAATATAACATCTTTCTGACCAGAGAAGAATGGAGATTCGTCTGATCAGTAGGGGTTATGAAATTTGGTACACAGATGGTTCAAAAACATTTCATGGCACTGGTTCAGGTGCCTTCTGTCCTAATCGAAAAATAAGGCTATCTTTCTCTTTGGGTAAGCTGGCCATTGAATATCAGGCTGAGGTTCTGGCGATCTCTGCTTGTACTTACAACTGCCTCAATAAAGGTGTAGTTAAGAGGGTTATAAAAATCTCCTCTGACAGCCAGGCAGCCCTAAAGGCTTTGCAAAGTCACTGCTTCTCCTCAAAAGCAGTGTGGGAATATCACAATGTGCTTGAAGACCTGGCTGAAAGAAACAAGGTCTCTCTTGTCTGGGTCCCTGGTCACTATGGCATTGAAGTTAATGAAACAGCAGACCAATTAGCAAAACATGGGTCTGAAACACCATTTATTGGACCAGAGCCTGTTTTGGGTCTGCCTCACAATGTGGTTAGAGGGACTATAAGGGATTTGCTCCTTGCTGAGTCCTACCATACATGTCTTCAATCTAATAATCAAAGACAAGCCAAAGAGCTCAATCAGCAGTCTCCTTGGGATAGATCAAGGGAGCTGCTGAATTTAGGTAGGAAAGAAATCAGGATAGCTTTTGGCCTCCTAACTGGCCACTGTACCCTGAATAGACACCTCAACATTATGGGTGTTATAAGATGACCCATTATGTAGAGGTTGTTGGATGGTAGAGGAAAGTTCTGTACACGTTCTATGTGAATGTGACCATTACTCTGCACAACGATTTGAATATCTGGGATACCACTGTATCGTACCCTGGGAACTGTCAAACATTCCAATCAGGTACATGCTGAAATTTATTTTGGCAATCGGTCTTTAGTGGATCAGTAGGGGTTTCAGTACAATAGACTATTAATCCCAGTGCCGGCACTCTTCAGAGTCACCCCCTTACAAATCATAAGTCATAAATGGGCGTTGCCTGTGATAGTTCTTTTTGTGAGTCACATTGCCCATGGTGTTGGTTTGCTTCACAAACCAAAAAATATATTTATTTGAAACATTATTTATTAAAAGAAAATCAAATGTATTAACTTTATCTATCTGGTGTCAAATTTTCCGCAGATTTCAAAATTCGTTGACATTTTCAATCTATTTTTAACGATCCCGATGTTACAAAAAAACAACTAAATAATGCCAGCCAAAATGTTTTTATTTTCTTTGCTTTCTTTCGCTGAAATCGTACGGCCCTGTTCACATGAGGCTATTGGGGTCCCGCTCTTAAGGTCACATAGATACTTGAATTAGAAGAATAACATAATTTAATGGCGGGACGTTGCTAGCCTCGCCATACGCGCATTGAAACGCCTCATGTGAACTCGGCCTTAGACGTCTGGATATGTACTCTGTTTATTTTTGGAACCTGAATGTTAGTGACGTCACATTCTCTTGCAAAAATATAAAAGATAATTAATCTGAAAATTTTATTTTTTTAAAGAAAATCATACATTTAGGTATTGAACTAGTGTGAAATTTTACGCAGATTTCAAATCCATTGAAGTTTTTATACCATATTTAATGGTTTAGGAGATAGAAAAAAGAACTACATAACTAAAGTTTAAACTTTGTTTTTTATTGTCTGTTGCAAAATAATTCCTCTGTGCAAAATGAAAACAGAAAAAATAAATTTAGAATCTGTCATACCTGTGATGTTCTTCTCCTTCAATAACCAAGCACAAGATTATAAAAATAACAATTTAATTAAACGATAAAAGCACATACAAAAACTAACATAATTTCATCCGGTGCAGTACATCGCACCTCAAAAACAAAAGCAACCTCTCTCAGCCAAGGCCAGTATCTGAATGCAATTTTCTCAATGGCACCCCTTCCTCGCAGGGAGGTTAGTCGCCAAGAACTCTCCTAAATTAATCACTAACAGCGGCCAGATATCACAATACCTTTATGCTGTTGCCATTCCAAAGAAAACAATAATTAAATTTCATTAAATTCATTTTAAAATTCCGGCTGGACTATAAAATTCCCAAAAATTTGGACTACCAGTGTGCAAAATTTCATTATTGTGAGCGCCATATATTCGTCATGACAGGGCAAACACTCAAAACACGAGCCTCATTTTATAATAGTAGATATGCAATGCATGTGGGGGTATTGTATGTAAAAGTCTTTCTGTTATCTGTTTATTCTTTTAAACCATTTAAAGAATCAGTCACGAACCTGAGTTTCACTGTATGTGCCATTCGTAATATAAAATCACTTTTTATGTTGTAAACAAAATTATTTTAAGTGAATAATTACAAACTGTAAAATTAGATTCACTTTACCCAAAATATGGAAAAATTTTAGATAAAAAAATGATGTGCAGATTTAATTATAACTGTACATATCAAACTTGAGCAAAACAATTATTTTGGTAATACTTTTCCATTATGAAATTACTAATTTCAACTTCATACTTTCTAGCTACTCTTGTTTGACATTACTTTACATCATTTTTTACACTTTTGTCACAAACATAAAATCGTTTTTTATCTAATACACAACCATGAATCTAGCAATCTTAAAACAGTTTAAAGAACAATTTCTTTAGTATAAATTGCAATATTAATTCAATTACTAATTATTATCAATTAGTAATTGTATTCAACAATTGCACATGCATAAACAAATAATTGAAAATCTAAATACTTACAATTTCATACTTCTTTTCCCAGTAAGCAGTCCATGCATAAATGTATTGAAAGAAAGTAGCTAAGCAAAATAGGAATATAGCCAGTTCAAACAGACCCATATTTCTGACTCGTCTGTAGTAATATATTGGAGCTCGCCAATCGGGTAAACCCATTTTGAGGACAAGATCATATCTATAAAGAAAGTAAAATGTCCCCCATTTTATAAACAAAAATTAAATATCCTTATTCAAGGAATTTATCCAATAATGACAGTATTACAAATAATTTTGATAGAGGTATATATGCAATGACACAACAGTCTCAAGTTAAGAGTATGTCTATGCAATCAGCCTTTTAACTTTGTAACATAGTTACAATATTTATGCTGTATCCCTTTTAAGTGGCTTTTAAATCTTGTCACTTTATTTAGATTATCTGGCCACCAGATTTTCTGCACCTTAACAGAATTTTCATAAGAAAAAATTATTGCTACTCAAATTTCTGTTTAGTTTTTTATGCATTAAAATATTATGAAATTGTGTAACATTCACCTTTTTCCATTTATTGTTTCTCGATAATTAACTAGTGTTTTGTGAATATAAATTGCAATTTTAAATATTTGCGAAATTTTCGTGAAGAAAATTTGTTTGGTATAGAGTGGAACTTATTTTCTAATGTCTACTATCAACCAGCCATTTAAAAGTATTTTTGGTAAAATAAACTCACTTATTGTTTGGCAATATAATATGAATCTCTGAACTTCAAATTCAAGGAATTCTTATAATTTATTCAGTTTTTTCAGGAATCTGCAGTCATTAAATGATTTGCAATGCATATAAATGGTATTTTTAAACAAATTTTTTTTAATTTATTCAACTTTTATATCATTTAAACTATTTTTTTTTAATCACAAGGAGATATTCATGTTTCTCCTACACATACATATCTTATGAACATACGAATGTTCTCGAAGAATATCAAGATTTAATTTTTTGCTTTTGATTCTTCAAAGTCAACTATTGAACAAAGCAAACCATCAGTGCCAATTGCAATACTGCTCTCTACAACTCATAATCATAGCCATATAATAGATTTCCAAATGCCATTTTTTGACCATCATTGAGAAAACGATCACAAAAATAAAATCTGTTACTCTAATAGAAGATTTTCCAAGACAAACAATGTACTACTGAAATACTCGAGCATTAGTTTCATATTTTGTTTTTTTACTTTTCAAATCAAAAGTTCCATTAATTATGAATCTGAGAGAGAACTTAATGGACATCTGCAAGTTTCCTACACCACAAATTTTTATTCTTGAGATTGACTATAGGCTAATTCCATGCCAAAGTACACCATAACACAGAATTTTGAAATTAGATTTTCATTCATTTTGTTCTAAAAAATTATGTACTTAATAGGTCAAACTTTTGTATTCTAAAGTGGACACAAAATTTATGTTTTAGAATTTGGCAATACCCGGAGTCAAAAGTAGTTTATATCCACTTGGAAGAAAGTGCGTTCATATCAATCACACTCATAATTCAATTTTTGCGCTTTGATAAAGACACTTTAAAATTTTCTTGGCCTAAAACTGAGGACATATCTGAAATCGATTTTAGTGATCATTCAGTAAATAGACTCCCTGAACCAGCATTTGATAAACGAATGCACTATCCATTTTTAAATTTTAAGTTCAATGACTTAAACATGGGATAATATGTTTTCTATATTTTACTATGCAAGATTAAGAAAAATGTTTCTAATGTATGTTTTCTTAGTGTTTCAATAGTCAATAAAAATGTTTCTAATGTATGTTTTCTTACTGTTTCAATTGTCGATAAAAATGTTTTTGTGAAGTGTAGTGTGGGTCACATTTGCCATGTAGTGTGAGTCACAAACAAAATGTCATGTTATACATTAATTATATATTTAATTAATCTATTAATAATATGCTATTAAAGTACAATTGTTTGAAGTAACAATAATTTTAAAACAAAATTTTTTGATAATCAACAGAGAAAGAAACAAGAGTTTTTGTACTTAATCAAAGTATCACTTCCCTTTCATGTAGTGTGAGTCACAGCTCAGTTTTCCCCATGTACAGAGAACACCCAGTAAGATAAATGAAATTTAGTAGCTAATATATATAAATTAAACCTTTACTAAAGTAAAACAAGTTGCAAATCTCATTTTATTGTAATATAAATTTTTTTTATGGTAGCTTTAAGATTTAAGTTTAGCTCACTTGTAGTGTGAGTCACGCATGGAACTAGCCTATAATGAGATTGTATAACTGCTGTAAATACCCAACTAAAGTGAGACTAATGCAAACAATGGCAAAAAAACTAATTTAGCAATCAGTTACATCATGTCAAATACATTGTAGAACAGTAAAGCAAGGACACTTAACTTGTACTATGAGAAACATTAGCAATTTATCTTTTAAAAAATACGGAATGTCTGGAAACTTAAATTACCAGGATAATTTTAAAATGGTTGGATTGTGATTAAAAAGCCACATAACCTTTGACAAATACATAAACTTACGTTTTTCTTTTTTCATCATTTCGTAACACATCGGCAACTGCTGCGACCTAAAATTTAATAACACTCAATTATTCTTTAAAATTCACAAAATTAAGTATTTATTCTTCATATACAAAAGGGATACATTGGGTAATTCGGAAAAAATTTGATTTTGCTTGGGCATAATCAATTTAAGCACCAGTAAATAAACCAAAAATTATGGTTAAATTCAACAATCTATACTTTTAAATTTGGACTCTGCACTAACCCACTTTAATGTCAAACATCTTTATTATTAAAACAAATTCTTTGAATGTCATTTCATATTTTGATATTAGTCAATTTAAACTACAAAAAAATTATTAATTAACTGATTCCTTTAACTTACCCTTCTAAATTCTTCTTCAGCATTTTCATTCTTATTTCTGTCTGGATGGAGAACAGTGGATAATTTTCTGTATGCTTTTTTTATATCACTTGCAGATGCTTTCTGTAAAGTAATCAGAACAATTCTGAACAATATTTTAAAACATAAAACTCGTAGATTTTGCATCAGTTTGAAACAAAACTTTTACTAAACTGAAAATTTTCTATTTCACTACATATGTGACACAAATTAGCTAGTAAAAACAAGTCTATGAAAACATTTTTTGCATGAAAAAATTAATAGACAAATATATCATTAACTATATAACTACAATATCAGGTTATTACTGAATTGAAATTTATCTAAGCATAAATTATATTTGATTGGTGTACCTTTACAAATCAAATCTGTTGCTAATTCCATTTTATATGTATTATGTAAACTACTATATTAACCTTTAACGTTCATCCCCCAAGAGGGGACAATCTGGAATTGGAGAATTTCATACCAAACAGCACAGAAATGGAAATCTGAAGTTATGTGAAATAATACTTACGAATTCAAATAATAAAATGGCCCCAAACCTGAGAAAATATTATTTTGCATAACATGAAAAAATATTTTTATAAAGGAGAGCTTTAAATAATTTCAGTCATGCTGAAAAATATGCAAAAACCTTTCTTGTTATGATCTTATCTCTATTCCATAACTAATTAAATTTTTTTTTATCATTTTGAAAATTGAGTTTTTATAACAGAAATTATATGGCTAGAACTAAGAGCAATGATCTTTCAAATCGCTTAAGAATTTTCCAGGACCCAAGGAAAGAACTTACTTATTCAAAGAATTCAGTGTTAAGGGAAAGTTTAAAACTAAAAAAGAATTCTTTAAAATATACTTTATTTACACTACAATAAGACTCAACATTAGCTTTAATGATTCTGGTAGAATTATTTTCATTAATTTTTCAAAATACATTTCCTGGATCTAATTTAAATTAAAAAACATTTTATATGCGAGTACCCAATTCCTAAAAAAAAAATTCTAACAATATTTGGATAAAAAGTTTAAAAGTGCCAACTTTGCAATACTTGCCACATAAGAAAGTATTTTATACCAAAATATAAATCTACTCCATGCTGTTTTTTCTACTTGGCTGAAGTTTGTACTTTACAACTCGTATAATGATAGCTTAATATTAATAGTACATAAAAGCAACGTTAGCGGCTTCCTAATATTTGACGTGTTTGAGTAAGCAATACTAAACACAGGAAAATTAGGAAATCTGGAAAAGTTGGCAGGTAGCTGCCACAGTAGCTGACTGAAAAACTGTAAAACAGAGTTAAATTTTGATTTTTTTTTTAATAAGTGCCATAAAGTCCTAATAAGCACTTTTCAGGACCCAAATGTTTCAAAATCCCAAATAACCATTTTCAAGGAATGAACAAATCATGTGAAATTGCAGAACACTGTGACAAATCAGTTAAAATTGAGGTTCTATCAAACACCATGCTTGATTTGTGCTTTAAAACATTGCAATCCAAAACAGTAAAAATTTCAAGTCAATGCCACTTATACATATTTAAAAAAAATTAAATTCTGCATTCCATTCCAAACTAAAGGGATAAAAAATAATTAATACTGTATTCTAGTACAGAACAATTTATATCTGAAGAAATAATAAAGCCTAAAAAACATTTGTTAAGAACAAATAAGTTCCAACAGTATCTATTTAAATTCTGATTGCATAACGGGAAAGAGAACTAAGTAAATATCAGGGTCATATGATCAAATAGAACAGTCTAATAAATCATGCTTTCCCAAACTTATTTTTTCCAATATCAATACATATATTTATTCAGTCTTTCTGAACAAAGCAATTAAAGCTAAATATGTGAAAAGGAAAGCAAGCAGCATCTAATGACATCATTAAAAAGGTTCAATAACAAAAAAATGTATACTTCTCTTATTAAACATTGCACAAAATGCTTTTCACAATATTTTAATAATGGTATTATATCACAGTACTTCGTTCTACAAGCTATTATGATTGTAGCAGTTTTTACTTTTATAATTTATTACTTTATAAAATAAAAATATTTGAGCTATATACAAGAAATGTATTTCTACATGTTGTTTTAAAATTGAAGCAGTAGCACTATTTTGAACTTTTATTTAAGTGATTTTAAGGAGAAAAATAATGTCATAAAATAAAAAAATGTCAAAAATAAGTCACTACTTTACTATACTTTTCCTTAACTACCCAAGATAATATGAACTTATGTTTGTCTCTTTTTCATATTCAAAATAACAAGAAACTGGTCATTCACAATATTCCTCAGGCTTTGGCAACCTAAGGCTTTTTTTTTTATTTTTAAGTTTTTGTCAATTAAAAAAAGG
Organism: Metellina segmentata; assembly: GCA_947359465.1. Lineage (NCBI taxonomy): Eukaryota > Metazoa > Arthropoda > Arachnida > Araneae > Tetragnathidae > Metellina > Metellina segmentata. The sequence goes on along the minus strand of OX375873.1, from coordinate 91,251,290 downwards.
TTTTTTATAATTTCTTCTTGCAGTCTATCATAAATCAATTTGAATAAAGTTAATTAGGAATTTTTTCACATTTCCTGAGACAAAATATTTTACAGATGCAGTACCTACTAATCTTACAAAGGAATTTTAACTTGAATTTTTAGAAATGATTGATGAATACAGCATGTCTATAGACCATGCATAAAATAAAATATTTAAATTAAACAATCCTTGCCTATTATACCTACTTGTATTTAATAGAATTTTGGAGATAAATAAATTACTTCAAAAAGAAAATATGGTAATTTTTTATCCTTTCTTTTAACATAATTCTCATGTGGTGTAATGGTGGTACAATACAAAAAATGATTATTGGAGTAAGTACACATTTCAATGTGGGAAAACTACACATTATTTCCAGAAAATTATCAAATCCTTTTTTCAATACTAAAGTACTAGATGGCAGAAGTGCTTAACAGAATGCTATGCATTTTCAGTCATGAAAACTTTAAACCCATATTTGATCTCAAAATGGGATTTTCCGAATGCCAACTGCTACACCCATAAAGTAGGTAATTTAATTACCGATTCTCCAGGATCAATCACGAAAGGAAATATCTGAGGATACCTCAATTTTGAACCATCCTCAGATGATTAAATGTGAGTAATAAAATGAAATGATAGAGTATTTCCATTTACATATAAACATTCATTCAACATGGCTTGGGACTTTGAGTTTTTGACTGCATCACTATGAAGTGTTCAAACAGAAAAAATGCTGTTAGTAATATAGTCATTACATATATAGTGTTACACCTAAACATAATATCCAGTGATAGAAGTCATAAGCATAAAGATGACTACTTTTTCCATGAAATTTTATTCTTAGTGGCTAAAATTTATTAAATGGTGTGGTGACCAAATACCCATTTCTTCAGCAATGATAATCATTACCATTTGGCATCAGTGACAAAAAATTAAAATGCTAAAATCAAACCATTTTTTTTATCTCAGATTTCTCCCATAAGTCCAGTATCAACAGAAGCCGAGCCTAGATTTTGTCTACACATCTTTTACTTAGCTCTTTGTAGCAATAACACAATACACATGAAAAGACAGTGTGGAATCCTTCACTTCTAAAAATATAGCTTTTTAGGTTATTTTTAATGTTTTCATATCTAGGTCATTTTTAAGATTTTTGGGGCAACTTGGTCAGTTTTTAACTTTTTAGTATCGCCTCAGTTTAGTCTAATTTTAGATGAACTTTTGCTAAATTTTTCCTGTAGCAATTTTTAACTATAGCTTTGTTTTTAGAAAATTAATTACTTATCTGCCAGCTTCTAAAGGCAAGTAAAAATCTGAAAATAAAATTTTTCTGTGGGTATGTAAATTAATGCCAGAAAAAATGGGAGCTAAAGTAGAGAGGTTTTCTTCAGTCTCAACAATAGGAAACAAGATCCCAGTTTACTCATAAAGGTTCAAGTTGTTAATCAAAATATTTAAAGCAATGATTGTCAACTAAAGCAATGTTAATGCCATTCAAAACCATGTTTAAGACATCTAAAGTTTTTCCAAACTAGGGTCTGCAATACGGTGCCAGTCTCTAAGAAAAATTGAAACTTATTAACTCAGAAAAATACAAATACTATGTTATGACATAACCTTGAATGATTGCACCAGAAATGCATCCTGCCAATTTTACAAGGTTAGGGTAATATGGCACAAGTGCCATATTGAGCCAAACACAAGACACATATCAAATAATATATATGCACAGGAAAGTTTTGATACAGAAAAACACATGCAGGGTATGTTACAGGAATCAAACCTGTGTCACGTAAAACACATACGTTGCTAGCAGAGATCAAACTGACTGTGCTATATTCTTTGAAGGATTTAATAGTGGAGCCCTACATAGATAAATCTTAATTAGATCATCCATTGCTTTTCAACTGATAATCATGAAATTTAATGTGTAAACCCATTAATCATTCTGTAATGCAAGCAGTAAAATAATTGAAACCATTTTCATAGCAAATTACAGCTTTGATTTTCTACAAGATGAGAATGGAACATATGTTGTGCTTAGAATCATTGAATGAAATGAACTGCAAAAATGAAAGTATTAAGATAGTACCAAATTTATTTTGTGTAGTTGGTTCAAAATTTTGTTCTACAAATAGCATGGATGTATACCTGAATATCTTAGGATCAGTGATCACAAGAGACATTCAGCCAAAATGGAATAGAATTGTGGATAATTCAAAGTTCAACTCTGAAGGTTGCCATATGATACAATAAGAATGCTAAAATTTGTTCAATATGTAGGATAATTTTGTTTCCATTTGACCCATTCTACACAAATACGTTACGTATGAATGTGTAGAAATCAAATTCAAATGAACTGTATGAAACACTTGATGATGGACGAGATGATTTGCCACATCGCAAAATTGTTTATCACGAAAAAATGATTAAATCATTTGGATTCACACATCTTATATAAATCAATGTATTTATACGAATTTAAAAACCATATATAAACATACGTCCCACTTAAATCATTCTAAATTAGAATTGATATAAAAATTTTCGAATAGGGTATATTACCTCGTCAACACCTAAAACTTGATAAAACGTTTGAGGAGTACTTTCAACTAAATCAAAAAGTTCAAGATCTTCTGTGGTCCAACAGTTCCCAAGATGCAAGAAACATAGAAACAGTAGAGGAGTTACGAAAACCATCTTCACACAGTGACAGATATACAGAAATAAATTTTATTCGGATTAAGAAATAATGCGGAAAGCGGTAAAAGTGATAGTCTAATCATGTCAGCATTTCCTTAGACCGTAAAGCACGCACTGATTGTGCCATGCACAAGCAGCTGTTCTAAAAAGATGACAGAACCAATTCGCTCTCTTCCGCATAACTCATCAAGAAACTTTTCCGAATTCGATTTCTTTCGTTCTGCTAACAAAATGCTGAGTTGAGCTGAAATTCTCTGAAAATTTTAAATTTGCTATTATATATTTTATTGCGTGATTGTTTGCGATTCTAATTTTATGATGCTTCAAAAATATACGTAATTTAAATACTTGAAATAAATCTCATCATTTTTTCGTTTAAAAATGTGTATACTTTTAACTGTTCCGTAATTGTTTTTAAAGCTGTTTCTTTGATATTTTAACTGTGACCATTCGAAAGATTGTGATGATGTTTACTTTGTTTCGGATTAGCGGTTGGCTGATCGTTTGATGTTTGATTGATGTCCATAGAATTACTTTTCGTGTAATAAAACTCATAAAACATAGTTTAAGGGAAGGAAACAGTTCGATTCTGGTTTATCAAAGCTTTCATCAACAGTGACATGACTGTTGTTTTGAATTACAGTTTTTGTTGAGGTAAATATCACACGTAATGTGTTTTTGAGTATTCGGAGTTTGTAAAGTTATGAAATTAGTTTTTAGTAGAACGATTCAGCTTCACTCAATAAGAATTTCAGTACAGAAAACTGATTTTATCAAAGGATCGAATTTTTACTCTTAACTATGGATTCGATGTACAGTAATTTTTTTCGATTGATACGTCGATACCCATGTTCAGGTTACGTAGATAAATAAGTAAAATCTTTGCTGAACTACTGTCCAGGTAATTCGTAAATGTTTTATTCAACTTGCATTTCTGACACGTCCTCATGACTAAGTTTTTACCATATTGCTGGTAGCATTTGCCATTAGTAGCCAATTTCATAATAATATTTCATTATTAGATTTCTCTGTTTTGTCTGTGTTTTATAAGCCCGTTTGTTAGTTTCTAAAGTAAAATCCTTGAGTTACGTCACTTTTCTCCAGAAAGTCCGATATGCCTGTGGAATATGTTACAATCTTTTTAGTATATTACGCCTTGTAGACAAGTAAAACAGTAGAAAGAGTTATTGCTCTGGTTTTGCCAATCGAAAATAATTATAAATAAAAAAAATGACTAATGCCTTCATTGCATGAAATTGAGAAAAGCTGGAACATCGTAGTTTATAAAGTAAAAGCCACACTCCTCACATCAACACAAATCTGTGACACTTATTTGGCTGTCAAAACTTAATGAAAAGTGAGTCTGCTTCTGAAAAAAAAGTCCATATCAAATTATCCTGGGTAGAATCTGAAAAAGTTAATTATTTTTTCTAAGGTCTCTCCCACATTGAAATAGAAAATAAGCATGGGCATTTCCCAAGCAACCATCTGAGATCTTGACATTGACAAAATTAATGAATGAATAGTAATAGACCTATTACTTGGTAGATTCTGCCTCATGCCACTACTTAGTACTCAGTTCATCCGCTACCTACCAATTTTTGAGTATTAAATGAGATTGCGTCATTCTCTTGTAAATTTAATCAGTTCATAAAACTTTTGCAATTTGCTTTAATTAAACTTTAAATTTTTCACTTCAATGGATATTTTTAGTTTTATTCTAAAAGGGATATTTTCAGATTTTCAGTGCAAATGAAACAAAATTATGGTTCCAACATCATTGTTGACCTTTACCTCTTCTGTGGTAGTACTTGACGTGTCTTACTATTAAAAAAGATATTTGAGATTTGTTACATATTGTCAGCTTACTAGTGAAACATGATAAGTCAAAAAACATAGAAACTCGCCTACTGTGTTTCCCAAGAAGAAATCTAACCTTAAAAGAAAAAAGGATGTGGATATATATATATATATATATGGGTCATTCTTGTGAAATAGGAAAAATTGGCTTCTTAAAATTTTTTCAATCGAAGGTTTTTAAAACTTTATTTTTTTGGCCTAATAATTTTCTACCATGTTCATTAAGTAAATTAAAAATATCAGCAATCTAAATTATTAACATTTTGTTAAGGAAAAAAATATTTCAAAATATTGGAAGGCAGGACAATGACGAGCCTGCCAGGACAATGATGAAAATAGAAAAAAATATATAAATTTCTTGTTGAACATTTCATATGACCATGTATTTTTAATTCAGCTGATTAAGTACATACATAAAATTACTAGGAACATGACACTTCAGGAAATTATGGATTCCCGAATATTTAAGTATTATTAGAAAGTAGGAACATTGTGGATAGCTATTACTGCAACTTTTATGCTTTTTTAACAGTTTACGTGTTTTGCTGTGTGGTGTTAAATTACTGCAATCAATTCTCAGCTATTTTTGATCTGTAGTATTTCTTTTTGTATTTTTCCATTTGCCTTGTATATTTTTTTAATTTTTCTTCCAGTTTCCTTATACGAATGTAGGTCTCTGTTCTATTTCTTCTAACTTTTTTTCTTAACATTATCATCTCTTGTTGTGTCTGGGTTTGAAGAACTTGAAAGTTGAATATCTATACCGCTTTCACTTGGTTTGGGTAGCCAATTCTATCGGATGACAATTTCTTGTTCGATAGAGTTTTTAATTTTCTTTCCTATTTTTATAATTCCCCTTTTCTGCCTTGAACTCATTTTAGCTATAGGCTTTACCACTTTTTTCTTCTTTTGGTTAACATATATTTCACATGCCTCTTCAATTTATCTTGTATCAAACGTTATGGAATTTTTTTTAATATGCTCCTGACGACGTTTCTCAGCTAACCTTTTCTTTAACAACCTTTCCTCATATGTTTGTTTCTTTTTACCACTCATATCTGTCCATATATTGTTTACAACTTATAAAAAAGAGCATGCGATAAAGGATATTTAGTAATATCTAGACATTTTTAGGTGCAATGACAAAAACATTATGTTTTAAATAAAAGAAACAAATAAGTTTTAAAATTTCAAGCCCATTATAAGGTATTTTACTATTAAAAAAAATTACAATGGATAATAAATAAAATCAAAAGTTAATAGTTAAAAGTAAAGAATATATTTGTCTTCAGTTAATAATTTAAATATTTATAAAATACTGAACACAAAACATCATTTTCCTGTCTTGACATCATTGACTTGGTATGTTAAAGGCAGGACAATGATGGCCAGGATAATGATGAAATAGGCTTGTTCAGGGCTTAATGGATGAACCCTTAAAAATTTCAGTTTGAATTTCACACACATTTAAGAAATATCTTTTATACACTTGACAATAAAAAAAAATAAAAATTTACTACAAACATTTAATTTTTATCAAAGCCAGGAAAATGATCTTCAATAAACATAAACCTAGAACTCTGAACTTGTATGTGCTGACCAAAAAAAAGTTGATAACTTTTCAAGATGGCAGTTATTTATTTAAATAATCTCAACCCCAGATTACTTGAAAAGTATTCTTCTAACTCAGTGCTGTCATCTATTAATTGCCCACATAATGATATCTGAGATGCCAGGAAAATGATGATATTACTTGGGACAATGGTTATTGAAGTTACTTTTGGAAATTTTTGCAATATTATTTCCATTATTGTAACTAATAACCTTTCAGATGTATAAAGAATCAGAATAAATTATTTACAAGAATATATAAATAAATATTAAAACCCTAATGAATGAAGAAATTGTAAAATTTCACTCAGGGACATGCCAGGACAATGATATTTGATATTTTAAAGTTTTAAAAATGTATAAAATAAAAAAATATGTCATTAATTTTCTAATTCTGTAGATTATAAAAGTGATCCTAAACTATTCTTGAAAGTTGACAAAATCTTCAGAGTGATAGAATTCTATAAATTTTGAAGGGACATGAATTTTGCCTATTTTGCAAGAATGACCCATATATATATATATATATATATATATATATATATATATATATATATATGTCATAATAACAGAAATCATAAGCCTGCAGTCGTGACACAGAGTGGCAAGAGTGGTCTAGGCAACAGGATAAGGATTATCCATTGGAGGGGAGTGTAGTGCTGGTTCCATAAAAAGAGACATAAACAAAATCTCTAACAAAATCTTTATTCAATAACGAACTGGTAAAATCATAACTGGTGTGAAGGTTATTGAGGGGACAGAGCCCTGAACGGTTCTGAAGCTTCCTATTCTAAGGAGCTCATGGAAAAAGTGTATATTTCAAAATGAATTCACCAGTGAGGACAAGAAGTAAAAGAAAGATTATTGGACAGGGAATCTATCTAGAAATTTCATTGGTAGAGGTCGGGAGTTAAGCAAAGAGGTAATTTTATCTCACAGGCGATTTGAGAGGGAAAGTCTTCTTGGGAGGTCCAGTCATACTGGGAGGTGAAAGGGAATGGCAAAATATATGACCTATTGGACAAATAAGAAGAAACACTGAAAGGGAAGTGGGTTGATTAAGGGACTGGTCTCTGGTGAGAATTGTATTAAGGGGTTATTTTTAGGTATCGTTTCATATATATATATATATTACCAGAAAAGGCTAAAAAACATGCATTGAAAATTTTGACTTTGTGTGTTTCACTTATTTGCCGATAATCTTGTGAAGTACCCAATGTCTGCTTGAAGAATGAATTTTTAATGCAAATTTAACAAGCTTTAGCAATTTAAACTTAAAAGTAATACAATCTACATTAGGTTTCCATTTTGTTATTAGTTAAACTACTGCTATGTTATATGAATATCCATAGCCCTTGCTGGTCATCGAATATTCCAATGCCCTTTTTGAAAAAAAATTACAAGCTGGGCTTTGAAGATATACATGGATTGTTTATGAATGAACTTAATCTGTGACAGTTGAAGCATGCAACTTTTTGCAATCATTAAAGATTCTGTACCTACAAACTTTATAGTGTATCTCTGAGATAATCTCTACATAACTATGTAATACCAATCTGCCTAATCCATAAATCCATGGTGTAATCTAATTGACTCCCTTACTTCATTAATGAATGTTTCATTTTTTTTTTAATTTCATTTTATCCATTTATTGATAAATGGATAAATGGACTCATTTATTATATCCATATATGTTCATATTCCAGATTGAAATATCTTTTCAAAAGTATGAATACTGTTGCTCTTCCTATTTCCAATATTGCTACCAAAGAATGGTTGCTATCACGGAAGGAGAATATCAGGCCATGGAGTCAATTCCTGGATTTCAAAATGTTTCATGTACCTACCTCGTTTCCAAAATGCACCACTAGAGTGGTTCGAAACATTGAATATTTTCAGAGCAATTATATTATTGTATTTATTGGGCTCATACTTTACTGCATGTGAGTATCTTATTTCTGCTTATCACTCATTTTTGAAGTTGTTATAAATAAACTTTCAATATAATTTTTTTTTTCAAAATCACTTAGGAATGAACAATTTGAATTATTCTTTTCAATCCATTTTTATTGTTTGATATTGTTTAGTCTCTTGCTTAGAAATATAGATTGACTGTTAATGGCTAGTAAGAAATAAATTTTAATTCATTTGGACATATTAGTGATTATATCTTAGTGAATTACATGTGGAACATAGTGATTTATATGTTCTAAGAAGACAAAAATAAGGAATCAGCTGATATTTCCTGCAAAAATATAATCTAAAGCCCTTAATGTTTTTGTTAGTTGTGCATGCTGTGAATATTACTTTAGGATCTTATTTTATTTATTCACATCATCACATTCTGTGATAATCAACCCTTGTTAAAACCACCATTAGTATTAATTTATTTCTTCCATTATGTATTTCTACTCAGTTGCCTCAAAACAATAATATTTCCCTATAAAATCCCTATTTAAAGTTTCTTTTCTTTTATGTTCATTGAATGGATTAATTTCATTTATAATAACAATGGAATTTGCATTTAATACAATTACTTTTTTCAGCTTGACTTCTCCCCTGCTTCTTATAGCCATTGCTGCTCTGCTTGGTTCCTGCTATATTATTAAATTGAGAAATGACTCCAAAGAAATCATTTTATTTGGTAAATTTATTCTGTACTTCTGAAAAATTAAAACATGAATACTCAAATTTTCATGCGAGTGAAACATAATCTATTAAGAATCATTTTATGTTTCTAAAGTGTGACGAACTTTTTTTAACTTCGTATTTTTAATTTGTTTCATTTACATTTGATGTAACCTTTAAAATCATGACACTTGTAAATTTTTCTGGTTTAGTGTATATGCTAGTGTATTTGAGTACATAAGGTTGTTTAGTTAATGGGGTTTCATGTTATTCATGCACTCTATCTTATATACATATAATTTATTAATCCTTTTTTTTTTTCCTCTTTCATTCTGATTTAGGTCAAAGATTAACCTTAGCTCACCAATATGCCCTTGTGTCTGTAATATCATTTCCATTGTTTTATTTAGCTGGTGCTGGTCAAGTTGTATTTTGGATTTTAGGTATGTAACTATTTTTTTATGTCATTTTTTATTAATGTACATTGTTTTCAGACATTTAAATATTTTGTAAAATTGACTCAATTTGCTGTTTCTTATATTTTTGTAACTTCAAAGTCACTATCTGAGCATTTTTCCCTTGCATATTAATCCATTTCTCCTTTTATTTTAATTTCTCTTGAGCTGTTTGTTCAATACCGGAATTGTATTTTTAAACTAATTTTTTTATCTATTTCAAATCAGTTTACAAGGATTTATATTTAATTATTTACAAACTTTTGATTTCCTTAAATTGTAACTGAAAGCAGTATTTTTATTTTGATTAGCAATGATTTTGAATGACTAAAAGGTGCTTCCTCATTATCCTTAAAGTTAAAATTAAACACAACACAAAAAGACTAGTTGATTTCATTTATAATTTTTAAATTAAAATATAAAATTTATACATTGAAGAGTGTTTTGGAATGAGTTTTTATTCTTTTCTACAAAGGGCGTTCCATAAAAACTGATGGTAAAATCATAAAAAAATCAAAATATATATTTACAGAAAAAAATATGTCATTCTTTTTCAAAATACCTTCCCTCAGATGATATGCAACGTTCCTGTTGTTCAACCCACTTTTCAAAACAAGTAGGGAAGCCTTTTTCTGGAAGCTGCTTCAAAGAACCCTGCACTCCTGAAATAACTTCAGAATCTGTATTAAATTTTCTACCACTGAGCTTCTCCTTCAACGTCGGAAACAGCCAGAAATTGTATGGTGCGAGATCTGGACTGTAAGGGGGATTTGACATTATTTTAATATTTCATTTACTAAGATATTGCTGAACAGAAGTAGCAAGATGCGGGCGAGCATTGTCGTAATGTAGTGTCCAATTCCCTACCAGTTCATGTCGCTTTCTCAATATGTGTTGTTGCAAAATTTTCAAAACTGAAATATAATATTCACCATTCACAATAGTTTTTGGAGGCACAGCATGCTGTTTCCATACACTTGTTGCGGACTTCGTAAAGGGATCAAAATTAGGCACCCAAGTTTCATCACATGTTATTACAGTCTTTTGAAATTCGGATAATTTTGAATCTGTTTCCACTCACAACATTGCTAAATTCTTGTTTGCATTTGCTCTTTAGTAAGGTGATGAGGGACCCATCTGGAACAAACAAGGCGAAGCTGTAAATTATTGCGTAGAATGTGAAATATCGATGTTTTTGAAATGTTAGTTGATGCCGCTCCTCACATGTCATTTGCCGATTTTCTTGCAAGATTGACCACACAGTGTTAACATTTCAATCATTCACAACACTTTCTTGTCGACCAGGCTTAGGAGCCAGTTCTGTAGACAAACGTCCTTTTTTGAAATCACCATGTCATCTAAAAATCGTAGACTCACCAAAACATTTGTCTTTGTAAGCCTCTTTCATTAACTTAACTATATCTGGAGCTGTTTTGCCCAAGCGATGGCAAAATTTTATGGCAGAACACATTTGGTTTTTTAACTTTAAATCACTCACCTCCATTTTTGTAGGGCAAATGAAAACAGTTCTTTAAACAAGAACGAAACTAGGAAAATAAAATCGTCTGCTTTGTTTAGAATATTTATAATTGTACAGTTAGCAGTTTGAAAAAATCACCTGCACTTTTATTTTTTAGTTTCACGGTGTTGCCACTACGTAAAAAAAAAAAAAAAAACATATGTTTTATGGTATGTCCTTTGTATATTTTCAGCATACAAAAAAATTGTTACACTATCAAATTCCATAAAACTGTGGGAGGTTCATTTTGTGCTTCAACCTGTAAAGCTTAATTATCTAAAATTTACCTTACATATATTGCTCAATTTAGTTCATTAAATTTCCATCCATTTAAGTCAGCTCTGTTTAAAAGGTATTTTACTATTTTTGTACTCTCAATTTCTAAATACTAGTGGTCTGAATTTTTATTTTTACATCTTCCTCTACTCGTTATTTAAATCATAGTTTCCCAAACTCTCTTAGCTTCATGCCAATAGACACCCCTCTAGAAAACTATCTCAACTTATTATTAAGTGCTAGTGGAGCTGTACATATATATTTTTTAATTTCATCAAAATATTTATGTAGCTGTGTGTGTAACTTTATAATTTGAAAAAGCTAGTTTGAAAATTAAACTTACAGCTGAAAATGTTTAGCTATTTTTTACATGATGAAATAAAAAATATAGCTGTTAATGAAAAGGCTTAAGACAAATCGGTAGTTCTGGTGTGCTACCGATTTTGCTCTTCAATGCCGGCTGTATTTTCAACAGCTGTATCCTTATATCTCCACAGTCAACTGTTTTCAGTGTGTTTTTATGGTTGTATGAATAAGTATTAACTTTAATCATTTTAGGCAACAAATTTTTTTAGCACATCATTGCCCTATCTTGCCTTTTAATGCCCCCTTTTCCCCTCGATTCAGCATTGCCACCTCCCAAGATTCCGTTGGCACCAACAAGGGGGCAGTAGCATTCACTTAGTGAAACTATGATTTAAATTATTGAGTTTACTTGTTAATATTTTCTACTGTAGTAGTATCAGATTTTAATAATCTAAATCAAACACTACAAGTTATGACATTAAATGTATTTTTTCAGGAGCTTCATTTTTCACTATCATGCTCCATGCAACATTATATTCTATCGAACAAAGTGTGAAAGATGAAGACGACTTTGATCTTCATATGGCTTCTGTTTAATTTCCTTTTAACAGATTCTTTACTTACTTGGATGTTCCTTGTGTTAATTTATTAAGTAGTTGTATTCAGGATATTGCATATCTATACATATGATGTGAACAGAGGACACCTTCTTTCAGGGGCTTCCTTTTTTTTCATTATGCTGCATGCTACAATCTACGAGATTCCTTCAAATGCTGATGTTGACGAGCTAAAAGAAGTACTGGAAATTGTGTGATGTGTGTTATTTATGAATTAGTTTCACATGTATTTATAGATATTCCTGTTTGACTTGTTTTAAAAACTATTCAAGTTTTGTTTGTTTTTTCTGCATGTTTAATATATAACTGCTGGATAGTTTATTAGGAAGGTATTCTTTTGCATTGTTAAGTTGGAAATAAATTTATTTTACATTGCTTCAACATCTGTGTTCTTAATTTATTCCTGAAAAATTAGTCATGATAACTTAAGCATTATATTCATCAAACACTCGAATGTCATATTGGACTAGGCACAAAAGTATCATTGGAACGCTATATGATATGCCTTCAAAATTGACTTATAATGCACTAGCCTCTGCGTAGCTAGCCTGGCGTTGCCCGTGCCCTTCGCAAACCAACACCACAGGCAACGCCGGGATGTAAGGTATTAATCTGGTGTAAAATTTTCCACAGATTTCAAATCTGTCCAAATGGGCGTCAGTTCTTTTCGTAGAGGTCACATTGCCCATGTGGTGGTTTGTTTTGCAAACCAAAAAATATAAATATTTAATTGAAAAATTATTTATTAAAAGAAAATTAAACTTATAAGGTTCTAATTAAACTTATCTAGTGTCAAATTTTCCGCAGATTTTTCAAATCTGTTAAAATTTTCCATCTCTCTTTAACAATTCCGTTTTTACTAAAAAGAACTAAATAATGCCTGCCAAAAAGTTTTTTATTTTCTTTCGCTGAAATCGTAAGAGGGCTGGAAATGTAATTTGTTTATTTTTGGAACACGAATGGTAGCGTGACGTGACGTAACATTCTTTTGCAAAAATATAAACGATGTATTCAATTTAAAAATTGTATTTATTTAAAGAAAATCATATATTTAGGTATCAGTCTAGTGTGATTTTTTCTGCAGATTTCATATCCGTTGAAATTTTTACTCTATCTTTAATGGTCTAGGAGATGGAAAAAAGAACTAAATAACTAAAGTTAAAACTTTTTTTTTTTTTATCGTCTGCCGGAAAATCATTCCTCTGCGCAAAATGAAAATGGTAAAATAATAAATTTAGAATCTGTCATCTTTATGCTGTTGCCATTCCAAAGAAAACAATGATAATTAAATTTCATTAAATTAATTTTAAGATTTTCTAGATTGAATTTTAAAATTCACTGTGACCCTAAAATTGCATAAAATTCAGAATACATGTGTGCCAAATCCCATTACTTTAAGTGCCATAGATTCGTCAGGACTTTGAGTGCAAGAAACAGACAAGCACTTCCTTTTATAATAGTAGAGATTAATTACATTAAGTAGTTTTGCATTGTGTTTTCTGAATTTGAGTAATGTCATTTGTTGATTTTACTTTAAAACCTTGATTTCTCTTATTAAAATCTGGGGTTTTCAATTCTAATGCTTTCATTACAATTTACTGTAAATACTTTAGATTTAAAATTATGAAAACCTACTTTAATATTTAAAATTATGAAAACCTACTTTAATATTTAAAATTATGAAAACCTACTTTAACATTTAAAAAGACTAAAAATATTTCTAGATGATGTGGGATAAACATGTGTAATAATGACTTGATTGAATGATTCTGTTTTTAAAGTATTAAAATTATGTTAATATTTATATTGTATCTTTATTCTCAAATAAGTATTAAAATAAAAATAGTTCTGTAAGTAGCCTTAGGTTGCTGTATTAAGAAAGTAAAATATGTTTTCTTTTCTTTGTCAATTTTAAAACTATATATTGCTAAGGAATGAATTAATTTAATGGGTTGTCGATTGAAATTTTTGAAGGCACAAGACTGAAAAACTTAATTAATCCTTACAAACATAATTTTTCTGACATCTCATAAAATTATTTTCTAATCTACTGGAAAACCTAATAATATTGAAAATAAGACAATCAATATAACTTTAAAAATTGGGGAAAGGTCAATAGATAAATCTATTACTCATTTATTTCTAAAGCACTCTCTTGTATAATCTTAAAATTTATTTTAAATTTAACAGCAAGAAAGTTAGTTTTGATACATTGAAAATTTCCTTTTCAAACATCTGGGTAATAAAAGTAATAAATCTCTTGTGCTTTTACCAGTAAAATTTTTTTATTTAGCTACACGGTTATAAATGAAACTTACTTTCTTCCCAAACAGCTTTCTGCCCCTGTTTTGTATTTACAATGTTATTTAAACGTTTGACTTACATACTGAACACTGAAACATACCTGTTCAACAAACATGACAAATGCTTTTAAAAAATTCAGCTAAAACAAAATTCTGATAATTAACCACAAGAGCCAAACATCCTTTCTAATGTATACACATGTTTACAGTGGCATATCTAATTCATTTGTAGATTATCCATTTGAGTTTAACCCAAACAGCTCTGATTGTCTCACTGTAATGCTCTTTATTCTTTGTAAATATTGTTCAACTCTTCTAAGATATATTATTTTGGTAAAACATTCAGGAACTGAAAAAGACGTATGTATTTAAGTTGCAAATGCATTTTTCAATCTAAAAAATTGAATATCCTGTGATAATATTGGTAAAGGAAGGAATACACTGTGAGGAATTGCCTGTTTTCTGACTATTCATCAGTTGATACAGTTTACTATATTATTTCTCTAGTTAGGGATAAATGATATAATTCCATTCAATTTATTGATCCATTTCTAAAATGTCCTTACAATACTTTGTATTTCTTTCACTCAAAAAATAAATGGAACAGCATACAAAAAATTTGACATGACAGTGAAAGGAAATCAATACGATAAGTGACACTTGCACAATGTTTTGAACTTCAAATTCCAGATTGGATGAGAATCACCTAGTCTGCCCATGCCTGTACTCTAACAGACCCGGAACCTCCCAAAGCTCAGGAATGCCATAGACATAATGATTTGAGCCACTACAATTACCATAGGAACAACTTTGTATTTCCTTATTTAGCAAAATTCAAAAACGATTTTTTTTCTCCGATAAGTATTCTTATTTTTAAGTTTTTTTCATGAAACTTTGGTAATTAACGATCATGAGTCTGAATTAGTTTAGAAGAATGATTGTAGTAGGAGTTAGTGGACTGGGATCTATCAAATCGATAGAGAAGAATAAAGTTTGTAGCAAATACTTTTTAATGGGAATACATCTCGAAATTTGATCCTGTATAAGGGTCTACATAATCTAGCTATCCAAAAAAATGGCAACATTTTTTAATGATCTCGTAAACTACAAATTATAACCTAATTATTTTAATTTTGTCAGAGGGTTTATGTCTATATCTTAAAGGGTAGGTTTTGCTTCCGCATGAACACTAAAAAGGTTCACGCGAATGCGCTACGCTCTGTGGTGGCGTTTGGCCAGTGTAACTACACTCATTGCCATAAAAATTTTTGCACTGTGAGGATTCATTGATGAAGGCCATCCATTTATCCTCCCAATGCGAAATCTTAACCCCCGACGGAGTTCGCCAAGGGGCACAGGTGCGAACCACTACGGACAATGGAGAGTCGCCAGTCTGTCTGGACTATTGACACTAAGAAGTCGTTCTTCTACGCCTTTATTTATTACTATCACCAGCTTGGGTTGAAAAAGCCGAGAGCGGTTAGATGACCCGACGCCAGATACGAGGCCAATGACAGACCCAACGGAGTGACATCAGAGCCAACCAGGACCAGCCCCGCCCAGCGGCCGGAGCGCGCCAAAATCCGAGCCGAGGAATCGTGAGAAGAAAACTATCAGTTTGACTTGATCTCATCCTGAGGTGCGTCGTTCTCAGAGACCCTTACAGATCGACCAAATTTCTCCCCTTTTGAGAAATTATTTTGGAGTTCGGTGTGACCTCGCCCTGAGAGGACACCAACTCAGAAGCCTTGAAAGGCTGAACACTAAAGTCCCAGCGACTTTATTTGGAAGGAACATCCTAGAGTCCTGGTGTAGACCGTCACCAGACGTCGGTGTGGATCTGTGTCGCCGACGAAGTAATCTCCTCCCGAGATAAATTTGTACGAGCGTAGTGCCGTTATACTACTCTAGATCTGTTCTTCGGTGTAGACTTTTCTTCTGCTGGAGACTTTTCTTCTGTTAGTTAGAATTGAGCTGAGACAACCTGTCCGATCTAATTATTACAGACCTATGTCTAATTTCCGAATCGTGTACATAAATTATTAATCAAGAAAACTGTAAATAAATTCTTATATTAATTAAGCTAGACTGTTCTCTGTCGATTCATTCGTCTGCACGCTACCCAGAGAATTCGTTACAGCACCAAGAAATAATTGTGGGATCGTAACGAAATTTGGCATGAAGGTACATGTCTTCCAGATATGCAAATGATTAGAAATGAAGCGTGATTACGTAATGCCACTAGAGTGCGTTGAACTTCGTTCTCCTTGGAGTATAAAACAGGTAAGCAGAGGTTGTTTGAGTGTATCTTTTGCAAAGGAAACACTGAGGTAGTCATATCGTTACGCCGCCATCGAAGACAATATGAGCAGCTGTCAGAGTTTGAGAGGGGAAGAATCATCGGGTTGATGGAAGCTGGATGGTCAACTCGGCGAGTAGCTCGTCAAGTAGGCCGTTCTGATTTTACTGTGAGGAGGTGTCATTTACACGGCGACCAGGCTCAGGACGCCCTCGACAGACCAGTCATCGAGAAGACCGTCACATCATACGAAACACACGCGTAGAGTCAACTGCCTCATGGCCGATATCCAGACACAGGTAGCACCTGCACTACGGGCCCCTGTGTCCTCCCGAACCATCGCAAGGCGCCTGGCTGAAGGACATCTGGTATCGCGTCGCCCATTACAGATGCTGTCAATTACACCCACCGACGCCGCCGTTTGGAGTGGTGTCGCGCACGACCTGATTGGACTGCAACGGAATGGAACCAGGTCGTCTTCAGCGACGAATCTAGATTCAATTTGAGCAGTGATGACAATCGTGTTCGTGTGTGGAGGCCCCGTGGTAAACGCCTCAATCCTGCTTTCGCCTTACAGCGACACGCCGCTCCCACAGCTGGTGGGATGGTATGGGGTGCCATTGCTTACGATACAAGGTCACCCCTAATATTGATCCATGGCACAATGACAGCCCAGCGGTACGTCCATGACATCCTTCAGCCACATGTGATGCCACTCATGACAGGGCTCCCAGGAGCCATTTTTCAACAAGACAATGCTCAGCCACACACAGCAAGGATGTCACAAGACTGCCTCTGCCACATTACCACTCTTCCCTGTCTTGCTCGATCCCCAGATTTGTCACCAATAGAGCAAATCTGGGATCATTTGGGACGGCAAGTTGGACACCCTACGAGTTTGGTCGAACTAGAGGCGCATTTACAGCAACTGTTGGAACGAGATGTCTCAGGATATCATACGGAACTTGTATGCCTCAATGCCCGCTCGTATCGCATCGTGCATTCGTGTTAGAGGGGGTCCAACAGAGTACTAAATCTTCCGTTAATTTGTACTTTTTTCTGCAATAAAAATGATAACGTTTCTTTGCTTTACTAATCACTTATATCAAAGTAGTACTTACATGTGTAAAATGTCGTTTCATTTTGACGACTTTTTCTTGTATGCGCAAATTTTTATGGCAATGAGTGTATTTCGAAGAGAAGGAGTTGAAATTGATACTGATTTGTAGATAAAAACTTGGTAAATTTTTAGTTAACGTCGTACTAGAGCAACACAACGGGCTATTGACGACGGTCCGGGATCAATCCCTTAAGGGAAAGATCGAGGACAACACCTAGTAATTTTGATAATAATTGGTAATTTTTTTAGTTAACGTCGTACTAGAGCAACACAACGGGCTATTGACGACGGTCCGGGATCAGTCCCTTAAGGGAAAGATCCGAGGACAACACCTCGTAATTTTGAATCACGGTCAGATGACGAAGCAACACCTGAGCTGGCATCGCACTCTCCAAACTTCCACACCAACCCAACGATCAAGACTATCAGCATCGTGACCATAGCTATATGGTCAGGATGCTGATAGTCTTGATCGATCATCCTGGGCACATAAAAAGG
The DNA here is from genome assembly GCA_947359465.1 of Metellina segmentata. Classification (NCBI taxonomy): domain Eukaryota; kingdom Metazoa; phylum Arthropoda; class Arachnida; order Araneae; family Tetragnathidae; genus Metellina; species Metellina segmentata. The sequence goes on along the minus strand of OX375873.1, from coordinate 91,233,071 downwards.
TAAATATTGCTCTCTATTTTTATATCCTGTATAACATACAGCACTGGCGATCCGCGAGCTGAATTTGACTGGTAAGGTAAAGGTAAAGGTAATTTTAGTTAGAGCAACACAGCGGGCTATTGACGACGGTCCGGGATCAGTCCCTTAAGGGAAAGATTCGAGGACAACACTTCTTAATTTTGAACCATGGTCGGATGACGAAGCAACACCTGAGCTGGCACCCCACTAATCGGCACAGGTTCACACTATGTAACTTTTCTTGTCCTTTCTGGGTGTATCTCTCTCTTTTATGTAACAAAGAAATTTTCCCCTAGAATGTCAATTCACTAGATGTGGGGGAGAACTCCTCTCTTCAACCACTTGGTGTGAAAGTTTGGAGAGTGGGGTCACAGCTCAGGTGTGATTTTGTCACCTGACCGTGGTTTCAAAATTATGTGGTATCCTCAGATCTTGCCTGGCCGCAGATTAGCAAGTTGAAAGCTGCGAGTTCAAATCCAATTAAACACTGTCGTACACAAAAGGTTATGTGTGTGTGTGTGGGGGGGGGGGTCATTGGTCACTTTTAGTTAACGTCGTACTAGAGCAACACAACGGGCTATTGACGACGGTCCGGGATCAGTCTCTTAAGGGATAGATCCGAGGACAACCCGTCGTAATTTTGAACCACGGTCAGATGACGAAGCAACACATGAGCTGGCACCCCACTCTCCAAACTTCCACACCAACCCAACGTGAATGTGTGTGTGGGGAGAATGTTATATCTGGCCTCAAATGTCCTCACGTTGGCGTGGTGTGGAAGTTTGGAGAAACTGGGTTCCTGCTCAGGTGTTGCTTTCTGTCCGTTATTCAAAAATAGGTGTTGTTTTATCGGTCATTCCCTTGGGGATTCATCATTGACAATTGCCCATTATGTTGTTCCATTTTGACGTTAATTAAATACCTACCTACCAACCTTACCTGTACTTGAACCAACCAACCAACCAACCGTATTAATAATTATACGAAATAAAACGAAACTCGAAAATATATATTAAGATCTGGCAGCAGTCTAGATCGAAGTCACGAGCAAATAGTAAACATGGCGTTTTCTGCACCGAAATTAATATTTCCATTTATAGTGTTTTTCATAGGTAATAATTACTATTATACAATTTGTAAGTTTTCAAAGGAAGTCATAAGAGTATCACACAACTTTTTGTGCCCAAAATTTTATTCAGTAGTTTGATCTTTTAATTTATAAAGTTACTAAGTATCATTAATAACACATTAAAAAAAAACTAATGTTTAACTTCATTTTCAAACTTCCATAATTATCACTATTTTGAAATTGAGTATATACATGACAGATAATATTCAAATCTGTTAACAAATTCCCTAATTTTTACTAATAGCATCAGTTACCTAAAGTAAAGAGCAGTAGAAATAAGTTTTTATGTGAGTTCAATAGTTTTTACAACTAGTAACTAATTTTAAAGGTCAGGTAAATAGTGAGATGACAAATATTGCTTTTTCATTTTGAAATCATATTTTTATGTGTGGATTTAAAATCGATATTCTGTGAGTTGATCTTCGTACTTATGGTGAAATTATTCAATTATAAAATTGAATATCTCATGGTTTATTAATTTAAATTGTCATTATTTGAACAATTTACTTATGAAAAAATTTTAATAAGGAAACAATTCATAAAAAATCAAATTCTTGTTTTTGACTTTGGGAACCAACGCCCTGTGCATTGGTTTCAACTTATAATGTTTTTAAATGTGTTACATTCTTATGTTTTCTGTGTACAGCATCTACTCTGTGTACCTATATCAGTTAAATAAGATAGTACTTTTCATGTAGTCTATTTGCTGCATATTCTCTATTTCCATTTATTATCAATATCAATTGAATAAGAAAGAATTTTTTCATGCATTTGATTTGAACATTTGTTAAATTTGGTGTCCTGTGCTTAATATTGGTTTCTTAATCCAATTTTCTGTCATGTTTTAAATAGTTAGGTATTATTGAGATTAAGTTTAACAAATACAATGATTCGAAAGTAAAATAATAATTATTTAAAATAATTAATAAAATTTTAAAATTATGAAGTGATAAAATTTTTCTAATACAACTGGATAAGGTGTGATCCTAATTGGAAATATATAATTGAAAGGTGTTTTTTTTTTATCGAATTAACATGACTGAGTGAAAGTTTTCTCAATTAAGATAATTTAGTGTGCACATACATTTTAGAAAACGAATACCTAAGTGCATTTTGATTTGAAATGATGCAATGCAAGTACAAGAAAGGACAAACTATAATTTTTGAAAAAAGGTAGTTGAAGAGGTCACTAAAAATCATGTGTTCAGATTCACACAAATAATGGGGTCTTAAGTTTTAAGCTCTGAAATTTGGGACTCATTAAAACTTATAAGAAACAAAAAGCATTATAAAATAAGACTACTAAGAATTTGACTGAGCTTTTTATCTCATCCATTGCTTAGAAACATGAATAACGTAAATTACTATGAGGATAACCAGAAACCAGCAGTCTTAATTTAATTTCACAATTTTGTGCTCAACAGCACAGAGGAGTAAAAGGAATCCATCTTTTGCTGTGTTCTGTACACATGAATAGTCAGAATCTTACCCACTTATCCAAAGCACAATTACATTTGATTGTTATGTAGTGAATACTATGACTTTATTGCAATTGATGCTTTCCATTTGACAAATGCATTTTGGTCAATTTTTAACATTACTTTTCAACCATTATAGTGTTTGGTATAATTTCAACATTTGACTATTTTATATTTTGCAGGCTTGGCCTATCAGTCTGAGGCTGTTGAGGAGCTAGTTGTAATTTATGCTCCAGAATCAATAAAATTCACCTCAAGTGAACCTGTCCGCTCAAGTTACTTAGGGGACATTTTTTCTTCTATGCTTGGCTATACAATTAGAAGTGTAAGTAATTTTTCTATGAAAATTGTTTTATTTTTGGATTTTTGTGTTATTTATGTTTGCTGTAGAATTGTAAATTTATCAGCAAGAAAGATGAATATGCAGCTTAACACAAAATATTAAGGAACTTTATGAAAGTATATTTGATCTTACCTGCTTTATTGTAGTTTACTTTTCTCAAAAGTTAATTATTTTTAGGATGAGCAAATTTAGTTTGGGCTCAAAATAAATTTATTCAAAAATGATTGTCCCTCAGTATTATATACCGAGTGATAATAATGAGTAATATACACAGCTCTTTTCCAGAAGGATAAGATGGAAGCAGCTTACAAGTAACACCTTTATTAGGCTCGATCTAGTTGACGATACATATACAAGTACGCAGTCGATCTATACATGGCGCACTTTCTCGAACACATACAAAGCAATGATTGCAGCGCATGTGCTGTGCAGGCTTCCTCTTCTTCATGAGTGTGTTGCCAGATTCTATTTACATGATATATAACACTCCTCAGCCTAGGATGTAAAACTATAAAAATAATTTATCAATAATAACTAATTCAAATTTATTTCCAAATGAAAACAAGTTTAAGTAAAGCAGTTCTGTACCATTTCTGTGGGTCAACCAAGAAAATTTGTGCTGTTTTAACCTTTAGACAATAGCCAGTACATTTGGAGAGTGTGGTGCCAGCCCAGGTGTTGCCTCGTCATCGGACCATGGTTCAAAATGACGTGGTGTTGTTCTCGAATCTTTCCCTTAGAGGATTGATCCCTGACCATCGTCAATAGCCCATTGTCATTGTGTTGCTCTGGTATGCGTTAATTAACCAATTACTACAGCTAGTACCCCAGTTGTACTGTGAGACTTTCCTTTCTTTTACTCCCTTTTAAGTGACTAATCGCCATTGGCAAGCTGTCAGTGATTAGCCCTCATTAGGGTCGTTCCTTTTCCTCAAAGTCCTGCCCCAGCGTTCATTGTGCAAACTCGGGGAAACACAGAGAGTCAAGCCAGTGATATCTCTAGCCATGATCAAAAGGTTAAGCAATAGAGAAAAACTTTTCATAACAAAAATCAAACAATACTTCATTTAGAAAAGTAGTTACATTCATCTTATTACCTTTTCCCAGCAATGTAAGAACTTTTTTTATTAAAGTTTTCCTCATTGGTGTCAAAAACATACTTCAACTCTCTTTCGACATATTGTCAATTTTGAAATCACTGATTTTGTGAATGGTTGTCTATTACAAAGAAAAACTTATCTGGTTGCGAGATGTCTGGAATATGGGGGATAGAGTGGAGTTCCCAGCTAAGTCTGATAATCCTTTCCTTGGCAGCTTTTGCTATGGGTGGTCTGGTATTGTCCTGGTGGGAAGTAAAAATCCATTGCAACTGTGCTGAGTAGACTTCACATGTAACGTCTTCTTAATTGGGCTGAAGCATAAAGTGAACTATCCCAGTGGTGGTCTATGTAAAGCAAAGCACCTTTTTGTTGGTGGATACTGAGTTTTACACTCAATAAGTCTTTTGATGACAATGCTTCATGTTGCTGTATTGTATCTACTTTTCATCGCATGTGATAAAAAATTGTTAGCTGTTTGATCTTGAGAACTTACTTAGTTTCTGTGATTTTCTGAGCCAATACAAATGGATGGCTTCATAATCTCACATTCAGACACTTTACAAGTTGTTGACAAGTTGACATGAATATGACTAGTTTGGATTCTTTAGCCAAGTCGCATGGAGACCTGATGGTCTTCTGGAATGAGGAGTGTCTGAGAGTTTATGTCTCATTTCTAGATGGAAATTTCTGGAATATCTTCTGACCATGATATTCACTCGGTGCATAATCTCGAAATGTGGAGGATATTTACAAAGCAGCCTCTGAAGCCTTAGTGCTCCATTTGAATTCATAAAGGAAACAAACCTGAATAATTAACTATAACAATGTCATACCAAGGTCACTTTTCAAAATTTTTAAGTTATTCATTGTTAAGTTTAAGTGGGGAGATTCATGGCTTTTAGAACATTAACTTGGTGTCTATTGAACTCATCTCTCTATATTAAAAAAAAGTTACCACCGCCGCAGGATTGAAAACTGTGTTGTTTAGCTCGATTCTTAAACGATTTTCCGCGAAAGTACTGATTGGAAAAAAACGAAATTAACATGATTTGTTCTTCATCGTATTCCCTGGACAATTATTAAGATTTTTTTCCGATGCGGCTATTAGTTTAGGGTTTATTAAGTGTCAAAATTGAAGATGCGAAATTTCTTCCGCGAGAGAGCAAAACACATACAAATTTTCAGTCTTCAGCCGTGAGTTTTTTTTAAAGAGTACCTGTGAACGTAAATTTTTGCAGCACGTCGAGTTTTTTTTTGAAATTTCAATTTGGTTCTTGATAGGATTTTTTTGAAATTCGGGAAAAATCAGGACATTTTTGTTACTTTTTTTTAAAACTGCCGTATCTATATTTTATTACTATTAGTTTTTAATTTTTAAAATATCGCAGTATACCTCAGAATGTACTCTTTCTTACTGTACTATTATTTTTGAAATCAGTTAATAATTAAATTGGATGCAATCAAAAGTTGGTCATACAAAATTCGGAATCTTTGGATATTTTCGCTACTTTTTGTTACAACCGTTAACTAAAACTGTCAAATCTATATCGTATTACTATTAGTTTTTTATTTTGAAAATTGCGCAGTATACCTCAGACTATACTCTTTCTTACGGTACCATTATTTTAAAAATTGGTTCATAAATAAATTTGATGCAATCAAAAGTTGGTGACACAAATTTCGTATTTTTTATTTCGCGGAGCAAATTCGCGGAGCTTTTCAGGGTTGTATTTATGACTATCGGGTTTGCCAGATATCAAATTTATCGTAACAACAATTGCCATAAAAACAATTTCTTTTTATTTGGCGAGGAAAAAGGCTCGCTTTTTTCCCTCTGTTCTCAGACGGTTTACCGGGGAAGTACAAAGTACACATCGTAAAGTTTGGAGATTAACAGGGTTTACTTAAAATTGTACAGGGAACAAGATGCAGAAGATTTTTTACTCATGCGGCTATTAGTTTAGGGTGCATTAAGTGTTAAAGTAAAAAAGAGTGAAATCATTTGCGTAAGAGGTATTGGTTTGCGAAGCAAACCAAACGGGATTGTGTAGCAATCCCAGGGGGTCGGCGAGCAGGTGGCGAAGCCCTCACTGTGACGTTATGGACCGTAAAGTGAAATCAGGATAATACAAATTATTCAGATAGTTTCACTCTGCGAAAGGAATGTTGGTTTGCGAAGCAAACCAAATGCCTTTTGTAAAAGGAGTGTTGGTTTGCGAAGCAAACCATATGGGATTGTGTAGCAATCCTCGGGGGTTGGCGAGCGTAAGCGAGCAGGGGGCGGAGCCCCCTAGTCATAAACAAATATGGGATTGTGGAACTTACAATTCTATGAGAAATTGCAGCAGAAAATCTTGGGCATGGCCTATTAGTCTGAAGTATAGGTGAAAATTAAGAAATTTTGTAAGTGCCCAGTGGCTATTGAACTTAACCTTATTTTATTCAGTGGCCACTTACGAGAATTCATATTTTTTGTAGATTTTCTCACTCTGCGAAATACCAGCACTATGAAATACCACAGGTGCATGTGCTAATCTTCAGCCTTCTCTTCCTAGATTACTTCAGGTTTTTTTCCCTTAATTTCATATACTATTTTCGCTGTTTATGTTCCCGTGCTTTTTTTCTTTCTTTAAAAGCTTTTTTTTTACAGTTATCAGGGGAAAAAAAGTAAAATCACAGGTTTGACCAAAAAACTAATGTTTTTAAGAAAGAGTGGCGACTAACAAAATTTTTTAGTCTCCACTTTCAAAAATTAAGTAGCCACGTGATGAGTGACAACTGCTAATTTTCAACTTTAGGCTGAATGTCAAATATATGTGGAATTATGAATTCAATTTCATTAAAAGAGATTGAGGAAACATGACCAATATGGCATGCAATCAAATCTGCTTAGAAAGCAGGTTATATGTGTTCTACCCTAAAATATAAATGTTTTGATTTGTGATCAACTAAATCAACCGAAAAATGGAAAAAGTCCATAAAAATGAACATTTTAAGAATTTACTGTAATTAATCCTCTTTTTTGTTTCCATATGTATGAAATGTACCATGGATGGAATTAAATTGGTTTGGAGATGCATAGAAAACATTTCTGAGACATGATAAAATCTTTTTATTTTTTTATTATTTAATTTTAGAAGATTGAATGGAACAGTTTAGCTGAAGTTTCTCCATGGAAAAGACCTGAAGCCTTGGTAGTTATTGAGTTACTTGGCTTTGACAGCAAAATTGACCTACCTCTAGAGGGCAACACATTTCTTCTTGAAAGTGTAAGTTCTGTTTTTAGATATTTTGTATTGTTTATTTTTCACTATCTTCAAATTGAAGGGATTTGTCACTGAATGATCTCTTAATTTTTTTTTGTCTAGATGACTTCAACTTATTGTTTCAATTGTTTTTATAATTTTTTTTCTTTGGGGGGGGGTGAGTAATTTTATTGTTGTTATTTTTAACAACTATTTTGTTTTCTGCAATTACACTAATTTTTTTATACAATTTCATACTAACATATATATTTTTTTCTTTAGGTTGGCGATCTCACCAATCAATATGATCTCACTGCACATAGAACTAATGAAAGATTTTTTGGAAAGAGTCCAGTTATGCTTCACATGGATTTGAGTGATGAGGTACTATAGCTGTTATCACTTTTATTTTCACTTTATGCTTTTATGGCATACTATGGAAATATAATTTTAATAATTTTGTGCTATAAGCCCAGCACAGCCTGTGGAAAGATTTTCGCCATCTTAAAAATGTTAAAAAAATTTCTAAAAAAACAAACCAAGTGAACTAACCACATTGTACTATCTACCTGATTGTTGGATGATACCGATGTTGAATAATAGTTTCAAAGATGTCATCTATATAGCAAAGGACATACAGATACCTTTTAAATTCAAATTCCAATAAATGATTCTGAAATATTTGTAATTCATTGCTGTTTCCAGCAATACACTGCATAATTTATATACAATCGAATTTTCCAAATAAATAATAATATTGATTTCTCTGTTATGCAAAATTTCTAATGCCTATTTGAGAACCATTCTGAAATAAAAAATCTTTCTAACACAGGATATTCATTGACATGATTCAGTACTTGTATTTTGCTTAAAGACCATATGATTCATCAATATCTTGAGAAAATCATACACTAATTAATATTTTTTAATTTTAATGTAATAAACTATTCAGAAAGCTTGTGTATTTTACTAAAAAACTTGGGGCAGCGCTAGCCCGGTTGGAAGAGCAACGAACTAGCTTCCAGAGGGTTGCGTGTTCGAATCCAGCCAAAGACTCTCCAAAGGGTGCTGGTGCACATTAAATCTGTTGTGGCCTCAAATATCCTCACATTGGCATCGTGCGTAAGTTTGGAGAGTAGGGTGCCAGATCAGATGTTGTTTGTATCTGACTGTGGTTCAAAATTATGTGGTGCTGTCCATGTATCTTTCCCTTGTGGGATTGATCCTAGACAGTCGTCAATAGTCCATTGTGTTTGCTCCAGTATGACGGTATTTAAAAAGTACGAATAGTACTTTAAAAAAATTTTGTGTACTGCTGTCTAGTGTAGTGGCTTAATAAATGATATTCTTTGAGAAAATGATTTGCTTAAGATCCGACTCAAAGACAATAAAATGAGCCTTGACTAATCTGCAAACTTGCATATTTTTTGTAGATTGACACGAAAGTGTATTTAACCATGTAATTATTTCTGTCCGCTATTTTATTTAAAAAATAATTTTTATACTGGTAGCGAATTAACATTCAAAGTATATGTTTGATTCTAACTTTGTCTTTTCTTAAAATTTTAAATTTACCTTTTTTGAATAGGAAATAATATTCTGATGCATGAAAAATTTTTTATCAACATTTGTCACTGAAAGCATTAATGTCATTGAACCGAAGATAAAAATCTTATATTGCTCAGATATACAACTATACTTGAATCCTTTGGCCAAAGACTAGCAGATGTTTGTTTGAATGGTTAAAATTCTTAAATTGCCTCCCATTTATTTCAAGATAAAAAAGAGATAAGATTTTGTGCATTTTACAAGAAAATTTACTGCTTTGTTTGCAGGTAATATTTAGCAAAATATTCCTCTTAACAACAGTCAATTCTTTCATAATTTTTAATATGTACTCTTTTTCAGCTACATGACTCTAAAATTGCTCAACCACTTTTGTTGAAATCTGTTCCTGCTGATCCTAAGAAACGTCTTCAAATGGCACTAAATGACCCAGAACTTGGTGAATTGGTGAAGCAATCAACATTCAATATTTCTCTTCCCAGTGATGTAAAGCTTCTTACTGAACTAGCTACCATCAAAGAATTTCTAAAAGCTGTAAGTTACATAAATTACTAGCGAAAAATACTTTTTCTTTTAGTGTAAAATATGTATAGTTTGACTGCTGTAAATAAATTGTTTACTTACATCAAGCATTTTTATGTAACTTCACTTATAATCTGAAGTTATATAGTTATATACTCTGAAACAGCATGAAGAGCATTTTAAAATTTATTATGTGGTTTTAGTTTAATGTTTCTTGTTATAGGTAGGACCAAAACCTTTTTGTGTTTTGAACAATAGTTATTATCTTAATGTATATTGTAGTTAATCTGGTTAATAAATAAGGTTTATACGAGGATGCACTGACTATGGGCCTCCTGCGGCCCTCTTACAATTTGCTGGTAGCCTGCCTCACCACTTGTTATTATAACTTGAAAGAGCCACACAATAGGTAATTGAGGTTAAAACTTTGTTTCTATGCATAGACAGTGCATTAAAATGTACACGCCTCTTTGGGTCAACATAGATCTGTGAACAAACTTTTTCTGTCATGAATATTAACAAAGTAAAGAATTGGAACCACTTGACAAATAAAAATTTAAAATTTATTTCGAGCTTGGCTACTTAAAAAATCAAACCAAATATTAAAGCAGTTGTAAATCAATTCAATGTCACACATCATATTAATTCTTTATTTATTCTTATAAAAATAAGTTGTTTATAAAATAAAATCCATTTGTAACAATATGAAACATAAATGATAAATATGTAGATAACTTTCATGTTTTTTTTTGGACAACCTTCCCATAAGTCAGTGATTCTATGTGGCCCTTGGTCTTAACAAGTCTACATTCCTGACTTATAGTATTATTGGATATACACTGAGCAGCCACTTTATTATGACTACCCTGTCAATACGTTGTTGAGCTACATTTTGCCTTTAATATAGCATTGACTCTTCTTGGCATGGACTCTGCGAGATGTTGATAGGTTGTTTGCGTAATCTGAGACCATGCTTGGAAGAATGGATGGTTGTGGATGTAGATATCTAATGGCTCTTTCAACTTCATCTCACAAATGCTCAATAGGATTGAGTTCTGGGGATTGTGAGGGCCGCCAGAACAAAGTGACCTCTCCTTCCAAAAACCTTAATCAAACCAATCCTTTACAATACCAGTCCTATGACAGGACGCATTATCCTGTTAAAAGTACCCATCACCATTGCGATAAACCATCAGCAATACAGAATGCACCTGTTCAGCAATGATGTTTAGGTATAATATCTTATTCAGACTTCCACACACACGAAATAGAGGGCCCAAAGCATGCCACGAAACCATTCACCTAACCATAACATTACCTCCACCAGCTTGAAGGGTTGTAGCAATGCACTTAAAATCCATGCTTTCGTGCTGTTTACGCCAAACTCTAACTCACCCATCTCCATGGTGTAACTGAAAATGGGATTTGTCTGACCACATTACATTTTTCCAATTGTTCCCAATCCTTGTGTACCTGAGCGAATTTGAGATGTTTTATCTTGTTTGTTGCAGAGAGCATCAGTGTTCGCATGGGTCTTCAGCTTCCATAGCCCATACGATGCAAGGTGTGGTGAACAGTGCGCTCAGAGATACTTTGAGACAATCCTTGATAAGATCTGCTGCAATTTGCTGCACTGTTACCGTCCTGTTCTCTTACAATTTGGGAGACTGTTCCACCCGAATATTCTCCTCTCGGTGACAACCGCAATTTGCATGTTCAGACACAGTTTTTGGCCTAACATTTCAGTCTTGATTCACTTTTACTACAGCCACTTGTGAACATTTCACAAATGCGGTGGTGTCGCTACTACTCGCTCCATGCCTCTGTGCTCCTACTATCATCCAATGTTCAAAGTGTGTCAAATTACGTTTCCCCCCCATATATTCACAAAAAATTCACTTAAACTACTGTCTCAGCTTTCTTCTTTTATACTACCCTAGTCCTCTAGTGGAAACATTGTGATGCAATAGGTTATTTGCTTAAAACTGTCAGATGGTTATAATAAAGTTTGCTCAGTATACTATCAGAGGAGATATATAGAAAATTATATTAGATTGTTAATTTAACAGAGTCCCTATTAATTGCCAAATTAAAATATTTCTCTTATGATACCCAAAACAAATATATCTTGTAAAACAGCTCTTTAAATCTGAAAAAGTGCTCTTTTTCATATAATATTCACTTTAAGTAATCAGTCTAACCAAAGTTTATTGCAAACCCTCAAAATTACTCCAGTTTATATGCCAAATTCTAGAAGTCTACATGTAAAAGTGTTGGTTTTCCAGTCATGGATTTTTCTTTAGGGAAAAAATTTTCAAGAAGTGCCAATTTCAAATTTTTCACACCAAGCTATAGAAACTATGAAAGAAAAACATTGGGATCAAATAATTCCTAAATTGTTATAAAAACCTTCTTTGACACTAATTTTCAAGAAAATCTTATAAATATCAGAAAGTAAAAAAATGATGATTTAAAGAAAAAAAAATCAGTTAATTGGATTTTTAAAAATTTTAAACGGATTTCTTAAATTTAAATCATATTTTTTAAAATTTAAATTGCTGTAGGCCCTATACACTGTTTTTTATAATAATTATATATAAATTTGTCAAATAAAAAATTGAGTTTGTGACATGACATGTCAACCAATATTTATTTTAAGTAAGCAATCAGAATTTGTGACATGGTAAATCAATATTTACTTAACATTTGTTTAACTTTAAAACACAAGTTGGATATCCTACATAGTTTTTCTTGAGTAAATTACATTATGTTGACAAATTTATCAGTAAGTGTAAATGACAGACCTAAACTATAGTCTGAGAAGTAAAATAGAGGACAGAGAAATAATCAGACTATAGTAAATTCTAATAATAATACTGCTGAGCACCAATAATAAATGAATTTTTAATTAGTTTTAATTCATATTGGATCTTTCTTTCTTCCTACTGACATTTTAATGGGTGCATATGTGTGAAAATGTTTATTTCTACTCTTTAATCTCTATTGCCCAACACAAGAATAAGCTAACTGACAAATGCCACAAACAACTTTACTAGGCACTTGTTTTTTTTAGCTAATAAAATCAGTCACCCCTTTAGTTTAAATTTTTTAATCAAACTGTTGCATACTTCCTTTAAGTGTTTATATTATGAGTGCTGTTAATCAGGAATGTTTATACATTACTCTTCCTAGCTTTTAGATTTATGATGTCGTGTGTTTACATTACTGTTTCCAGTATATAGTATCTCTACTATTATAAAAGGAAGCCTTTGTCTGTCAGCCTGTTTCTTGCTGCAAAATCCTGAGGATTCTATGGCGCTTACAGTAATGAGATTTAGCCCACAGAAAGTCCGAATTTTTTGCAATTTTTGGGTGTCTCGGCAAATTTTAAAATTCAATATAGAACATTTAAAAATTAATTTAATTAAATTTAATCGTTATTGAATGTTACAGCAGAGAAGAGATCATAGATTCTAAATTTATTGTTTTCGTTTCTGTTTTGATTTTGCTCGGAGGGATAATTTTCCAGCCAAGACGATAGCAACAAACAATCTTTTGACTGGTGTCAACTAGTTCTTTTTCTATTTCCTAGACCTTTAAAGATAGAATAAAAATTTCAGTGGATTTGGAATCTGCGGAAAATTTCACTTTAGATCCATACCTAAAAATATGATTTTCTTTATATAAATAACTTTTAAATTGAATATATCTATATTTTCGCAGGAGATTGTGATGTCATGGTAACTTTCCCTTTCCAAAAATAAAAAGATTGCATTACATACCCCTCGCATTAAAAAAAAAAAAAAAAAAAAACAGATTACATTTCCTGGTCTCTTTAATTTCAGTGGAGAGTAAAAAATAAAAAACATTTTTGCAGGCATTGTTTAGTTCTTTTTCGTAAAAGCGGATTCATTAAAGATAGATTAAAAATTTCAATGGATTTGAAATCTGTGTAAAATTTTGCACAAGAAAAATACCTTATATCAGGGGCATGGGCAATGCCGGACTAACCAAGCAGTGGCTAGTATTCCAATAAGTTACGACCGCCTGTTGGAATCTTATAAATGCAGAAATTGACCCAGTTCCCTTTGAGCTGGGTATAGCCATTAGTGCTGAAATCGGCATGAGTGCAGAAAAATTAAAGCATTTGACCATTTCTGTGATTTTCCTATGGTGTATTTACTTAGTTAAAAAAAAATGTAAGATTAGTTGTGATTAAAAAAAAATTGATTGAAATCATGATTTTAATCGTTGATTTAAACCGTGATTTAAATCTTGACACCCTGATAAATATACTTCCAAAACACTCCAGAAAAAGTTTGACTGCAAATTTTTGAATAGATTTGGTATAGATTTTCATTTTTGATATGCAGACCTGATATTTTCTTAAGAATTTCAATAGTCATTTATCATTCTGATAGCAATAGGCAGCAGTAGCCTGGTTGGAAGAGTAACAGAGTAGCAACCAGAGGATTGCAAGTTTGAATCCAACCAAAGACTGTTGTGTACCAAAGGGACTGGTATGTGTTATAACTGTCGTGGCCTCAAATGTCCTCACATTGGTGTGGAATTTAGAGAGTGGGATGCCAGCTTAGGTGTTGCCTCATTAACTGACGTTCAAAATTATGTGTTGTCATCAAGTCTTTCCCTTTAGGATTAATCCCGGACTGCTGCCATTAGCCTGTTGTGTTGCTACAGTGCAATGTTAAAGTTACCTACCTATCTGATAGCACTGTATACAACTGTTTAATTGCAAGATTCATGCATGTTAATATTAAGCATCACTGTTGCTATTTAAGTCATATAAATCTTGGGAATTTTTTTTCTTGGAAGTGGGAAGCATTCCTTAGTTTTTTGAACGTTGACGGATAACTTTATTGACATCTGTTATAAACAATTAAATCTTGTTAATGTTTACTTTTTTGACTCAGACTTGGTATTCATGTTTAAAAAGTAGTCATCTTCAGAACTTCTGTCTATCAAATTTCATTTGCTTAAAAGTCCATTGTCATCAATATTTAGGCTTGTCATTTCTTCTATTGCAGCTTTCACAGCACAAATCTGAAATTCACGATAAAGTTCCTGATATTTATTGGCTCAAGATAAGTGGACTTGAACCTATTCTTTCCTTCTATGGGCCTGAATCTTTCCAGTTTAGAGAAGCTGTTAGATTGTTGAGACAAATAATTACTGAGGTATGTAGAAATCCTTATCAATAATAATACACGCTAATATATTATATACATAAATGTTAACAAATACTGTAATGGAAACATTCAATCTTTTTTCTAGACATGGGCTTAGTATTTATCTCTTTAAAATGTACTTAATACTTTTCTCTTTAAATGTAACAAATTTTTTTTTCCTCTTCTAAGACGAGTATTGAACAATTTAATAATGTAACATTCCTTACCTGTTGACTTTTTTTTATATATACTTTTTATGTATGCATATTAGAATAATATAAAATTTAAGTTTCATTTTATGTTATTTTCAGGTTGAAAGAACTGTTCGCAACATCTATGATGATAATGTTGTAGTTTCTGTAATTAAAACAAACAGTATTACGTTACCTTTAGGACACAAGGGACGGAGACTCTTAGAAGAATCCACCACTGAAGTAAGAATGATATTTGTTAACTATGTTTTCTAATTATTTATCATGTAACGAGTAATTATATTACTAAAAGTATAATTATAAGTAACCACTAAAGAGTAAGAATTAAATTAGATAATTTTACTATCTTGGATATTAATGAAATGTTTTCTAGGTGCTGTTACATGTTTGGTTTAGTAACTCCAATCAATGTAATTCCGAATGAAAAATATTATGGCGTATAATATTTATTCTGAATTTAAAACACATTCTTAGTTACTTTGTTAAAATGAGAGTAGGCAATGTTTTCTGATACACTATGGCATGTCTATTCGGAATGCATTTTAAGGAACATTTTTAAGGCATTATTTCCTATTTTTAAATTAAAAATTATTCTTCAGTTCAATTTGGTGTGAATTTACAAAATTTAAATTTAGTAATTTCTAGTGAAATGTATATTTATCAAGTTGAGAGAGTAATATTTCATTCCAGTAGCCTATATTGTTCAAAAGGACAATTTTGTAATCATCAGAAGGAATGAATACTCTAATTATCCTTCACTTATCCCTAAAGTCTTTAAAATGTGAATAAAAATTGTTTATTTTGACTAACATTAGTTTATTAAAAGATGTACATCATCCAATCCATCATTTCAAGTAAACTAATTTGAAAATAATAAAATATCGAATTAATATTTTTTATAATATGATGGTCACTTTGTAAAGTCTAAAAACTTGAAAATTTAAAAATATTTCAAAATTTTTCACACTAATGTTCATTAGTTCTCTATTTTGGACTGTTGTATTAATTAAAAGTAGCAAATTGATGCGTGACTTGTGTAATTAAAGAAAAATTGAATGGGATCAGTTTACTTATATCATTAACATCTTTAAATGTCTGTTTGAGGAACTAGTTTTTATACCTCCAATAAGAAATTGAAAAAAATGAAGAGAATTTGATTAAAATGCATTACAGTTAAAAAATTTGTAAACTGGGTTGTATTGTTAAATTTGTCTGTATGAAAACGTTAGATAATTTGATGCTTGTAATACAGGAGAGATTCCCTTTTACTCTCTGCTTACCATGAGAACTGCTCCATACAAAAAAAATCTATGTACTGGTGGTCACTATAGAAACAGGGCTCATGCATTCTGATTGGGGATGAGTCAGATCAGATTTTGGTGAAGTGGTTGGATTGGTGACAATAGGTAATAAATGGTATTTTACATTGTCTCCCTCAAAGTTATTTTTCCTTTCAAGCAGCCCCTCATAATTGTGTATCTGATCTCACAAACCCCCTTGAGATCACAAAACAAAACAGGATGATCGATTTTTTGCATCCTTTCTGTGAATTGTTAGCAGGCTTGAAGAAAGAGACATGTGGGTGAGTTAGAATGTACTTTTCTGAAATATTGACCTACACTAGACTGAAGAACACTTGTTGCTAAGTGTGAAATTGAATGCTTCAAGACTCTCCCTATAGAAAATGATTGGAAATCTGGTTTCTACATCAACAGATAAGCACAGATTTATATTTGGAGCAGCTCTTTTAGTGGGCAAACAGTACATGCCAGAGTTATTTACAAAGCTTTAGTCAAGTGTAATTATTTTTAAACTTTAAGCCCTTGAACCTTCAAAACTGGTACACAGTTAAATGTACATGAAATTAGTATGTTTCAAGCAGAGATGAAGTGTGTATCATTTGCAAAAGATCGTTATGGTCTGGGTTTATCTTCATACCAGAACTACCTATAAGAACTGATAATAAAGGCAATTAATTATCAGTTCTTCTGTAAGTCACAAATTCATGTGTAGAGATAAATTTTTTTAGCTAGTTTTCCTATTATTTTGAGATGGTGTTTAATGTATATTACATCACATGTTCGAAGCAGGTCAAATTAAGGCAGTCATCATAATGGTATGATAATTTCTTTTTTGTCCTAAAGTAGTGCACAAATGTATCTTTACCAAAGGTTTTATTTACAGTTGTAGTAGTATCAAAAATGAGCATCTTTGATAATCATGATTTTTTGCTTACTAGTTTGACTGTATATTATGAAATTTCTCACTGTTTTGTGGTTACAGTTAAAAATTAAATTTCTTATATAACCTTTTTATTTTTATTTATGCGTACTAAATAACTTGGAATGGGACTTTATCGCAGGATGGTATGTAAAGATAAATATCGATTTCAGATTTTGTGGAGCATCAATTTTATATCAAATTATATTTTATGTATTCCCTACTTGCCTCATCTGTATTGATTTTTTTTTAATTGGGAAGGCATAGATTTGTTTTGGCATGACAGATTAAAAGAAAGCTACTAATCTATATATATAATTCTCTTACGTGGCACGCAAAAAAGACGTTATTTGTTATTGCGTTTTGGCAACATTGTGCGATTGTTTGTTTACCATCACGAAGTCTCGCGCCTCAATTGAATTCATAGCGTAATCGGATGAAATTTTATTGAAAAAAATTATTTTTAGTCGAGCTGTTGTAGTTTGTAATAGAAATCAAAGAAAACGGGGTATCTTTTTAGGGCCAACAATTGTAGTTCAACAATACGCTTGAACTTCAACTTTAGACAACAAACTCAATGAAAAAGTGAGTGGCTCGAGTGCTGGGGAAATGTACACACAAATAACATGCTGGGTATTCAATTTCCATAGCAGCAATCACATTTCGAGTCGAAATTTGCACAGTTTTCATTTGAATTCTGATTTTAGAGGCACTGTATATATCTTTTTTGCAAACAGCAAATTTAAATTGGAAAAAAAATGTTGTTGTTTTTGGAATATCATATTTTGTAAACAATCCCTTCTGCTAGGACACATGTCTTCATTGATGCGAGCGAAGCGAGCATAGGTTCGCGCAGCGAACCAGTGAGGATTGCAAAGCAATCCTCCGGGGGTTGGCGAGCGCTAGCGAGCAGGGGGCTGGCCCCCTAGAACAATTTAATTTGCTCAATGTTTGCTATGGTAGAAGACAATTTTAGCTAAATTGGGGAAATGGAATTGACAAATTGTTTTAAATACACTTTAAATTGTTCAATGTTTGCTGCATTTTAATTATATTGGAAAAATGGAAACAACAAATTGTGTTAAATACACTTTAAATTGTTCAATGTTTGCTGTGGTAGAAATACATTTTAATTATATTGGAAAAATGGAACCAACAAATTGCTTTGTTAAATGCACTCTAAGTGGTTAGACAAGGCAAGTTACTTATTTTTGGCATTTAGACAAGTTATTAATTATTCTCCATGGCAAGTTATTTATTTTTCTAAGTGATTTGAAATACATCTGTTGCATCATGCATTATGGGATGCTATGGATAAATGATTCTTAAAAAGAGAATGTTTTTAAACAACATTGTTGAAGAATTATCAGCCTCGAGTCAGTTAATTTCTCGTAAAAAAATATTGATAGTTTAAATGTCATTTAAAATTTAAGTCCTACTTTTACCTTGTGATCAAAAAGCTTTGCAGTGATATATTTTCCATGGAAAAAAGAAAAACTGCAGTTATTTAAAAATTCCCCACATTCTTTCACGAATTTAGTTACTGTATCATAAATAAACAAATTGAAGATAAAATAAAAATAATTACACCTATATTTTTGATACACTTATTTAAAATTAATAAGTAATCTATAATAACTTTATTGCAAGAACTGTGAGTTGGAATGTATCCATGCCAATTTCTGTTTTGTTAAATCATAAAAATGTATCACAATTTTCAAACTAGACGTGAATTAGATGTCTAGCAGATCTGGAAAATTCTGGATGGATTGTTACTACACAACTTCCAGTAACCTAAATTCCTATAATGATATGAATTTTGAGAACAAAATGTGGTTCATCTATAAAAATTACATATATAAACCAACAAAACATATTACACCTTGCTTCAATAAAGATTGTGTTCAGAACTATAAATAGTATTTCGAACAAGTACTTCTCCATAAATTTGTGCATTGTTAATAAAATAATCGGTAAAATAATTTTCTGTCAACTACAATACTACTGAAAACTATTCTGTGGTACGAATGTTTCTTTGTGTATAAGCATGGAATGACAAAAACTCATGTAATATTTTTATTGCAGCTTCAGTAGTTTAGTAATTTGATAAATTATTTAGAATTGTTTACAAATTTTATAGCATTTCTCCATACTTAGGTTTGGTTGTATCATATGCTGTGGATGAGTTGATTTAACTTTGATGAATTTAAACTTTTCATTCAAGAGAAGTTACATTAGAGATCAATAGATGGCAGCACAAACACTTCAGGATTAATTTAGTTTTGCAATATTCACGGAAGAATGAAGAGTTAACATTTTGATTGCTATTTTTTCTAAACTTGAAAATTTGAAAAGAAAAAGAAAACTGAAAAATAAAAAAATTACATTTGTTTATTTTTGTTCTATAAATTATACACATGATTAATTTGTTTTATGCTTTTTGTTAGTTTAATTTCAATGAAAACATTTAAAAATGATTTTACTCTAAGTTTAAATATGCCAAACATTTCCCCCTATTTAACAATTCGTTTTTAATGAGTTTAGAAACCCACATCCAACCTCCAATAAGTGGGGCATATATAAGAATAAATAGACTCAAGGTAGTAGCACATTTCCCATAATTAATGTATGTAGATGTGAAACAATACTTAAATTAACTCTAAATTATAATTTCCACCACAGACAAGTCCTTTAATGTTCCAGAGTAACTCTCATTTTTCCTTCTCTTGCCATCTATTTTTCCATGTTCTATTTTGCCATCTATGGAACACTATCTGTCATCACCACTCTTATCTTTTGAACTTTCCCATTTCTCTAATTATGGCTGTAAACATACCCACCCACCAAAATTATTTGTTTCTTCCTTTCTAATTGCTGATATGGATCAATCATGACTCAGTGAGTGTGCCCACTGTGTTAACAAGTTACAGATGTTGGAGGTTTGATTCCTCCCTGAGTTGTATTTCCATCTCTATCTAAAACTTTCCTTGTGTCTTGTGCTGCATGGCCTAACCATCTGATCACTGATGCATTCCACTACAACACTTGAAATGTTTGTGCGACTTGACAGAAGTCCTGCCTTTCTGCTAACAATTCAATATTCTTCCTCTAAATTCTTAATCCCTAGCAGACTAGTTTTCAACTGCTAGGGAATTTCATTAGTTTCATTCTTTTATGACCCCCTGAGAATGAAGAGTTGCTGTAAACACCCTATACAAAATCCTTCCGTGTTGTCTGACTATGGTTCTGTACTATCTTTCAATTCATTTCTAAATACTGAAGATTTGGAATAGTAAAATGTTGCCTACCTGAAATTTTCTGTCTTAAGATTCCACCTGTGGATTCACTAGTCAACACCACACCCAGCAGCAATGGATATATCTTGTACTGGCTACAACTCCCTTGGGACTCTGATTTCTGTTATTATGACATGTA
The DNA here is from genome assembly GCA_947359465.1 of Metellina segmentata. NCBI lineage: Eukaryota > Metazoa > Arthropoda > Arachnida > Araneae > Tetragnathidae > Metellina > Metellina segmentata. The sequence goes on along the minus strand of OX375873.1, from coordinate 91,212,617 downwards.
TCTGATACATCAGCTATGTACTCAGATGAAAGACTGGGCTCCAAGAATATTTTCACTACTGCTATTGCTTTTTCGTGTATTATGCCAATAATTTGTCCTTGCCTTTCACGTTTAAAAAAAAAATGTCAAATCGGCATAGAATTGATCGCAAGTTGGTGCAACTGCTGCTAAAGTAATCATGCTCTTAAATTTATTTTCAATCTTATTCACCATTTGGGAAGCAAGAATTGCGGCATGTTATGCACATCTTTTCAGGCGCATAGTGTCCTTGTAAACTCAGAAGCCTGACACTTCCTTTTGAAACAATTATGTCACTGTCCAAATCAAGCTAGTGGACATCAGTTTCTATTTCAAATTTGCACTTTCAGTCACTCATCCTGACTGCTGCTTATCGGCAAACCATGTACCAGATCCTCGATTGTCCTGAGGTTGAATGATTTCTGTGTTTCATTGGTTAGAAATGTTTGTCGTATATAATAGCACCCTCTTTGACCCAGGTCTCTCATAAATGCTGGCCAGAATTGCCGATATGCACCATTGGTTCATGTGTGTGGTCTTTAAAACTTCAGCATCAAGACGGTATGCACTATGCAAAGTGTGAATTTAAGATAAAGTCCATGCGAATTTGCTGTTGTCACTGTTGATTTGCTTACAATATTCTTTCATTTTGCTGCTTTGGTATGCTTGTATGCCTTAGGTTACTTTAAAATTCTACTTACAAGAACGTAAATGATATGTTAGATGAAACTTAAATAATTTTTTTAAACATTGTTGAGAATATTCTCATTTTTAAGGAATAAATATTAGAAATAATTTTAGTTTTTTCAGTTGTTACACTAATTAGTGATGTTAGTGTGCTTCACCAGTTTTCAATGCATAGCCACTGAAATGGTGACATGTTCGTTACCTTGAATGAATCAGCCAGTTAATGATTTTACTACTTGAACTCAACCAGCAATTTAACTCTTCCCAGGTTCTCATTATAATTGATATTGTTTATCAAGTATAATGTGATAATTAAATAAATTCAGCTACCTTATTTTATTAAAACCATTGTCCTTGAGGAGTAACTGAAACTTTTTGCTGTATGAGAGGCTTTTTCTGTCAAATGTAGGTGGCAGTAGTGGTTTTACAACGGAATGTGCTTTCTGTTTATATACCGGACGTGACGTCACTTGACTTGTTTTTCGAATACGATTTTGGCATGTCGCCAATAAAAATTTTAAAGAAAGAATTCCAAATTGATGTATGATAGTTGATTGGTCAATGCCATATTGTTGATATATTACATCTCATAGTAACACATTATTTTGGGTAACAGGAAGTAAGATCTCCATTTTCCGTCCTGGTTTGTTAACTAAGCATCCCACTATCAGCGAATTTAACAGGATGAAGCGATTGGAAATAATTACTGTAAAATGGTTCTATTTGTTATATATTCTAAATGATTTTCAATGGAGTCTAGTGTGCATTTAATGACAGTTTGGTTGCTTTGCACAGTTTAAAACATGCATGTCATGTTTCAATTTTCCCTTTTCGTTCAGTTGATCAGTCTGTTTTGTGTACGCCGCAGCATGGCCAAATATGGCCTGCGTGCCATAAAAACCAAACTAACCCTTTTTATTCAGCTTAAATCTTCCTTTCTCACTACTTTCGCCTCCTGTTTCTCATGCTCTGTTTCAACCTTCTAATCTGAATATTACTGTCTCGGCAAAGATCGTTTCCCAGTCTACTTGGCATTTGTGTAGCAAAAAATGATCGCAGAATGACAAACCAATCCACTATAACGATCGTTACCTCTCCCTTCCAAAACAAGACTCTGATCTCATGATAACAAATCCATCACGAATAATTCCCAGACTCTTCTATTACACTCACGTAGACACAGTGTGTAAAAATGGGTTCTTGACATACACACCATCTTGTGAGGAACTTAGACGAACTGCTTGTTGTACCTGGGAATGAACCTTTAGCAGGATGTTGGAAAGACAGTGCAACTTTGTCAACGAAAAAGTACTTCATGGTGGAGATAGATTACACTGCGATACAAACTACTTTATTGTAAGTTAATTTTTGTTGTTTCCCCATCTGGAATTTATGATTGACGGAATTTGGATGCTACCATTAGTTGATCAGTTGCGCGAGGCTCTAAGAACTGTATTAAAATCACGGGTGTGTTTGGTTATCTGGTCACGCAATAGATGATTCTGTGGATTGATGATTCATGGATTGTTCTGTGTTGCTTTTAGAAGCCGAGTGAGTGCAAGCTGACGGTTTCGAAATGAGGATGAGCATCAACGAATTGAAACTATGATAGGAATTTAATCAGTGTCTGTTGTCACAGGGCTACTGGCAGTTGTTGGAAGTGATCGGTGTCGCATTGGCAATTCAACTGTTTATCGTGAATCTTTTATCGAAGTTCATCGATTGTTGCGAGGACACCGAAGCACCGTTAGGCTTGTTTTTGAAACTGCACGTGGTACACAATCATACACCTCAGCTACAAAGTTAGCAATGCAACTCTGTCTACCCAAAATAACTACATCTTGGAGATAGTTTACATTACTATACTACTTATCGTTCGTAAATTTTTATAGCGTGATTAAGTTTGCCATAAATACTTAATATATAATATATATATTCCAATGTTGGTTTCATAATTGCTCAAACTGATTTCAATAGCATGATATTCATCTCATGCATTTAAGAATATGTTATGAAGTAAAAGTTATATCTTTGCCAACCGTGAAAAACATTTTTTAATCTACCATATTTATACACTCTTAAAATAAATCTGCTGTCAGAAACCTGTAAAAAAAGTTGATTGAATAATGAGTTGTAAGATCCCAGCTTGTGAGCATGATCTCTTATCAGCGAAAAATAAGCAACTGATACTTTTAGTTGAGCAGTGTGGTATGTTGTTTTTAAAGCTTGAAGCACCTTTTCTAAAGTCGTGATTTGATTTAAAAAGATGGATAAAATATCTCCCATGTATCGTTTTTATCAAACAGAATATTTTTGATAAATGTCGTTTATGTGTATAGATTATTAAATTTCCTCTTGGAAATTTCTCGTTCATTCGAATTAATTTCTCCGAATAGGATAATTTCGAACCGTTTATTGTTAAATTTCTCCGAGCTATTGCGAAGCAAACGGTTATTAAATGAGTAATTATCTGCCGAATTAACGTTATCAAATTCGATAAATAGCGTAACTCCCATCTTGGCGTTCCCCTTTTTGCTTTGTATGTTTATGTTTTTTCCATTAAAGAACTCTGAAAGCTCTTCGCTCTTGCCTCTGCCGCTAGACTTAATTTGATTGCTTAAAATTCGATTTCTCCCTTTAAACTAAACTAAACAGAGATTTTGTAAAATGGTTTATTAAATAAAAGCGCCCTTTCCCCCCTTTTCCTGGGAGTTACTTATTTCATTAGGTTTTTACATTTCTGATTTCTCTGGTTTTTATTTAATAAGAGATCTGATCTTTTATACCCTTGGCATTATGAGGCTGCATTATTTTTCCCTTCAAAGCCCGTGTCCAAGGAGAGAGCGTGTTCTTTGCTTTTTCTACCCGTTGTGTTTTTTTATGTGCGTTTCAAAGATATTTCAAAATAATTTTATGATCGAGTTGTGTTGTCTCGCTAGTCGGGGAATGAGTGTGTGTCTTAAATATTAGTTTTTGCAGTTTGGCAATCTTTTCGAAGTGGCGCTGAACGAAGGAGTACAAATCTCAAATTCTTCTCGGTACGTATTTTTTTCATCTTGTATGAATTTAAAAAATTAATTTCACTTTGAAACAATTTTTTTTGTCCGAAATTATATTAGTTGTTACCAAGAAATGGCAGCCCCTTCCTATTTCTTTGTGAAGGTTGTCAATCACCTTTGACGTCATATACGCCGATTTCAGTAAAATAACAAGATGAAACCATTTAAAAATTTGCGTCACTGCAAAGAAAAAAAAAAAAAAGGGGGGGGGGGCGTAAATATAGTCGCTAGCCAAAATATTTGTTCGTCAATTGAATTTGTTGTGTTTTTTTTTATAAACTTGGCAAAAATTTCCCCCGAACCACGTTTGCACGTTCGTACATATTCTGCACCCATGGTTAACTTTTTTGTTTATATTGTGCCATGATAGTTCTAAATACCTATATCGCTTACGGCAGGGCTACCACTGGCGACGTTTTGTTATTTTTCAGCCTTGATGACTAGGGGTATTTTTTAAGCAAACGCAGTCTCAAAAGCTAATTTCCAAAATTTGGGCGACTTTTTTAAAAATTCACTTTGAGGCCAACAAAAATTTAGTTCCCTTTTTTCACTATTAGCGGACGGAAAGATCTTGGATCTTTCTTTAGTGAAAGTTTTCGAGTGACGCCCCAATTTCTAAGTTTAGTCGCAAAGCAATGGCAACTATGAAAGAAAAACATCGGAATCTCTGGTTACTTAGATTGTGGTGAAAACTGTATTAAAGTGTATAGATTTGTATTTGAAAATTTCAATTTCTTGGCTATATTTTCAACGTATGTTTCATATTTAAGCTTTCGACAACGACTATAGATATAACAGCGCGATTCTTGGCGTAGTTCTGATAACTTTCAAGGCACAACTGCTGCACTCGCCGTAGTCAAATTCTTGGCGCGATCAAGATACAACTTCTGTACCGGCCGTAATCTATAAGTTAATCGTCAAATTTTTTGTATTTGAACCCTAAATTGTCCTACCAACTGGTCTGGTGGTTAAAGTGTAGCCTCTGGATAGGAAGGTTCCTGGTTCGAATCCGGGTCAGTGTATGGTGTAGAGGCGGTTGGTGCATCTTAAATCTATCGTGGCCGTAAGTCCTCACGTTGAGTTGGTGTGGAAGTTTGGAGAATGGGTTGCCAGCTCAGGTGTTACCTCGTCATTTCACCGTGGTTCAAATTTTCGTGGTGTTGTCCTTAAAGGATTCATCCCGGACCATCGTCAATAGGACGTTAATTAAAGAAATTATAGTAGGACGTTAATTAAAAAAATTACCAAATTATTGAGCCTAAATTGGCGTAACCGTTTGCTGGTACAACTGCTGTACCGGCTGTATAGTCTAAAGGTTTGGATATATTTTTTTCTTACTACTATTAAAATCGGATTCTTCCTTTCGGATGTTGATCCCGGGCCGTCGCGAATAGCCCGTTGTGTTGCTCCAGTGTAACGTTAATTAAATAACTATACCTACCATTAATTTCTACTATATTTCACAAATGCTTTGGCTGTGGTGTGGGAGCCCTGTTGGGGGAGGGAGGGGGGAACTTGTTAAAAGACGAATTTGTAACTTGATTTTGTATATATTTATTTCAATCTTTTTGTTTCTTTACTATGAAACTAACTATATTAAATACAGATTCTCTCTTAGCTTTCGTTGTTTTGGAATTCATTTAAATTAGGTGATTAGAAGATGTGCGTCGGGTTTACACTATTCTGTTTTCAACCTAACATATAGCAAATACACCCCGTTTTAAAGTTGGCAAGTATGTGAAGGTGTTAACCTTCCAGAACCTCGGTACCCCCCTCGCCAGAAGAAGTCGTGGAGTCCTGTTTGGGGAAGGTGTTAACCTTGTCACCTGAGCATGGTTCAAAACGACTATGTATCATGAGATCTTTCCCTTTGGTATTGATGATCGCCATTACCTTAACGCAAACTTGCTGCGAACCGCTCAACATGTCGGACTGCATACCGTTGTGTTGCTCCGTGTTTGACGTTAGTTCAATTATGTACCTCTAATTTTTTTTTTACCGTCTATCTCATACATTTAAATCGTTTTTCTGAGGTTACATTTAAATCTATATATTTGAATCCTTGTATTTTTGGCCATCTCAAGATTCGAATCAATAGCAATTCTTATATATTTCCATGTGTAAATTCATTAGATCTGTGTAAAATACCTATAGGCTTGAAAACCTTTTCGTATTGAACGCTTTCTACCAAGACTGGCTCCAATAATGTCCCTTTGGAGGCAATAAGAATGTCAAATTAGAAAAAAGAATCAAAAATGAAAAAGAATTGTCTTTTTGCCAAAGATGGCGTCCTCGCATTTGTGACAACCTAACGGATGACCCTCTCCCGACATCACCGAATCGGCTTCTAAATGCAATGTAGCAGCCAGCTCTGTCGACGTTGCCCAAACCCTTTAGGAACATATATTTCACAAATTGCTGCAATCTTGCTAGAAGTGGGGGGATTCTCTTAAGTGCTGAGGCCAGCTGCTGACAGTTACAGATCAACGCGTATTTCTCTGATACTTGCTTCTTCTCCTCCGACCAATTTTTCTTTTTAATATTTTACCCCTCCTTTTTTGTCTCTCTCGTAAGACCTATTTTGACACATTTTATTGATGATAACATCAGCTTCTGAAGTGGAAAACTAAATATATTCGGGGGGCTGGGTAATAAACTCTTGTTGGAAATCCGTCCGTTGATGAAAGTTTAATGTGGATTATTTATTAAGCTATCCTGCAATTGAAATGAGTTTATGTTTTTAAACTACTGAGTTAGCGTTAATTTTGACATTGAGCGAAAACCCTGGAACATTTTATATCGCGATTGTTTTGAATGCAGTTTCCCAGTTTTATACTAAACTTATAAAAATGAGGGGAAACTGCAGTTAAACCGTAGCAATCTATTAAATTAATGCATATAGAACACCGAATGGATAATTTCGTTAATCCATTTTCGACTTAGATCGCGACCTCGTCCTGGGTCGCAGGAAACGCGACCTAAATCGTAATGCAGACATCGTTGACACGTCTGTGCAATAATGGTCTGTTTCAACTAAAATGCCAAGAATATATTTTACCAGGCGGTATTTATTCAAAAGTAAAATATGATTTGATATTTTACCAGACGATAATTCATTTAGTGTGCATATTTCTCTAATAAGGTGAATTGTCAAAGTTTGCTGGTGTAATTTACTCCACCCCAGTAACGAATTCTCTTGTTATCGTTTGTAATGAGTTAATTACCTAGATACCTAGAAAATACATTTTACTTTTGAATGAATATATTTTACCAAAATATATTCATTCAAAAGTAAAATTCGGGCCGTAGTAACCCGATTGGAAGACTAACGGATTAGCAACCGAAGGATTGCGAGCTCGAATCCAACTAAAGACCGTCGTGTACAAAGGGGGAGGGTGCACGTTAAATCTGTGATAGCCTCAAATATCCTCACGTTGGCATGGTGTGGAAGTTTGTAAAATGGGGTACCAACTTAGGTGTAATCTCGTCTGATCGTGGTTCAAAATTACCCGTCTTTAGTTTTTGATCCCATACCGCCACCAATAGCTCGTTGTGTTGCGCCATTGCGATGTTAATTAAATTACCTATCTACCAAAAGTAAAATTCTAAAGTATATATTTCGGTCAATAATTCATTCAAAAGTGCAAATTAGACAGGTTTTTAAAACGATTTTTTTTTAATATTTTTGTTTTTGTCATTTTTGCTGTTTCAACAAAAATGATATAAAAACAAGGAATCACTTGACGTTCCACATAAATGTTGGTACAAAAAGATGCTCGGAATTTGTTAACTGTTTTAATAAAAATGATTAATTTTTATCAATTTTCCCTGTTTTAACCGTCAAAGAATATGTGCACTCAAGAATCTACAGTTCAAAATATTCATGAAAGAATTATCAGCTTCAATGCTTAAATCTTGAAACTTTTTTATACTGGTGTAGTTATTCTGGGAAACTGTTTATCATTTATTGGTAATCAAGTTAACTGCAATAGATGGAAATAGTGTTGTGTTTCTTGTTCAGAAGTATCTTATTCCATATATATTTAGCTGTTTTGAATCAGAAAAAAAAGCTCATATGTATTTACAGCCCATTGTGTTGCTCTAGTACGACGTTAACTAAAATTACCATTACCATATGTATTTATTATAAGAACAGTGTTCGACACATCATCAATCTCTTACTCATTAGAAATGCACCTTTCAATAAAAGCCATGTTATGTTCATTCATAGCTTCATTAATGGGCGTTTATCTATTCTTTAATGGGAATGATATGATTCAATTAAAAATATACTTTGTGAAACACAACTTCTTGTTACAGAGAATGAATATAAAGTATTTTCTGTCAAGCTAATGTAGGTGTAGTGTTTCTGCGGCGATACGTGTTTCCTGTACTCATTCTGAACGTGATATAGGTTTATTTGTTTTTCGTATACGATTTCAGCACTTCGACGGTAAAAATTCCATAGAATAAATTCCGAATTGATGTATTATAGTTGATTGGTCTTAACGCATCTGATGAAACGCCAAACTTTCTCCAAACAGCGATTAATTTAATTTGAAGGTTACCCCGATATGTGTCACTCGACAGCATTTTGACAGCAAAAGTACAATCTTCGCAGAACGTTTGGTTAGTAATGAAAATCCCTCATACGCATTGCAGAAATTATATGTAAACGGTTATTATAGGAAATTAATTTAAGTTTACATCAATGGTTGTGGTTTTCTTTTAAGGGAAGTATACTTTTACTAGTCATTTCGCTTAAATTATTTTCTAGTATTTTTATATCGTCAGAATTTTGAAAATTAGATCTAAATTTAGAACGCTCTAACCTATTGGATCAACCCGCTAAGAGATGGAACGGAAAGATAAAAAAGATGAACCTTTATTCCTTTTTTTCTTTGAAGTATCAAATAGGAAGCAAGTATTCGTCCAATAGATTTTGTCACTGGAGAGTTGGAATTTTTTGTTCCGCGTTCAGAGTCCAACACTATATACGTTATCCTGTCAAGCTGGCTGCCTCTTTGAAGGATTAAAAGCTTTATTCGTCCATTAAGGAAAGTATACGATATCTTCGGTACAGTTTAGCTGCATCGGGCGTCTTTGGTTTAGCTCCATTTTGGAAGTAATTGCCGTTATAAAAAGAAGCTAGAAAAGCGACATATTTTTCGATTTAATTTTTTGTTTCTGAGCTGTTAAAGAAATGCTTTTTAAAATTGATTTTTTTGTTTAGAATTTTTTGTGATAGCTGCTTAGGAATTTGTTTTTGCTAAGGGGCTTACACCATTTTAGTTTGAATTGATACGTTGAAATCCGACAGTCTGGTCGAGGTCGCCGTGCTTTAGTAGGTTTTGCCACTGCCCAACCATATACGTTCATCAAAATATCCTGGTAAGTACATAATACTAACATTTTCACCACAGAAAAATTTTAACTTCAGGATATATAATCTAGTTTTCAAATGTTTCACTTCATACTTGAAGAAATAATCTAATTCTTTAATAAAGACACTTCTAAAATTAAATGTACCATTAAGCAATTCAAGCATAATAATTAAATAACACTTTAAGTTCGAGAATATATGTACAAAGAAAATTAATACCAAGTTCAATAAATCTATCCATGGTACATGATTACTATTAATATTTTGTTTATAATATATATGAAAGAATAGTTCCAAAAATTTTTGTGAACATAGCAATAGATTACATTTTTCTCTCCAATAAAAATTTCATGTATGTCTAAAGACTTGCCGTTGTTTTGTGTTTGGCGTAGCTTGGCCAAATACAGCCCTTGCTCCTTACCACCAAACCGACAAACTTTGTAAAGGTGAATAAACGTAAAAAAAAATATTCGAAATGTGTAAAAAAGAAGTTAATTTAGAATAATCACAGAACTTTTTAGGGTTTATCTGAAATTTAAAAACAGGCCTTTTATCTTGTCTCTTGAAAACAGATATTCTTAAGTGCTGTAAATATTTCCAAGATTAGACTAAATTTTGAAAATATATATACTTGTTAAATAGAATTAAATTCCTGATGAATTTAATAAGTATTTCTAAAATACTTGTCAAATACTTCAGTGTAATAAATATTTCTAAATTTATCTTACAACATTTTTCTGATTTGATGTTGAAAGCATTTTTAAATGTTTACGCCTTGTTTTATTGAATTGGGTGGTCTCTGGAAAAGTTAATTATCCTAAACTGTTATCTTAGTTCTATGAAACCCAAACCAACCTAAACACTGCTATTCTCTGCATCTAAGAAACATATCTAAAATTAAAACTGTAATATTTGATGTAAATGATCACACATACCTAGCAAAACATTACCCTACCGTTCCACAAATCAAGCCTAACTGATGTGAATGGCAATAGCTCCAATAAATAAAAAAAAAACAATTTCACTAATATTTCTATTTATTGCGGTCATGGATAATTATCGGATTATTACATGGATCGGTATTTATGTTCAAGAGATTGCAGAAGATTTAGAGTTGTTCAATCTTGAAGACGAATTTTTTAAGTGAGAATTCTGATCCTCCTTCTTGAGTCTAGTAGTACTTTGACAGTGGTATTAAATTTACTTTAAAAATTAAAAGTTTTAAATCTATAGGAATGTTAAAAGTTTTAAATCCATAGGATGTTGTTCAGGTTGTAGTATATTCGGATATGATATTTACAAATACTCATCGCTTTTCAAGAGTAGTTCCTTCCACTTTTCTTCATATTTAGTTGATTATGCAGTTTTTAACCACCGACAAAATTGTTTTAATAGCTACTTTAAGCCTACAGGATTTATTTCAGTAAAGAAAAATTCTTTTAAAATTTTATAACATTACTTTATAAATTCTATACCTACTGTTTTTATTTTCCATTTTTTTTAAAGTGTGCTATTTTTCCATTTCATTGTTTCTACCATTTTCCAACCAGTCAACATTTACTCATCAGTGGGCATTTTCCCTCTTTTCAACCGGTCAACATTTTCCCACTATAACTATAACTATATTTTATGTTAATGAAAGGAAATTTTAATCTTATATTTATATTGTTCTTTTCCTTTGATTCAAGTTTTAAAATTGTGTTCCCACATTTTGCATATGTACATCTTTTTGGCTGCCTGTTTGTTTGAATCGAACCAAAGACCATCGTGTACAAAGGGGGCTGGTGCACGTTAAATTTGCCGTTGCCCTCAAATGTCCTCACGTTTATCATGGTGTTGAAGTTTGGAGAGTGTAGTACCACATAGTGGTAACAGAACCTGGAAAATCAGGGAATTCTCAGGGAACTTTTAAATTCTGGAAATATCAGGGAAAATTTCCAAATTTTACAAAAAATCAGGGAAATTTTGACAATTTAAACGGCTACCATTGTCGTTTATTTAAAGATGCACTATTACGAGTGCTTTTGAGAATCGAATAAATTGTATTCGTCGAAATTGTAATTCGAATAAAGAACTATGGCATCGTAATTTTTAAACACCGCGAAAACCGCCTTCGTCGTTTTTTTCGCGGCCGCAGCGTTTTGGTCGCCGTGAGGCTAGCGATACAACTGGTGGTATACAATTTGAAATTTGTGTAACTCATGATGTTTTTTGCGTATTAAATTAGTTATTTTTGTTTGCAATTACATTTTTGTGAAACTTTTTATGTATATTTGCAGTTGGTTTTTATGAATAGTATGATAATGTAGGGTCAGGTGTAAGAAGTTCATAATCAAAATATTTTGCATTTTTTCTCCATTTTTTTCAATTGCACTTAAAAGAGTTCCATTAAGGGTTCCAGTCCTTACAATAACAATTAAAATATCCGTAGAGAAAAAATACAAAATATTTGTGGAGAATGACCCTTTTACGCCTTCTGACCATACATATTTAAAAATAGTGTTGTGTGGATACTGTATATCGATACCAATCACGGATCACAACATTTCTTAAGGAAATTGTTAAATCAGAGAAATTTTTGTGAAACTATCAGGGAAATCATGGAAATATCAGGGAACTTTTTTTCAAGGATCTTGTTGCCACCCTGTACCAGCTCAGACGTGACCTCGTCATCTGACGGTGATTCAAAATTCAACTGTATCCTTGGATCTTTCCTTTTATCCTGGACAGTCGTCAATAGCCCGTTGTACTGCTTCAGTGCAACGTTAGTTAAATACCTACTTACCTTAGCTGAATGTTACGACAGTATCTTTTTTATTTGAATCTTGTGTTCGTCGCAGCTTGTTCATCTTTATACCAAGCGCCATAAAACTCGAGTCCGCCTAAAATCACTTTTGAAGTACAGTAAAACCCCGATTATCATAGTTTCCGCTTTAACCGAGCTATCAAATATTTCTAGGATTTTTTTTTTTGGTTCTACATTTTCCATTTTTAAAACTATCGAAAAAAATTCTGAACTCAAAACACTCAGGACAACGAAATCCGTGACTGGATAAACGCTGACGAACAACAAGATATTACAGATAAAAATGATCTTCAATAAGGAAAATGAATCTAGCGATGATGATGAAAAGACAGTGACGATGAAAATCTCCCATACAGATGGACTAAAAGCTATCGAAAGTAATATTGAATATATAGAACAACAAAAAGCGACACCAGCAATCCTGTTATCCTTAAAAAATGGCGAAAATTGCTGCAGAAAAACGCCAAATTAACGTTAAAAAAAACCAATTAATGTCTTTTTTAAGTAAGAACTCTTTAATTATCGTAACAATATGAATTGCTTGTGGTGTATCTGTATAACTTTTGTATTTGCTAAAATATACATTTAAACCTACACGATTTATTTTATTTACAATTTTCGCTTTTACCGAGTTTTTCGATTATCCGAGTTAGTCTTGGTCCACATTAACTCGGATAATCGGGATTCTACTGCAATTGAATGAATTTAGGACTCGAATAAACTGTTATATAATTTATTGTTCGTTATTATTTTTACTTTGATTTTCTGGAAACAGATTATAATCTTCACGTTATCTAGTAAAGAATATTGGCGTTTGTTATTCAATGCAAGAAAGAAAAAAAAAATCAGATTGACTACCATTGCCTGGTTGCTAAATTGTTGATCCTTCACTGCAGGAGCAGTCTAGACATTCTCGGCACCTCATCCACCGTTACGGGCAGTCCCATCAAATATATCTTAATCCCCTCCGCTCTTCACTTCTGAGCGGCAATGACCCATAAAAACGGGACTCATCCGCAAAAGCCCCTCCAAATTGATGACCCCCAAAGTGAAGCGGGTGATACATTTCACCGGGAGGAAGGGCGCAAACCGCGTAATTCGATTGGCGTGATTTTTGGCGAGTAATTATGAGCGGAGAGCGCACCAACAATCCCTCTCGGCCGCCCCGCGATCCGTCACTGTCCGCGAGGGGCCGCCCCTGCAGACGCGGGCCGTACGGTCCGTCCGCGGAGATGATGGATGTCCGGTGGGGGAATCATAGGTGTTGCGGAAAAGATGCTTTTACAGGAGGGAGGGGGCGATATTGCTGTTGATGGTGCCCCTCTCCCCGTGCAGTGGAGTTGGCGCGGACGAGGCTCGGGGGAAATCTGCGGATGTCACTGGAGGTGATGCCGCGGACGTCACGGGTGATGTCCGCTCCCCCGGCGGGTGTCTGTCGCTCCATTTCCATAATGGACGCTGAAACGCCGCTTTTTGTTATGCGGACGACCGATGGACGCGATAGTGGTTTAGGAGCAGTGTTTTCCTCGCACGGTGCTCTTTGGAGTCGTGGCGATTCAAACGAAACCTTAAAGGCGCGTTCTCACGAATCAAATTTTAAGTGACCGATTATAGTTGATCAACAAAAGTTGAATAAAAACTATAGTTTAGACGCGTTCTCACGAATCTATGTATATAATTCTCTTACGTGGCACGCAAAAAAGACGTTATTTGTAATCGCGTTTTGCCAACACTGTACGATTGTTTGTTTATCGCGAAGTCTCGCGCATCGATTGAATTTATAGCGTTATCGGATGAAATTTTATTGAAAAAAAAAAGGAAATTTTAATGAGCTGTTGCAGTTAGTTTATAATAGAAATCAAAGAAAGCGGAGGGTCTTTTCAGGGCCATTTAAAAAACGGTCCTTTTCAGGGCCAACAATTATAGTTCAACAAGACGCTTGCACTACAACTTTCGGCAACAAACTCAATGAAAAAGTGTGGGTCGTTTGAGTGCTGGGAAAATGTACACACAAACAACATGCTGAGTATTCAATTTCCAAAGCAACGCTCACATTTCGAGTCAAAATTTGCACAAAGTTTTCATTTGAATTCTGATTTTAGAGATACTGTATATATTTTTTCTGTAATACAGCAAATTTAGATTTGAAAAACATTTTTTTGGTAACATATTTTGTAAACAATCCCTTCTGCTAGGACACATGTCTTCATTGAGGCGAGCGAAGCGAGCATAGTTTCGCGCAGCGAACCAATGAGGATTGTGAAGCAATCCTCCGTGGGTTGGCGAGCGTTTGCGAACAGGGGGCAGGCCCCCTAGTCAAGTTTAATTCACCGATTATAGTTATAGTTGATCAACAAAAGTTGAATGAAAACTATAGTGAGAACCTTTGTTTCAGTAGAGTTGATCAACTTTTTAGTGGATCAAGAAAAGTTTGACCCTTTCAAACTTTATCGTTCAAGTGATGAGTCATCCGCCATCTGCTTTCGAGTTTATTTCCACGCAAACGATCTGTCGTGGTTTATTTTATTCGAGAAACAAAACAAAAGTGCTTTTATTCTCTAGGCTAAGTTTAAATCTTCGAGATTATTAAAGATGGAGTGAAAATTTCGAACGGATTTCAAACCTGCGGAAAATTTTACACCAATTCGAAACCTTAAATGTGATTTTCTATAAACAAATAATTTGTAAATTGTAAATTTTATATTTTCGCCTATTAAACTCTTGAACAGTTTCTGTTGAAAATGTGAGAACAAAAACTGATTCGTCATATTCAACTTTTATTGATCAACTATAATCGGTCAATTAAACTTGATTCGTGAGAACCTGCCTTTACCACGTTCTACCCAAGTAAAGATTTCTTTTTTCTTGACGTTATCGTGTGTGTGGCGCAGCTAGGTCCATTATGGCTCTTAAATCAAAATGAGCCACTGCACTAGAAATCTGAGAGTTGTAAGTGGGGCAGGTTTGATTCCACTATGGATGTATTTCCCTCTTCTGTGTCCGTAAAACTTTCCTTGTGTGTACATGTCCATTATTTTATGTTATGTGTCTTGTGTATGGCGGAGCATTTCCTGTGGCCCTTGCTGAACTATGAAAACCCTCAACCCTTGTGAGTCAAAACCCGCCTTATCAACCAAATAAAGATTAAAGGAAATTCGTGTGTGGAACAAGTGTATTACTGAATTATTTGACGTAAAATAACGTCGCGCCGTCTTGCCTTTCTCGTCCTCACGTTGGGTTGGTGTGGAAGTTTGGAGAGTGGGGTGCCAGCTCAGGTGTTGCTTCGTCATCTGACCGTGTTTCAAAATTACGAGGTGTTGTCCTCGGATCTTTCTCTTAAGGGACTGATCCCGGACCGTCGTCAATAGCCCGTTGTGTTGCTCTAGTACGACGTTAACTAAAAATTACCAAATTGCCATCTTGCCTTTCTCATACTAAGTTGCCGAACAACCGGTCTGGTGGTTAAGGTGTTAGCCTCTAGATCGGAAGGTTCCTGGTTCCAATCCGGGTCAGTGTATGGATGTTTGTAAGCGTTTGGTGTAGAGACGGCTGGTGCACCTTAAATATGTTCGTAGCCGAAAGTCCTCACGTTGGGTTGGTGTGGACGTTCTTAGAGTGGGGTGCACTGGAGACGTCATGTGGTATGAAGGACTTGTTTGAATCAGCTTGGGAAAATATGACCCTCGTGCTACAAAACCCTGAAACAACCAAGCAACTGAGTAAAGATTAAGAGGAATTTCACCTACGGAACTAGTGTATTTTGTGTATGAAATCTTTGACGTGAAATAACGCCTCTGCAACGCCTTGCTTTTATCATACTGTTTTCTATCCCGTGATGATGCCGTCGTGACATTAAGGTTTGTTTTGTGTTTGGCGCAGCTTGGTTAAATATGTCGCTTACGCCGTAAAGCCCAACCAACTTTCAGCTCTCCTAAGTTCACTTCACATTAATTAGCTATGTCCTGCGTCCTGTTCTCTGTTATCGACCCACCCAATCACTTTAACTCCTTCTTAAGGCGAACTATACAGCTGAAAGCCACACTGGTGAAACTGTGAGTCTACAGCGTTCAAACCAATGGTCCTGTTGTCCAGTATGTAAAAGCACTTAAAAATGACCAATAAATGTAAAACGGTTGTGAATTCTTGTTGCCTAATTAAGGCAGTCATTAAGACCAAAGTAAACATGGGAAAACTCCATCGATCTTCTAATGAAATTAGATTTTGTTTCAATTTCATTAAAGGTCGATGGAAAACACACGAGTTTCAATATGTTTACTATGGAACAATGGAAGGAAAGCCAGCACCTCTGTTGTAGCATAAATTTCAAATGTACTTACGAAATAAATATATAATTGAACATTGTTGTCCCCACTCCCTGACCAGTATTGCAATAGCAATATATTGATGAAACGAAGTTGTGTGGAACTTGTCATTCGCATTACAAACTATGCAACGTAGGAACCTGAAATTTTGTACATAAGTAGCTTACGTACCGAGGATGTGCACCTCTTCGATTTTCGTATTGGTGAGTTTTAGATAGGAAAGAAGTGGAAGAGAAAAAAAAACCTGAAAACGAATGACTTGTAAAATTGTTCGCAGAAAAGAGGTGTCAAAGAGGTGTTGCTTTATCAGTATTACAGGAGAAATATAATAGTAAGGTACATCTTTAGTCTACGTTTATAGCGGTGGCAATGGCCTTGGCGCTTTTTCTTGGCTCACTTTTAGTAGCGAGTTATGGCAACCTAAGACAACCCATCTGTATAACGACTATCATGGTTTTTGTGACAACCTCGGCAAGCGGAAAGTTTAAATTTTTATTCTAAAACTTCTCTAGAAAATTCTTTTAAAATCCGTTAAACTGTCGTTTGATTTCATTGGTTCTTTTGAAATAATTCTTTCCTTGGCGACTTTAGAAGTACGCCAAAAAAAGCACCAAGGCTGTTGCCACCGCTATAAATGCAGACAGAAGCGGTACCAATAGTAATATAAATATTAATTTCGTGTATTATAGATTCTATGGACGGAGTGTGGAAACAAATAGTTCGAAAAATTTTATTTTCCAAAAATCGATGGCCTTTTCTTTTATTTCATCCTTTGTCCCTTACAATTTTTCTGCACTACACTGACAGATTATAATCCACAGAATTCACGAATGGGTTCCAGGTGGATCGAAACCTCGACTTAACTTTACAAAATATTGTTTGATTTAGAATAGGGTAGTTTGCTGTGGAGAATTTTGGGATTCTATGAGTATGAAATGGGTGGAAATACCTCACTGTCCCTCGGATCGGTCCGTATTGCTTTAGATAGCGATGAGAATAAAAAGCCACACAGCGCATTTGCGGCATATTTAATGCGCATAAACGCATTGGAAGTGGAAGGACCCTAGAGATCCTCCAGATAGAAAGTGATTCGTGATTTTTCGTCTTTCTTAGTGATGTGCTCCGTAGACATTTTATCTGCACGTGTATTCGTATTTTCTGGCACTTAGAGCTTTATAGGTGTTTTGTAGCTTTGCAGGCGGGGATTTCTGGCATTTTCGAATTTGCAAATCGCTTGAAGTGTTCTCGAACATTGCGAATTTACAAGTGTCTGCATCCGACATGTGCGACTAACTTTCAAAATGGTGAGGAACAGAAGAATCGTCTGTTTCATCAAAGTTTATTACAAACAACGGCAGCATCGAATGTTGATGCATAATAAAATATTATGAATTGATGAAAATATAGGAATACCAAAAACCTTGTTATTGTTACTGATTCCTTCAGGCCTAGCCTTAACAGCTAGATCAGGTCCATAAGTATGAACGTCCATATCCTCTCTTGCCAGACAAATACAGGGTAGAATATGGTTTTGCTGGTTAACATTTTCATTTGTGTCGGAAAAAAATAACTGAAATAGGTTATGAGACAAACATTTCGGCTCATAATGAATCACTAATTAAAAAGATTCTGAGAAAATGAACTGGTAAAATTCTTATTATGTGTTTGTTTTACTAGAAGATATATAACCTTCATGCGCATAGAAAAAAAAACTGGATTTACCAGCGTAAAGATCATCACATTCCGGCGTGGAAGAGCAAAAACCTCATTTTGAACGTTTTGGCTTTTTGTGTTTCACACACTTGTAAGCCGAGGACCTGTATCTCATCGTTATAAATCTTCACACTTTATAGATTTATATTACTACGAAACAAATTAATCACAAGGAAGTTTGATAATCCTATTTTCATTTTAGAGTAGAAATTTACATAAAATTGGTCTGATACATCTTACTATTTCCAACATACCAAACAAATAAAACTTCGTAGTTTTCTAATTTGTAAAGTTTCTGTTTGATTTTAAATTACATCTCTTTTAGTTCAGTAACAAAATTTAAAGTCGATAAGTCAAGATATCTAGTCCTTAGAAGAAAATTGACCAGATCTTTGTAGCGTCATCATTAAAAAATCGCTTTTTTTCTTGATGTGCTATTTCGTCGTTATTAAAATTAGTTAGATTTTGATGGACGAAGTATCTCGTCGCTACTACTTGGAGAGTTTATAATACAGTTGTGCGAAATCGGTTTGTATCGTGCACATTTCGCTGTTCAGTGAATGATTACAATTAGATATCTTCTTCTTACAAATGAAGCACTTACTCAAATTTTCCTAGGTGTGAGTTTTTCAGCTTTTCTAAACCAGAACGTGGTCCTTTAGACAGGTTAAACTGTCCGACGAGAAATTTTTTTAGCACGATGGTTAGACTTGAGGAAAACGCTAGTGAGTTAAGCTAGTGAACATATTTTTTCTCTTCAGTTTTCTCAAAAATGTTTTTTGACTTAATCTGTTTCACTTGTGTCGATATGCTTCAAATCTGTAAAATTCATGTTTTTCTGGTGATGACCCAATCATTTGTCTTCCAAGGTGGACTTTTCAGTTTGTGTTAATTTGTTATTTTTCTTTTCAGGCGCCACCCCAACCTACCAATAAGTACAACTTAGCTACCAAATGGGACCCTATGTTTCCCGTCACTTTCGCTATATTCCTTTTCATTGGGATTGTGTTGGTGTTATCTGTTTTTGGGATAAGTTTAGCCATGTGGAACATGGATCCTGGCCGGGACTCTATCATCTACAGGATGACCAGCCAACGAATGAAGAAGGACTAAGAACGCTTGTACCTTGAAAGTTTTATTGAGTTAGTCAGTGTATGTTTTTGTCTGTCCTCTCACTTGATTGCTATGGAAGTGTTTTGTTAGGGAATCGCCTTGATGTAAATTTTCTCAAGTACACCCAAGTCAAAAAAGGGTTATAGGCCGTTTCTTGCTTTGCATAAGGTGTTTAAGGATCAATATGAGATGTATAGTTCTGTATTAAGAAAATTTTATACGCAACTCCTTTTTGTTTGACGGATTTCGTTAAGGTTTTGATTTTATTGATTTTCATTTTTGGGTTCTGAAAATTCCCTTTTAAAGTAAAGTATTTGAGCTAATGTTGCCTAAGTTATACAGTTGTTTTCTAATGTAGAACCATTAGCAAATACCTCGTTACACTTTTTACTTCGTATTTTCCTAGCACAATTGTAACCTGTTAAAAAATTTTCGTGTGAATACACATTTAGCTATTAGCATTTTAACTGTCAATTGTAATATGTAAAAACCTCTTATCCAATGTTTCGAACTTTCATTTTCTCTACTGCATAAATCTAATGATGTTTTATTGAAATTTTTGAAAATATAATTAATATTTAAAAGAAAAAGAACACACATTTATTGTTACTTTAATCACAATAAATATTAGCTAGAAATTTCGTGTATAATTGTTTATGGAAATGTGGAGGACGATATATGTAATCTAGATTTTTAAAAATATTCCAGAAAAATATTCCTTGTGAACTTGGATGTATCTTTTGTTAATGAACTTGTACATAAGTTGTTATTTATTAATGTGTATTTTGATGGGTGTGTAGAGAGAGAGGAAGAGTTTACAATTTTTTATTGAATGTTAGTCAATGTATAGTGTAAACTTAATTATGATACAAATGTCATTCATGTATTCATTCCATTTGTTTGTACTTGAATATCTGATTTATAAACTTAGTTCAAAATTCAGTTCATGGCTGCTTAAACAGAAACACAAATTTATTTCTGTTTTGAGATAAATAACTCATAAATTATCTAATAGATATTTTGAATTTTACATCATACTCTAGAAATAAAATATTATTTCAACTGAGACTTCTTTCTTTTTCACTAGTCACTTCTTGTAACAAAATTTCAGTTTTACATTTTACAATCCTATATGTACTAATATCAGTTCAAGGTTTTTTCCTTGAATCTCTGCCCGTCGTGTTGCTTCAGTGTGGCGTTAAGTAAAAACCTACCTACCAAATATTCACGGAATGGATAGTAAATATTAAACAAAGGAATATGCATTGTATGTAATATTCAATTCACAATCATCTATATATGTATAAAAAAAATTGTGCATATTCTCTATGCAAATCTACACCGTTTGATTAATCTACACTAAATTTGGTACACGTATACTTTAGAACACTGCGGAAAACATAGGCTATTTCTTTCCTGTCTTCAGACCAGTCTGTAGCCATGAAAAAATTGGCACACAGGTAGTCCTAAGTGCAGGGCCGATCCTAGCAGGTGTGCAGCGCGTACACAGCACGCGGGTGGCCCTAAAAAAAGGGTCGCCGCATATAGTTCTATCAATCAAGCAAATTTTTTTTTAAACTTATAATAAGTCGAATAAATATGCTGAATTTTAAATAGTCATTGAAAAATCAAAATGAGTCCCGATAGCATAGCATAGTTTAAGAAAAATAGAATGTTAGTGCATAGTGTGTTGGTCCATTGTCCATTAATGTCTACTTTTTACACACATTCTTCATTTG
Organism: Metellina segmentata; assembly: GCA_947359465.1. Taxonomy (NCBI): domain Eukaryota; kingdom Metazoa; phylum Arthropoda; class Arachnida; order Araneae; family Tetragnathidae; genus Metellina; species Metellina segmentata. Next base: position 91,191,777 of record OX375873.1, on the reverse strand, counting down.
ATAGCTAAATTCGTGGCAGAGCGGGCAATACGGCATAGAAAAGGATACCAAATTTTAAATTTCTATCTAAAAAAAATTACAAGGGGCATATTTTCGTGGTGCGAAATAGAGACGAGGCTGGAAAAAATTGTACTATTGACGCGGAACAACAAAATGCTTACAATCGAGAAAGAAAGCGATGGTGCGCCATCATTGAAAGAATAATTGCTGTAGTACAATTTTTGGCCAGTCAAAATTTGGCATTCAGAGGAACTAGTACGAAGCTGTATCATAGAGATAATGGTAATTTTTTAAAGGCAGTGGAGATGTTGGCCAAATTTGATCCTGTTATTTCAGAACACCTTAATAATGTCAGTAAATACAAAGATAACAAAACACGTATTCCACACTACTTAGGGCAGCATTTTCAAAATGAAATAATTAATATTTTAGCCGAATCTATTCGTAATGAGATAACACGCATTGTCAAAAAAGCCAAATATTACTCTGTAATTCTCCACTCTACACCAGATATTAGCCACACAGAACAAATAACGTTTGTAATTATGTGTGAACACTATTGATGATAAGGTAGATATTTTAGAATTTTTTCCAGTAACTAATACCACTGGAGAAGGTCTGCAATTTTCTATTAGAGAAGCTATTACCTAGTCTGCGGCTCGAAGTTAAAGATATACAGGGTCAGTGGATCGAACATGAAGGGGGAAAATATAGGGCTTCAGAAACGGATTCTCAATATCAATCATAGAGCATTATATGTGCCGTGTGCGGCTCATACATTAAATCTCGTCGTTAATGACGCTGCCAGCTCCAGTGGTGAAATTTCTAGGTTTTTTTTTAAATATAGTATACAAGAGGTATATAATTACTTTCATGCGTCCCCATATCGATGGGATTTACTAAAAAAACACGTGAAAAGTCCAACTTTAAAACCGTTAAGTGAAACAAGGTGGGAAAGACGTATCAATGCTATTAGACCTCTAAAACACGACCAAAAAAACATTATTACCGCATTAAATGCCTTAATTGAAGATACCACCAGAGACACGAAAACAAAATTGGGTGCTGAATCAATAATTAAAAATTTTGAAACATCTAAATTTTTGTGTTAAATTTTAATTTGGCTTGATTTGTTATCAAGAATTGATGTATTGAGTAAATTGCTTCAAAATCCTAAATTAAACATCGCGGAATGCATTAAAGGCTTAGATAATCTTAAAAAATATTTAGTTTCCCAAGGATCTGACGATAATTTTAAAATATTTGTCGATTCAGCAACAACACTTGCTAGAGATTTAGGTATTGGTCCCGAATTTCCCATCTCGAAGCTCAGGAAAAAGGTCTGTTTATTTGATTACGAGGGCAGTGATGAACCCCTTTCAAATCCCTTCCAGCAATTCAAGACTGCTTTCTATTTTGCAATTCTTGATCACGCGATCTCTTCGGTAAATGAAAGATTCGCCTTATTATCTGAGTGCCATTCAATATTCTGCTTTCTGTATGAATTTCACAACATTTATAATGATACTCTCATGAAAGCCTGCATGGACTTGGATATTAAGTTACATGAGGAAGGAAGTATTGCGAAAGATATAGAAGGTATATAACTCTTTAATGGAATAATTTCATTCAAAGATATTTTTCCAGGTAAAAAACAGCCAATTGTGGTATTAGAAATTATAGTAAAAAATGATCTCATTCCCCGTTTTCCAAATTTTGCTCTAGCAATAAGAATTTTTTTAACCTTACCTGTTTCTGTGGCTTCAGGTGAAAGAAGAATTGAATATTGAATCCGAAATCTCTGAAAAAATTGATTTCACCGAAATTATTGACAAGTTTGTTTCTCAGAAAGCCAGAAAAGTTATTTTATAGTTAATTATTAGGTTGTCTTTGTAGAAGGACTGATTTATATGCTTTTCGTTTCACAAGATTTATGCTTTAGTACTTTTTTTTATTAGATTATATTTTCTGAGTAAATACTGTTGTTTTGCATTTCTAATTATAAAATGTCTATTTTTAATTCAAAGGTAATGTTTTTGTTTGTTTATTATTTTTTAAAGTATTTTGTCTCTATTATAACCTATTAGCTGGCCAAAAAATAAAGTTTTGCATTTCAAATTTTATTTGCATTTTATTAATGTTTTACTCTTATACAGGTAGATGAGTTTGTAACGTCAACGTTAAGTACGAGTCAAAATATGAAAAATTCTCTAGAGGGGCGGCACATTAGGTCTTTGCACGCGGGCGGCCGACACCCTAGGATCGGCCCTGCTAAAGTGTCCCCCGAAGCCCCAATTTTAAAATCAAAAGTTTGTTTTTCTGCAATAAATGGACAAGGAAACACGTTCTACATGGTTTGTGTATTTGATTGTTCGTATTCTTTACTCATACTTTATCGGTTCTTGACTTATAACAATTTGAATACAGGACATCTTGAAAAAATGCATCATGGAGAAAAACTCATTTAAAGTTTTAAAGACTAATTTACAGTTAATAAAATGTTTAAATACCCTTTTAGAGCATCCAGATGAGTATCTAACTCCTTCTTTCCTCTTAAATCTTTGGTTTAGTTTGATTTTTGCAAGTTCTAAATTTTTTTTTTTTTTGCGTAGTTTATAGGTCTCCGTAGACTGAAATAACGTCTTTCACAGATGTTGTGGCCATGACAACAGCTGTCTGAGTGTTAGATTTTCAAAACAACGAATCACAAAATTAATTCTATCTCTCGTTCTAATTAAGATAGAAACATGATTCAGACGACATTTTAAGCAGAAAGACACAGAGAATTTTTTAATACATACATTTTTTTTCTCGAAAATTTGACGATTTGTGTGTCCCGAACCCCTATAATCAAGAATTAGTGATTACGGGAAACTTAAAATTATTGTTCATAATACTTTGAGAATTCAATTTCAAAAACTACTCGTCTCCCCACTACGGGAGGAGGAAGTATGCAAATTATATCATTTTTCACTACAGAATGGATATCTTTGTACGGGGGTTTGAAAGTAGTTGAGCCAATTCTCGACGATAACTTTCTCATGTAAGACGGATCACCATTTTCAAAATATAGTAATTCCCAACACATGCTTAACACTTTGTTTTCCCCAAGAACTAACAATGGCCCATTTACCAATTGCAAACTCGTCTATTGTTTTAAATCTGTTAACATCTGCAACAAGTACCCTCACAAAAGAAAAAGGGACAAGTGCAGAGTAATTTACACATTCCCTAATGGCAAAATCCTCACTAACCCCTTTAGTGAATTTTTGATGGATAAGTGCAGACTAAGGGCCTAACTTTTGAAAAAAAAAGGCCAAATAATTGGTTATTCTTAAACAGAAAGAAACTAGTTATATGAAAAAAAAAATCCAAAAAAGGTAATATTGATGAATATTCTTGTATTTGAATTTTAAGGATCACTTACAATTTGATACACCAAGTGGAATTATCATTTGTGCTTTGAAACCTTTGGAAGTTGTCTCGCGTTTTATCACATTCTAGTTGTAAAAGTATGAAAGTGCAAATTGTGTGCTGTTGAATCCCCCAAATGGCCGCTCAGTGAATTGTTCGGATCCAATATTATGGACCCACTACACACTTCCTCCGAACATGCACTTACCCCACGTTACCCTATAATAAATTAATTGATACTATCGGGTTCACACAAAAATACTAGCGTACTGTAACTGTTTGTTTACATTGATTTAAGTTTATACTATACCGTGTGTGCACCCAAAGTTATACACTCAAACATGTTTTTGTGAGGTTGATAGGGACCGCATAAAAGAAAACGCATAAAAAAAATATTTTTAAACTTTATGAGTAGCTAAAAAAAATATTTTTCGCAACACATTTATAAAGTATTTTATATGCGGTGAATAAGGGATCGCATAAAAAAAGAGAGTCTCTCTCACGTAGAAAATAACTCAAACCTTACGAAATAACTAGAAATTACTTCATACTCCTTTTGTTTTACACTCCTCACTATTATCTATTGCATGCGCCCCACGTTTTTCGTTTTAAATCTTAACAAGTATTTTCATAGCTATTAAATCTTCACAATCACAAATTTTCAGGCAATCTGTACGGGGACAGGAATCTGTATGGGGCCAAGAGAAATTATTTTATACTTTTTAGTCTGCTTCAAAAACGTGCTATATTAAATATTTTTGATAACTTCGTCAATTATTTTCTAATTTGATTGAAATTTTGAAAGGACTAAGTAGATTGTACTGAATAAATTTTTTTCATATACCGCAAAGTAAAAGATTGCACAAAAAAAATCGCACAAAAACAGGTTTGAGTGTACTATCCTAAGTACACAAAGAATGGTTCCTGGAGCAGAGCGCATTCGAAATTGACTTAACGGGTCAAGATATCAGACAATAAATGAGAAGTTGACAACGTTCTCGGCGCTTGCCAAGTGGCGACAACAACTGACACGGAAATACATGACGCGAACAAGTACCATTAGCTCTGACTTAATTAGTCCTATACTGCTTTAAGTTTCTCATCAGTGAAAAACTAAAATGGGATTAAATGGGAATTTGTTTTTTAACTATCCAAAATATCAAGGGACACTCTTTTGTACTTGCCGTCACTACAGACTTGTCAAAATGATCGGTTGAGTAGATAATTAAGAGTAGTACTGTCAAAACAACGATTGTTGTTTTATTGTTGACTAGCTACTGTCTAACTCTTGGGCTTAAGTACAAAAAACTGTCCAAAAATTGAGAATAATTCTGAAGTATCAAGCTAGATCATTTGATCTCAATCCAATAGAACAGTGATGGCGAACCTTTGACACGCGTGTCAAAGGTGACGCGCCAAGACATTTTAGGTGACACGCATTGCTTACGGGCAGTTAACTTGAAACTTTAAACGAGATTCAGAAAAATAAAACTTTTAAGTACTTTCCTCGAGTAAAAAAGTATTTCGAGAAGGCTAGCACTAATGTACAAAATGAAATTGAGCCCATGCCTATAAAGAACCTGCATATTGTAAATTCGTTACTTCACCGATTCGGCGAAAAATTTAATCAGTTTATAAGCCAGTAACAGACAAATAATTAAGTATCCGTACATGGTAGTCTACAGTTCTTTTGAATTAAATGGTTTCCAATGGATGACACTTGATGATTTGGAGATGCAACTTGGAGAACTTCAAGACAGCATCTGGTCTCAAGTGTTTGTCGACTTGAGGTCCAAATTTGAGAATCTGGAAAGAAATCATTTAAAGAATGAAGAATGCCACTAAAATCGGGAAATTTGGAGTATTTGAACTGATGATCGGACACTTTTAGCAACCTGAAAAATATTGCGATAGCTTTGTTCATAATTTCCCCCTCTATACATTTCGTCGAGACCTTATTCTCAGAGTTATATAATATTACTAGGGGGCCGGCCCCCTGCTCACTAACGCTCGCCAACCCTCATTGGGTCGCTGCGCGAACCTATGCTCGCTAAGCTCTCATCAACGAAGACATGTGTACTAGCAGAAGGGATTGTTTACAAAATATATGATATTCCAAAAAAATGTTTTTCAAACTTAAATTTTTTGCTGTTTTTCAGAAAAGATATATACAGTATCTCTAGAATCAGAATTCAAATGAAAACTGATCAAATTTTGACTCGAAATGTGAGCGCTGATTTGGAAATTGAATGCCCAGCATGTTGTTTGTGTGTACATTTGCTCAGCACTGGAGCCACCCATATACTTTTTCATTGAGTTTGTTGTCGACAGTTGTAGTGCAGGCGTCTTGTTGAATTATAAGTGTTGGCCTTGAAAAGAGCCCTTGTTTTTCACATTTTGAAAGAAGCTAGTGCAAGAAACTTTAATTCTTTTTTTTTTTCAATAAAATTTTATCCGATAAGGCTATAAATTCAATTGAGGCGCGAGGCTTCGTGGTAAACAAACAATCGAACAGTGTTGCCAAAACGTGATAGCAAATAACGTCTTTTTTGTGTGCTACCTAAGAGAATTATATATATATAGATTATAACCAATTGAAGAAACAGCCTGACAGATGAAGTTAGCAGCGTTTGTTTGTGCTTGAAGTGCACGAAATACCAATCTTAAAATTGAAGATTTAGCAAATGCAATTCAGCTACAAAAAAGTCGCTAATGTAAAGAATCATTTCTGTTTTTGCTGTTTAATCAAGAAATATATCACAAATGGAACTTTTTTTTACTAGGGCTGTAAATATCACAAAATTATGGATATTTCTAGATGTGACACGGCCCCCTAGTTAAGATAGGTTTCCCCCGGTTTTTAACACACCGAGTTCAAAAGGTTCGCCATCACGCAATAGAGAATGCTTAACAGGTTTTTGCAAGTCCATTGGAGGCTACGCACCACGACCAAGGACCGCGCAAGAGCAGACGCTCTAGTGCTCGAATGGGACTTGTTGCTACAGGAACTTTAGAACACCATATGGAAGGCATTTTTGCGACTTGTGAGGCTTACATTTTTTTAAAGAGCCCAGGATATTAAATATTAGCTTGCTTTTAACAGCAAAATATTTTTTTTTGCAATAATCAAAGACCTATAATATGTTTGTATTCGCATTATAGTTCCATTTATTTAATTCCCAGATGCATCCATAGACGAGATGTAAGTAGACTAAGCAGTGCTATTGAGAGTGCTTCTTCAAAGTGACCAACATGTGGACTAGTCACGTGATTGCTATGAAAAATTGACTTGGCATCATCTAGCCTCGTTTGGCGATACAACAATGTAGGTGTTTGAATGTTCATTTCTGTAGAGTGGCGACAAAATTGATGAAATCGCCAGCCTACTATTTTGTCGAGCGGGCGAATCAGATGATGAATGCTCGGTTCCACCCAACTGACGAAAGTAGTCTGAGGGTCACGTCTTCTTCTAGTTTAGGTCACATGATCCTAGGTGCATAAAAAGGTTACCATTGCGCACTCTTGTAGCACCACGAGACGTGGTTGGAGCTACTTGGTAATTGATTCATCTCCGGTTGCATTATCCTTCATTTTTGAGCTTGTGGGTTGTGTATTATCAGTGGCCGAGAAAAAAAATGGGGTCATGTCAGACTTTCCATGCACTTTTACAATTGGGTATAAAACTGAGGGGAAATCTGTCGAATCTTTGCACAGGTACTCTCGCAATCAACACCGGCTTGCAGATTTCCGAAACTATATTATGATAAACTAGAACCGATAGTTAAAATACGATCTACCTCGTACATGGATCCTGCGGGAGAATAACTTATTCATTCAACTGGCGTCTACTGCATTTGTTAAAGTAGGTCAAATGTAAACAAGACCATCCGAAATCCAGAACGGCAACTCATCTGTCATGGATACCTCTGGGTTTACATGCTGTGCCTTCTGATCTTACGCAGGGGAAGACACTCGTCCAATCGCGTGCACGTGACCCTCCTTTCGCGATTTGCATGCACCGATCTGCCGAATAAGGGAGATTGAATTACGATTGCTCTTCTTTTTTTTTTGCAACGAAAGGTTTCCGTTTGCCATTTTGTGCCCGTTTTATTGTTCCTGCTTATTTAATTTATGAGGTGGGAAGTCATGCAGACTGTTCGCTGCGTTTCAGAATTCGATGGATGTTTCCTGTTTGAATCGTATCAAGCGATTTCATGGGTATTGTGTCTTTCTTCTCGGGGCATTTAAAATCTGATTTTGTTCTACATTTTTCCAAAATGGCCGATGCCGTGCTGTTCGGTTAACCTGTCGAGGAAGGCTATTCGCGAAGAGTTCTGTAGGACTCAGTGACGGGGGTAGAATAGACTGGTTCGAGACATTTCACCTTGTGAGTTCTTCCAAGTTTGATGGGTAGGTGGTTGAATCAACGTCACAATGGATTATTCTGTTGCTCTAGTACGACGTTAATTAGAATAACCATTACATCTGAATTTCCACGCCAGCATGAGAAGATTTGAGTCCACGACAGATTTGACATGTGACTGAATCGAGTATAGAACTCCCTCTAGATCGAAAGGTTCCTGGTTCGAATTTGGGTCAGTGCTTGGATCTTTTTAAGCATATGGTGTAGAGGAGGCTGGTGCACCTTACATCTGTCTTGACCGAAAGTCCTCACGTTGGGTTGGTGTGGAAGTTTGGAGAGTGGGATGCCAGCTCACGTGTTGCCTCGTCATCTGACCGCTGTTCAGAATTACGTGGTGTTGTCCTCGGATTTTTCCCGAAGGGGATTAACCCCTGACCGTCACCAATAGCCCGTTATGTTGCTCTAGTACGACGTTAATCAAAAATTACCAAATTATAGAGTTTCGAATTCTCATTCCTTCGATTGCTAATCCGCTGCTCTTGCAACCGAGCTATCGCGTCCTTCGAAAAGTTCACTTCCGGAAAGGTGATAAGTTCGCCAAAGGACTGATATATGCAACATTATGTATTCGATTGACGTAGCTAATTACAGGTGCTACTCACTTAACGACCGATTTGCGTTCGCTTCTCAGGACGTTATAGCCCGCTTGAAAGAGTGGCGGATTAGAAATCGGAGGGGGGGGTTGCAAGTTGGAAACTCGATCCAATCAAAAACGGTCGTGTACGTGGGCTCGATAACATACTATTTTACGTCTAATAGGGAAAGAAGTAGAAAATACGCTTTCTAATACATTTATAAATAATTCAAAAACAATGGCACCTTCAATATTTAGCTATATAGAAAAACCGTCTCATGTAATTTCATATGTTTTACAGAAAATCCTCACGCTGCTTCCGTGAGGCTTTATTTACAACTATCAAAAGTTTTCGTCCTATTGTGGTCCAGAATCTGAAGAATATATTTACAAAGACGTCACCAACATGTGATTTGGACCACTTAATCAGTAACATTCGTTCCTGACTATTTATGACAGCGCTCGCCCACGAAGAGAACACAGAGGGGAACTATCTTCACAGCTAGGACATTCAATAGACGAAATTTTCGACGACGAATTTTTCCGGGACGTGGTAGCCCGGTTGTAACAGTAATAAATTAGCAACCGGACAGTTGCGAGTTCGAATCCAACCAAAGACACCAGGTACAGAATTATATTCAGTGTTCTGCAACACAACTCCAAGCAATTGCAATTGTTCTGCAGGCATTTTGACCAAATTTTGAAAACTGCAGTCAAATCAAAAACAGACGTAAAACACAACTATCGGCTGTAAATATATATTACATATTTATAATAAAAACAGCAAAACTAATTAATTTACTTTATTTAAAACCAAGGCATACTTTAATTTGGAATTCTTTTTGAAGTTAAATATTTTGTTTTTGACATAGAAGATGCGTCATTTATAAAGTGTTTGTGGTATTATGGGCGGTGTAGGAAGGTTGTTCTGTAGCTAGAAAAGAAAAAAATAGGAGCGCGCTTTGCACTGCACAACATCGTGACTTATAATTTTAAAAAATCGGCCAAAATTTTGATAAAATTAAGTAAAAATTGTTCTACAAAGACTTTGTTCTGCGACGTACGTCGCAGTTTTAAGCACTTTCTGCTCCCGGGCCAAAGACCGTCGTGTACAAAGGGGGCTGGTGCACGTTCAATCGGTCGTGGCCTCAAATGGAGTTGGCCTGATGTTGAAGTTTGGAGAATGGGGTGCCAGCTGAGGTACTCAAGGTGTACATACGAGGTGTGTCCTCGTATTCTGACCATGGTTCAAAATTACGAAGTGTCGACCTCGGATCTTTCCTTTCGGATTTGATCCCGGACTATCACCAGTAGCCAGTTAGGATGCTCCAGTGCGACGTTAATTAAAATACCTACCTACCAATTTTTCACATCATAATCTACAGGAAATTTTCGAAACACTGTTAGAAGAGCTGTTTCCTATCCATTCTTTCTCTTTACTCTACAAAAAATGCAGACTGTTCTGTATATATAACGATAGAAATCACTCCCTCTTGAGCTGGCACACGTTAAGTCAATCGTGGACTCAAATGACCTCGCGTTGGCGTGGTATTGAAGTTTGAAGAGTAAGATGCCAACTCAAGTGTGCCCTCATCATCTGACTGTGGTTCAAAATTACGAGATGTTGTCCTCAGTATTTCCACCGTCACCTATAGTCCGTTGTGTTGCTCCAGTGTGACGTAAGATCGACTGTCTACCAACCTATAAAAATTTAGAACAAATGGCTGCAGAATTTCTGGATTTAGTCCTGATTCATTATTCCATCCTTATTGGACAGTACATTACAGATGTGGTTATGATTAGGTTGTATTTGTAAGATCCCAAGAGAGGTAAGCTATGTTAAGTGTACTATGATGAGCAATGAAAGTGCAATCACTAAATACTTAATGGCATAATATTGAATCAAAAATGCAATGAAGTGACCTAAAAAGAATTTCCTGTTTTTACGTCCTACTTTGCGTAAAAATCGCGAACAGTACATTAAGATACCATTACAAAGACATGAATCAGTTTAGTTTTTTATTAAACGCCTTTCAATTTACTCGAGTGCCAGTCAAAAAGGGACAATCAAAATACTTCCTTTGTAATTAGTTTTGATGTCTGGCATAGTAACATACACTACCCTACAATAATTTACCGGACAGCAAGATGTGATGGTATAAGGGAAAGAATACATGCTTTAATAGGGAGATGGTCCCACACTTACTGCTATTACACTAGCAACGCTTCTGGGTATACTTTCAACAAGGTTTTGATACACATCTATGGTTATTCGTGTCCATTCCTGCTGCAAGAATGTCGCCAGCTCAGCTGTAGATTTCGAACGTGGTTCCCTGGTCCGTAAGCGTCGCTCTAGCTCGTCCCACAAATATTATATAGGGTTTAGGTCGGTAGTCTGAGCAGGCCAAGGAAGACGAATTACGTCCATATCTTGATACCACTGTTTGACAGAGGCTACAACATGACATGGAGCGTTGTCGTCCTGGAGGTAACATTCGTCCATTCCATAAGATTGCCCGAGCGTACGAAGAACCTGATTGTCCAAAATTTTCATGCATGCGTCGGCGTTCAATTTACCAGTAAAAACATGCAAAGGTCCCAGGCCATACCACGAAAAACAACCCAATACAAGTAGTCGAATTTTATGTTAATCCTCTGGCGTCCTGTCCGTTATTGTAGGGTAGTGTACTTAGCAGATAATAAATCCAAGAGTGACTAAAAATGTGCCATAAATAGGCTTTAATAACTTTTCTAAAATTCTAATAAAGTTATATTTAACAAAAGAAAATTTTAAAGTACTGTTCTGATTTCGAAAATTTTGTGCCATAAATAATATCACATAATATGCTTATATAAGTTACATTTTTGGTCTCATTCAAGTGAATTATAGTCGAGATTCCTGAATTTTTTAGTTTTTATTATTATGATAAACGACCCTGATTCAACAAAATATTTTATTTTTCTACCTAAGTAACATTTTAAACGTTTAGAAACAAGATTTCAGTTTCGCATTCAAAGGGAATGCCCAAATAACTCGAGGTTAAAAATGCTAAACGATTTCAAGAAAAATGTTTCAAATTTCGCCCTCGACCAACCGTGTCTCTGAAACGTTAAATTAATTGATGCTTAAACTTTCAAACCTGATATGCATCGCAATTGTTAACGATGACAAATGTTGCAAATTTGAAAAGGGGGGAAAAGTTCGGTATCTCTTCATTTTCCCTTAACCCCCCGCAGAACCATGTTCCTAAACGGTCATGGTTACTTAACCCAGTTGTTAAGAATGTCCTTCCACTCAGTTGAACAGGGAACCGAATCATACGGCATTTGGAGGCCATTCCACAACTCCATCTGTCTAGAAAAATTAAAAAGCATCTTCCAAAAATAGGCATTTTTATCGTTTTTCTTTTATTGCATTTTCCCCTGGTTGGGATCTGACAACTGGTATTTGATCATCGTTAATTGGCAACACACGGGAAGATCGACCCTTTTGCTGCTTTTCGAATGGGAAAGGAAGTACATTTGCATTAGATACCCTCCGGTGATTGCGATGTTCGAGACATTTAAATTGGGTTATGACATTATCAAGAAATATATATATTGGTAAAGTGTTTACGTAACTTTGTTGATTTACTTGAAGAATATTATATTGCTTTTATAGAGTTCCGAACAGACCTGCAATGTATCTCCAGATTGGATATATCTTTTTTATCTAATTATGTAATACAAATGGTATACATCATTACGCATAGAAAATAGTAAATAAACATTGCATACATACTGTCAATAAAATGTAGAAAAATATGAAGGATCCCATTCTTATATGGGGGAGGCACAAGGATACTGAACTGCAGACGCAGTAAACTTTTGAAAACTGCAATTTTGCTTCTAAAATACAGTCGTATGATTTTATCCGTGTTGTTGACAATAACCGGCCATTTAGCCGCAAGGCCGTTTGATAACATGCTCCCAATATTCTTTCACAGTGCAATTGACAACCACTAATACAGGAAAGTCGTCCAACTGGTCATTTCCATAGACTGTCCTGTGTCACACTGATTACAGTCTGGGAAAACAAGTCTTATTCGATGGTAGTAGTAACAGAGTAGTGATTGTAAACAGCCTGCACTGTAAAAACTTATTTCTGGAAAGCTTGGAAAGTGACAAAGTTGTTGGTCTTTGAGTTTTATACAGGGAGTAGGTCTACTACACTATACTACATCCCCTGATATTTTTCGGTCTATGTTGGTCTTTATACGTACAATATATGTATGTACGTTGAGTTTGAAAATTGCTTGATATGTCACAGAATAACTTTAAAATTCTCAAACAAACTCTCGTTTTTTAAATTAGTGGCTTATAAAGAATGAATTACATCACGATTCAGTACTAACGAACTCCAAACACGGTTTCTTCAGAAACTTTATTAAACATGTCAAAGAAATAACTAATTTAATTCAGTCGTCTATCTTAAAGTTGGCTTTCACATTAATTAAATTATTTTTGTGTTAATTTTGTTACGCAATTATCGAGAATCCTACTTGGAAAACTAGTCCCTAAATTTACCTATCACAGCAAGAAGTTTGGGTATTATGCATGAGGAATCCATTTGACCAAGCTGGTGCCAAACATAGGAAATACCAGTAAATGTATTTTACTATATAAATGTTTGTATACATCAATATAAAACAATAAAATAATGATTATTTTAATTCCTTAAAACTGAACTTTTTAGACGGTAAAGCAAAACAAAAATTATAAGGCAGTTAAAGTTCTGCATTGATACAAGTGTGGAATTGTTAAAAATAAACCAGCATTTTCCAGCGTCTTACATATTTTTGAAGACTCTCAGAGAAATACTATCACAAGAATCCACAGCCTTCATCGTAAGCAAAATCAGTTGTTTGTATGGCGCCAAAAGATACCCGTCGGCGACATGTCCGGTACTGAAAACAATTCCAAGTCGTACTGAGATTGAATTCCAAGCTCCTCGTCCTATCAAACAAAATATTCCGTCTCTTTCGTCATGTTCATGAATCCGACACTCATCTGATAAAAATTCAGCTGTGTTCAAACCGCTATCTGTGTTCCTCCCTCAATGCTGTAAATAGAGTGAGAACGATACTGAAGCACATCCCTTTCCTATGTTTTAAAGATGAGGTTCCCTAACCACTACGACTTGTCCGTTTCAAACCTACTAAGTTCCATTAGAAATGAGATATGACAGGGATAAAGGGGGACTGAGGCAGTATTTGGATTTTTATTTTCTCTTTTTCATAAATTTATAGGATGCTTTCGAGAAGTGGTGTAAGTCGTTCTTCAATTTCGAGAAACAAGTGAGGAAAGATTGATACATAAAACCCAAACGAAGCAACCTTCTTGGTTTCAACTATAGTTGAATTGAGTGGGAACAATCTGCCTTTGTTATGCATGTGTGACATTGGGTCTTTATCACCATACTGAAATTAATGCTACTTTGAAGAACGCTTCAGCAACTACAATTTAACCTTTTAACTACTTCAGATATAACAAGCGTAATTCTTTATTGACGCGATTCTTATGACTTTCAAGGTACAGCTGCCGTAGTCTAAACTCTACCTAGGCGCGATTCTTATAACTGTCAAGGTACAACTGGTGTACAGGCCGTTGTCTAAATTCCTTCTTGGCATGATCATGGTACAACTGCTGTACCGACCGTAGTCTAAAGGTTAAAAAAAATTATGAAACTTTTGCAAAAAAAAACGAGAACTCCAGTGCAATATCCTCAGAATAGCCAAAGAAACTTGAAAGTCTGGGCTACTGGAACAGTTGAAATTGATGAAGAAAGACAAAGGCAGAAAAAAAACACTACACAAAGAGTGATAAAGAAGATGATTAAAATTCTTTAATTAGATTCTAGTCGCATTTATCTCTAAATATCGTCGACTTACAAGCGAAACATAAAAAGTCAAAAACACAGTTCTAAGAAAACGTGGAGGGAAGGGGCAATTTTTAATTTTCAAGCTATACAAAAACTATAATTTGATCACCCAATCTATTTTGTGATAATGTTGCTGGATTCTGGATCTCAAGGTTCCTGGTTCGAACACAAAGTTAAGGAATGGATGTTTGCCCGTCTAGAATGAACGTATCTCTATAAGTACACGGGGTCTTCGCGTATAATGTATGTTTTATATGTGGGTATCTGGATCACCTATCATTTCTTCTGATCCAGGAAGTGATCAAGCACCCTGATGACGAGAGAGATAGAGGCAGACCGTCGAACGAGAGAGATCTCACGAGGGAGAGACGGTTGGAGAACCCTAAAGGAGGTGGCATACGGTCACGTATGACAAGCATATAACGATGATACCTTCTCTCTGTGTGTAAATAGTTACCCCTTATCCATTATAATTAAACATATTTAATAGTAAAGAACGTCTCTCTTCTCTTTACCAACAAATAAGAAAGCTATACATGTATGTCAGGTGCAACATGAACCCACACTTTGTGAGGCATCAGGGTAACGGTAAGTTGCACAGTTCGCCCTTCTAAGGCCACGTTGAATAATGTCCAATTGGATGATAATTGAAAAAACAAAGACAATTTTTAACTACACTTTGTATTTACTTAGTCTTTCAGTTATCCTGAGTGTTATTCGCGTCCGTAGCAATTATTTAGCTACACGTCCTCCCTGGGTAGTGCTAAATGAGTGACGGCGTTCGTTGGTGCAGCCCTCACAACATGCCTTCTTCAAGCATTCGAACTTTGAGGCTGAAATCGAGGACATTAGACAAGCGACATCCTGTTTTTCTTGTTGATTCACAGTCAGCGATTCTCTCCCTCTGCTCGTTCCACAATAGCGATTCGGCACGTGTAGAAGAAGCAAAACAAAAAAAAATTACGAACTCAACTGTGCTGGTTGGACGGTTCTCTTCCAATAAATAACAAGCCATTGCGACATTCCCGGTGATGAGATGGTTGACTGCTAAACATGGTTGCAACCTTCCACAGCCTCTTATTACCTTACCATACAACCAGGCATTTTCTACCATTGTAAGATCAGCGGGTAGATACACACACAACTCAAGAGACTGATGATAAGGGTAAAATCTGGAAAACTCACTATGTAATCCGGTCCCAATGGATCTCCCAGACAAATCTTTGTGTCCAACATCAGAATTTTAAACGGACATGACTATTTTCAAGGAAATCTCCACCGGATTGGTGTGAAAGACATTCCTGACTGCCCTCTGTCTTCCACTGGAGAGACTATGAATTTTAACCACTTGGAAATTTGTGCTTATGAACCTAAATACGTGTAAATTTCGGGCTAATGGCAGAAACATGAATTTAAGGGACATCTCGAGAACTTTAGTAAGATTGACTACCGATTTGTTCTGTTAATGAAAAAGTGTAATGTAAAATCATGTGTCACATTGATATTTAATACAGGGTTCCACCTTAAAATGGATTATTGTCAGTTCCTTCTTTACTCAACACCTTTTTTCTTCTTTAAACTAATACACATGGCCCGCATTCTTCACAATCCAGCCCCCAGCGATCATGAAGTTGTACAACCCTGGTTTTATAAGCATTTTCATTTGCCTTGTCATGACATTTTAGGTAAATGAAAATACCCAAATGGTTAGGTTCCTGTAACTTGCTATGAGTGTATTTTTATTTACTGTATCAGTAAAACGTACGTGTTTATATCTATCAGCGTTTTTTTTTTGTTTGGCCATATATGATAATAGTACCTTAAAATTCTACCAATCTAAAAGCCTAATTGAAAATAATCATATAAAAGCATAAAAATCTCAAATGCCTGAAGGTTTTACTTAATTTTGTTTGATATATTGACCTAACTTTGACTGAATTTTTGCACAAAACTCATTTATAAAACAAAAATGTTTTCCTGTCGTGTCAAACGTTTAAAAGATCCCTTTAAAAAAAAAAAAAAAAAAAAGGTAATGATTTAGAAATGTTTCTTAAAAGGAATTAAACCTTCTCAGCGGAATTTTCGTCAGTTTTAACCTAAATTCAAGAACTCATCCCCCCCCATTAAGATGCTCTTACATTTCATTAAGTTCAGAAAACTGACACATACACAACGTTTAATCTCTTACGATGCGATGACGAAGGCTTAGTTCATCGCGCAATTCATCTCTCCATTGCTGCCAGATAGAAAACAAACTCGGAAAATACTCTTCAGATTATTTTCTCCCCATTCCAGCGAAAACTTCACGATCGCTCATTTGATTAGCTGCTGGGCAATGCATTTTGCTCGGTGGTTGGACAAAAGGTTGCCGGCATTTTGAATTCAAAGCCAAATGATTGGGATTAATTGAAAAGGCTTATTAGGATGAAGAGGAGCATGTCCCGAAATCAGAATGACCTGTTAAAGAAAACCCTTCGCTAAATGAAGGGGCGATATCGAGGAAACGGAGGTTTATTTCTAGATCCTTACCTGAAAGATGAAACATGATTTCAAGAATTGAATGAAAGCGTTTGGTTTTTAGACTTTTTATGTAGGGTTTTGGATGTAATCCGTGAAATCAGAACTGGATTAAGTATGAAAATGACAGAAAGTACCTAAATTTTTTTAATGTCCTAGTATAATATTTAGATGTTCTAGAAAGACCTTGATTTGTTTAACTAACTCTAAAATATTTCTACATCGTGAAATTAATTTTAAAGTACGATTGCGTGGGTAAACATATGTAAAGTATGATGCATGTATTACGTGAGTAAACTATGATTTTCATGAGTAAACGTATTTTAACTCATGAAAATCATGTGTAAACATCCTCTTAAAGAAAAGGTGGTTTGCAAAACGTATGTTGGAACAAGAACTGTAGCCGACTAGATATTTTTAAGAGACTGAAAGATGTTGTTAACGCATTTTGAAGTAGGATTATATGGCATCCAGTATTGAAACTGTCATACAATCAAGATATTCTTGTAAAAGAACACATTACACCCAAAGAGAAAAAAGGCCTTGATTTCCTTTACCTGAGCGTATTATCAGAACAGCACTTATATCCTAGTTTAAATAAATAGATAGCAGTAAATAGTTTCTAAAATAACAATTAATTATTTAATAAAAATGAATCATACTCAATTTATGATAATTTTAATTTTATCAACAATATAACTTTTACTGGAAACCCAAACAATTTTTTGACATTTTTTTACTACCTAAGCAACCCAGTCTACCAACAAAGAGTTATCCGAGCAAAAGGTGGTCGGAGCCGGAAGGGGTGAGGTGACACAAAAAAGACAAACCAAAAGACCAGAAAAGACAAAACACCATTCAGAAGACATGGGAAAAAAGCGTGAATGCAAACTCTTCTCGCTTGACATGATACAGATCGAGAAAAGAAACTATTTACATAGGAAGTATATTGAACATAAATATAATACGAAACACACTAATACAGGGTGTTTCGAAAATATCGAGTCAAATAGTAAAGGATGGTAGAGTGGCTGAAATTAACCATTTTTTGTCAATAAATGTGTGTTCAGAAATGCTGCGTTTTGGTGGTAGATGGCGCTGTTTAGTTCAGTCAATAACATCATTTCTGTGGCATAAGGCGTCATTTCCCGATCGGATTTTCAACGGCATGCATCGTTATCCGAATTAGAAGCTTGCCGTTGAAAATACGAGCCGGGAATGACGCCTTACGCATAGAAACTATGTTACTGACTGATATAAACAGCGCTCTCTACCACCTAAACGCGGCATTTTTGGACATACCTTCTTTGACAAAAATATTTATTTCCGGTCCCTCTACCACCCTTTACAATTACGACAGATATATATTTTCGAAATACGCTGGAAACCAATTGGATATGATAAGGAACCCCCTTCCTTAAAATAAATTTTACTGCTCTATGTCCGCTGGAGATATAATGGGGATGCTATAAAGACACCTTTCACGTATTCGTAGTTGTGGAATTTGGATATTCATTCCATGAAAATTCCACTGAGTTTTTTTTTGCCCTTTGTTGGTTTGGTGAGATGAAAACCTTTAGAATGACTACGCAAACACGTGATTATCGACATTCACCACTTGACGACAAGGTTAGAATAGAGCATATTAATTTTGAATCTGTGAAAACTAAGACAGAAAAAGACCATGGTAAAAAAACCTATCTTTTGGTCATTGACCGTGGGAACTTAGAAGCCCTTCATTACCTAATAAAAATAAATAAAATTCGATGGAAAAAATCCAGATTAAACCTGAATCAAACGAGTTTTTAAATGTAAATCTGAGTGAGATGTCAATTTTGATTTTAACATCCTTGAGTTTCATCAAAAAAATCCAACCGAGGACTGCTTATGCCGAATCCTTTCAACTTAATAGGGTTTCTTTATATGGTTAATAGTGTTTGTTGTGTGTGCAACGGATAAATTAAGCCCACACTTCTCCTTTACACTAAGCTTTTAACGGAGTCTAGCACTCACTCCAGGTAATACGCACAGTGGGTCCTTTCCTTGTCCTAACTCCACACCGTATCTCCCAGTTCTCACTCATTTTCGCGCCGTTGTAAAAAAGAGTCTAAAGATATCGCACCAAGGCAAGAAAAGTGACACGACTCAAAATTACAGAATTTGAGAAACATCAAATTAAAGGATACTATAAAACTTATATTGAAATAGTATAAGCTTCTTTTAAATTTTAGGTAAGTATTTATTGTCGTAACTTCTATTATATTCTATAGAATAGTAATATAACACGCTGGGGCAACTCATACATATTTTTCAATGACATAACATCAACATTTAAATTTTTGAGCTGTGTCACTTTTCTTGCCGAGGTGCGATATGTTACAGCACTTGGATCATCCACACAAATTGCCAGGATGAGGCGCAATTTTGTCTTTGGGGCGGCCTTTTAATTACATCTAAAAATGATTTCTATTGCATTGCTTTTATTGAAAAAAACAATTGCGAATTTAGTTGACATGAGATTGTCTAAAGCTGAACATAATGAATTTTTTGCTTTCGATCCGGTCTTGGCAACTCCAGTTATCAATATTAAGCTCCTTGTACATGTAGAACCATAAAGATGATCCGATTCAAGACAAAATTGAACATAACGGCTCCCTCGAATATGCTCATAACTCCAACCGGAGCACTTCCACGTCAAGGAATGATCCCTACCTCAACCAACTTTCAGCGGGTGAGAAATGCAAGCGATATCCCATCACGTTAATAGCTAAATCGTGCTCGGGCCACCCCTCATTACCCTAATAAAAACTCTTTTAGTCAGCAACCCTCTGCTCCCCCCCCCCTCCCCGCCCCCGGCAAAGAAAGGGAGGGAGGCAATTGAAAAGGGCCTTTGAAGACAGCGATGGAAAACTTTTTTGGATTCCTCATTTCCATTTTGTTTTTATTTCCTTTTGTTGTGTTCAGTTTTATATGTGGATTGATTTTTGTAAGTGGTGTTTCGAGTAAAAATAGTTTAAATTCTGTCGCAGCCCTGTGCCTTGTATATTCAGCCATTATTTCTTGCTTTATTTTTTTCCTTTTGAATCGGGGGAAAAGTGAGAAACTTAGGGGAAAAAAAATCCGGGTACAATAGAATTGATTTGAAACTTTCCGTCATCGATAGAGTTCTCGGGACACTGGAGGAAGGTCTTTGGGTACCTGAATTGAAGAGTGCGTTCCAATATCATATATAGGCTAATTTAATTTATTTAACGGCGATTTTGATTTATTTACTTTACGGAGCTCTTTTAATGTTTTATAGCTGTCCGTGATAAATTTGCTTCAAAGAAAAGACACGAAGTTAGGTGTAATTGAAAAGGCGTGTGACATAATACTGATTAAGAGTGATAGTTAATGAATTAAGATGTACGTATACATTAAAATTTTCTTTCTAATTTTGACTTTAAAAATCCAATTTCTTTACAATAGGTCATTAGTTTGTATTAAAACTCATTTCAGTATGAAAAATTTAGATTAAGCAATTTATTAATTATCTAATTTAGTTATAACTAGCATGTTTGAACAGTGATATCTAAATGTTTTACTCTCTAATTTGTTCAGAAAGACATTTCCTGTTGGAAATTATTCCTTCTATTATTTTTCATGTTTTGAACTTCCGTCAAGTTGCCAGAAAGATTTTTAGACAATTTTTTTCACCAACGAAGTCCTAAAAATCACGATTTTTACAAGAATTTCAATGTTTAAAAATCGACCCAAAATTCATTTCTTAACCTATAACTTTGATTGGGGTTCAAAACATCCGCTGTATTGTATAGATTGCAATGAAGCAAAAATATTTATCATAGATAAATTCTTAGTTGAGTTGTCATTGTTTGAACAATGCATCCTCTTGTAAAATTATAGATATTCGGAAATGGACTTTTGGAAACATGTCTGTACATGGTGACAGCATCCAACGAAAACACTTGTAGCTAGAAAACTATTTCGAATATTTACAAGATCTTGGCATCGTTTGAAAGCTAAGAAGTTGGAAAATATTTTGAAATTAAAAAAGTTATTGCTATTCTGATCGATTTTTGTGATTTCTAGTGTATGCATGCACCTTAAGTAAAAGAGACAGTGCTTGCGTGGCTTCACGTGGCAAAAAATATTTTGTATTGTCTTAAAATATAAATTATTATATCATGATTAATCATTTTCCCTCCTGGTGGTTGTCTCAACAAGATGTCTCGTCATTAGCAAAACCAACTAAATCTTTCTGGACGAGATATCTCGTCATAAGAAGAAACACATTACACACGATCACTAGAAGAAAACTGACCAGATCTTGATTTCGTCCTCATAAAATGATTGGTAATATCTCGACGACGAGGTATCTTCTCAGAAATATTGGTCAGATCTTGATAGACGAGATATCTCGTCGAAACCACCTGGTGGGTGCTAGAAACAATTTTGAAAATAACGGTTTAAAATAGACGCCTCATCTGTCGAGAAAGTTATATACAGGTAGAGGGAAAACTGTGCGGTAAAGCAGAGTTTCCGAACATAAGAGCCCTTCACACCATTAGAATCCTGCTCAAGCCGAATCAATCTGAATCCAGTAAAAAAATGAAGAACGGTTCGGGTGCATCAAAGCAGAGCATTCAACCAGTTTTGCATATAATGGCTGAAATGGTGGGTTGGATCCTGAAAAATTGTATTCGTTATTTATCGTTGACTGCATGTGACTTTTTATGAATAAGATTCTATGTTTCAACTGATGTTTTATTCTCTACGATTCATAGAAAAGCAATAGAACACTGTCATACTTTAGTCAAAAAATCTCCTGGTATTTCCAGTTTGAGTTAAAAAGTGGAGTTGCTGAGTGGTATTAAGTGTCAACTGCACATCACGAAGAAACCGAAACCAAAAATACCCAGGCTCGAAGATATTGCCTTCTTACCAGCATGGTAGAATATTAATTCTCTATTCTAGTTAAATTTTTTATTGTATATAATATCAATCTATATATTTAGTGTTCTTCAAACACCTAACTTCTTCAGTTGTGCTTGAATGTTCATTGTATTCGAATAAAACATCATTGTTTCTCTACAGACAGATTTAATCGATTTGTGTAATCCAATGACCGATTATCCTATGATAGAGAATCCTATGATTGAAATGACGTGCGAACCCATTGAAGTTGGACCTCCTACCTAACGATAAACGCACTACACCTATTATTACAGATGACTTTGTTCGACTAATCTTCTGTATCAACTGACACTTCATTGTCTTCCATTAAATAGAACAATAATACGAGGAGTTATACTCAATACAGTTTCATTTTTGTTTGTTTTAAAACTATTGTGATTTTCCCGTGCATTGCTAGACGAGGTTTCTGTCGTTTCTTTGTTACTCAAGTATGAAATTGCTAGAAATTGCTAGTTCATTGCCGCTACATTAATGTGTTGAGATTGAACTCTCTCTTTTCGTTTGCAAGAGCAGTGTTCAGTGATCTTTTTTAGTCTAAGGCCGTGTGAGGGTTCGCAATTCTTTCTCAGGATTTTTGTACTGCGCAGAAGCAATAATTTTTCGCAAAGGAGTACCTTAAGGAATCCAAAAGTTGGTTGCATGTGTTAAGCATGAAGAAACCAACCGTTTGCCACCCCAAATTAATACAAACGGAGTATAGAGTATGTAACATATTTTTGTGTTTCAGAGGACTGACTATCGTTGATAAAGTGGCGACTTATTTATTCACTGAGGACAAAAAACTGAAATAAACGAGGATCACTAGGAAGCCTCCCTTTATGCAACCGTAGCAAAAGAAGGCTGAAAAGCAAGAGAACTAAGTTTGCTGAAAAGTATAACGAAAAGCAAAGGAACTATTTAAAAAAGTGTCAGAATCTGCCTGAAACTTAACTGAGCTAAATCGAAAAAATTGAAATCCATCAGAAAACCCTTTATAAGGGCATTAGAAAACTTGTGCAATAATAGAAAAAAAATGTTAAAAGTTAGGGAACTAACTTTCTCTCCTGAAAAAGTGTGTTGAAAAACCAGGGAACTAACAATACTGATAAAGTGTGTTGAAAGGCAATGGAACTATGTTGAAAAAGTGCGTTGAATGGCAATGAAACTATGTCGAAAAAGTACGTTGAATGGCAATGAAGCCGTGTTGAAAAGTACACTGAAAATCAAGGGAAATGCGTTGAAAAAGATAACCGTATAAGCGAAAAAATTATTATTGATAAATGTTACAGAGTATATTGGATAATTATTACTCACCCTTGCATGATTGTTATGCTAGACTATTATTATATTAACAGTATGGTGTACAAACATTATTTCAATTGTCCTCAAGACACCGCCGACATCAGACTAGCAATCCGGTTGGGAGACTTATTTCTCCAAGACGGAGAGCCCGAGTTCTCGGGGCGTGCTAAATAAAGATGTACGAGCTGCGAGCCGAGGGCGATGAAATCAGCTAAGTGGAAAGGGAACGTGGAGAGCCCTGCACCGCGAACCGACGGCCCGGAGATCATAATCACACGTCATTCTGACGTCATGTGTCACTCGGACAACGCCCACCTGTCGTCCGGCATCCACGTGACCACTTGTTATGGCTGGAGATGACCCCGGGAGACAACTGCTAATGGAATTCATCCGCACTCATAACGCACCGCGACGAGGAAGTGATTTCGAGATGATGGTGAAGGGATTTCCTGTCGAGAGGACGGTGTTAACGAATGGCGACGATTTCTCGAAATGGTTTGGTTGTTTTATGGGAAAATAGGTTGGGTTCGAAGTAAAAAGATGTGGCCATTCTCTTATTTGAATTGTTTCGTGTGTATCGAGAAGTTTTCATTGCTGGCTGTTTGTTTGGTAGGTTTCTTAGGACGCTAGCTCCAGATTCGTCCAAGAAGCGCCGAGAAATATTTTTTCCTGTCAAGTAAAGGGATGTGCGCTTATTTGAGTTTTACTGACACAGAATAGATTGGTAGGTAGGTATTTAATCAACGTCACACTGGAGTAACACACAACTAACTAACTAACACCAACACACACTCCCGTGCCTAATGTCGTGAGACACTGTACCAGTTTAAATAAGTGTGGTTGGATGAGTAGAGCATGCCACAAAGGTGACATGTCTACCCAGAATGTTAGAGCACATTACATTACATTTATACATCCTTACATCTATACAGTAAATACATTAATTATTATACTAGGTTACATTATAAATATATATATACATCATGCAAGGTGAGAAAAAAGTTCGTTTTTCTTAGTCTCTTAGGATAATCAAGTCCTGATGATTTTCAATGAATCTCACCATGTTAATAATTTTAACCCTCAAGCCCTTGTTGCATGCAATGTTCCTGAGCCATGCAGTTTTAAGGTGGTCGGCAGGTGTTCTCATATGCCATGAGGCTGTAAGGTGTGCCAATTTCACCACAGGATGGAGTAACACGACGGGCTTTTGACATTGGTCCTGGATCAAAACGAAAAGAAAGATTAGGGGACAATACCACGTAATTTTGAACCTCGTAACTTGAACTGGCACTCCACTCTCCAAATTTTCACATCAATCCAAAGTGAGGACATTTGAGGACTCCAACCCCCATGTATTCTATGGTCTTTGATGGATTCGATCTCGCACCCCTCCTGTTGTTAATTCGTTAGCATTCCAACCGAGTTACCGTGGTCCCTGATGTAGAAGAGAAAAATATACCCATGATATACACGTCGATTGCCTGGGTAATGAGAAACCACTGAGTGAGTATGTATTACTGGAAAAGGATGTAATGGTCAGGATTGGTATACGAGGTCTATCAAAGGAATCATATTTTTAGCAAAATAAATAAAACTACTAGACATATTTAGTTCAACTCTCAAAATCGACCTTTTTTGAATCGATACAGTTTCCAAAGTGATTCTGGTAGTGCTGGAAGCGCTTCTAGATGTTGTTTCTAAATGTAACAGTCCGGTATATTCATCTAGTCCTTCGTTGCATTTGCCTTGATTTCTTCTATGTTCTGAAATCTTGTCTTTTGAGTTTCGTATTTAACATTGGAAGTGTAAAATGTTACCTCAGTGTAGTTGTAGAGAGTAAAGATGGTATATGGGCTACAGAAACCGTGTATATACGTAGTTGACCCCTAAAAACATGGATGGATCCACTGCGAGCACCGAAGAATTGTGACTTGTGATATTTCAGTCTCCATTCTAATTTGTGATCACTTCAATCCAATAACTTCTGATAGACGAATGTATAGTAATTAGGTAATATTCCTTGTTGTCGGTTTATCCCCTCAGATCGTATTCGCGATAGGTCACGCCTCGTTGTAGGAAACACTGTCAACCCTCTTGGTGGTTGAATCGACGAGGTATTTCGTCATGAGAAAAACTAACCAGATCTCGATGGACGAGATATCTCGTAAGTAGAAAATCAAGCCAGATCTCGTCATCATCAAAATGCTACAATATCTTTAACATTCCGAATTCAATCGGAATTACTAATAACGCGATATCTTGTCATCATTAATGCCGATTCAGGGTAAACAAGAGCTTGGTTTGCTTTCTGATCGCTTTGTCTTCGTTGGCCACGAAGAATAACATGTAGTTTTTCAGCCCTTGCGTTAAACTGTGTCCATAGACTCGATATCTCTAATCATGAAATCTGCATCAACTTTGACGTATTCCAGCATGTCTTGTGCAATAGTATTTTCCGCTAGAAGCACAAAATGCTCGTCGCAATTTGTGCATATAGCGTAATGCTGTGCATGTGACGAGCATTACACAGCATTCATTGTGTAATGTAACAGATTCCTACCACAGCGACTGAAGAATTTCACGGTCAGGCAAAATATCACAGATGTTCAGTAGGATTCAGGGCTGCCTTTAATTGAGTCCTACCTCCGGGATGCAGCTGGTTAACTAAATAAAATATCAAGCCGGAAACTTTTTTATGTCTTCCTCTAGAATTTCCAGGTCAAACAACAATTTTCATCTCACTGCGCCATTCCCTTAGAACCATAGAAGTTATGTAGAACGTAAAAACAAACCAATCAATACAAAACATCAAAATCTGTGACGCGCCGAGCAATCGGAATAAGAAAGATTCGCAAGGTCGTAAAGCGGGCCGACCAACCGGTCTAGTGGTTAAGGTGTTGGCCTCTGGATCGGAAGGTTTCTGGTTCGAATCCGGGGTCAGGGCATGGATGTAAATTGTGCCGTCCTTTGTTATGGGCAATGATGGTCCCCCCACTGGGTGCTCCTTCACAAGTGGCCATCACTTCCGGCCTTGTAGTGGACAATAATTAAGTTCATAAGTGCCCGCCATTGGGGGAAAAAAAGGTCGTAAAGCGGATAAAGCTAAAAAACTGCTTGATGACGCAACAAATATCAGAGGCACAACTTGGTTTGTCTCATGCAACAAAAACTCTTGGAAATGGAGAACAGACACGACTTGAATTGCCTGTAGTAGTAAAGCTATTTGTTACATAAATTATGGCCGTCTACCTTTGCGCTCGAGATATGATATACAAGCAATAAATCAATATGACTAACAACTGCAAAAAAAAAATGAAGCTACTTAAATTTCACCGATGAAACTTTTAGAACTTCTGCACCCAATAGTTCTGAGCTATATTTCTTTCGGTATCTTCTAATGGTTCCTCGAGCAACGGATCTTTTTCGTTTCAACTTCTGCTTCATACCCCATCCGCCATAAAACACCGCCTCTCCACTAATTACCTAACGCTCTAAATTATGCCGCGAACACTCTCGAAATGAGATCCCAAATTAAATCACTTACCTGCGCTACACCCTCCCCACAGCCAGCATCCGGAGGTGCTAAAAACAATCACTACAATAATACTTTGTTTCAAGAGGGAGAGAAAGAGAGAAAATTCTCGCCTAACCTTTTTTCCCCGCTGATATCTGCCCTGAACTCACGTCGCATTTGGCGGTGAAGTTTTCCTCGCTCTCTATCCTCTCCCTCTATTCACCTTCCCTCCGAAAATCAGTTTGAAAGTTTAATAAGGTCACGATTTTTCGCCAATTTCGGCGGTTGGCAAAAACGTGGCTTTTGCTCGATATTACAGAATAATAAATAAATTTCGGCTCTGCCCGGCTGTTCAGGAGTGTGGCTCTTAACGAGTTTACCCGCAAATGGAATTGATCGCGGATTGGGTGATTTTGAGGGGGTCGGCGAGGGTTACGGACTGCTGCTGAGTCCTGATGGGCGTTCGACATATTAAAACCAAACGCCGACTCGGCGATTGCTCGGCAGTACTCGGCTTATTCGTCAATTAGCTAATGTTTGGAGCAGCCCTTTTCAAAACTTTTGAGACTCACTCCGGGGCCATCTATCTAACCGTACTTTAAAACACTTTCTTCGTTTTCCAAAACATTATTTTAATACGCTGCTTTAAATTAGAATAAATTCATCGCATTCACTTAAACTTCCAAGTGGTTTCGACGAGATATTTCGTCCATATATATCCGACCAATTTTGCTAATGACGAAATATCTAAACGTAATTCTAAGCTACTCCTTTGTTTTCCTAAACAGCTTCTGAATAAGGTGCATTTACGTTTATTTAAATATTTAAATTCATAACATTCAATTAACCCTCCAAGACGACGAAGTATCTCGTCCATGAATATTCGACCAAATTTGTTAATGATGTGATGTGTCGCCACGAAAATAGTGTCGATTTTTTTCATGATGACGTGATCAAGTCCTGGTTAGTTTCCTACTAATGACGATATATCCTATCTATCCAGATCAGCTAATGATTTTGATGGTGACGAAATATCTCGTCCATCTAGATATCTTAATGGCTCTGCTAATGACGAGATAAGTCGTCGAGATAACCGCCAAGAGAGCTAACTGCGTCCATTTACTTTTTCGTGCCTTCGACTGCCGCATCATTGTGTCGTAGAGCCTTTTCACGGAGAGACTTGGAGATTGAAAATTTGAATTGAATTCATGTAAACTTATGGATAGAAGTATGCATGGCTTACTTGCAGTCTCTACAGTCATCCAGACACATCTTGCTTTTATATATTGAAAGCTCATATTTTACCATGGTATCATCTGTTGACTTAGTGATGTGAATTTTGGTGCGGATGCACTTGAAGAGGTAGTGGTCTGAGTAGCCAAATTCACAAATGGAGGTTTGAATCTGTACATGTAGTGAATGGAGGGACCACAACCCGTTGTGTACCGTACTAAGCGTTCGTTTGCAGTAAGATGATTAAAGTCCTCGAGATGGGGATAAATTATTTGCTGCTTTCGCTCCTAAGTGAGCCGACATAATAAACTTGGCATTGCTAAATTAACCCTCCAAGTGGTTTTGACGAGATATCTCGTCCATCAAGATCTGTTCAATTTTTCTGATGACGATATATCTAGTCGAGATAAAATACCGGGATGATTTAGTCCAGTTTAAATATTTGTAATAAGCATAAATGAGGTTCAGGAATCTCCAACCTCTCGCAACGGCATAAGCTTCACTTGTATATTGGTCTTTGTTGGATCTTTCCCTTCTGGATTGATACCAGACCGTACCAATAACCCGGTGTGTTTCTACAATGCGTTGTTAATTTAACTACTTACATACACTCGCTCCAGTGCAAACCGAAATTAGCCTTCATATCCATTTGTTTATCAAAAATTGTAAACACGGTAACTAACATTCAAAAACAGATTGACTGATTTTTTTATGGATCAAAGATCAGGTCTGGTGGTTGTGTTGCTTACGACGTTAATTTAAAATACCAATACCAGGTCTGGTGAAGATATCAGTAATTAAATAATATATCAGACTATAACCGTAAATAAAAAAGTCATTGAAACTTAACAAGACAGAATTGTACAAACACCATCTATATATATATATATATATTTCTCTTACGTGGCACGCAAAAAAGACGTTATTTGTTACCGCGTTTTGGCAACATTGTGCGATTGTTTGTTTACTAGGAGTCTCGCGAGTCATTTGATTCTATAGCGTTATCGGATGAAATTTTATTGAAAAAAAAATGAATTTTATACGAGCTGTTGCGGTTCGTAATAGAAATCTAAGAAAGCGGAGGATCTTTTCAGGGCTATTTAAAAAACGGTCCTTCTCAAGGCTAACAATTATAGTACAACAAGACGCGTGCACTACAACTTTCGACAACAAACTCAGTCAAAAAGTGTATGGGTGGCTCGAGTACTGGGGAAATGTACACACAAACAACATGCTGGGTATTCAATTTCCAAAGCAGCGCTCACATTGCAAGTAAACATTTGCTCAAAGTTTTCATCTAAATTCTGATTCCAGAGGTACTGTATATATCTTTTATGTAATACAACAAATTTAGATTTGAAAAATATTTTTTTGGAATATATTTTGTAATCAATCCCCTCTGCTAGGACACGTGTCTTCATTGATGCGAGCGAAGCGAGCATAGGTTCGCGCAGCGAACCAATGAGAATTGCGAAGCAATCCTCCGAGGGTTGGCGAGCGTTAGCGAGCAGGGGGCGGGCCCCCTAGTTGTAATTATTTTATTAAATTATCAAATAATTTTTATAACAATGTATTTAAATAATTTATCAAATCAATTTATTTTTAAATTCAATCATAAAAACCCATATCTGTGAAATATTATTGGAAACCGTTTGCGTAAGGGTATCATTCAATAAAACAGTAACAGTAGTATTAGTACCAAAGCGGTTGAGTGTAATAGTATTGAAATCAGGAAATTGACTTTGAATATGTTTCTCAGAAGCGTATAAACGTAAGACTTGACAGTCTTACATAAACATGTAGTCCAGACCTACTGCTCTTCCGGATGCTATTTATTTAGTCCAATAATGTTAATTTTTATTTAGAAAAAAAATATATTTTTACTAAAATTAAAATGTACTTCCCTACTTTCTTTTCAAGAGCTCTTTAACTTTTCAAGACTGGTGGCTCCTTTGTTATCCGCCTCGGTTTATACAACAGTGGTCTCAAATAAAGACATTAGTTTTAAAACAAAGCTATTTTTCACATAAAACTACTCTCAACGGTAAAGTATTTATGATTTGTTTTGTTTCATCTCACAGAACACAGAGCTCTCAAACATCCGCGGCTCCCCTGGTAGAAGGCCACGGCTCGCTTCGGAGCCACGAGAAATAATTGGAAAACTTACGGCGAGTATCCCTATATATGCTAAGATGGAAAACGTTAAATCTGTAGCCCGGTAAGTCTTCCCCACTGGTGGATGGATAGTATACGAATCCTCAGCGCTGCTTCCGTGAGTCTCGACAGCGAAATTTAAAAAATTTCAAACTTTTTGCATCCAGTCGTATGAAATCTTAATAGGAACTAGTTCTTTATTATATGCTTGGGGTGTCAGTGTATTGTATGATGCGATGACTGACTGGCTTGAAGACTCGTTTGAGAGGACTGATGGAAGATTGTCTGTACAAGTGCATCCAATCGGGTGAAATCTTAATAGGAACTAGTTCTTTATAATATGCTTGGGGTGTCAGTGTATTGTATGATGCAATGACTGACTGGCTTGAAGACTCGGTTTGAGAGGACTGATGGCAGATTGTCTGTACAAGTGCACCCAATCGGGTGAAATCTTAATCGGAATTAGTTCTTTATAATATGCTTGGGGTGTCAGTGTATTGTATGATGCAATGACTGACTGGTTTGAAGACTCGTTTGAGAGGACTGATGGAAGATTGTCTGTACAAGTGCATCCAATCAAGCGAAATCTTAATAGGAACTAGTTCTTTATAATATGCTTGGGGTGTCAGTGTATTGTATGATGCGATGAATGACTGACTTGAAGACTCGTTTGAGAGGACTGATGGAAGATTGTCAGTACAAGTGCATCCAATCAGGTTGAATCCTAATGTGAATTAGTTCATGTGCTGGGGTGTCCATTTTTTGCATCCTGTACGACAGATTTGAGGGCCCTTCGTGGCTCAGTGGCAATGCACTCACTAGAAACTTTTGAGTTGTAGGTGGCACAGATTAGATTCTGTCAGGTTCGTTCCTTGCTGGGTTTATTTAGCTCTTCTGTGTCAGTAAAAATTGTATTGTGTCTATTGTTATTGTATGTCATGTCTGGTGTAGCATGGCAAATATGGCCCTTGCATTATAAAACCTAAAAACCAACCGACTAGCTTGAAGGCTTGTTTAGAGAGGAGTAGACAGGTGGGGTTGGTTATGAATTAGATTGTTGGTTGTTTTGCATCCTCAATCCAAATTGCCACGTTGTGTAAGGCGAGGCGATTGAGAGATCCCAGATCTTCCAAGTTCTTTTAAATAAGTAATTTAAAAAAATTGAAACTATGACCAAACACTACCAGAGATTTTATTAATATTTGTCCACTCTTATTTGTTTTAACCTAACCTTTGTTTTCTTGTATACAATATGTCAACATTATGAGTGGGGTACGAGCTTATATTTTATACCTTTCCAACTTCGGTTTGTGGAACTTCCTTGACAAAATTTGAAGTGTTCAGCGATGAAATTAATCTAACGCACTTGCGTCACCTCTTTGCAATAATTACAAAGAAAATTTCATATAGATTTCAGTGAAGTCAAATAAGATCTTGTATCAGATCTAGGTTAGCCTTTCTGGTGCTACGCCGTTTTCGCGTGAATACTTGGCAGTTTTAGTAAAACAAAATTGTAATGAATTAATATTTTGCTTGGTTCAAGGTTTAATTTGTAGTAATCTTAATTTAACGATAATTATAAAGGGTGCCTTACAGTTGGGGAAATGGTTTAAAAATTGTAAGATTGGTTTAATTTCAACGGTTTAGTTTTGAACTTTTTACAAGATGCTCACAGAAAATGTCGTACCCGTATAAATACTTTTGAATATTATATTTTATTACACGGAATTCTAAATAAATTGTTACAAAAAGATTTTTAAGAGCCACTTTATTATAAAACTTTAATTTTTTTGTAAATAACTCAAATTTATATTTGTTAGGTTTTTTTCAAATATTTTTGGTGTGCCGTAAGTTTTAGTACCGAGTATACGTTTATCATAAGATGAACATGGTTAAAAGCTACGGATTTATATGTTTATATTCCTAGAAATTTAAAGAACCTTTAAAATTGTATGTAAACACTTGAAAAGACGAAAAATGACCAGAATATTATTTTTTCACTGCTTCAAAATATTTTTCCACTCCTTAGCCTCCAAACATACTAAAATCTTTTAAATATTCGGAAATTATTAGCGGTTAGCAATTTAATTATTAGCAATTTTAAATATTTTTCTAGTTACAAAAGTTTTTAGTTCGGTAATATCACATTGTACAAACATGTTTGTTAAACTAAACTCAATTTCTGAACAAATGTTTTCGCAATATGATGTTCAAACGGTGATATTACTCGAAAATTTATTGATCTATTATAATTATTTTTTTATCATTATAATTTATATAATACAGTGGGATTTGTTTGGACTCTCAATCCGAGTTGTTATTTAAAAATTTAATTTTTAAATGTGAAATTCCTGAAGAAATCTTGATTTTCGTATACTTTCTTAAAATTATTAAAAACCTATTCCCAATAAAATTTTGATTGAGGCTCAAAATAATGAAAAATAATAGTACAGCAATCATTTCCATCAGAAATTGTCTTTCTGAACAAAGTATAATTTGTGCTATCACTGTTCAAAAAACACGAAAATTAGTTAATTATACCTAAAATAGAAAATTAACGATTGACTTAATCTGATTTGTTCACATTGAACATATTTTAAACATAAACCAATGATCTACTGTAAAAATCTAGTTTTTAAGGTCAAAATTAAAAAAAAATTATTCCAGTATGCACATACACCTTAACGTTAATAAACTACGATACTATGTGATCATTGTAGATCATTATTTATATTTATTTTCTTATCAAAAACCTATGCGAACCGCATCTTAATTTTTCCATCGTCCCTAAATAGCTGCCCCCCCCCCCTCCCATCTGGACCTGAATTCTATCCCGTGGACTAAGTTCCGAGAAGCGTTACCTTGACAACGATCCACGAAAGTTGCCAGTTCCCTCGGTGGCAATGATCCAGTCTCTCAAGTAATTTTCACCCACACACTCTCTTCTCCCAACTTTTACCAAATTGTATCCAATTAAATTTTCACTTCTCCCATTACCTTGGTCCCTCCACTCGCACTGTTTCTTACAAGATAATCTATTTTTGCGTTTCTTTTCTACTGCGTGACCTTCAATGCTTTAATAGTTCAATAAAATTCATTACTTTCGGGGATTTTTCGTAGCTTTTTTGCGCTTGGTACCCTTTTTCTTTAACAAGAACTTTTATTAGGTTAAGGAATTCCAACGCCATTTTGCGTCGTTAAATAATTTTGTCAGAGCTGCAGGACGAGGGAATAAACTGTAACTGCTCCTGTAGGTAATTTTTTTAATTGCGGGATTAATAATCGCGTGATCTCTCGAGTTCTTTCATTTTGGTGTCTGTTGCTATTAAGGGAAGATAGGATCGTTGACACGTAATGAGCTTTAGCAACCACGCGAGAATCATGATTTTTGTTCTTTTGCAAAATTATACGTTTTACAACTTATCAAAAAGGAAAGTATTTAGTTTAAAGTTGAACTTTCTTATTAATGCTTTTATTTTATGTTTTAGAAATTGATTCTAGTATACTCGATAATGTTGTGTGCTGTTTGAAAGTGTTTGAATTACCTAAAATGATGTAATTTTAGCCGTTTAAAAAATTCGAAATCGCACTATCGTTCAAAAACATTTTTTTTCTTAAGTCATTTATAACATTTATTATTTTATTCAAATTGATTTCGTGTGACAAATTAAACTATTTGTTTTAACTAATTCTTTTGTTTGTTTTTAAACTATTGATTTACTTTGTTTTATAGTGTTTTTTATAAATATTTTTGGATATAAATGGTTTCAAACTGTTCACCGCAGATAAACAAATGTCAAAGGATGTGATATATTGGTATCATATCTTTATGTAACACGCAGAAGCTAATAGCTATAGCAAAGTTAAAAACGGAAAATTTCATACAAGATAAAAATCTTAGATTGTTTAGGATCTTTTATGTTATGTTTTCTCACCATGAAATTTAAAAGGATAAAAGGGCTACAAATACAAAAAGTACAACAAGAGATGCCATTGATTAAGTTACTGTAGATAGTTACTTTTCAAATATTTACAAAATAAATTACAATAAATTGAAACAAGCCAATATTCAAACCTGGTTTCTGGAATTTCACTTTTTACTCTTGTATAACTTATGGCGTATTGATACAATACGTAGATACGTGGAAATATTAATTGAGTCAACATAAAGAAAAACAATGTTTATAACCATTGCATTATACTTCGTACTGGAATAATCATCATTAAACAAAATTAATTATATATAATAGCTATATAATAAATAATAGATTGAAATACATTAAAATAATAGTTATTTTACTAAAGTAACTATTTTATTTAAGGAATAGACAAATCGATTTTATGAAATTATTGTATGTTTCATTTGTTCAGACATTTAAAATATCAGAAAACTCAACATTTTGAGGACGTTTTGAGTCAGCAGAGAGAGTACACCCTGACTATTTTACTGACAATAATGAATATAATTTAAAAGAATTTTCAAAAAATAAATATAATAATCCAAACTCGAAACTAAATTCCTATGTTTTACTATTATCAAATTATTTTAATATCCAAATTGAGCCAAAACAAGTTAGCTGTCTTACGATTCGTGAGGATAAAACTTATTTTTCTTGGATGCAAAATTAATTAAACTTCTTTAAATATTAATTTATTATTACGTTAGAGTTATTAATTATTATTTTTGAAATCTCTACATAGTATAATCTATTTTTGGTAAATTAAAAGTTTGCATATTTGAGAATTTTAATTTTGTGTAGGAAAAAAATATTGACAGCGAATTTGTTTTTTTTGATCGCATGAGTGGAATGAATAAGTACTTCATTTCGTTTTAATCACTAAATAATGTGTAATATATTTCAAACAATGAAATATTTTAAAGCTTAAAATTTAGAAAATGCCAAGACATATACAGAATTGGAGGAAAATATATATTTTTATTTAACCATAGTATATTTTTCATAATAATGAAAATGTGTGATTCGTCAAGACATGAAATAATCACAGGTAAAAAAAATATTTGAATAAGAAAAAAGTGTCAACGTCTAACATTAACAGTTCACGTCTTTTTTGAAACGATTTGCTTCACACAATGATATAATACTTAATCCTAATGACATTTAATTGTTAATGGATCGTCCTATATTTTAACTTCTGTTCATCCACATATATTTTGGAAACTGACATTATATAGGTAACAGGGTATTGCTTGGAATATTAAACAGTTTGATCTGAGATACAACAGCGTACGGTAAGTCTCTATGGGCACCAAAGCAAAATTAGATGTTACTTCAGTTTTTGGGAATAATTTCTTTAAATAACTGTATAATAAATTCATTCAAATCAATCTTTGTTAATACTTGTTGGACTAAATCTGGTATCAATCTTTGAATTTAAATATTTCCTACTGACGACGACAGTTAAAATAGAAGACTGAAGGTGCCTTGATATTAATTGTTTGAATACCAAATTAGATATTCGTTTGAATACCAAATTAGGCGATCCCGCCTTGCTATTCATGGTTTAAATACCAAGGCATTTTTACAGCAAGATCAAAACCATCCCCACCAAGTATAATTTGTTATTCAAAAATTTTAGATGTACTCAATTCATCATTTATTTAACATCGGGAGGCTCAGATGAATACATCTTCTGTATTTAAACAGGTAAATGCCTTAGGGTGCATGGAAAAAATGTAGTAATTCTTCTAACCGTCCAGCTCATAAACTAAATGGCTTCTCGACATTACTTTTCTTATTCCTGTAAGCCAGTTTTTTCAGTTAACCAGTTTTCAAATTGTTTGTTATATTTATTATTATGTGCTTTTTATTCTAACAAAATTCTTCTATCATTTCAAAATTATTTTCCTAATGTTGTTTCTCCTAAGTTAAATTATCAACTAGGCCAAATATATTCACCAAACACATTTTTGTATTTAAAGATCTTAAAGTATTTGTCAAATCTAGCTGCATCTTTGACAGACTTAATGACTCAGGTATTAGGGCTTAAGCCACCTCGTCCACGTATTAGTCAGGGGGGGGGATTTGCAGCAATCCACTCATATAAATAATCTCGTTTGATGTACTCAACAGGTTCCGCTTCATCAAGTTAGCTCTTCTTTTGGAGGCCCTTGCTAAATTATAAATGAAAATGTTTATGATTTCAATCACAATGTACATCAAATTTCAATTTATTCAATTTTAAGATTCACATCCAATTTAAATGTCATTCAAGAGTATTAACGATTTTTCGAAAATAAATCGACTTTAGAAATTAAAAGAAAAGAAGAAAAAAGGATTGGAAGGCATAGAATCATAAATTCAAAAATAAATTAAAAATCAGTGCCAATGAACAGTTTATGTAATCTTTTACATACAACGTGATATATTTATGTAATAATATAAATAACGTTTAACATCATACAAATTCTTCAACTTATTATATCGATGTCAAATCCAAAGTAAATTATAATAGGTTTGTCCTGGGTATTGATAATATTTGGAACAGTAAAAACCATTTCAAAATTTACTTCCTCGAAAAAGCAAGGAGAAAACTTATAAGGCGTTACGGAGCCACTTGAAAAGTTCGCGAGTCATCTTGCAGACAGAAATCTTTTCAGATGTTAGAAAAGTTAAGCTAGATTAACTTTGTTCGAGTTAACTTTTACGCAGCAAAGGTTAAGGTCGAAAAGTAGCTTTCATAAACGATGGTATTTATATGTTCGTAATCAAAAGCACTTTAAAAAATTGCATGCAACAAGACACAAGGTTTTAAAATGAATGAGAAGTGTCTGAAAAATGTACTGTTATGAAGAAGTATATAAATAATGTAAAATTCGAAATAAATGTCATTATTATGAGAGACGAGTCCTTGCTTGGTCCACGCAACGTACTAGTAGACTTTTGTGCCTCTCAATAGGAAAGTAGAATGCTAATTTAAATATTTTCCCTGTAATAAGATGTTACATCATCAAACGAGGCGATAAAATGCCAAATCGGATAACCATATCAACTTTTTATAGATAGGTCACGTGACTACTAGTCAACATATTGGTCACACTCTTTATTTATAACTCCTTTGCTCAGTTTATTAATATTTCACTTCAAACTCACGTCACGTTACGTCACAGCCTTTCTGGGTTTGTATCTCTCTTCTGTGTCATTTTACTAGTGTGTATATCCATTACTTGATATTGTCTGTCTTGTGTTTGCCGCAGTTCGGCCAAATATGGCTCTTGCGTCATATATACCCAACCAACCAAACCCAGATGTTCTGTCTAGCATCTGTATTCCTGGAGAGGTTCGGGCAATAAAATCTCGCCCGGAGTACTTTAGGGATAGACCTGAAACAAACCAGATCACGCGATTTACCACTTCACCACCCCTCTTTTTCGTCCCGTCGTCCTCTCGGTATGTAAAACCCGTCATAGCCTCCATCAGTATCAATTCCGAGCCGTACTTCCGTCGGTGTGCCTCCTCGTTTGAACACCGCATTCGCCCACCACACACTCCCTCGCTCAAAGAGGAAGAAAACAAACGTCTGTGAAAGAGGGTGGAGATCAAAACAAACTGCAAATTCCGCGGATTCGGGCGGGCGCTACCCCAACACGCAGGGCGTACACAGACCCCGCGACGTGTGCCGGCCCGTAATCCGGTTTGGCGGTCGGTCGGCCGGGGCTCGGATAACTGACTAAGACCCCCCGTCGTTGCCGTGATTTGATTATGTATGGTCTCTTCTGCATAAAAGGCGGAATGGGGAGTCCAAACGGGGGACGCAAAATTGAGCCGGGCGCAGATTGTTTCGCATATCAAAAGGTTATGTGCGCCTCTGCAGTTGCTGCGTTTGGGCTGTAGCGTTTTGACGGGGGTTTTCATTGTTGTCGGGGAACTGCGAGTCTTCGGACAACCGCGGAGGAAATTTGGTTTACCCATTATTGCAGTGCTCTTTTTTGGAATGCTTCTGCTGTGAGCCGAAGACATTGAATTGTTATGCTTATTCAATTTAAATTAGTTCGGTTATAACTTTTAAATCTCTAAGGGGTTCGCACATATATATATATTCTTTCTGCAACCTGCAGTCTTCATGCATCATGTGACTTTTAACCGTTTTGATGCAAATTTTTGGCGTATGTTGTGCAGTAAAGCAGTGCTACACAATCTGAGGAATCTCGTGAAGCTCAGTAGGTTAAAAAAATTACAAATGGCGACATAGTTATATATCATATGGTGCATGCTTCAACGTATTCCCATATTTTTAAGAGGATTAAAATCTTAAAGTTTTCGCCGACAAAATTTCAGTTGCTGCGTTTGGGATGTAGGGCTTTGACGAGGGTTTCCATTGTTGTCGGGGAACTACAAATTTTCGGACAACCGGGAAGTAAGTTTGGTTAACCCGTTATTGCAGTGTTTTTTTCTGGAATGCTTGTACTACGAGGTGAAGATATTGAAATGTTATGCTAATTAAATTTAAGATTAATTTGGTTACAACTTTTAAATCTCTGCTCATTTAATTAGGCTGTAAGTAGTGGACCGAGAGGTGAGCGAATGAATGTAACGACATAGTCTAAATTACAACACACTTATGTTTATTTCACAATGCTATGTGTTACATTATGTCAATCAGGGATTTGCTTCCCTAAGTTGTGGACGCTGATATCAGGAAACTTTTATTCTGGGCTTTAAATGAGAACAACAACAACAACAAAAACCTTTGCTCAGCTCGAGTTCTCCTACAGTTCACACATATTTATCGTCTCTGCAACCACGTTGGCTTGGTGTGGAAGTTTGGAGAGGTGGGTTGCCAGCTCTTGTGTGACCTCATCTTTTGACCGTGGTACAAAATTACGTAATGTTGTCCTCGAATATTTTTTTGGGGTTTGATCCCATGCAGTCACCAATAGCCCATTGTATAACTCCAGTGCTACATTAATTAAATGCCGTTGAATCGGATAAATTGGAGCAGTTTTTAATATCACAACAACATTAAGCCTTTTTCTTGTACACTTAAAATTGTGATTAATACCTTAAAAATCCGGTGGCGGTCTATACTATAAGTTCCCAAGGTCAAAAAAATTTTAATTTTTGACTGTGAGCGCTAAAAAAATATTTTTTAGCACTGTTTTATTTACTATTAAGTCCACACGAATAGAATCATGCAACTATTTTTTCACTTCTGAACTCTCGCTAGGTGATAAATAACCAGTTATTACCTTTTAAAAACAAACTTTTTAAGGTTTAAAAAAACCACTGTAAACACCATCAATAAAAGGTTTATTCAGAAAAAAAATAAGGAAAATTAGCAACAAAATTGTCTTTATTTCCATTTTATTCTAACCTTACAAAGAATTGCATTCTTAAGTAGAACCAACCAATTAAAATGGTAAACTATCAGTTATAAATAAAATAAAAAATAATAAAAATTGATCTCAGTATTTTGGTTATTTTTGCATTTTTGAATTATCGTCGCTGGATCAACACAATGACAATCAGTCAGAAAAATAACTGGCTTAGTCAAATCACTTGAATGAACTCACTAGAAATGTTTTAAGGCACGTTTTCACAAATAGTGAAAACAAAAAAGTAGGAGTTCACAGTTCTTTTAAATTATAAAAAAGAAGAAAAAGAAGAGTAGGTACCAACAAAAATATTATAAAGTGTATTATAAGTATATAAAGTTGGTACAGTAAAAATGCGTGATGACATGTCATGATTGCACAATTTGTTCAAAACAATGAAGCAAAATAAAAGTTTACGAAATTTCTGTGTTTATGGAAAATATTTTCTTCACTCGACGAAGTTCTATGGGTGTTGGGAGCTTCCCCAAAAGTTGTACTCCAGTAGAGAGACGAAAAAAACGTTGGAACAAGAAGTATGATTGATTGAGAAATAAGGGTAGAGAAGTAATGCTTCTATTTACCTAAGAAATGACTAAGTATAATTGATTGAATTTTAAGATCAATTTCAGTGTCCACGCAATGAGTTAAAATAAACTATCACCTTCTAATAGGCTGATATAAACTTAAGCTAATAAATGTACACCATGACGAAGTCTTTAAAAATCCAAACTAGAATTTATTCAAAAGATATCAAATGAATTTAAGTTAAAATTAAAAGATTACAATCTACGCAGTTACTTCAGAATATTGGAAAGTAAATCTGATAACTTGATCGAGAGAGATCAAGTAAGCGGGTACGTGATCAAACAAGTGAGAATGGGAATTAAAGCGAGAATAATGGTACAACAGACCAACCGGTCTAGTGGTCAAGGTGTTGGCCTCTGGATCGTAAGATTCCTGGTTCGAATCCGGGGTTAGGGCATGGATGTAAATTGTGCTGTCCTTTATTAGAGACAATGATGGTCCACCCACTGGGTGACCCTTCACAAGTGACCATCACTTCTGGCCTTGTATAAGGCTAAAATGACCTCGGTCAACTTTGTACTTTGTATTGTATTGTATCTGTATTTGTCTTCGCAATTGTACTGCCTTGCCATTGTAAAAAAAAAATAGTGGTACAACAGATTGCAACCGCTAATAATAGTATGAAAGATCACGTGACAAGATTTGCATAACCGTGACAAGATTTACACAAAATAGGAAATATCAAATAAGTTGGCTGAGTAAAATTCAGAAAAGAAAGGTAAGGGGTTTTCCTAACAATAAAATTAAAAATTCATAATAAATTAACACAGAAAATGATAAAAAAAGATTTACTTAGATTCTAAGAGGTATGAGGGTGGGTGCGGTCGAGCCACAACACCAGAAACGTATATTGCAACCACGTATGGTTGTTGGGGTCCTCTAATCAGTGATGGAGGGAAGAGACTTTATAAACTACCTCTGATGTCGCGTCATTTTCAACCCAATGGTGAATTTATTTTAATCTTCGTATGAGAGAGATTAAATTGTATTAAACATTTTTTACAGTCAACAGAGTAGTGTTATAAGCTACAACAACTTTTTCACAAAACTGCTTCTATTCACCAGTTTCTAAGGTACTTACTTCATTATACATCTATTCAGAAAGTAATATTGGATGGCCCAGTCTTCTCCTGGTACCCTAAATGCATTAATATATTAAGCAACCGGAGAATTGCAAGTTGAAAACTCAATTCCATCAAAGTGAGCGTGGGGGCTGGCTCACGTTAAATATGTCGTGGCCTCAATTGTCCTCACGTTGGCGTGGTG
Organism: Metellina segmentata; assembly: GCA_947359465.1. Classification (NCBI taxonomy): domain Eukaryota; kingdom Metazoa; phylum Arthropoda; class Arachnida; order Araneae; family Tetragnathidae; genus Metellina; species Metellina segmentata. The sequence goes on along the minus strand of OX375873.1, from coordinate 91,150,588 downwards.
TGGAAGTTTGGAGAGTGTAGTACCAGTTCAGGCTTTGATATCGTTATCTGACAGTGGCTAAAATTAACGAGGTGATGTCAGTTGATCTTTCACTTCGGTGTTGAACTTAGACTGCCATCAGCGGCCCTAAAGAATTCCTCTTCAACAAATGCGAGCGAGGCAAGTCACCAAAGTAGTGTAGGTAGATATTTTAATGAACGTCGCACTGGATCAACGCAACGGGCTAATAGAGACGGTCTGGGATCAATCTTCAAGTGTAAGATCTTAGGAAAACATCACGTAATTTTGAACCACGGTCAGGTGACGAGAAAACACCCGAGCTGGCACTCTACTCTCCAAACGCTCACACCACTCCGACCAAGGTTGTGAATCCCTGCTTTAGACTAGTTATTAGTGTTCATGGTATTCAACTAGTTACCACCGTCCCAGCCTAAGCCATTCGGTGTATCGCCACGTAATTTTGAGGATCAGATGACGAGGGTTCATGGTATATGAGATTACCACATTAATTCGAACTAACTGGACTTGATAACTATAATCTAGACGCCGTATCAATATATTGAGGATTAAAAAGAGGCAAATTTCGAAGTCGGAGCACTTCAATCCAAAGAGCAATGATCTCACTTAGGCGTCATCATTTCCTCCGAAGATTGCTCCTGGAAGTCTTTCTCTCCGAAAATTCATTCAGTAAGTGGATTGAGAACTGTCCCCTCCTGCAATCTGTGCTACAATCAAACAAAAGCAACTCGGAGTAAAAAAGAGAGCACCGGAGATACGCAAGAAACAAATTACGGAGAGAAATAACAGTAAATTGAGTCAAAGTTCAGTTACTAAAAAACTCGTTAGACCTTGAAATCCCTTAGTGGAATTGAATTCCCCAGGAAAAAAACGATAAGAAAGAAGTGTTTCGCTCTTGATTTTACACTTTTATTTTACTTCAGCAGGAACTAAACACCGGGCGTTACCAGCGTTTATGTGCTTGGGGGGTGCGATGGTAAAAAAAAGGGGGTGAGCGTCTGGGATCAGAGTGTGAAAAATGGGTCTGATCACTTTCCTAGGGAATTTCATTGAGTAAATATAGGATGGGACGACGCGTAGGCATTTTGAGAAATAAATAAGTGGATGAGCGTGTTGTCTTGTTTGTGTCTTGCTGCGATGCCGGCGCATTAATCAATGGAAGAAAGAGGCGAGTCATTTTTCAAATGCGTTTTGATCACTAAGTGAGAACCAGATGAAAATGCGAATAAGAGAGTAGGTGGAAATTTGTTAAATGGAATGTAACCCTTTGATTAAGGATACAGCTTTTACAAAGAAGCATCAGTAGGTTCATTATTTACATGTATCGCATACTTTGTCCTATCCCAAAAGTGCGTCAAATCCAAACAATTTGTCCTTAAACTCTGTTTCAATTGCCTGTGTGTTGCTTGAAGATTGAAAAATAAAACTATTTTATATGCAAATCTGTGTAGCTGATATTATATTAGGTAGGTATTTTAATTAACGTCCCACTGAAGCAACACAACGGGTCATTGCCAGGATCAAACATGAAGGGGAAAGATCTAAAGACAACAGGTAATTTTGAACCACGGTCAGATGCCAAGGTAACACCTGAACTAGCATCCCACTCTCCAAACTGCCCCATCACTCCAATATGAGGCCACTTGAGGCCACAATAAATTTAATGTGCACCACATCCCCTTCATACACGATGATCTTTGTTTGGATTTGAACTCGCAACTCTCCGGTCGCTAATCCGTTACTCTTCCAGTTGAACTACCACGGCCATACTTTGTATGAGATCAAAAAGGATTAAAATAAAAATTATGTTGTCTTCATCTTACGTTGGATACCTTGATGCCTCATATTAATCAAGTGTGTGTGTGTACATTTATAAAACAATATCACGTATTTTATTCTGTGATTTTTATCCCGAAGTGTGTCAAATCCAAACAATTCTTCTTTAAACTCTATTTCACTTTCTTTTGTGTTGCTTGATGACTAAAGACTAAAACCATCTGTTTGCAAATTGGATTGTAAAACTGATAGTTCTGTACTTCACTTTTAAACCAGAAATATTTCTGGATTTGAATGAAAATGATAATTGTCTTCATTTTACGTTACTATATGGCCGACCAACCGGTATAGTGGTTAAGGTGTTAGCCTCTAGATCGGAAGGTCCCCGGTTCGAATCCGGGTTCGGGCATGGATGTTTGTAAGCGTATACCAGCTCAGGTGTTGCTTCGTCGTCTGAACATGGTGCAAAATTACGAAGTAATTGTTAGGAGCAATGATGGTCCTGGGTGCTCCTTCACAAGTGGCCATCACTTCCGGCCTTGTAGTGGCCAATGACTTCGGTCAAATGTGCCCGCCATTAAAAAAAAAAAAAACGTTATTATATTTGGGTTCCTAATTTTTTTCATGCTTATTAAAACATCACTTATTTTGTACTGTTATTTTTGATCAAAATGTATTAAGTAAAAATTTTTTTTTGTTTCTTTAAATTCTGTTTTTCTTGCTTCATGGCTAAAGATGAAAACTATTTGTTTTTTAGCAACTTTATATAGCTGTTAATACCATTTAGAGCAGAAATAAATTCTAGATTCATGTAAAAATTATACTGTTCATTTGAAGTTAAATATTTTATGACTGTGTAGCTATATAAAGACAAACTAAGTCACCTTGAGAAGGTCAATAGATAAAGCTACCTTGTCTGTGCTGAAAATAGTCGGAATATTTGATTGAGAAATATACAGCAGGAATGCCAGGTTTGTCCAATTTGCTTGCTGAGAACTGTTGGAATAGCTTGTTTTCGACTTCCCACCGAACATAATTACCTACAACGGCACTTACACTGTAATTGGAGTGCTGAAATGATCTATCTGCCCTCATTTTGAAATGGACGAACTGACTGGAGACCACTACAAAGCTTCAAAAAATATGGCCTGTGCGCTCTAGAATACAATAAACCAACCCGGTCAAATGGCCCTCTTGTAGCAAAAATGGCCATAGAGTGTCAAAACTAACTGTGTTTTAATAAACAAGATTAATGCGAATAGTATGTTAGATTACTCTGCATGTAAGCTGAACTGTTTGCTCTTAAATACAATTTCCTCAGCTGTTGATTGTGCCAGTTCTCCTAGTATGGGGTCACCGTGACTCAATAAGTTTACCCACAGCTCTACTCAACCCTTGAATTGTAGGCAGCAGCACGGATTCGATTCCTCTCCGTTTGTATTTCTCTCTTCTGTTTCAGAAAATATTTCCTCGTGTGCATGTCCATTTACTTGAAGTTATTTGTCTTGTGTTTGGTGTAGCTTAACCAAATATTGCCCTTACCTCATTAAACTGAATAAATTAACCCAGTCTAACAGATCATGTACCAAAACAACGGCCATAGATTAACAAATCAAACTGCGTTTTAACTAACAAGACTTTATTCAGTTTGTATAAAAGCTGAATGGCTTACTTCACTCTTGAATCCAATTTTCTCAGCTGTTTGTATCATCATTCCTCCTAGTACGTAGGGTTACCATGGCTTAGTGGATTTACCCACAGCGCTGGCAACCAGCAAGTCGTAGGCGGATCAGATTTGATTCCTCACAGTTTGTATTCCTCTTTTCAGTGTACTTAACAGTTTCCTTGCGTGTGTGTATGTCTACTTACTTGGAATTATTTGTCGTACCTTCGACAACCCAGCTTGTCTTGTCATCTGATCCTGATTCAAAATTGCAAGGTGTTGACTTCGGATCTTTGTCTTCGAGACTGATCGCGGACAGTTGCCAATAGTCCATTGCGTTGTTCCAATGCGACGTAAATTCAGCAACTTTTACACCAGCTTGGTCAAACACGGCTCTAAGACCATAAAACCAAACTAACCCACATGCTAGTATGTATATCTATTTCAAATAAGAATGGAGTGTTTGTTTGTACATTGAATATATTCTATCCATTTCACGTTTTCTATCCATTTTAGACCCTTCTAATGCAAAATCCATCTCAAGAACGTTTGATGTCTACGTCTATCTGTCTGTCTGTATTCGTGTGCCCAATACACGTCTAAGCGGTTTAATATATTTTCATGAAATTTTGCATACTGTGCGTACTAATCTTCATTTAGTGACTGAATTTGGTTGCGTTAGTCTGTTCGTCCGTCTTTCATTCTATATTCGATTTTGTGTCTGTGTGTTTGTACAGGCATCACAAAAATTTTATTTCATATATTTAGATACAATGTTCTTTAATTGATACACCATACTTTAGTCTAGTGAATGCAGTAGTATAAATTCTTTTGTTTACATATTTAGATTTCATGCTGAAACATCTAAGTAAGTATACTTAAATCAACCATAGTTTGGTAGTTTTGGAAAATCTGGAAGGTATGTTGAGCATTATGATTACTTGCTATGGAAAAATAATTGCTGAAAAAGCAATAATTTTTTTAATGGAATTTAAACTTTGATACTTCAGTTATTTTTATTCGTATTTTGTTCTTTGTGAAATATGAATGATTTTTGATTATTTGAGACAAACGATATTTTTCAATTAACAGGCACGGAACGGAAGCGCGTGTTGGTAGTTCACGTGCAGTAATATTTTCTGTTTCTTTCGCTCGGAATTAATTTCGCCTTTCTAAATTTTGTGCAGTTGTAGTTGTAAGTTATGACAACTGTCCGAGATTAAGAGATAAAAACGAATCACGAATATCTTTAGAACAACCTTTTTCCCCGACAGCTTTTATTTTGTTTCATTTCGCTCTTTTCTGTTTTAAATATTTATTATTTTACTAAATTGCGCATTTTCTTTTCATCACCCAACACCACTACGTAGTATTCAATTTAAAGTGGCAGTTAAGTCGGAATAAAGGCAAATTTTAAGTATAATTTTGCCGTTATGGAAGTAATAATAATGTTAAAAGATTCCAAACTAGAATTTTTGTAATATTAAATATTTTTTGTCATAATGACAGGAGTCATGATGGATTATTTTACGAGTTGAAAATATATTTAAGCAACTTATTATATATGTTAAAAGTTTATTGCAGACAATGATTTTCTTTAATAAAAACAATGTCAAATCGATTTACCATTGTTTTAATGGTAACAGGTTACCTTTTTTTAAATGGTAACAGGTTACCTTTGTAGTTCTGAACTGAAGACATTCAATTTTAAAACAAAATCTTTTGTTATTAGATTTGCCACAAAATGTAATTTTCAAGAAAAATACCTTTACTTTTTAAAACTTAGTGACAAATACCTTATCAAATTAATTTGTCATCCTTCCCTAAGAGATGGAGAAATTCGTTAATGTCGCATGCTTAATGCGATAGTGTCCAAGTAAAAAACATTGTTTTGTTGAGTATGATTGCGAGAACAATCGCCATAGATTCGTTATTTCTATGAATTGAGTAGAAGAACTAAGGGAATTCCAAATCCCGCTTTAAATGGTCTTTTACAGCAGCAATCTTACGCCCGGTGCACATGTCCTATTTTTCAACGTGCGGCGCCGCTGCCGCAACGCAAGTGCGTTCTGAGATACATTAGTTCCAATGGAGTAGTGCACACATGCCTCCGGCGCCGTTGCGACGACGCACGTCCAACTTGCATGCAATTTGTACCGCAGTTCCCCAGGGCACAGCAATTCGACGCACACGCTTCTCCGGTCTGAAGTACCATGTTTTCTTAAATAAATAGAATATAAATAATAATTAATAAATAGTTTTATCCAGTAGCGTCTATTTTGTTTCAAAATATACTTTTTGTACACCAAGTAAGAGAAATAAACACATTTTCTTCGATAAAATATCCATCGCAAATGGCACGAATTGAGTACCTACTTGCGGCATTTAACGGTTATGTGTGCATAGTTGGGATTCGGTGCCGCAGCGGCGCCGCACGTTGAAAAATAGGGTGTGTGCACCTGGCCTTAGTGTCATCTTTCTTCATTTTGCAGCTTTGTCATACAGCAAGGGGTGCGATTGTATGTGAAATGTATTACATGGATGAATATGACATGTGTAGGATTTGTGTCCAAAGTAAGTTCTACAAATTATAAAAATGTCCGCAAAGGTGTAGGAAAATATTATTTTACTAGCAAAATACCCGACCTTATCGGTTTGAATTCGTTTACTCTAGATTGAAGAGATAATCAAAATATATAATGACTTACGTTTTTTGTAGAATAAAAATTTATTTTAACACCTTTCGCCATCTTTATATTTTCTACAACTTACTTTGGACACAAATCCTACACATGCATATCCATTCATGTAATACATTTCACATACATCGCACAATTGCTGTATGACAAAGCTACAAAAAGACGAAGGGTGATACTAAGGTTACTACTATAAAAGACGATTTATAGGAAGATTTGGAATTCGCTTTCTTAAGTTCTTTTCATGTTCAACTCAATGAATTAAAATTACGATATACGGCAAGTGCTCTCGCACTCATAGTCAACAAAACAATATTTTTTTACTTGTGGCACTCTTGCCTCCGGTATGCGACATTGTGAAATTTTGCAATCTTCTCCTGTCATTACTACAACGAATTTTTTAATGTTGGAAAAAGTTCTAGTTTGGATTTTTAAACATTATTATTATTTCAATAACGACATTATTCTGTAAATAACGGCATTATTGTTTAAATAACGGCACTATTCTTTAAATAACGGCATTATTCTTTAAATAACGGCATTATTCTTTAAATAACGGTATTATTCTTAAAATAACGGCATTATTCTTTCAATAATGGCATAACTACACTTAAAATTTACTGAAAATTTATACTGACTTACCTAACATTTTCAAGTCTAATACTTTGTGGTGCTGTTGGGTGTGATGAGAAGGAAAACACATTTATTAAAATAATAAATATTTAAAACAGGAAACAGCGAAGTAAAACAAAATAAAAGATGTCGCAAAAAATTGCTCTAAAGATATTAATTAGTGATTCAATTTTATCTCTTGATCTCGCACAGTTGCCACAACTTACAACTAAAAGTGTACAAAATTTAGAAATGTGAAATTAATTCAGAGCGAAAGAACCAGAAAAAATATCACTGATCGCGCGATCGTGTTCATTATCGTTTTATTGAAAAATATCGTCTGTCCTAAATATTCGGAAATCGTTTTCATTGCGCAAAGAATAAAAATAAGACTCGAAATAAATGACGTATCAGAGATGAAATTCCATAAAAAAAATAATTTTTTGAAGAATAATTACTTTTTCAGCAGTACTGGTAAAGCAATCGAATTAATCGTAATATTCAATAGACATTCCAATTTTTCCAAAACTACCAAATTATGGTTGATTTAAGTATACTTACTCAGGTGTTTTAGCATGACACTCGTCTAAATATAACAATAAAGAAATGTTTAATATTTCATTCACTAAACTAATAGATAATGTATAAAATAAAATACACTGCAATCAAATATCTGGAATACAATTCATGTGATGTCTACACAAACACACAAACACAAAATCGAGCATAGAACAGAAAGACGGACAGACAGACTTTCGCAACCAATTCCACTCACTAAATCAAGATAAGTACTCACTATATGCAAATTTCCATGAAAATATCTTAAACCGCGTGGACGTGTATAGGGCACAACATACAGACAGACAGACAGACAGACAGACAGACAGACAGACAGACAGACAGACAGACAGACACCAAACGAGAAAAAGGCGGATTCGGCATCAGAAGGGTCCAAAACGGATAGAAAACTTGAAATGGGTCGAAAATATTGAATGTACAAACAAACACTCCATTCTTATTTATATAGATTCCAAGAAAGACAAGAGTGATTACTAGCAACAAATGCAACTTTTTTTCACACTTTCTACGCTGCATGTAAAGTACTAAAACCAAAATTCCTTCTACATGGGGTGTGTTATAAGTGAGTTATAACAGCAACATATATGCAACTTTCTGCATAAATGCAACCCCCACCTGCAATTTTTTTAAATTTAGCTTAATATTAATTAATATGAAATTAGTTTTTCATTTTGCCCTCTCAATCTTCGATCACGTGTGTCTAATCTTGCAAACGTCGAAGTATTGGGGATCAAACAAGTTCGTGTAAAGAAGGTGTTCGTCCTAACAGACGAAAGTGAAATAAATCGCAAGAAGTACATTAACACATTGGTTGGCACTCTTGATAATCCTGAGGAAACTTGCATAACCGAATGCATTGTGAGGTGAGTGTCGATCATCAATATGTTGTTCGCCTTGTAAAAGACGTTTTAAAATCTCTGAATATTGAGAGAAGGATTTTGCGCTTCTGCTATCCGATATAGCACATTATATGACTGTAGCTGGCGCAGTTTTTCAATGTTAAAGAAATTACTGGCCAAGGATTGGCCATTCATCGTTCTTCTGTATTTAATGATGTATTATAATACTGTTGTGCACGACTAAAATTGTCAATATATTTTGAATTTTTAAATTTTTTACGAATAATTTATTTTGATTTTAGTGTATCTAAAATAAATGCAACTTTATATCCATAAATGCAACTTTTCCCATTTATACTGCAACAAAAAAGTTGCCATAGTGATTACATATTCTGATAATTTTTTCTGTGTTTAAGAGTTAACCAATCCAAACAAAGTAAGGTCGGTAATTTTGCTAGTTAATTATAAAAAAGAAAAACAAATCAAATATGAAATTTATTTTCCGTCATGATTAGTGAGTTCCTTTACTCCATGCCAAAATATTCACAGCAGACGCTCAGATTGTTCCGGATTGCCACATGCATACCTTAAAGCCGTATTAGTCCCACCTCCCTTAAATATGACATGGAATATCATTATTAAATACAGTTAGAAGATTCTTCAGAATCGAGATCGCACTTAAAACGTGAACGCAAAACAAAATCCCCGCTAATTAACCTCAATTAGGGGCGGGAATACTCCCTTTTCGGAACCCCCCCCCCATAACGTCTGCCCAGTACCCCTCTCTATAATTCACCCGGCATCTTAATACTTCCACCCCACTGCGCTGCTGCCACCGTTCTTTCTAAAATATTCAGCAGCAACAGGGCTCGCAAGTCCCCCCTAATTGAAACGAATGTGAATTTACGAGCCCGGGCCCTCGTTCACGCTGCCCGCGTAATTCGACGTCAAAACGTGCGTTTATGACCGCAACTCTGAAGAGATCACGTACCACCGAATGTAAAACGTGTCCTCCTGTTAAAACTGCTTTCCTGCCTGACAGCCCCCTCGATTCTCTAACCTTTACGCGGCGTTCTAATTTCTGGAGGAGGGGGTGTTTTTTTTACCTGTTCCTCAGTCGTCCCCTTTCGACTGTGGTCGGACCCCCCCCCCTTCTTCTGGAAGTGTTATTGCGAGGTTAAAAAATTACGGGAATTGCAGTTTCCCGGACGAGTTTTAACGAAGTTTCCCTCCGTTTTGGAGTAATTTCAATTAAGAAGTTTGGGCTCGCTTTAGTGGACGCGTGGTGAATTAGATTAGAGTGTTTGAGGTAATGTGCTGGGAAATTTATCGGTGTTGTTTCGGTGTTGGGATGTCTAGACCCGAGGAAGGGTTTAAATTGGTTGGTTCGAAGTTTTTGAATCCATATGGCCATTAGAATTACGCTATAAAGCACGTAAGCAATGTGGGTAAATGAATAAACGTCGCACTGGAGCGACACAACGGTATATTGGTGACGATAAGAGATCGATATAGAAGGGAAAGATCCGAAGACAACACATCGTCATTTTGAACCATGCTCAGATGACGAGGTCACATCATATTTCGGATGAATATACATTGTAGTGACCTCTTCATCTGTAGCATGGAAGCAGACCCGGACCACTATGTTACTACCTGCCCTATCACGTTTCATCTACACATCAAGGAACCAGCAACTCTGTATGACTATGCCTGGCTGTTCATCCTATTTCTACAAAGAAAAATAATACAAATCGTGTGATTTGTGGCCTTCAAAGAGTTGTTTGATCTCAAGCAAGCGTTTTAAATTCACTTTTTGATTTACGACACTTTAAGGCCCGGGGCACACATCCGGTTTTTAAACGTGTAGCGCAGCTGCGGCACCGAAGCCCAACTATGCATTGATTCCGTGAAATGACTCAAGTACTTATTTCGAGCCATTTGCGATAAATATTCTATCGAAGAAAACGTATTTATTTCGCTTACTTGGTGTAACAAAAATATATTTTGAAACAAAATAGACGTTACTGGATACAACCATTTATTAATTATTATTTATATTCCATTTATTTAAGAAAACAAGGTACTTCAGACCGGAGACGCATGTGCGGCGAGCTGCGGCGTCGTGGGGAACTGCGGTACAAATTGCACGCAAGTCGGACTTAAAACAATCAAGTCGTCGCATCTTCGCCAGAGACATGTGTTCACTACTCCATTGAATCTAATGTATATCTGACCGCACTTGCGTTGCCGCATCGGCGCCGCACGTCTAAAAACCGGATGTGTGCACCGTGCCTAATTGTCTCTTTAACCTCATAGAAACTTTTTTTAGGGCATAACCCGGCGTGTGCATTTCCTAGCTCAAAATTTCCGCTTTGGATTATACATTCTTTTTTTCGTTTCTCATTTGATCATCTTTCACTTCATGGGAAATTTGTTTACCGTAAACCCTTCGTAGGGTCGGTATCCCATGATGGAGTTAAGTCACATCTGAGCTGCCATAACACTCTCCAAACTTTAACACCACGTCAACATGAAGACATTTGAGACCTTGACAGATTTAACAGGCATTTAACATGCACGACGGTCTTTGGTTGTATCAAGTTTTGAATTCCCCATTCTCCTATTGCTAATCTACTGCATTACAAACCGTAAATACGTTTGACAGTTTCTGCTTTACCAACCATATAAATATGCTTAACAAGTGAAAGTGTTCGTCAATGTACTAGTTTACCTGCGTCTTACCGCTCTCTTAAAGTTGGTCTGGTCTCAGTTTTGATGTTATTCTTTTAAATCTATTTAATTTAATTTATTGTCCTGTGTTTGACGTAACGTATCCATTTTTAGACTTTGCGCCATAAAACCCAAATCAAACAACTATGACCACGGAATAACTTCATAAAAATATTGTAACTATTTTGAATTTATTCAATTTTTTGATTGTGTTTTCTGACCGTAAATTTAACAAAAGAATAGAATAAAAAAGTAAACGATCTTGAAAAGTAAAAAAATGAAAAATTGTAAACCACAGCTATTAAAATTCAGATCGTCACGAGATTTCCAAGAATGCGTAAGGCGGCCACGGTAGTCCAATTGGAAAAACAACCGGAGGGTTGTGAGTTCGGAACCAGATTCAACAATCGTAAAGGGAGGGGGGAAGGACGGTGCACGTTAAATCAGTCGTGGATTCAAAAGTCCTCATGTAGGCGTGGAGTGGAAGTTTGAAAAAATGGGGTGCCAACTCAGGTGAGACTCAGTCAGTCATTAGGAATGCGACATCGACAGCAAAACATCGATGTTCAAAATTAAAACATCGATGTTGATAATACATCGACCCAAAAACATCGATGTTTTTAAAATTCAGTGTATTTAAACTTTTTTCCCCATTTCTTAAAACTGGTTTAGCAACTAGTGATGCTACATCGACGGCAAAACATCGATGTTTTGAAACTTTGATGTTCAAAATTAAAACATCGATGTTGATAATACAATGCCCCCAAACCATCGATGTTTTTAAAATTCAGTGCATTTAAAATTTTCTCCCATTTTATAAAACTGGTTTAGCACTTAGTGATGCGACATCGACAGCAAAACATCTATGTTTTGAAACATCGATATCAAAATTAAAACATCGATGTTGATAATGCATCGCCCCCAAACTATCGAGGTTTTTTAAAATTCAATGTATTTAAACTTTTTCCCCCATTTGTTAAAAATGGTTTAGCAACTAGTGATGCGACATCGGCTCCAATACATCGATATTTTTTATAAAACATCAATGTTTTGAAAACAACAACATCGATGTCGCATCCCTACTCGTCATCAGACCGTAGACCTCGAATCTTTTCTTTTGGGACTGACCCTGGATAGTTGCTTATATACCGTCGCGTTTCTGCAGTGGAACTTAAAATGAACTTCCTAAGTGGATTTGCCGAATGTGCTAGTAATCCTCAAAACGTAGAAGAGCATGTTCAATTCCTTCCATTCGTACATTTATTTCTGTTGTGTCAGTAAAACTTTCCTATTAATGTATGTATATTTTCTTGACATTTACTCGGCTGTGCAGATTGGCCAAATATTTCCTTTGCGCCATAACGCCCAAACCTACCAACTGGAAAGTGTAGTTTTGCCTTCTCTATTTTTAAACAACACACAAAAAGGATAAATAACCACATCTAATGATTGAAAGAATGCCAAGAGAGAGAGAGAGAGAGAAAAGGATTCTACTGGCCGAGATCAGAATTGATTAGAAGTCGGTCGGGTTGAAGAACGTGCACAAAATTATACGAGATCCCCTTAAAGGTTAATGAAAAAACACTAAAAGCTATAGTAAACCAATATATCCTTCATGTGGTACATATTTAGCAAATTCTCTTTCATGCATATGTGTTCACATTTTTTCATATTAACTGACAGTTTTCTAACCGTTAAAACGACCCACTAGAGTATAACGAGTGTCAAGTCATTGCCTGCCAAACCATATCATAAACAAAACTCAAATTTTAAAAGGTAAGTAGTTAATTAACGTCGCACTGGAGCAACAAAAGGAGCTATTGACGAAGGTCCGGGATCAATCCCCAAGTGCAAGATCTGAGGACAGCACCACGTAATTTAGAACCAAGGTCAAGCAACGTCTGCGTGAGCTGGTACCCCAACCTCCCAACTTCCACACTACGCCAACGTGAGGACATTTGAGGCCACGACAGATTTAACGCGCACCTGCCTTCATGTACACGACGGTCTTTGGCTTTACTGAGTCTTGAACTCGCAACCCTCCAATTGCTAATCCGATGCTCTTTGAACAGTGCTACCGCAGAATTTTAAAAGAAAAATTTGACTATCAAATTTCAGTTATACAGAGGCTGTTCACACATTTTTCAGACAATGTATACTGTATTCACAAAACTAAATTACATAAAATTCTTGTGTTTTAAATGTTCTATTTGATAGCCCTTATTCTGAACTATATTTCGACACCGTAATTTCCAGAATAATAATGCCTTTTGAAGTGTCTGAAGAGGTATTCTATCCCATTCCTCCTGAACAGCTTTCCAGAGTCCTGTAAGGGTTGTGGGACGACGTTTGGATAATGCAGATTTTAAAAGTCCGAAAGCACAAAAATCCATACGTGATGCATAGGGAGATTTAGTAGGGATATCAGTGAAGGGTATGGCCTTGATACCGGTTTTTTGTTCCATTTCTTTTAGGAAATTTACAGTGGATTTTGATGTGTGACTGCTAGCTTTGTCTTGATGGAGTTCCACAGATTGATGGCACTGTGGGTAAAGCGCTGGTAATTCATTCAGAAAAATTGGCTATAAAATATGTTCCTGATAGCATTTGGAGTCAATCTTGACATTTTTTCCACTCTTTTTATTTTTAACTTGCCATTATATGAAAAAACAGCACCAATCAAGAATACCTTAGAAAAACTTTCTTTCGATTCTGTGAACCATGTACTTAAATTTTTTTTCTCCCCATTTATGATAAAAAATGGATCTTCTTTTGCTGCAATCATTTAAATACACCCATGATTCTTCTATTGTGACAATTATTTTCCATTTTTCTTTGGATAAGTGTTTCTCATATAGAATTCTGCAGCATGTCCTGCGTTCAGCGATAGGCTTTGGAGGAAGACGATGCACATTGCGTTTCTTGGCTTTCTTAAGATTTAAATCAACGTTTATCATTTTTTTTACAGTGGACACCGAGCATTTTAATGATTTTGCAACTGTCCTTTGACTAGGGGGATTTTCTTTTAACATTAAACAACGTATCTTTGCAATAGTCGATGTCTGTTTCTTCCTTGGATACTTGTTTGGAATTTTTGTTCCACTTGAGGCTCCAATTTGACGTTTTTTTCCTTTCTTGTTGACGATATTACCTATCGACGCTTTTGATATCACAAAACTATGACTCTCACATCGTTTTTGGATAACGGAATATGAATATTTCTCTTCGAAAAGAGCATAAATATAGCCTTCGAACCATTGCTTCGTTAAAAACACCATTTTGAATAAAAACAAACCTCTCAAGCCGCAGACGATAATTTTGACTTTTAAAAACATAGTACAACTGCAATTATTTCTTTTGCAGCAAACGATTTTTTATTACCGCTAACCAAAATCGTCTAAAAAATGTGCGAACAGCCTCTGTATAACCTAAATTTTTATCGTGAACCTTTAATTGACTTTGAAATATAAAAGAACTTATTTAACTTCAGACAGAAAACCTACAAGTTTCCATTGAAATCATTGCGAAAATTTTTTATTTGACTAAAATATTATAAGCTTAAGTTATTTACTGTCAAGTAATCGGACATAAACGAGGAATCACAGAATTTACAGTACAATTTCAAAACCTATTCGTTTTAAGAGACGCATTTATTCATAAATATAAGGAAATAGCCCCTTTAATAGCGCTAAAATCTCCAACAAAAAATTGTGAATGAAAGCAATAAAAAGTTTACGATGCTCACGCACGGAAAGAGAGAAAAATGCGTTTTCAAACTGATGCATCACAGAAAAAACAGCGACGAACATAAAACCAAAAAACCTCGTGAAAACACATCCCCAAAAGCAATTTGCATTTCGAACAATTTTTCCACCGCACACATCCACCCCACCCCAGCCTCCTTAAAACATCATTTGATAAAATTACTTTTGTGATTGGAAATTTACAAACACCTTCTTTATACCCTGACATACCCGAACGCGCCTCCCCCTACGAGGGGGTGGCACACCCTCGAAACCGTACGTCAGCACTCAGACGAATTCCGCGGAGAGAAATTTACACACGCGCCCCGTACACCCCCGTTCCTTCATTACAAGAGTAGCAACACCCTCACTTCCCAAACTACAAAACTGGCGACAGGCAGTATGTACCGAGCGCGGAGGCAGCCCAATACCTCTCAACTCCCCCCTGAATTCACGGCGGAGGCCTTCTCACCTGTGGAAAAGATTCAGTGACGATTTAAGGAAAGATGGAACGGGGAGGGGTGTTTTTCCGTGGGGTTGGTTGGTTGGCTGCGGGTCTCGCATTACGGATATTACGCAGATC
Source organism: Metellina segmentata (assembly GCA_947359465.1). Lineage (NCBI taxonomy): Eukaryota > Metazoa > Arthropoda > Arachnida > Araneae > Tetragnathidae > Metellina > Metellina segmentata. The sequence goes on along the minus strand of OX375873.1, from coordinate 91,135,346 downwards.
GTCTGGGGGAGTGGCGAGTGAAGTGAAGTGAGGAGGGGAGCTAAATGGTCCATAACAGGTCAGATGTCGCGGGTGCGCCGCTGGAGTGGGATTGGGACTTTCCTTCTTTTTTTGGTTTTTGGATTTGGGATGGAGTCCTCTGATCTGGATTCGGGGAGGGTGGTTATTAGGTTGTTGCGGATAGGGATACTTGGCGTGAAACTTGTACAGGACGGTGGCTTGGGTTTTCTTTTAATCAGATTCAGAGATTGACGTTTCCAAAAGAATAGAGGGGAAGCGGTTGTCCGGTTGCAAGTGTAACGAATTTGCGACTGGAGGGTTTCGAGTTTTAATCCAACCAAAGACCCTCGTGTATATAGGGTCTGGTGCTCGTTAAATCCGTCGTGGCTTCAAATATAATCAGGTTTGTGTGGTGTGGAAGTTGGGTGGCAGGTGTTGACCTCATCAACATCTAATACCCCACACACGTCGCCAACCACAACAACACAAGTATTGACCTCGTCATCCGACAGTGGTTGAAATTTACGAGGTTCGATTCCTGTCAGGTGTATTCCACCCTTTGGCGCATTTCTGTTTTCTGTGTCAGTAAAACTTTCATTGTGTGTGTCTATTACTTGAAGTTGTATGTCTTGTGTCTGGAGTTGCTCGGTAAAATATGACCCCTTGCGCCATAAAATCCTTTAACAAACCAATCAAATCTATCAGGTAGGTAGGTGTTTTCATTAACGTCACAATGTGACATAAAGGAAAGACCCGAGGACAACACCATGTATCTTTTATTCACTGTCAGATGACATGGTCACACCTGAGCTGGAGCCTCCCACTCTTAAAACTAACACACTACTCCAACAAATTTACGATTTTTTTAAAGAATTATATTCGTACACTCTAAAAGTATTCAACATTTCAAAGAAATACATTTAAAATCATGCTCTCCTATCCTTATGGATTACTTGGGTCGACGTTTTAACCATTTCAAACAACAAACCCTATCTTTAGAAGATAGGGAACCCACTAAAGTAAATTGGTACCTAGATTTAAAAAAATAAGTAGAATGTGTGTTCGTGGACCAAGGGTTTCCATTCATCAAGGAAAATAAACAATAAAGCATTTTTAAGGTTGTTTTTCATTTTAAGGCTACACTTTACTTAGGACCTTCACCTCAAGAACAGCGCTAAAATTCCCGACAGTGGTATCGCAAATTCTTATGCTGTTTACAGTGTTTTTTTTTAGTTAATGGCGAGCACTTATGAATTCAATCATTGGCCAACTACAATGCCATAATCGATGGCCAATTGTAAAGTGGCACCCAGTGGGTCACTCTACTACCCCTATCACTACCCCTTTCACTACCCCTATCACTACCCCTATCTAAAGACACCATATTTTACGTCCTTGCCATGACCACGTATTCGAACCAGGAACCTTCCGATCTAGAGGCCAACACCTTAACCACTAAACCGGTTGGTCGGAAACCTGTTTAGTGTTTATAGTGTTTTTAAGCCATATTTGTTCACTTCAGAACTCTATTGGACTTCTCTTTTGCTGATAGCTGATAGGCCGGTAGGTAGGTTTTTTAATTAACGTCGCATTTTAGCAATGAGCTACGGGCGATGTTCCGGGATCAATCGCAAAAGGAAAGATTCGAGAACACCACCACGTGATTTTGAACAACTATTAGATGACGAGGTCACACCTGAGCTGACACCGCACTCTCCAAGCTTCCTCACCAGGCCAATGTGAGGGTATTTGAGGTCAGGATAGATTTATCGTGTACCAGCCCCTTTTGTATTTGACGGTCTTTGGTTCGGTTGGAGCTTTGATTGTATTGCTAATCCTCTACTCCTACAATCGAACTACCACAGCCAGCCGATAGACCGAAGATGGGTGTAGAATAGAAATTAAATAAATTAGTGGTAGCATTTTCTGAATTAGGCCGCTGATAAATTATGGATGGGGGAGTGTTATGATGAACTTAGACACCGCTAATAAATTTAACTTACAATACCGATGCTAAAATTTCACTGGTAGATTAAAAACAAAGCCGAAAAATCTGAGAAATATCACAGCTGAACCAATAGAAATCGGAACCCTTCTACGAGTCCGGTTTTATCTGTTTAGCAGTCTCCTTGATTCTATTTACTTAAACAATAAAGTTAATTTCATTTGCATCCTTTTTCAAAAATACACACAACTACAAAATCAACTTATAATAGTCATGTGTACGTATGTGTATGTAAAATTCTGTTTTTCAGTTTTGGGGCACCTCTGATGAAAAAGCGGCAAGGATTTTATTACTAGAGACCAAATTATTATTATTTAGCCAAACGTCGGGCAGAAACAGCAATTTATTTTTTGTGTTCAAACAAAAGCAAATTGCTGGTTTGTTTCCCCCTTTATTTGAAAAACAGCTAGCTGTGACATTGTTCTTCTAGGGGTGCGAAAATCAGTGAGAAATATCCCAGATGAGCCGAAAGAAATCTGATCCCATCAAGTAGACGGGTCCTATCTGTTTTGCAGTCCTTGATTCTATTTACTTAAACATAAAGTTAATCTCATTTGCATCCCCTTTCGCGGCGGAATTTATTATGCATCCGTGATACCAGCAGTTATAAAATTCCATTTCCAGCGACGTGCCGCTTAAACGTCGCAGCTCGGGAGAGCTGCAATTGGTCCCCCGCGACCTCACTGTATCGTCCATCCGCGCAGAAAGTTCATCCATACATTGATTTCCCCACTGCTTTTCTTCGAGGGGGGTGCCCGGTGTCATAATTCGATGAGCGCCGCCAACATCATCCCCGAATCGGTTGTTTTACGGCACTTTCGGATTCCCGGGCCGTCCCGTAAATCGAATTTTTATCTCGTGAAAATATGGTTCTTCCGTGAACCTTCCAAATCCCCGGTAATTCGGTTTCTTTAAATGCCAGTTAGGAGCGGCCGACTGCGTTTCGGGCAAATTCGTAACGGCTGTATTCATCATAGGGCCTCCGGCAATTTGGATTGAGGTTTGCGATCTTTATGCGATGTCCTGAGCATCAGCTTCGCTTCTTATTTTTCACGCTGGAAGCGTTTGCGCATGTTTATTAAATAGAAGTCGTTTCTTAAATAGCGCCTCCATTTAGAAACCCCAAAATGCTATTGACTGCTAGATAAAATATTAATCAGATAAATAGTCCCTTTTTCATGTGCCAAATTAATTAATTATAAATGGTTTTTCTGTTGGAATCGGTCTCAACCTCTTTGGAGAACTTTATTTTAGCATGCCGTATGATGGATGTGAACCATGAAACTTGTAATACAGGGTGTCCATAAAAGAATGTCCCAGTTTCAATGGAATATTATAACAATTTAATTTAGGTATGTTAATTTAGGTAATTAGGTATTAATTGAAGGTATGCTGTATTAAACTAGTTTTTCTAACAAATGTTCAATATGTGCACCATTAGTTATACGGCACACATTCAACCCAAAGTCCAATTCTTCCCATACTTTGATTAACAAGTTCGTAGTAATGGAAGCAATGGCCTCTTAAGTTCTGTGTCTCAATTCTGGCAAGTCATTACGTAGCGGCGGAACGTAAACACGATCTTTTATAAATCCTCAAAGGAAAAAAATTGCATGGCGTTATGTCAGGTGAGCGTGGAGGCCAGCGAAAAAGAGCTCTGTCGTCTCGACTATTACGACCAATCCATCATTCAGAGACTTCAACATTCAAACACTCTCGTGCAAAGAGATTCCAATGAGGAGGGCTCCATCCAGTTGCCAAATAAAGTTAACAGATCCACCCTCTACTAATTGGGGAAAGAGCCATTCTTTCAACATATCCAGATAAGCCACCCCTGTTACGGTAAGAATTGGACTTTAGGTTGGATGTGTGCCGTATAACTAAAGGTGAACATATTGAACATTTGTAAGAAAAACTAGGATAGCTTACTTTCAATTTGATTTATGATTTGTTGTAAATAGTCTAAATTAAACTGCTATAGTTTACCTTTGAAACTGGGACATTCTTTTATGGTATTATGTTAATATTGTGTAAACTTACAGCTGTATATATAAACGATTGTAAATTATAGATTTGATACTATATAGAGGTTATAGACGAGACGTCTTGACTTTAGAGGCTTGGTGTGTTTTTGTAAGTAAGTTATATTTGGAAATATATTATTAATAAACCTGATTTTATGAATGTCTCGTTAACCTGATTGTCCCTCAGTCCCAATCAGTGTCAAAATCAAACATTTTCTTAGTTGGGACGCAGTCACTCTGCTTCGACATGCTGAAACCACTACGGACATAAGGAAGACCAAGAGGAAAATTTGGCAAAGATCTCGATAAGTGACTGACGCTCATGGTCGTGAAAATGGTAATGGTAATTAATGAAAGTCGAGCAGCACAACAGGCTATTGGTGACGATCCTGGATCAATCCCGAAGGGAAAGGTCCGATGGTAGGTGTGTCCTTCAGGTCAACTTTACATGGACCCTAATTGGCATCTTGATAAGGGAGATTTATAGCCTGTGCTGGGAAGTATTTATGGATGTTTCGGCGCAAGGGCCTTAGCTGTGCTAAATAATGTCAAGCAAATGGACATGCACACACAAGGTTGGCTGCTTGATAAGGTTTTCTTTGTATTGTTAAGTATAAATATGTTCGCCAAACACAAAACAGAAAATGTCAAGTAATGGACGTACACTCGGGTGGTCACAAAAAATCAATTTTCGAATTTCTACCACGGCACCCTCCTAAAAGTTGCCAATGGCCTAGAGAATGTGATTGGCAAAGTTTTAGCTCATTCTGATAATATTAACCTGTGCCTCATTGAGGTTAAAGTTAAGAAAAACAGCGATTTTGAGCAAAAAAATCGTAGTTTTTACACTTTAAAATTAAAACTATCCGGCCTAGAAACCTGGTTCTTGTCTTATTTCATAGGAAATTTTATTGACTTGAAGTTTGATATCATCCGCTTTTTTTCCTAAAACTTATAGAATGGTATTTAGCATTTTTCATGTATGATCGTAGTGGATATCCTCAAAAGTGAATTTTTATGCAAAGCCCTAAAATCATTACAATATTCAATTACATCTACTTTCCAGATTTTGCTTTTGTATTTTGTACACTAAAAGGCTTTTGTTAGAGGTATTTTCAAAAATAAATCCAACAACATTCATTTTCAAAATGAAGGAATTAGGGGTAAAGAAGAGGAAGCAAGGAGTAAAAATGACAACAAATAGTGTTCAAATGTATTTTATTAATTATATAGTTGAATTATACATAATTATATTATTATTATTTAAATATACAAATTAAGTGGTAATTACAAATTAAGGTGGTAATGTCTTAGATATTGTACCTTTTGAAGAGTCTTGAAAAATGTGTCTACATGCAGATACTGCTTGTGAAAGGAACTGCCGTTGTTCTTCGTCTTTCGTCAAAGAGGAACTATAGTCTTTAATTAATTTTACTTCTCTCTCAGCAGTACATTATTACATTATTATTTAAATATACAAATTAGGCGGTAATTACAAATTAACGTGGTAATGTCTTAGGTACTGTAGCTTTTAAAGAGTCTTGAAAAATGTGCCTACATTCAGATACAACTTGTTAAAGTACTTCAGTTACAACTTGTGAGTGGTATTTAGCATTTTTCAGACATTAGGTCATGACCCATAGAATTTAATTCTAGGTAGTAGTGCCATACGACTCCGCAACTGATCTCATCAAAAATAGATTTAGAAATTCCGATTTACAGGGAGCTGTTGTGCACTGGGTTGGGAAAATCCAGGCATTGTGTTATGGATGTTTCGGCGCAAAGGCATAATGTCAAGCTGTACTGTGTTGTACAATTATACTGTGTTGTGATACAACGGCAGTAAATCCTGGTCGCCTTAGGGGAACCTGCGTTTTGCTTGAGCGGTTATTAGAGAAAAACTTTCTGAATTTAGCATGTCGCCACCATGTTTTAGAAGTTGCTTACAAAGCAGTTTTTAATTGCAATATAGGCACATCCACTGGTCCTCAGCCAGATATTTTTTGAAAATTCCAGACTGGGTGGTCTAAGCTAGACAAGAAGAAATACAAATAGGTATAGAAGATGAAAATATTAGAAATAAACTAAGCTATCTAGACCAAATTTCAAGTTTTCTTTTTGAACAATTAAAAAACCGACAGCCCAGGGATGATTATAAAGAATTCATCCAACTTCGCTTAATTCATTTAGGGCATCTTCCTCAAAAATACATTATTTTTAGAGTACCTGGTGCTATTCATCACGCCAGATGGATGGCAATTGCCATTTATTCTCTTAAAATGCATATTTTCAGGGATCAATTTTCGTTAACTGATTTAGAGGGAAAAGGTATTGCATATATTTGTTTATTTATAGTCAATATTTATGCAAAAACATGGTTCAATGCCCACAAACCCACTTTGGCCCCCAACCTAGACCTACAATTATTAAAATCTTTAGTTAGATACAGGAAAATTGATAAAGAGGTTGCAGACAAGGCCCTGTCTAAAATAATAAACCATCTGTGGTATCTGAACTCGGAGCAAGTTGCATTTTAATTTTTCGATGATACTTTGGGAAAAAATGCCAAAACAAGCATGGTTGAAAAATTAAGGTCCGAAGTATAAAATGATGAAGTTGATTGTGATGATAGGGATGTAAAACCAAAACTCAATCTCCCACAAGTTGTTCAATTATTGGACAAAGAAATTAATTATTTTATTTCTGCTTGAATTCAAATTTTTTTTAAGAGATTTGAAATCGATACAGATTTTTTAAATACTGATCCCGATGTATGGTGTGAAAATCAACATTATTTAAAAGCTAAAAAAATAGTAAACGGTTTAAGGGTTGTTAATGATACTGCTGAGAGAGAAGTAAAATTAATTAAAGACTATAATTCCTCTTTGACGAAAGACGAAGAACAACGGCAGTTCCTTTCACAAGCAGTATCTGAATGTAGACAAATTTTTCAAGACTCTTCAAAAGGTACAATATCTAAGACATTACCACCTTAATTTGTAATTACCACTTAATTTGTATATTTAAATAATAATAATATAATGATGTATAATTCAACTATATAATTAATAAAATACATTTGAACACTATTTGTTGTCATTTTTACTCCTTGCTTCCTCTTGTTTACCCCTATATTCCTTCATTTTGAATTTGAATGTTGTTGGATTTATTTTTAAAAATACCTCTAACTAAAGCCTTTTTAATGTACACAATGAAAAATACAAAAGCAAAATCTGGAAAGCAGATGTAATTGAATATTGTAATGTTTTTAGGGGCTTTGTATAAAAATTCAATTTTGAGGATATCCACTACGACCTTACCTGTAAAATGCTAAATACTATTCTATCCGTTTTAGCAAAATAAGCGGATGATATCAAACTTCAAGTCAGTAAAATTTCCTATGAAATTAGTCAAGAACCATGTTTCTAGGACGGATAATTTCAATTTTAAAGCGTAAAAACTACGATTTTTTGCTAAAAATCGCTGTTTTTCTTAACTTTAACCTCAATGATCCACGGGTTAATATTATCAGGTTGAGCTGAAACTTTGCCAATCACAGTTTCTAGCCTATTGGCAAATTTTAGGGGGGGGGGGGGGGTGCCATGGAAGATTGGGTGGAAAAAAAATTTCCCCATATACCTTGTTACCACCCTAACGTACACGCAAGGACTTACTGAAACAGAAGCACACACAAGGGAAGTAACACTGATACAGAAGAGAGAATTTAATTCAGGGAGGAATCAGAGAGTGGGACGCCGGTACTCACCGAGTTACTCGATTCGCAAACAACCTGTGAGTTATAGGTGGAGCAGGTTAGGTTCCACTTATGGTGTACTTCTCTCTTCTGAGTCAATAAAGCTTTCTTTGTAAGTGTTTGTCCATTGACGTGGTCTTGTATTTGTCGCAGCTCAGCAAAATATGGCACATGAGCTATGAAACCCCATGCAACCAACCCAGGCAGGAATTAAACCTATGCCACCTACAACTCGCAGGTAGATAGCGCACTGGCCGAACCCACTGTGCCATGGCGACCCCTATTAATGAATGGAGACGGCTTCATAGAACTGAAAATGGTAGGTATTAAATTAACGTCGCACTGACGCAATACAACGGGGTATTGGCGACGGTCCGGGATAAAACCCAAAGAGAAAGATCCGAAGAAACTGCAAAAAAAGTAGGGGCTGTAAAATCCAATAGATTCAGTTATTTTGATAGATTAGGAAAAACTGTCCCCGGCTTTAAAGATGTCTTTATGAATTTTGCTAGAGATGATCTGGTAGAGATTTGTTACGCAAAAAGTTAAGTCAAATCCTTTCAAAATGTAAGGTTTTCCTGTGAGTCGACATTTAAAATTTTGATGTCGTTGTCAATCTTCATCTTTATTTTTGACGGTGCCGTGAGTTTGTACACTGATTTAGTTGCCTTAAGTTATAAGCGGCGGATGTTCAATTCCTGGAACTTAACTTCTGTGAACGTGTCTTCTGCGTCAGTAAAACTGTTCTTATGTATACGTAGTTGCTTGACGCAACTTGTCTTGATATGGTGCTTGTGCCCTATAAAAACCCAACTCGATCATTTATATTTAAGTTTGAATAACAAAATTCTACTTTGTAGGAAGAAGCTTACTTTTACGAAGAGAAAAAAAAAATAAGAATGAAAAGTTGTGTTACACAGCTAGGGAGAAATACAATTTGTGTACGTAACACTTTAGTACAGCAGTCCAGTGGATTCGTATTGATATTACTAAGTCTGTCGTACCTAGAAAACGGAATGATTACAGCAGGGCTCGAAATACCCGGGTGCACATGAAAATAAAACTGTGCACCTACTTTTTTTCCACTAGGTGCACACAATGCACATAACGTTAAAAAATGGGGGGAGGGGGGGAAGAACGTGTTTTATGTTAATTTGATGTTTGAATGACAAAATAATGATTTGATTTTTGAATTTTTGAAGAAAAGGTGGTGAAGAAAATTTGATGAAACAAAATATTAGTATCGATATCTCTCGCTCTAAAGGAAACTAATTAAAATTCCTAAATACACTCTAAGCGAAAACAAAATAGCTGTGCCCTAACGGGTTTATACAAGAGGAAGGTTTATTGTGTCACTGCCACCAGAACTTTCCGATGATCAAAACATTTTCCAGGTGGCTCTGTTAAAGCGACTGTCGCGACAGCCGTGCGCCGTAGAATTTCGATATGTTTAAATATTTTTTATTTACTATCTACTACGAACCTATATAAACATACCCAACTAATACAGTAGTCTACATAACATTAATACTCTAAAATTATGTTTTTTGAAATATGCACCTAACATATAACCTGTGCACCTAATTTAAAAACTTAGGTGCACAGTGTGCACCTGTATTAAAAAATCTATTTCGAGGCCTGGATTACAGTTCATGTTAATTTCACCAGATTTATAACAAAATTAATTGTTTTTTTTTTACATCAATAGTCGCATTTCGATTGAAAATGATAAAATTTGATTGCTGTTTATTCCGTGTTATATCTTCAAGGTACTTGTTTTTTTTTAAACTTAAATTAAATGTACTCATTGCCTGGGGGAGGAATAGAAAAACAATACAAATCTTGTTTAGAAGTACGAATCTTAAAAATAAGTTTTATTGTAGCTAATGAGATGCGACTTATATAAACATAGAATATGCTGTACAAGACAAAGGGTGTAGAAAAAATAAATAAGTTAAACACAATTGATTCTCTTTATTCTGCAGTCTGAATAAAATGACTCACTTTTTTAAATCCAATCCTGTGCTTTAAATATTGCTGAACATAGAAGCTTTAAGTATTGTAGACTTGTTCGTGAAAAATTTCCGTCGCTATGAAACCGTTTGTTTCACGTATACGTTAAAAACCTTTTTCGTATTTTACGGCTAATAAAATGTATCATGTATCGAAAATATTGACATGGAAAAAATTCTTAGTAAATTTTTCTTTGCACTAATAAGTTTAATGAGTTATTTTAAAAACCAGCGCCTTGAAGTTATACATTTCATTAAACATTTAAGATAAAGTTGCAATTCAAATAAAAATTCATAGGTCTTTAATGAGTGAAATATACTTTAATTTTTTTCCTGTTTAAAGAAAGCGAAATAGTAAGTATACTTGCTTCTACTTTTATAGTAAGGATGCTAACTTTGGCTCCAAAATTTGAGAATATAGAAACTCCTCTCCTGAGATTAACATCTTTGTCGAAACTCGGTCCAACCAAAGACAGCTGTGTACGCGGGGGGGGGTGCACTTTAAATCTATCAGGGCTTTAAAATTCCTCATGTGAGCGTGGTGTGGAAATTTGGAAATCAGTCATCTGACTGGTCATGGCCAATAATTTTCAGATGTTGACCACGTCATCTGAACATGGCTCAAAATTGCGATTAGTTGTCCTCCGATCTTTCCCTTCGAATTGGTTAAGTATCGTTGATAATAGCCCGCTGTGTTGCTCCAGTGCGATGTTAATTCAACTACGATCCTCATTTTGTAATTTTTATAAATTATAAATTCATTTTTCTAGTAGAAATGTGAAAATTTTAAAGAATATTTTCAAATCTCGAAGCATTACTTTTAGGAAAGTTAACCCATTAAAAATGAACTAATTTCAGAACACTGTGTAAATGTACTATGATTTATTGTATATCACTTTCAATTGGTGTTCTTGAAAACTTGTTCGTTGCAGTTTTTTCACTAACAAATAAAAATAAAGTTTAACTACCTTTACGCATGGAATATATTCGCAAAATTAAGCGGTAAAAATTGAAAACAGATGACAATATAATGTATAAAATAGTAATGAGACTTGGTATCGTAAACAACACACTTTTATTTCACATAATTATTGCATCTAGAATATTGCAGCGTAAACTTTCGTTACGCCAGAACACACTGTCTTTACATATCATCTTGTACCCGATATTTAAATATATTTTTACACGTCGAAAACATTTAAACGCAATAAGTAACAGAGAAAAAGAGACAGTTTAGAATTCATTTGTTCTATAATATACACTACACGTCCTTTACAAAAGCAACTCAACAGTATTTAGAGTTCTATGACTGTTTGATTTTAGGAAAACTTTAGCAATGCGTTTATATTTGAAATTTACAATTCGATCATACAAAAATGAAATTAAAACCATATTTTCAAATCAAAGTTTTTCACTTTTGATTTTATCATCGCACGCTGTCAACCAAGAAAAGTAACATAACACAGCAAGCACTTAAAAGACAATTTAATTAAAAATGTATAACAATATATTACACTAAAGAATAAACGTTAATGCATTTTATTGTGTCTTAAGACTTCTAATTTGGTTTTACAGCTCAAAATTAAATTAGAGTAATAAACAAATACCAAATTTTACACTTTACAACGAAAGTAGTGGTCAAAAATGTATTAAGGCATTTGAAAAAGTGCAACAAATAGGCAATTTTCTTGATACTATTTATTAAACTATATTCTAAAAAAGAAATTTAAAATCCAAAATCTTAACTTCAAGCATTCATAATAAATTTGGAAGTGAAAATGATGTTCAGTAATGTATAAATGGTTTTTAATTTCTTTATGTTAGAAAGAACATCATCAATGGAATGGTGAAAAATCAGAATGAAATTTGAATGTAAATAAATCTATTCATCGCATAATTTTTAAGTGTTGGAAGACAAATAGAATTGAAAACAAACTAAGAACTGAATTTCCTATATAGGATTCAGATTTGCATGAAAATTAACTTTTAGCACCTTGCAGATGGGGAAACAGAGCAAGTGTTTTGTAAAAATTGTTTTAGGGCAAAGTCAGATTGCAATAAGTTAGCGATCATGTAACAGCTTCAAAAAGGTCTTAATTTTTAATGTTTTAAAAACTCATTAATTATCGGTGCTCTAATGCTTTTTTGACCTTCGTTTTCACTTTGATCGAAAAGATGCATAACATTTCATAATTCAGTATAATTACTTCTATTTAATTTTATGTCTAATAGATTTTGCCTAGTCATAAGATTGTGTTGAAAATAATTTTAATTTTTCATATTTCTAAGAGTTGTTTGTTCCCCAATACCGCTTTGGTCACTGTAAGACAATTAAAATTATACAAATAAAAACAGAATTTTGAACTTTTTTAAAGTGCTGTTTCCTCATAATTATACTTTATGAATGATACTATGTATAAAATTTTTTTTTCTCAAGTTTTATCATTTGTTGAGATTTAGATTATTGTAAAATTTGATAAATAATAGCGTTCTAAATTTTTTATAGGCGTTAGTGACATACAACACAAGAGGATTAATGATTTCCAGAATTATAATTCCAATAAAATAAATTGAACTTTGGTGGGAAGTATTCTTTTACATAGGTTTTTAAGAAGTTACATAAGTTAACTTTTCCAAGAAAAAATTCAATAAACTCTAAAAATGCTCTAATATTCCATAAAACAATTAAAAATTTAATCCAAAGACAATATAAGTGAAATTGTTTTTAAATTAAGTGTTACACTTTGATTAAAAGTAACCATTTCAAATATTCCGAGATTTTGTAAAACGCATATCGCAAGTATTCAAGATTCCCTGTGAGATCTTTGAGTTTTGTTCTTAAAATAAACTGAAACACTTATTAAAAAGTTTTTACAAAACAAAATTACTCAAATTTTGCACCCTTTTGAAAACTTTACATTTTACTTTCGTACTTTTTTGAAATAATTGAACGAATGAAATTATGACGTACGTTTTTGGAGATCCAAGAGTTATGCTATAAGTTTTCTATGCTAAACACGTAAAGCTTAAATGATTCAAATCATTTCATTCATAAACAAAGATTCTTTTAAATATTTCTAAAATTCGTAAAGCATTGTTCAATTGTATCACTCAATAAAGTTTACGTATACCCTTATCCGATAGATAAGCCGTAAATCCAGGAACGTGTCAAAAATGTTTACTCTGTCCAAGTACAAAGTCACAAGCTACCACTTTTTACTCTTCGAAATTTGTTGTAGCGCTTTGGGCATATTTTTCCGCATCAAAAAATAGTCATTGGCCTTGACGTGAAACCCGTTGGTCTTCTTTTCAAACACAAGCAGTACTTTATTCTTAACCCTTATGGTGGTTGTCTTGACAAGGTATCTCGTCATTAACAGAACGGTTCAGATCATGATGGACGAGATATCTCGTCATTTGCAACATAGGTCAGATCTTGATAAACGAGATATCTTGTCAAAACCACTCAGAGTTAAAAAGTCGGGGTCGATTTTCAGTATTTTCTGGCTCACCAAAACTGTTTTGAATCTTGTAGATTGTTCACTTACTTTTATAGCATGTCTTTCCACTTCTCAGACATTACGTTAACACAAGTTCAAATGCAAGGATTATGACTCAACCTCGAGTTGAAAATCACGAAGATATTTTCCCACCCATCATCTGAATTGAAACTGGTCGGAAGTTTCCATGTCTGAACAAGTTCATTTGATTCTTTGCCTAAGGGATTGAGTCTAGGAGCTTGGATGAACTAATATGTTGTGCACATGGATATAGCCATGTTCTTTTCACATCTCTCGTTTTTAAATACGTTCACAACGCTGTGGTTGATCAGAATTTTCCCACGCTTAAAAGTACTCGTGTATGCTTGGTGAAATCTTTTGGGTGCACTACACTGCTAAGCTTTGCCTTTTGTGCTGTTGATGGCAACGTATCTTCCCTCTAGTAACCGTTCCATTCAATAGCAACCAGCATCTCATCGTAGTTTTTTTATTTCATCACCCACTTCAGACTTTGGTGACAATAGTTAAGATTCCAGTCTCTTATGAGTGTTCAAGTAACACACAATCAGTCCCTGGTGGGGTGTCATTACAAGCCTAGAGCCGCTGCATGTTTCTGCGCCTTCAGCCTTAGATCTGCTATGCTGGAGTTCTTGTTGTTTAGCCTCTCGGCTGCCATCAGAGCCGACAAGCTGAAAGGATGCGTGGGTGTAGGATAGAAGAGGAAGCTGTGGTGAGGAGTAGCTGCAGCTGCTGCGGCACCCGTTGTCGCGCTGCCGGCCGTCGTGTTGGCTACTGCGGCTGCCGCTGCAGCAGCTGCGTAGTGCTGTGCTGCTGCCAGGAACGCGGGATCGGCGTAGGGTAGGTAGTGTGCACCTGGCACTAGGTAGCGTTCCTGAGGTATCCTGGCCATTGCACTGGACACGTTGATGTAGGGTGCTATCCTGGAGGACTCTATGGGTGTGCTGGTGGCCATTATCAGGTCAGAGTTGAGAGAATTTGGTCCTACTGTAATAGAAGTAAATATCATAAGTTCCATGAAAGTATAAAGAAAAATATTGAATTAAATGTTATCAAATGAATCTCGTACTATCATTCTTCTTGCATTGAATCGAGATCACGAATCCAGTTATGATATTTCTTATTAGATATCTCGTCAATTAGGATCTGACCGATCTTGCTAATGACAAGATATATCATCATATGTATTGCCAATTTTTTTATGAAGAGATTAAGATCTGGCCAGTTTTCTTCTAATGACAAGAAATCTCGTCCGTCTAGATATGCTAATGGTTTTCCTATGACTAGATACATCACAAAAAAAAACCACCAGTAGGATTAAAGTATATCTGATTCTGACCTGTCTATACAATGGAATTCAGAAGCCTATTTTAAGTCTCCCACTCAGCTCAATGATCCATATCTAATCTTTATGTTGTTGACTGCAAATATGCATAATTTTATTACAAATAATTTCACATTACTTTATGAAAATTTTGATATTTGTGTGTAGCATGAAATAGGTAAGAGTTTTGCTTTTGATCACTAAACGTGACACTTAAGATAATAATTATTATAATTTGAAACAATCGTTATATTCTTTAAATTTATCAGGGCATTACTTTGCATTTACTACCATTAAAAATACGTAATAACGACAGATTGGGTGATTAGGATATCCCATATTATATTTTATAATACTTACTTTAAAGTGTGCAAAAATCTGAAAGCTTTTGAAAACTTTAGAATAATGATATATTCATAAAGAAAACATCAATTCCTGTTTAGAAGTTTACTCTAACACGCAGGTTTTCTCGATGAATTAAACTTTGGTTATAGGAGTATAACAGGAATTAATATAGTTTAAGCAATATCTCCCCTTTTTTTATGTCTGAGTTTATCTTATGTCTGTTTATTTATATAAATTAAATCCTCCGTCGCTTGCTTGTCGTTTCTGAATAAATTAAAATTTATACCCAACTTCCTCAAACTTTCTCCATGCAAACAAATCTTCCAAGAATATAAATTACTCACACGCAAATTTTTAAATTCAAATCGCGTGAAAAGAAAACTGAACCCCCTTAAAACTCAAATTATGCAGTTCCCCAGTTACACTATAATGCATCACAATCACGTAAAAAGAATTTACACTTTACGTAAATCTCCCCTTAAAGTATATTTTACATCAGTTTAGTTGTATAAATTAAATCCCCCGCCACCTTTCGTCTTCGGTGAATCAATTTTAATTAAACCATTGTTCTCAAACATTCTGCATGTAAACAAATCTTCCAAGCAAATAAAGTAAGATTCTTAAAACAAAAATCGCGTGAAAAGAGAAGGTAGTTAAATTATATAGGGACAGAAAGGTATTCTTAGTTAGACTATGCGGCATCACATTCATGTGAAGTGAATTAATAATATATACAATAACATTCCATAGAGTGTTCTATTCCAGGTCAGATGCATAAATTAATAATCTATGCTTCTGGAGAATTATATATATATATATATATATATATATATATATATATATATATATATTTTCAAACCTATACCCTTCTTCAAAACTTTAAGGTACAGCTACAGTCTACGTTTAGCGGTGGCAACGGCCTTGCGATTTCTTTTTTGGGCGCACTTCTAGTAGCAAGTTTTCCTAGGTTAAGGCAACCTATCTGAATAAACGGTTATTGTGGTTTTCATGGCAATTTCGGCAAACGGAAACTTTAAATTTTGATTTTGATTATTCTAGAAAGTTCTTTCAAAATTCGTTAAGATCGTTTGATTTCATTGGTTCGTTCGAAATATTTTTGATTCCACTGGTTATTTCAATAAAAAATTTTTCTTTAGTTGCATTGGTCCTTTAAATTTTTTTCTTTAGTTTCATTGGTTCATTTAATGGTTTTCTCCATTTGTGGAATTTTATTTTACTATAATTTTTTCCCGGAACAGTTCTGACGTATCAGGTTGTATTATTTCATGCTTTTTTTTCTTTTAAAAATCTTTTTCTTTTTCACTATGTCCACTGTATTTAGTGTATTTGATAAGTTTCAGGGTATATTCTTAGCCAACATTCGAACCTTATTTTTTTCTGCTGGTTCACAAATGTGTTTAAGCTTATTACTTTATGTGAAAGTTTTTAAAAAATATACTTTTTAAAACGTTTCTAAATATGTTTTCAAGTTTTCATTTTCCGTTGTAAAAAGAAAAATATTTTTGAAAGAAAACGATTTTTGAAATAAATCTTTCCTTGACAACTTCAGAATTGCACCCCCCCCCCAAAAAAAAAAAAAATCATCGCCAAAGCCGTTGCCACCGTTATAAACGTAGACTGTAGCTGTTTTAACTTTAACACTGTAAACAAATCTTCCAAGCAAATAGAGCACACCAAATCGCTTGAAATGTGTGGGAGGGGGCCCATTAAAATCAAAATTACGTAGGGAAAGAGGTGTACCCAGTTAAACTATGTAGCATTATATTCATGTAAAATGAATTTATATTTTAAACCCTATCTCTACCGTAACTGAATATATTAATCCTCGGTCGCATGTTCGTCTTCGGTGAATTAATTTCAGTCCTATTCCTAACTTGCTCATGCTTCAACATTGTAAACAAGTCTTCCATGTAAATAAAGCATACAATTGCTTAAATCCAAGCTATGCAAAACGGGAACCCATTAAAAGTCAAATTACGCAGACAAAGAAACATCCCCAGTTAGACTGTGCGGCATCACATTCAGAATGACTCTAATGCTGATGGATGGTCACACAATCAGGCAGACAGCAAAAGAAAACCGCCCTCCACTGCCCGTCCGTCTGTCCAGTTCGCAAATCGAAGCTGGCCTAAAGGAACAAAATCTTCTCTCCCTCGGACAATCTAATTTAGCCGGACCTGGTCCTTGGACTCTACTCTGCAAAATTCCCTAGTTAAATGGGACACTGACAGAGATGCTTATGTAACCAGCATTGGCAGCCATATCCCTGGTTCCCCTTTAAGTTAAGATAAATCGGCCGGACTGTTTCCCTTAACTTCCCTTTTGTGTTCCCGGTTCTTTTTTTCTTTCTGTTTTTGTGCGCCCGTCTGGACGTATGTAGAAGATGGAAGGGTGTGGAGGAACCGGAGCCAGCAGAGATTCGTTTTATCTTCGTTTTTGCTTGTGCTCCCCACTTATACAAGTGTCGTCGGACGTCAGTGGGTATGTAATTGTTCGAATTGCGCACATGAGCTTTCCATCTTTTCCGATGGGGTTTGGTGGGGGTCGGCTGTACATTGAGAGTAGTAACTTACACAAGATACGGGCTTTACAACCCGGCTTCGGAGGTTTCGTTGTTTCCGACAAACCAAGTCGTGCCTCTGTATTCTTCAGCAGTTTCGTTGCATCGTCGAACTCCTTTCTGTGCTTTGTCCGCATCACGTGATTGTATTGTTTCCTCTTACGATTGCTCGGCTCCGGACAGCTTTTGACGTTATCGATGACGAGGTCAACACATGAGCTGCCTTCCCCTCCACTCTTGAAACTTCCACACCACGTCAATGTGAGGAGATTAAACGTAAACCATCCCACACGTTCACGACGGTATTTGGTTGAATCAAGTCACTAAATCGCCCCTTCTGGTTTCTAATCCACAACTCTACCCACAACACTACTTTTCATACGAGATCCATATAACATCTCTGACTACTATTTGAAATTCAGTGATCCCAGTCTCTCCTTGATCAGCCTTAAATACTTGAAGGCAGGCTAGATTGCCTCGGTTATAAAACCTTATAGTTTTCAGTCACAGTTCAGTCTCTGACTACTATTTGAAATTCATTGATCCCAGCCACCCCTTGATGAGCCTTAAATACTTGAAGGCAGGCTAGACTCTGTTATAAAATTCTCATATTATATTCAGTACCAGGTCTGTATCAAATATAAATTGGAAATCTTTCATTTATGATAGCTTACGTTAGAATACTGTAATATTATGTTTTGAAATTTTAATCTAGTCTGCTATTACAACTGGATTTTAAGCATAAGTTTTCTTTGTCCCTCTTAGATTTTAAAACTGTAATTGCAATTGTATCTTTCTGTATTAAATATAA
The DNA here is from genome assembly GCA_947359465.1 of Metellina segmentata. Classification (NCBI taxonomy): domain Eukaryota; kingdom Metazoa; phylum Arthropoda; class Arachnida; order Araneae; family Tetragnathidae; genus Metellina; species Metellina segmentata. The sequence goes on along the minus strand of OX375873.1, from coordinate 91,116,972 downwards.
ATAATAGCATTGAAAATTAAACCTATTGAGAGAGATTTCTTTGCTTTAAACTGTTATACTTCTCAATGATACCATTTTTGATGTTGTTAGTTGCTATTAAGATTATTTAAGTCTGTAAAACTAGCCAAAATATCGTCGGGTAGAGCAGAAACTCACTAATGGACATTTTTACGGGGACACTAAAAGCTTATTTTCGTAATGACGAAAATAAGCAACCTATTTATTGCAACCTATTTAAACTGTATATAATGCAATCAAAAGATTTCACTGAGAGAACAAATTAGTATCCTTCATGCTCAGACTTTTTGTTGGCTAATTTAATTATCTAGTAATTGAATAGCTGTTATTTTCTGGTATAAAGGCCACATATGGCCCAGCAGTGCCAAACACAAGATAAAAAACTCGAGATAAAATAAAGACTGATGTAAAACTTATCTGCTTACAATTTTGAATTGAAAATAGTCTTACTGTATAAAAGCAAATAAAATTCACAAAACCGATATCAGGGATGAAAAAACAAACAAATTTTTGCTGTAGGGATTTTTCCAAAAAGGTCTTTTAAATTTAGATTTTAAACTCCAAATCGGATTTACCTATGTTTATTAAAAGCTCTACATTCATTCAAACGTATCGAACAGTAAAAACACAGTAGAAAATTGAACACAACGGAGCATGTTGTCCGATCAATAAGTCTACGTGTAAAATGGGTATGGCCTGTTATTTTATAGAACCAAATCGTTATAAGTACTCATAAAACATTTTGGGATGGATAAAGCTCTGTGATATAGAGCTTAAATATGGATAAAATATTCTTATTGCACATAGAATAACTTCGACAATTAAAATTATAACACTGACAATAATTGCCATATAAATCCATTTATGATGATACTACACTTAAAATATGACTTAAACCTGTTACCTATGAATTAATCTAAAGGGTGTATTGAATTGCTGGACAAATTCAACGGATTCTCTTGTCATATATAATTCTATACGGGAAATCCACTGTCAAGGATGATACAATCAGATTTTAGTCATGTATCATTGGGGAAATTTTGATGACTCTTGCGTCATAAGAATTATCAACTAACCATTGGTGAAATTTAATTCTAAAAATAACTAGTTTTAAGAGTTTAATATTATCTTGTTTCCATCCTCACATCAGGGTACGATCAACACAGCACTATGACGCCTGGCAGTTCACCTTTTACTAAAACGAAAAATTATACAAATCGTGCAATTTGTAACCATAGGGGAGTTTGAACTAAAGCCATCGGTTTAAGTTCAGTCATTTCTTTTTATGTGCAAAATTATCATCTGGCTAAACTAACATTTACCTAAATATAGTGGCAGATTCAGTATCTTGACCCAAAACCCCTCACAGTAAGGTGTTTTAAGAGAAAAACCTGCTTGTGTATTTAATAACGCAAATTTTCTGCTCTGCGGAAATTTTTATCTTCCGAGGGATTGATGATGTTAATAGGGTAGGGAAAGGGACGAATAAAGAAATGGTCTTCGGGAGAGGTTTTCCCCGCATACTTTTCGGATAACTTCAAAAACTTAAAGGCTCAGGCGTTGAAAAATGTGATATATTTCAGCTCTTAAATAGATTCATATAAAATTAAATTTAAAAAAATTCCGCAAATTGCTAAATTTTTGCAAAATTTCTAGTCATGTTACACGTTGCGGGATTTTTTTACCTTAAACCCTTAATAGGGTCAGTATCCCATGGTAAGATTGAGTTGAGCTATCTAGCTACGAGATTTGATTGATTTTTAATCTTGGTTCTGTAAAGCCTTGCATTTTAAAATACCAACCAACCAAGAACCAGTTTGCGAGACGGGATTGAGTTAAGGGATTTGGTACCCAAGGGATCGACGTCACACTGGAGCAACATGACTGGGTATTGGTGACAGTCTGAGGTCAACTCCGAAGAGAAAAGATACGAGATAACTGGTTATTATTTTGAGCCACGATCAGATGACGAGGTCAACAACTGAGCTCAATCTCTTGCCAAACTTTCAGATTCATATCAACGTGAGGACATTTGAGACCACGACAGATTTAGCATGCATTAGCTCCCACGCACCTTACGGTCGGTCTCGGGTTTGTATCCGGTTTGGAACTCGTATTCCTCTGGTTCCAAATTTGCTACTTTTAAAACCGGGCTACCCAATCCACGTTTGATATAGAGAATGCCATATTTCCGATCCAATTTATTTAAGTTCCTTGCGTGTCATTTCCAACCAAAAATCGGCCGACCAACCGGTACAGCGGTTAAGGTGCCTCTAGATCGGAAGGTTTCTGGTTCGAATCCGGGTCCGGGAATGGATGTTTGTAAGCGTATGGTGTAGAGGCGGCTGGTGCACCTTAAGTCTGTCGTGGCCGAAAGTCCTCACGTTGGGTTGGTGTGGAAGTTTGGAGAGTGGGTGCCATCTCAAGTGTTGCTTCGTCATCTGACCGTGGTTCAAAATTACGAGGTGTTGTCCTCGGATCTTTTCCTTACGGGACTGATCCCGGACCGTCGTCAATAGCACGTTGTGTTGCTCTAGTACGACGTGAACTAAAAATTACCATTACCCAGACTGTTGCCAATAGCTCGTTGTGTTGCTCCAGTGTGACGTTAATTAAAATACCTACATACTTTCAAATGACGAGAAACGATGAGATCCTGATGGAGTAAATACCCCATTCATCAAGATAATTGGTAATTTTTTAGTTAATGTCGTACTAGAGCAACACAACGGGCTATTGACGACGGTCCGGGATCAGTCCCTTAAGGGAAATATCAGAGTACAATACCTTGTAATTTTTAACCACGGTCAGATGACGAAGCAACACCTGAGCTAGCACCCCACTCTCCAAACTTCCACGCCAACCCAACGTGAGCTCGTCCATCAAGATCTAGTTAGCTTTTCTAACGTGTCGAGACAAGTTCGCTACCTTGTTTTAAATTTTGACTAACTTTTAATCTTGCATTTGGCTCAGTATGGCCAGATGTGCCATAAAACACCAACCAATCGAAGACCAGTTCGCGGGACAGGAAAGAAACTCCGTAGATTATGGCTCGCTCCCGCAGAGTCACTTAACTCTTTGAGACATCGCCGATTCCGAAACACACGAGTAGAGTTTTGTCAGCAGTTACGAGGAAAGAGCTTACATTTCATTTTAGTTTTGCTCTCCCACCGAGCTATGTCACTTTGCGATTAGACTCTGATTTTTCCAGCCCCTCACTCGCAGGGTGACGAGCCCAGCCTAACACGAAACAAATCGACCCGATAATGAAATAAAGATTCCACCCGTTCTCTGTTTATTCATTTTGCGTTTGCTCCTTTCGGAGCTTTGCTTCGAGAAGGAACGCAGATTGGACCGACACTGCATTGGCTGGGGGTTTTATTGGGTGGAACAATGCTAGCGAGTGTATCTAGATTAAAAAAAAAACTTTTCAATGTATTGCTGAGTTAATCCAACAGATATTTTATCTATCACTTTGTGATTGAGAGGAATTGGGGGACCGGACTGTTGTCAGTGTTGATGTTAGCTTAAATGAAGAAAAGGTAAACCTCTGAGTCCATATGTGGTAAAATTGTGTACAGATTTGTAAATGCTTAAATGTCTTAGCAAACCAATGTGGCTGAGTGGATTTGCTCACTGCGTTATCAACCTGTGAGTTACAGGCGTTGCAGGTTCCTGTAACTTACCATGGATGAATTTCCTTCTTCTGTGTCAGTAAAACGTTCCGTGTGTTTTTATATCCATTACTTATCCTTCCAAGTAATTTCGCCGCGATATCTCGTCCAATATCTGGTCCATTTTGCTAAAGACAAGGTATCTCGACTATCAAGATCGGGTCTGTTTTGCAAATGGCGAGATAGGACAAAATGCCCTATTACTGCAAGGGGAAAGAAGATCCAAGTAGGTAAAATAAATTGTTCCTTAGCTACAACTGGTGACAGTATCGAACAGGTTTATGCAAAAAATCAAAGACTGGCCCCAACAGGACAGTTTTCGACTCAACAATTAAACACCTGAGAGGTTACGGTTGTCTTGTGTTTGACACAGCTTGGTCAAATACGTACCTTGCACCATAAAATCCAATTCAACCCATCAAGTATTCGGTTGCTAAAGCAAGTAAAGAATCCGATTCAACAATAAACCACCTTGGGGGGTGTTAAGTTTGTCTTGTGTTTGGCACAGCTTGGTCAAATACGTACCTTGCACCATAAAATCCAATTCAACCCATCAAGTATTCGGTTGCTAAAGCAAGCAAAGAATCGGACTCAACAATAAACCACCTGGGAGGTTAAGTTTGTCTTGTGTTTGGCACAGCTTGGTCATATACGTCCCTTGCACCATAAAATCCAATTCAACCCCCTCAAGTATTCAGTTGCTAGCTGACTCTGAATGGGAAGTTGAAGGAGACAAAAAGAGAAAAATCTATTGTTTTTTTTTACCTAAATTAGAGGAGGTTACCGTAGCTAAGTGGGTTTTCCCACTTTGCTAATAACCTGTGAATTATAAACGACGCAGGTTATATTCCTTTCTTGGTTCAAATCTCTCTTCTGTTTACCTAAAACTTTCATTGTGTGTTTTTTCGTTATAGACATTGTCTGTTTTCTGTTTGGCGCAGCGTGATCATATATGGTCCTTCTGCCATAAAACTCAATGTAATCAACCAAACTAGATGTGAGTAACAAAAAAGGTTATTGAGAGAAAGGGCCCACGTTAAACCCTCTCCAAAATGTTTTAATGACAGAAAGGAATCGAAATAAATGCTGAAACTAATTTGTCAGCTTTAATAGAAACTTCGTTTATCACACAGGTAAAATACACTTTGATTTGCCTATTAAACTGTCAAAAATCCCTAAAATATCTAAATGTCCATTACTTATTACGGCTTTTTGATAAGAATAGAAAATCAGCAGAAGATTAGTTCCTCCACAAAATTACTTTCTATTCTCTTCCCTCCGGTTTCTAATTTGTTACTCTTCCAATAAGACAACCGCGGACAGATCTGATCCATACAAATCGACCAATGCGCTTATAGGATTAAATTTAAAGTTCTCTATTCTTTATTGTCTACGTAATAATTTGTATAATTCGAAGAAATAGTAATTTATGCATGAATTAACTTGAATGTTCTCATGTTCACCAATATTGCAATTTTTCTTGATCTAGCATCTTGTTTGTTATACGAACTTGGTTTTCGTCCTGTAATAGGGAATGATATTTTTCTCCAAAGCGCGAAGATCAAATTATCGAGGGACCTAAGACAAAAGAATTATCTTGGTTGATCAACGTATTTGCAACTGTTATTAAATATTGATTGTTCTTTGACTTGTTGATTTTATTATTTCACGGTACTTTCGATTACCCACGTTTTGGTTTCAAAGATTTCTGCACAACACCAGTTCTTTAAAATGTGTTATGAATAACATTCAAATTTACTACCTTTATTGTCATAGGATTGTATTACACTTGAAAATTAGACTTGGTTTACTTGTTACAAAATCCAGTTCTGAGTGAGGTATATTATAAAGCAAATAATTTTTCACATGTTTAAACGTTAAACATATTTATTTGTAATTTCGGACGCCTCCAATAAAAAATATCATACCATAATTTATTTGGTCAATGTGTCACAAGGCTAATCCAAAACTTTCGGTTTAGTTTTTTTACTTTAAGCCAAAACTTCAGATTTAAAGTATAAATTACAATAAAAAAACACGTTTAATGTATTAATAGCAATTAATTATCTTAAGCCTATTTTTAAATTTCTATATAAGCACGAGTTAAACAAATTCATTATAAGCACGAGTTAAGCAAATTTCAATATAAGCAAAGGTTTGGAGGAAACAAATCCACAAAAGAGCAAAATATTTAAAATTTTGCGAGACAATTTTATTCTTAATTTTTTCGTCACGTCGAAATTTAGTTTTACTATTGCCACTTTTTTGTGTGATGTAAAGCAAAGAATGATTCGCCACACTGGTGTCGTCTGAGAACAAAAATTCGTACCGACGCCATTTTGTTGTGGAAGCGCTAGAACAAAATGGGACGTGAAAATAACGTATGCTCCTCATAATGTCTTTTATATTTATATATAAAGCGCATGGTCGTTGAGTGCTTGAAGGCGCTTTCTTATATTTTCACGTAACAATATTTTTACAGTGAGATTTATTTTTGCATATATGTATTTGCCTGGAATATTTTACATTAAATGCTTTCTTTTTGGAAAGAGGGGAAAAGCAGGACTAATGTAACCTTTTTGACACAAGACTGGATGGGCTGATGGCACAACTGAAGTAAGTCGATGTCAATGATTTATTTTGTTTTCCTTCCCGTTCCTTTGTTTTAAAAGATGTAAATAGGACATTTTTTTTTGGTCATGAATTTTCCCCCTTTTGTAAACAGCTTGGTGATTAAGGATCTCGTTTTAAGTGTTGATATTTCTTAATTTAAAGAAATATATCCTTGTAGAGACCTTTGAAGAACAATAAAATATATTTTTCTCGAGAACGAATATTTAAATTTTTAAATTCTAATATAAATCCTACTGAAGTTAATTGTTCCATAAATTTTTCAGTTTTATCGATTTTACAAATAATTAGCCTGTTTTTGATTTGTGTGGAAGAAGCTCAATTAGATTGCAAATAGAATATGTTTCCTATGATTCAATTTTAACACTAAAGATACTTTGTATTATGAATATAAAAAAGAGTATTTTTCAGTTTTTTAGCGATATCTGTATTTTTGTGTTGGCATATACAATTTTAACGACAAAACAACTAAAAATTAATAAATTATAAAAACAATTATATTAATGGTTCTATATGAATAATATTATGTAAACAGAGTTTTGAATTATGAATAGATTAAAAAAGGTATTTCAAAGAGTTTTAGCAATATCCGTATTTTTTGTTTGCATATAAAGTTTAAATGACAAAAAAAAAGTATTAAGAAAACAATCTGAATAAACCTAACTGGATAATACTGAGCATAAAAAAAAAACTTACCCTAATATTTTAAGAAAATTATACTAGTTGCTTTATTTTTAACATGGAAATAAAAGCATCTAAATAGTTTTTTACAGAATTAAAAAACTTAATTATTAATGTTCAAATGTAATTTAAATATACGATTTAAAGCTTTAAAATTTCAACTTTAAAAATACGAAAAGCCTTGTTATATATTTAAGTTGATACTACAAGGAAGTTCTTCCTTAAAAGAACTAACTTTTGATGCGTTTATCAAGAGTCGCTGCGTCCGAAATATATTTGTAGACTAATCCTTGCGTGACGTAAGCCACTATTCCACAGCCGAGACACCCAAACGTAAAAGGCTTATGTTAGGCGTCGCCCATACTTCGCTTTGGCAAAAGAAATGCAATACGAACACTTGAAAGCCCCTTTTCGAATAAATAAATAAAAAAACACCCCCGAATCCGCACCCCTTATTTGCATATCTACGGGGTGAGTGCGCGGGAGCATTTTTTCCCTTCAGTTCTTGGGCCATCTGCAAAACAGAGAAAGAAGGATGGCTGGTTGCCCAATAAACACTTTGGTTTTCAATAAAAAGCAATTCTTGGTGAAATAGGAATTCTCCCTTCCCCTGGAACAAAAGAGAAAGGAATTTTCAAGAACCAAAGAGCATGAAACGTTCTTAAAGATTGCTTTTAAAGGCGTGGAAAAAGGAATACTTATCCTGATTCGTATTCCTGAAAGGCTCTATCCATACATTTTTGCCTTATTTTACATTTATTCAGTTATTTATTTGTGCGTCTATGTGTGAAGAAACGGCACAACTTTCTCAAACGGATATCATTCTTCTTTTTTTCCCACTCCTTTTTCGTAAATGGAACATCGCATGTAAATTTGCCACTAAAGGTGGAGTTTTCGGGACTATTACATTTGGCGCCACTTTGTATCAAATATTTTTTTTCCACCCGGAAAAAAAGAGCATTGGATTGAAACAATAAGTATTGGGGGAAACAATTTAATTCGCTTCCGGTAATGAATGTGGTCTATTTGAGAAATGAAGTGAAGAGAATCGTTTTATCGTCCGGGGGATTGATGATGTTAATAGGGGAGGGGAAGGGGAGAATAAAGAAATGGTCTTCGGGAGAGGTTTTCCCCGTATACATTTTGGATGACTTAAAAAAAACTTTAATGCTCAGGCGTTACAAAACGTAATATATTTCAGCTCTTAAGAAGGTTTATATAAAATTAAAATTAATGAATTGGTTAGTGATATGCTTGTGTTTTTTGCTTTTGCACGTAAAGTTAAGTTAGTTTCTCATTTTATAGGTGGAGCACTGCAAGATTGATCCAATGGACAAATATAATTCCTTTAGTACTTTCATATATTTCTGTGATGTTACTTTTAGTACTTAAACATGTTTATAAATACACATACTTCAAATTTTTGCGTAGTGCGTTTAATGGGAAAACTTTCTTCAAATAGCGAATAAGAAAAAGTATAAATTTAAAAGCATATTATTTTAAGTTTTAGTAAAACAAGACATAATTTGTAAGTCGTTTCCTGAAGCCCAACATAAAATACAGCGGTCGTATGACTATATACAACCACATGTCCTGATTATTATGATATTTAACGGTGCAAGTTTTTCTTTGCCTTATTTACACCCTTTCGTAACCCTTTTGCCTATAAACCACAGCATTTTTGAACTACGCTTCCTCCTATATCAACAAACATTCCTATTATTTCTTCTGTGGGTGGTCTAGCATTTACGAATTCTGTATGGTATGTAAGTATTTTAACTAACAGGAACACTACGGGTTATTAGAGGCGTTCTGAGATGAAACCCGAAGGGAAAGATCTGAGGATGACACCACGTCATTTTGAACCACGGTCAGATGACGAAGTCAAATCAGAGCTGGTATACCACTCTATAATCTTCCACACACCACCAACGAGAAAACATTTGAGACCACGATAGATTTAACGTGTACCAGGCCCCTTTGTACATGGCGGTCTTGGGTTGGATACGAACTCGCAACCCTCAGATTGCTAATCAGTTACTCTTCCAACCGGGATACCGCGGTCATCTTACGAATTCCTCTAATATCATCAATCATTTCGAATGGATGTTTATACAAACGAGTGAAAATCCATGAATAGTAATACAATTTTTTGACTCATTCAAACTTGTTTGAGAATGGAAAATAAAGCATTTTTCAAATTTTTTTTAAGGGAAATCGAAAATTTGTATCAAAGTATAAAAGTAAAAAAAAAAAAAAAAAAAAAATTGAAACTCAATTTTATAATAGGATACCCAACCTACGAAAGGTTTGGGTAAAAAAAAAAATCCCCACACCATATAATGACTAGATAAGGATGAGAAAAAAAAAGCAGAAATTTTGAGTTATTTAAAATACACGCAGGTTCCGATCTAAATAAAGTTGGTTCAAAAATAAACTTGTTGCTTCAGTTCGCACTCTTAGGTTGGTGTGGAAGTTTGGAGAGTGGGATGCCAGCTCATGTGATGCCTCGTCATCTGATCAAAGTTTAAAATTACGTGGTTTTGTACCCGGATCTTTCCCTTATGCGATTGATCCTGGACCGTCGTCAATAGCCAGTCGTGTTGTTCTGGTACAACGTTTATTAAAAAATTATTTCAGTTCGCACTCCCTGTTTTTACTCTGTAGTAAGGGGTGAACAACCAGATGTCGTAGTGCAAAAGCTGATATCAGGTATTTACAAGTAGATAATTTTAAAACCTTGGCGTATTTTCAATTAGCATTATTTAATCTCCCTTTTGACCTGACATACGCGAATAAATTCTTATGAGTTCAATTACAAGAAAAGAAGTGGACGAATATAGCAAACCCTTACTTAGCAAGCTTTCAAATTGCTCATTTAATAGTATATGTAAGGAGTTCTTAAACATATATATTCATAAATACTCATGAGTATAATCTCACACTTTAAACACAGTTGACTTTTGTGTAATTTATAGAGAGATGAAAATTTAGTTATAAGTTGAAAACAATTTGCTTAAAATTTTATTTGTAGGAGATTCTTTCAAACTAGTTGTTATACCATTGCTTTTATTGATCAATCTATTAAAAATACGATGATTCTTTCATGATTTAAAGCTAATGATTTAATATTGAAACTCGTATATTTCTATGTACTTCAAACTTACTTTTTTGCATTTGACTTTCATGTTTCCGACACTTTGCTCTTCGGTTTTGAAACCACACCTGAAAAATGAAAAACATTAAACATTTCTTTTGTACTAAAAGTATTTATTAAATTGAAATGAAGAATAAGCAAATATAAGTATTAAAAAAACGATTAGATTCAAACATGATTAACTATGCAAATGATTGTCCCCGCATGTTTCCTCTCAGGATTGATTCCGGACCGTCACCAAAGCCCGTTATGCTACTTTTTTTAAACTTTCTAGGACATACCCCTTTTCTCTAGGCTAAAACTAACATCGCATGCCCCCTTACCTTACAACTAATGGAACTGAACATTTTGTTGGTGGCCAAGGCCTGAAATGAATAGGACAGACCAATCGGAAGGTCTCATCCTTTTAGAAAGAACCCTCGAAAACGTCACTTCCCTCAGAGTCTACGAGTTGCATGTGGCGCAGGTTAGATTCCTATAAATTAATTAACATGTATTTTTCTCTTGTCAGTACAACTTTTATTGGGTGCTTTTTTTTTATTACTTGATGTAATTTGACTAGTATTTGGCAAAGCTTGGCCAAATATAGCTCTTGTGCCTTAAGATTCAATCAACCAATCTTCATCAGACCCATTGGCACTGGCTCCAGGCTTTTATATTCATACTGAAAATGTTACTAACGAAGTGAGAATGTTTTATACTTCAAGACATTATGTTCGCTGAGCTAAAGCTTTCCTAACCTTATTTTTATACTTCATAGCTTGAGATACTCTTAACGAACAAAGCTACATATTCCATGTTCTAAATGATATGAAGACATCATGTTTAACCCTTTGACTACGGTTATAGATATAACATGCGCGATTCTTTCTTGGTGTTCTAAATGTTCGCTGAGTTAAAGCTCTCCTAACCTTATTTTTATACTTCATAGCTTGAGATACTCTTAACGAACAAAGCTACACATTCCATGTTCTAAATGATATGAAGACATCATGTTTAACCCTTTGACTACGGTTATAGATATAACATGCGCGATTCTTTCTTGGTGTTCTAAATGTTCGCTGAGTTAAAGCTCTCCTAACCTTATTTTTATACTTCATAGCTTGAGATACTCTTAACGAACAAAGCTACACATTCCATGTTCTAAATGATATGAAGACATCATGTTTAACCCTTTGACTACGGCTATAGATATAACATTCGCGATTCTTTCTTGGTGCGATTCTTATAAGTTTCAAAGTATAACTGATGTAACGGCCGTAGTCTAAATTCTTTCTTGGCTCGATTCTTATAACTTTCAAGGTACAACTGTTGTACTGGCCGTTGTCTAAATTCTTTCTTGGAGCGATCATGGTGCAACTGCTGTACCGGCCGTAGTCTAAAGGATAATGATGATGAGATGGTATCTTAATCCTAAATTATTTTGGGGTCACCATGCTCAAAGAGTTTTCCAACTGCTCTAGCAACCTGCGAGTTGTAGGTGATACAGGATCGATTTCTTCCGGAATGCATCTCTTCCTTCTGTGTAAGTAAAGCTTTCTTCGTGTGTTTGTGTATTTACTTGACTTTGTTTGGCCAAAAATGGCCCCTGTCCCATTAAACCCAACACAAACGAGTAAAGTGATTCCACGTTATCCATAGTGTGAAGACACCACATTTAACTCTTCAAGAGTTTCTATCGAGATGTCCATAAGGATCCGACAATTTTTGCTAATGGAGGTACATTTCGTCATCATGATCAGACCAGGATGTAGTTAATTTTTGTCTTTTGACCAGATAAGGTCTCGTCCATCAAGATCCGGTCCGATTTTGCCAATGACCTCGTTGAGACAACCTCTAGGAGGGTTAACAACAACGAAGCGGTAACCCGAATCCCAAACTACTTGTCACGCGTAATCTATTTCGTTCAATCGGCAATGAACACAAGCTCTGAATCACGGGGCAATCACTTAGTCCGCAGCGGGATTAATCCGCAATCTTCGCTTTTCGTCCGGTTAGCCAAATGGGATCTTCATTGCCCCGCAGAGAGCTCAAACTTTTGGTGATTAATATCCCCCCGCTCGATATATCGCTGACAAAATGCTTCTTTAAGCGACAAACAGTGAGCCTCCGCTCGATCGGACCTGACCTCAGCTGAAAAATTTGACTGATTGCGACCTAATCTGTAACTGGAACCGCCAACCTATTTCCAGCGTAATGAACAAAGGCCCGGGTGAAGGGGGATGGGGGAGGAATATCGAGCGGCGGCCGCATAAGGGGGGGCATAACGCTATTCAATTAGGCCCCTCTGCCGGACCATCAAGGGATTTACATAATTCGCGTCAGTCTCCTGGTCCATCCATTCATTACTAAATTGCCGTTTAACAAGATTGAATTTATCAGCTATAAGTGGCTCGCCTTAATGCAATCACGCTGATGAAAGAACAGAGCTGCACCCCACCCCCCTTTTACGCCGACTTCATCGGGTGGATTGGGACTCTTTTTCTTCGCCCCCCCCCCCTTTCACATCAAAGGGGTCCCGTGAGTCTTTTTCGTGTCATTAAGAACCTCTGTCCAGATAAAGCAGTGATTAATAGCCCGACGAAGTTTCATTAATAAACTGGGCTCCCTTTGAGTGTCTTTTAGGAGATTTTCTCCTCTCCCCTCTCGCGTCCCGGTGGCTCTTTCTCTCCTATTTTCTCCTTCTTGGCGCCGAGATTGCGCTCTTCATTGTCACGTGGCGATGATTTAGCATTTCTCCTCCAATAATAACACGGCATTTATAAATTCAGTAAAAGGGGGGACTCGAGCGTGCTCGCCTGCGCTTTTCGGGGAGTTTTGGGTAGTCGGGGAGGGATAGGTTAGATGCGGTCGCAGTTACATAATTTGTGTTTAAATCAAAATTTCGGGAGAGGGCTTTCCTTTTGTTGGGGGAAGACGTATGCGCGCCGGTCGTGGCCGTAAATTGCGAAGGAAATGAGACTTTTTCCTCTTTTTTTCCGGATGCGATAAATTTTGCGGTTTGCGGGGAGTATAATTCAACAGTTTCGGCGGGGCCTTGAAAACACGCTGAGGGTTTCGGCTATTCAGGATTCGGAACCCATAAGAAATGGTCGAAGTTATTTATGGCATGCAAAGGGACAGAATTGGATTGATTTAAACCGAAATTCGTCGTATGAAGTTGATAGAAAAATTATCTGAATCGATCTTAATCACCTCGTTGCTATTTCAAAGGTTTATGCGTAACCCTTTATAACATTTTTTATTGCAAAGGCACTTTAACGAGTATATTTATTATATCCTATGTTTCATTATGTGACACTTGAAGTTAGAGTATAGAAACAAAAGAAAAAATGGCAAATCGATCAACAAGAGTACAGCTGTTTCAAAAAATATCTAGGCTTCTAACAGAAAGGTTGATTCCTTCTTGGGTGTATCTATGGCTAATCTGTCTCAGTAAAACTTTCTTTGTGTATATTTGACCAGCACTTGAAGTTGTCTGTCTTGTGTTTGGCGAACCTTGGTGAAATGTGTCATAAAAGTCGATGCAACCAAAGCAGTGAACGATTGTTACTAACCGCCTTGTGGTCTAATCAATAAATTTACACATAATTTTACGACCTTCTTAAGTCCCAGGTATCAAAAATACACATATCTTCCCAACATGACCTAGACCAAATTCAAAAGACCATGGTTTCAGTAGGTTTGCAGATGCGTAAGCATGGCTTTTCTTACTTTATTTTAATACTTATGAGAGAATGGTACACTTAGCTTGTATTGGTATTATTTCTTACTGTACAACTGCATTACACTTTCTATGAACACTGAATTTTTTACATAGTTCCTCTCTTTATTGCGGTTTAAAAGTCTCATTTTTCCAATTTATGTAAACCGAAAAATGATATTAGACCTATAAAACATAAGATTCCTTGAAGACTGAAAAAATTCACTAGTTGAAAAATTGAATTCATTTGTAGCATAATTGTTTTCTAAACGATAAATTTCACATCACTTTATGGCCTATTTTTAAAGTCCCAGGTATCAAATGTACAAAAACCTTCCAAATATGAGCATTTTTAACCTCCTTGAGTTTCTTCATATATCTCATATACCACACACAAATATCTTTACACATTTTAGACTAATTTACAGAACTTTTTTCACTAAGTATTCAAATACATTTTTAGAATCGAATGCATTAAAAGTTTTATTCCTTAATAGTTTTGACTCAAAAATTTCAAATCGTGTTGTAAGTATGCTCACAGATTTTCAATCTTTTGGCTCGCTTGTGAAATATTCTTTCAAGTAGGATACGGTATCATATTGGGTGCAATTTTCCTGTCGATAAATTAAATAAAACTAAAACATAAACATTTCCCCAGATTCATACTATGATAAAATACGAAGAATGGGGAAAAAAAATCGTGAAATGGTTGCAATAAAACTGGAAGTATCAGAATAAAGTGGCTGCAGATCGTGAAATTATTTCCATCACCAATGAATAAGATGCGATACAAATATCATTCGTGTAGAACAACCACTTGTGGCATTGAAAATTATATCTGTCGGCATTTACTTGTAGATTCTTCAGAAGATTTCAAAAACTGAGCACTTTTAAAGATTGTTGAATTTCTTCCAATTCTGAGTTACTTTGAGAGGCCTGTTTAGTTTTCTCAGTACATAAAAATTAATGAGGGAAATTAAGTTTATCGCAAAAAGTAATTTTAAATCTATGCTGGTGGTTATTTCGATGGACATCGAGTCGAAGTCAAGCGAAACTGACCAGAACTTGATGCCCAAAGATCTAGTCTAGAAAAAATATGAAAGATCTTGATCTCTTTATCATAGAACAATCGGCATTTTCTTGATATATCTCCTCCGTCATTGGCGAAATTGGTCAGATCTTGATGGACGAGATATCTCATCAAAACCACCTCAGGGGGTTACAGCTTCGAACTGTTAAAATAAGCATGATTAGTAATCACTAGATATATCGCGTTTCAAAGAAGACAAGAACAAGATGGGTGCTGTGACATAGTTTGATACTCCGACAGGAAAAAAAAAACAATCTTAGGAATGGCGACTGTATTCTGATTGGTTGTATTTTGGCGCCAGCTGCTGTTCTTGATTTGCTTGTCACGCGCTTTACGACTTGAGAAGAGCAGGTGAAAATAGAAGCGTCCTCTACAGGTGGTGTTCTTCCAGAATGATCTCTGATTGGTTTTGACACTTTTGCCGTTGGGCGATTTTAAAAATTAGGGGCAGATGCCGCTGGGGAGACGACAAAGAAGTGAGTCAAAAGCAACGGGTGGGGCTGTTACATATCCCCACGCTGGCCTGTGATATATATATATATATATATATATATATATATATATATATATATATATATATATATATATATATATATTGAGGCATGGTAATATGTTGAAACGATGATGTAAATAGTGTACAAATTCTTGTTCTCGGAATAATAAGAACGAAATTATCTTAGCTGTTGTTTGTCGTCTTGAGTACGATTCGTACAGTTTTCATGCTACCGTTTTTGGGGCGACGACACCACAGTATAGTAAAGGGAGGGGGGAGGATGTTATTAGGGTCGATAAAAATAAATGTACTTATAGAAGTAAAAATGTATAATATATACGTGTTAAATCACGTGTTTTTTTTACTTAAAATGCATTTAAAACTAAAAAACACACAATAAATAGGATAAACTTTGTTCCCTCAGGTACATTCTTGGTATCGAGAAAATCTCCTCGGAAGACATCTTGCTCTCAATTGCGACAAACATATCTGTGCTCAGATGGCAAAATGTTTTAAGTCACTTTTCCCAAAAAATTGAGTAAGTCCCATCCTGGAGTCTTGTTTGTTAATGTTTAGAAAATGTTGGCAAAATGTCGTAAGTCTTTTTCTTTCAGTTTATGAGAAAACAAAGGTGGAAAATTGTACTAAGTCAAAAATGACAGACCCCCATGTTGAATCTTGAATCTTAAAATTTCTGTCACGAAAAAATAAAAAAAGTGACTTATAACATTTTGTCATCTGAGCACAGATATTCAGACAGCGTACTTCTGCTTTTTCAGCGGCCATCCAAGATATCTCGCATGTTGGCGAGAACGTAAGATTCGTCTTGTTCGTCTTAAATGCCGGTCTGACCAGTTTTCCGCACATTCTCGAGTGCCCGGGGCTGTTCCGATACGACCTATTTTCTGAACATCTTGTGGTGTATGACTTTGAGTGGGTGAATGGACTTATGGATTTGGTCTAGCTGTAGCAACAACTGAATTCGTTTCAAAATAGTAGAAACAAAGATAGAATATTAAAAGATTTAATTGTAAATTAAAAGGTGTATTTTTATAACATGGTTAAAACATGACATTAAGACATCGTATTACTTCGTGTGTACCGAACGGTGTTAATTGTTATATATGGTTCCAATAAACCGTCCCAAGCTAGTTTCATGCCAGACAGAGCAACTTAAATTCTAAGTGAAAATGTCTTCTAAAATTATTCAAAAGATGGTATTGATATCTTCTTTCAACCCTGCATTTCATTTTAACAGTACCATCAGTTTCCATTTCCTTTGATGACCGTGACACTGAAAGTGATTTATTCCAACTCTGAGAAATATCTCAAGAATAATTAAGTAAAACTAAAACATAAACATTTCCCCCAGATTCATACTAGCTTGAGCCTCGAACAGCAGAAAATAACCGTAGAAGGGCTACCCGAACCATGATTTTTTTCCCAACTTATTTATTTATTTACAATCCCTTGATGGACAATCGCAAGAAACTCCAATACCTGGCTTTGATCTTCTGAATAACCAAGCTGTTCAACTGCTAACCTATCCACGAAGAGTATATGACACAGTAGTAGTTGTACATTATGCAATAATTTATGGTTCTGAGGCATTGGTTCGCATGTTCTGAACGGTACCGAAAACTGACCCTCTAAATACAATTCTCACCGCTAACGCTTTCCTTTTCACTTTTCACGGAGTCTTCGCTGCTAGCTATAAGGTCGATATATCTTGCCAGCTCCTTTCACCTTAACTTAGCCGTCTCACTAACCTTGACCTCCAACGGTCCCGTTCACTTGAAATATTTATCGTCTTTTCAGGTAGCCTTTGCGTAACTTCTCAAATTACTTCTTCGCTAAACCACCGACTTCTACCAATTAAATTTCTTGATAGATCCCCTAGTCCAATATCCTTTCTCTTAATCCTAGCGAGTTCATTGTAAACAATTCATTCTTTAACGAGCCGTCCCAAACACCCTAAACTCAGCAACCTCCACGTTGTACTACATGTTTGTTGCAAAGTAAATAAACTATTGCTATGAATTGTTCTGCCTTCATATTTGTCGAACCACTATTACACTCAAACACCAATGGATCATCACTCTCCGGTTCCCTTATCCGACTGCAGGCTTATTATTATTGTTATCTATATCCATACAAAATTCAAATATCACTCATTCACTGATTGATTGATTGACTCACTCACTCACTCACTCACTCACTGACTGACTCACTCACTCACTGACTGACTCACTCACTCCTCACTGTATCTCAAGAACTACAAGTCCTAAGAAGCTGAAATTTTGCAGGGAGATTCTTTTTATACAGTAGGGGTGAACTAAGAAAGGATTTAGAAAAATTCGTATAGTAAGATGCCAAAAATTAACCTAAGGACAAAGTCAAAAAAAATTCGAAATCGCCATTGAAATAACATTGAGTATGAAACGATTGCTGTACGTAGCTCAGATTGCTTTACCAGTGTTAATCGAAAAACCATTTTTTTAAACAAATTAAATTATAATATTCATGTTTGAACTGACTTTTTATTTCTTCCCATGATGAAAATAATATTTATAAATATTTGATTGATGAAGAAAGAATATTTAAAGCATTTAATTTTACGTAACTAACATTGTAATGGAACACGAAAGCCTAAAAGAAAAACTCATTGATCTTAAAAGTGTAATTTTGCTTTTCGGTATCTGGCAACGTCAGAATAGATGTTTCATTTTTTAAATTTAATTTATAATTCTTTGTTTGGGTATTTGAGTTGACATCGAGATGTTGCGGTCATATTTGAGGATTTTTTTGCTTATATATCATTATTGTTTTTATCAATATTTTTCGTTTGTTCTATTTCAGAATATGTTCAGGAAGTCGAAGTATAACACGTTAGAACATAACTTTTTTTTCATAATTCTGCATTTTTTTCAGGGATTTGAATTTTGTTTCCGTTTGCATTATGTGTTCCGGTATATTACCTATTGCAGAAATATTATTCAGGAGTTGGATTTTAATGATCTATTTATTTCCTGCAAAATATCAATAGACATTGATAATCCCTTGGAGGCATATGTATATTTCGAACAAATTTCGTTATATCTTTGGTTAAATATATAATGGTATGCAGATTGCTCTATCATAAAGTAAATAAAATTTACTCATCAAAACATTTTTAAAACGTGTAATTTCTCATTTTAAAATAACAAGTAAATTAAAAATAATAACTTTAAGATAAGATGGGTTACGTTAAATTGAAATGGGTAGTCATACGTTGTAGCTCAAATATATTTCAAAATTTTGATGTAGCTTTTCATTGAAAATACTAGCTTTTCATGAAAACGCTTAAAATAAATTAAATTTCATTCGGTGTTATTGAAAGTTGTACTTCATAGTTAAGTAACTACATCTATCATTCTAAATATGTACGTGCTTTCTATTTAGAAACCGAATTTCTGTGAATTTAAAAAAGTACCATAAGAGTTCAATTTAAAACTGCATGCCTGTTGGAAAAAAGGGAATTTTAAACTAGACTTTGTTGATATTGGAATAATATCACAGTTAGTAATTTTAAATATTGATTTTTTTTGTCTCAAGTGACAGAAAGTCGAAGTTTCTTACTGAACATATTAAAGCTGCTTTTTTTCAACTTAGATACATGTGAATCATTCGTTGAATGCAGTGCTTTTTATTTTGTAAAAGCGCTATAAAATCTTTATTTCTGCCACAAGCTCCGTTATTCCACATGTCGCTGAATGGAATTTTCAGGGAAAATTGCATTTGTTTCCAACTAAATTTGTCACGAATGCCGTAAATTTTTAGCCCCCTTGGACAAATAGAACGCGGGTTAATATGTCACCTATCATACCCACAGGGTTTTAAAATATAAGTGTACCAAATGTGGTGTAGATTGGTCAAAAGGTGGATTTTTATAGAGAACAGACATACGTGAAATCTGCTTTATATATCTAACAGAATTTCCGTTATTCCTCCTGCATCTGAGTTGAATTTTCAAGGAAATATTGCGTCTGCTTCAAACTAAATAAGTCACGAATGCCGTAACAATTTAATTTACCATCCTTTCATATTAATGATGAAATTTTAAAAAAATCGCATACTAGGTGCAAGAATGGCACAAGTAAAACATATTCATAAGAAAACTAAGTGCAAGACTATCCGCCAAAAATTCGCTATTTTTACTGAAAATGAATGAACGGGAATATTCGTAGTCACTCGAAAACTCAAAATCAACTTCAGTAGTAGTCACATTAGAAAAAAAAAACCTTTCAGCAGAAGTGCGACGAATATGAAATGGATTATAAGGATGGATACAGCATGTATGTATATTTGCGTCTGAAGCAAATTGTAGAAGCTATTGAGAAGTTAAAATGGATTTTAAATTTCTTTTTTCCGCGTTCACACACACACACACACTCTTAAATAATGATAACATTCTTTTATGAAAAATAACTGATGATGACTTTTCAATCAACAAGTTATTAATTCAACCCAAGCAAAGCCGGATATTTCTGCTAGTCCTGCAATTCCAAAAATTCGATGGGTAGTGAAAAAAGTTCTTTCACTACTATCGATTCTATTGTATTTTACTAAAATTTATAATGTATAGAAAAGTACAAAATATTATGTTACGTAGTTACACTAAAAAAGTGTGCGATAATATATTATGTTGTTTAGCGTTACACGATTGTTATTTTCATATATTGAAGCTCCAACTATGCAAATTCTCAGCTGAGGGAAGAAACTCATTAAATGAGGATTTCTGGCTAAGATAAGACAGGGAAGTTGAAAATCAAAATTGGTAAATGCACCACTACGTTGGAAATCTACATTTCTTTAGATTTCAGATCCAAAGTAGATTGAATGAATCGTTGTTATGGATAAAAAAAAATTTGGTTTGAGGGAGAATATTTTTTTAGATTACTCTTCAGCGAAATTACTGAGTTTCTGACTCGTAAAACAAATTTAATACTGTTAAAGTGCAAAAATACGAAGGATTTTCATTTGTACTCGATAACAAAAAAAAAATCGACGTACCAAGGAGGCGCAGAATTACAGTGGTGCCGGGCTCGATCAACTTGGAAAGGCGCTAACTGGGGATGTATAGTCTTCAGTGACAAGTCCCGTTTCCAACTGTGTCCTGAAGACAACCGCAGACGCGACTGGAGACGTCCAGGGCAGCATGGTAATCTTGCCCTTCCCATCGCACGCCACACATGCCCACAACAGGGCGTTATGGTCTGGGGTGACATCTCCTTTGATAGTCGGACCCCTTTGGTTGTCATTTCTGGCACACTTACAGAACAATGGTACAACATTCTACTACCGGTTGCGTTACCGTTCCTTTTGCAACACCCCGGACATATTTTTCAACGAGATAATGCACGGCCGCACACGGCACGTGTTGCTATGAATTGTCTTCAAGCTTTCCAAACACTTCCTTGGCCAGCTAGGTCTCCTGATCTCTCTCCAATAGGGAACATTTAGGTGGATATGACAAGGCCACTGCAACCATCTCGGAATGTTGACCATTTAGCCTGACAGTTGGCAAGAAATTCCGCAGGACACCATCGGGGAAATTTTTCAGTCTCTGCCACGCTGGGTGACAGCTTGCAGAGGTGGACCACCACCTTATTGACTTCCTCCCTTTGTAACGGGGTTAAACTCTGAAATAAATTATTCAATTGTTCCGAATGTGACGCTGCTATCGTCACAGTTTGAATCGTTAAATCTTAAACCTAATCTTTACCAAGTACTTTCACCCTTTGAGTACGTGACCACACTAAGAAAGACAAGCATATCACCCATACATTAGATTAACCCTTTAATTGTTTACTCCAGCTTGTACATGTGGTCATGAGTTCTTACCCTTGGACCTTCGAAAGGTTCTATCAGAGCGTACTGTTAATTAAGCATCACAATACCTCAAAATCAGATTAGGGATCACGAGTTAGTACTTTCTAGAACATTCTTTTCGGGTCTTATAAAACCACAGGGCGCCATGAGCAAAACAAGGAGAGTTTGGAAGATATCCTAATTGCTTCCATCAGCCACCACTACAGCAAGAAGGTCCTACTATGGGTAAGCTGCCTCTGCCTTATACTTACTTCATTTAATCATTTGTATTTCCTGTGCCACGATGTACTATCACTATACGTAGATTTTAATAAACTAATTTAAACCATTAGACCATGATATCCTCAAAGAATAGAGAACGCTCTAAAACCGTGACACGAAATTTTAATCATTTGTTTCTCGATATATGGTCTACAGATCCACCAAATTGTTATCGCAATCGAACAATTCTTTCTTGGTGAGTCTATTTTTTGTTATGGAGTGTAATAGACTAGATAATGCGTTGTCTGGAGACGTCCATACATGCCAACAACAGGGCGTTATGGTCTGAAGTGCCATCTTCTTTGATAGCCGGACCCTTTTCGTCGTTTGTATTGTGCGCATTCAAATTAAAAAAAAAAACAATAATTTGTGCATTCTTTGAAAATAAACTAGGATGAAATAATTTAAAAAATATTAATGGTGTTTGGCTTAGTTAGTCATGTTCTCTCTCTCATACGATCACTTTTAAAAATACAATGGAATCTTGATCATCCGAGGTAATGAAGGACCAAGGCTACCTCGCATAACCAAAAACTCGGATAACAAAAACGTAGAAACACAAAACAACCCAAGCGAATTACAGAACAAACTTTACTGTGATGTGTACTACACGTCACTACTGCTGTAAGATTCATAAAATAAGGTGACTCGGTACCGAATTCGGCTTGATTAACACGAACTGTAGGTTAATTGCACGGATAATCAAGATTGCATTACTCATGCTCCCAAAAACTTGGTTATGGTATGTAAAATGAAAAAACTATAAAGCATCAATATACACATCTAAAGCAGGTTGAGAAAACCCTCACATAAACCGAGTCAATATTTGATTTATATCTGTAAATGGGGGATCCAATCACTTACGTTGGACTTACTGTGCCGCATTTGTGTAATCAATCAGTTGAAATCAGACAAGGAACCAGATTTATCAACTCGGATTTAAAGGAATGCCTGAATTGAGTTTCGACAGCAGGTACGAAAGGCGGGATCATAGCTATCTCCGCCTGCATGCCTCCGATTGGCTTAGAGCAGAACCAATGAAGGGGGAGAAGTGAAGCTTTTCGTGGCATGATAGACAGCGCTGGGAAAACGCGTCTCTTGCCGCCATCGAGTACGATAGATTGCGAGGACTCGGAGGTGTGAGGCTATTAGGGGCGCAAATTAAATGAATCAACGTGCTGTAAAATGTGCGTGATGTTTATGAAATGGGTATTATTAATTTTAACGCTTATACAATGACCATTTGCAAGTAGAATATTTGCAATGTAGTCATTATACATAATAGGGTATTAAGCTTTTGCCACGGATTTTGAGTTGAGTTAAATTTGATATTCGTTTGGTTTAATTATTTAAAAATAAGGATTTAATTCCTGCGGAATTACATTTTCCCTTCTGGAAAATATCATAAACTAATCATTAGTACGGCATTTTTCACATAGTTTCATTCGTATTTGTGAGATAAAGCTTGACAGAATTTCGAACATGCATCTAAGATTTCGATGTTTCTGGAAATATTTGATTAAAACACTGAATAGTGGATTATAATTTTGAATGAAAACATTTTATGATCAGGAATAAATACCTTTCAAATTACAGGACATATTAACGTGGATTTTGTTCAATTAATATGTGTCAATCAAAACATGAATACCATATTGTAGTTAAAACTTACAATTTAAATTTTAATTCTCTACCGTTATAGTAATACTTGTTACAATTAAATAACTGATGAGCGTGCCACTAAAATCAAATTATATTTAGGCATTTTAAATACTACTTTATATTGGACACATGTCAAATATGAAGAAAAAGTACTAGTTGTGTGTGTGAATGTGACATAAGCGTATTCGTAAAACACAGACTTTATCATCTAAATTTGAATGTTTGGTATTGGTATCAACTGCAATATGGATTTCCAAGGATATTATTTTAAGTAATTTCAGACCGAAACTTTATATTTTTTTGCTTATTTTAGAAACAAAACAGAAAAACTTTCGAGAAAAAGTGAAGTATCTATAAAAAAAGATCAAAATATGCATGAAAACGGAAAATTATTTGATGCTTTTTTTAACAAATCATCCGATACAAATACATTTGTAGATATGCAATTAATGATCTAGATACTAGTGATTAACAACCCATGTTTTTTTGCACAAAGTCGCTAACACATTCAATTATGATTATTTTAGTCATAAACAGAAAATAAATGAAAAATTATCAAAATTTAGATCAAATGATGTGCTGATGCAACCGAAACAAAATTTATGCATTAAAATATAACTGTAATATATTAAAACTAGCCGGGCTGCCAGCTTTGCGCTCGGCGGTTTGTAATGGTGCTTTTTTACACACCGTAATTAAACATGTTTTGATTTGTATATTTTATTTATTTTTATGAAACATAATTCTTCAAATCATCACATATTCAATCAAATATTTAAGGAAAGTTGGTCGAAATATACATATATCGCTACAAAATTACCCATGTCTAATGATATTTTGCAGGAAATAGGCAAATCATTAAAATCTAACTTTTAAATAATATTTCTGCAATAAGTAATATACCGGAACACATAATGCAACAAAAATAAAATTCCAATCCTTGAAAAAATGCAGAATTCTGAGGAAAAAAAAAGTATTTATTCAAACGTGTTGAATTTCGACTTCCCGAATATTTGTGAAATAGAATAATGCGACAAAAGACTCTCTAACGATATTGACAAAGACAATAATGATTTATTAACAAAAAGGACACATATTTATAATACTTGGGGATCCTCAAATATGATCGCAACATCTCGCAGTCAACTCAAATACCCAAACACAGAATTCTAAATCAAATTAAAAAAGTAAACATTAATTCTGACGTGGCCAGATACCGGGTAGCAAAATTACGCTTTAGTGTAAAACTAAATGTTTTAAATATTATTTCTTCAATCAAGTATTTATAAATTACCTATACATCAAGGGAAGAAATAAAAAGTCAGTTCAAACATAAATATTTTAACCGATTTCTATCTTCCTCATTTCTTGTAGCTTTCCATCGTTGCCATTTGACGATACACAAATAACGTCGATTTCGGGTCCACGTACGTTAGTGTTTTATATATATATAGATAATACTGATAAAATTTCCTAAGTAGTAGCATATTAATTTTCATGAACTACTCGTTATTCACGTTATTTATTATTGGTAATGGTAATTTTAGTTAACGTCGTACTAGAGCAACACAACGGGCTATTGACGACGGTCCGGGATCAGTCCCTTAAGGGAAAGATCCGAGGACAACACCTCGTAATTTTAAACCACGGTCAGATGACGAAGCAACACCTGAGCTGGCACCCCACTCTCCAAACCCCCACGCCAACCCAACGTGAGGACTTTCGGCCACGATAGATTTAAGGTGCACCAGCCGCCTCACCATACGTTTACAAACACCCATGCCCGAACCCGGATTCGAACCAGGAACCTTCCGATCTAGAGGCTAACATCTTAACCACTATACCGGTTGGTCGGCTTATTTATTACTGATTACAAGTAAAATCTTAATTATAAGTGCTTCAGTTACGATCAACCTAATTTCTATTTTCCGATATATTAAATTTGCTGAAACCAATTTACATTCGCATAGTTCAAAATAACTGAAAACTAAGCAATTTCGACTGGTGTGTTAAAGTTATTGCCTATATTCACTAGTCATTAATATATTCACCCAAAAGTGTTTTCAAAAACAAACGTTTTAAACAAATGATAATTATTATATAAGATCTTTATCTTAACTTTTTTCTTATCTTACCTTTTTGCCCAAGAAGCAATCGAATAAGAAAAAAATTGTACGCTTCAAAAATAAAACAATCATCGCAGGAAAACTATTGACCACAAAGCTGAACTCGATTAAAAAACTCTCGATTGGCACTAATGGGTAGATATATATTTTGATTAACGTCGCATTGGAGTAATACAAAGGGCTATTGTCGACGGTCCGGGAACAAACCCGAAGGTAAATATCCAAACGCAGCACCATCTAATTTTGAACTACAGTCACACTTGAGCTGGCACCTACTCTCCAAACTTCCACACCACGCCAGTATGATGACAAAGACTGCAGCAGATTTAACGAGAACTAACCTCCTTCGTAAAGGACGGTCCGTTTGGACTCGAAAAAAGGTCCGTTTGGATCTGACGGAAAAAAGGTCCGTTTGGATTTGACGGAAAAAAGGTCCGTTTAGATCTGACGGAAAAAAGGTCCGTTTGGATCTGACGAAAAAAAGGTCCGCTTGGACTCGAACGGGGAACCCTCTGGTTGCTAATCCGTTAATCTTCCATTCTGGCTACCATGTCTGGCTAAAATATGTGTGAATGGAAATCGTCGAGGTTTCTAATGTGTTTTTCTGCGCTGATAGAGCGCATTTAGTTGACCATTCTCTTCCAGCAGTGTAATGGTCTAGATTTAGTTACAAATGTAGTGATCATTGCTGTATCTTCTAGATCAAATTATCATTTAAAAAGTACTTTTTACTAATGAGTTCCGTCCGAGCACATCTGGGTTCAAATTACTGGTCATTAACCACAGTAGGCATCTTTGGATGATTGATTTACAAATGACCACCCACATAGGATTGAAGTAATTAAGATCTCCCTGTGCTAGCATGCCTGTTTCGATCCCTACTTAGCCCTGAAAAGGAGCCCCTGGCAAGTTAAATAAACGAACCAATGATGGGTTGTCACTGTAGACATTTTTCTTCTTACAAATTTTCCTTCTGTAACAAATTCTAAGACCCCTACTGTATCTTCAATTGAGCAACAAGTGAAGTGCAGAATATAAACGATATTAAAAATTATGTAAGAAATTCTCTGTATGCCATATTCATACCAGTATTAAATTTCATGTATTAAACTCTAATTGATACTTTTACAGGATAATCCAGGTTTTTAGTTATATAAGATGTTCAATTACGTTTAATCGACTTGTATGGGGAAAGTACATCTGTAAATGTTGCTTTACAATGAATGTACTTACTGTGATAGAAAGCAAGTATTACAACAATGTCAGAAGATTGTCTAACGCGTAACACATACGTGCGTCTAACATGATAAGTGGTATTCGAAGCAACATGAAAAGTTACATTGCTCAAATTTATAACTCGATTTTTATATAATGCATCAGATAGATCACGTAATCTCACCCACTAGTTATGATAGCTCATTCAGAATATACTCAGCATTAATAATAAACTTACTTATACTTATTATAATACTTACTAGATGCAACGTCGTAAAATGAGATTTTGTAAAACAATTGAAGAACATACACATAAGGGGTGGTACGCTTTTTTTTATTCTCAATTTAATTTTTAAATATATCAACACTACGAATCGCGTATTAATTTTTTTTATTGAAACAGTTCCCTTCATCTTTCCTTCAATGTTATTCATGTGGGCTCGATCAATTTTAATCAAGTGATCAATACGTCCTGGATTTTCAAAAGCTTTTTTACAACAAATTGGAGTGAATAGATCCCTTATCCAATCTTTCACAATTTATACCCTTATTTCTAGGCCTCTAAACACAATTATCATTAATGCATTATGTGCCAAATAAAAGAATTCTTAACACCCAGAAGTCAGTGTTCGATCGGAATGAAGCTTAGCGAGTATGACGTATATGAAGAGGTAAAAATGTTATCACAACATCTTAAATCTAGAGAACTCTATTATTGTGGAATTAAATTGGTTTTGTAGGTATCTAAATTGACGTCGTATTGGATCAACACAACGTGTTTTTGGCGACGTCCGTGGTCAAACCCCAAGGGTAAATGAGAGGAAAAAACACCACGTAATTTTGAACCACGGTCAGATGACGGGGCAACACCTAAGAGGGCAATACACTCTCCCAACTATCACACCATACCAACATGTGGACATTTGAGGCCACGGCAGATTTAACTTGCACCAGCCCCCTTGTAAACGATGGTCTATAATTGGATTTGAACTCGCAACTTCCGGTTGTTAAACTCTTGCTTTAGTAAGTCTAGGGCTACCGCAGCCTTAGACTTGGATGAGAAAGGTCATAAATTAGTAAGTCATAGTCTTCTCTGATGGCTATACACCCAGGTGCATAATTATATTCAGTGTTCTGCAACACAACTCCAAGCAATTGCAATTGTTCTGCAAGCCTTTTGTCCGAATATTGAAAACTGCAGTAAAATCAAAAACAGACGTAAAACACAATTATCGGCTAAAGATGTCTAACATATTTATAATAAAACATAAAAGTTAATTGACTTACTCTATTTAAAACCAAGGCATACTTTCAGAATTTGTAATTCTATCGATAACGATTTTGAAGTTAAATATTTTGTCATTGACATAGAACATGTGTGACTTTTGAAGTGTTTGTGGTGATTTGGTCGGTGTAGGGAGGTTGTTTCGTAGCTAGAGAAGAACAAAAAAAGGCGTGACAAGGAGCGCGCTTTGCACTGCAGAACATCGTAACTTATGACTGGAAAAAAATCGGCCGAAATTTTGATAAAATTTAGGAAAAATTGTTCTGCAACAGCACTTTCTTCTCCCGGAGCTATACATGTGATTGGATACATGGAGTGGATGCAGACAAATTTACAATCGCTTTTACGTTATCGTGAGGAAAGTTATGCCAAGCATTCTACAGTTTCTACTCCAGATGCCTTAAATTATTAGAGTAATAAAATTAAAGTACTAGAGAGATTATGTTATGTATCGGCAGGTATCACCGCAAGAGGAGGTTTCATAAACGTACTGATTTTGACTTTCTAATGTAGTTCTACTGTAATATATAAACAGTCTAGATTTAATATTGCGATACTTTCTTTCTCTTTATGTGCACATCATACATGCTGTTTCATTCCAATCGATCACTGACCTGCGAGATACAGGTGGTGCAGGTTCGACTCCTCCCTGGGTGGATTCCTCACTTCTGTCTAAGTTAAAGCTTTCCTTGTAAAGTGAATGAATATTACTTGATGATGCATGTCTGGTGTTTGGCGCCAGCTTAGCCAAATACGGTTCTTACGCAGTAAAACCCAATCAACCGATTTTTTAGGTACAAAGCACGTTTGGATCAATTCATCAAATAATTTATTTTATGAAATTGTTTTAAAACAGCTTTTGAAGAATATCTCTGAAATATCTGGATGCAAAGAAATTGTTTTTGTAAGTCAATGGTAAGACTTTTAAGTCTTAAACAACTTGCAAGTTTTGTTATAATATTCAAAAGATGAAGATGAATTTCTAAATGGTTTTTGAAAAAGATCAGGGAAAGGGAGATAACATATTTTATGACTTATAATTCAAATATGGAGTAATTTAAATAGGTTATAAAGAGCACAAATTCATTAACAAAATGTTTCTTCCAGAATGACCAGAAGAATAGGCATTGCACTGGATATTCATAACCGAGACATACATTCGCTCAAAACTTTAGCCAATACCGTTCCGTACCGATATCAGTACGGTTTCCTTAACATGGAAGCAAGACTTAAAAATGTTAGCCGCATTCCAGATTCATGCATTAATATACAAAGCAAAAGTGAGATTAGTTATCAAAGACGGCTTCGTTTATTTTAATATTCTTTAATACATAACTAGCTTTACAACCCGGATTCAGCCGCGAGTTTTTTCTCAGCAGTTTTTATGCGTCATCGAACACGTTTATGAGCTTCATCCACTCCATATGCTTGTGCTTTTTTTCTTTCTTCTGATTTCTCGCTTTGTGACGGATTCTGACGTTTTGTATTGATTCGTTTGATATAAAAAAGGGGAAATTTGCGATGCTAAATTTTAGTTCAATGGTAATAAAGGAAGAACGAAGTAAGAACTGTAAATAGTTAAGTTGCGTTGATCTAGAAATTCCTGATAGAATATACAGCAAAATTCACGATATCAGAGCTTAACATTTGAGAGTTTTTCTGCCTTAGACAAACTAAGTCATTTCTCTCTTCCTGTTCAGTTTCCTCACGTTGGCGAACAGCTTTATTAACCATGTCTGCTTTACGTGCTTTCTTTTGATTGCTTGGTTCGGGGCAGTTTTTGATGTTTCAGTGTTGACTGTTCTCTTACGTTATGTTCTTAAATTTGACTTCTATGCCGTTAAAGGAACAACGTAAGGTGCTGCAAATAATTATGTTGACCTACAAATTTTTGATGAAATGAGCCGGCCAGAATTCATGATACCAGAGCTCAGCATTTGAGAGTTTTTCCTGCTTCACAACGGTCTTCTTTATATAAGATGTTAGCGAACAGAAACACATTTTATGCGTACGAGATTTTAAAATTGCCGACCAACCGGTCTAGTGGTCAAGGTGTTGGCTTCTGGATCGCAAGGATCCTGGTTCGAATCCGGGGTTAGGGCATGGATGTAAATTGTGCTGTCCCTTGTTAGGGACAATGATGGTCCACCCACTGGGTGCCCCTTCACAAGTGACCATCACTTCTGGCCTTGTATAAGGCTAAAATGACCTCGGTCAACTCTGTACTTTGTATTGTATTGTATCTGTATTTGTCTTCGCAAATGTACTGCCTTACCATTGGAAATAAAAAAAAAGATTTTAAAATATATTTTCCATGCAGTATTTGAGAAGCAGTCGCTGGACTTTGTGTACATCGTAAAGAAGCCTGTTATTAATGATTATCGACAAAGAATGACTTAACACCAATAAATAACATCGCAACAACGCATTTATTCAGATTTAAGAAGGGTTAATGATCATTACACGCGCAGCCCAAATCCGAACAAAAGCAAGCAATTTTTAAAGAAGTGTTATCTGAACAATAGAGAAAAAACGCGCGAGCGTAAAAAAAAAGAGACTTAACAAATGAAATGTAGAAGCGAGAAACAATAAATACAGCGCGGCAGAGTCATTTTTCTGCCACTAAAACAGATCCCAAAATAACAAGCTGACTAATTACAAAGAAAAATTCCCTCCCACTAATTGATGGCTGTGACATTGCAGAGCGGCGAAAAGTTTAACATGAACAATTAATTCCAATTTGGGCGAAAATTCTGAAGTCTTAAGGGCCCGTCATATCTAGTCATTAATAACGCGAAAATGCTAAAACCGCTTTCTTAAACATTAAGCGCAATTCAATTAGAGGCACTTTTGCTTAACGGAGGAACGTCCTTTGCATTGGTGGCCAAAGTCTCTCTTTTCCTTTCTTTCGAGTCGCTTTTTTTCGAAATACCCACTTAAGTTGGGGGTTATTCTCCAGCTAAGTGGACTAGTTATACACGCTCGACTTCTAATAAGCTTAATAGCTTCATAATGAGAGTAGGTATATATCTTCGCAGCTGGAGGAAAACGCACTAATTAAGATATTTTAATTTAATGTTCTTTCATATCGCATCCGCATAGAAAAGAGGCCGTCCGTAAAAGGGAACAAGTAATTTGGGGAGGCTAAAAGCTTGCGTGCCAAGAAAGAACCAAAATAGCTAAAATGGGGTGGAAAGGTTTTCACGAGGATCGTTCCGGATTTTCTCAACATAGCACAGCCAGTGGTGCGGTCTTGGGGAATGGGCTCTTTCCAGCTGTTTTGTTCGAAAAAATTAAATTTTTAAGTTGATGACGAGCGGAGAAATCTCCGCAATTCAAGCACGGAGAATAGATGCTTTTAATTATTTTACGACTCTTAGTGTTTTAATGAGTATCAATACTTTTTCAATTACTGGAGTTTTTGTATTTGACGTTCATTTTAAAGGTCAATAGATAGCTTAAACTGAGGATTCATTCTATTATCCTTGTCACGATTCGCTGTTTTACACCACGTTGGTCATGAACACAGATAGGTTGCTTTATTAAAAATTTGTAGTGTTATATTTTAGAGTTTAATGCAATGCCGGTTTTTTTTTACAAGAACAGCACAATGTTCGTAGCGCTGGAAAGATAGATTGTAAAAGTTGTTTTAACGCTCTTTATCACACAAAAAGTTGTCTGTGCTCTTTTATCACACAACAGTTTAAGTCCATAAGTAATAACAAAGTACGTAAAATATTCATACATTATATCATGTATAGTAATTTAACTAATTCTTTTTGGAGTTTATCAAATGGCTCGATCGGACGTATGGGAGAGATGACATCTGTTGTCAAAATCAAATGACACACTGATATTCGTTTTATTTTTAGTGAGCATTATTTATCTTTAAGTATATTGTTGTTGTCATTCGATACCATCTAGACCTCCGATTGTTTCCGAGAGTGAATCTACATGAATCAAGGTCCATCCGAGTCTCTGGGGCACATCTCTAAGCGCGTACACACTTCACGAACCCGAGGAATGCTAGTGATCTATTATTTTCCAATGGGTCTTTCTGCTTCTGGTAAACACGAGGGACGCAACTCCGGGAAACACAAGCGATTCTTCTCTACTGTCTCATCTCCCTTCCTTTTCCATTTCTTTTCTTACTTGCAGTACTTGTCGCTATCTGTCTTGTGTTTGACGCCGCACAATCAATCAATTTTTGTGGTCAAACAATCAAGTTTTTGTACAATTTTTAAGCATATGGTATAAGATTAACCACAATTCTCCTCTGGGTGTATATCTCTCTTTTGTGATAGTAAATATTTTTTGTGCACATTTGAATTATTTGATATCTGTCTGGTGTTTGGGGTATCATGACCAAATATCGCCCTGTGCCGTAATACACAACCCAACAGGCCCTCAGGAGCGTATCTTTTTTTAGGCGTGTACGGGTTTCACGAATCCGAGGAATCCTGTTGATCTATTCTGTAACCCATGGGGTTTAATGCCTCTGGTAAGCATGGGGATTACAATTCCAGTAAGCCCAAACATTGTTTCACTACTTTGTCATCACCCTCTCCTTTAACTCACTTAAGCACATCTGACGTTGCATCTTTACGAAGCCGAAGTCTAGTGATACAAAAGTATTTGGACATTGCATGTTTTTAAGAAAAAGTGCTTTATTATTCTATTTAATGACGGACAGGCTCTTCTTTTGCTTGTATTACAGCTGCTACACGTCGAGGCATAATTTCTACAACTTCTTTGTACGTCTGGGCCTCAATAACTCACTATGCCTCTTGCAAAGCTGTGAAAAGAGATTGTTGTGAAGATAAGCGTGAGTGGTGGTGTCGTACTCGTCGCTCCAGTTTGTCTAAGGGCTCGATTGGATTGAGATCGGGGCTATGAACAGGCCAGTCGAGCAAATTCAATCATTTTCAGGAAACCAGTCAAGCACAAACTTTGCAGTATGACATAGAGCTCGATCCTGCAGGACGAAACAACAATCTTCCCGTAGTATTGCCATAGTGTATGCAAAGCTGAATTATCCAGAACGTCAAGGTACACGTCATCGTCCATGGTACCATGTACATAAAGCAATGGTCCGAGTCCTAACCAGTTAAAATAACCTCACACTATGATGGATGCTCTTCCGAATTTTTGCAGTGTCCAAATACTTTTGGTAGACTAATAGCTCGTTGTGTTGACGACGTTAATTAAAAAATTACCTTACCTTACATTTCCAAATACTTTTGTCCATAATAGTGTATATTCTCTTCTTTCCCTCTCTTTCCACAACTACTTGAGCTGTCCTGTGTTTGGTACACCTAGGCCAAATATTGCCCTTCTACCATAAAGCCTAAAACCAACCAAGCACTTGTACTTTAGTATTTGAGGTACAAGGTTAACCCCAAAATTACACCAACGGATCTCACGAAAATAAGCGAAAGCTACACCGCTTATTAGACCAGCTTTCCTACGACCGAATTAAAACCAAGTCCTATAACAGCAACATCGCCACCAAATTCCCTCCCCAAACAGATCCAGGTATCCAGATCGAACCACAAATTCTCAAAACGAGCCCCCCTAAAAACTAATCACCGAAATGAAGGAAGAGAGGACCCGCTCGGGGCGCACACACACACACACTCAAGAAATCTTAATCTTCCCCTTCTATTATCCCGACGCCCGACACGAAACCGAACAAGGGCGAAACGCTCCCGAATTCCGTGCACGCCCAATAACAGTAATTGCCCCTAAATCCTAAACACTGCGTATCTATAAAACCACACAAAGGAATGAAGGGCGCAAATTTATAACCCTCATTTCATGCCTCCCGCGCATCTGAAACCTAAATTATACGCCCTCAGCGCAGCCCCTGCGCATTATCGAGCCGAGGGGAAAAAATAAAAGAAGTTCAAGCCCCGGCGAGTGAGTGAAAGCGTTAAAGCCAGCCCAATTAAGTCGGCTAAATTAAAAGGTTAGGGGGTACTATCAAGGCGGAATTAAGCGGGAACAAGTTCCTAATCAGTGTAAAAGGTCTCTCCTTTATCGCCGCTGCCAGGGTGAGTTAGGAGCGGAGTTGAGGAGTCTGCTTCCTGGTTGGCCCGTTTTATGTGGCCTACTGATGTAACGTGCTCGCCTGAGAATGGGTGCATAAAAGAGCTGAATTAATTATGGTAAATGAAATGATAATGGCGTTATTTTATTGTTGGGAAGTGTGAGGAGAGGCTTGGCAAGGGTGGTGGGGGTGAATTAAAGTCGGGCTTGTTTTGCTTATTGATGCGTGCTGTTGGGTTTTGTTTGAGCAGATCTTGAACTGCAGTCGTTTGGGGATATTAATGTGTGCCTAACTATTACCTGGAGTACACAAGAATGTTCTTAACAAAGGCAAAATAATTTTGTAATGTTGAGAGAACTGTTTAAAATAACAATACCGAATTTTAATATTTAACTTGCTTTAACCCTCCTGGTGGTTGCCCCAAAGAGATGTCACCTCATTAGCAAAACTGACCAGATCTTGTCCCCGTGATCGTAACAAAAAATCGGCAATGTCTTGGCCATGAGCTATCTCGTCGTTAGAAAAACAGTTCAGATCTTGATAAACGAGATATTTCATCGAAACCACTTATAGGGTTAAGTGTAAGCAAATTATATTTGCGAGTTGTAGAGAGTGGTATTACGATTAGATTATATTGGTGTTTATATGTGGTTTTATTTATATAGGTCTTTTCCTCTCTTGTGTCAGATAGAGTGCCTATATAATAAGAGTGGCGACATACGGGAAACACTTTCTGATTGGCTTAGAGACCTTGTCTACCGCCCGAGGCGGTCTTTTCCTACCTCCCGTAGACTTAGCACGGGAACTTTTTGTGTGTTGCAGAAAAACGTGTGTATATTAAATTTTAAAGAAAATATAGCTTTTTCATGTTCCATTTCGTGTTCTAGAATGTTTATTTATTAATATTTTAGTGTTTTGTCAGCATAAATTTGAAGACTTTTTAAATAAATAGCTTTTTTTGAACAACATGGTGTTTCCCGCAATCTAAGTTAGCGCGTTGTGCAATCCATCTCATCAATTACGCATATAATTGAGCGTTTATATGATTCATTTATACCGAATGTATCCATATTGTAACAATCATATGCTTTTTGTTCTCCCTGAAATAATATATAAATTCGCCCAGCAACCTTCTTCGAGACGATTCTGGTAGAAAAATGGCTGTCGCGCATGCGTATTGGGCCAAATTTGGTCCCTTGTCGCCACTCTTATTATATAGGCACTCTAGTGTCAGGCAAGCTTTTCTTGTTAGTGCTTTTTCATTTACTTGACGTTGCTCAGCTTGTGTTATATTACATTGCTCCATAAAACCAAACCAATCTGTATTGTTTGTCACATATGAGCTGATCACCAGGTTATACAAAATTGACTGTAAACTAGTCTACAGTTCGAAATAATTTATTTTGTATTACAGCCTTGTATTCGGCATGTTATTCTTGTAATATTATAAGTTCATAGTATTCTCTCAAATATTTTTAAGTATTAGATTTAGAGGTTCATTTAGGCGGTGTAAAGTCAGGAAACAGGCAAGCCTTGCCAATCATTTTAAGATAGATTTTAGTTCATAGTTATGGCTTGATTTTACACTTGCTAAGGAATTAGTTAATATGCATTGATTAAGTTACGCTCGATCATCAGGTCATTTATGAAATATAAGAGACCCACTTTGTTTTTATAATTTAAATGTTCGGTCAGTAAATAAAGTTTTTAAAAGAAGACTTTGAAGTTAAGCAAATTAAATAGCAAGTTTGTTGCGTAGAATTCAATACTGAATGAAAGAAGCCACATTCTATTGATTTATATCTAGAAAATGCATTAAGAGATAGTGGGATGTCTATTGAAAATAAACTGTATTTCAACATAATTTATGTATTTATTATCAGGCAGTATTAAGGATGAATATATCGTGTTTTCTCCCGTGGGTTAGACACGTTAATATGACGAAAAACAAAACGCCCTGCTATGCTTTCATTGATTCAAAAGAGCTGTTCAGAGAGGGATAAAAATGGAATTAAATCTGCCAAGTACAGCTCATAAAAGGTGACAGGGAAGATTTTTCAGCTTTGTAACATTTCTAACGTCAAGATCAAAGGACTTCGAAAATTCGTCGTAGTAAATTTGGAAGCTTTATATAATAATTATTAAATGAATCTATGATTTTAGATACTGTTTTTATGGGTTTTATATTTACTTTGTCTTGTTAGTAACGATTGGTAGATTTTACAGATACACTATTTATAAATACCTTCCTTTTTTTTCATAAAAACTAATATTCGAAATAAATTTTGTACACTTGTTTAACTCAACCAAAGTGAAACTATATTTAGTTTGCTCATGATAGTTTCGGTTTTGTTAAAAATAGATCGACAGCATTTACAAAAATTTTCTTTGCAAAACAATGTTGAGTTAGTAAAAAAACTTAAATATTTGTGTTTTAACAATAATTATCTTTCAAGTCTTTTTGCTTGAGGAGTGATTTAAGTTAATAATTTTGAACAAAACAATATTCATTGTTTAATTTACTTGCTAGGAGCAATACATTATTATGATTTGAATTGAGGGGAAAATTTGTAAAACCTGTATCTACTACGATTAATATTTCTAAAAAGTTTAAAAATACGTATATCATCTAAACCTCAAAAATTCAATGCCCTATTATCGACCTTATGACATGTAGGTTTCCTAGGATTCTATCCATAAATCGATGTGGTTATTACATGCCTCTACTACATGAGCTACAATTGTACGGAAATATTCATAAGGTAAGGAATGACGATATCGAATTCTGCTCTGATGAATGTACGCTAGGTTAATCAGAGTTTGAATAATCAAGGTACTATCTTTTTTGTTTAGACTATTGCTCTTTGGAAGTGAGATTAATTATTTTGTGTGAATTTTACTGATAATCATTATAAAAAGGAAACAACGAGCCTAGATCAACTTTCCAGTGTTCCCATGATGATAAGGCGTACATATCCGTTCTAAAACCTGCAATCTTTCCTGCCTGATTCATAACCCATTTTTACCTTGACCAGCAGAATCATGTGATTCTTTCGACCAATGGATGTGGCTATTTAGCCTTGTGTTGTGGAGGAAAATCATTACGTCTCGTCCAGAGGGTTAATCCTCTTGCAGAAGCCATAGATCAATGGACTAGCCATGGATAAGTGGTTAGAAGCCTGAGGGTTAAACTAGTTAAAAATCATGTCAACTGCTGTTTTCCCTGCATTGTAATTATATGTGTTGTGGGGTAAAATAAATATTACGCTACTCAGACATTTCGTGATGCTCAGAGAGTTAAAATAATACTATCTGGTCAGACCGGTGTTAATATACAGTGTCCGCTATTAATAAATAGTATTGAGAGATAATTAAGACACCTTCTGACCGTTTGGAACAGGTTTTTTCATGAGAGGCTGGACGCTACAGGACTACACACAACCAACAGAAAGGTTAACTATGGGTTGAGGGACAGAAATAACGGCGAATGGACTTATAAGTGTGCCTGAAGCTAATCATAGGATTTACGTATTTGTTTTCGATTCAATCTCAGCATACGAACTTGAGCTGCTGAACCAAACTCCATAACCAACTCAATAACAGTCTTCTAAAAAAACCTAGCAGACTTCTGCATGAACCACCCACTCACCAAAGGACCATCGAGCCCCCACAGCCAAAGCGGAAGCCTGGCACAACAGAGAGCAAATTGTTCGTACTACAAGAGTAAATATTCGCTTAGGCAAAAAAGCAGGGAATTGGGGGGGGGAGTGTCGGGGGCCCCTGTCATCGGCAATCGGCAGTGCGTAATTTCGGATGTCGGTGTTGGGGGTGATCGCTTCCAAATCGGATTATCGCCTGCCCGCAGAGGATAAATGGACGGAAGGACTATCCACAAGATCAACGCCACTGTTCCAGATGGGGCTTTTGGGGGAGCCTGTCCTCTCCCTCTAACGTTATTTAGTTTTATGGCTATTCCATATAAATATGGGAAATTACCATAGGATTTGTAACGGTTTAAGCGTGACTATTATATGTGGCTTAGGGTTATATTGATTGTGAAAGAGGAAGATGGGAGTTATTATTTTTGTCTGTTATGGTAAATGCTTTTGTTCGTGTATAAATGGCTGGAATAGTGTTTACATTGTGCTGGTTGTGTTTTGCGGCACAGGTCCATAGACACAAGACAAACAACGTTAAGCAATGGACACATATAAGAAAAGGGGTTTACTGACACAGAAATTAAAGTTAAGCAATGGACACATATATGAAAAGGTTTACTGACACAGAAGTTACCGTTAAGCAATGGACACATATATGAAAAGGTTTACTGACACAGAAGTTACCGTTAAGCAATGGACACATATATGAAAAGGTTTACTGACACAGAAGTTACCGTTAAGAAATGGACACATATATGAAAAGGTTTACAGACACAGAAGTTATTCCTCTAAGGAGAAAGACCCAAGAAAACAGAGCTAAATAATAGAAATCATGACTAGTCATTACACGGTAGCTTATATCTGTGAAACTCTGTATAACATGTCTTTCTCATTGTGTACTTATGAATTTTACATCTCGTTCTTACGCTGTTGGGTAAAATTATATCAATCATAATTCACGGTTTCATTAAGCCTTAAACTATCTAACCTTGTACAGAGAATGAGATCGGCAGGGCATATCATTCCAATGACCGATGAAATGTGTACAGGAAAAGTATATTTATTCAATTCAATTATAGTTGGAACTATAAGAAGACAGAAGCTTCGAAGGATTGACAGTCGACAGTGGCATTTCAAAAATTAAGAACTGGAGAATTGTCAATAAGAAGTCAAGATGGAACAGAATCGCCAAGGTCCACACTGGGATGTAAATCAATGTAGATATAAACTTGTACATGATTTTAAATCTCCTTCAATAGATTAATTAAAATATGATCCCTTTTCATTTAAAAGTAGACAGTAATAGTCAATAGAGTACTGTATAGCTACCCAAAGGCTCATATCAGAGATGGATATCCGCAGACAGACATTTCTTTTTATTATTCCACTCTAGGATATGTCCACCAGCTACGTCAATGTCAACACACATTTAGTTGTAACGTTAAACGTCAGCGTTTATTATCAAGTTGCTATGGGGAGTTATTTTTAGAATTTATAAACTAACCCGACGTAATACGTAAATTTCAATTCCACAACCCGAATGACTCTCAAGTGATGCTTATCAGGATCATGCTGATTATAACCGTTTTGCGATGCTATGAGTTTAAATCAAGTGGCGTTGACCAATAAATTATTGTATTTCAAGTCTGAATTCATTATTTGGAATATTTATTTACGATGTGCTGAAATCATTAAAAAAACAAACGATCTAAAGGACATCACTTTCAGTGTACGTAAAGGAAACACTCAAAAATGATTTAAGATTAGCAAAGAATGCCTTAAAATAATCGAAAACACTGAGAAACTGTACGTAAAAATCACGAAATATACGAAAATGCCAGGACAAAGACACTTAGAAAACAGCTTAGATTTTCATTAAGTACATTGTAATTCACTCGAATAACAGTTAAGAGCCTTGACAACGAAACGTTCACCAACCAACTGTTATATATGATACATCAATTCAGAATTAATTTTTTGGTGTTTTTGCAGGCGAAGTGCTGAAATTGTATCCGAAAAATCGAGCCAAGTGATGTCACGTTCAGAATAACATCAACCTTCTAATGAAATAGACGTAGCATTTGCTCCGTCCATTTCATGTAATTTCTCCGGTTTTTCGATTCAAAGATGTCCCGCGATTGTGGTAAAAATTATTAATCCCAATAAGGAACAAATTACCGATTGATTAGAATGATTATACAGAGTGATTAAAAACACTAGTCAGCGATTCGACTGCCAATCGGCTAAGTTGGTTCGTAAGCGTACATGCTTCAGAGATCTTCCGACAGAAAATCCGTCCACTTTCTCAGTCTATTTCATTGGAAGGTCTGCACTACCCCCTACAATAATGGACCGGACAGCAAGATGTGATGGTATAAGGAAAATAATACGTGTTTTTATAGGGTATGGTTCACCACGTGCTGCAATTACACTAACAACCCTTCTATGCAAACTTTCAACAAAGTTTTGGTACACAGCTATGGGTATTTGTGTCCATTCCTGCTGCAAGAATGTCGCCAGCTCAGCTTTAGATATAGACGTGGTTCCCTGGTCCGTAAGCGTCGCTCTAACTCGTTATACAAATGTTCTATGGGATTTAGGTCTTGACTCTGAGCAGGCCCGCGAAGACGTTTTACATCCATATCTTGATACCACTGCTTGACAGAGGCTGCAACATGACATGAAGCGTTGTCGTCCTGAAAGTAACATTCGGCCATTCCATAATATTGCCAGAGCGTAGGAAGAACCAACTTCATTGTCCAAAATGTTCATGTAGGCATCGGCGTTCAATTTACCACTTGAAACATGCAAAGGTTCCAGACCATACCACGAAAACCACCCCTAACAAGTAGTCGGATTTTATGCAAGTCCTCTGGTGTCCGGTCCATAATTGTAGGGTAGTGTATGTAGAATAACGACATGAAATAAGTTCCACGGCAGAAACACAACCGCCATCTACATTTGGCTTGACAGAATATGTTTCTCATGCAAACCTCTCAGTTCAAATCTAAATCCAAGCGAATAAATAGACCTAGAGTCTCACCTGCACTCTTGCCTCAGACAGTCCCAACCTCTGCGAGAGTTCTTCCCGCATGAAGGCATCGGGGTAGTGCGTCTCGTCGAACAGCCTTTCGAGTTCGTTCAGCTGTTCCAGAGTGAAGTTGGTCCTGGAGCGCCGCTGCTTGACCTTGTGGCTGCTCCCGTGGTCCAGGGACGAGGGAGCACCAGGGTTCGAGGAGGGGCTCTCCCGCTTCTTGGTGTCCTCGTCGTCTTGCCGAGAGGACTCGTCCAGTCTGTCCGCACTGGCGTTGCTGTTGCCGTTGGTGGTGGAGGACCCGTGCTCCGGAGGCAGTTCTTGATGGTGGTGGTGCTGATTGTGGTGGTGATGGTGGCTGTCCGGCTTCACTTCCACGGGGGACTCTGGCTCTGTGGTGGTGGAGACTGATGCAATCGGGGACGATGTGACTGGAAGGGGGAAGATAAAATGGTTTTGAGAGATTGTATTATGGATTACATTTTGCTGATTGTTGAAATGATGCTAGTGTAGATGTTATTTGAGAAATGAGTTGGTATCACATTGAAGGTCACCTTCATTAGCAGCCCAACTTAAAATATCAAATTATAGAAATAATAGAGCTCATGGGCAGCCGTGGCTCAGTGGATTTACCCACTGCGCTAGCAACTTGAAAGTTTAATGCGGCGTAATTTATCCTGGTCTGTCCTGTGTCAATAAAACCTTCCTTGCGTTAATGTCATTAACTGGACGCACATACGTTTGACTATGTTACTTGTTTGTTGTAGCTTGACCCAATATGGTCCTTACACTATAAAATCCAACCAACCAAAAGACCTCATGCCCTTGAATGTGCAATTAGTTGATTTTCTCTATGACAATTTACCGTTAATTTAGGAAACTTGTATTTCAGCTTGTGTGATTCTGAACAAAACATAAGAGTTCAATTCTATTAAAAATGAATTTGGGT
This sequence comes from Metellina segmentata, assembly GCA_947359465.1. Lineage (NCBI taxonomy): Eukaryota > Metazoa > Arthropoda > Arachnida > Araneae > Tetragnathidae > Metellina > Metellina segmentata. Next base: position 91,075,414 of record OX375873.1, on the reverse strand, counting down.
ACAATGTTTAGCAAATATTTCGTTATTGTTCACTCTTTTTTCTAACATTGTAGCATTTTTCTTTTAGACAATCCTTAATTGGTTGCCGATTGGTTCAATATTTTGCAGTTCATAGTAAATTTAAGTTTCATTACACATTTATCAATTATTTCAAGTAATTTTTTGCAGTACGATAAATGTAATAGTGTAGAACAATAATTCTCTCACTAAATTTAAAAAAGTGTACAGTAATTTTGTTAAAAACATCAAACTAATCACAATATATCTTTCACTTTATGTATATTTACTATTAAACCTCTCAGAGGTTCACACGCATATATAATTTTTTCCACTTGTAGTTAACGTACCTGACCAATAGAATCTTTCCTCCGATTATTTCAAACAGTTAATATGATTAGTTATTATGTGTGTCGTTAAATTAGTCGAATGTTTAAAAGCAACACTACTATTCTGAAATCTCGTGAATCTCAGAAGATCAATGAACCAATTTTTGTAGACACTAATTTAACCACTATCATCAAGGGGGAGGCTGCAGCCCATTTGGAACGAAACGAATCAGCAACCGGAGGGATGCGCGTTCGAAACTACATTCGATCAAAGACCGTCATATAAGCGGAGACACGTTAAATCTCTAGTGGCCTTAAATGTCCTAAGTCGGCACGGTGTGGAAATTTGGATGCCAGCTCTGATGCTCACTCGTCATCTGAACGTAGTTCGAAATTACGAGGTGTTACCTACCTTAGGCCTCGAAATAGATTTTTTAATACTGGGGAACCTTGTGCATCTAAGTTTTTAAATTAGGTGCACAGATTATATTTTAGTTACACATTAAAAAAAACCGAACTATAAGAGTATTAATGTAGTGTAAACTATTTTATTAGTTGTTTATATTGATTTTCGTAGTAGATAGTAAATAAAAATATTTAAAAATCGAAATTCTCCCTTCTCCGGCGTATGGCTGTCGCGACAGTCACTTCAACCGAGTCATCAGGAAAATGTTTCGATCATCGGAAAGTTCTGTTGGCAGTGACACAAGTAAACCTTCCTCCTGTGTATATACCCGTTACGGTTCATCGATTTTGTTTTAGCATAGTGTGTAATTAGGAATTTTAATTACGTTCCTTTAGAGCGAGAGAGGTCGATACTAATATTTTGTTCCAAGCATCAAAATAAGATAAAACACGTTCCCTCCTTTCCCCTTTTTTTTTAACGTTAGGTGCATTGCGTGCACCTAGCGGGAAAAAATTAGGTGCACAATTTTATTTTTATGTGCACAGTGCACCTGGGTATTTCGAGCCCTGACCTACCTACTTAATAGCATCGATCAGATGGAACCGGATCGTCGTGGCTCAGTGGATATGTCCTCTGCCTTATCAGCTTGAGAGTTGCATTCGGAGCAGGCTCGATTCCTGCCTGGGTGAATTTCTCTCTTCTGTCAGTAAAATTTTCCTCGTATGGCTATAACTTTATTCCCTCAGGGCACATCTTTGTTGGGTACAGGCACCAAAACCACTAGGTACCTGATTGATCTTATTCCTTTCAATTTTTATCCTTGTTTAACCTTCTGCCTTTTCTTCCTCATTGTGTTGTCTGCCGTGCTTGGCTCAGTTTGGCCAAATATGGCCCTTGCGCCATAAAACACCCAAACTATCAACCATTACTTGATGTTGTCTGCCTTGCGTCTGACGTAGCCTGCCCGAACACAGTCCTCATACCCTAAAACCCTCCCTCCCAGCATCGAAGCCATCAACGCCCCAAAATAAAAATCTCTAAACGAATCACTTAGCCAATGTTCATCACCATTCATCCTCATTTTTAAAAACCAAACAAAAACTCGTAAACGGATATATTAGTGTAATGACAAACGCCACCCACTTTGCCAAGAAGCGAAATCATTTACTAAACGACACTCACCCACCGGCATTGGAAACGCTTTAAACAAGGCACTACAACCCATTACGCCCTTCGCCTTTCAGCGAAAAAGGGCTTTTCCCCCGGCATTAGCGTCAAGTGCCCTCAATATGACAGCCCCAGAATATATAGAGGAGTGGTACGTCATTTTCTGTTGGCCCAGAGATGTAAATTCGTCAGTGTTTTGACGTTGAGCCCCTGAAATGAGATCCCCTTCCCAGGAAGCACTTGGGGCTGTCTGATCGGGAGAGCACGTACTGGTGATGTTCCAGATCGCTTGCTTTTCGACTGTATGGTTGGAGCACCGGATCATCACTCATGTGCAGTCGATTGGCCTGATAGCAGATTCGCGAAAAAATTACTGAGTTCCTCGTGAAAAAAAATCTTAAGGGGAGGAAGTTAATTTCCTTACGATGACGTCAGTCTGGGGTTCGTGAATTCAGGTTTCATGCTAAGGATGTCATTTCTTGAGTACCGGAGTGGCTCAATGGCTTTGCCCAAGTAACCTACGATCTGTAGTTCTATTGCTGTTACTTACCTCGGTGTATATCTCTCTTTTGCATCAGTAAAACATATCGTTGTCTGTGTATGTCAATACCTCGATGTTTGTTTTGTGTTTTGCACAGCCTGACCAAAAAAGCAACCAACATTAAGGCTGGAAATCCTCGCCCCTAATATTTTTATGGGTAGTACCGGACACCAAAGCGTTATCGATAAATATCACAAATAATGTGATGTAGGTCTGATAGTTGATGCGCTTGAATTCAAATTTTATCCCAGAAATGACTTCTATTGAGATCGGCTCTTTTTTTTTTTGCCCACCGCCCAAACTGTTAATTGTAGGCTAAGCAAGTTCGAATTCTAAAAATTACCTGGATGTATTTTTCTTTTGTATGAAAGAAACTATCTTTGTATGTTTATATCTAGTACTTGAAGTTGACTGTCTTGTGTTTGAAATGGCTTAACCAAATATGGCCCTTCATAACGACTAACCCACCTAAGGGCTAGAATTCACTTACCATAATATTTGTATAGCTAGGACAGGACACCCCAAACATTATCGATACATATTACAAAAATATTCGTAATATTAGTAACAATAGGAGTGAACAAAATAAGTTGTGTTTAAACGAAATCCAGTATGATCATCCATTAACTTTCTCATGGTAGCACCAATGAGTGGTGCTAACTCGAAAAATCTAATTAAATCCAATTGAGCTCCAATAGAATATCTTATTTACAACTGTGAATATCGAAGTTTTACAATTGCGCTTTATACAACAGGACTGGAACCTATCTAGCTCTATTGGGATACCAGAGACAAAATGATGATATGAGCCCCCTATATTTGCTATAGGAACTACAATTACATTATATGTAGGATGAGGTTGGGCAAAGACAGTTGAGTATCATGCCAAATTACGAAAAGATTAAAAAGACGTCGCCAGAATACTAGCACCCTCTGTTATTTTGTCTAATAGGAAAAACTCATTTAAGGATTCAAAGTTACCGAAGTCATAGCAATGCATTTCGAGAATATAAGATTGACAGTGGCTTAAAAAAGCTTCTTTTCTCATTCAAACATTAATTGCAATAGTTTGGTTGTTTTCGGGTTTTATGGCGCAAGGGCCATATTTGGCCAAACTGCACTAAACACAATTCAGAAAACACAACGAGGGAGAAAAAAGCCAAGAGAGGTGAGAATAGAAATGAAAGGAAGGAACTTTCACTCGGGTAACTCTGGGTTGTGATGCCGTACACAACTAAAGAAGATGTGCCGCTCAGGGTTTGATTGAAATCGAATTCGACTTATGACACACTTTTTCTGTAAAGCTTAATGTAGGCTTCAGTGATGTTTCTGCGGCTGAAAGCGTTCCCTGTATGTACACGGATCATGATGTCAGTTGACTCGTTTAGCAAATTCAATGCTTCGCAAATACAAATTCCAAAGAATGAATTGCGAATCGACATATGAGTATTGATTAGTCAATATCACCATTTAGACCAAACACCAATCAATTACCTACCAAATGACGATAAATTACATTTTAAGGTAAAACATATCACGAGAGAGCATAGCTGAAGTAAAATCTTCGTATTCCGTCTTGTTTGCTTGCATCAAAAATTCCTTCCATACCATCCTAATACAGCAATCAGCGATTACCAAGAAGCACAGCAAACCAATACGTCTTCCATCAATCCTTAAAGGAATAAAAAGCGCAGAGAAAGAAAACCACGAGACACATCACCCATTTAAGCTCCAAGACAAATCACCAGCAGCGGAAACCCCGAATCCAACCCTCCTTTATGACACGATGGGAAAAACCAGGAGTGGAAAAAAGTTAAATCGGGTTACCACTTCACAAGAAGCCCCAAAACATCCCGAAGTTGATAGATACAAAAGCCGCCGCGGTTGCTTGGATGGCGGTTTGATGGGCAACTGCGATGAGATGCTTCCTCAGAATGACCGGCCAACAAATCCGGGAATGGATGAAGTGAACCAGTCGCCGGATGATGAAATTTAGGTCCGGACGTGTGGCAACGGTTTTTTGTTTACTTATTTATACGCTTGTGTGTTGGAGGGTTTATTTTCTTGTTCCTTTCTGTTGGTGTGGCAGAAGGCGATAAAGTGGTTGGGTTAATGTCGCCAGAGCTCCGGATAATTCGTTTGCTTTCCTTTCGCAGTCGGATGTTGTGGAGCAAAGTAAAATGTTTTCCATTACAGTTTGCGTTTGTGCGCGGGCGTTAATCTTGCGAGTGAAGAAGCGATTTCTTTTCGTTATGGGCGGCTGGGATTTTTATGGGCGTCTTTTAATAAAGTGATTCGGGGTTCCACCGAAGAACATGAATTAGACGTGGCAAATTGGTTCCGGGAAAGTGCTTCGGATGCTCCGGAAAGTTTTTCTTTCCGTTCTGGAAAGGGATCGCTAAATGATGACAAATGAAGTGTGCTTACGTAGTGATTAGACTGCAGTCGAGCAAAAGTAATATAAATTAGGTTTCAATAGGCAAATGCAGGGTTTCTTACAACTTGTATGCTCGAATGAGAACAAGTATTAATGACAGTGTGGCTCAGTGAGTTTGCCCACTGATTAAATAATCTGCAAGTTCGAAGCAGCATATTTGATACCCTATTGAATGTTTTCTCTTCTACTGTCAGTAAACTTTTTCTTGTGGTGCATTTCCTTTGACTTGACGTTGTTCGACGCAATTTGGCCAAATATAGTCCTTGCGCCATAACATCCAACCAATCTGTTCATAATAGAGGATTGAACGTAAAAAATACACACAAAATTGATATAAATAAGCATTTTTTTTTAAATTTTGGGAAATAGCAAAATATTGCGTAATTATGCATGGATTAATAAAGGTTTAAATTGTAACTAAGATAAACTAACTGATATTTATAATACAGAAGCAAATGACTTCTAAGTATCTGATGGACAACTAGGCTCAGTGGGTATATGCACAACACGATAGCAACCTGCAAGTTGTATGTGGCGATAGATTTCTGCCATGGTGCTATTCCTCAATGGGTGTATGTCTCTCTTCACTGTCAGGAAAAATTTCATTCTGTGTATGTCTATTACTTGATATTGTGTATCTTGTGCCTGGCTCAGTATGACATATTTTTCAAAAATATCACTCCAATGTAGGGAATAGAAAACAATTTTGGAAAGTATTTGCAAATTGAGAACATAAATATTCATCAAGTATCAAATTTCACATTATTTCATTAATTTTATTAAGTTATTCAAATGAATTTTAGTTGTTTTATAAACTTTGCGTATAACATTCTTTAATCTGCATTTTTATTTTGTTTCATTCATTGGATATTGATATGTTTCTGACAATAATATTAAAATGTATCACATACTTTTCACCACACACACACTACTGAAATCTTTCTTTTGTAGTAAATACATAATCAAAGAGATTAAAAGGCAGTTAAAGAATTTGATGAGCCATTCAGAGGATCGAATGTTGCTGTGTTACTAATTCTAACCCTGGAATTTAAATTGATTTATAAATGAAAAATGGGTGCCAGGAAGGCTATAGGAAAATATTAAGTACAAGTGGGCCTGCCCCCTGCTCGCCAACCCTCGGAGGATTGCTTCGCTCGCATCAATGAAGACATGTGTCCTAGCAGAAGGAATTGTTTACAAAATATGATGTTCCAAAAAAATATTTTTCAAATCTAAATTTTTGTGCTGTTTTTTAGGTAAGATATATACAGTACCTATAGAATCAGAATTCAAATGAAAACTTTGAGCAAATTTTGACTCGAAATGTGAGCGCTGATTTGGAAATTGAATACCCAGCATGTTGCTTGTGCGTACATTTACCCCTACACTCGAGCCACCCACGATTTTGCATTGAGTTCGTTGTCGAAAGTTGTAGTGCAAGCGTCTTGTTGAACTATAATTGTTGACCCTGAAAAGGACCGTTTTTTTAAATGGCCCTGAAAAGATCCTCCGCTTTCTTTGATTTCTATTATTAACTGCAACAGCTAAACTAAAATTCACTTTTTTTTCAATAAAATTTCATCCGATAACGCTATAAATTCAATTGAAGCGCGGGGCTTCGTGATAAACAAACAATCGTACAGTGTTGCCAAAACGCTATAACAAATAACGTCTTTTTTGCGTGCCACGTAAGAGAATTATATATATAGATAATTTTTAATCAAATGTGCCCATTTCCCCAACATTTCAGACATAAGATTTTCTTTAGATACTTAAACCAGGGAAACGCAGACTTAATAAAGATAAATGAATGAATAACGTTAATACAATGGGGATTATGGAACCACATTTATTCACGTACCACTTAAAAAAATCGTGTAATAATAAAAGTAGTAAAATAATTAAAGGCAATGAATTTTAGATACATTTAGGCATTCAAATTTAGCTTAAAATCACTAAGACACCTTTACAAATGTATATGTTGTCTCTGACTATATTAAATGAAATTTATTTCTTATAAGGTTAATACGTAACTCCAATTCATTATATTAGTTGAATGTAAATGATAAAGGTTAGTACCTGTGTCATTAGCGCGTCCCATATAATTCATGGATGATGTTAGCATCAATGCGCAATTCAGTGTTTTCATATAATACTGTAGAAGTTCTAAGCACATGTTTTGTAACCAAATTGAAAGTAAAGAGGAATTGAGTGCTTAAAACTCTAAAATTATTTGAATAAACAAGTTAAAAACGTGGTGACTAGAACTAATCGATTTTTTGTCATTGAGAAATTTAAGGATGAAGATATATTTTAGTCTTAAAATTGATAAACAAACCTCTTAAAAGCACATTTAGCACTAGGAAATGTTTTAAATATAGCTGATAGCATTAATAGCAAATTATTAAAAATTATCGAACCTTTAAATAAATTACACAATAAATCGATTTATATCAAATTAGAAACACTGACGAATTTTTGTATCTTACACTAATATATATATATATATATATATATATATATATATATATATATATATATATATATATATATATATATATATATATATATATACCAAGGTAGAGATATAGATAAAGATATGGTTGGTACATATAATTAAATATATAGTATCCTTTTTACAACTGAATATCTTTTTCGTTATATTCGTCTCAATAGAATCCAACGGCAATTTTAGAACATATATTTATCACAATACTGTCTTACCATTCTAAGAAATTAAGTATTTAGTAACACAGGAAGAATTAAAAAAACTAATATATTGTTAAATGCATTGTCATATCAGGAATCTCGAAATTCTTTTCATATGCTTTACTATTTGTATGTCTGAGCTAGCACCACATTTAATGTATGTTGTACGCTAACTTATATGTCCACGATTTTCAACCAAGTGCATCAAGATTGGTATTAATGTGCCTTAGGGACGGTTAAACGATTTAAATTCTGTCAGGTTTATTTCAGTTTAACGGCTTGATTTTGAATTTTTTTAAACAGTACATAGTTCAAGCAATAATAAAATAGTATTAAGTAAAATACAAATAATATTAAGTTATACGTGTATAAATAATTTTAAGTACGGTCTTTTTTTTTTATTAAAATGCATCATAAATAAATTATTTCACAAATATTTGTAATTAGTCATTTTGGTGCAAATTTCGTCAGTAGTTTAATTTTGTGCTTATGAATTCATCAAAATTATACCTATTTTTTGTTAGATTGGCAAAAGAATATAATCTAATTGCCGATGTGCCTGCCACAGAATTTTAGCTATTAGTTTATGCATGCCAAGAGAAGGAAAAGATTAAAAATCGCGGTTATAACTGAAGTGTTGATTGTTTTTTAACGAAATATTCAAGAATTTTTTTTAATTTATCAGTATTATTACTTCAGTTTCAAAGTATTTTTTGGACGTTACCCCTCCCGATGGATGTTTCGACGAAAACTGACCGGTTCTTGATGGACGATACATCTTGTTATTTGAAGTAAACTGACCAGATCTTGTTCTTGTTGTCACGAAAAAAACTGCAATGACTAAATTACGAGATATCTCATTAGCAAAATTGGTCTAATCTAGATAGACGAGATACCTCGTCAAAACTTCTTGGAGGATTATTACTCCTAATTAAAAATACAGTTTTTGGACTTCTACCTTCTACATATGTAACTGCATGGTAAAAATAAGACCGTAAGCACTTGACACCCATTCAGCCTCTTACTTTCCCTTTTATTTCCATAATCTCATCTTAAAAATAAAACCTTAGAAAGATGTGAATCAAAACAAGCAGAAGGAAATAAAGCGTAGAATACTGTTCTCCAAAGCGTAGACGCAAGCACCTATATACGCCCTCACCTGTCTATAAAACATATCTTTGACCGTCCCGAAAGCGGGGAATCAAATAAATACACAGCGAAAGAACAAGAGGAAAAACAACTAAACCCCGGTCAAATCACGTGGTAGCCGCAGGCACGTTCTACTCAACGCAAAACCAAATAATGATAAAAAAAAACGTACCCTCGCACGTGCTGCATCCCATAAATTACAAGACGGAAATAGGGGAGGGTGTTTTCCACCCCCCTGCGACCATGAAAAGACGAAGGGAGGGGAGGCCCAAAAAAAATTACAACTCGTGGTGCCAAAAAATTCCGGCACTTAGGACCGCTCCATGTGCGAAGTTTGAAAGCCCTAATGCAATTATTGACCATGCAACATTGATGAAGGTAAGCGCACCTTTCATACATTTATCCGGTTTTATTCCGGCAGCTATGAGGTACACTCTTCCTATATGCTCTATCCGGCCGCCCGGGCGAGCGCGGTGGGTTTTTATATTACGGTTTTCCCGGACTGCCGCCAGTAGTATTTTTAAATTCGTAAAAACAGCCCGCCGCCACGTTAGGCTTAGTGTTTGACACGTAAGCTTTGAGGTTGGAGGCTTTTATAGATACAGGGGAATTTTTTTTGCTGCTTTTGGTTTTCTTTTTCTTTTTTATATTTGTTTGGGAGGCTTGTGTTGTCTTTGTGCGTGCGTATGTGTCCTTAAACGCGTTTTATCTCCCTTGGTCCGGGAATCCGTCTGCCTCCTGGAATTCGGAGAATATGGGAATCATGAACTTGCAGAGTAGGGGAATCTGGAAATCATGAAGTTTTGTGCGTAGCTTCGGTTGATTGTTTTTCTCTTCCAACTTGATTCCTTTTGTTCCGTTGAGATGTCAGAATATACGAGGCTCGCTCTTTCGAATGGTAGATACCACTTTTATTCAGGAAACAAATCATCCTAGAAATTCTTAGATTTAATGGATTAATATTATGCTGAGACCATTTTCATGACCATGTTCACGCAGATAAGATATAATAAAACTTAATTCCTCAAAGCATTTTTTTAGAAAGGAATTGCCTAGAAATCATATATATAACCTTGGTAACCTGAATCAAAACTTCAAGCTTTAATAAAATTAGAGTTCAAAGTTTAAAAAAAAAATAAAATAAGAATTTTTGGGGTATTTGATTGGATAACATACATATCGATCTATAATGGCTTATGAAAGTTTTTTTTTTGTACACAAAGCCAAATTGTCAAGAAGAAAATACTTCCTGATAAGAACTAATTCGATGTACCATCGTTTAGACGATGTATGGTTTCAGTTTTTTACAAAAAGCTAAAATTGCATTCGAGTACCATGCCAAGCTGCGCCATAAGTTAGGAAACAAGTCACCAAAACACTAGCGCCCTCAATATTTAGATTTTCAGAAAAACTTTCTGAGATATTCAATTAATTGGAATCAATATTTGTTCGATAAGCCTTAATCTTGTTAATAAACTAAAGGTACGAAATATTACATGAAAAATAGAATACACCTATGAAAAACCATGATATAATTGTTAAAAAATGAGGGAATTAGTTTTATTTACTCTGCCCTCCAAAAGTTGATGTACAGGGTTTTTTTCTAAACTCACCATTAAAAAAATTGCAGTAACAATAATATTCATAGTTTATATGAATGATAGTAACGAACTTTAAGAATACTTATGCAAAAAACGATAGTCACCACTTTTATTTTAAAGAAATGTACACTTTATAAAAATGTGCAAAAATCAAATATTCATAACTTCGTGTGTAAGTTTTGCATATGATTGTTGATCTTCAGTTGTTGTTGGCAATTTCGTTGACAATATCCATGAGTGTCTAGCAATGTCTAGGAGAAGTCGTTTACCCGATTCGTTAAGGTGGCTGTCGGTAGGATGGATGGAAATGGGGTTATCACAAGATGCTGCTGCTAGACGCCTCAATGTGTCTCTCAGTATGGTCCAACGACTCTGAGATCAGTTTTAATCCGAAGATTTTGTGTCTAGAAGACATGTTCCAGGCCGAACACGAGTTTCAACACCTGCGGGAGACCGTTTTCTAGTTATTTCTGTCTGAAGGAGTAGAAGCACTACTGTGCCTCAGCTCGTTGCAGAGCATTTTGTCGCATCAGGAACAAGAATCTCCGCTACTACGGTGCGAAGACAACTTCACAATGCAGATCTCTATGAAAGACTACCATTTGTATGTCCCCGCCTGAACCGACGCCATAGAAGTGCCTGTTTATGTTGGGCAAGAGAACGCGTTTCCTGGACCAGACAGCAAAAGGGTTCTGTACTCTTCACCGACGAGTCCAGGTTCACACTGGAGAACGATTCAGAGCGTCTGCTGTTCTAGAGGGAACAACGCACCAGGTACAACCCATCCAACTGTTGAAAGATACAGTTACAGAGGTGGTGGAATCATGGTTTGGGTTGGGATCTCTCTCGGTGGTCACACTGACCAGCATGCGTTCCATGGAGTATCTCTGAGTGGTGTGAGATATCGGGATAAGATCCTTGATCCATTTGTCTGCCCATATGTCACTGCTATTGGTAATGGTTTCATTCTTATGGATGGTAATGCTAGACCTCACAGAGCTGTGCTTGTTGAGGAATATCGAGGGTCACGGTTTGGAGCGAATGGAATCGCCAGCTCAACCTGCAGACCTTAATCCAATAGATCATGATGTTTGGGACTGCCTTGGCAGACTTGTTGCTGCTTTACATCCTCCTCCAAGGTCGGTACATGAGCTGGAACAAGGGTTACTCCGTGTCTGGTCTTCGCTTCCCATTTCGGTGTCCGAAAACATAATTGGCAGCATGGAAAGTCGTTGCCGTCAATGCATTGCAGTTAGGGGTGGACACATTCCTTTTTAGAACCTATTTTTTAATGATTCTACGACATTTTTCCACATAAACCTGTGATGTACTGTTTTCTCCAAGAATGGACTTTTCTGCCAAGAGTGCTTTTTTTGTTGAAAATCATGTTTGCATTGACCGTACATAAATTTCTAGGTCGCATTCAATAAAGAACTGTTTAATGCACATTTCCTCCAAATTTCTTGTTTCTATGTTCATTCATTTTCAAATTAGACAAAAAAAAACATCTTGTACTTTAACTTTTGGAAGGCAGTGTATTACACTAGACTGGGGAGAATACTTTTGCATACTGTTTATCTATAGTGATAGTGCAAAATATTGTTTTTTAAAAGTCATATGATAATTATCACTTGTTAAGGGCAAGTATTCTATATATGTGTGTTAATTTGCTTTTAAGTGATGTAAAATGGAATACATTTTTAATGTTTTATTCATCTATCACTTCTGTATGGTTTCCAATCTTCAAGCAAAAGAAAGATTAGGGTTTTTTAGGGAATTGTCAAAGCATTTCATGCTTTTATATCGATAAAATTTAATATACAGATCACTGTAGAGAGAGTAGTATACAAGTGAAGAAAGATTGTGTATTTATTTGGGTGAATACGAACGCTAGGTTTAAGTCTAAAGGTCTCAAAAACATCAATTTTTAGCGAACATTTATAGGATATGCTCATGATTTTTAGTGACACTTGACCTTGGACAGGTATAATTGGCCTCGGTTTTTCAATGCAGATGAAGTAAACTATGCAGTGTTGCACAAATTGAGGCATACAAATTTATTTTTGAACTTAAGGCAAATGTTAAGGTTTCTGAGGGCCCTAAAAACTAAGACGAAAAACAGGCTTTTTAAAGCTTTTAATTGCCTGTGGAAAAACTATGTTCTGATACTTTGGTTTATCACCTTCCCTTTTTTCCATTGTTTCAGGCGAAAAGTACGTCGTCCCCTAACTCTACCTTAAGTGCTCAAAATATGTCTCATTCTCCTAGAATGAGACATATTTGAACACTCAAGTCACGTCATTTTCCGAAGCTGAAAGCCGCAAAGATCCCGAGATGAGTGTGGACTCAACGCCGAAGTAAAAATGATCTTTTCCACAGACCGAAACACATCGAAGAGGCTCTAGACCGCCAAAACCTTACATCGCAGTGCCTGCCTTCATTCTCTTCACCAACACTTTACCAAACGTCGCACACTCCGACATCCTGAGCCCCGTCAACACACGTTTCATTCTCGCAAGTCCCATATATATGCAGACAATTCAAAACACTAACTTCGGGACACGAAAGGGGAAAGTCGATAGGCGCCTTCGAATTTTCAAGCACCCGGTTTTGATGCGGAAATGCGTGAATTCGCCCGACGCTGTCGTATCAAATTCAAATTCAACCGAGGCCCCCGCAAACGTCATAATAACGTATTTCTATCCGGATTTGCCCGACCCCCGTTGCCACGAAAGATGCAAAATCCTGCCAGGTTTAGGGAGGCAGAGTAGTGCCTGAGATGACAGTCGGGAGACAAAGGGGGTTAGGGAATGCAACGGGGTCGCGAAGAGGGATGAATTTGGGTGACATAATCGAGACGGACAGACAACGGTTTTGACGTTCCCTTATCCACTGCGATCTGGCTGTGGAAAGCAGTGTGAAGGTCCAGAAGACGTGTGGCCTTTGTTGCGATGCCTACTGTTGACATGCCTGGACTGGCGAATTAAGTTAAGAATTGAGGATAAATACTTCCTGGGTGCTTTCTTGGCTTTTGTTTGACTCACAGAGATGTTAATTTTACAGGAGTAGGAGCTAATGGCTGGCATTCCATAGTGACATTGGTATTGGTAGTATTGGTAGTACAGATGATTGGTAGACAGATGACATTGGTAGTATTGCCAGAACTCCTACAGCACAAAAACGGGCTTTCTTAACCTTTAAAAACAAAACAAAGAAAATGTATCTAATGATCAATTAAATAAAACCAAATATAGGTAAGTGAGGGAGGGATAGCGCACTTTAAAAAAATGGGGTTCTGTGAATTCAAGAAACTAAATGCCTGAAATCTTTTTTTTGAACTCAAAAATAGATTATTAAAGTAAAAGCATACGCAGATTATTGAAGTATGGAAATGATGTTTCTTGAAGAAAGAATTCGTTTCCTAAAAACTTGAAAAGAGCTTGTCATATCGCTTTGTTTACGTTAAGGTTGGAGGTAAGATGGTGCACTTTTGGAAACTCATTCCATGAATAAATAATATAATTTTTTAATGAAATGATGAATTAATAGCAGGTTTACTTCTTTAGTGTCTTCTTGTAATTTCCGCCAGACATTACAATTTGCTTTCGTTTGACTAATAGAGATATTAATTTTATAGGAGTAGGAGCTAATGGCTGGCTTTGACAGATGACATTGATAGTATTGCCGAACTCCTATAGCACAAAAACTGGATTTCTTAACCTTTAAAAACAAAGCAAAGACAACGTATCTGATGATCAATGAAATAAAAACCAAATATAGGTAAGTGAGGGAGGTATGGCGCACTTAAAAAATGGGTTTCTGTGAATTCAAGAAACTAAATGTCTGAAATATTTTTTTAATTCAAAAGTAGAATATTTAAGTAAAAGTAAACTGTTGAAGTATGGAAATAATGTTTATTGAAGAAAGAAAGAATTCGCTTCCAAAAAATTTGAAAAAGATTGCCTTATCACTTGTTTACGTTAAGGTTGGAGGAAAGATGGTGCACTTTTGGAAACTCATTCCATGAATAAATAATATAAATTTTAAATTAACTGATGAATAAATAGTAGGTTTACTCCTTTAATGTCTTCTTGCACTTTTTCTTTCAATCATTACAATTTGTTTTCAGATAAGGATTAACTTCCACTGAGCTCAAATTTTCAATTTACACACTCAATACAATCACATATTTTCTGTGTAGAACTATAATATTTCCAACATGAAGTGTATTTGTTAGAGTACACTTCATATGAATATTTGTGAGTTATTGATTCATCTTAAGTTACCATAATTACTATTATGACGTATTACATATAGACTATTTCCTCATCCTGTAGTAATACATATATATATTGATTGTACAAATTTCAATAAAAATGGCTTTTGATAAAAAAACATGTAAGTATTGAGGGTAATAATGTAATGATGTGGGTATACATATTTCTCATTACGTGAAAAAGTTTAAAGAAACCTCATAAATAACTAACTTATTTAAATGTTTCGATAAGAAAACGCACATCAGTTATGTGAGTGGAATTAAATTGTATGAGAGAAAATGCTATCATAATCCTTAATAAATTAATTATTGAATATTGTTATTATTATCAAATATTTAAATATAATCTAAACATAATTAATGAATTATTCGAAAATCTATTCCCTTGACTAATCAAACTGATATACTCGCCTGTTACTATTATTGTTCTTATATTTCAAATACATGTTTCCCAAACGTTCTGAGAATGCTAATAGAAACCTTGACTTGGAATTGAATTGAACAAAAAAGACTATTTTAATCACATAAATTCAAACATATGATGCACTTAAAAGTGTCCATGTTTTTAATCGTCTACAACATAAAAAATGGTACAAATTGGACCACCCCATGTATATTTAAGTAATTATTAATTTGTTTTGCATTCATTAAAAAAGTCCTTTATGGTTTGAAAAAAAACTGTAATAATACAAAACTACAATATATTGGTAGTGGTTCTAATTTGTTGAAGCTAAAATTATTTTACGTGTGGGCAGTTTATGAAATAAAATTAGGTAAAATTTAGTAAGGTCATTCCTTATTTTCAGTCATATTTGTTCTTAAACCTTTTGACTACGGCTATAGATATAACAAGCACGATTCTTTCTTCGCATGATTCTTATAACTTTCAAGGTACAACTGCTGTAACAGCAGTCTAAATTGTGTCTTGGCGCGGTGATGGTACCGGCCGTAGTCTAAAGGTAAATAACGTGCTTCGTTTCCACAGGTTACTTGATATTTATAACCGTCAACTATTGTAGGATATATTTAGCGCAAGTAACCACTATTTTATGGAAATAAACAACCCGATTTGAAGTCCAATTTTACATTCTCGTGTGTTTTTTGAAAGGGCTGCAATATATGCTTTCACAATACAGCTATCAATTATATTTTCCTTGAGTGTAACCTATTATATTTACAAAGGAAGATTATCCAATCTCACACTGAAAGCTAGAAAATTAAGAAATGTGTTAAATAACAAACTGATTTAGCAACTGGATTTATTTATTGAAGGTAATTCTTTTGCGTACCTATTTACAAGCATTTACTACCAGTTACAAGAACCTACGATTTAAAGGGATCCTGTAGCACTACGAACATTCATCTCAAGACTGGGATTCGTATCTACTGCCTGTGGAACCAAGGGGCAGTAAATTGAAAACATTTTAATTGCATGTGAAGTGTAATGGGAAAGCTCACTCGGCGTGGGGATAAAAACATTAAGTTTCTGAAAATAAAAAAATAAAAACTGTAATTATTCAAAAGAGTATTTTTATAAATTATTCCATATTTCCGACGCAGAGAACATTGTTGCATCATGGAACCAATTCTTCCAAGTGACTTCTATTTTCTTTCAAACAAGAGAGGTGCTTGCAACTATACTGGATAGCTCAAAACTATAGCACTGGCCAGCGATCTGCTAAATGCTACATGCAATGCTATTCAACTAAAACTATTTATAAGTAGGTTATTGCAAATTCACTAGCAATTTAATTGCTTGAGTAATTTTCCATTTTTGTCTTGCATGCGGACTGAATTCTAGATTCAAGGAAACTTGTATTAAAACGTGAGATGGCTTTGAGTAATTCCATTTCTTATGCAGGGGAATCATAACCAGATATTTTCCGTGATTATAAACTGCCTAATCGATTACTGCCAAACCGTCCCCGTCCTTACTGCAATGGGTTAGTTAAAAACGTGAATATGATTACTATTAGTTTCGGAAAGAAAGTCGTTTTTCGAAGTCGTCGAAGATAAAGGATGAATTTGGTTAGTTGATTGCTACAAAACCATCTCCCTTTGCGTTACTTCAATTTCAGTGTTGGTATTATAGAGCTTGTTTTTCCCGTTAGTCTTGTTTTTCGCGCAAATTTTTTATTATATATTCTGTAAGTAAGAACATCTCTACTATACTACGATTAAACCGAAGTCCTTCTGACCATTAATCAAGCAACAGAACCTTTCAAATTCTGATAACAAATCAACCATGCCCTCTTACTGATTGATTCTGCCTTATCAAGTTTTACCGATTTAATAATTGATGAGGAAAGCAACAGTGTATTATATGATAAGGGGCTTGAAAACCAACACCTTTCTCTAAAGCATTACTTTAATGGCTAGTTACAAATGTGGTTATCTTTTCTATGTTCCAGTTATTCCGACTCTGCAAGTAGTTTGAATTAGTTCGAACATTAACTAAACAGGAATCTTTCAATTAATCAAAAACGAAAGGACCATATTCTCCAAATTACACTGATTAGAATAAATAAGCTCTATATTGTGAAGAGAGTATGCCCTGTAACACTGAGATAGTCTTGAACTTCACTTAGATCTTAAAAAACACGACTTCGTTCGCTTGGTGGGAGTCTGTTAATTTTATTGTCCATTGAAGGAAATGGGGGTGATGATATTGTGTTTGCTATCATCAAATTCTTATATTGGTTCAGCTCCTTAGAGTTATCCCCTACCGTGATTGATAAGCTTAATCTTCCTAATTAGGATACAACGCTTCAATAGCTTATCCAACAGGAGTTCTCGTATGGTTCAAAGAGGATTTTCCAGTTAAGGGCACCACAATGAATACGACAGGAACAATAAACACAATTTTAGTTTTCTCTCGAAAGAAAAGTTGGGAAATATCGACATCAATGAAAACTTCTTGAGAAAAGTAGACCCTTCGAGAGGTTTAGCAGTGATCATCTCGTTCATTAAGGTATGACTGATATTGCTAATGACGAGATACTTCGTCATAAAGATATTGCCGATATTTTTTTTATGACGACAAGATCAAAATCTGGTCAGTTTTTCAAGTGACGAGATATCTCGTCTATCGAAATTTGATCAGTTTCGCTAATGACGAGATACATCGTTGAGACAACTACCAGGAGACTTTATATATTACCACTTGAATACAAAACTAAGTAACTCCCTTTTTGGTTTTTATTTACCAATAAAGCTTTAGTGATCAAAAGTTACCTAGTTGCATGGAATCCCGTATATAATCTTAGATTTACTGATTTAACATAAAATAGCCATTTTTCGAGTTACATAACGTCATTTGATGGCAAGAGTTATGTATTATTAAACCACATAAAAAAATTGAGCCGTTTAATTTGCGATTTAATCTACTTTTCTTTCGCGGTAACCCTGTTGGAAGAATAACGGATTTGCAACCGAAGGATCGCGAGTTCTGAACTCGATAAAAAAAAGGATCGTCGTGTACGAGGGAGCTGGTGCACCTTAAATCTAACGTGGCTTCAAATGGCCTAATGTTGGCGTGGTGAGGACGTTATGAGTGTGGGGTGCCAGCTCAGGTATTGACATTGTATCGGACTGTGTTTCGCAGCTATGAAATGTCCTCGGATCTTTAGCTTCTGGTTTGATCCCGGACCGTCACCGATAGTCCGTTTCTCTAAATGTTATGTTTACTTACATGTCCGTTATGTTTACTTAAATTAAACTACTTATCTACCACCTTTTTAACGCATGTGGTAATTATTTTGGTGTGTCATTGTTTAGTTTACACTAACATTTTGGGACAGCGCGTATTATTTCTTATAAACAATCAAGTGGGTTAAAAGTGCACAAAATCACAGGAATTACATTGCATTATTCAGATTTTAGCGCTTTGAGTCAACATTCAATAGTAATGATTTCAAATATCGATATCGATACCGCAATAAAACTCCCTTAATAAATTGGTAAAAGAACCAAAACGTCAACATTCTACAAGGACTACTTACATCGATCAAATACACATAGCCACCGAATCCCAATGAATCGAGGTCGAGAAAAACATTCAAGACCTTGACCCCATTATGCTCAAATTTAATAAATACAATAACATCATTTGCAGTGAGACGCTTTGTACAGCCTCCGTCCCTGATGTAATATGAGTTCGAGTCTAACCCAAGAGGAGCGGGAGGATATAGGAAAAAAGAAAGTATGTCAAATCCGATAACATAAATTGTGCATCAACAATGTCTAACAAAAGAACCGGGAAGGCAGGGAAGAAAAAAATCACCACACTGATATCAGAATTTTTTTTATCGTATTCCCAATCGTGTTAGAACATCCCTCTTCGACTGATTTGGGGAGGATAATTCAATCAGCATTTTTCGTGGGAGTTCGAATGAGGCTCAGGCTACTGGTCGGGATTTTGCTGTGAGCAAGCTTCGAGTGGTTGGGGCAGTCGATTTTGCCGTTTGGCTTTGCAAATGTGTTGATCGTGCTGGTGTTTAGTTTCGCTTTTTGGGATTGGTAAATTAAAGATCAGACTGGGTATAAAAGAAGCAAAATATATCTGGTATTAAAGAGTGGGAATTTTGTAAAACAATATTGTGGATAAAACAGTAGATAGTATTTGGTATTCTTAATTAACGTCGTACTAGGGAAACACAACGAAAAAGTAGATGAGACAGTTGGTTTGGTTTTTCCCCCCAAACGGCAAATATGTTGTTTGTGATGGCGTTTAGTTTCGCTTTTTTGGATTGATATATTAAAGATCAGAATGGGTATAAATAAAGCAAAATATATCTGGTATTGAAGAGTGAGAATTTTGTAAAGCAGTATTGACGATAAAACAATAGATGGTAATTGGTATATTTCATTAACGTCGTACTAGAGAAACACAAAGAAAAAGTAGATGAAAGAAAGTTTTTTTTCCCCAAACGGCAAATGTGTTGGTGTTTTGTTTCGCATTTTGGGATTAATAAATTAAAAATTTTAGGGAAAATAAATTTCGCCAAATACATTACTCTACAATAATGGACCGGATGCCAGCGGATTTGTATAAAATCCGACTACTTGTTTGGGGGGTGTTTTTCGTGGTATGGCCTGGGACCTTTGCCTGTTGTTCCTGATAAATTGAACTCCGACGCCTACATGAACATTTTGGACAATCCGGTTCTTCCTACGCTCTGGCAATTTTATGGAATGGACGAATGTTACTTTTAACACGACAAGCCTCTAAGTCATGTTGCAGCCTCTGTCAAGCAGTGGTATCAAGATATGGATGTAAAACGTCTTCCCTGGCCTGCTCAGAGTCCCGACCTAAACCCCAAAGAACATTTGTGGGACGATTTAGACCAGGGAACCACGTCCGAAATCTACAGCTGAGCTGATGACATTCATGAAGCAGGAATAGACATAAATACCCAAAGCTGTGTATCAAAACCTT
Organism: Metellina segmentata; assembly: GCA_947359465.1. Classification (NCBI taxonomy): domain Eukaryota; kingdom Metazoa; phylum Arthropoda; class Arachnida; order Araneae; family Tetragnathidae; genus Metellina; species Metellina segmentata. The sequence continues at coordinate 91,055,365 of OX375873.1, read as the reverse complement.
GTTGAAAGTATGCCCAGAAGGGTTGCTAGTGTAAGTGCGACAGGTAGGGGACCATCCCTTTATTAAAGCATGTATTCTTTCCCTTATACCATCAAATCTTGCTGTCCGGTCCATTATTGTAGGGTAGTGTATATCTGGGATATTGAATTCAGAGAAGTTTATTAAGTAATATTACGGATGGAAAAGTAGATGAGTTATTTGGTTTTGGATTTTACGGCACAAAAAGCATATCTGTCCAAACACGACAACGTTAAGTGACCATGTAGATGGGTAGTTGAATCAACGTCGCAAGGGGGAAACACGTGGGGCTATTAGCAAAAGTCTGGGATCAATACTGAAGAGAAAGTTACGAGGACAACGCCTCGTGATTTTGAACCAGGGTCAGATGACGAAGACAGTAATTTTGAACCATGTCGACGGCAACACTTGAACTGACACCCCACTCTCCCAACTTCTAGTTTCCTAACCCTTCGATTGGTAATCCTCTGCTCTTCCAATTGGTTACCCCTCCCACCTCCCGTCGTCCCACCCAAGTAAATAAATTTCCTTACGATGAACAATTTATCGACAGATGACAGAAAAGAATCCTGGGTAAATTGGAGGAATGTCATCTGGAGGAATGTAAATTGGAGGAATGTCTGTCTTCACCTCACCGGTTGATAGTGCATTGCAATGGGCAAACAGATGAATCCCGGTGGTCCGTCAAATCGCAACTGGGTGATTAAAGTTGATTATTGAGATTTGCGCATCAAATCAACATAATCTTTCAACTTTATACAACAAATTTTATATACATAAATGAGTCAATTTCGGTCTCTTCGTATGTCGTAAAATATTGTAGATAGTTTCTTATGAGTTCCGAATCCTGAACAGCTGAAGTCCTCCGTGAGTTTACAAACTATCATCATTGTTATACAGAACAAAGTCCAAAATCCGGAATCCTTCGGACCTTGGCCATTCCGGATGTCGGACTTTTTCAGATTTTGGATTATTTGCGGAGTTTTGTCAAAATAAACCCTAATTTACCCCCCCCCCCCCCGCGCGAATTTGTCCGAGCGTTATTTACGTCTGGAACACATGTGCAATACTAAAAGAGCAGATATATAAATAGAAATAATATTTAAAAAAGGAAATTTTTTTTTAAACAATGCAACAATTTTTTTTACAATCTATTAATTTTTCAGCGTGATATTTACTCTGAACGTGTCCGTTATTTTGCACTGTTTCATTAATTTGGTCCAGGTTGTTCTTTAATTTGTTTGCGTTGTTTCATTAATTTGAAATACCTTGTTCCTTAAAAATTGTCGTAAGAAGAAAGATAAAAGAAAGAAAAAACAGAAGAAGAAAGAAAAAAACGAGAGAAAAAGAAAAACACGCTTGTTAGCAAAACGTCCGAAGTTTGGACAGTTCCGGATTTGGGACTTGTGCAGTACATAAATAATATTGCTAACATAAAGTGTAATTTGGTTTGAATTTGAATACATTTTGAATATCAATCCTTATCACTCCAAACGGCAGTAATGCTGCCAAACGCAAACAAGGTTCTAAACATTATATAATGTTCTTGGATGATAAGGGTTAATGTCATATTGAGTATAAAATAAATCAATTTTTGAAGACAGAGTCCAGTGTGGTATTTGGTATTTTTTTAATTTAAGCCAGATTAAGTTCAAAGAAAGAAATACGTTTAAAAAGTTGCAAGTAAGATTATTTTTTATAAAAATAAAATATTTACTTTGGAAGGTTAGAAAAACACTTCAAAAAGTTCAACCAACATTTTTTTCTGATTTCATTGAAGATTTCGGAAGTACTTTCGTACTTTGTATGTTCTCAGCATGTAAATAAAATACCCAGTCATTGGCTACTTTTTGAACAAATCGTTTACACTCTTTTTATTTTTTACTAAAAGCAAACTTTTGGTTTGGATGTATTCTAGAAGTATGATTTTTAAATCAATATATTCAACTCACAGAAATATCAATGGCAAATTATAAACGCAAATTAACAGAAACAAGTAAAGTATTTAAAGACAATAAAATTAAGCAAAATTCAATGCTATCTAATCATCTAGTCTCTGGTTCCCGAATTTGGAAAGGTTCTGAGTAGCTTTACGTACTTAGACTTTTTTTATCAGCTCCTTCAGGCTATTTAAATTTCTTTGAAATCGTGTTATTTGGATCTAATCTCTTCCGAGATTCGAATACATAGAAATCCAAAACAAAGAGGATGAACCATCATATCATAAGAATAGCGATGGATAATCATAGTAACATTGAGAATAATTCATTTCATCCGAAACGTGTGCAGGAGCGTAGCGTAAATTTTATAACTAGGATCGTCAAAATTTGACAGAGAGCAACAAAATTTTGTGATTCGTTTTAGATAACTTTACTCCTTCCGTCATTGTTCCTTTTCCACAAAGACAATACTGTACAAATAGCTTTAATGGTAGGTTAAAACAGAAGCCCAAAAAACGCTACTGGGCTCAATCTTGAAAATGTGTTTATACGTGAGACTGGGGGTATTTTCTTATTGCGATGTCCAGTTGAAACTGAACGATCACTCTTTATTGTTTTATTTACTCTGCTGTTATTGAATTTAGTTTGATCTTGCAGCAGTTTGTTTGTTGGTGGATCTTGCGCCATCAAATCCAACAAACCAATCATCTGTATGAATGGTACAAACGCTGTCTTAGAATTTGATGGTAGTCTTTTGCGAAGGCTAGACAATAAAGAGAGAAAAACAGACAACGCGCAAGGATCGACTACCCATAATATCTGGACTGGACGCTAGCATCTGTAGGGAGCATGGGATAGAAGAGAAAGTATCCATTGCGTATGACAAACAGAATAACTAGTCATAAGAAATCATTTGAAGCTGAAAGGATCGGGCAAATGCGGTGAAAATCAAGGACATTAATTTCGAAAAAAATTCATCAGGTTTCAGGTTTGATCGATTTTTATTTATTTTTCGCCACGGAATTTAAATTTCTTTATTAGGATATGCCGGGCATACATGGATGCAACCCCATAGACATCAGGCATCTCGAACACGACTTGTAAATGTGTTTATAGATTTGCTAGCCGTATCATTCGCGAACAGTTCGTTTAAATTATTTTCACGAACGGAAATTATATTCACGAGAAAGGAATTAACCAACCACGAACCACCAGGCAGTCATTGGTCAGCCACCGGTGATGACGATGGAGCCTTGAGGCTCGCGAGCATAAGGAACAACAACGAACTACTCACGACGCCGTCCAAATCTGAACCGAGAACGCCTTTGTGTTCGTCCAAAAACCGACAAGAAGCGGATCGCCACGAGCAGTTCACGAGGCGCTCGTTAAGCGCCCGAAACCCCGTCTAAGCCATGAGAACTAGAGGCTCGCGAACGGTTCGGCTCGCAAATGTATACGCGGCTTAAGACCAGGGAGAAAACATACATGCGCTTTCAACTCACAACGTCCTTACAATTGAGATGAACCCAAAGGGAAAACCTTTCACACCTAATATATCTCTTCAAACCCTTTTCGAAATTCCAACAACAGCTAACGGGGTTATATCCTCACACCCCATCATGAAAAAAATCATGCGGGAACATGCCACAACCAATTTCGACTCCTCTCCGCAAACTGACGGACACGTTTGCATACGTGCTGAATTAATATCTACTTCCCCCTTTCTTCTCCCAGCCCTTTCGTCTCCTTTTGTAAAATATTTTTTTCTACTTACCTGCAGCTTGTGTTCTGCGACATTATAAGAGGAGACATTGAGTGTATTGATGCGGACAGGAACACTAAGAAACGTTTTCGGATTTTAATGTAAAGGTTTGATAAAATGACGAATTTGCAGATTGGTAAATAATGAGATGTGTTTTAAAGATTATGCTAGGTAGGTTATTTGGAAGTTTGAGAACAGTTGCTTTTTGTCGAAGAAAATATACGCCGTTCCATTGCGTTTTTTTTTGTGTGTTTATGTTTGATTAATCTTTTGAGGAGTTTTGTACTTTTAACCCTCCTGATGGTTGCCTTGATGATGTATCTGTCTCCAGCAAAACTGTCCAGAGCTTGATGCCCTTGATATTTCGTCTCCAGCAAAAGTGACACATGGGTTTTAAGGATTGCTAGTTAAGTCATTTTGAAGTTTGAGCACAGATACTATTTGCCTTCAAAGAAGTTATACGCCGTTCCATCGAGTGTTATAGCCTTTACGTTTCACTCACCTTTCATGGAGTTTCGTGCTTTTAACCCTCCTGATGGTTGTCTTGATGAGGTATCTGTATCCAGCAAAACTGTCCATAACTTGATGCCCGAGATATTTCGGCTTCAGCAAAAGTGACAAATGGGTTTTGAATATTATACTAGATAGGTCATTTTGAAGTTTGAGCACAGATACCTTTTGCTTTCCAAGAAGTTATACGCCGTTGTATTGAGTGTTTTAGCCTTTAAGTTTCATTCACCTTTCATGGAGTTTCGTGCTTTTAACCCTCCTGAGGGTTTTGATGAGGTTTCTGTCTTCAGTAAAACTGTCCAGAGCTTGATGCCTGAGATATTTCGTCTCCGTCTAAGTGACCTGACCTTGATGGACGAGATATCTCGTCATTAGGATTACGAGGTTTCTCGTCATCGACGCAAAAAGTTCCACTTTCACGTTTATTTCCAAAACTATATTTGGGAATAAGTAGGGGCAAACAATGTTATCATTGGGAATATTAGACAAAATGAAGTGTTGGTGACCATCCCAATGAAGTGTTGATATTATTCAATTTAAATCTTCTCTTGGTTGTTGTCTTGACAAGGTATCTTGTCTCCAGAAAAACTGACCAGATCTTGATGAACGAGATATCTCTTGAAAATTACTTGGAGCATTATGACTCCAAGAGAGTTTCAACTTTTTGTATTTAACTTAGAATTTGTTTTTAAGCCAGATAACAAAGATTGACGAGTGCATTCGTATTTCATAATGTTCAATTTGGGTTTTAATTTTAATGGGTTTCCAGTGATTAGTTTGAACATCCTGGTTGAATCGATGCATCATTTTCTGTTATTAATGACTCCTCCATCCCATTAATTACTATAGTAGTTTTATGTAAAAATGTATGTTTTGTTTTTAAAACTTCTTGCATAACGTGACTATTATCTTAGTGATTGAATAAAGTCATTAAATGTTTCTGCCTAATTTATATGGCAAAAGAAAGATTTTCATTCTTTATAATAATGTTTGTGTTATGTTTTATTAAATACTTCAAAAAACCAGTTTAGGAAAGAAATTAAGAAATTACTTATCGGTAATCAAGCCTTCAAGGGTTTCACACGCATATATCCGTTATGCAATCTACAATCTTCCTTGCGTGGCTTTTAACTCGTTTTCATCTTTTTGACTAATAGAATCTTTCATTGGATTCTTAAAACTTATATATGTGGTTGTTTAGTCATGTGTGTTGTGAATAAAAGCAATACTGGCTATTGAGAAATCTCTTGACGTTTTGAGGGAAATGTCGAATATTATCTACACGTTACCAATTAAATAGAATGCAAGCTTATATAATTTTTTTTAAAAATAACATTAGATAAATAGATAAAAGTCGCTTGATTTCCGAAATATTTTTTTGCGTGGAGTTTCTAATGTCCTTTAAAACAAAATCGTGAATTAGCAACCTGAAGGTTGCGAGTTTTAAACTAGATCCAACCTATGACCGTTGTATGCGCAAGGGCTGGTGCATGTTAAATTTGTCATGGCCTAATATTCTCAAGTTGGCGTGATTGGAGACTGGGGCCCAGCACAGGTGTTGATTTCGTCATCTGACATTGATTCAAAATTACAAGGTGTTGACCATATGAATCTATGAAGTTTGACCTCACGAGGTGTTGTCCTCAGACCTATCCCTACGGAACGGATCTCACACCGTCACCAATAGCCCGTTATGTTGACCCAGTACGACTTATAAATATTCAACTACTCACCTCCTACGTTTAAAGAGAAATAGTTTTACTTTAAGAACTGATTCCTGTTAATAGGACTTGAATTGAATATTCCTTGAATTGAATATTCCTTGAATTGAATATTCTTTTCTTAATTTTGATGTCAATAAATGTTGACGATTAATTACTAGGGCAATTCTTAGATTTTGTATTAAAATTTAAATTGATACGTATCCATTGACAACCAGTCAAACACGATACGATTTCATCCTATTCACAGAAAAATAAAGTTTAAATCAACATATCTACTGGGAGCTTTAGCAGCCCATTTTTTAAAAATAAAAACATGTTTGTTTGGATTAGTTGGTAAACCGAATTCCCCCAAAACAGTCCACAGTAATTGGATTGCGTTATTGTTAATTAAGTTGGAAATTATCAATTTCTAATTAGATATGGCTAATCAGTTCTTTTATAAGCGCTCTCACCTTCGCGGTACTGTGATTAAATTAACGTAGAGAATGCGGAGTTGATAATTGGGGGAACAAACTAAAGTCTAATCCGATTACGGAAATTTTCCTTTCCTGTGTATTCCCCCTTGTTAGCTCTGCTGCACTTTCTTAATACCAACAGTGTTCTGGGCTATTGAACGCAATCGATTGCGTTTGTGAAGTTAGTTATGGGATGGACTATAGACGGCCGGCTGCCTGATAAATTGGAAATTTCATTAATTTGCTTGAGCACAATCACTTGTAAGGTTTGGGGCAATCCTTGTTTTATGAAGCTTAACGAACTGTATTGTATAGGGGTAAATGAATGGATTAAGAGAATTTGTGATACTGAACTTTCAAACTCTTAAACATGTATCTTAAAATTTGATTAGATAACTATAATAGCTTAATCTTCCAAAGGGCTTAGACGAGATATCTCGTCCATCAAGATTTGAATAACTTTGTTAATGACGAGGTATCTTATCATCGGTATATTTACGATATTTTTATGATGAAGAGATCAAGACATGGTCAGTTTTTTAATTATTTCGAAATATCTCGTCTGTCAAGATCAGGTCAGTATTTTTCATGACGATATACCTTTTCGAGGCAAACCACCAGGGGAGTTAAAGATATTTTTACGATTTAAAATTGTCTAAATGTAAAGCTAGGTAGTATGGTATTTATAGGCATTCTTCAATGCAGCTAAGAAACTTCAATGCACACCAATTTAATGTTTATGATTATAAGAGTACAGCAGAATCATACTGGCACTCGTGAAATTATATCCTTTTATTTTTCGTTGTGTTCAGAATTTTGCTGCAGGACAATCATTAGGGTTGCTGACTTTCGTAATTCTCTATTTTCTTGAGTAGAAATAAGTGAATCACAGCAACTATTTGGTTGATAACTGTATTAACGGATTTGTAATTTGACAGACCGATTTTATACTTTCAAAAATATTTATATGAAGCTGTTCAAGTTGAAAAATGGCAAGCATTGAAATTCAGAAGTTAAAAAATCACTGGTGTTATGTTGAAAATCATCCCTTCCAAAAATATTTGTTTTAAAAAGAACGATAAAGATTTGAATGACAGTAAATATGACTATCAATGTTGATTTTATTTTGAAGTCAAAATTTTTTCATTCAAACAGTTTGTTAAAATAGTTATATTGCTACTAATTTCCACATTTATATAAAGTAATATTTACACAATGTTTTGTTCCACTCAATAAATGTTTTTTACCATCTATACTTTGTTTTCCCTTGCAAAAGTTCGCCAAAATTTCGTCGGTCAAAATTATTCTTCAACATGTAATACACCAACCTGCTAAATTGAAATACATTTGATCAAATTTTAAAGGAGAGAGCTAAAAATAATTTATTTTTCAATTAAAAAAACCATTAAAAGTTGCTGAGAAATTTCCTCAAACACGGTTATTTGTTTTTCTTATGCCCGTAAGAAATGTTAAAAAATAACTTATAAAATTTAGTTTTAAGAAATAATTTCAAACCTGACAGGAACACAACAATTAAAGATAGATGTATATTACCTTTAGTTATGGTTCCTTGATAAATAAATAAACTAACTCTTAAAAACTAAAATTTTTAGAAAAACAACAATGGAATAATTTTGATAGAAGAAATTGAAAGTTAAAAGTGGCAAACAGATTTGTATAGCGTTTCTTTTTGCTTTAAATAGTATACATTTTAGAAAAGAAATTAACAGATGCTTCCGTCTTCAATATTTTATAAATAGTTATGTATAAATTTCGTCTCGTCTTTTAAAAATACGAGTATAACATAAAACAAAGTATTTTTTTTTAATATAATGAAACGCAGCTTAATTTCGAAGGAGTATAAGCGTTAATTTTACTATACTAAGAATTTCAAATTCTCAGTTTAGTAAGTTAAGTTACTATTTTACTGGTGTTTGTAAGACCTGTTATATACTTTTTTCTTCATAAAAAAATTAACTTAATGCATTACTAAACTTTTCTGAGTGCATTGAATTGTATATGATATGTCTGGAGTGCTATTATCTAGTGTTTTGAGCCACAAGAATCACGGAGAGTTTAATATTAAACGAATTATGCAAATTGAAAATGAAAAAACGATTAAGAAAAAAATGTTGACTTTTAGTAATTTGAACATTTTGATATCAGTATTTGTTCATGTTTATATCATTATTTGTTCACAAACGTAACAAAACTTAAAAAATAATCTGGATTTTTGTATAAGAATTTTAAAGAAGAAAAATGTGCAGTTTTATTTTAGTTTTAATGAAGAAAACTAGTTTTTAAATTTTTTAAATTAGAAATTTTTATTTTTATTCAAAATAAAATAACAATTTTAATTTGTTTGACTCTGAATCTTTATTCTATTCTATACGATTGTGTGTATAGAAAATAAGCAGTTAAATTCTAAACTTGGAGATTTTATTGTTATAGACTCCCCCCCCCCAGCATCTGGTCTTTTTTGCTGTATACATATCTAGAAAAAAAATTACCACTTTATGAAAAGAACTCAAAGTTGACATTTTTCATACTTAGTTGAGCGTTTCAAAGATATATACACGGAGATATTGAATGAGAATCTATTCTGGTTTATATTAGGAAATATATTCACTATATTTTTTTGCATGAATAGTTTATTGTTGAATTGAAGGAAGAGGGCTTAAAAGTTAAAACTCAGTATTTCAAGATTCTATGAATCAAAGACGTTGAGAATATAATTTCATAGTAAATTCAAACGAAATCGAAATTCATCCATTCTTTTGATTTCACTTATATAAAAATAAATCTTTTTTAGAAGACTTCCATTTTAGTATAAAATATTTCTATGTTCGTAATTAAAAGAATGATAAGAATTTTAAATATTTATATTTGAAGTATGCATACCCACTTAAAAATTTTATTTGTAAGTAATAGCATTAAACTGCTTGCCAAGTATTATGAAAATGTATCTTGCGCATCTTCATGAAGATTTATAACAAGATAGTACTTAAAATTCTTAACATGTACAAGAAAATTAAATGTTAGAATACCTAATTCTGCATGATTCATTTATTCAAAGAGATCTATTATCTATACATTTATTTAAAAAATGCCCTCTTATTACAATTCGAGTTTTGCTTCAATAATGAGGATAGAAAAATGGGTGATTAAATATTTGTTTAGCCTGAAGTATGAGTGAGGTACTGCTCATTTTAAACAATTTCATGGACTCTTGATAAAAAAATTAAAGATACTAAAACTAAACAAACTTATTTTTAAGAAAGTTAATAGAAATTTAATGATTTAACTTCATAAATAGGGTGATGCCGAAATAACAGAGGCGTACAACGACAAACTTCAGTCGTTGAGTTACACATGGGTATGTTATCACTCCTGTATTTATATTCAACTCACGAGAATTTACGAATTCGTGATCTTTTAATATTTCTTTATACACATGTAGAGTACTTTTATTTTGGTACAGGTTTAATTTTTGCAAATGTTAAATTAGGATTAACTCAATATGTTTTTATACACGTTTATAATATAAAAGAAAAAACACGCTCTCCTGTAACATAATAAACTAAAATAAGTCTCAGCATTAACGACGACATTGAGTCTCTTGAAATGACCAATTGTACTAGTTTCCTTGTTTGTGGCTTTTATACTCTTTCTAAGTACTTTAATTTTCTTGAAGATATGATCATAAATGTAAGTCCTTATTCACATTTGGGAAGGGTAACAAATTTTCTGATAAACAAAATCTGTATAGAAATTGAAAGCGACTAAAATTACAGTCGTTTGATCTTTTAGTGACATCTAGTTCCTTGATACTCATTTTGAATACTTTAAGGTTTGTAAAGCTATAATAATTGGGACTAACTCAATATATTTATTTATGTATATTTAATCAAATAATTTCTGTTGGAGCACAATGAACTGAAGTAAACGGAACAATAAGTTGCATGTAACTAAATCTACAAACTCTTGATTTCTTTCTGTGCTACATAATTTTTTAATACTTTAATTTTCGTAAAAGTGTGGGAGTTTTTATGCATGTTTATGGTTGATATATTTTTCTAACAAAACTATTCTGAACAGAGATTAAGCAAACAAAAATTACACATGCGCTACTCCTCAGTATCTAAATATTTAAATTACACATTTTTGATCAATATTAACTCGATTTTTCTCTCTGTGGTGACAAAAACAGAATGATCGAACGTTGTCTTAACCCTCCAAATGGTTTCAACAAGAAATGTGGTTTAAAAAACTTGGTTCTATCAAAATCCGATTGATTTTGCTAATGACTTGATATCTCGTCATCATCATATATTGCCGATTATTCCATGATGACGAGATCAAGATCTGGTCATTTTTCTGATGACTTGATATCTCTTTCATCACTGGTTAGTGTTGCGGATGTCGAGATGCCTCGTCGAGCCAGCCACCAAGAGGGTTAAACCTCCAAGTGGTTTCGACAAGTTATCTCCTCAAGATATGGCTAAGTTTGCTAATGACGATAGATATGGTCATCAAGATATCGCTGATTTTTTGATGACAAAGAGATCTAGATCCGGTTTATTTTCTTCTACTAACATGAAATCTTGTCCATTTACGATGTAGTTAGTTTTCTTCTTTCGACAAAATAACAAGTTGAGACACCCACCAGGAGGGTTAAAACGGTAATTGAAAATTCAAGTTGCACTCACCATGCCTGTCGTTGCTGTCATCCTCCCTCGTTCGGTCCTCCTTGTCGGTGAGCACACTGGAAGGGGAAGAGGTGCCTCCACTGGCCGGCCGGGGCGGCGGCAGCAACAGAGGAGCCCCGGCAGCCAGGCTCAGCCCCATGGTGGTGTGGGCCAAGGCGAGCCCTGGGAACATGTGTGGCGCCGACAGACGGTCCACCACGCTGTGCAGGGAGCGGGGCCCTCCCGGCCTGCTGGCCAGGAGGTGCGGGAAACTGCTCACCGTGGTGGACAAGGGTCGGTCGGGGTTGAAGGACTTGGAGACGAATTCTGTTAGTTGTTCCATTGACTCTGAACTGCTTCAATGTCCAGTTCTTCCGCACAATCGTATGGCCGAAATCGCCGAAGACAATTCAATTTTGTATGTTTTTAGGTCGTATGACTGCGTTGCCTATGTTTAATCACGATCCTTCGTATGATGTAAGGTGTCGACTATATTGCTTGGTATTCCAGTCATTGTATAGTCCATTTGTGTTACTTTCCCCCAAAACGAGTTGAGCAATATTGATGTTCTCCCAAATGGGTTCTGGTTTTATAATTGCGTCTTGGTTATTTCCAAGTGAATTTACAGATGATTGATGAAAAGAGAAATAAATTTTCTATTTTCCAAAACTGTTAATTGAAGGCGTTGACTGATGGCTTTGAATGCCACGCATTCGTTACTAAAATAATTGTTTCTAAGCCGACAAACTCACACTTAGTTTCCACACTCCATGAAAACAGCCGCAAGTAACTAATTTTACCTCAAGAGCTTTCAAAAGCATTGAAACTATTTTTGAGAATCCGCTCTATTCAATATATATTCTATTCAGTATATGAAATAAATCGTTTTTTCAGTACCATTCCAAATAATATTATTTCGAAAGACCTGATATTAAATCAATAGAAAAGTCCAATTTTAAATTAGCACACACCTGTTGCAGCGTTTGCAAAACAATATTTTGTTTTTATGAATTATTACTTTTAAAATATCAGACGCTCAAAACACAAATTCCTCAGTTTGAGATACCGGAAATAAATTCGAAACTAAAAGTAACATTAATTTCACAAAATGCCGAAGAGTTCTTTGAACGAGTTGCACGTGTGTGTTCGATTCCAACAATGTTATCAGCCTACCGCATCGCTTGTCGACTGTCGGAGTTCTAGAGTTCCTCTGGCTGCTCGCAACGAAACCGGAAGTAGGCGCGGAAAGTAGGAGGAGCTTATCCGTGACGTCACACCTCCATGTGATGTCTGGTGCCAGCCCACTATTCCCTCTTTTGTCAGCTTCAATGAGTATGGCTTTTTGCTTTGAGTTCTGAACACATTAATTTAATTTGTCTTCGTAATGAGCCAGTGAGATATGTCTCAATGGATATTTATTTTCGTTCAATGATGTTGATGAAAAAAATAATCCATAATATTTTACACAAGTAATATATTGGTTGCCGAATAAAAGCGTTTGCTTAGTGTTTTGTTGTAGGTGTCCAGAAAAATCATGTTTGATAACAAATGGCTTCTTTAATCCTCCAATTAGTTTCGACGAGATAGCTCGTCCATCGTGATCTGACCAATTTTACTAATGACGAGATTTCTCGTCACCAAGATATTACCGCTTTACTATGATGACGAGGTACAGATCTAATCAGTAGTGTTGTCTTCTAATGACCAGATATCTCGTCCATCAATTTCTGGTCAATACTGCTAATGTCGAAACATTCTTTGAGACAACCCATGAGGGGGGGGGGACTTGAGGAAACGTAAATAACCTTCCGGAATTAAAAAAAAATACTTTTGGTTAAGAACGAAATTAATTTTTGGTTAATTTCTTATATAAGCGATAGCCTATTTCACAAGTTACAAAGCTGTTACCATATCATTATGAATTTAGCTTTACAAAAAACCTCGTAATTATTTGAACGTACAACAGGACATTTTTATTCCAAATGAGAGAATTCGCTATTCGAGCATTATAATCACCATAAATCGTATGTTTCCAGTTGTTATAACGTTAAGCTGATTTATAGTTTTATGTTTTTATTTGTTCCTTATGAAAATCGTTTTTTCATATTTTCAATCTACTTCATTCCATCACCATATTTCTGACACACATCACACCTGTATTCAGTTATCTAACGATTTTATGTATAGTTAAAAACTAATTTTCTCCGAAGACTCATGTTAATAAAATTAACATCTTTCATTAATCCTTTGATTACTAGAAATAGATAGTATAACAAGCACGGTTCTTTCTTGACGCGAGTCTTATAACATTCAAGGTACAACTGCTGTAACGACCGTAGTCTAAATTTTTTCTTGGCGCGATTCTTATAACTTTCAAGGTACAACTGATGCTCTGGCCGTTGTCTAAATTCTTTCTAGGCGCGATCATGGTACAACTGCTGTACCAGCCATAGTCTAAAGGTTAATAGCCGTTAAATATTTTTTTGGCATCCATGGAGGGGTATTCTTTCAGTTAGTGTAAGATTTGCTGGTCATTTCGATGAATTCTATGGTTCTATACTTTGTCAATTTGACAAAAAGAATGTGTCTATTATTGTCAAGTTATGGTCTGGTCACAACATGCTGAATCCTTGTTCTTTAAATAACACTTCAAGCATTCCAGCGTCTTTATAGTTTTACGTGAGCCTATAAAGCTAGTTTTTACGAAGTGTTGTCTTTTGATCATCTTTCGCTTCGGGATGGAACCTTCAGGGGATCATCTAATTCAGGTGTGTACTGACTTAACGGACTCGGAGTACTCTAGCAATATTTTTTCAATTCGGTTTGCCGTCTTCAGTAAACATGAGTAACACGTTTGCAGGAACCCAATGGATCTTTTTTTGGATGGATTTTCCCAATGGATTTCTTCTTCATCCCATTATTCTATACCTCAATCCTGCTTTTTCCTTTCCGCAACCTTTTTTACTTAAAGTTGTCTGTCTATCCTTTGGCGCAGCTTGGCCATAAATGGCCCTTTCTCCTTAAAAATTCCAAACAATCAACCCTTCGGGATTGATCCCGGGTCATCGTCAATAGCCCGTTGTGCTACTCTTGTGCGACGCAAATTCAACTTACTTATGAAGCTAGTTTAAGAACTTAAAGTTGAGTTTATATATTAAAAATTAAGAAAATATTCCGTTATTCAGAAGAAAAGGCCTTGCTAAAACTCTCCCGTTTCTAGTAACCGGTCGGGTGGTTAAAGTGTTAGCCTCCAAATTTAAAGGTTCCTGGTTCGAATACGGGTCAGTGGATGGATCTTTTTAAGCATATGGTGTAGAGGAGGCTGGTGCCCCTTAAATATGTCGCGGCAGAAAGACCTCACGTTGGGTTGGTGTGGAAGTTTGGAGAGTGGGGTGCCAACTCAGGTGTTGCTTCGCCATCTGACCGTGGTTCAAATGACGTGGTGTTGTCATCGAATCTTTCCCTTAAGGGATTGATCCCGGACCGTCGTCAATAGCCCGTTGTGTAGCTCTAATACGACGTTAATTAAAAATTACCACTTACCCATTTCTAGTAAGACGAAACCTGCGAGTTAAGCGGTGTAGGTTTCGATTCCTGAAACTTACCCTGAGTGTATTTGTCTTTTATGTCAGTAAAACCACACCAGTGAGTGTTCATTATATTGCGTTGTTTTGTGCTTGGCGCAGCTAGGTGAAATATGGCCTTTATGTCATTGCCTAACCAATTTCCGAGGGTTAAATTGGACATATTGACATGAAGAATTGTTTATTCGAGAAGAAGTAGTTTCCTACAGCTAAAAATAATCGTCAACTTTAATCTAATGAGCGTCTTTTTTTAGAGTATATAGGATTGCTTTTTTTCTACAACTCACATAATGACTAAACAACCGCATCTATTGATTGAAGGAATCCTAAGAAAGATTTTATCGGCCGAGAAGATCCAAATAGGTTAGAAGTCATGGCAGAGTAGATTGCAGGTTTCGGAACGGATGTATGTGTGCGTAAACCTTCGAGGGTTAAAGTAAAGAATAAAAATATTGACGCAGTCGTGAATGACGTGATCAACTCCTCTGAAAAGCTTATGTCTGAAATATTAAATACAATTACATTTTCTGCGTCAAATGAATTAAATCACTTCCAGTAACGTCCATAAATCACCATTATCCGCAATGGTCGACTAAAAATCCACTTTAAAGCTTTACATGTTTCGTCTCTCTCATGAAGGTGGTGAAAAAAAATCATAATTTCATATTCCAATTAGGGAGCAGTTGAAAAATCGCTCTTGTAAAGCAGACGTTTTCCCCGGGCAACGATTAATCGTGTGTTTCCTTTCTTGTCATCGTTCAGTAACATTAACCCCGTCCCCTGGAGTGATAAGAATTTGATTAAAATCCCTACCAGGGACGCGCATTTCCCCCGTCCTGTGAGCACGCTAACGTCATTACGAGAAACGTTTTTTCCCCACACTCGTCGTTTTCCCCCCGACTTTACAAAATTTGCGCTCTTTGAGCATGCACGTAAAAACCGTTATGCCGCAAAAGAGCTGGTGATGCGCTGCGGACTTACCTGTTGTGGTAGGAAGGTCGGTGGTTTTTAAGCTGAGGGATGTGGAAGTGAATAGTTGAATGGGTGCGGTCTATAAAAATGCAGAGATTGATGTTTTTAACTTGCATAAACATGCTTTTATCTCAGGGCTCGAAATACCCGGGTTCACAGGTGCACTGTGCACATGAAAATAAAATTGTGCACCTAATTTTTTTCCCGCTAGATGCACGCAGTGCACCTAACGTTAAAAAAAAGGGCAGGGGGGACGTGTTTTATGTTATTTTGATTTTGAACAAAATATTAGTATCGAACCTCTCTCGCTCTAAAGGAACGTAATTAAAATTCCTAATTACACACTATGTGAAAACAAAATCGGTGGGCCGTAACAGGTTTAAACAGGGGGAAGGTTTACTTGTGTCACTGCCACCAGAACTTTCCGATGATCGAAACATTTTCCAGATGGCTCTGTTGAAGTGACTGCCGCGACAACCGTACTCCGTCGAAGGGAGAATTTCGATTTTTAAATATTTTTATTTACTATCTACTACGAAAAAAAACCTATATAAACAACTAATAAAATATTTTACACTACATTAATACTCTTATAGTTCGGATTTTTTTAATGTGTAACTAAAATATAATCTCTGCACCTAATTTAAAAACTTAGATGCACAAGGTGCACCTGTATTAAAAAATCTATTTCGAGGCCTGTTTTAACTAGGATCTTTTCCTTCGGGATTGATCCATGACCGTTGCTAATAATCCTCTGTGCCGTTCCAATGCTGCGTTAGTTTGCATACTTACCTTTTAAGAGGGCTGTTCAATAAAGAATGATCATAATTTTTTTAAAGGTGGTTAAAAATTATCGAGAAAAATAAAATTAATATTAAATGTGTAATGGGAGAAGTGGAGAATAGATAGCGCAAGTTTCACGGTCGTGAGGTCATTGCTGAGTCTTTGTCAGCCTGCCAAGAACGCCTAGTTTTACTTATGCCTACGGCAAAAATGAATGTGACACGCGAAGTACGGTACACTGCATTGAAATTTTGTTTTCGCCTTAAAAAATCGTCAGATCTTTCAAAAACCAATGTCATGTGTGTTCCCCATCCTCCAAATAGTACTAATGTAGCATTATGAGATTTTTTTTCTTTTCCCGAATTTGAAGAAACACCTCCGGGATAAGCGGTTTTCAACAACACAGGCAGTGGTAAAAGTTGCGTCTAGGCGACTTTGAAGGACCTGCCAAAAAATGGATGTGTTTGAAGACTGGAAAAGAGGTGGGATAAGTGCATTGCATATAACGGGGAGTGTTTTGAGAAAGACCATAAAAATTTGGAGGATTAGTAGAGGAAAATATATTTTATTAATTCATGATAATTCTTTATTGAACAGCCCTCGTATACTTATAACTCGGCGCATTTACAAACTTCTTTAGGTGGTTGGTTTTTATGGGGAAAGTGCCATTTTCGGCCAATTTGCGCCGAACACTAGGCAGACAATGGTAAATAAATGGACACACACACGCAGAGAAGTTTTACTAACACAGAAGATAGAAATACACAACACGTAAAAGTAAACTTATCACGTACATCTCGCTGAATGCTAGATCAATAAGCAAGCCTACTGAGCCACAAATTCCTTAAGGGCACACTTGCATTGACATGTCATTACTTGATGTTGTATGTCTTGTGTTTAGTGTACTATGGCCAAATGTGGCTCTTGGCCCATATACGCCAAAACCAAACAACCTTAAGGACTGAAATGGAACACAAAGTAAACTTTATTCACATAGGAATGTAGACCCGTAAGCGCAACCCGAAAGACAGCAAACATGTGAACAACACTTTTAACTACTCTAATTTTACAGTTTGTACATTTAGTTTCCCAATTGGTGCTCAAGGATGTGACCACCAAAAATAGTACGCGTTCGACAGAGTCGATACATGGAAGTAGTGGGATAGACTTCCTGGATGGTTGGTAGGTATTTTAATTAACATCGTACTGGTGCACCACAACGGGCTATTGGCGACGGTCCTGTATCAATCACAACGTGAAAGATCTGAGGACAACACCAAGTAATTTTGAACCACGGTCAGGTAAGGTAAGTAATTTTAATTAACGTTGTACTAGAGTAACACAGCGGGCAATTGACGATGGTCTGGAATCTATTCCCCAAGGAAAGGATCCGATGACAATACCAGGTAATTTTGAACGGTCATACGACGAGGCAACACCTGAGCTGGCACACCACTCTCCAAACATCCATACCAACCTAATGTGAGGACTTTCGGCCACGACAGATTTAAGGTGCACCAACTGCCTCTACATGCGTACAAATATCCATTCACCGCCCCGGATTCGAATCAGGAACCTTCCGGTCTAGAGTCTAACACCTTAACCACTAGACGGGTTGATAGGCTGAACCACGGTCAGAATTGACTTCCTGGAATGAGTGGAGTGTGCTTTGATAATTGTCGACCTGTACCATGCCTATTTCAACAAAATATTTCGATTTCTCCCAGGAAGGTTGCAGAAGGATCGATACTTGAGAAATCTTAAGAGTAAGAACAAAACAACAGATGAAAGAGCCCACTATTCGGATTGCAAATTGTGCTCACTGTTCCGAATCTGTTGTTTATTAGAACAATTGATTCTGCTGAGGATTTTACATTTAGGTAAGAAAAATCTAACTGAATACAAAAATTATTAGATATCAGATTGAAGAAGAAAAGTGGTAGGAACAAAATAGTAAATTGATAAATACTAAATGCAACCTTCAAACAAAGTTTGAAAATATTCGAAGGATTGTGAATGAATTACTAAGATGCCGTTTCCTTAAAAATCCGGATTAAAACGGGAATCGAAACACGACTCTATAAACACATTTTTACAGGAAACAACGCAGCAACAAAAGCACAAATATTTACTCAGAAGGAAAATATTCTTTCTCTTAACATTGAAATTACAAAGACAAAACAAAAGAAAGTAGAGGGAAGGGGGGGGGGAGCGAATTCATTGAGTCCATTTCTTCTTCAAAAAATGTTCTTCTTTCTCGTTTTTCCCTCCCCTTTTTTTTAAGTAAAAAGGAATCTGTCTGCAATCCGAAGCAGTTTGTTCATAACTCCAAGGAACCTATGAGGAAGATAATCACATTGCCCAGTGATAGATGTACGATCTGTCGAGTTTTTTTCACGGACACAAAAACGGGACGGAAAATATAAAAAAAAAACGCACTTCCACTTCGATTTCGTTTTAACTTGCTGCATCCCCACCCCTCGTTCTAAAAATTTTTTTGAAAAAAGTTTCTTTTGTTCTCTTCATCTATTTCTCTTTTTGTTTCCTCCTTTTCAGGGAGTGAGTTTGCACTTTACAATTTGGGTCTGCCGTGTCTTTAATGTCTTCCGACGCCCTGGCACATAAAAATTGAAGTAAAAGGAGGGGGAAAGGGTGTGGGGAAAATTGGAAAAAAATTCCAAATCAAGGCAGCCCCACCCCCTCGAAGCTTAGTTTTCTGCTTGAATTACTAAAGTGCTCGTAATAGAGTTTTTGTTCGAAATTTGATTTCTACTCCCTCTCCCCATATCTCGCTAAATGTTTGTATCGCTTTCCGCGCATTCGCATTGATTTAAACGCGGATTTGAAATAAAAATTGTTGAGGCTCTCAACAAGTTTTCTCTGCTCTGTCCTTTTCTTTTTTGTTAATACAACGCTTTATATTAACTGATAAAAAAAGAAAATATTTTAGAAGCATTTAGATGAATGAAATATAAGAGTCCTTATGAAGGCAGAAAATTATAAAATCAGATTCCAATCCTTAAAAGTAATTGAAGCATTCTGTTGAAAATTTGAGACTATTATTTCCAAATCTTGGTCTACAGTTTACTTGTTTCCTTCAAAACCCTGGTCTACAGTTTTCTGTTTACTTTCAAAATCTCAGTACAGCTTCTGCTTTAAGTTCTTTTTCTTCTTGTTGTTATGACGATTTAGTATTAACCTTATTTAATTAAAATTCAAAGAAGATATTAAAAAGCATTTTGATGAATGTTATTGAATGTAATGAATTTTCCCTTATGATATCATAAAATTCTGAAATCAGATTTCAATTGGAAAAATTACTCCAAGCATTCAGTTGAAAATTTGTGACTATTTTTTAGAAATCTTGGTCTATAGTATTTTATTTTGATTTCCTATAAAATCTTACTGTGCAGTTTTCTGCTTTAGGTTCTTTCTTTCTTGTTAATATGATGTTTTAATATTAACTTAAATAAAAAAATATCTTACAAAAAGTATTTAGGTGGTGTGTGTGAGTGTGAATGAAAAAAAATATGATTGTTCTTACGATGGCAGAAATTAAAAAGAAATAAAATTTCAATCGGTAAAAGTAATTCGAATCTTCTGTTGAAGATTTGATGCGATGCTGTTCTTTGAAATATTAATTTACTGTTTTCTCCTTCCTTTCAAAATCCTGTTCTACCAGTTTTTTGCTTTCATTCAAATTCTCGCTCTACAGTTTTTTGCTTAAGTTCATTTCTTCCTTGTTAATATGATGCTTTAATATTTACATATAAAAAGAAGATATTTAAAAAGTTTTTGATGAATAAATATGAATGTTCTTATTAGGTCAGAAAATTATAAAATAATATTTCAATTGGAAAAAGTAATTCAAGCTTTCAGCTGATGATTTGAGACTTTCGAAATCTTGGTCTGGTTTTCTATTACATTTCCATCAGTCGTCACTTTCTTTCTGATAGCGATGCTTTGTCAGCTGATAAAAGGAAACTTTAAAAAGTGTTTTGCTTTTAATATGAATGTTACTTTGGCAGAAAATTACTAAATCAGATTTCAATCGGGAAGAAGAATGTCAAGCGTTTAGTTTTGATAGTTTAATACCTCTTTCCAAATGAAGTATAAAAATTTATGTTACATGACAAAATTAGAATATTAAAGAACTGTGCAGAAGTATTTTTACATTTTATTATTAATAAAGTCAAAGTATTGAAAACAAGATATCAACAATAAACCATGTGCGGGGTTTACGCGTTAATATCTGCTCTGCAACCTGTGGTCTCTTTACTGAACAACTTCTAACCAGTTTTGATTTCCTTGAACAATAGAATGTTTTCTAGAATTTCCGCAGCCAATTAGTGTGGTTATTTATTGTGTTGCTCATTATGGTGTAGTCATTATGTGTGGTAATGGTGTGTGGTCATTATGTGTGTTGCGAGGTAAAATCAATACTACAGCACTTGGAAATCTTATGAGAGGGTTAACCCTCGCTCAGAGGGATAAATTGAGTACGAGAGTACGGATTATGAGTAAGAGAACCGGATGTTATAGAAACTACTTTACCAATTTTCAAATTGTACAATTGAGGAATTTGATTAGATTAATGCTTTTAATTTATATTTGATCTATTCAATAGCAAGGCTTCTAGAGCCTGTAAACTGTAAAAACACATTTAACTTAAGAATCTGTGTTGATCTAGAAGTTTGGCTATGCCAAATACAGACAAAAATTCTGTAAGCGAACAAAACAGTGTTGTGACTGTAAAGCTATCGTTTAAAAATTCTATAACAAATTAAATTAAATGGTTATGTTTATGAGTTCAATTTAATTAAAATTGAATTTTTATTAAATAAACATAACGTACATGACGGGACAACTGCTGCTAGTCGTATTCTAAAAGCTAGAAGGAAGGGAATCCAAAATGTATCGTATAGGCCTGACCTAAAGATCAAGTATTTATTTTACAACTATGGGTATGTGGCATTGGGAATCAGAAAGCTACTTATTGGAATTTTACGTGAAAGTAATAATATGATGGTACTCATCATTATACAATTTTGTGCAAATGTTTCTTAAGAAAATAAGATTCCTTAACTTAAGAATTCCGACTACAAATGTATTGATGTTAGACTAAATTGAAAAAAAGTATAAGAATTCTTATTAATAATATGTTCGGTCCCCAGAAGAGGGTAGTTGATTTAACTTCGTATTGCAGCAACACAACTGACTGTTGACAACGGTCATGGATCAGTACCGAAGTGAAAAATCCGAGGCCAACACCTCCTAATTTTGTACCACAGGACTCCAGAAGAAAAAAAAGAGTTCGATGAGTACTTGGGAAATATATTTTGCACTTCCTTCGTATGATCATTGTACTTTAACGAGAACATTACGAAATCCAGTTTCCATTTAAAAAAGTCTTAAGAATGTAGCTTAGCATTAGAAAGGGTATAAAATAGAGTAATCTAAATGTTTTCAAAATTTTGAGTTCCAACAATCCTGATTCATTTCTATTTTAACTCTAATGGAAGTTTTAAAGTCACAAATAAAAGTTAAAACGAAATAAATTCAATAAACTAAATTATAGGTCCGTTTTTTTTAAATCAACATTTTTTGACTTAAGGTGTATGTATGTATACACTAGAAATCACGAAAATCGATCAACAAAACATCAATATTTTTTTTTATTAATTCAACATATTTTCCAATTTCTTTGCTTTCAAACTATGCCAAGATCTTGGAAATGTTCGAAATAGTTTTCTAGTTACAAAGGTTTTGACTTAAGGTGTATGTATGTATACACTAGAAATCACGAAAATCGATCAACAAAACATCAATATTTTTTTTTATTAATTCAACATATTTTCCAATTTCTTTGCTTTCAAACTATGCCAAGATCTTGGAAATGTTCGAAATAGTTTTCTAGTTACAAAGGTTTTGGTTAGGTACAGTCACCCTTAGCAGACATGGTTCCCAAACTTTGAAGTCGATTTTAGAAGAACTGTGTTTCTGCAATATGATGCTTTGTTTATTTTTTCATCCTTATGATACAGTTCATCATTATGATACAGATATAATACAGTGGATGTTTTGAACTTCAATCAGAGTATGTAGTCAATAAATGGATTTTTAACTGTTTCTTAAATGTTGAAATTCCTAAAAAAACGTCCTTGATTAAAAATTTGTAAACAAATTTTTTTCCCAGCAACTTGATAGAGATACAAAACATAAAAATTTATATTAGGAATAATTTCTGACTGGAATAGTCTTTCTCAACAAATTAGAATTTGAGATATCACGTTTCAAAAAACATGATTTTCTAATTCCATCTTAATTAGATAAATAATTAATTGCACAGTATTATTTTTTTCCCTTAAATAATTTTAAGAATACGCCAACTACCTGTGGTAAAAAAAAAACTGGACTTTTGAAGTAAAAAAAAAACAAAAAAAAAACAATATATTCTACAGTGAACACGTGCGCCTTATATAATGCACTTTTTCCACTTTAACCAGGTAAGTAAAATTTCGTAACATCTTCCACAAGCATCGTAGTTTATGCTTAAATAGCCATTTTGTTGAATGTGGAATATTTATTTTTTACAGACTATTATAAAAAAAAAAAAAATCTTTTTTTTTTTCCCAAAAGTTGAAGTAATTATCGATTCAGCACTTCCTGAGCTTCCATCTCCCTATATATAATATTCATAACCAATACAGGATTTGGACACATTGTTTTGCTATTTTAATATATTTATTTTGTTTCGAACGCCGGTTTATATCTACTAATCGTTTCAAATTTTATCATACTCGTACATATCAAAAGCCCAAACTACCATAATGTCGCGTAAATCACTCGTCCGTTTTGAAGTAAAGCTTCCAGACTTCTGAAAGGTTAATCTTATCCACTAAATTAGTTTAAACCATCAAGTTTAGGGAATTCCAAATGTCTCCGCAAACCTTGGGAGTTTCCAGAAGCAAGGTAGCCTATACCTGAAGGGTTAGGAGGAATTTCGTCTGATCTTATAGCGAAATGAACGAATGCTGCCTAAGAAGAGAAGTGGTGTAGAGAAAATTTGAATCTGAATAGCTCTCTGGTTTTTATAATCTTCATAAAAAAGTTTTATTGGTAAACTAATTTGATTTTGAACTAATGCAGAAGGACAAGAAAAGGTATATAACAATTAATATATATACAGTATTTTGTTATTAATTTTTTAATGTTAGATATATTTATTTATTAATTTAACTTATTTTTATTCCTAAATCCATTATTTTATTTATTATATTGCATAACGTATCATAACCACATTTTTTAAATTCAAATCAGGTGAATTATTGTACATAAAACAAGGAACGTTGATTTATCAATTTTTATTTAATAGTTATTATTTTAATTGTTGTATTGATATATTATTTTTACGATCCTAAAGTTACCAACAAAATAATTTTTTTTTTAATTAGGTCACTAATTCATTTGGAAAGTTGTTGTTTCATATTATCAATGAATTGGATAAATTTAATCTTTTTTCTATGTCTTCAAATCAGTAACATTGTTTGAAATATTTATTTTGTAGTACAAATAATTTTATTTAAAAAACTTTTTTGTTAGCAATGGTAATCTTTATGATTAATTTTCAGAGTTTTCTTGCTTCATATTCACTTTCCACCTCGTTTCACAAGGACTTTTAAACCGGTAGAAATTAGGTAGAAATTTCAAAGTTTAGTAAATTTATTTTTTGGTGGATTTATTTCAAATTTAGAAGTTTTGTAGTATGAATGGTCATATGAATTTAAAAAGGAAATCCATTTAATGCTGGTATCATTCAAGTATTTTTTGTGAATGACCAAAAATATAAAACACGTTCTGTCCAAATGCTCTTTTTTAGAGTTCTATTAAAACGTATAAAATATTTTTATAAATATTTCAAAAACTAATTACTCTGTAATTTTGAATTTATGCCACACGAACAGAATTAATTCCCTATAAAATAAGCTAAAATTATAAGGATTGGTTCATAATTGGGTAATGAATATAGAAATATTAAAATGTTACTGCATTGTTGTACATATCAGGATAAAACAGCAACAAAACCCGAACTATTTTGAGAAAGTTCACTTCATAATAAAATGTTTATACTTACATTAATACTAATTTAATATATGCATCATAATTTGTACTTCTAGACTTTGAAACTTCTAAATAGTATTTTGGCAAAATAAGTTGTTCTATATCGTTCAAAAAAATTATGATTGAAGCATTCAACTAATTTCATTGTTAAATATCACATCCGTACCATAAGTCCTAAATTTGAAAAGAACCTGTAGAAAAGTAAATTTCTAATAGAAATTTGAAAGTTCTACTTGTTTTTTTTCAGAAAATATTGCAAATGAATAGCCCTGGTTCACTTATGTGTTTGATGGGAAAGGTTTATAAAGTTCAAAAGTTAACTTCTTTTCCTTTATTTTTTTGGTTCTTTCTTCGAAGTATACTTCAGCTACAATATATTTAAAAAGAACTGAATATTTAAACGGGAGTGGACAGGCGTTTGAAATATTTGAAATAGTAGTTAGTTGTTTAAGATATTGTTTGTGCATTAATCAAATAAGAGTCGACAACTAGCATATTTGCAAAACACTCATTTGCAATTATTTAATTTCTTTCTCTTTTTAAACATTGTATTTCAATGCTGAAATAATTAATATCCTTACATTATAAAAGTCTTAAGTTGCTTAAACATCTGAGTTTACTCCCGATTATTTCTGTAGTGTAGCCGACCAACCGGTATAGTGGTTAAGGTGTTAGCCTCTAGATCGGAAGGTCCCCGGTTCGAATCCGGGTTCGGGCATGGATGTTTGTAAGCGTATACCAGCTTAGGTGTTGCTTCGTCATCTGAACATGGTTCAAAATTACGACGTAGTTGTTAGGGGCAATGATGGCCCTCCCACTGGGTGCTCCTTCACAAGTGGCCATCACTTCCGGCCTTGTAGTGGCCAATGACTTCGGTCAATATGTGCCCGCCATTAGAAAAAAAAAATTTCTGTAGTGTATAAAATAAACAGCTCTTACTTCTATAAAACGATTACTTCTATAAAAGTAGGTGTTATAAAATAATTCTACGTTCTACCGAGATTCTTAGGTTTAAAAACAATGGTGTGGTCGCCATATTAATCAAAGAAATTTAATTTCTACCACAGACTTGAAAACCTCAAAAGGCTGAAAAGTCAAAATTGAAATGGAAATTTCTTAGAGGACATTCATTTCAAGGATGGAATGTTTTTCGATATTTCTTCTCAACGTAACTAGTAAATAGAATAAGCTTGTTAATTAGATCTTGCACATCTTGGTATTAGGCATGTGCAATGTGTTTGGAATATCTTAATTAAGTTCCTAGGAGTTTTGGAGAGTATTAAATTGCAACTTATTGTGTCCAATCAGAGAGAATGAGATACAATTAAACCAGTAAAGAAACTGGAAGGCCTTAATAAACTAGCATCTGATCTTTTCTCCTATCCTCGGCCAGCCATTGAAGTGATGAAGGATTAGTGAATAATACTTTCAAAAGCATACTTTCTCTATTGCGTCAGAAAGCAGGGTAAGTTTACGTGGTATCAAAATGATAATTGTACAAAGTGATGAATCGTTAGCACTCTAGACCTAGATTCGTACGGTCCTGGGTTCAAACCCGTACCTCGGGAATGGATGTTCGTCATGGTATGGTATAAGCTTCAAACCTCACGTCCCGGTATAATTAGCTATCATGTAAACTGTGATAATCTAAAAAATCCAATCAAGCCCCAATCATAAAGATAATAGAAAAACTAAAAAAGCTTTGTGATATTCTTTACCTTCTGTAAAATGTCGCAATACAGATTTACTCCTAAATTTTAAACTGATTTGTTCATGTTTTGATATTGTATACAAGCATTTGTCCTATTGCAGTACTTGACTGAACATTGTAGTACTTGAAATTGTAGTAATACGTGTAGAAACTGCAACTTTAGTGCACCAAACAACACTTCATGTTTGATATCCATTGCTCTACTATTGTAAACTATTGTAATGAAAGTTAAACATTGCAGTGGTAAGTAATTTTTCTGACTGGGTTTTTAACTTAAAAAGTCTATACTCATAATGAAACAACACAAAACGTATTTTTAAAATCTGCAATTTTCTGCTCTCCAAGAAAGTATTCAAGTATAATGGAAATTTGTTGGAATACTAATGGAAATTGAAATTTTCGCCGAAACAATTTTCAATCAACATTTATACTATACTTAACGAGAATTTAATGAATAAAATATCACCAATGTCTCATAATTGCTGTCTCATGATACTAAAATTTTCACATTTGTGTTCAAACAGCAGCCTTGAGTAAGGCCGTATTGACCCTACGCCCTAATTTAATCTCCTCAGTCCATTACCAAAAATTAACCAAACTTCACCTCAAGTGATACAGTTTCCAGCACTGGCATTTACCTGGGAACATTATGAGAGGAGGGCTTAAATGAGACCACAGTTGCCAAGAGTGTAATTTTTTAACACATTTTTTTTCACTTTTTATATAAAATACACATTTGAAATATTTATTCCTTCTGCTTAAGCTCTTAAGTTTCAGCAAGAATTTCATTATGTGAGTGACCAACATGCCCAGTGGGTTAGCCCACTACACTTGGAAACTGCGATTTGTAGGTGGTGCATATTCGATGTCTTCCTGGATGTATTTCACTTTTCTGTGTAAGTAAAGCTTTTCTTATATGTGTGTGTCCATTACTCTAGGTTGTCTGAATGTGTTTGGTTAAACATGGCCCTTGCTCCAAAGGAAACCAACCAAACTTCCAATTTATGGGATTGGGCTCTAACCATTAAAATATCGTATAGAGGGGGGAAATGATTCTGGTCCAATTTTTTAGACTTAGCGACCAATACGACAGATATTGAGTCTAGTCGAAAGGCTCTGTATATTTGGCTAGCCATATTTGCGTTTGAAATAATTATCCCTTATTTGAAGAGAGTAGCGATTTCGACCATCGAAAAATATTACGGGGATGCAAGGCATTTGGTCTTTTAAGGCTGGCACTTTGTTTCCTGTTACAGAGTGACTATACGACAGATTGAGTTTATAGTTGAGTTCCTTTTGGTATGTAACTACTCATATTAAATGTACATTTGTAATATTCATTCCTACAATTTAGGAGAAGACTAACCATAGATATATTGATGGGATGGGATCGTAGTTGTTTCTGGTTCCTGTTATAGCGATAATATGAGGGATATACACTGACAAGCCAAAACATTCTGACCATCTCCTCATTTTTCAATGAACTCGTCTGGATGACGTGGAGAGCACGTGATTAAGTGAGAATGGTATTTAACTACTGCTGGATAAGGTAAGTAATCATTCTTGCACTTACTTTTGCGAGTGATGGGAAAGGCTGCTGATCTAAGCGAATTTGATAGAGGGCAAATAGTAATGGCCGAAGATTCGGAACGAGTATCACCGAAACTGCACGACTGGTAGGTTGTTCACGATCTGCCGTTGTTAGTTTTCATGCAAAGTGGATAAATGACGGTGACACCAGCAGTAGATGCCAAGGTGTTGAACGTCCATGCGTCATCAAAGAAAAAGGACGTCGGCGACAGACTGTCCCGCTTGGTAAAGCAAAATTGGCACCAGACAGTGGCTGAGCTGACTGCCCAATACAATGCAGGTCCAAGCGCAAGTGTTTCGGAACACACAGTTCAGCGGACACTGTTGGATATGAGACTGTGCAGCAGACGTCCCACTCGTGTGCCTCTGTTGACCAAGCGTCGTCGTCAACTACGCCTACAGTGGGCCCGAGAACATCGAGACAACCATGGATGAGTGGAAGAGAGTTGCCTGGTCAGATGAATCCCAATTTCTTATTCATCACGTCGATGGTCGTGTCAGGGTATTCCGACTGCCAGGCGAACAGTTGCTCCCCTCTTGTGCAGCAGGTCATACACAGGATGGTGGAGGCTGTATTATGCTTTGGGGGACGTTCTCATGGGCGACTCTGGGACCCGTAGTTGTGGTGGAACAGACCATGAACGATACGAACTATCTGAACATCATTGCGGATCAGTTGCACCCTTACATGGCGTCTGTCTTCCCGACTGGAAATGGAATGTTCCAACAGGATAACGCCCCATGTCACAAGGTTCGGATTGTATTGGAGTGGTTCGAGTAGCATACTGATGAATTCCACTTAATGTCCTTGTCACCTAACTCATTGGATCTTAATGCGATACAGCACATTTGGGATGTCATGGAGTGGCAGCTCAGAGCTCAAACACCAACCTGTCCGTATATTTTGACTTTGCGTGTCCGCTGCTTAGACATTTGGTACAACCTGTCTCCAGTCATATCCCAAGAACTTGTGGCATCTATGCCCAAGCGAGTTGCAGCTGTTTTGCAGGCGAAAGGAGGAACTACGCGGTATTGAGTAGGTGGTCATAATGTTTTAGCTCTTCATTGTAGTTTGGCATGGTAACTCTGTATACGATTGTTTGGTCACCTATATTTTATAATAATTATCCCTCATGTTTGGGGAGGGTTGAACTGAACGAAAAAAATATCAAAGGGAAGTAAAGCATTTAGGCTTCTTGGGATTAGCATCTTGCTTCCTTTTATTGGGACTACATGACATAGTTAAGTCACTATACGTATTTAACTTCCCACGATAAATGTTTATTTGTAATTCTTATCCCTCATGACTGATGAGTTAATCCAATCCAGATCTTTGGAGAGGGGTTAGAACCACATAAATATTTAACCATTACTCACATTTGCTGACACCAAGATATTGTTGAAATTTTAACCCTTCAAGTGATTCTCGACAAGATATCTTATCCATCTAAATCTGACCAATTTTTCTAATATCGAGACATTTCGTCATAAAGGTATTGCCCATTTTTTTGCGACGACGAGATCAAAATCTGGTGTGTATTCGGCTAATGACGAGACATCTCGTCCATCCAGATCTGGTCAGTCTTGTTAATAACTAAATACCCAACCGAGATAACCACCAGGAGGGTTAATTGACCTGCGTGCTCCAGGAGAGAGATATGCTTATGGACCAGTGTCTCTCAGAGCCGAAGCCTCCTATTAACCTGTTCCTGTCCGAGTAAGGAAGCAGCAGGCCCCAATTCGATTATCCGGAAGTTGCGGCGGAACAGGCCGTAACGTCGTTAGGTGCAGTCACGTGCCGAGACGGCGGAAGGGAATTAACTTCCGTCATCTTGAGCACTCGATCTTTTCTCCTCCCTCGGATCCCAGCGTTCCTTTTTATTGGAAACACCGCGCACACGCCTTCGCTGCTACGGGTTACGAAATTACCCCGGCTTGTTGGACGACCCTGCTCTTGCCCCGGACGGGTTGCATGCGATTTACGCTCGGAGTTCTGGTCTGTAATTGCACAATAGGGCGGGTGCTATTGCACGGTTGCGGAGGTATTCCGAAGTGAAATAGCGGAGGAAGAATTTATAGGAGGGTGTTTTCTTGTCCGGGGTAATATCGGCTTTGTAGTATTGCGTTGTAGTATCGCCGCCTTAACTCTCGTGGTGGTTGTTTCGATATTGTCTTTAGCAAATTTAGTCAGATCTCAATGGATCAGATATCTCGTCCAACAAGTTCTCGTCGTTCTCTCGTCATTAACAGAAAGCTGGCTGAATATTGATCTAGTCATAAAAAAGTTGGCAAAATATTGATCACGAGATATCTCGTAATTGATAATATTTGTTAAATTTTTATGAACTAGATATCTCGTTGAAATCACTTGGAAGTTGAACCCTCAAAACATCACGAGATTTATGAGAAGTGTGTTATATATTGCTTCTACCCTTCAACACATTTGATTGGTAAATTACCACATCTATTGGTTAAAGGAATTCTATTGGTGAAAAAGTCTTAAACTTGCTAGAAGTCATGCGTGCAGGATGTTGTTTGGTTGCACCAGGAAGCATGAAGCCAAAGGATTAAACTGGTTAATCCATGCAGGAAGTTACATGCTTTGTAGTCAGATATAGAGGGTTAACCCTCTAACTTTCGTGACATTTTATAGTAGTTTAGTTATGCTTTTCCCCTACAGCACGCATAATGAACTCAATAGTAACACCTATTGGTTTTGATGAAATCAAAGGAAATATTCCATTGGCGTCTCGCGCGCACACATGCACTCGTACGCGCGCACACACACACACACACACACACACACACACACACACACACACACACACACACACACACACACACACACACACACACACACACACACACACACACACACACACACACACACACACACACACAAGAGCTGAATTTGATACCTTGTTTCCGTATTTCATAAAAATCAGTAGTACGAGGATATTTTCTGCTCGGGCTGCTACACTGCCTTTTAGTTCCGCCTTATTACCATCATGGTCACACCGGGAAGTTGGCCAACACCTATAGTGCCATTTTTACTGTAATAATAATAAAAATATTCAATCCAACAATTATTGCTCTACCTTCCAAAGGGCAGAAGTCTAAACATTTATAATTTAAAGCCGTGGTTATCAGAGTTCCGATTAATTCGATGTGTCCATGCTGTCCGAGTCGAACTTGATATCGAGTTGCTTTGTTTTAAAAATATCTACTTTACCTGTAGTAGCAACACGTATTACAGTGAATATTTCTATACTTCGTGCAGGCTATTTTGTGCTACTACGTCCGTATTACACGAGTTTCTGGTTATCCGAAGTGACCACAACCCACATTATCCTGGACAAGGTAATAATACCTGGATAAGACTTCTACTGTACCTTTATTTTTCAGGATATGGATGGAACATCTATGTTGTAATTAAATGAAGCTGTCATGTGGATTTTGTGGTAAAGATTTAAAAAGCTGATTTATTACAACGAAATTAAGAACATAAGTTTAAAATACTGAACCCATGGGTGAGATGTCCATAGAGGTAATTCAGAACAGAGAAAAATACGGGGAAAATGGCAATAAGAGAGCAAGAAAGGTGTAGTATCAGCACATTTGGGAAAAAGGTATGTGACTTAGAGAGGTTTATAATGACGTTGAATTATTATTGAGTCCATGCTTAAAACTTCGATCGAGAAATGAATAGCAAATATAAATAAACTAGCAAAAATACCCGGCTTTGCTCGGGTTGAATTAATAACGTGTTGATTGAAAAGTCATCCTCAATTTTTTTTTCATAAAAGAAAGTTAGCATTATTTAAGTGTACGGGAAAAAATATAATACCAATTTAACTTCTCTATCGCTTCTACAGTTTACTTCGGACGCAAATATGCATATATGTTGTATCCAACCATATACACCATTTCATATTCGTCACACTTCTGCTGAAGTTGATTTTAAGTTTTCAAGTGATTACGAATATTCCCGTGCATTCAATTTCAGTAAAAATGGCGAAATTTCGGTGGATAGTCTCGCATTTAGTTTTCCTATGAATATGTTTTTATTGTGTCATTCTTTCACCTAGTATGCGATATTTTTGAATTTCATCATCAATATGCGAAGATGGTAAGTTAAATTGTTACAGCATTCGTTGCTAATTTAGTTTGAAGCAAAAGTAATTTTTCTTGAAAATTCCATTCAGCAGCAGGTGGAATAACGAAACTTCTGTTAGATATATAAAGCAGAGTTGACGCTTGTCTGTTCTCTACACTAATCCACCTTTTGACCAATCCGCACATTTGGTACACTTATATTTAAAAACCCTGCGGATATGATGGGCTACATATTAACCCGCGTTCTATTTGTTCAAGGGAGCTAAAAATTTACGGCATTCGTGACTAATTTAATTTGAAGCAAACTCACTTATCCCAGAAAATTCCATTCAGTGGCATGTGGAATAACAGAGCTTTTGTTATAAATACATGTCATCAGAGTAGACAAATTAAACCCAATCGGTAACAATTTTTGAATAAACAGAAGGTTGATTTTACAGCGCTTTTACAAAAAGAAAATCCCTTTCAACGAACGATTTACATGCATCTAAGTTGCGTAAGAACAGCTTCAATAAATAGAGTAAGAAACCTCGACTTTCTGTCTCTTAAGACATAAAATTTCAATTTTTCAAAATTACTTAATCTCATATTATTTCAAGATCAACAAAGTTTTGTTAAAAATTCCCTTTTCTCCAACACATATACAGTTTTAAATTGAACCCTTATGGTGCTTTTTAAGATCAGAAATTTGGTTTCTAAATGGAAAGCACGTATCTATTTAGAATGATAGATGTAGTTACTTGACTATGGAGTACAGCTTTCAATAACACCCATGAAACACGAAAAACAAATGAAATTTAGTTTATTTTAATCATTTTTCAATGAAAAGCTATATCAAAATTTTGAAATATATTCTGAACTACAAAGTATGACTACCTGTTTTAATTTAAAGTAACCCATCTTGTTTTAAAGTTATTTTTGAAATGTTTCATGTCATTTTAAAATAACAAATTACGCACTTGAAAAATATTTTGATTCGTAAATTTTATTTTTTTATCTACACACTATTACGTATTGAACCAAAGATTTAAAGAAATTTGGTGGAAATATACATATACCACCACGAACGTACCCATGTCTAGTGATATTTTGCAGGAAATAAAAATAAATCCTAAATAATATTTCTGGTTTAGGTAATATACCAGAACACATAATGCAAACAGAAACAATATTCCGATCCTTAAAAAAGGTAGAATTC
Source organism: Metellina segmentata (assembly GCA_947359465.1). Classification (NCBI taxonomy): domain Eukaryota; kingdom Metazoa; phylum Arthropoda; class Arachnida; order Araneae; family Tetragnathidae; genus Metellina; species Metellina segmentata. The sequence goes on along the minus strand of OX375873.1, from coordinate 91,022,193 downwards.
TGAAAAAAGTATCTGTTCTAGCGTGTTGAATTTCGACTTCCTGAACATATTCTGAAGTAAAACAATTCGACAAAAAACTTGGACAATATTGGTGAAGACAATGATTTATAAAAAGAAAAGAACACATATTTATAATACTTGGGAATTCTCAAATATGATCGCAACCATATCGTTTTCAACTCAAATACCCTAAAAAGAATTATAAATCAAATTAAAAAAATTAAACATTAATTCTGAGTTTGCCAGATACCGAGTAGCAAAATTACGATTTTATGATCAATGAGTTTATCGTTTGGGTTTTTCGTACTCCATTATAAAATTTAAGTAAATATGAAATTAAATGTTCTAAATATTCTTTCTTCATCAATCAAATATTTATAAATATTATTTTCATTATGGGAAGAAGTAAAAATTCAGTTCAAACATGAATATAATAATTAAATTTGTTTTAAGAAAATTGTTTTTCGATCAACACTGGTAAAGCAATCTGAAATGCGTACAGCAATCGTTTTATACTCAATGTATTTCTATGGCGATTTCAAATTGCTTTTGGCTTAGGCCTTAGATCAATTTTAGGCCTCTTAGGATTCGAATTTTTCAAAAACCTTTCTTAGTGCACCCCTACGGTATAAGAAGAATCACCCTGCAAAATTTCAGCTTCCTAGGACTTGTAGTTCTTGAGATACAGTGACGAGTCAGTGAGTGAGTCAGTGAGTGAGTGAGTGAGTGGTATTTGAATTTTATATATATAGACTAGCAAAATACCCGACCTTGCTCGGTTTGAATTGGTATACTCTAGATTGAAGAGATAATAAAAATATATAATGACTAACGTTTTTTGTGGAATAAAAATTTATTTGAACACCTTTCGCCATCCTTATAATTTCTACAACTTACTTTGGACATAAATCCTACACATGCATATCCATTCATGTAATACATTTCACATACATCGCACCCTTGCTGTTTGAGAAAGCTACAAAATAACGAAAGGTGACCCTAAGGTTACTACTCCAAAAGACGATTTTGTGGGAGATTTGGAATTCCCTTTCTTAAGTTCTTTTCGTGTTCAACTCAATTAATAAAAATTACGATTTACGGTGAGTACTCTCGCACTCAGTCAACAAAACAATATTTGTTTACTTGCGGCACTCTTGCATTCGGTATGTGGCATAGTGAAATTTTTCAATCTTCTCCTGTCATTATGGCAACGAATTTTTTTAATGTTTGAAAAGTTCTAGTTCGGAAATTTTAAACATTATTACTCTTTCAATAACAACATTATTCTTTAAATAACGGCATTTTTTTTAAATAACGGCTTTATTCTTTCAATAACGGCATTATTCTTTAAATAATGGCATTATTATTTCAATAATGGCTTAACCACACTTAAAATTTACTGAAAATGTATTCTGACTTACCTGCCATTTTTAAGTCGAATACTTTGTGGTGGTGTTGAGTGTGATGAGAAGGAAAACATATTTATTAAAATAATAAATTTTTAAAACAGAAAACAGGGAAATAAAACAAAATAAAAGATGTCGGAAAAAATTGTTTTAAAGATATTAATTTGTGATTCATTTTTATCTCTTGATCTTGCACAGTTTTGCCACAACTTACAACTAAAAGTGCACAAAATTTAGAAATGTGAAATTAATTCAGAGTGAAAGAAAAAGAAAATATCAATATTCGCGCGATCTTGTTCATTCCCGTTCGTTGAAAAATATCGTCTGTCCCAAGTATTCGAAAATCGTTTTCATTGCGCAAAGAACAACAATAAGACTCGAAATAAATGAAATATCAGAACTATAATTCCATTTAAAAATAATAATTTTTTGAAGAATAATTTTTTTTTAGTAGTACTGGTAAAGCAATCGAAGTTATCGTAATATTCAATATACATTCCAATTTTCCCAAAACTACCAAATTATGGTTTATTTAAGTATACTTACTCAGGTGTTTTAGCATGAAACTCAACTAAATATAATAATAAAAAAATGTTTAATATTGCATTCACTAAACTAATACATAATGTATAAAATGAAATAAATTGCAATCAAATATCTTGAATAAAATGCATATGATGCTTACACAAACACACAAACACAAAATCGAACGTAGAACAGACAGACTTTCGCAACCAATTCCACTCACTAAATGAAGATAAGTACTCACTGTATGCAAATTTCCATGAAAATATATTGAACCGTGTGGACGTGTATAGGGCACAACATATAGACAGACAGACAGACACCAAAAGAGAAAAGGGCGGATTCGGCATCAGAAGGGTCCAAAACGGATAGAAAACTTGAAATGGGTCGAAAATATTGAATGTACAAACAAACACTCCATTCTTATTTATATAGATACGTTAAGGGGAAAGATTTAGGGATTTCTTTACATTTAACCACACTTTTTACTCAAAGTTTTTTTTTTTTTTTTTTTATATGCTCTGTTGAAAGTCCCTGGGTAATGAAACGTCCCAATAGAATCCGTCTCCGAAAGCCTGGAAGGACACATTAAAATGATAACCTGAAGATTCCAGAGGTTTATTTCAAACTGATGATACATCATATAACATTTCTGAACATTTATTTTTTGTAAACATTTGTTCTTATTCATCATGAAAAACTAATGCATACTTAAATATTTACACATATTGTAAAATGTTAGAATTTTTAAATCTTGTATTTATAAATTTCCGTCTAATTTACAATATCCATTTAAAAACAACCATTACCAAAACATCACAATTTGATGTTTTTCGTTGATTGTTTACATTTTTACAGCTGTGAATGGGAAAGTAAGAGACCTGCTAATTATTTTTTTCAAGACCTGTAATCTTTTCAAGTGTTACTTGTTTCGTTATTTGTTGGATTTGATAATTATATGGGATAGATTTGTTGTTACAGATCTCGTTGTCTAACACGAATATTACGTAATAAATCAACAAGTACCTTGGCAAGCTTAAAGTGACAGTAAAGTTGATCCGATTTTATCTGTAAAAACAAATTTACTGTACATATGCGCGATTGAAGTGATCTCATTCACTGTCATTTTGGCTGCAACCTCACAAATCCATGCTATTTTGAAAAACCTTCGTAGCAAATATTTTCACATTTGTGCTTATATATTACCAAGAACAGATATTACCACCAGATAATCCTTGAAGGGACGGAACATTTATTATATCTGTTAGAGCTGAGTTGAAAGTTTTCGAGAAAAAATACGAGCTTTTCTTTCGTAATTTCTTTTAATACATATTTTACAACAACCTTTTTCTTTAAGACGTTTAGCTTTTGAACGTTTATTGAAAATGTATCTCTATTCATTGTGCATTGTTCTCCTTAATTGTATATGATTTGTATTTTATTTGAATTCTTCTCTGAAAAATTGTACAAATTTTTCAATCCTCTTCTTACGTCATTGTATTTATCTACGTGTCCACGTATAGCATATCTTTTGGCTTTTGTTCTTTAGGTATTGTTTTATGTTTTCTTTGTTAAGTATTTTATATACATAGTTGATTGCTTCGACCCTCCCTAATCCATGAAACCCCTCTGTAGGGTGTAATAATGTAGCTGAAGACCACACAGGTGAAGCAGCGTCCGTCTACATTGTTTCACCTGCGCGTCTTCCAATACAGTCCATTTCAACAACAATGTTTGGAAAAATGCAATCACAACTTCAGCAATTGCAGGTTTTAGGAAACATTAAAATTACGAAATTTCATAGACGAGATACAGTAATAATGTATCTAACACTGCAGAAGAAAAACATTTTTAGCGAAAAGTTGATGCACTATGAACCACAACGCAAGAAGTCACTTCTGGTGATAGGATTTTAAGTTAGTTAAATCTTTCTTCATATTTAAGGACCAGAAGATCAAATTTAAGTTTTACTGCTGTTCACAAACATAAATATTTATTATTAATGAAGGACTTCAGTTTTTTTTTAATTCGTGAATAGGCTTTTACTTTTGTAGTTCGGAAAACAACACAAGGCCTTATGTCTAGGCAGAATTATTTTCAAAATGATATATTTGCAGTATATCCTAGAAAACAAAATTCAATTGTTTGTAGAAATCATGTAGAAATTAACAGAGCGTGAATAGTGTTTCTCTTTTTTCTTAACCACGTCCAAAGGGATTATAGCTGAATAATGGAAATATTGTCCTATACTCGTTTTAGGAAGGGTTCTTTCCTCAGGTTCAATCAATCAAAAAAAGATGAACTGTGTCGTCTCGCGAAAGAGAGAGGGAGAGAGACTCACATACCTACTCTGACCATTTGAGGGCAAACTGAAAATATATTCCTTAAACTTCCCAGAAAAAGTATTACTTGGGGCGGCTTGGCGAGATGATAGGAGACATAAAAGTAGAGTGTAATTATAACTTTTTAAATGTTCAAAGGGTCATGTGACTGAAACTAGTATAGTAAGCGTGGCCTGACCACTTTAGTCTGAAGGGAGGAAACGAACATTAATCATCCGATTGGTCCGCGGGTCGGAAAAGACTACTACCCATTGATTTGTAATTTGATTGGTCAGCGCGGCATAGTAGTAGACGTTGCGATTTCACCATTTTCGTCGTCACTGTAGATATATGTGCACGTTCACTCATATATCATATCATAGGATAACGAGGATCCTGTCGTAAAATAACCATAATCACATTTTAAGATAACGAGGCTATAGAATACTAAATCGGCTAAACAAGTTAATTATTCAGGGCAGTCACTTGAATTCTATTTAACATGTTGGTTCACATTTTGAAGCTCTGTTCAGTCTACACATATTTCATGTCTATGGGCTGGATCTGTTCCTTGAGCCATAAGAAAAAGCCAATCCTGAAACTGCATGTTCAGTGACGAATATGTCAATTGAAAAACCGGTGCAAATTGAGAGTTTCGGACTTGGTCGTTGAACTCAGTAATGTGAAAATCATCGGTCTTTGGGAGTGGTTGAGAAATTTTCCATTGCACCGAATGATAATTGTCTTGGGCAATGATTATTTGCCAACCACTAGCTTGCCAATATTGAATCGCCAAAGAATAGACATTCTTTTTTTCATTTTATTTGTCATCCACAAAGCGTGAATATGAAAGAATATGCTTCTACACTTTAGCGATTCAAATTTGGGTAGCTTGGGGTTGGCGAAAAATCATCGCCCAATAGGAAATTTCTCAACCACTCACGAAGCCAGATGATTTTCCGCTTGTTGCTTTCCACGAGCTACTGTGTTTTGGTGCTCACTTTCAAAACGAAGTTCTAAGGAACGTATCAGTTACAGATACACACATTGTGAAAACTTGCAAGATTTTAAACAATTTGATGTTAAAATAGAAAATACCCTGAATACCAGGAAATTAAAAAAAAGTGCTTGGTTTTCTTTTAGCAGGGAAGGAAGGATACAAGGAGAAACAACGCATGTTTACGCTCTCGATGTACATCCGCCTATTCCTACAGTATCATACCAGGACATTCCACTAACGGATGCACAGCCATAAATCATCTGTCCATCAGAACGACCGTTCGGGGCTTGTGTGGGATGGTTGACAGATGGGGTCAGTGAAGTCCACCTCAATCTTAATGGCTTTTTAATGGGACGCATTATTTTATAGATATACGCTTCCCCCTCTATCGGAAAACAATGCTCTTGAATTTTGGCTGCGACCTCGCTTTTTCAATCATATAACGGTCATTCGACGCGGGAGGGGGTGATATGAGCGTTCTTTTTTATACCCTCCGTCGTTCCAAGGAATAGAGGGGGTCTTTTTATCAAGATAAATATATGGATGTATATAGGGATTTGAAGAACGTAAGCGATGCGGCTTAAAAATGTTATGCGCGGTAGAGGAAACGTCATGAGACATTGCTTTCGGCAATGTTTAATCTTGTGTTTATGTTCATATACCATTAGACAATTTTTGATTTTTCTCTGCAGGGAGTTTTTGTTTGTTTTCGTCCGGAAGGATATTTTATAGTATTGTTTTATAAATGTCTCGAATTCTGAAATGTTACGATTGGTTTGTGTTTTTATTTTATTAGAAAGATATCTAGGAAGCTGAAAAATTTATGATGGGGCAGTCGGATGGAATATAGGAGGGAGGAGTGGTTTGGAGTTTTTTTAAAGATTGAAATGGATGGTTTTGAATTGGGGGTTCCGTTTTATACGGATTTCTGATAGTGAAAGTGCGGTTTCTTTTCTAGTTTTTTAGAGTGTATGTTTCGTTCCATGCACTGTTGACAAGGAATTGAAACTTTTAATGCATTTTGACTTAATTTAAATTTTAAGACTGAAGTTTAAGAAAATTATTGTTGTGTAGCATATAAAACAAATCTTGCATTGTAAGAAAATCGTTGCTCAATTAAATTTTAGAAATAAAATGGTTCATCTTGCTTCTTTCTAAAGAAAGATGGAGTTGCAAGTTTCAATGCATAGGAAAAAATCAACCTTACAATCTATTATGTGCAAATTTGTTTTGATAATAATAATAATGATGAGTCATTTTTACAGAGATGCTATCTTTATTACCGACTTCTCGCCAGTGTTTCTGTTTCATCAAGCAACCCAAAACCTGTTTTCTTCAGTACTTACGTTGCACCTTTGAACTGCTTTTTTGACAATTTTCATTGATTCGAGTTTGATTAAAAATTGCTTAATGTTCTATCTTTAATTTTACTATTATGGCTACAATGAAAGTACCTAGAGAGCTGACAATAGTTGTGTTGACCTAGAATTTCATTTTAAAATGATCTGTTCAAATTTTATACCAGAGCTTGGCATTTGAGTGGTTTTGCTGTTTGATACAAACACATTTTTCTACTTTATATACAAGATAAATAAAAAATTACAGCATAATGCATTATTTCAGATTTAAAACTTCTACTAACAAAGAGCACTTTAGATAGCTATGCTCGTACAAGTGACTGTTAATGTAAGGACTGATCCTTCTAAAGCAGTTTAAGAGAAAAATGTAATAGAATTATGTCATCGTTAACATCGAATATGAGATGATAACTTAATCCTCCAGCATACATAACGTTACTTTTTGCTTTATGTTTATACCACTCGTAATACATGGTTGTAGCTCACAAGTTTTTCTGTGTTTTATAAAATAACTTACAAGCGCTTGGAGAAAGTTATTCATGTAACTATTATAGATTTTGTAATGATGAATATAAGCTACTATTTCAATCCGTTTATAAAATATCTAAATCAATGAACTTGTTTTATATACAAAATAGTTCACTGAAACTGGAAAAATCTATTTTTTTCGCAGACAAAAATATGCATGCTGTACTTTTAGCTTAGTAACCAATAGACCGTGTTTCCTTTGATTTGTTATTATTGTAATGTACAATTTCTACGGAATTTCTATTTTAGTAAAAATTATAAAAATGAATATTGGGTAAGAGACAGAGAGATGGGGCAAGTGAGAATCCAAATCTTCAAGGTTCATATTCAAACAATTGTTATTCTGTTCCATTGATTTTTAATAGTTGCGTATTTGACCACACTACCAGACATTTAATTACTAATGTTTGTACACTTTTATATGTTCAAACTTACTATTAATATAATTCAAAACATTGATTGATTGTATTGAAGACGCAAACCATAGTTTTGACGTGAAAACTCGGGACTGGTGTTGAATTGTGGAATGAATAAAGCAGATATAGGAAGGTTGCATGATGTGTGTGAATATTTAACAATTTATTTGCAGCTTGAACGATTAGAGTATAGTTTTATATTAGTATTGAAAGATAATTTTATTGATAAAATGCTTGGTGATTGTAGCGTAATTGAGTAGATTTCAAATGGCATCACTTAAACAGTTACCACTCCGCGGAACCCAAAGTTACACTGACCAAAATCTGGACCAATATAAAATTTTTACAAACTTCGTAATCACTCCCCAAACTCAGCTTGCTGCGCAATCGGTCTGAAAGTCACGTCAGGTTTGGACATCTTTTGGTGTACAAGACGCTATATCTGTTTCTGAGTGCTTCTTCTAATCCAGAAAACAGTTGAAACGCTTTTCTGTAACTCTCAACTTGTCATTCATGCTCCAGTACCGTTCCGATTTTTAAGACGTATTCACGTCAAATATTTATGGTCTTTGAAATGAAAGGAATACAAATTCACAGTGAGGAATGATAAAAAAGAGTATTGACTTTTGAGTTCTTCGGTCACTAAAAATAAATAAGACCATCTCTAAATAGAATTAAAGGGAATCGGACAACATAATAATCACAGTATATATTTAAAATTTTGAAGCTAGCAATTTTCAAACATTAAAACGTTCTAAAACCATAATTGTTTATCCACTATTCTAGAGGTTATGTTGTATCAAGCTTTCACTCACACACACATGCATTGAGCAATCATTTAACATAATAACCACATGATACATTTAAAAATTTTGAGACTAGCAATTTTCAAGCTTTGAAACGTTCTAAAATCATAATTGTTTATCCACTATTCAAGAGGTTATGTTGTCTCAAGCTTTCACTCACACACACATGTGTATTGAGCAATCATTTAACATAATAACCACATGATACATTTAAAAATTTTGAGACTAGCAATTTTCAAGCTTTGAAACGTTCTAAAATCATAATTGTTTATCCACTATTCAAGAAGTTATGTTGTCTCAAACTTTCACTCACACACACATGTATTGAGCAATCATTTAACATAATAACCACATGATACATTTAAAAATTTTGAGACTAGCAATTTTCAAGCTTTGAAACGTTCTAAAATCCTAATTGTTTATCCACTATTCAAGAGGTTATGATGTCTCAAGGTTTCACACATGTATTGAGACACATTTCACACATTAAGCATAATAATAAGGATATATTAAAAAATTTAGAGGCTGGCAATTTTCAAGTTTTAAAACGTTCTAAAATCATAATAGTTTATCCTCTATTCAATAGGTTATGTGTTTTCAAGTTTTCATGCACTGGAGAACTCTCATTTAAACATTCTGAAGTTCTTTTGATCCACTTTATATTTTATATAATTGCATTTATTGCGAAACATATTTATGTGAAGTATCACTATATCACCCAGAGCCCTTCAATTAAATAAATGAATGTATAAATATGGAATTATAAATTTATATTCGTGTTTAGAAAAATACTTAATCCTTCTGGCGCTTGCCTTGCCATGGTATCTTGTCATTAACAGATTTGATCGTGATACCTCGTCATTAGAAGAAAACTAACCAGATATTGATCTTAACACCATACAAAATCCAGTGCCAATATCTTGATGATATATCTCGGAATTATCAATATCTATCAGACCTTGACGTACGAGATATCTCATCGAAACCACTTGGAGAGTTAATTGACCTAATATCAAAACAATTTCTTGTCAATTACATTAATGCTGTCCCTGAAACCAAATTAAATGCAAATTTATCCAGTGAGATTTTTAAACAAAATGTACTTTATTGAGTTTTATAGTCATATAAGTAAATTAGAGTCAAGATCGTCAATATCCAGAAAGAACACAACACCACCTTTCCTCTAACGCTCAAATCAGAAATGAAAGATTCCCTTATCTCGCATACGAAATAGCGCAAGGTAATCGCTCCTATTCCTCCTCATCCGAACGATTTAAACGACATCCGATTCGATCCCCGCTGAATATATCAAATCACCTGTTCGGGCAGCGCCAATATACCCGGAAAAATGCCCCACCTGCCCCCGCGAGCAGGTTTCACACTCCTCCCGTTGAAAAATCACGTTTCGCGTAGCAAGAGATATCGAGGAATTTATCCTATTTGTTTAAATCTCTTGAAAGAGATCAGGGACATTATTGTATTGTCGTTTCTTCGTGGACGGGTATTTCGAGAATTCGGGAGCATTTGTCAACCATCCCCCCTTACCGATATTTTCCCGTTTTCGGGAGAAGCGGAATCCCCGATCCGGGAGGTGAGAGAGGAGAATCGGTGCCTTGTTTCTCCCGTTTACCCCCCCCCCCATTGTTCCCCGTTTCCAACCCCCGTTCGGGACGAGAAAGATGAAATTTTTGAGTGGGGGTGGGAGCGACTGATGTACGATCCCCGGGGAGGTTCCGGCGACGACGTTATGTTCGAAATGAAACATGAAAATGAATGAGATGAATCTTTTTATGAAAAAAAAATGGAGGGAGGTGTCGAAGGCGTAATAAAATGAAGTGGAATTGCGTGATGCATGATCTAGTCGAGACTGCGCTGTTGAGTGCATTGCGAAATGCGTTTACGGACGAATTGACAGTGTCCGAATTAAACAGCGGATCACGATTATCGTCTTAATCTGACCATGGTTCAAAATTTGGAGATAGTGTTCCCGAATATTCCCCTTGGGATTGAACCCGGAACGTCTTCAATAGCCGGTTGTGGGACTTAAATTCAACTATACGATCATAATCTAGTGATGTCCTTTCGTATGTGTAGTTGACCAACCGGTCTGGTGGTTAAGGTGTTAGCCTCTAGATCGGAAGGTTCCTGGTTCGAATCCGGGACCGGGCATGAATGTTTGTAAGCGTATGGTGTAGAGAAGGTTGGTACACCTTAAATCTGTCGTGGCCGAAAGTCCTCTCGTTGGGTTGGTGTGGAAGTTTGGAGAGTGGGATGCCAGCTCAGGTGTTGCTTCGTCCTCTGACCGTGGTTCAAAATTACGAGGTGTTGTCCTCAGCTCTTTCCCTTAAGATATTGATCCCGGACAGTCGTGAATAGCCCGTTGTGTTACTCTAGTACGACGTTAACTAATAATTACCAATTATTATTTTTACCCGGACCGTCGTCAATAGCCTGTTGTGTTGCTCTAGTACGACGATAACTAAAATTACCATTACCTTTCGTATGTGTTTGGTGTGGTGTTGAAGTTTGGAGTTTGGAGAGTGGTATGCCAGGTCATGTGTTCAAAATCATGTGGTGTTGTCCTTGAATCTTTCCCGTTCAGATTGATCCCAGACCGTCGTCTATAGCACATTGTGTTGCTCCAGTAAGACGTTAGTTGAAATACCTACCTACCTTCTGTATGTGAATTGAAAATATTTATGTTGAAAGTCGATGTTGATTTAAAAGATACCAACCAAAGATTGTCGTGTACCTAAGGGGTAGGTAAGGTATTTTACTTAACGTCACACTCGAGCAACAAAACGGGCTATTGGTGATGTCACAGATTTGAATTTTGTAACTTAATCTGGGTGTAATCTTCACTTGTATCAGTAAAATTTTCCTTGCGTGTATATATGTCATTTACTTGATGTTTGTCTTGCGCTTGACACAGCTTTGTTAAATATGGCCATTGCGTTATAAAAGCATAACAAACCAATCTAGTTAAATTCTGTATCAGCTATTATTTCTATAAAATACGTTGCTTTTATTGCAATAAAAGCAACGCAAAAAATGCGCTGTTATTGAAATACAGGCTAATTAAATAAATCGTAAATCATTTCACTAGCCCTAATAAATTATGCGAATTAACCAACTACGTCAAATGAAATAAGGTGTCGTATAGTGATACCTAGGAAATTAGTTCTATAAAAGAAAAGAAGCAAAATAACGGGAAGCCATTGAACATTTTTTTATTTATATAAAATGGGCAGACAATTACGATAGTGTTGAAGTGTGCACCGTGTTTTAATATATGAATAAAAACTCTAATTTGCTGCCAGAGTAACTCGACCAATAAAATTTGTCCTAATTTTCTTCCAACCAATCGATGAGATTCTTTGGTTATTTGTGTTCAGACATCTCACAATACTTGGTGGATTATGGCATTGGAACGTCTACTATAGACCAGTTCGATGGTATCAAATATATGTCTCTAAATCTTAATCCCTTTGGGTACTTACGCATCCTAGATTATGAATGAATGAAGTACATATCACCGATTACAACGTGCTACATTTGACGTTCCCCATATTATGTATACAATACCTTCATCTACTCTAACACAGCCTAGATATCTCTATAGGAAATGGTCTTGATTTTATACTCTAGGAAATAGTCTGATTTGAATGCCTTTTACATGCTTCTCTAGTATATTAAGAGGATTGAAGATTTGAAACCTGAAATTACTAAACAGTTGAAGGATTATTTTGTGCGACGATTACTAAGTTACAGTTCACTGTTATTCAAATAGCCATGAACGAATTCATTCAAACCTTGCTACAAAATCAGATGACATTTGAAAGTTGTTTTTAGGTTCAAAAATGAGGGTCTTTATGTTAACATTTGGCGGGTACGCGAGAATACATATCAATCGATTGGGAAGCGTGAATGCTCTTATGTGACTTCATTAAAACATCTAGAATTTTTTTAATGAATTGTAGGTATCAGCATTTGGTACTAGAATGAGTCTATGTGAGTCCGTATTTTAAAAGGACTCATAAATTGTGTAAGCATTGTGGAAGTTGTGTGTGCATATTGGGAGAGATCCAAGGACAATGTCTCGTAATTTTGTATGATTTGGTCAGGTGACGTGAACAACACCTGAGCACTTTCAACCACTCAACAACCCACTCTCCAAACCAACGTGAGGACATTTGAGGTCATGATATAGGTCAATTTTTAATCATGAACAACAGTAAATTAAAAATGTTAAGTCTTTATTTTTGAATTTCTTCCATCTCTGGATATAAATCAGTATTATATCCACTTGGGTACAGATTTATTTGAACAAAAGTAGTTCGGATTGTCGTTTGAAAATTAGTTACTGTTATATTTTTGTATTATCTTCTGTACACTAATTACTGTTATATTTTCGTACAATTTCGTTTCATAAGAATGGCAGCAGTATGAGAGAGATCACACAACATTCTGATCTCCGCTTTCATTCCAAAAAAGAATGTCTGATAACGCAGCCGTGTAAATATTTTTATGTATGGAGTCAGATTAAATAAAGTGTATTCTTGTAGAGAACGATTGAATTATTTGATTAAAGGAGACTCTTGTGACACCAATCACTCTTGCCATGAACAAGAATGTACATGTTTAATTTTGTCCTAGTTTGAATGACGAATTAGACTCGTCACCCGTAACTTAGGCAAAACAAGTGCTTGACGAGTCTCAGTCGTCAAATGTACCCAAGGGGTTAAAGTTAGATGTGCTCCTGACCGAAACAAACCACTATATAAATAGACCCTTCAACGAAAGTCAGTTTTTGTATAGATCTTGTTAAATAGTTGAATATATATTGAATAGTTTTTTTACTTTAAACTGGAGGGATCCCGGTCTTACTTAACCTCGTGTAGCAAAAATGACCATAATAACAAAACACAATAATATATTTGCATGAAATTCGTACCTAATAAGACGATAGGACTTAGAGAATTTGAAAAAAAATCTTTGAAGTTACACATAACATTGCTTGCAATATGATTATTTTGAAGCAAAGAAAGCCATATTTTCCAACCAGGCGCCTTCCGAATAACTACTCACATTTTTAGTGCATGAAAAAAGCCTCACAATCCTCTCGTTCTGCATAACTCACGCCACCCAAATCAAATCCAATCTGGAAAAATAAAATCTCGCCCCGTATTCCAACTACCTTGTGCTTATCAATCACCATGTTATATAAGTTATAACTCTGTACTCGTTTTCCCTGAATCTGAGGTGCCCGCGGTTAAAACGAAGTTGAATATTTCACAATCAGGGAAAAAACTCTTTTGCATTCCCCGTTGCCAATCCTCTATTTCAAAATTCGAGTTAAAATAACGAAGTACCCTCCTAGGGGTCTTATTCTCCGTTACGCAAATAACAAGCCCTCCCCCTTTTTTCATATAACGCCGCAGGAACCGTAGGACACAATAGGATTAACATGGCATACGGGTTTTAGGCTTGATTTTTCACTGCTAGGTCCGAAATTTTTAAGATTACATCTCCCGCAGAAAAAAGTTGCACTCCTATTGATTCGCGTTTTTATTTTAAACTCCGTCCTTGACTGAATAAGGTTTCGGAGGATAATCTCACAGGGCGGAAGGGTGGGGCTTATAAATATTTTAGCGACGGCCCCAATGAAATCAAGAAAATCGCGATCGATTCTCTCAACGAAAGAGGGGCCAAGGAAATTTTGGCCCGGGCAGATTTGACCCTGTTATTGGAAGTCGAATTTCCAGCCTTTTCCGGCATCGATTGTTGGATTTCGTTTTCGTTTTGCCTCCTCTCCGCTGTTTGCTTGTTTTCGACGGGGCTGCTGATTATATTTGGGAGTGCATAAAAGTTTATGAATTCGAAATGGGCTCATTGGTTATGCCGTGCTTATTGAGTTGGCCTTACCCCCTGAGGTAGGCAAGCTTGTAACAAGATGCAATAAAGGGAAGGGGTTCTGTGATCGGAATTTCACTTTACATTGCTTTCTGTAATGCCCTGTGGCAGATGTATCAATTTGTTAAATGTACTGGTGACGCTTTCGAGTTCCTGTGTGGCGAGAGAGAGAAAGAGTTGGAAATGATTTAAGTGAACGAGATTGGAAGATTTCTTCTCGAACTTCTGTAAGTGCTATCGTTGTGAGCGGGGGGGGGGGGTCTCATTCGATTCTCGTACGATTTGTTGCAGCCTAATTTGAAAAGAACTGCTGAGAATTGGTTGCAAGAACCCAAATTCATGCTAACGAAGTGACAGCTAGGAAACTAAATAAAAAAAGAATGACGGAGCGAAATGGATTCACCCTCTGTGAGGTTCACAAGCATAATTTCACCTCGCAAACTATAGTTTTGTTGAAACAGTTAGTATTACGTATGCAATTTTGCTTTCTTGACTAATACAATCGGTCCAAAAGATTCTATTCTAACAAAAGATGTAATAGAATTCTTCCAAAGGATGTTTTCCAAGGAAAAGAGCAATAGAATTGTTAGAAATAATCATATTCTAAACAAACTAACAATAGAATCTTTTGAATGGATTCTATTCCACGGAAAGGAACAGTAGAATTTTTCCAAAGTATTGTATTTTAAGTAAAAGAGCAATAGAATCATTTGAAAGGATTTTATTCCAAAGGAAACAGCAATATAACACTTATAAAGTATTCTATTCCAAGTAAAGAAGCAATATAACCAGTCAAAAGGATTCTATTCCAAGGAAAGGAGCAAAGGAATCATTCGAAATAATTTTATTCTAAGTAAAGGAGCAATAGATTATGTATGCCCAGAGAATTATATTCCAAGGAAAGGAAAGTAGAATATTTACAAATGGTTCTAGTCAAAAGAAATGAGCAATCGAATCTTTCTGAAGCATTATATTTCAAGGAAATAAACAATTTAATGTTTACAATGGATTCTATTCCAAGAAAAGGAATAGCCCGTTTATTGCTTCATAACGACGTTAATTAAACACCTACCTGCAAAGAAATAGAGCAATAAAATCTTACCAATGGTTGAAAAATCCATTGAATATTTCAATCAATAATTGTAATTATTTAATCATTGTTGTGTAGGGTCAAGGCAAAACAATGCAACTCGGAAATCTCACGCTACTGAGAGGATTTAAAGAAATACGTATGCATTTCCTTGTATAAGATCGTGAAGGAAATTCACAGTGAGTGTTGGTTATGTTGCTCATTTTTTCGGAAGTATTACATATGCAAGTCGTTACCATAGTTATAATCTCTACACAATGCTTATATTATTATCTGCTCTGTGGTGTTCCTGATATAACAGCCCACATACAAACCTCAGCAAGCCACAACGCTCTTCATCAAGCTCGTATTCAGAAAATAATTTTGGATAATCCAATTTTCTTTCTCCCAGTTCCTTAAATACCGTAATGTGAAATGAGCGTTACGTTTAATCCTTTTTTCAACTATTTTCGTGCCATTGAAATATTTAGATGTTATCATACCTGTGATTTACAAAACTACGATTTTATCTGTTGCTAGCAGAATTACCCCGAGTAACTCGGGTTGAGTTGACTAACTAACTTCCGTTTACGTTATTAAATTGTAACTCCTCTCCACCAAATGTAACAACTGTCACACTCTAATGAAGGTATACAAATCTTATATACAAGGAAACATGTTCTACAGGAAACTTAAAGGATACAATGGTTCTTATCTTGTAACCGCTCAATACGCATAACTTTGTCACAAGGAAGACTTCACAACCAACACACAGAAAAGCAGCGACCTATGCTCACTTCGCACAAATCAAAGAATGCCTGTGTCCTAGTACAAAGGATTGTTAACAAAATATATTCCAAAAAAATAATATTTTCCAAATCTAAATTTGCTGTATTACAGAAAATATATTTTCAGTACCTATGGAATCTGTCGAAAGTTGCAGTGCAAGCGTCTTGTTGAACTATAATTGTTGGCCCTCAAAAGGACCGTTTATTAAATGGCACTGAAAATATCCATCGCTTTCTCTGATTTCTATTATAAACTGCAACTATTCGACTAAAATTTTTTTTTCAGTAAAATTTTATTCGATAACGCTATAAATTCAAGTGAGGCGCGAGGCTTCGTGGTTAACAAACAATCATACAATGTTGCCAAAACGTGATAACAAATAACGTCTTTTATGCGAGCCACGTAAGAGAATTATGTATATAGATACAATTACACAAATTTAAAAAAATGCCAAATTTAACATTTTACTTTTTGGAAGACTTCAAATTTTTTAGCAAGAAAGAAAACTCCCAAGAATGTGCAAATGTAATCAGAATGCATAGAACAGTTCCAAGTATGCAGATAAATTGTTTAAAAAGAATGTATTTCCAAAAATTATTATACAATGATTAAAAATGCTTTAAAAACTAATTAAGGCCCGTTGCACACACCCGATTTTTCATCGATTCGATTTTTCATCGATTCGATTTCTCATCGATTCGCTGCTGCACCGAAGCCCAACTATGCACACACAACCGTGAAATGATGCAAGAACTCATTTCGCGCCATTTGTGATAAATATTCTGTCGAAGAAAAAGTGTTTAGTTCGCTTCCTTGGTGTAAAAAAAGTATATTTTGAAACAAAATAGACGTTACTGGATACAACCATTTATTAATTCTTATTTATGTTCCATTTATTTATGAAAACAAGGTACAGCAGACCGGAGAAGCGTGTGCGGCGCCGTAAGGAACTGCGGTACAATTTGCAAGCAAGTTGGATGTGCGTCACCGCAGCGGCACTGTACGTTGAAAATCCGGATGTGTGCACCGGACCTAATGTATCTCAGACCGCACTTGCTTTGTCGCACCGGCTCCATACGTTGAAAAACATGATGTGTGCACCTGGTCTAAAACATAACTTGCCTTGAATAGTTATTGAACGTAAAACATCTTATTGTAGATATATAAATACATCTTGAAACGAATTAAAAAAAAAAAAAGATTCGAACGAAAAGTAATGAATGTATTTCTTTTTACTACTTAATAGATACTTGTAATCACAGAGAAGTAGTATACTACTTCTCTGTGCTTGTAATATAACAGACACAAGTTTAAAAAAGCAAACGATTAAACAATTTTTAGACACCAGTACTATATTTAAAAAGGTTTTTCTGTATATTTTATTTATATAATGTTTTTTATTCTCTTTATCGCGTCGGTCCCAAATCTTCAAATTTTTTTAAAAGTTCGTTAAGAAAAATAAGGCTTAAATAAATATAAAATTTAAATTCCGTAAAAATAATTTATTTGAAAATTAATTGCTTTTTGGCTTTACGGGTAAAACAATCCACACAAGTAATAGCAATGCTCTGTATACCTTCCAGCATATCCAAAGCTACCAAATTATGGTTGATTTAAGATTTACCAAGAACTTTTAGCATGAAACGTGTCAGCATATGTAGGCAAAGGAAATTCAAATAGCGTATTCCCTAAATTAAATAGATAGTTGAAAAATATAAAACATTGTATGCAAATATGTTTGAATAAATTTTAAGTGATATTTGCACACAGACATAAACACAGACGTAAAACGAGAAGACGGCCAGTCATACCGACGCAACCAAAATATGTCACCAAATGATTGTTAGTAAATACCCAAATTATGCAAAGTTTCATGAAAATACGCACTGCCATTTGGTCGTAGTACGGGTGCACACACATACCGACAGATGAACATACAGAAAAACAGACACCAAGTGCAAGACACCGATTTTGCATTAAAATAGCCCAACTTGGATAAATAACTTTAAATTGGTTTAAAATATTCAATTTACAAACAAACCCTCCATTGTTATTTCTGTCTATAACTATCTTCAGCATATATTTTTGATCGCTTCTTAGTTCGAAAGTCATTTCAGATAAGATTCGGACCCCGTTGAATCTCCTTCAAAAGTCTTAATGAGTGCTTTTTTATAAAACTAATGTAAATTAAGAACAGAATATGATGATTAAAAATTATCCTCTATTACAAACGTAAAAAGAACCGAAAAGATCAAATTGATATATGAAAACTTATTGCTCGCATGCTTATTTAATTTTAGATGCCTTCTGAGGACTGTCTTTTGATCACTCCTATTATTCCTGACTACGTGCAAGTGTACGCTCAACACACAACTTTCTGAGGACTTGTATTAGGGTTGAGTCAAAAGTTCGTAACGTTTTTTTTTTTTAACAAAATTTGAAAAAAAAAATAATGGTACAGCTACACTCTACTTTGATCAGTGATGGCAACAGCTTGGCGATTTTTTGGCGCACTTCTAGTAGCGAGTTACGATTAATTAAGGCAATTCATCTCTCGTTAGGGTTGTTGTGGTTTTCATGGCAACCTCGGCAAACGGAAACTTTCAATTTTCGTTTTGAATATTCTAGAAAGTTCTTTTCAAATCCTTTAAAATCGTTTGATTTCACTGATTCGTTTGAAATATTTTCTTTCCTCCCATTGGTTATTTGGTTTTTAAAATCTCCTTTGATTGCATTGGTCCTCTTAAATCGTTTTCTATGATAGCATTGGTCCATTTATTTGTATTTTGACAGTTGTGGAATTTTTTATTTTTTTTATAATAATTTTCACAAAAGGATTAAGAGTTGTGTTTTTTTTTTATCATTTTCGTTATTTTTTTACGAAAGAATTCTGACGTTATCAAGTTGTATTATTTCTTGCTCTTTTACTTTTATAAAGCCGACCAACCGGTATAGTGGTTAAGGTGTTAGCCTCTAGATCGGAAGGTCCCCGGTTCGAATCCGGGTTCGGGCATGGATGTTTGTAAGCGTATACCAGCTCAGGTGTTGCTTCGTCATCTGAACATGGTTGAAAATTACGAAAGTAATTGTTAGGGGCAATGATGGCCCTCCCACTGGGTGTTCCTTCACAAGTGGCCATCACTTCCGGCCTTGTAGTGGCCAAAGACTTCTGTCAAAATGTGCCCGCCATTATAAAAAAAAAAAGCCTTTTATAAATATTTTTCTTTTTCAACATACCCACTGTATTTAGTGTAATTGTTAAGTTTCAGGGTATTCTTACCCAACATTCGTAGCTTATATTCTCTACTGGTTCACAAATGTGTTTTGATATGTGCTTAAGCTTACTACTTTTTGTGAAAGTTTAAAAATATATATACTTTTTAAAACGTTCTGAAATTTTTTTAAAAAGTATGTTGTAAAAAGAAAATAAATTGTGACAGAAAAAGAGTTGGGAAATAATTCTTTTCTTGGCGACTTTAGAAGTGCGCCAAAAAAATCGCCAAGGCCGTTACCATCTTTCATAAACGTAGAGTGTAGCTGTTCCAAAATTATTTTATTTATTAAAAAAAAATTTAATTAATATATATATACCGTTCTGTTCGATGACCTTTCACCGTCTCTTCTGCATCTTCATTATCCGGTGCTCATAGAAGTTCTAAGGTATCTGGCTAAAGAACTGATCCAGGTGACGAAACTTACTAAATCACTTATGGCACGTGGAATCGTCAACAGCACACTCGCCATGCAAAACACATATCTTCTGTTGCGTCTACGAAGCATTCTTGCCTTTTTGAAATTAACAAATCATAGTATGTCGAAAATACTCCTTATTTTCTGCCATTTTTAATGCTTAACAAAATTTAACAAGCATAACCAAATAACACAATCTTTTCTCAAGTACTCACTGAAATTCCTTCGCTTAAGGGGGTCCGGGACACAAAAATCGTCAAATTTTCGAATTTTTTTTTATTATTTTAAGAAATTCTCTGTGTTTTTCTGCTTAAAAGGACGTCTAAATCATGTTTCTATCTTAATTAGAACTAGAGATATAGTAATTTTTGTGATGCGTTGTTTTGAAAAATCTAACACTCTTGACAGTTGTTGTCATGGCAACAACATCTGTCCTTAAAACTTTAAATGCGTTTTTCTCCATGATGCAATTTTTCAAGATTTTCTGTATTCAAATTGCTATAAGTCGAAAACCGATAATGTTTAAGGGTTGAAATTTGGAATATATTTTTTTCAAACATTATACTTTAATTTTGATTCAGCAAATTTGAAACAAATATTTACTTTTAAAAATATGATTTTTTTTTTAAAGTACCTTAAAATTTTCGAAAATTTTCATTCAAATGTTTTTTATTTTTTATTAAATTAATATTTTTTAAATTGCTGAATCAAAATTAAAGTTAATAAATTTGTGAATAATTTACTGCAAGAATTTTGAAAATTGATCAAGAATATTTTGAGCCTTAGCAATTTAAAATGACCCTTCTTTTTTTCAAAAAATTTTAATTAAAAATTTTTAAAGAACTTTTGGAAAAATTTTGTGTTGTGATTTCGCTTATTAGTTAGATGGGTATAATCAGTACAAAAAAATTCAAAATTCTAAATTAATTAATAAAATTTTTTTTTCAATGTGTCCCGGACCCCCTTAAACATCAAAATTTTACACATATGAAGTAGATAGGTTTTGCATGTGGTGCTAAAAATGGGGCTAGATGATAGTTGAACTGACTTAACCCAATATATGAGTTGCTGTGCTTGAAGTCAATATTATTGAACTTGAAATCCACGAGATTATGTGATGTGGGAAACGGTAGTTGATACGAGAATAAGCAGTTGGTATATGGAATGCAGGAATCTAGAGCATGAGGATATCGGTGGATCGACGGTAGTGGTTCCATTATCCACCTTTGTGGTCTATGGAACATCAATGATGATATAAATGATCTGCAAGATTACCGGATTTGGCGGGGATCATTTAAAAGCATTTAATCCGAGCAATGATAACAAATAACTGTTTTATTACCATTCATCAATGTCAAAATTTGCGATTGGAATATTTTCAATTCATCTGCCTCTTTTGATGGTCACTAAAAATCCTCTATGCGCTATAATACGATATTAACGATAAATATGAAGTTATGTTGAGTTGCAATCGGTCCCACAACTATGTGGCATCCACAGCTTATTTGTATCACACAATAAGACGTAGTTCTACATCAAAGTAACAAACACAAAGTAGGAAAAAGCGCTGCAGATGGAACATATGCTAGCAATCATATAAATAGAAAACACATAGAAGCTGAAAGCGAAAATAGCTTAATGGGGAGGAGGGCAGTTAAGTACGGTTTTTTGACACCTGTCAATGGGTATTCAGAATTTTTTAATCTTTATTAGTCATAATTTGAAAGTTTACATTTTACACTATCTGTTTATCAACTGTAAAACTGTTGTAAATAAAATATTTTGTAAATTTTTATTTTTTGTCCAAAAATTCAATTTTAAAAATGGATTTTTCATACATATTAAAAGTTTTTGAAAATACGCTGACCGGTTGGTTGTTACACGTTTCTGATCTTTTTTAGATGATGCCTAAATGTGATAATTAAATATAACCCCTAAAGAAAGATACAATTAATATTACATCTAGTTGTAATTAGTTTCTTTATTAAGTACTTAAAGTGAATTAAACAAATATTTTTTTGGTCATAAGGTCCAAATACTAAAATGCTTGTGACTTAAACAAGAGTAATATTTTACTGTTTAGATAATTATTAGTTAGGTGACTATGCTGGATTTATATAACAACCCCAAGTAATTCGAAAAGCTTTTATGTCATAAGACTTTAGATTGTAAAATCCAGAAACTATAATCAAATCAATATGTTATGTTTTTTTCGGTCATAATACAAAGCCATGAGCAATTTATGGAAATAAACATTATGCAAACAATTAAAAATTATCCAGCTCATAAAATCTTTTTAAGAGGAAAAAAGATAACATTATAGCTAATTGTTAAGTAAATATTTCAAAATAATACACAATTGCAATATTTGGTCTTATGAATAAAATTAAAGGCTATTCTGAAGTTATATCCAGAAATATATTTTTACTCTTTATTTTACAAGAAAAGTAACAATAACGATTCTGCACATTAAAACAGTTTTTCTACTTTATAAATATCCCTATTATCCTATATTTATGTATTTCTTAATGAAAGAATTTTCACGACAAATACAAATATTTTACATTGGAGTTTTTTTAGAAAAGATCACACTTGGTTAAATTTACGCCATTTGTTTTTGTGGTCTCACAACAAATGCATTCAAACATGCACGAAAGAAAGCAACGATTGAATATTGAAATAATCCATTATTCCCCACGTTTTAAATTATAAATCTAGACGCAGGACATATTTTTTTATTTGAATTGGTCTTTTCTCATCTTGGTTTCTCTCTCTCTCATTTTTTTCTCCTTTAAAGAAAATAAAAAAGAACCGGAGTGAAAGAAAATTAAACACTAGGGAAATGTCTTCTGCGTTTCCATTTCATCTTTATCAATCTAAATTATGAATAATTTCTTCTAACCTAAACATCAAAGAAAGATAACTTTAATCAAATAATCCCTCATATTATACAGTCATACCCCCAGCAGTGCGAGAACGAAAAAAACTATTCACAGTTCATACCATTGACTCTTAAATGACGAAAATAAAAGATTTCTCTCTGGGTTCCTTTTTTTAATGTCTCCGACATCATTTAGCCTTTAAACTGCTTCAATTTGAATGTGTCTGAAAATAATCGAATTACCCAGTCCCCCACTGAGGGAAAAAAGTAGGGAAAAACCGGATTTCAATCACCCGGTCGAAGAATGAAAAAAAATTTTTTATCTTACTGTAATGTTTGGTGACCAAAACATTCATTTGCATTTTTAATCATGGGCAAATACTTAACTTGATTTGGGTTTGGTTGAAGACTTTCTTTTTTTTTACTCTCCCATCTGGGGTTTTTTTTTTCTACGTCCAACTCGCGAGTTTGTCACACTTCTTTTTTCTTCTCTTTTCTTATTATTGGCGAGTTTAATTTCTTGCGTTAAAATGGTGGCCCTCAAATGAAAGAAAATCAGAGGGAATTTCCGTTTGGAATTTTAAAGTACCGAAAATTTATTTGGCGGGGTAACTTCGGGGGTGTACGTGCGTTGCGAAAGCTTCGGAGGCATAAAAGTTACTTCGAAGCATTACTTTCTTTCTGGAAAAGAGGGAAAAAAACGGGAACTAAATTTACGGGTACCCTCAACCTTTGCCGGATTGGGTTTTTTCCCCTACCTTAATTCGCCTAAAAGAACGTTAAAAGTTCTAAGAAGTTTTAATTCTGCTTGAATCAGGAAAAGGTGCTTTTTCTATCTAGTTTTATATTTTTTTTAAAGTGAAGACTGTCTTGCGTCATTAAGTGATCAATCCGAGCTAATTTACCCACGTTCCTTCAGAGAGTTGATAAAAGGCAGGGGAATACTTCATTCGTAAAAACGAGTTTCAAATCTCAAAATTTGATGAAGGTATTGATATAGTTAACATAATAATATTAATAAATACCAGCGATTTTCAACCTTTTTCATCACATGACAGACATAGACTAATTTCTAAAATTTCACAGCAGAATAAAAATGTATAGTAAAAATAGGTGTAGTTTTTATTGATTTATACAAAAAATTGTAATTAGCTACTCTATTTGCAAGAAAGTGAATTGTTAAAAAATCTTCAAAACCATCTACGTATGATTCTTTGTAGAAAACAACAATACCGAAAATTATTTATGCGGGTATGAAAAATAGGGATATTTACATAAAATAATTTGAAAACACTCAGCAATCGTTGAAATTAAAAATGTTTTTTTTTTCAAAGTTTAAGTCCCTTTATCATCCACAAAACACACTAGAGACCTTCTTGCGACACACTGTGCTATTGTAATAAAAGAGCTCCGGAAAACAGAGATCAACCACAGAAGTACATGTTCCCCCCGTAATGAAAATAATTAAAAACAACAAAATGTATTCAAGAGGATCAAAATAATTTCTGATTGTTTGAATGGATGTAGTGAAGGCACGAGAAAGAAAAAATGAGGACATTATGGCGAGAGGTAATGGTAATGGTAATTTTAATTAACGTCGTACTAGAGCAACACAACGGGCTATTGACGACGGTCCGGGATCAGTCCCCTAAGGGAAAAATCCGAGGACACCACCAGGTGATCTTGAACCATGGTCAGATGACGAGGCAACACCTGAGCTGGCATCCCACTCCCCAAGTATGGCGTGAGGAAGGAAACGAAAGGAAAAAGTCGATGTTATACTAAATGCTGAAGCGAAATGGGAGAGGAAATATGTAATTCATGACAAATATATTTGATAGAGAATTGATAACATATTAATTACAAATTTGATAGCGTATCTCACAGTGGCGTCCAGAAAACCGAAATCCCTCGGTAAAAAAAAATTCAATTTGAAAACACTTTCTGACAAAGGAACTGGGCTTAGTGTGCTTAACAGTTTAGCTAACTTATCAGCCATTTAATTGCCATACACTTCAAAATGCGAAGGAATCCACTGCAAAGTGAGGTATTTGTCATTTTAATAGACAAAAAACTGTCCGATTTCCCAAATCCTAAAATAATATTATCTGGCTTATGCTTACGAAGGTCTAAAGGTTTATACTTTATTGTCGATGGGAAATTAAACAACGGCTTATCGAATTGACTTAATAACATATAGTTAAGCATTAAATTCTTTTTTTTCATCACTTAGATATTGGTACCCCTCGAGCTGGTGCACATTAAATCTGTTTTGGCTTTAAATGTCCTCACGGTGGCATGGTGTGGGAGTCTGAAGAGTGAGGTACCAGCGCACATGTGACCTTGTCCTCTGACCGTGGTTTAAAATTACTTTCTGTTGTCCTCGGATTTTTCTTCGGGGGATTGATACCAGATCGTCGTCAATAGGCCATTGTGTAGTTCCAGTAGGACTTTGATTAAAATATCAACATGAAGTGTAAATTATGTAATGAATGGATATTTTTGTTCCTTCGCTTTGTTGCTTGTAATATGTTGCAAATAAAAGAGCAAGTACTAGTTGAATGCAAAAAAGGAAGGAACAAATTAT
Source organism: Metellina segmentata (assembly GCA_947359465.1). Lineage (NCBI taxonomy): Eukaryota > Metazoa > Arthropoda > Arachnida > Araneae > Tetragnathidae > Metellina > Metellina segmentata. The sequence continues at coordinate 90,996,904 of OX375873.1, read as the reverse complement.
TCAGTTATGTTTAAATTTGAAAGAGTTAATAGTAAAAATGGCATCGGAAGGAAAGCTTGAAGCTAAATAGATATTCAAATTTTGATGACTTAGACTTCTTACTTTTAAGTTCAAACAATGATCAGGTCTTTATCAAGATAAACGGTCATCCTTATGAATTTGAAAACACATTTTTAAATGTTGAAGTATTTACGAAATTGGCCTAGGAATAAAAAAAATTATAAATATTATGTAAATTGAAATTCCAGTTAAAACCAGTCAAATTTACATCAATATCACATGAAAAACAGGGAAACACATGTTTTTTGACTCTACATAAAAATGACATTTTTCTAAGAAATAAAAATTTGGGATCTTCATAACCCTCTAAAAATTTCACAAGCATAATTCAACCTTGCAACCTGCAGTCTTCTCTTTGTGACTTCTAACCGTCTGACCTTCTTGACCAATTGAATCATTCCAACTGTCCTCACGTTGGCATGGTGTGGGAGTCTGGAGAGAGGGGTTCCAGATCAGATGGTGACCTCGTCATCTAATCGTGTTTCAAACTTACGAGCTGTCCCCGGATCTTTTCCTTCAAACCGTTGCCAATAACCAGTTGTGTTGTTCCAGTGTGACGTTAATTTATCTTCCAAACTAAGCATTTCCAGATAATATTGTAACGACTACGATGCTGATATCATATCTCAAAGCACTTAAACATAATATTGATGAAAGAATGCAGACAAACTTTAAAGGATGTCGTACAGACAAAAAATTAGTTTGTATTTTTAGCAACTGAACAATTTAACTCTTAACTATACTCAAACTCTAAACTTTTAGCGTCGCAAATGTGTTAAATTCACATTTTCATACGCTTCCACGAAGGAGCTAATCTCAAATTTGAGCGAAACCCATGAAAGCGAAAATCATATCCGGGCTGTGAAATTGCGAGAAACAAAATGTCGTCTTTTACGCCTGCTGCCAATTTAGACCAAGAAATTCTAACCCAGGAATAAAATATTTCACGTATCGTTTTACATCCAACGACGCCAGAAATGCAACATTTATGTATTTATTTGGAAACCAAATCGTCCACTTTTAACACTCTGGTGCACATTGGGGAAGAGCCTAAAAACATTTTACCCAATATATACAAATGTAGAAACATCTTTTGATCTTCCTTCCGCTCGGTTTGACTCTACGTCGGAGGAAATGCATTCGATGTTCCATACAAGCTTTTTTCTATTTTGAAATGCTCCCGTCAATGTAAGAAAAAGTTTCAATCCGAGGAATATTTATTTTCCTCGTTGGATGTTGAATGAAACGTCTGGTTGTGTCAATTATTTCAAAGCAATCCTTTGAAAAAAATTCTTTTAAATTAATGATAACTATTAGTAAGTCCAGATTTTACTTTCCATGAAAAAAACTTGTGGGTTGTGTCAAGGACGCAAACCGTACTCTTGATATGAATTCTCGGGCTTGATGTTCGATTGCGTAATGAATAAAATAGGCATAGGAAGTTTGAACAACTGTTACAGTTTGAACTATTAAATTGTTTGATATGAATAATCGGGCCTGATGATCGATTGTGTAATGAATGAAACAGGCATAGGAAGTTTGAACAATTGTTACAGTTTGAACTGTTAAACTGTTGTTTTATATTAGTACTAGGGGGCAGGCCCCCTGCTCGCTAACGCTCGCCAACCCCCGGAGGATTGCTTCGCAATCATCATTGGTTCGCAATCATCATTGGTTCGCTGCGCGAACCTATGCTCGCTTCGCTCGCCTCAATGAAGACATTTGTCCTAGCAAAAGGGATTGTTTACAAAATATGTCACAAAAAAAATGTTTTTCAAATCTAAATTTGCTGTATTACAGACAAAAATATATACAGTATATCTAAAATCAGAATTCAAATGAAAACTTTGTGCAAATTTTGACTCGAAATGTGAGCGTTGCTTTGGAAATTGAATACCCAGCATGTTGTTTGTGTGTACATTTTCCCAGCACTCAAACGACCCACACTTTTTCATTGAGTTTGTTGCCGAAAGTTGTAGTGCAAGCGTCTTGTTGAACTATAATTGTTGGCCCTGAAAAGAACCGTTTTTTAAATGGCCCTGAAAAGATCCTCCGCTTTCTTTGATTTCTATTATAAACTAACTGCAACAGCTCATTAAAATTTTCCTTTTTTTTTCAATAAAATTTCATCCGATAACGCTATAAATTCAATCGATGCGCGAGACTTCGCGATAAACAAACAAACCGTACAGTGTTGCCAAAACGCGATTACAAATAACGTCTTTTTTGCGTGCCACGTAAGAGAATTATATATATATATAGATTCAAAGATAATTTGATTGAGTAACTGCTTGTTATTGTAGTGTCTTTAGTAGCTTTTGGATGACAACACTTTCGCAATCTTCACTCTACGCAATACAAAGTATTCCATTATTTAACATTGTGTTGTATATGTCTCGACATTGTCTTGTATTATGGACATTGTCTTGTATATTCAAAGTAATGTGAATTGAGGAAATCGCGTATTACCAGACTGTCGGATAATATGAACGTCGTAGCAAAAACAGATAATGCAAAATACAGAAAAAATTTACTATGCTACATGTAAATACTACTGCAACTGAAATATACGTAAAAAAAAGGATTAAAAATCTATACAGGTATTTATTGTGTTAATTTTACAATATATCAAGACATGAGTTACTCCGCACTTCTTAAACTAGAAGCCTTGTCTTCAATTTCGTAGCCATTTATCACCTCTTTGGACAAAGTGCTAGAAAGTTTTATTTAAAGCTAAACCCTCGAAGAGGTTTCGACGAGATATCTCGTACATCAAGTTCAGACCAATTTTGTTAATGACGAGATGATCTCGTCGTGACAACCACCAGGAGGTATTCTAATCGGCTCGGATAACATAAACGCTTAGCTCATCGGAGCTCGGATAACATAAACGCTTAGCTCATCGGAGCTCGGATAATCAACATTCTACTGTATTTGAAAATTACGGAATCAATCATCGTTAAAAATTGAGGAGCCTTTAAAGGTTTAATACAGTTCTGACTGCAGTAGCTAAGTTATTGATTATTTTTCAGGGAATATAATCCAACCCCTAAAGAGTAATTAAATAAAAATTGTCATACCCCCCTCCTTCCTTCCCTCACTTCACTTCCAATTCCTCCGCAACCACTAAAGCACTCCCGTTGTTAAATTACAAAACACAACTTCACCGAGATTTAAAGTATTAGTCCAAACATCATTAAGCCATTTGCAAAAACTAAAAAACAGCGAGAGCGCTCCTTGAATAATTCAAATTTACGCGTCTAATAATTATTAATGAGAGTGTTATTAAACTAATGAGATAAGCGCCGAATACTAAGCCTGCCTTAGTTCCCTGTTTAATTTTCATTACTACATGACTCGTGTTTATTTTTATTCTAAAACCTTTCCTTTAATTTTGTTCTCGGATTCTTTATGCGCCACTTTAATAGCCGCATTAGGAATCGTGAATTCGGCCGCTCGCTCATCCAATATGTCTGCCAAATGTCTGAGCTGCGTGAGATAATGAATTACTCGTTCTTTATTGGAACTGTAACTAAAGTTTCTTAAATCATATTAATCGCGATTTAGTTGAAAACTGCTCGTGGGGGTGTTGGAGGGATAAAAATGCGTTGTCGCTTTGAAGGGGGAAAACGTTTGGGGTAATTAAAGCGATGGGAGAGGCGTCTTTATTTTTGTATAACGAGTTTCTTCGTCTTATAATAAGTGTCTAGAAAGGAGATCTGGAATTGTGGTGTAATTAATATGCTTGCTAGTTTTGTGATTTCTCTTTATTTTTAATTATTAACTGGATTTTAAAATTTATATTGGAATGGAATTGGGCCGCTTGTTCTACGTCTCTCTGAGCGTCATGAAATTTTTTAGTAATGTAGTGTAGCTTTTGCTCACAACACTTGTAATGATGAAATAATAAATGTCCCGTTCGATACAGTAGGTTCAAAAAGTGGAATATAAAAGGAAAATTTATTTATTTACAAAAGTTCTATATAATTACCGCTTAGGTACATCTACACTCTACGTTTATGAGCGGTGGCAACGGCATTGGCTACTTTTTTTGACGAACTTCTAGTGGCGAGTTATGGTTTTCATGGCAACCTCGGCAAACGGTAACTTTTAATTTTCATTTTGAATATTCTAGAAAGTTCTTCCAAAATTCATTGAAGTCGTTTGATTTCTTTGGTTCGTTTGAAATTTTTTCTTTGCTTCCATTGGTTATTTTGATTTTAAAATATCCTTTGATTGCATTGGTCCTCTTAAATTTTTTTTCTGTGATACCATTGATTCATTTGTTTGTATTATTACAGTTGTGGAACTTTTATTTTATTACAATATTTTTCACGAAATGTTTAAGAGTTTAGTTTTTTGCCATGTGTGGAATTTTCGTTTTTTATTATTTTTTCCCAGAACAGTTAGGACGTAGTATTATCTAGCATTATTTCTAACTTTTTTTTATAAATTTGTCATCATGCTCACTGTATTTTGTGTAATTCATACGTTTAAGGGTATGCAGAGGCTGTTCACACATTTTTTAGACAATATATATTGTATTCAAAAAACTAAATTACATAAAATTCTTGTGCTTTAAATGTTCTATTTGACAGCCCTTATTCTGAACTATCTTTCGACACCGTAATTTCCAGGATAATAATGCCTTTTGAAGTGTCAGAAGAGGTATTCTATCCCATTCCTCCTGAACAGCTTTCCAGAGTCCTGTAAGAGTTGTGGGACGACGTTTGGATAATGCAGATTTTAAAAGTCCGAAAGCACAAAAATCCATAGGTGATACATCGGGAGATTTAGTAGGGATATCAGTGAAGGGTATGGCCTTGATACCGGTCTTTTGTTCCATTTCTTTATGGAAATTTACACTGGATTTTGATGTGTGACTGCTAGCTTTGTCTTGATGGAGTTCCACAGATTGATGGCACTGTATATATGAAAAACCAGCAACAATCATGAATCCCTAAGAAAAACTGTCTTTCGATTCTGTGAAACATGTACTTAAATTTTTTTCTTCCCTTTTATGATAATAAATGGCTCTTTTTTTGATGCAATCATTTAAATACACCCATAATTCATCTATTGTGACAATTTTGTTCTATTTTTCTTTGGATAAGTGTTTTTCATATAGAATTCCGCAGCGTGTCCTGCGTTCAGCGATATGCTTTGGAGAATGACGATGCATATTGCGTTTTTTCGCTTTCTTAAGACTTAAATCAACGTTTATCATTTTGTTTACAGTGGACGTAGAGCATTTTATTGATTTTGCAACTGTCCTTTGACTAGGGGGATTTTATTTTAACATTAAACAGCGTACCTTTACAATAGTCGAAGATGTCCGTTTGTTCCTTTGATACTTGTTTGGAATTTTTGTTGACGATATTACCTATCGACGCTTTAGATATCACAAAACCATGACTCTCACATCGTTTTTGGGTAATGGAATATGAATATTTCTCTTCGGAAAGAGCATAAATATAGCCTTCGAACCACTGCTTCGTTAAAAACGCCATTTTGAATAAAAACAAACCTCTCAAGCCGCAGACGATAATTTTGACTTTTAAAAACATAGTACCACTGCAATTATTTCTTTTGCAGCAAACGATTTTTTATTACCGCTAACCAAAATCGTCTAAAAAATGTGCGAACAGCCTCTGTATATATTCTTACCTAACATTCGCAGCTTAGTTTTTCTGCAGATTCACATATGTGTTTTGAAAGGTGTTTAAGCTTATTACTTTTTATAAAAGTATTCAAAAAACATTATTTTCTAAACGTTCTCAAATGTGTTTTCAAGCTTTCTGTTTTCCGTTGTAAATAGAAAAATATTTTTGAAAGAAAATGATTTTTGAAATAACACTTTGCTTGGCGACTTTAGAAGTTCGTCAAAAAAATCGCCAAGGCCGTTGATACCGCTCATACACGTAGACCGTAGCTGTACCAAAGAGTATTTATTTACAAAAATTTATATAATTAATGCTTATTTATTTCAAAAAATTCATATAACTAATGAGGCCGGGACTATACTAAATTATATGAGTGGCGTGACACCTCAACTTTGAGGCGCTCTTGCCAAACCCGTTGACGCTCAGCAATCATTTCAAATTTTTAAGTTATTATATTTGCTATGACCTTCCTTTCCTACCTTTTTCTGTGACGCTCAAAAATTAAGCGTGATATCTCGGTTTCAAAAGGTAAGACATTCTACGTCAAAATTTCAATGCATTAATAGAGGCCATGGCCCTAAAATAATGCTTCCGTACAAAATTTGAACTAAGATATAAAGATCGATGCACAGCTAGTTGAAGTATCCTTAGCATGAATACTTCAAACGATAAAAAAAAACACAAACTCTGAATATATGTTTCTAAATGTTGCCACAACTAGCGTCTAAACAATAAAAACAAAAATTAAAACTAAAAACGATTAATTCTTTGCGAGTTAAAATGTAGACGCGCAAGTGAAAAACATAATAATTTGGCGTTCGTGCAAACGATAATTATCCGGCCCGCTCTTTCAATCACCATCTATTGGTTGAAACACAGAGAAGTATACTACTTCTCTGTGGGTTGAAAGAACTCTAGTAAAGATTCTACTGGTATTCTATTTTCATTCTAAACTGATTATAAATTATACAGGAACAATTGTAATGAGTCGATCAAATAGATCATAATTTGTGGTGTAATTAATATGCTTGCTAGTTCCATAATTTCTTTTTAATTTTAATTATTAAGTGAATTCTGAAATTCGTTTTGGAATGGAATCGTGCCACTTATTCTGCCTTTAACTCTGAACGTCATGAAATATTTTTTGTAACCTAGTATTGCTTTACTTCCCAACGTATATTATGATACGTATATATGTCCAGTGCAATGTAGTAGAATAGTCATATAAGTGTTATGTATACTTAAAACGTATTTACAAAAATCTATGTACATCAATAGGCCGTGGCTCAATAATAATTCTTTATGAGTGCGTACAAAATTTTCGCTTCGGCAAAAAGATCGACGAACAGATATTTGAAGAATTCTTAACACGAACACTTCAAACAATAACAAAAACACAAACTATGAAGATATATTTTAAAAGGTTGCCAGAACAAGCATCTAAAGAATAAAAACAAAATAAAACATTGAAAGCGATTGTTTCTTCGCGAGCCAAGATATACATGCGCGTGCATAAAAATAACAATTTCGCTTTCGTGTAAGCCATAATTATTCGGAAAGTTCGCAAAACTACCATTTATTGGTTGAAAATCCTTGAAAAGATTATATTGGCCCAAAAGATCAAAACTTATTAGATATCATGGTGGGAAGATTGCAGTTTGCAAAACGAATATATGCGTGCGCCTCTCTCAATGGACTTAAAACCTTGAGAGACTAGAATTAGCGCTTGATTAATCCACCCACAGAGAAGTAGTACACAGAGGGTTCACTGCCATAGGAAGCAATGGACTTATAAATAACATGGGAAATCGCTTAGACGCTGGCGCCCCCAGCGGGAGAGCCGGACCCTACTATAGCGTCGGATCTAGACCTGACATAACAACCAAACTAGGTTTCCATAACAACCGAACTAGGTTTCCACAAAAACTATCTCAGTTTTTTTTTTTTTTCGAAACCCAATTTGCATTTTTGATTAAAAGCTAAATATTCTTTAAATATTTTTTAGCATAAATGCTTCAAAATAGCACTTTTTTAATGTCTTCTGAACTTAAAAAACCCCTTTATTTATGAAATCTTACCAATGCATGAACTTTTTTCTTTCATTTTAGTTTATTCTTTTATGTAAATGCTTCTTTAAATAAATGTTCCAAAACATGTTTGATTTGGACAATTGTTGATCTCTGTTGATAGTCTGAAATATTATTTGAACGAAAAAGTACATAAATTTTTTTTATTAACTTAATCAGGTACATTATTTATTTTTGAACAAATTATACAATTTGAAAAAGAAATAGAAAATAAGTTCTGTTTATGTAGAAGTCTCGTCGAAGCTCATTTAGTAGTAAGTCAATCACACACACGACCAAGTGATAGTGGATTGTATGAATTTTATTGTTGAATCATGAATTCATTTACCAATACACAATTCTTCCCTGTGAAGAATATAACACAGAAGGGTATTGAACCCAAGGCAAAATCTCTCACGCTGCTGTCTCTGCACACACTCAGAATACGAATACAAAAGTAAGAAGTTGGCGCCTAAAAAACTAAGATATTACCTGACCTTGTTCTGAATGTAAAAAAAAGAACATAGTTCAGCTACTGTTACTCGCTTATACATATTTCTGTGTGATCCATCTAGAACAATTTTAGAATAGCAAACGAACAATAAAATGCACAACAGGATTTAAAGGAATGAAATACTTTGGCAAAAAAGCAACCTAACAAGAATCTTCATTTGCCTTCCAAAGAGTAAAATTCATTGTTTAGCATTCATAAACGAGCTAACTCAACGTAATTCACCATTTAGAGTAGCAAATGAATGGATAATATTACTAATTTTATTCATTATTTTAGCTAAATCACACAATTTTTCACCATTTATTGTAGCAAATAAACAATAAAATACACAACAGGATACGACAGTTTTTGTATCTCGAAAATCTTCACAGGGAAAGTTTGTACGTATGTAATTGCGTACTATACTGTCAACCAAACTTTCGAGTATGATTTGCTCTTACGCTTATCCATTATGGGTGTTGATCACACAATTGGCAAAAAATTTAGTTTCTTAAAAAAAACGGTCGATAGGAAAAATTTGCAAGTGCTTCAATTATTTGCATTTGGGCTCTAATCAATAAATTTTGGCACTCATAGCAATCAGGTTAAAAAGATTTTTGCCAAAACCACAGCAAATACAAAGTCCAGTCACATTAATGTGACCACCTGTCAAAAGCCAGAATAACCACCTTAGGCAGAGCGGACCGCTGCGAGACGTGCAGGAAGAGAGTCAATTAAGTTTCTGAAGGTGTTCACTGGGATGTTGAGCCATGCCGATTCCAGTGCCGTGACCAGCTGCGCTAGATTACGCGGTTGAGTATCCATGGCACGAACAACCCGATAGAGGTGGTCCCACAGATTCTCAATTGGGTTTAAATCCGGTGAGTTTGCTGGCCAGGGGAGTACGGTAAACTCATCCTGGTGCTCTTCGAGCCACGTACATACACTGCGAGCTGTATGACACCTCGCATTGTCCTGCTGGTAGATGCCATCATTCTGAGGAAAAATAATTCGCATGTAGGGGTGGATATGGTCTGCAAGGACAGATGCGTAGTTGTGCTGATCCATGGTGCCTTCCACAATGATGAGTGCACCCATTGAATGCCAGGAAAACATTCCTCAAACCATAATGCTCCCTCCTCCAGCCTGGATCCTTCCGGCAGTTGTTTGCTTTCAGACTTTTCACGCCGTATACGCCAACGTCCATCTGTCCGATGGAGCATAAAACGTGATTCATCGGAAAAAGCCACCTGTCGCCACTCTGTGGACTTGGTGGACGTCTAGTTGCGGTACTGGAGTGAAAATTCCAGCCTTCGTCGCCGATGAACAGCAGTCAGCATAGGTGCATTAACCAGGCGTCTGCTGCGGAGGCCCATGCGCAGCAACGTTCGCTGAACCGTTGTTGAGGATACACTCTTGGTAGCCCCTTGGTTCATCTGGGCGGTCAGTTGCTCAACCGTTGCACGTCTATTCTCCCGAACTCATCTCCGTAGCCTTCGTTCGCCTCTGTCATCTATAGCCCGTGGTGCACCACATGTGCCACGCCGCTGATTTTCGATAGTGACATTTCACAGTGAGTATCACACAAGAGCATTCCAATTTTGCAAAAATATGTTTATAAATAATGACATAAAACCGGTTATAATTCAGAAAAAGGTAAATTTTAATTACACAAAAACAGAATGTAAATTTAAAAAAATCAACAAATACACAAAATGCATAATGAATAGAGCACAATTGTACAGAATTCTGAATACCACATGTTTCTTAAATTTAAAAAACGTTTGATTTTGATTAAATAAAAAATGCACAAACTAACACTGAAAGATTTTTAAAAATTAGTTATCTTGGGCTTATAGTCTTAAAATTAAATAGAACGATTTCCTTTTTTCTTCCTTCATTTGGGTTTTAAAGTAAGTGTTATTAATTTTATTTGATTGTAAAACGATTTTAAAAATGGCACATAATTCACATTAGTAGTTTCTAAGTTATGATTATATTTTATGAAAAACAAAAGCAATTTACCTTTCCACGGTTTTTATAGGCGGTAAACGTGAACAACGGCTTTTTTATTGATGATGGTATAGTATTTTTAATTAACATCGCACTCACTCTGCGCATTGGAGCAACAAAACTAGATATATGTGAAGGTTGGGAATCAACCTTTTCTGTTGATGGATAGTACAGTTTTTAAATATTAATTTAAATGATGCAGAGAATATTCAGCTGTGTGACGCTTCAAGAAGTCTACCGATTAGAAATAGAAAATGGCTTCCGCTCTGGCTCTGATTGAAACATTTCAAACTCCGCCCACAATTAGGGACAGGCTTCCCCACTGGAGCGCTATACGTCATGGCTTCAGTGAACCCTCTGTATACTACTTCTCTGTGAATCCACCAGCGGATATGTTTAATTTTAGTAAAGGCGCGCGCTCACGAATCAAGTTTAATTGACCAATTATAGTTGATCCACAAAAGTTGAATTAAAACTATAGTGAGAACCTTTGTTTCAATAGCGTTGATCAACTTTTTAGTGGATCAAGAATCTGTTTGACCAATTCAAACTTTATCGTTCAAGTTATCAGTCTTCCGCCATTTGCTTTCAATGAAACTAGTCTTGAAGCGTTTGAACTTCAGTTGACTGTCAAGTTCGCTTTCAACTAGTTACAAAACACGTGCCTGTGTTTTGTTTTTAGATATAAATTTTTGGTTTTCACGGTAAGACGTTTGTCGCCAACTAATTTTTGTCGCCAAATCAAGATGGCGGCCGAATTCCGTAACAGCAAATAGGGTTGCCATAACAAAAATGGCAGATGTGAAGAAAATCCGCAAAAGGTGAAGGTTACCATATTTGGCGACAAATCGTCTTCTTACCGTAAACGACCACTCCACCAAATTAAAAAAAAAATGAGTCTCAAGTGGTTTGAAAGTGTGAGGCTAATATTTTTAGAACTGTATCACAAGCATGATTGTCTTTGGAACGACCGACAGATGCCTCTACGATGCAATTATATACCAAGAACAAATTAAAATTGTAATAAGACAAAAGCGATTGGAACTCTTAAAATCATTACCTGCATTTTCACCTTCTCATCATACAACTCAATCACCAGCTGCTTCAAACGGCATGGAAGGAGAATAATGGTCGTCGTCAGTTTCAAATGAATCATGCAACATAGAGCAATGCGGAGATGATTCGCAGGAGCCACATGATATACTTGCTTAAGCTCTAATATCTTATACTAAAATTTATTACTTTTGTTGTTGTTGTTGTCGTACTAGTGTATTAGTGCAAAAGTTTAGAGTCCTCCAAAAGCTTTGGTGACAAGATCTGCAAGTTCTGGAGCTCGATGGCTATGGAGGATTTCGATTGGGGGTGCTCCAAGTTGAAAGAGGGAACCGATAATGGCCTGGCAGTCAAAAACATGATCTGGAGTTAGTTGCGATTGGGGACAGTACCTGCCGATGGGATAGGATTTTATATTAGTTCGTGAAATCTTCATGCCTTTGAAATGTCCAGTACGTAGCCTAGCTATTGTAGAGGAGATGTTTCTTGGGCAGTTTAGATCGGGGATTGTTCCATTGCTAAAATGCTGGTTGTAGATCCTTCGCCTGACGACGGCATTCACATCTGTACAGGTGACTACTCGAGGTTGATCTTCGTCGCGTGCTTCCTTTGCAAGGGCATCTGCACATTCGTTCCCCTCAATTCCAACATGAGCTGGGATCCACTGGAGAGTGTAAAGTATATTTAGTAAATGGAGAAGGGTATTAATTTCTTGCGTTATTGTTGTTTTACCATTGTGTATGGTCTCGAGTACTGATTTTGAGTCTGAGAAGATTACAATTTCTTTAATTGAGTCGTTATGAGAATGAGAGCGACAATGGGTAAGAGCCTCTTTAATAGCGATTAATTCGCTAGTGAAATTTGAAGCAATTTGGCCAGTGGGTATTTTGGGTTTGATGTTATTTCCTGAGGGGTAAGTGATGGAGATGCCTGCGCCGCCTCTATTACAGTCAACATCAGAGGAACCATCTGTGTAGACTATTGCGCTGTTTTCTCTGGAAAGTGAACGAACAGTGTCTTCGCCTTTTTGTAATAATACTTGGGTTGGTTCTCTCGTTGAACATGGTTCCAGTAGGTTAGAATTGATTTTAGTATACATAGGGGGCTTGGAAGGAAAAAGTGGTTCTTGAGTAATGTCCAGAGAGGAGTGGTCAAGATGGATGGCCCCTCTGACGTCCCTGTCAAATTGCAGCGTTGATGATCTCTAAAGCCTTGTCTTACCTGTCCAAGTATCGAAAGCTCTGTGAGCAATGTGGTCTTTGTTGTGGCTTCTGATTTTGTTAGTGAATTTTATAGTAGCAAGTTTCCGTCTGTTTTCAAGGGAAACAAGACCGCTTTCGAGTTCGGCCTTGGTGTTATTAGTAGAGGACACTGCACCAATAATGATTTTTGATGCTCTATGTCGGACTGAGTCCAAAGTGTCTTTAACAAATTCAGACGCATGTGTACAAATGGGGGAGCAATACTCAAGTACTGGCCTGATGACGGTGCAGTAAGTATTTTTTAATGTTGATGATCTCGAGCCCCAGTTTGTGCTACAAAGTTTGCGTAGGATGTTCAATTTCGTTAGACCCTTATTTGCCGTAGTTTTCATATGTTTAGTAAATCTCTTTTCTGGATCCAGGATCACTCCCAAGTATTTAGGATTTTTAACGTGTCCAATAATGGTTTTTTGAATTAAAAAAAAATGTTGTTAATAAAATATTATACTTAATTTAATAAAATCTTGTAAAGTATCGTATATTGCCGTACAAACTTCCATCAAAAATTTGAAAGGTATTTTTAGGTACTCGGCATACGGAAGCAAGTGTTGAAAAGGAGTCTCATGTAGCTAAATATCTCAAATTCACTTGCAGCTTTAATTTTGGTGAGATTGCTTGTCGAATCACTTTATATTGTATGTTTATACGATCCTGAACTTTAAACAGCAGTTCGTAGCAGTAAATTGTTTTCCAAACATCATTAAATTATTTCTATATTCCACTTTATCCTTTAACTAGCCATTGCGTGGCCAGCACGGCGTTGCCCGTGACAGTTCTTTTAGTGAGGTCAGGTGTGACTACTGCTCGCTAATCCCCGGCTACGAATTTGTAGGCGTTGCCCGTGCTTCAATATGTGAAAATTTTCTCTGTATATATATATGGCGACGTTTTTATATATTGCTTCGTTTAATTCCTAATATATATTTATTTTCTTGAATTTTTTTGAGAAGCCTTTTAATTTGTTCTAAAATTTGTATCATGAAAATTACTGCCTCTTTAAATAGTGGAGAGGTTTCGAATTATGTTAGGTTATTTTAATGGCGTTGTGTTGTAAATAATCACACACTGATCACTGAAGATGAATATAAAAATATTTATACCTCTTCGCACCGCAAATGTATTGGTCATTTTACTCAATACTTTGTCTCTCGATTAGTAATTACAAAAATTGCCATTAAGTGTTTTGCACGCATTGAAAAATGCTAACAACAGTGTTCTTTTAAAAGTACATTTGAAACTCTAATTAGAATACGGTATTAAATGTGTATGACGATACTGCCATCAAAAGGCGTAAGCAATTAAGATTCTTGCTGTAAGATTTAGACAATTTAGACAGATGTTGTGTACGGATCTGTAGGTATTTTGTATTTCTGTTTCACTGCGGCGCTGTGTTTGTTGTTTGCTTTCTACAATGCTTACTTTATGTGTAAACATAAAACTTACTACTATTTCTTATTTCAAATTATTATATAACTTTAAAGTACTAATAGTAATTGTTGTGTTGAAGACAAAAGTACCAGAAATATATTTTTAAATGCAGTAAAACTTCAAAGTAAAAATTCAGATTTTTATTTTTTTATCAGATGTTGATTATTTAGTTAATAAGATTAATAAATTTGATACATGTTTTGCATAAGATTTTTGTCAATATTTTTATTAATACATTTATATTTTTTAACAATATAGTAAAAGAGAAAAGATAAGATGAAAACCACAAATATATATGATATTTTTGGGAGTAACACGACAATTTTCTCGGAACTTGTTAATGGAAAGTTAATTTATAACTAAAAAGACACATTACTGTTCTACTTGCCATTGAAATATATGCATTCAAATCTTACAAAATTACTGCAGCGAGCATGGCAAGAAATCGAGTACCGTCATGCTTCGTGTAACTTGCCACCCAGATAAAGATGTAATAAATGAGGCAAAAAAAAAAAAAACTTAAATATATAAGTCTCGTTTTGTAATAATTTCCACTTATCTGTCCTTTCATTTGCATTTGTAATAAAGTTTTGAAATTGTTAAGCGACTGTATGGACACCCTGTATTTTAAAAGGCTTTGTTCTGCTTATATTTGTATTGATAATATTTATTCTCTTGATCATATGTCTCAAATCTTCAGAAATTGATTTTATATTTCAGCAGTACTGGTAAAACAATCCATCTGATAATAATGCTCAGCATACCTTACAGCTACTTCAAAACTTCTTCCGACATAAAATTACATTGTTAATTCTGATTTGAAATTGCCTGCTCTTCTGGTTATATAACATTAAATAACCAAATTTGAAGCTCAATTTCTGGCACTCACCATTGACTTCAACCATTCAAAACTACTGTTTTGGTCTGGTGCCTGCTATTGACTCCAACACACTTTTATTTCAACACAATGAAAATATTTATAAGTTTTAGAACTTAGTAAAAGAGTGACAAATATTTTTCATGTTTAACGCTCGTTTTAGACCTTGTATCAAATAAGATACACATATGCAGAACAAACAACACGTTTATGTTTATCAAATGCAAATTCATTTATTTTGAATTTTATCAATTAATCTAATACTTTTTCAGAAGATGTACGTATACGCTAAAAGATTTCTTTTTTAAATTTGACTTTAAAAATCCAGTTTTTTTTTTACCTCAGGTAATTGGTGTATTCTTAAAATCTTTTCAGGGGAAAAAATCAGATTGAGTAAATAATTAATTATCGAATTAAGATATAATTAGCAAATTAGCACGTTTTTTGAAACGTGATATCTCAAATTCTAATTTGTTCATATAGACGATTCGGATTGGAAATTATTCCTAATATTATTTTTCATGTTTTGGACTTCCATCAAGTTGCTAACAGAAATAGTTTTTGTTGTACAATTTTTTAACTAAGAAAGCGTAAAAAAATCAACATTTGTCAGGAATTTCAACATTTAAGAATCAATTAAAAATCCATTACTTGACTAAACACTCTGACTGAGGTTCTAAACATACACTTTATCATACAAATCAAAATTATGCAAAATTAAATATAATAGGTGAATTTATTGTGGAGTTATCACGTTTTGAACAAACTCAGTTCTTCAGAAATAGAGTTTGAAGTTTTGGAAGCACATGTCTGTTCAACATGAAAGTTACTTACAAAAACTTTTGCAAAAGTAGAAAAATATTTCGAGTATTTACAAGATCTTGACATCGTTTGAAAGCTAAGAAATTGGAAAATATATTGAATTAATAAAATAAGTATTGATATTCTGGTTGATTTTTATGATTTCTAGTGTACATATACTCTCAATGGAATTCATATCCTTCAATAGAGTAGACTTTATAAAAGTAAAAACAACGCTTTCCATAAAAGGTGAACGCCAAAGCAATTTTATTGTCAAAAACTGTATAGAATCAGTTGGAAAAAAATGTGGCAATAGAGAATTAGATTGAACATTTTTTATTTAATAAATTATGAACATCTTGCCGAGATAATAGCCGATGGTCCATGATACTCAAAATAGTAAACTATTATATGGTATTGAACAATTCGAGTGGTTTCGTCAAGATATTTTGTCCATTAACATCTGACCAATTTTGCAAATGACGAGGTATCTCGTCATCAAGATAATGCCGATTTTTTGGTGACGAGCTCAAGGTCTCGTCACTTTTCTGCTAATGACGATATACTTTGTGCATGAAAATCAGACCAGTTTTTTTCTAATGATGAGATATCTCTTCAAAACAACCCCCAGGAGAGTTAAATGCTAAATTTAGAAGACACGCAAAGAACAAAAAAAAAAAAAGGGCTCTGAAACAGACTACTTAAATAACTTAAAATGACCCTGAATATACAACCTAGGCGAGCGACAGATTGCCTTTTTGTTAATTGGAGTACTATTTCATTCTATTTACGCTCAATTTATTCGGATTTATCAAAATGTCTCTCCCTAAAAATTCTTCATACCCAATCAAACCCACCCTTCTTTTTAAAGGACATCAGACGAGATGAAAGGGACAGAATTTGGGAGTATGGGGAGAGTGAGAACCACCCCTAAGGTCATCCCCTGGTCCCTCCAACACAAAAGCGGAAATTAAAAGATCGTCTGCTAAGGAAACTGTAATCCAATTGCGTCTTCGGGTTGGGTTTAATAAACAATATCTAATTGAATAAGGCTCCGTTAATTCTTAGAGCCTTTTGCCGTTCCTCTCCCCCACCCCCTTGTTCGCTCGAGAGCTAATGATGATGACGCCGTTTCCATGGTGATGGGAAAAGTGGGATTACATCATTAGTCTGTCCGTCCCCCTTTTCCTCTTAATTGATAGAATAGGGAGCGCGCAAGACCGGCTCCTAACGGAAAGAGGGTGGTTCCATGTTTGGTCACGTTGTAGAATGATGTTGAAAAAATACCATAAAATTGGTTTATAGGATGAGATAGAGATGTAAATTTCACGTAAATAATTCTTTGTAGAATATTCTACATACGGAGAATAATCGAGGGGTATGAAAATAATGCCAGACAGTATATTTTTTAGCCGATTAATAAGTTCATAAAAGAAAAAAAAAACGTTTAATGTAGTACTTAGAGGATGAAATTTAAAAAGTAAACATGTCAGTTATTTTCGTACATTGTTGTTTTCAACAATTTTGATCGAAATGTAAATTGTTTACTTCTTTACTAAGTGTAGTGATTTTTGATTTTATTGAAATAGACTTTTATATAACATCAACCTAAAAGTTCAACAATGAGTGCTTTGTACAACTACAAGTATCTATATATATAATTCTCTTACGTGGCACGCAAAAAAGACGTTATTTGTTATCGCGTTTTGGCAACATTAAACGATTATTTGTTTAACATGAAATTTTATTTAAAAAAAATTAATTTTAATCGAGCTATTGCAGTTTATAATTAGAAAAAAAAAAAACGGAGGATCATTTCAGGGCCATTTAAAAAACGGTCCTCATCAGGGCCAACCATTGGTTAAGGTGTTAGCCTCTAGATTGGAAGGTTCCTGGTTCGAATCCGGGCCCGGGCATGGATGTTTGTAAATGTATGGTGTAGAGGCGGCTGGTGAACCTTAAATCTGTCGTGGCCGAAAGTCCTCACGTTGGGTTTGGCGTGGAAGTTTGGAGAGTGGGTGCCAGCTCAGGCGTTGCTTCGTCATCTGACCGTGGTTAAAAATTATGAGGTGTTGTCCTCGGATCTTTCCCTTCAGGGACTGATCCCGGACCGTCGTCAATAGCCCGTTGTGTTGCTCTGCTATATCAAAATATGAGAGTATAAATTACCTACATATCACGAGACTTCACCATGGCAGCAGTATTGTCAGTAGTAATATACGAATAATGTATCAGGGTTTTCAATAAAAAATAGGAGTTATTAACGACTTCTGTAAAACAGTGCTTATATATTGTGGATGATACATAAAATAAGCTTCAGGTTCACTTCAGAATAATTTCCAGTTTTTAATGTTTGGAGAATATTATCTGCTCATAACTCTAGAATGACGTATCTCCTGCTGCGTTATCAAGTTTTCATACGTAGCATTTAAATTTTGATTTTTGAAGTTCAAAATGTCTAAAATGATGTTTTTTTTTTAATATAAGAACGTCTTATTGTTTTCCCGATGCCAATTTGAATGCATCGTAACGTTTTAAGCCTTAATTGAGAACATGTCAGACTGTTTGTTACTCTAGAGTATCAGAAAAATTCGTATGTAAAATAACGTTTGGATAAGAAATTATCATCTGCTTTGGGAAGTAAGAAATTTTATCCTTCATTGCTTAAATCACTACTTGTCATAATCATTTGTTTTATGCATTGAAATATCTAACCAATAATTTATCCAAAGATTCCTTTACATGAACATTTGTATATCGTTGGAGTAAAGCGGAAACTTACTAACTAACATTTTCCCGAAGACACTAAATATTTACTTTTATGAGAAATGTACTGTCAAATTAAAATATGTTTAAAACATTATATTGTACTGTCCCATTGCTTTCATATTTTGACCCATAAACTACTATTTAGTCAATAACACTGTATAGTAAAAACACATTTATTATATACAATAAGGGCAAACCAAAATCTATTCAGATTTCAGGAACACGAAAATTATTGGTAAAATTTTTTGTGTAGCCACAAAGAGCATATTTTCGTAGTTATTATTGTGTGCTCTGACTTTCAGCACTGGTTTATCATAAGTTCTTTTCACTTGAGTGTCCATTTTATGAGAGAAATATATACCTACCGTGTGTGGAAAAAAATCGCTTCTCTATGAGGAGGCAGTGATTAAAAGCACTAGGACTTTTCATCGCACTTGTGGGCAACACACGAGAGGGCAAACGGGAAACAGTACCCATCTTTCTCAAACAATGCAGAAGCGACGAAGGATTAAAAACGTGTTGATAATGTCTACCAATATTTTATACTTTGTTTCTTTACCGCCTTGAATGGCTTGTATATAGTTAAAAAACAGAAATTATCATAATTTGTACAGTGGTTATTGGCAACAAAGAGAGCTTTCCAGATAAATAGATTGTTTGACTAATCTGGGTATTTATATGGCCAATATATCGCACCCCGGCATGAAAAGTGACACAAGTCAAAAAATTAAAATTTTGATGTTATGTCAGTGAAAAATATGTATGAGGTGCCCCAGCGTGTTGCATTACAATTCTATAGAATATAATAGAAGTTACCACCATAAACACTTAGCTAAAATTTGAAAGAAGCTTATACTATTTCAATATAAGTCTTATAGTATCCTTTAAGTGGGTGTTTCTCAAATTATGCAATTTTGAGTTGTGTCACTTTTCTTGCCGGGTTGCGATATATAAAAGCCTTTTTCAATGTACGATAGTATTTCTCTCAGTTTTGTATAGGATCCCATTTTGGTAATTTTATCCTTATAAAAAATTAACGTTAGAAAGAAAGACTGTAATACATTAAATATATAATCTAAAGAGTAAGTAAGAAATCCAAAATTTGTAATTCGAATTTCCTGTACATTATTATTTTGTGAAGATAAGCCTTTTCATACACTTATGTTTTACTTTTAACACAATAAAGTATGGTTTCACAAACTGACGAAAACGGAATACAATAATCTGATGTTGCTATATAATCACATCATTTTTTTTTTTGCCAACTTCAAAGAACTAACAGGACAACCCAATGTGAAAATACCCTATATCTGAAGTTTCCTATTAGCTCTTTTTGAATAGAAAGCAAATGATAGGTATACCCAAGAATTCAGTATAAGTTTTCCTATGGGAACATAGTTCATATTCAAAAACATCTATCAACCATCCAAGTGGTGTCGACGAGATATCTCGTCAATCAACATCTGATCAATTTTGCTAATAACGATTGATAATTTGCTAATAATGTGGGTCCTCATCATTTTGATGGTCGTGAAATAAACATCTGACCAGTTTTTTTCTAACACCGAGAGATTATGAGATCTTGATAGATCACATATTTCGTCCATCAAGATCTGGTCAGTTTTGCTAATCACGGAATACATCGTATAGACAACCACTAGAAGGGTTAATAAAGAATAAAAAAATAAAAGTCTTTGGATGACTAAATTCTATGTTGATTGCTTAAAAAGTGTTTCTACTCTTAACCCTCATGTAGTTTCACCGAGATACCTCGTCCATCAATATCTGGTCAATTTTTGCTAAGGAGAAGATACCTTATTGATAAAACCACGAGGAATGTCAAGACGACATTCGGGATTGTAATCAAAGATGGCCGACCTTCTTGAAACTAGCTCCGAGGGTGGTGGGTGGGGTCTCAGCATCACCCAAGCGTCATTTGCCAGCTATTGAGGCGCGTGATTCCAGACATACGGAAAACGCGCCTACCCTCTCACCCTAATAGCGGCCTAAGTGGTCCGCCAGGCATGCCTGTCTGGTCAGGTTACGGCGGCCTACAATCTCTCTCGCGGGCGATTCTTTCCTTCACGGAGGAAGCTGACTTGTATCTGGAAGAGAGCTTGTTGAATGGAACCACCACACTGCGAGATGTCTGGAATTGTGAACTTGAATTTAAGAAATGATTTTACGTTGGAGTCAGTATTATAAATTAGGAAGAGCAAGTTATTAGAAACCAAATGATACCTAAACATTTTTCGTCGGTTTCCATAACGTTACGATTGAGTACAATTTCCAAAATATGTTGACTTCCTCTTTTGGAGGTGCATAAACACAGTATAATGTGCTATTTTGGATCATTGTTGTGATTTTTAGTGGATGTTCTGCCTTTTTAAAATTTTACTAGGGGGCCCGCCCCCTGTTCGCTACCGCTCGCCAACTCCCGGAGCGAACCTTGCTCGGTTCGTTCGCATGAATGAAGACATTGTTTACAAAATATGATATTCCAAAAAAATATTTTTCAAACATAAATTTGTTGCACTACAGAAAAAATATACGGTAACTCTGGAATCAGAACTCGAACAATTTGGAATTGAAATGGAAATCTAGAGCAAATTTTGACTCCAAATGTGAGTTTTGCTGTGGAAATCGAATACCCAGCATGTCGTTTATAAGCTGCAACAGCTTGTTTAATATTCAGTTTTTTTAATAAAATTCTATCCGATAACGCTATAAATTCAATTGAGGCGCGAGGCTTAGTGGTAAACAAACAATCGTACAGTGTTGCCAAAATGCTATAACAAATAACCTCTTTTTTTGCGTGACACGTAAGGGATTATATATATAGATAGTTTCTTTTAACAAGAAATTGTAATTTAGAACTGTCGAAGTTTGAATTTACTTAATTTGTAATTTCAAAAAATGTAAGTTTAAACTGTTTCAGGGAATATTTTTCTTCTAAACTTAAGGCGCAATTTTTCTAGTCGAAAGGATTTTTAAAATAATTTTATGGAACAGTTTCTAAGAATTGTTTCACTTGATTCAAAAGCTTTATGTTTGGATTAGTAATGAATCTCGCAATGATAGTAAACAATCATCTATTAAATGCCTCGTGGCTGGAATAGCGGTCTCATGTCGTTTGTATACTATCCAGTAAATACTAGTGGTTTTTCTCTGGATACTGCTTCATAAATAGTCCTACATCACTTACAATGCTAAAGGATGAAGAAATCAAACTTGGAATATTTAAAAAATATTCTACAAACTTTTTCAAAACACCTAGGGTTTTACAGAAGTAAGTCATAAAACAAAAACATATAAAAAATCGCTAACTATAGATGTCAAAAATGATGACACTCTGAAAACTTTGTTGTCTAAACAAAATCTATAGTTGAAAAATACGACTAACGATCCTTAATTACAAACCCTGATTCCAAAGCGTGTAAATTCTTCATATTGGTAAGATAAATTCGATCATACTAAGCGAGAAATAAGTGTCGCGAAAAACATTATAAGGAAAAAATAAACTGTACAAAATATTGATAATTTCATGCTTTATTCCGCACTTAGGCGAGAAAGGAAATACACCTTGATATGGAGATATAATCTTAAGTATGGAGAAATTGAGAACTAACATGTAATTAAATTCAAATTAAGATGTTTGATTGAGCATGAGCACAGATGTTTGATTGAGATATGAAGGTATGCTATACATTTCAAATGGAGAAGTGAAATATTTCTTACATATTTTTAATCTGGCTTTTCTGTGTAAAATTCACATTTCCCAACTAGGTCACTTTTCTCAAGAGGTGATAGATTGAAATTTACTGTCAATGAAGGTAACTAAAATTTGGAGTTGTACCTAAACTTTTATGGTTGTTCAAAATATTACTCGATTTTACGCATAAAAAATCAGGTGAAAAGAGACTGAATATTTTGAGGATTTTGTGTTCATTTTTTATATTAGCATGCATATGTTTGGTCTCAACGTACATGCATGCTTTATCAGTTACGATTGTGAGACGGGCCAAGAAACGAGAATGGTAAAATCCTTAGTCTCCAGCGCATAACACGAAAGATTACTCAAACTGAATTACATTATAAGCAAATCATCAAATGTTCCAAATATTGCTACTGGCGTAACTTGTCTTTGTGCTTTAAACCCAACCATCGAAATATTACTTTGAAATCAATTGTGTTTAATTATAAAAAGTTCGAAAAAAGAGCAATTTGAACTGTTAATATATCGGTAGCATTCGTAATATTGCGCGTTAGCTCTTTTTATATCGCTCGTACCAGTTCCTCGATGAATATATGGTTTGTGAACAGCAGAAAAAATCTCAACTTGTTCGAATCGGGATTTTAAAGGTCACTTATTTCAAGCATTTATCTTAAGCTGAATCCGTAAAAATAGATTTGGGTTTCTCACTTGTGTTATTAGATGAAATTTATTTCACAGCTATTCTTCCTTATTGTATTATTTTACTATGTTTTTCTATCTACATCTTGATTAACTTGTAAACAACCTCTGAGTGTCACGAAATTCCCAAGTAGTACAGGGTGTCCAAAAAGTTCCCGTACTGACGATTCGCGAATTTATTATACAAAAACAACAAAATTTAAAACAATTATTTTTATGTCGATGAAAGCACTTTTAACCTATCGCAGGAAAAAAATGTGAACTTAATTTATAAAAAATGTTCACATTTTCCGCCCCTTTCGTGGAGGCAAAGCTGAAGTGTTTTGCGCATATTTTTAGAAACGCGTTTCAAGATGCTGGGAGTGACTTCTTGTATCCTTTGAGTAATGGCAATTTTCGGGTCACCTATTGTTTGGTGATTATCTTCATAAACTTTGTTCTTTAAATATCACCATAGAAAAAAATCAGGGATGCGAGATCAGGGAAACGAGGTGGTCAAATGTTTCTTGAGATGAATCGATCGCCAAAAAAATCTTGAAGAATGCCCATGGTTTCATAATTTGTATGGCAGGTTGCAACATCTTGTTGGAACCAAAAGTCTCGTTCATTCACTTCTTGTGACAAATTGTTGAATAAGTTGAAAAAGCGTATCTTTACTCGGTATTGCATCATTTGGATATTTATATCGCCAAAATTCTTTACATCTTTCATATGATTTGCATTCAAACTAAGCATCAAACAGCGCAATTCTCTGAATGCGTGAAAAATTCGTCTTGCAATGAAGAACAAAATGACGTGGAACGTTATTATTGAACAATTTGAGTGCGAAGAAAATCAAACGATAAAAATTAAAGAGTCCATAAAACTAAGCAGACGATAAAATTAAATAATGAATCATTTGAGATATTCTATAATTCCAATTTATCACAATAAAAATTCCAAATCAATATAAACATTCTATTGCTCACTTTATTATGATAGAATCCTTTGGAATCATTATATTAGCCCATTTTGTTGATCAGAATCCCTCTGAAGGATTATATTGCTCATTTACATACTAGAATAGAATTATTTGGAAACATTCTAGTGGTCAAAAAGGTCAAAACTAGTTCCAGGAAATCCTGCAAGTTGTATATTGGAATTTAGAGGGGTTAACACGTATAATTCCACAATACAACTTGCAGTCTTTACTGCTTAACTTTTAATTGTTTTGACCTTCTGAGCCAATAAGATCGTTTCCAGGATTTTTTTAACCAAACGATGTGTTTATTTCGTCATTTCGCGTCCTATTGGGAGAAAGCAATAATACACTACTCACAAATCTGGAGACACTTGGCTTGTTTAATATCCGTATTTTCATTTCTAATAAGCAAATTTTCCTCATTCCCTGCTATTCACCCCCACTTAAGATATCGCTCTTTTCTTGTCCTTCAAATGGCTCAGTAAATTTAACAGTTCTGTAAATAGTAAAAATATACCATTCCAAAGGAATTATATACCTTGAAATTCCTGTAAAGTATATTTCTCTTTTCAGATATTACGTGTCCTTAATAGAAATCTCAAATAAAAATTACAGTCATATCTTCAGACTTTACTTACCACGTGGGGCATATTTACTTATTCTCTGCCCATTGGAAAAGCGTATTAGCAACTATAACACTTTTATGTAATGAATAGGGCTAAAATTTTTGTGAGCTAAAGCGTGTCTCGAAAAGCTGCAAAATAAATCCAAAAAGAACAAAAAGTATAAAATTGTGTTTTTTTTTAAATCGAATTTTGTAAAAAAGGGAACAAAAAAGAAACATGTATAAATATAAACTACCTGACGAAATATATCCTTAATGATACAGTTTGTAGGGTTTTAATCTTAACTAAAAACGTATTTGCTAATGAAAACCAGGTCCTATAAATGAAAAGAGCAAAAACTACAAACGTGACTTACATTTTCTGATAGTCCCTAAGGGAATTTTGCAAGCAAAAATATTTTTTGTTTGCAGTAGTTGTATATTATCACTCCACTGTTTTAAAACAGGATGAAAACCATGTACAGATTTTTTTAAAGACAACGCTTTTATCTGGTTTGCCAACAGTTTAAACATTGAAAATCTCTATTTCTACTAAATGAACTGCTTCACTGTGTTCAATCTTCTGAAATTTCAAAGCAAAAAAAAATTCTGACGAATGAAAAATAGTGTTTTAGGAAATTCACCAAATTTTGTCCGCATACCTGGAAAATAACAAATTATGTAATACAAGACAAAATCAGCAAAAACCTGAAAATACACCATTTTCCGTGAAATATCACGACAAATGCATTAAAATGCCCTAAGTAGGGTTTCTAAATAAGCATAGTTTTTGTTAAACATTTATATTCTCTCGATTGACACTTACTTGCCGAAAACAAAAAGTATACTCATCAAAATAATATCCCTAGCATTGATAATTCAACTGCTGAGAAACTAGCTTGGCATTCCGGAATCGGGTTTCATTGCCGAGTTGAAGTCTTGTCGTAAAAACAGTTTTACAGAGTTTAAATGTCTATCGTCTTGTGTGTGAGAGAGAGGAAAAACGTCACTAAAAGTTATTGAAATACTGCAAAGACGTTCTCTTTCTAGGCGTGAATCTGGCATAAACAACTTAAATTGTTTTGTTTCGTCATCGAAATAGCTCGAAAACAAAATTAAAAAGTATGGATTTTTATTTGTGTTTCTGTTTTTTTTTTATTTACATATTAGTATAATTGATTTCGTCAATTTCTACATTGTAATGTTTTCTTTTTGGCTAACAGAATACAAAGGAATTTAGAGATATAATTATTATTTACATTGTCTTGAAGAGCAAACAAGTACAGTATAATAATAGTTTTATTTGAAGAAATTCAGTTTTAATAGTGTTTCAGTATATAATTCGATAGGTATATGCTTGTAAAAGCAATGTGATTTGTTTCATGACTTTTCTTTTATTTTTGCTTGAATAATCCAAATTTTCAACGGTCACTAAAATTTGTATTTCAAATAGTGCTTAAATTGTCTCTTATAATAACTTTCTAATAAACAGGAATAAATGAAACATAGTTTGAAAAGGTTTTCTATGCATCATCCTATACCAAAAACCCTATAATAATTATCGCTAATATTGTATAATAATGTTGGTAATATTAGTGCGCATGCTTTTTGTGTGCATGTACATTTGCTTAACGTATTCTATGCCACAGTTTGGTCATATATACCCTCCCCCCCTCTTACGCCATAAATCCCAAAGTTAACCAACGCACATTAATTGATAATTGACCATTATATCCTTAATTTTGTGTCACTTTTCGTGTTTAGCTTAGTTTTATGAGCTATAACAGGGGACTACTCTTGTCTCTATATATTATGTGTTTACACTATCATCAATGATTATCCAGCAATAAAGTGAAATTGAACGAAAAAACTGTTTTCGATTTGGGGAACATAAAGAATGGTTAAGATCGAGCATCTTAATCTGTCGTACTGTTTCTTTCTTTGAATGTTTAGTATATGTTGACATCGAGTTTTTTGACATTTATAAACTATTATTTGCTACATATAAGTATTTAGGGTTTGATATGTTTTAGTTACGTCACACTGAGGTGGAGCAATACAACGGGGTATTGTTACAGAAAATATATTGGTAAGATCAAGTATCAGAGTTCGGATAGCTGTAAACTTTCTCCTGACTTTTCATTCTCTCAAAATTGTTTCTACTTTACTCACTCGTTAACTAAGCCAAAAAATGTTATTTAATTATTCGGGTTCTCAACATTTTACGTTGCACTAAATTAAAATAATAGTGACTAGATTCATTTATTGTTCATCAAGTTAATTTATAACTATAATACGTGAAAGACATGAATATTATTAATTTGTAGTGTATATTGTCATAACTCTGTCATATATTAGCATATCTGCATATCATATCGTTGGAATACGTGTATACGTATACTAACACACTAAGTCAAATCATATTTGAAAACTATAGAGGGTTTCTAGACATTATGGTATATTCAGTAAGTGTTTCTCAAAACATGTAACCTTCTTGCAAAGAAAAGTGGACTAGATCTAAATGTGTCGATCTTTAAAATGAAGTAGAAGAGCTAAAAATCTCACCTCGAAAATTTTGACAGTGTGTTTCACTTGTAAGCCGAGAATATCAAAGTTTGAAACATGACAGAAATTAAAAGCAAAATTTTAGAAACAAGATTTAAATATTTAATGTTATTTGTCATGAATATGTCACAAACTCGATTGTTTTAAAATTGTTTCTGTTCTGAAACAAGATTTAAGTATTTAACGCTATTTGTCATGAATATTTCACAAACTCTACTGTTTTAAAATTATTTATGTACTAGGCTAAACTTACATGCGTAACTTTTACTAGTATTTACTAGTGAATCAATCTAGTTACGAAATATAATAGATACAAAGACTTTAAATGAAACTTAAAAGTTTTTAATTTTATTATTTAAAATATTTAGATTTTACTACAAATAATTCACGTATTTTGTTACACTAAATTATTTATTTATACGTACGTACTACTAAGGGCTCCCTCTATTTTAAAATACTGTCTAAATTAAATCATTTATAGTCCCAATTTCTTACCCACACTGTTTAAAGTTATCCTAGGTGGGAAAAGCAATTGGTGGTGTAATTGCAAGTAGGTTGTAAGTATATGGCAAAGGTTTTGTTCCAGTCAGGTTCAATTCCTCTATGGGTGTATTTCTCCTTCTGTGACAGAAAATTTTTCTTGTGTATTTGTTTCTATTACCTCATATTGTCTACTTTGTGTTTGGCCTAGCGTGGACAAATTAGGCATTTGCACCATATAAAGCCCGAAACCAGCCAACCGAAGTCACCTTTGACATATTTCTATAAGCTTTGGCTATGGGTTAAAGGCTCAGATTCAATTTCTGTAATGTGTTACATTGAATGTATTTATCTCTCATTCAGTTAAAACTTTCATTGTGTGTTTATATTCATTACATGGCAGTATCCATCTTGTATTTGGTGCAGCTAGTTCATATACGGCCCTTGTGCTATAGAACCCACACACTCAAACATCTATAGACTTTCACAAGCCCAAATCTTTCGGCATTTGCACTGGTTATTTTGTTTCCTACGCTATAACTAAAATGGAACCAGAAGGTTGGAATAGCCGTGCTGAAAATATTATCCTTACCCTAATACGATTGGGTGACCCACTTCCAATGTATGTGTAAACATATTTGTCAAGGGTCAACAAATAGACCAGTTTAAACCAAGTCAAAAAATTAGACTCATCGCTTCTCTATTTTTGGAACCTTCATGCATAACCCGCTTTCAAATGTTCTTTGGAGAGTGTGAAATACGAATGAACACTTAGCACACTCTATTTTTACGCGTTCCTCTCTCTTTTAAAAAAAATGCCTTTTCGGGATTCTAATGGAGCGTTTACAGCCCCCATATCCTCTCTAGCGAAAGTAAAACCCATTTTAGTCAAGAGACAAGCGATGCTCCCCAGCTTTTATTTCTATTTTTTATCTGCGCGTACGTTTTCTTGACGTTGCTTTTTATCTACTGCGTGTTGTGAAATGTCTAACATGTTCTCATTTACCGGCTATTACATCGGCGTCGTTTTTTGTTCTGTTTGTTCGCCGTTTTCTATTTACTCGAAATTTCGCTCTTCGCTTGTTGCTGAAATGATCTACGGGAGGCTGCTTGAAGTTCGAGGTGAAGGGGTTCAAGTCAATAGACAAAAATGCTTACGGCTTCTTCAGTAAACAATTCTCTCGTCCTTTTCTATTTAATTCTCCAGTTGATTTTGACGAGATACTTCGTTCATCAAGATCTGATTAATTTTGTTAATGACGAGAAATCTCTTCATCAAGAAAGAGCAATTTTTTTATGATGAGATGAAGATCTGATCATTTTTCTTCTGATGACGAGTTATCTCGTACAACATGATCTGGTCAGTTTTCTTCTTATGACGAGGTATTTCGTCCATCAAAATCTGGTCAGGTTTCTTCTAATGATGAGATAAACCGTCCATAATGTTTTGGTTAATTGTGTTTTAATGACGAGATATCTCGTCCTTCATGATCTTGTCAGTTTCCTTCTAATGACAAGCCATGTTGTCAATCAGGATCTGGTTAATTTTTTTTAATGTCGAGATATCTCGTACTTCATGATCTGGTCAATTTTCTTCTTAGGACGAGGTATTTCGTTCTTCAAGATCTGGTCAGGTTTCATCTAATGATGAGATAAATCATCCATAATGTTTAGGTTAGTTGTGATTAAATGACGAGATATCTCGTCCTTCATGATCTTGTCAGTTTCCTTCTAATGACAAGATATGTTGTCCATCAGGATCTGGTTAATTTTTTTTAATGTCGAGATATCTCGTACTTCATGATCTGGTCAGTTTTCTTCTTATGACGAGGTATTTTGTCCTTCAAAATCTGGCCAGGTTTCTTCTAATGATGAGATAAATCGTCCATAATGTTTTGGTTAATTGTGTTTTAATGACGAGATATCTCGTACTTCATGATCTTGTCAGTTTCCTTCTAATGACAAGATATGTTGTCCATCAGGATCTGGTTAATTTTTTTAATGTCGAGATATCTCGTACTTCATGATCTGGTCAGTTTTCTTCTTATGACGAGGTATTTCGTTCTTCAAGATCTGGTCAGGTTTCTTTTAATGATGGGATAAATCATCCATAATGTTTTGGTTAGTTGTGTTTAAATGACGAGTTATCTCGTCCTTCATGATCTGGTCAATTTTCCTCTTATGACGAGGTATCTCGTCTATCAAGATCTGATCAGGTTTATTCTAATGATGAGAGATAAATAGCCCATATTTATTTGGTTAGTTGTGTTTTAATGACGAGATATCTCGTTCTTCATGATCTGGTCAGTTTTCTTATGACCAGGTATCTCGTCCATCAAGATCTGAGATCATTAAGACGACCCCCAAGAGGGTTAATACAAATATTAAAATAATAAAGAAGTCGAAATTGCATAATCGATGCTTGTATGGGATCAAAATGGTACAATTTACTCTAACTTTACTTGACGTCATTACATGATTCATATAAAATTATTTCAATCAATATTTTAATGAATCATGCTATTGATTTCTTCAAAAGGTATATATTTCCCACTATAATAGCGTATTAGTTTTTCACATTATACAATATACCCATTATATTGTACTTAACCCGCAGCGTAACGAGTGAAATTACTTTTCCCCACAACACAGAATCAAAACACGATTATTTAAGAGCAAAAATGGGCAACACTTTCATGTCTTCACTTATAAGTAAAGGGTAACTATTGGGCAACTCTAAATAATTTAAGTACATCTGCATACATTTAAAGAAATATCTGTAACTTAATTAATTTATTAATGAAGAACTAGTCTCGGTTATTTTTAAGAATGTAGTTATCCGTGATAATGGTTTCATCCTTTAGATATGGAGTAACGTTTACCACCATTATATAACATGTTCGAAGAAAGTTTGAAAACTAATAAATAATTTCTTTTTACCGTATTGATCTCTCGAGATTATTAAAAATTAATTCCACTCCATTTGTAAGTCTGCTTTGGGCTGAAAGTTGTTTCCTTTAGTGTATTTATAGCATTGGAATTTATAATGAGATGAATAAGGTTTATATCTAAAGAACTTAACTTTTGACAAATCGCTGCTCAGAAGTTTTTTGTGTTTAGTGTTATTTTCCAACTATTTAAAATAAACTTTTAGGATAAAATATTTTCTCTGGCTAATAAGGCTTTAGGGGTCCATCAAAAAATGCTGCAAAAGTTAATACTTAATACGCATATAATATATCGTCTATGTTATACAAACACTCACTCACTATTTGTAAATTAATCACATGAAAAAACAACACATAATTTTGTGAATATATTGGAATAAAAAGCAATACCTCAAAAGGCAAGACTTGCGACAACATGAATCATTTTTTATGCTCTCTCATGGTTAAAATAAAATAAAATATTTAAATACACTTACGAGAAATTTATCTCACACAGTAAATAAATATTTCAAGATCAAGTTGTTAGGCAACGAATAATGCAAGACATAATTTTCATGATAAAAATATAGTACGATACTCAAGCTATGTTTATATACAGGAACATTGTGAAAAATGCACACGATTGTATAGTTAAATTATTAATTAAATGTAATTTTCTATATTTGGCAACGTCAATAATGTTTCATTTAGAATAATTAATTGAGATACTTACTCAAACTTACAGCTTCGAGCTGTAAGTTTAATTGACTTATATTGAGTTCTGTATTACTGAGTTTTCGTGGGATTATTACTGTGACTGATTATATATATATATATATATATATATATATATATATATATATATATATATATATATATATTCTGAGTATTTTAAGTTGTAAGTATTTGGGAACAGTGAAGCCTATCAAAGGTTTGTTTCAATGCGCTCTCATTACTTACGATTACTTCGCTGAACAAAATAAGTACTTGAATAATAATAGGTCATTTTTAGAGCCTTTATCTCAGCAGTCTTTATAGCTAATAATTTATGAAACATGAACTTACACCAGTTTGATCTAAACTCTTTTCAGATCCAGATAAGTCTATGACACGTCTTTGGATTATATTGAGCTATCTGTATATTTTCGGAAGTTTATAGAAAAGGAAAGTTTATATTTCCTTATGCCTTTTAGGCAAAGTACCGATATGCATTACAAAAGTACGAACCAGCTTGGATGCATTTTAAAGTGCTCACTAAGAGAATTTCGAAAATAATTTTGTTTTAAGCGTGCGCCGGGATCATAACTGCACGGGAACCCTTTGGAGTGTGAGGATGTGTTTTAAAGTAACACTCTCTCTCTCACCTTTTTGTCTTTAAAGCATTTTTATTTCGTTTCAATGCCAGTGCAAAGATGAAAAATCAAAAGTGAGAGAGGAAATGGGCTTGCTGTAAACAGGAGGAACTTTTCTCATCGGAAAGTTACAGTATAAAAGTGGAGTAAAACGAACTTAAATGGATAGCTTTGTGAATGTAGAATTTATGAGATCTGATGTTCTGGCTGTTATGCGAGAGGAAATTACGAAGAGATCAGAGGAAAAAAGATTAAAAGGTGCAAATGTTTGAAATATACGCAGTGAGACTTTCTTGAACTTCAACTGAAATTCTTAAGAATCGTGAAACTTGAAAACAGGTAATTTTAATATCTGGCTATTATATTCTGTATATAGAACTGATTATAATATCATGTATTTTAAACTAAAATTTTTTATATTACATTTTTTTCGAACTTGTTTAAACATTATTCTTGTATAAAATAATGCAAAAGTTTGAAAGATACACATTAAGACTTTCTTAAACTTCAAATGAAATTATTATGTATCGTGACACCTGGAAACAAGCAATTTTAATATGTATCAACGATTTTACTATTTGTTTAAGATTTTATACTTCGTTTTATATGTATTAAAATAACTTTAGTATTTATTTTTGGGATAGTCAATGTGTTACACTTTATTTTAAATGCATACAACTCTATAAAGGTTATAATTTTTTTTTTCATATTTTCGAAAGGGTTTGGGGGAAAATATTCCACAGGATCCTCTTCTTTTAGATTTTGTTAAATTAAATGAATATTTTTTTAAGAATAGTTTTTATCAAAATCCTAAATTGTGCACCTTTTTTCCACTTTATTCAGTGGTTTTACATGTACGATTCACACTGAAATCTGTATTAATTGCAAGCAAAGCTAGTTTCACAAGCCCCCACTTCTGATGAACAAACTTTTTCATTTACTGGTGTCTGAAGTAGACTAGAGATATAATATATGAGAGACGTTAAGACAGATTGTGACTAAAAACAACATAATTCAATTACAATTTGAAATTCCTAATGTCTCTTTTGGAGTTGCTATTTTGCAACCATCGTGATTAAATTAGTGGTTACGCCATAGTTAGATTATTTTTAAAACGAAAAATATTTTAAAGTTGAGTTTTAAAAATCGGAAAGCGTTTCTACCTCACGTAATTTTTTTAATGAATTTTTGGAATGTATCCAGAACAACTCAGACATGCATCACTCATTTGCTGCAATAGACATATCTTGGTAACTATGCTTTTCAAGAGACGCGTATCAAGTTTTGAGTAACAACTTTGTTATAAGTTAACCCTCTGTGAGGATATACCCGTTCGACAACCTACTGTTTTCCCTATATGGCTAACAGATTTAACCTGGTTGACAAATAGAATATTTTGGGGGTTATTTTCACCAATACATGTTGTTGTTGGTCGCTATTTTGTGAGGTAAAGGAGATAGTCGGAAGATTCATGACTCGCAGAGTATTAAAATGGCCTTCTAGTGAGGTTTGGTAGCTTGGACATGGTCGTTTTAGATGAAACAGTCGCGCAGAAACAGTTTCTGTGATACAAAAGAAATACAGCCTTTTTGCGGCATCGTTGAGAAAAATAAAGCTTAACCTTCATGGTGGTTGTCTCGACGAGTTACATAATCATTAACGAAACTGACCATATCTCGATGGCGATGAAGATATCTCATCATTAGAAGATAAAACAGAACATCTCTTCATCACCAAAAAATAGGCAATATCTGGATGACAAGATACTTCGCGGTTAGTAAAATTGGTCAGCTTGTGATGGACGAGATATCTCGTTGAAATCTGGTGAAGGATTAACCCTATGAACAACCCAAAATTTCCAAGCAATGAACTATTGCTTTTACTCCACACCATATAGGATGACTAAACAACAGCATCTATCGATTGAAAGAATTCTAAAAGGGATTCTATTGCTCAAGTAGTATGAAATTGGTTAGATGTTGTGCAGAGAAAACTGGGGATTGCAAAGTGGAATAATGATTATCCTCAGGGGAATAAATATTCATTATTTATTCAGAAATAAGCGTAAATGATTATCTATGACTTTCCGAACTATACTATCACGATTACCGTAAAGCTCGTAAGCATACTCGACTCGAAATGGCTTTTGCCTACCAACTCGCCATACAAAACAAATCAATCTCCTCAAAGCACTCGAACGCGCACCTCAAAGCGATGCTCAGATAATATCCTAATGAGCATTCCGTTTGTCAAGTAGTGTAAAATTGGTTAGAAGTTACGCAAGTGAGGAAACTGAAAATTCTAAGTTCGAATAATGCGTGCATGATCTTAAAGGGGATTTAATAGTTATAAAATCTATTCAGAAACAAGAATAAATGACAAACGAGGACTCCCTAACTCTACTATCATGATTACTCAAAACCTCGTCAGCGTACTCAACTCGGAAGGGTTTTTACCTACCAACTCACCATACAAAACAAAGAAATCTTCTCAAAGAACTCGAACGCGCACCTCAAAGCAGGGTGAGAAAAAAAATCCCCCAAAGGATTCCGTTTGTCAAGAAGTCGAAAATTGGTTAGAACTCATGCAGGGATCACTGCAGATTGCACGATGGAATAATGGGTGCATAATCCTCAGGGAGTTAAATATTTATAATCTAATCAGAAATGAGTATAAATTCGAAGCAAGAAGTCTCCTAACTCTGCTACCACGATTACCAAAAACCTAGTCAGCATATTTAACTCGAAAGGGGTTTTACCTACCAACTTACGATACAAAACAAAGCAACATCATTAGAGCAATCGTACGCGCACCTCAATGTCGGGTCAGAAAAAGATCCCCAAAAGCATTCTGTCTGTCAAGAAGTCGAAAATTGGTTAGAAGTCATGCAGGGATAACTGCAGATTGCACGATGGAATAATGGGTGCATAGTCCTCAGGGAGTTAAATATTTATAATCTTTTCAGAAACGAGTATAAATTCGAAGCAAGGAGCCTCCTAACTCTACTACCACGATTACCAAAAACCTCGTCAGCATATTCAACTCGAAAGGGATTTTACTACCAACTCACGATACAAAAAAAAGCAACCTACTCAAAGTACTCAAAAGCGCACTTCAAAGCCGGGTCAGAAAAAAATCCTCAAAAGGATTCCGTTTGTCAAGAAGTCGAAAATTGGTTAGAACTCATGCAGGGATAACTGTAGATTGCACGATGGAATAATGGGTGCATAATCCTCAGGGAGTTAAATATTTATAATCTAATCAGAAATGAGTATAAATTCGAAGCAAGGAGTCTCCTAACTCTGCTACCACGATTATCAAAAACCTCGTCAGCATATTCAACTCGAAAGGGATTTTACTACCAACTCACGATAAAAAAAAACAAAGCAACCTACTCAAAGTACTCAAAAGCGCACTTCAAAGCCGGGTCAGAAAAAAATCCTCTAAAGGATTCCGTTTGTCAAGAAGTCGAAAATTGGTTAGAAGTCATGCAAGGAAAACTGCAGATTACACGATGAAATAATGCGTGTATGATCCTCAGGGAGTTAAATATTTATAATCTAATCGGAAACGAGTATAAATTCGAAGCAAGGAGTCTCCTAACTCTGCTACCACGATTACCAAAAACCTCGTCAGCATATTAAACTCGAAAGGGGTTTTACCTACCAACTTACGATACAAAACAAAGCAACAACATAAAAGCACTCGTACGCGCACCTCAAAGTCGGGTCAGAAAAAGATCCCCAAAAGCATTCTGTCTGTCAAGAAGTCGAAAATTGGCTAGAAGTCATGTAGGGAAAACTGCAGATTACACGATGGAATAATGCGTGCATGATCTTCAGGGGGTTAAATATTTATACTATTTTCAAAACCAGCCTAAATAAGGAACCAAGATCTAACTCAACTCTCATGTGTGTGGTTACCCAAAGCCTCATAAGCCTACTCAACTCGAAACTGTTTTTACCTACCAGCTCATCACACAAGTACAAAACAAATCAACCTCCTCAGAGCACTCGAACGCTCACCTCAAAGTCAGGCTCAGAATCAAATGAAATAAAGCCTCGCCATTTCCCCCCCCCCTCTTCCGCTCATCAGAGGAAACTCAGAACCGAGTGGGTCGGGAGGGACAACGAGCAGCGTCAAAGAAGAGAGCGGGACCCAGGAAATGAAGTGAGCAGCAAGAGCCCACCCCATTGTTTATTTTGAATGGCAACATAATTTCGGCAGGTTGATCAAAATTGAATTAATAAAGATCCGTCCATTAGGTTTAAAGGCCGTGGGTTCGATCCCGACGCTCTCTCCCACTCCCCTGCCTCCTCAACAGCAGGTGCCGAATTAACAGAGCCTATTCCCTCCAATTCCCGTCGATAGCCTGTGTGCTGGCCCGTGATTGCATTAGGCCTAACCAACGCGCTTTCGCTCTTCTCGCCACCCCAACCCCCCCCCATCGTTTGCTGGGGGGTTGTCGTCAAGACACGGGTTGGTTTTTGGCGAGAGTGGGAATCTCGCCAATGAGCGAAGAATTTAAGTGCGTTTCGGCAATTAAGGTCTGAGAGTGCTCGAATCTAGATGGTTTTGGGACAAGCAGTGTTGAGTTGGAGCTCAACATCGATGGGCTAATCCTTGGTAGTCCATTTGGTAATCAACCAATTTATACATCACACAAAAATTATTTTTCCTTTTCTCATTTTGTCATATTTCACGTTGTGGGAGACTTTGTTTACCGCAAACCCAATCGTATGGTAGATATCCCATGATGGAATTACGTTTAAGTATCCAAGATTAAAATGTTCAGACTGTTGTTTTACATGATTAGAAGGTACCAGCAAAATTTTAAGACGAATCTTGAATTCAGGAAAAACGTCTGTGCATTTTAAGTGATTTTGTCATTGAATCCCGAAACACCTCTATTTAATACACTACTTATATTCAAAATTCTTCTCTTGATTGAACTCCAAAACTGTATTTTTTATTATTTTAAGTCATTACATTCTTAATTCAGTCGCCTTTTGTTTAAAATCCCTAAAAATGGATCGTGCACCATTGTTTACCACATACTTTTCTGACGAACCTCCAAGCAGACCACGTCTGACTCGCGGATATGTTAATAAATATTATAATAATTATCTGTTAATAAATAAGCTTTTAATTCTATAACTATAATGTCCATGACTTCGTTTAAACATGTCATGGAGGAAAAGGATGACAGACTTCTCATTCTCTTTCATAAATTAACTCTCCAGTTTTTTCGACGAGTTTTTTCGTCCATCAAGATCTGACCAATTTTACTAATGACGAGATATATCGCCATCAAGATTGACGAATTTTTGATTATCAAGATTTGGTCAGTTTTTTTCCAATAACTTGGTATCTCGTCCATAAAGGTCTGGTAACTTTTAATAGTAACGAGATTTCTCGTCTAAGCAGCCACCAGGTGGTTCAAACAGAAAAAAAAAAAAAGAGAGAAAAATTAATGTTAAGATTTAGTTAAACGATCAGTTTCCCGAAAGTTTGTTTTCGTTCATTATTTGTGTATCTGCCAAAAAACAGCATTTACAGAGTTGTCAAATGTGAAGCTTACTTCTCACAATGTATCTGATGTAAAAATACAAATACGACAATGCTTATGAATGATACATAATTATGAAGTTCTTCATGTGGATATTTTTATTAAGTATTATTTCAGTTTTGTAAATTTTATAATGAAATAATAAAATGCTATGAAATGGTTTTCAAATATTTAGATTAAAATTTAAAATTTTTAGCTAATTTTAGTTTTACAGGA
Source organism: Metellina segmentata (assembly GCA_947359465.1). Lineage (NCBI taxonomy): Eukaryota > Metazoa > Arthropoda > Arachnida > Araneae > Tetragnathidae > Metellina > Metellina segmentata. The sequence continues at coordinate 90,959,331 of OX375873.1, read as the reverse complement.
GGCTACATATTCAATCGTTATATATTAGTGCATAAGATACCCCACTTTTCCAAATACTGATAATTACTTCTAAATTATTCATAAAACTATAGGTTTTAAAATGTTCTGTTCGCTTTAGTATTTTGCTCTACTACCTACGGCTATTAGATCGGCCTAGGTTCAAAGGTGGGTTTCAAACCTTTAAGAACATACATGCCTCGATCGGAACTTAAAGCTGTGTCCCTTAAATTGACGACCAGAGCACTAACATACTGAAAGGGTTCGGAACTATATTCAGCTTACCTCAACTGGAAGGGTTAATCTGCCAATCGCTTTCTCTCTAGCTGTGTTATTTGCTACAGTGAGGTTTTGTTTTTAATGTTAAATGCTATTCAGTAACTGATAATTGAAAATTAACGTAACGGAAAAACGCTTTCTAATTATAGTGGCTCAGAAATTAAACACCACGAGCTTATCAAATGTAAATTCACAGAGAAATTAAATCCATGCAAAGTTGTCATTTAAAGGCAATAAGATCAAACAGTACTTTTATTAAACAATTTTCACTCCGTGCCTGTTCTTTTAACTCCAAATATATTCCCATCACCTGTAAAGCTTCACCCTGCATTAAATTTTAGCATGTGTTGAAATTTTCACAGTTCTTTAACATATTGACCATATAACTATGACCAAATGTATCTTATAAAATTAATAATTTTGGGTTCAATTTGTTGATTTGTAGTGTCGGATGTGTGTGCAAATTTTGACATTGCCGTCTAAATTCTTTCATAAACTTTCCTGAATCCTGCGGGGCTGTGTTATTCCGATTGGAAGAGTAACATATTAGCAACCAAGGGGTTGTGAGAGTGAAACCTTATCCAATTAGAGATGGTCATGTAACCGGGGGCTGGTGCATGTTAAGTCATAGTCTATTCAACGCATTCAAATCCATCATTATATGATATTGGTATTGTAAACTGAACTATTCCCGAACGATTGAAGTGGATAGACACTGTTTCTTGTTTTTAACGTTGCAATAAATATTAATTTTATCAACATATCTCACCCCGGCAAGAAAAGTGACACAACTCAAAATTACAGAAATTGAGAGACATCACCTTAAAAGATGATATAAAACTTATTTTGAAATAGTATAAACTTCTTTTAAATTTTAGTTAACTATTTACGGTGGTAACTTCTATTATACTCTATAGAATAGTAATATAACACGCCGGGGCACCTCCCATACATATTTTTAATGACATAACATCAAAATTTTTATTTTTTGAGTTGTGTCACTTTTTTTTTGCCGGGGTACGATATATTCAATATATTCAAATAAACCACCAGGTAAAATTCAAGTTTAAATTGATAGAAAAGAACCCTGCCTTAGTGGATTAGAAGCGTAGTTTAATGGAATGCTTCGTATGACCCAAACTCTCCTAACAAACCCACTAGTGACCGCGGAGAGGCGATAAAGCGCCAAATGCCGGCACCCCCGTCCCCGTGCACAATCCTACAACTAACGGCGCGGCGCCGCGTGCCCCCTTCTGTAATTGCTTTACCCGTAATTGGGCTTTGTTTGTCAACAAATATTCCTGGAACGGAAGATATTTGTCGGACAATTTGGGGCCTTTTGCTTGGCACCCCCCTCACCCCGGGCGAAATTCCCTCCTCCCTCCCCACCCTCTCACTCTCGCCCGCCCAAAGTTGCCCTCTCATCAACCTGATTCAATTACCCGAGTTTATTTGTAATTTAAATGGTGTGTATCTTATTAATATCTTAATGAATCCGTCGAAGGTCCTTGCCCAAGTCTTGGCGAAAGTACGAGGCGGGGGAAGAGGAGACTCCGGAAGGTGAATGGTGAAAGACCAACATTGAACAATTTGTGCCCGGGTCTCCCCCTTTTTTTCCCTTATTCAGAAACCCCCTTTTAACACATATTCACACGTGGATGTATGCACAGCTTCATGCATATATATGTGAACAAGTTTTCCTCTGTTTTATCTGACGGTGAAAGGGATGTATTTTTTTGCTCCTGTTTCTTTCCAGGGAAGAAAGTATGGTATGTAGGTTTTTTATATCGCGCCTCAAAGAAATCTTGGTGTATGCAGATTCGTTTGTAAGAAGAGGGAAAGAATTTGAGACGAAAATTTGGGGATTTTTTTTTTATCCCTTTTTGGAATTTTTTTATCGGTCCTTCTGTACTGTTTGCTTAAGTGGGACTATTTTAGGGGAAGTGTGTGTTTTTTCTAGTTCCTTTTTATTCAGCATACTGAGAAAGCAAAAAATAAGATGAAAAAAGCACCTAAGCGTTTGATTGGCTCAGACCATAGCCACATTTTCTTTTTTTCTGTACAGTTTATCTTGGTTTTTTTTTCTCAAGACGAAAAAAGTTTTATTCGTTTTAGAAGACTTATTTTTATTAACGCTTCCTTGCAGAAACAATTTTAACTTACCTTTTGTGACATTATATTCATATTCTAATAAATGCACTTTTTATGTAAATGTATCCAATCTTCCTCCTGCGACCCGTTATGTTCCTTTAAGTGATAAATCCGAAAAACTCTTCCGCGCCATTTTTTTATTACGTTTATATTTTTTCTCCCATCCATGCTCACTTCGAATTCTGTTCGGTGTTTATTTTTTATTAAGAACTCCCTGCCCTCCTTTGAATACGTTTCATTTTAATACTTCTGAAGCATGTCTCAAAAAATTAAATCGCCTCACCCACCGAATGTTAAACAAACAGATGAAAAAAGTTCCAGGCAGGAAATATGCTTGAAAGGGAAACGATTTTTTTTCTGTAATTGTAGATTTGATTATGTTATTAAAAACATTTGTTAAGCTTTAGACACGGTTGATTAAATCTGTTGGAATATTTAAATAAAAAATAGTCGACCAATTGGAAAAAAGTGAATTCCAATGTTCAGTTTGGGAGTTTTTTAAAACGCTTTTTTTTACGTCTCAGAAAAATTACACGAAAGAAAGAATTCGTTTTTGTAACAGATATTTGGTTCCTACCCAGCGCACGTCTAATTAAGCATGAAGGCAAATTAAGTTTATTTATCATTGTTCAAATTTGTACCCAGTTGTGGAAAAGAAATTAGATTTGTTCCAATTTTTGTTGCTTAATTTTACATACATCTCATTTTAAAAAATGAATGTTTCTTTTGCTAGGAGATATTTAAATGGCAGATAAGAAAATCCTGCTTTTTTGTTACGCCTAAACTAATTAACCCTGCATAATGAATGCGAATTATCAGACTATGTCGAAGATTATTTAATTTTGATTTGCACTGATTAAAGTTTAACAAAAATGTTTTTCACTCCGACCCTGCTCATTGTTTTTTTCTGAAATTTTTCAATTGTATTTTAAATAAAGTTTGACGAAAAAAATCCTGCAGCGTTTAATTTGATTTTCAAGTTTATTTTCATTTGAAAGCGAGGGACTCTTTCTGACGCAAGTTTTATTCTAATTTCCATCCGCTGAGATTGAGTTTTTTTCTCTGCACGCATTAAGTTTAAATAAGCGAAGTATTTCCTAAAAAACTAAGTGACTTATTTAGTTAATGTGGGACAGCAAATTGAGTTGTTCTTTGAAACTTCTGTTCTGGTTTTCACAAGGTTTAACCGAAGATTAAGGAATTTCACATACAGTGACTCCCAAAAACGTTCGTACACAAAAAAAATATTGAAAAAGCGTTGTTGCCTGGAATTGAATTCGAATATAAAGTCAAATATTTTTTCATGATATCTACATGTGTAATTTGAATATCTATTTATCTATATATTAAAAATTAATTCGTAATATCTATTTATCTATCTATTTATTTATATAATTCTCTTACGTGGCACGCAAAAAAGACGGTATTGTTATCGCGTTTTGGCAACACTGTACGATTGTTTATTTGACACGAAGTCTCGCGCCTCAAGTGAATTTATAGCGTTATGGTATGAAATTTTATTAAAAAAATAATAATTAAGTTTGATTCAATACTTTTTTTCGAAATGTCAAAAACGAGGGCTCTTTTCAGGGCCATTTAAAAAAAACGGCCATTTTCAGGGCCAACAATTATAGTTCAACAAGACGCCTGCACTTCAACTTTCGACAACAAACTCAATGAAAAAGTGAATGGATGGCTCGATTGCTGTTGAAATGTACACACAAACAACATGCTGGGTATTCGATTTCCAAAGCAGCGCTCTCATTTTGAGTCAAAATTTGCTCAAAGGTTTCATTTGAATTCCAAATTGTTCGAGTACTGACAGTTGAAAAATATTTTTTGGAATATCATAATTTGTAAACAATTCCTTCTGCTAGGACACATGTCTTCATTGATGCGAGCGAAGCGAATCAATGAGGATGGCAAAGCCATCCTCTGAGGGTTTGCGAGCAGGGGGCGGGCATAATAGTTATATATTTATTATTTAAAAATGGCTCGAGTCGTAAGGAAACAACAAACAGCGTTCAAAAATTGATAATTTTTGATCATAGTAGTGTTAAATCAGTTCGGAATGGTATATCTAAACTAGTAAATGTGTCCCATTCTACGGTGCAGTATGTGATAAAACGTTTTAAAGAAGAAAATCGGATCAAATATAAGGAAAGAAAAAGTCGAACTGCAAAGTTAACTCAGCGTAATCAGAGATTTGTAGTTAGAAATTTTGTAAAAACATCTTCTTTTAAGTGCTGTAAAAATTTCTATAGAATTTATTGAAAAATTTTCGTTTTCAATTTCATCTGAATCTGTACAACGAGAGCTCAAATCAGCTGGATTAAATGGGCGTTCTGTCCGACGAAAATTGTTTGTAAGAGTGAAAATAGAAAGTTTATAAATTCCTTCGCAAAATCAATGATAAAAAAGCCCAATAAGTATTGGAATCACGTCTTATTTGCAGATGAAAGCACATGTAACATTTTTAGTTCCAATGGGCGTTTAATTGTATGGAGAAGAAAAATGAGGAACTTAATCCTAAAATCTTAGAACTATATAGCATGGTGATAGAGCTGTCCTTGTGTGGAGGTGCATGTCAGCATCAAGTCTGGGTAATTTGGTATTTATTGATGGTATAGTAAATCACACTCATTGTTTCAATATTTTAATGGTACAGCTACACTCTACGTTTATAAGTGATGGCAACGGCTTGGCAATTTTTTTTGGCGCACTTCTAGTAGCGAGTTACGATAAATTAAGGCAACCCATCTTTCGTTGCTGTTGTTGTGGTTTTCACGGCAACCTCGGCAAACGGAAACTTTCAATTTTCATTTTGAATATTCTAGAAAGTTCTTCCAAAATACGTTAAAATCGTTTGATTTCATTGATTCGTTTGAAATTTTTTCTTTCCTCCCATTGGTTATTTTGTTTTTAAAATATCCTTTGATTGCATTGGTCCTTTTAAATCGTTTTCTGTGGTACCATTGGTCCATTTATTTGTATTTTGACAGTTGTGGAATTTTTATTTTGTTATAATAGTTTTTTCACGACAGGATTAAGAGTTTTGTTTTTTTTGACCATTTTCGTTTTCATTATTTTTTTACGACAGAATTCTGACGTTATCAGGTATTATTTCTTGCTTTTTTCTTTTGTAAATCTTTTTCTTTTTCAACATGCTCACACTGTATTTAGTGTAGTTGATAAGTTTCAGGGTATTCTTACCATTCGTAGCTTAGTTTCTCTGCTGGTTCACAAATGTGTTTTGATATGTGATTAAGCTTACTACTTTTTGTGAAAGTTTTTTTAAAATATACTTTTTAAAACGTTCTGAAATGTGTTTAAAAAGTGTGTTGTAAAAAGAAAAAAAAATTGTGACAGGAAAAGAGTTAAGAAATAATTATTTCCTTGGCGACTTTAGAAGTGCGCCAAAAAAAAAATCGCCAAACCGTTGCCATCAGTCATAAACGTAGAGTGTAGCTGTACCCACACGGCTCTCAACGTTCGCCTCTGGTGTCTCTATAATTGTCCATAAGTTCTGAAAACACCACCTCAGTCGCCGGATTTAAACGCAATAGAACACATTTGGTGAGAACTTGGTGGTTAGAATACGATGGCACGACGTTAAAAAGAAATGCTAACTAAAAGCTGAATGATTGAAGAATGGAGGAACATTGATACAGAAATTACAAAACAAACTAGTGAACTCCATTCTCAGACGTATAAGAGCTGTTGTGGATGCTATAGGATATCCCTACAGCTTGTATATGTTTTTTTAAAGCCAGTTTTAACTCTGATGACAATTGAGAGATTTGTGATAATTCACTGAAAAATTATTCATTTCTTGTTAAATGAACTGAATTTTTTTTTTATATTGGATCAGTACTATTTTAAAATAAACCATCACTGGAAAATCACACCTTCTCTTTTTCTACAGCTATTTTTGTCTGTAACAAGCCTTTTTTTGTATTGATTGCATGCGACAAAATTTAGCGCTATTTTTTTAATGTGTTTCCTTCAATGGCGTCACCACTTATTTTACATGAGGACCTGGATTTTGTCCTTTAGCTTTCGCCGATTGATAGAAAAACCAGAAGCCTACACCTTAAGGGTATTTAAAATGTTTGGGATTGCTAGAGCTATGATAACTGCTCATGGCACCATTTGAACAAGACTCGTCGTAGCCATGACATCATCATCAAATGTTTGGGATAGTCGTCGGTAGATACACTATGATATAACTGAATAACATAGACTGAATTAAGACAAAAATGTATACTAATGTGATTAAGGGAGGGTGTTAAGAATAATTACTAGCTGTAACTCATCTTTGCTTAGCAATCGGGTAACACTTATTCTAATTGTTTACTTCTGTTGTGTCACAGGTTGCTGTTTGTATTAGTATTCATGACTTTATATATATATCTGTCAGTGTTGTTTGGAAAAGCATTGGCTGGTGAGGCAGTTTGGGATGGCCGAAGAATTCACCCATCGGATAATCTGACTTGTTGAAGGGGTGACTCCGAAGAGTGCCAGCACTGTAACTAATAGTCTATTGTACCTGATTGGAATGTTTGACAGTTCCCAGGGTTTAATGTGTCTATAGAATAAAAAAAATTATTTTAATTGTGATTTGTGAATTTTTTAAAACTTATGGAAAATTCTATTTAAATGAAATTATCTTATCAATACCCTTCCCTCTTAACTTTGTAAGAACTGTTCATTTTTCTACCAATATGCAATGTGCCCCTTTTTTCTTATTTAACATTTCTAACAACATTGATTTTTTAACAGAAGTTTCGGGAAGTAATTCATTTTAAGATGAAATCAAAATTATATAAATTTGAATCAGTTCTTAGAATTAAGTACCATGCAACTGTTTATCAAGTTGTATTGTAATACAAGCATCAGCTTGATGTTGTATTGATTTTACTGGTTTGATCTATAGATTATACTATTGGCAATAATGAGTTTTAATAGCCCTAGATTTCTACAAGAGAAATGGAACAATAATTAAAAATATGCCCTAATAAAATAAAATATTAGCTGCTATATCAGCAGCTTGGCTAACATTTTTAACTGGAATATTTTTCTAAAACAAACAATTTTCTGAATTGAAATCGCAATAAAAATGGTACCTGTAAGTGTTTTATGTGAACAATTTTTTTCCCAAGCTACCAAGGAGTACATTTAACGGTGAAAATCGATTTTAGAGTATTTGATTTGATAATGGATGCCTGTTTAGGTTTTAAAAAGCCAAGTAGCCTACAATTTTCTTTTTTGTACTATAAAATACAATAGTTACAAAAATAGCAATAAAAACATATTTTTACTAATTTAAAATATTAAAATTATATGTTCTCTTCAATGTTATAAAATATTGTATTATATAAATATTTTTTAATGATTAATATTTTTTAAATTCTACAAAATTTAAGATGGCTGTAATCTTGTGTACCCTCTAAATAAACAATCACATGCCATAAGAAGTATATTGAATGAAAATATCCTAATATTGTGTAGCAGATATTGAATAATGCTGAAAAAGGACATTGAGCAGTATCTTAAAGTTAATACTGAGCAATGATAAGAAACGAACATCGAATATCAGAAAACAATATCTATCAATGTCGTAAAACGATATTGAGCAATATTGCCAAGGGGAGTCATTTTTACGTTGGCCAATGTTGAAAAACGATATTGAGCAATGTCGACAGCAATATTGGCCAATGTCGTAAAACGACATTGGGGCGATGTCGCCAGGAGGGGGGTCATTTTTACGTTGGCCAATATCGACAGCAATATTGGCCAATATCCGAAACGATATTGGCCAATGTCGTAAAACGATATTGGGGCGATGTCGGGGGGGGGGGCATTTTTACGTTGGCCAATATCGACGGCAATATTGGTCAATATTGTTTCTCGATATTGGCCGACATATATGTGCTACCTGGGCAGTGTTCCATATTTAGCCAAGCTGCGCTAAACACAAGACAGACAGAGACAGTACCATGAAGGCGGAAAAAAAAGGCAAAAAGCAGAAGGGTGGACGAGGGAAAAAATGAAAAGGAGGAAAGATCACTCGATACCTCGGGGCAACTGGAAGTCGGTTATCTCCGTCACCACGACCAGACAACCCCTTTCCGAATCCAGTTTTTTCCAAGGAATTGTTGGGACTGCATACCGCCAATCCTCTCAAGCAAAGTAGATTTTAACATTGCCAGATGCTTTCTGATCGTACTGCCCCTATTCATGATTAGATCTCAGCCCTCCAAGTTGTTCCGCGTTGGGTTGATGTGGAAGTTTGGAGAATGGGGTGCCAGCTCAGGTGTTACCTGTTCATCTGACCGTGGTTCAAAGTTACGTGAAGTTGTCCACGGATCTTTCCCTTAGGGGATTGATCCCGGACCGTCGTCAATAGCCAGTTGTGTTGCTCTATCTCGATGCAGATATAGTCAATTTTGTTAATAAAGAGATAAACTTCCCTATTACTCCAAGGTTAATGAAGATCCAAGTAAAAAGAAAAACAAATTATGTCTTGCCTTGAATTGGTGTGTTTGGTTCTGGTTTTTGCATCAGAGGCGTGGTGGTTTATGACGCGAAGATAAACCACCATTAGGGTTATGGATTACTCATTAAGAAAACTGGTACTTCCTATTAGGTCCAGAGTGTGGTTAGATTTCAGAAATAGCTTAAATGGAATACCTTGGGATATAGAAATGCCAAGATCAGTCCTTTTCAGGTTTCATTGCTGTTCTACGATAGAGATAATAACCAAAAGCCCATAAACGGTAGTTGTGATAAGGGCATCAAATGTCTAATGCAAGGCTCCCAGGACTACCACTGCACTTGAAATGTTCAAAAAGTAAGCACACAAGATAATGCCTTTTTGAGTTAACTTTCCAAAGTGTGCATGCTACGCAAATTCAACAACCCCGTCCCATATTTTAGATAACATTGGTGTCTGAGAAAGCTGGAGGGACCGCAGAAGCCCAATATTTAATCACGGATTAGCAACCGGAGGGTTGCGAGTTCGAAACTACATCCAACTAAAGATCGTGTGCGTGGAGGCTGGTACACGTTACACTTGATGAAACCTAATGTCCTAGCGTTGGCGTGATTTTCCAGTTCAGGTGATCTCGTCTTCTGACGGTGGTTTAAAATACGGACCGCCGCCGAAAACCCGTTGTGTTGGTCCAACACGACGTAAATTCACCTACTTACCAAATGCCGTTCGCCGTGTTTGGTGTCTTGTGCTGCACATCTCTAGTCCCAGCGTCAAAAACCGCATGTTTTTGCTCTCCTAATTTTAAATAGCCCGATTTTTCTATGCGAAAATTGAAAAATTAGAGCTCTAATTGATCACCTACAGCCATTACCTATGCAGTTTCTTCTAATTTGAACTCAGTAGCTCAAAAATAAAAATCCTTACGTTCGACAATTGACCGTTACTACATAAACTTGGCAGATCCTAACTTCCCCAATAATTCATATTTCTAGGTCTTAAGTATGAAAATAAGCACAGCACGTCTTTAGTGCAAGTTTCTGCTAATTATGTCTACAAAATATACTATAAATGCATGTAATACTTTTAATATTTTTCAAGCATTAAAATACTTTATTCTTAGCATTTTCTCTCATTGTAATAAGCTTTCATATGCAGTGAATTGATATTCATAACGAAGTATAAAAACAATGATTCTGAATGCTTTTCTGCACTGTGACTTTAAAATAGAGTGGTATTCAAATTATATGATGTATCTATTCACCAACAATGAGTGATAAAAGTAAACTGAATTATCATGCCAGGTTTGAGCGTTTCCTTCATGCTGTTTATAGTACATTCTTTTGTGAATGTTTGTGGAATTATCGTAAAGTTGTGTACATGGATTAACGGAAATGCCACTTCTCATATTCACAGTAAACCTTTGAAAGTTCAGTCTGGTAACCAAAAAGAACACGACCCTTTTCGGTAATTATATAGGACTTTTAATTTTGCATAAAAAAAATTCGATTTTATACTTTTGGCAACCTTTGGAACAGAATCCTACTATGCTATTGCCATATAGTCTCTTATTGTGACCATAACTTTAATTCCTTACACTATGGTGTGTTTATGGCTTCACTCCAATGTGCAGGAAGATGCAGAAGAGAGTTAAAAATAGTAAGTAGGCACTAACCTTCTCATCTACTTGTTGATTAAATGAAAAAGATCAGAATTAAATACAAAAAATCGAAATGCGGAAAATGGGTTTTGAACATACAAAATCAGACATTCATAACTTTAGCAATACATTCAGCAATCAGAAACAGTAAAATCATGTACATTTAGTAAGTCTTCAGGGAGACAATTGATCTCATGACATTTCCCTACTTGTGGCGATGCCAGTGCCATGGGTATCCATCTCAACAGGTGATAACACACAGTTATTACACATGAAATTGTCTTTATTACTTCACAAACCCTTCTACTCATAAAAGCTAGTTTCTCTACTCTTGTCCAAAAGAAACAGTTCAACAGAAAACTTCAATTCCTGTCAATACAACAGTATTCAAATGCTACATACTTTTTATTATTCCAGGACTAGTCGAAAGTCATTAGAAAAATCTACTGGAAAATTTCTCAATCGGTATGCATACCTGCCAACTTTTACGGATTATCCATAATTTTTACGGATTTTCGGATGGGTCCAGGCCCGTGCTGTGTGCCTTGGGAGGGTGGTGGACAAGGAGTTGATAGGGGCGCCTTCTAATTTAGTAATTACCGTCACAATTTGCTTCATTTTTCAGCTAATACTAAATTCTTATATCATCCATTTAAAAAATTTGCTTATTTAGAAATATAATTGAAATAAATAACTAATCAAGCACGATTTCTTAATGAAACATTTTTATTAATTTCCAGTATTATAAAATATATTTAGAAATGAAATTATTTAAAAAGATATAGATTTTTTTACAATTATTATTTGCGGATTTCTAAATTAGCGTCATTTTTATGCTACATTGAAATTTGTTAATCCAAATAAGTTATCATATTATGAAAAAGAATATGTAAATTAGATGATCAAATATGTTTTATATTAAAAATTAACTGCATTTATTTACACAAAACATTCAAAGCGACTCAGCAATTTTATAATGAAATTAAAAAAAATGAGTGAGTTACTTTATGAGCTAATTTACATCCACTGGTTTTCGATGCTTAAAAATATCTTTTTTCTTTTTGGTAAGAGGTTGTCTCGTATTGTATTCTGCTTTAACCGTTTTGGTTGTGCATAACTTACAATCTTAACTTGTAAACACATGAAAAAACAAAATTGTATCAGATAGTCAGTCCTGTGAGATAAGCTGCTGCATACGTTTAATTTTAACTTTTAAGCACTGAAATCCTCAGCTTATGTAACCGAAATTATGGTAATTAAAACAAAGAGTATACCTGTTTTTTATATGAATTAATTTGAATATTCTAGAAAGAGAGTTAATTTTCCAAGAATTAAATTCCTAGTAACATTTCCTTTGAATGGATCTAAAAATAAAATAACTCTATACACTATAATTTTCTATACACATTTAGTGGATCCCAATAAAGAACTGCTGTCCCTGCTGTCTTACAATTCTAAAATCAACTGGATAAAGTCGATTTATTTGTACATTTGAAATTTTTCAGTGTCATAGAACTAGAAGACGCCTTATTTTGGAACTTGATTCACAGTTTGATTACAAAATCTGTTTCGATGGTGTTTAAAATAGCTCTCTCAGTATGCATCAAGACAAATGCTTCCGTAGTTTCATTTGTCATAGATGCTCTCAGTCTATTTTTAACTAACTTCAATTTCGAAAAAATCTTTCACAGCTAAGTAAAGATTTTTATGCGTTGTGAATCTTTTTTCCATGGTTTGTATAATAGTATCCACTATTCTATTTTTCGCAACCGTATATGTATGAATTCGTAACTCATCCTTTGGGGAATGTTTACCCTTCTCATCCACACACTTTTCTGAATCCATGCTCTTAATTTTGTGTGGCCTTTTTTTTCGCAATCGCTGTTTATATTTATAACTTCTAATAATTCTTTATTGGAAAATTCATCTACTCTTTCTTTAAACTCAACAAATTTTTCGCTGCGTGTAGAGTTTCGTCGAATTTATCTCCAACATCTTTGAGTCTTAAGACAGCCGACTCAACTTATTTCCACGCTTGAGCAGAATCTAAATTTTTTTGTTTGTAGGTAATCCGACAAGGGAGTTGTAACTTTAAAGATTTGCAAGAAAATCATAATAATTTCAAATGAAGTAAACTTATGAAAAAAGGCTCCCGCATTCGCTTCTAATTTTGTCACTGAACTCTGTTGATAATTATAACTTATGCAATACAACAGTAAGTTCGTGAAAAAAACACATTGTTTTGGGGTTGCTGTGTTGAAGTTCTCGACTTTGGTGATACGCAGTCATGAATCCTTCCAAAAAATTTTATGCAGGCATTACTTTTGCTGCGCAAATGAGTAGCCCCAATAGCTTTCAACTTATATGATGGGCTTTTCTCTTGATATTTTTGCTGCCTCTTCAGAGATTATTTCAAGAAAACTCGAGTTTCCGATAGCAGACCAAAAAAAGTGATCGTAAGGGGCAGAACCTGTAATGTGTCCGAAAGAACCAAGTTCAAAACATGAGCATAGCACCAAGTATATGTATATGATTTGGTATTATATATCATAGTTTGGCAGTAAGACCATTATATGGTCCACTCATATATATGAGTGGATGGACTCAAATATATGACGAATATTCGATGCTCCATCAAAGGCGTTTGGTAATTTTAGTTAACGTCGTACTAGAGCAACACAACGGGCTATTGACGACGGTCCGGGATCAGTCCCTTAAGGGAAAGATACGAGGACAACACCTCGTAATTTTGAACCACGGTCAGATGACGAAGCAACACCTGAACTTCCACGCCAACCCAACGTGAGGACTTTCGGCCACGACAGATTTAAGGTGCACCAGCCGCCTCTACACCATACGCTTACAAACATCCATGCCCGAACCCGGAACCTTCCTATCTAGACGCTAACACCTTTACCACTATACCGGTTGGTCGGCTTGGCACAGTCTTCAATTGGTAAATCCACTTTTAAAATAATTTTCAAAGAAGTTAAAAGATTATCAGCTGTAGTTGATGTAACACATTTTAAAGACAGCATCCTTTCAAATACTTCATCTCCTTTTACATACCGCACTATAAATACACACTGATTGTTGCCCGAAACGTCTATTGTTGTGTCCATTAGAATCGAGAACTTTACTGCTTCCTTTACACTTGTTGATACTTGTTCTTTCATTTTTTCCAACCATGATTTGAATAATTTTCATGATTGTCTTGTTACTAAAAAGTGACAAAACTTCCTCTTCCCGCTACTTTGTTCTCAACAGTTTCTCTAGCCTTATGAAGTTGTTCACTTTTTGCTTACTGCATCCAAATGTTTTTTTAAAAGTTGGGTCATATTTCTCGAAAAATAACCCAATTTCAAGGAAATTAACATGATTAATTGAATATTCAAAGTATGTTCACCTTGCAAGAGATAGTCAAAAGGTTCCAAAGAAATGTACAGAAACCATTTCCAGTTCTTGGCACCAGCATACTGCCTTTAGCTGAGCGTTATAACTTATAATTATTAGTTTGATGCATCATTGTAAATAAATGGAAATTTCTTGTCAGGGCCGCTGACAGCCACCGTAGCTCTGGGTTCAAATTATCCCACATGACATGCCCTTTAAATGACAACTCCTAAGTAAAATTATAGAATATTGGTTGGTTGTATGGCTAGATTAGGAACTAGATATTTAGTACATCATTTTCAAAACCTTTAAAGTTACTGGTTTTCTGAAATAAACAGTCATAAAAGTTCTTCATGGCTCCCTCCAAGCCCCCAAAGGAAGGAAACCTCAGTTGTAGATTCAGAAACGCTGCTCTTTCAGTGTCTTTGCTAGAAACTTTTTCTCGAATAGAAAATCTGCTTTCATATTCCCTTTTAATATGCCATAAGAAATTTTCGAGTACTTTTACGCATTTGAGCTATTTTGAATCCCCCAAATAAAGTTTCATTATAATTGTGTGCCCAGATGGCAAAATGTTAGGTAAGTCACTTTTCTCAAAAAGTTGAGTAAGTCTTGTTCAGGAGTCTATTCTGAAGGTAAGTGGTCTGAGCATATGGTCCTTTGTTCCACAAACTCCGAGTTCGAATCTCAGACTTTTGTAATGGTTCAGAAAGCATTTCCAGTCTTAGAATGTGGTCTAATTAATTGCTCATGGCAGCAAAAGCTGATAAACTGACGATATTCAAAACCTAATCATTTTTTAATACCTCCCAACAGCTAATCAAACAGCAATTCCAATCCCAAATCTGTGATTTTATTGCTTTAACATTTATTTAATTTATTGTAATCAAGAAATTGACATCTTTCCACCTAATCCGTCTAAATAAAATCAAATACAACAGTTTAAAATAGTTTTTATTAGAACTTTACACTAAATATTTTAAAAGTAACTACATTTTTCTCAAATAGTTATAAAAATCACAGCTCCAATATATTAATTATAAAAAGCACATAAAAACTATTAACAATTTTCTGATTTGAACAAGAGTTCATAATAAAAATTACACAATAGAAAATATTTATGAAGTCAGAAATATTCTCAGGTAAGAAATTGGACTAATTTAGATTTCTTTAAATAAGCTACGAAACTAATTTGAGAGAAATTAAAAATCGTTTTTAACCTAAATGAGCAACTTTTTCATAAAATTATTAACAATTTTCTGATTTGAACAAGTTTATAATAAAAAATACACAATAGAAAATATTAAAAGGTCAGAAATATTTTCAGGTACATGTAAATAGGACTAATTTAGATTTCTTAAATAACATACAAAACTAATTTAACTTAAAAACTATTTCTGAGCCTAAATGAGCAACACATACATACATAAAATAGATTTTAGAAATACTATAACATTTTGCATACATGTAATATTTGGAAGTAAAAACAAAAATAATTTTAAACAATATACATTTTATTTATGAAGGCAGAATTGAATATGCTTAGATACCTCAAAAAATATAGAAAACTAGTGTGAACTTTTATTTTATTTTAAAAAAATTGCAAAAAAAAAATGAACAGATACAGTTAAGTACACATTAATATAATGTCATAAATAATAAATTATATTCATACTTTTATTTCCTTAACCATGTCAACCGATTTCCAAGACAAAATATATTAAATGTGAAATTACACATAACTGAGTAAACTACAAGACAACATACAACAAAACACATAAGGAATAATATAATCAATTTATTTGATTAAATAGAAAAGCACAACATATGGCAATGTCAGACAAAATAATTTGCTTCCATTTTCAAAATATACATTAAACGTGTTTACGAAATTAAATTTGTGCAAAATAAACAACATGTAACATAAAAACAATCAATTAAAAATAATGATAAATTATTTCAATTGCAATAAGATGCCACTAAAATAAAGTTTTCCTAGTATTCACAAATTTCACCACTTGTAATGAATAGAATAGGAAGTAATAAATAACAAAGAAGGTTTGAAATGCCCAATGTATTCAGCAAAGTTGTAGTTTAAAGAAAAATAGCTTGAATTACGCATTTTCAAAATACCACTTTGAGAATTAACCAAACCCCTAGAGTGTAAAATACATTTAACAGTTAGAAATTATTTAGTCTTCGAAAAATACAAACAATGATGCAAAAGCATATTTTTGCAATTTAGAATATTTAGATAATAAAAATATAATAAATGTATGTACTGAATTAACTGCAAAATCTGTAGCAGTTAAGCGATAACTGTTGTTGAGCAATAAACCACCAATATCTAGAACTTTCAAATTAACAAACATCACAGCTGCTATCAAATAATAGCAAGCTTAGGGAAGTGTTTCAAGTCTTGTAGTCAACCACTGAAATTGATATTCTTTTCAATTTGAAAGTTCCAGACAACAGATTTATTACTACACAGTCGGTGCTGTGCTGGTCACATACCTGATACATATTTGCATATATTTTGCAGTTCATTCATGTAAATAAATAATAAAAACATCAGTAACATTTTTAGAAAATACATTAAAAAGAGGTTATTTTATATTGCTTTATGAAAACAAAGCACAAGTGCATCGTTATTAGTTTTCCTGTGTACAAAATTTTATATTTTATCATCCAAAATTGCTATAAGAATAATTTTTGTGTGGTTATCTACCTCAATTAACATGACAGTATATTTTATAAAAAAGCTAACTGTAGTTGATATTTTATCATAATGCCCTAAACAAACAAATCACTGTTAACAGAATTAAATTGCTATAGTACAAAACTTATGCATAGAAAACTTTAATTTACTTATTTATAGAATAGAGAAAGCATTTATATTTTGAGTACAGGCAACACAAACCAAAAATAACAAACAGAATATATTCCCAGTAGTTGACCACCGCAAATTTTAGAAAGTATTGATATATTTTGAAGCAGTTTGCTACCACAGTAAAATTTCAAAACATATAAAGATCAGATAAAAAAATATAGATCTCAAGCATTTTGACCCATTATTAGTAGGCTCATATAATGTTGTTTAGTTATGCTATATAAATGGATTTAAAATGATGTAATCTCTAGAAGCATATGAAAATATCAAAACTTCCACAAGTTTGTCTCCTAAAATTATATTTTAATGACAAAGGAATATATTATTATTCAATACTTAAAAACAACAAAATGGTGTACAATATGTAGCAAATGTAATCTACCAGTCTCATTAAAAACAAAATATATCTCTGTGTTAGTACAATAATCAAAGAAACATCACAGTACAGCTTTAAATTTGAGTCAAATTTTCATAAAAGAATCATAATACTGACTTTTGCATTCAAACAGTCTTTTATAAAAATAATTAATATCTAACCCATGTAAAAATCAGTCTTATTATAAGAAATAAATTTTACTATAGAAATTTTGCTTTGAAACAAGTATGAAAAAATACATAATTTTAGACAGCACAAGCTCATGGCAACCTACAAAATTCTTTCAAAAATCAGTATATAAAATCTTCTTTGAGATGCATCTCAAAACTCCTTTTTATTCAAAAAAAAGTCTAAAAATATAAAACACAAAAAAGCAACTCTTTACTAGTGAAACCATTTTTGAATTAAAAGCAAATGCAATGGAGCACTTCAATAAGAAGATTGTAGTCTTTGATGGGAATAGTATGAAACAGTCACTAAAGTCTCCGAAAATTTAAGAAATAAAAGAAGAATGTGATGTAGCCATCAATTTGGAAAAGTGGCTGTTTCGGTTAGCAAGCAGAACAGTTGGTTGATCAAATTCAACAACCTATAAAATTATAAAATGCAATTATAACTATTAGCAATAATAGTAACAAACATTAATAAAAGTTTTCATGCAAAATATTAAATTATCCACTTCATTTCATTCTCTCAGAAAATAACTACATTAGTTTGCCATAAAAACAACCAAAAGTTGTTGGATACTTTTTTTATCAGCTATAAAATCACAATAAAAGATGTTTTTCACAAAAATTTTAAGTGAATTCGTGCATCATGGTCTTATATTTATTTCATATTCAACTAAGTCATAGTTTGAGCTGATTTTATAACAAGGATAAATGAACTTATTTTTAACTAGGAAAATTTCATTATAAATATAATTTGAGAAAAGTTTGATGAAGATGTATAAAAAAATTATGTACAGTAAATATATTTAATAGGAAACATCTTTAAGGGCAGTTTTTTTCCTTTTAAATTCCTAGTCTTGTTTTAAAACACTTAATACATTAACAATAAATTGAAATTTCAAATATTTATAACAAAGAAAATTTGAAAGGTCTTAGAGATTTATAACAATCAATAGAATATTTTAAATCAAGATTTACTGCAATTTTTATAGTTTTCCTAGTCAAGTTTTTTTTAAAGTCGACAGTAATTTTCTGTATACTGAAAAAGAGCAGCTAATTATAGTACTTATTAACATGTTACTTGAAAAAATAAAGTTGGAATAGGAATTAAGAACCCACCTTTCCCTCTGATAAAACCATCACTCTATCACAGTTGGCAATTGTAGTTAGTCTATGTGCAATAGTCAAGACAGTTGAGTTTGCAAAAACCTGATTAATAGCTTTTTGAATAAATTTGTCGGTTTCATTATCAACTGCAGCAGTCGCTTCATCTAATAAAACAACCTAATAGAGCAAATAAAATGTTTTCATTAGCCTTTAATTATCTGAAAACTATCAAACAAATAACAAATTAAATAACACATTTTATAAATATCCTATTTTTATTAATTAGCAGGTTAAAAAAGTCGTTGCATCTGAATGCTTTAGTACTAGCTGTGTACCATGAGAACTGTTCTCGACATCAACCTGGTGGTGGTTGCTATAGGAACAGGGCTCTAATTTTGAGTAGGAGTATATCTAAGAATGATTTTAAGTTATTTGTTTTCCTGTAAATGTTGGTGGCAGACAGAGATAGTTTAAATAATAGTATAGATCTTCTCAGTGACAAGTAAATTTTCCAACAAATATATTTCCAATTTATTAACACGTGTGCACGAACTTACCCTAATTTTACATATTAACACAATATGTAAAATTAGGGTAAGTTCAGTTCCTATGGCAACAGACAAGAGCAGATTTTGTATCTGGTGGAGTTTTCAGTGCAGACAGCATGTTCAACAGATTTAACAAACCCAATGGCTGATCCATTTCATCTCAATAATTTTTAAACATGTCAAGTAATGACTCATTTGAAGTTGCTCTCTGTAAGACATGGAATGAGAAGTGCATAAAGATGAGATTTGTAATTATCACAACATATCACAATTTCGAACTTTTAGAATGATGTGTAATTTATTAGAATGAATCATTACTCTGCAAAGCTATGAACTGGACTTCCAATACATCTCAAAAAAAAAAAAAACCTGAACATTATTTTGAAATGAAAAATCCAGTTAAGGAAAAAAATAATACTGAGCCACTCATAAAAGAAATTTTACTTTAAATCGAAACCTGAAATATAGTTCTAGGGCATCTCTCAGATACTAAAAATATTAGTCAAATTAATCCCCACAGTGCTGAAAGGCTAGATGAGACTCAGATTAACCTTAATTTTCTAGATCGTGGAAAAGACCCTATTTTTTGGCAACTATGATCTACATATATTTCAAACAAACATGGCACCGAAATCGGTAGTATTTTTATATTTATAAACGAGCAATCAATGGATAACAACCAGTTAATATAAACTGTTGTTAATTTTACCAACTTCTTTAAATGTGCTTGATGAACAGAACACATTAAAACAAATTGGTAAAACTAGCAGCCAACAGTAGTAGCATTTTATAAGTTCAGCTATTGAGCTATGAAATACCTTAAAAATACTCAGAAGAGTTTGTTGCTCTAATGAAATTTTTCATTTATCTGATGATACAAGGTAGTGAGGAATATGGAACAAAGAAATCAGCAGAGAAAAGAATTTTTGAGTCAATACAGATTGCACGGCTGACACAAACAACTTATGAAATAGTAGCATAAGTCTCCATCTAAATCCTACTTAGTAGCAGCTTGAATTAAGTTCCCATGTCATACTTGTTACATTAAATGAATTGGCTAAAACACAAAATGTGCTAATTAAGTTTGAAACACAAATGTTAAAAATCCCACAAAGAAATTAAATTTATAAAAACAATTAAAAAAAATAAATAAGGTTTCCATTAAAATTTAGCAACTAGATTCCGATGTTTTTTCGGTGATACTTGTAACATCATGGTGTTAAAACTTAGCGTCCAGTGAAAAACTTTATCATGAACGAAAAATCCAATATATTTTTTTTTGTCAGCTATTAGCTTAAAAAAGGGCAACACTTTTATCGACCATTTGGCAAAACATAAAAAAAGTTGCAAAAATTTTGTACATTTGAGTATTAGAGAAGATTTTGCTTATAAACAAAGCCTTAGAATGTATGCCAAGGTTGAAAAATAGTAACAAAAATCGCTTTTATTTGCCTGTGCCAGTCCTGCTCGTGAGAAAAAAGGTTCAGATTTTAAAATATACTGAATTGGCCTTGGAACTGAGGTGAACATCCAGAAGCTACTTGTGGTAAGTGAACTTATCGTCATGCACTGTATCAGAATTTAATAATTCCTATTTAGAAGTACACTGAACTGCTTTACATTTTTAGAGTAATTTTATTCTATTAGGAGGAATGAAAGGTGCATAGTAACAGGATGGCAACAAAAACCTTGAAAATAAGTTTCCTGATAGTCTCACAATAATTTCTCTGAATTTACAACTCCCTTAAAGAAATTTGTGATCCGTGATTGGTATCGATTTTCAGGGTCCACAAAGAATTTTGAATACAAAAAATTAAGGAGTATTTAATGAGTTCTTTTGAAATTTTTAAAGTCATAGAAGGATTACACACATTTTCAAGAGTGCAAAATAAAAAAGTTTCAACACTTGTAAGAACTTAGTTCAATCTAATACTATATTACTAATAGCTTAAAGCAATAAAATTATACTTTGATATTTCAACTCATCACAAGTTCATTTTCTCCCTGCTCACAGGAGCCGTTTTATCTAGGATGCTACTATAAACAGTTCTTATACAGTGAAATCTCAGTACAACATTTCTCAGTTTAAAGTACATATTTCTCTCAAATCCCAGTTAAACTCACAATAATAGAAATCCAAGCATATTAGTTTTCAAAATAAAATATTAATTAAATATTTTTAGGATGTAAGTTATACTGAGATTTCACTGTATTCTACAAGTAAATGCAAATGACAGATTTCAGACAGACAGAAATGAATGAAATCTGCAATTATTTCTGTTAAACGAATAGGTAAATTATATTTTTAACTTCAAACATTCAAGTATAAATAATCCACTTTGATAATAACATGCTGCGATTTTCAATACATTCTCAATACTACTCTTTCATCAAGATTTAACAGGGTGTCTACTAAATTTCTGTTGGTCCATTTAGGGACTTTTTCGGGAAAATTTGGGGCCTTTTTGGGATTTTCTAAAATAAATGCATGAACTGATTTTACATGATTATGTGAGTCAGTTAGATTTAATTATACTTTAAAATCCCAATTTTTTTATTGCTTAGTCTAATCTCAAGAAAAGGGGACTCTAATATCAAATTTCAGCTATAATAAGCTGTTTTCTAAATAAAATTTTAAAAATAAAAACAAACCATAAATCATGTCAAAGTAAATGAACATATCAAACAAATACTCTATATTATATTCATTATTTTTGTTTTCTGAATGCTTAAAATTTTAATAAAAATTGAAGAAATCAACAATTACTTTAAAAACATTTTGTCCGGTGAATTTTTTATTTTTATGTTGTATGCATCAAATGAAGCTGGTAAAAAAAATTATATAACAATTTCAGTATTAAAAAAAACTGTCTCCGAATGTGGTTGGATTGGGGGAGTTACACATTTTCTTTTCAGTTTGCATAATTTTTGTCTCAATTGGTCATTTTTATCATTTACAGTTTGCATTATTTGCAATTTTCATTTTTTCATTTGTTTAAGCTCAGCTGCATGCCTCATTTTGTTTTCGCCTTAAAAACATTTGGTTAATTTTCGGGACAAAATTTATGATTTAGCGATTTTTCGGGACATTCGGGACCAGTTTTCCGTTTTCAGGATATTTTCAGGACATTATTGACCAGTAGACACCTGTTCAATGTTGAATTAAATTAAAAATAAATGAAAAATGCAATAATATTTCATTTACTTAATAAGTAAACTATCGCTTTCACTAAAAAAATTAAATATTGTAACATATATGTTTTAAGCACCCACCTGTTGGTTTCGAAAGAGACCAATAGATGGCGCCTGGGAGGTTCCTTCACCAATGCGCAGTTAAGTTGCGCAGATGTATTTTCAAGGGAGCCCCGGATGTACGAAAAGTAAAGTGTGATGTGACGTTTTGATGTGTAAAAGACGCGATCCGACTCAGTCGCGGCCTTCATGTATATAGAGTCAATGATTGCTGTTAATAAATCACAGTAATTACGACCAGGCAGTCCTGTCGGTTTATTAAATCCACCACCCACACACATATTCGTAAGTTGCCCGGCGCTCGAGTTGAATAATGCTGGAAAAGGTTCCTTCAGCCCAGCCGAGAATTTACATTGGAGCCCAACGTGGGGCCGGATTGATGAATTGACGGAAATGGTGCCTGGAAATCGCTGGTAGTGTTCCGCAGAAGCAACACTTTAGAGTCTGGAGATCGCTGCAAATCGGGAAAAGCGTTCGCTTGGATTTGCCTACACGTGGAATTGACGGGAAGCGGTCGCTTGGAGTCGTCGCACGTGGAAAGAGAGCCATTCTACAGGAAAGTGATAATCCGGAACATCGTCTTTCTTGGACCCAGATAAGAAATTTGATTGATTTTTCAAGTTGTCTAACTTTGTGAATTTAGTGTGATTCAAGTTTCGATTTAACTTTAACTTGTATAACTTTGTAAAGTTAGTGTGTTTCAAGTTTCGATTTAACTTCAACTTGAAAATTTATCGATTTAGAGTGATTCAAGTTTCGATTTAACTTCAGCTTGAAGAAATTTATCGATTTAGTGTGATTCAAGTTTTGATTTAACTTCAACTTGCATAAATTGGTAATTAGAAGTGCTGCATCGCATATGAATCGGAATTGGTTTTGAATTATATGAGTTAAAATTGCTTCATGATATATGAGAGACTAGGGAGTAAGATTTATAGTGTTAATATTTTTGTGTTCTCTCTTTAATTAGAAATGCTGCATCGCATAGGAATCTCAATTATTGTGTTTCAAGTTTCGATTTAACTTCAGCTTGAAAAACTTTATCGATTTAGTGTGATTCAAGTTTCGATTTAACTTCAGCTTGAAAATTTATCGATTTAGTGTGATTCAAGTTTCGATTTAACTTCAACTTGCATAAATTGGTAGTTAGAAATGCTGCATCGCATATGAATCGGAATTCGTTTTGAATTATTTGAGTTAAAATTGCTTCATGATATATGAGAGACTAGGGAGTAAGATTTATAGTGTTAATATTTTTGTGTTCTCTCTTTAATTAGAAATGCTGCATCGCATATAAATCGCAATTATTTTGAATTATATGAGTTATAATGGTTACATGATATATGAGGCTAAGGTATAAGATTTAGTGCATATGTATTGTGTGTTCTATCTTTTAGGGTATAAGATTTAGTGCTAGTATTGTGTGTTCTCTTTTAGAGTATAGGATTTATTGCATATATTTTTGTCGTTCATATATATTGTATGAAATCTAGTACTTTCATTTAGTCATTTAAAAATTTATTTTCAAAATTCATTGTAAGAGGAACCTCTAATTGGTTAAAAGCTGGTTTTGAAAACAAAAATGACATTTTTGGCAAAAGGTAGACGGGAGGATCTTAGGATCCTAGCAGAGGAACTAGGGGAGGTCTTAAGAGAAAATCTAAAAATCTTTGAGCTAAAGGATATTATTGTCAATTCAGAGCATTATGAAGAAACATTCGCAAAATAACTCCTGAAAACAATCATAGAGAACAGAGAATCTGAAAGGGAAAGAACTTTTGAACTGGAGAAAGCCGAAAAGGAAAGAACTTTTGAACTGGAGAAAGCCGAAAAGGAAAGAGCTTTTGAACTGGAGAAAGCCGAAAAGAAAAGAGCTTTTGAACTGGAGAAAGCCGAAAAGGAAAGAGTTTTTGAACTCGAAAAGCTAAAGATGCAACTTGAAGCTCAGTCTATGAATTTGACCACAGAAACTGGGCTCAAAGGAGACTGGTTTTTCGGCGATAGTCCTCGCCACAAATACCCATTTACAGAACAAATGAAATCTGTGTCATTTAAGAAATTCGGAAACGAGATTAAAATTAATTAGTGTTCACTTCGAGAGGTGGAAGGCCTTGCCCTTACGTCAACTCAGCGTGAAACGATGAACTGTCTCCTTAACGAGTATGAAGGGTCTTTTCATCCAGGGGGAGAGGCTACCCCTTTCATTGAACACCGGATAGACCCTATGGCCCATCCACCTGTTGCAGTACCTCCGTACAGAGTTTCCCCAGTAAAGAAAAGTATAATGAAAAACGAGATAAAGAGAATGTTGGAAGAAGGCATAATTGAGGACTGCGAGTCACCATATGCGGCTCCTGTGGTTCTGATCCCAAAACCAAATGGAACCTACAGATTTTGCGTTGATTATCGCAAACTGAATTCCATTACGAAGACTGATACCTATCCTCTTCCACTCATTGACGACTTGCTCCACGAAGCAAAGCATACATCCTACATGTCAACGATTGACTTGCGAGCGGGTTACCATCAAGTTAACGTGGCAGTTACAGACCGTGACAAGACTGCTTTCACCTGTCCATTTGGCTCTTACCGTTTTATCAGGATGCCTTTCGGGCTGAAAAACGCACCAGCAACCTTCCAAAGACAAGACCAGAGAAAAGCCTGTGCGGATAAGGGAAGAAGTTCAGGACCGAGCTTTTCTCCGGGCGATTCTGTTTGGGTGACACTCCACCCTGTTAGTAATGCCGAAAAGAAACGAACAAGCAAGTTCATGCCTCGGAGGGACGGTCCCTATGTCATTCTCACTCAGCGATCACCTACTACTTATCAAATAGCCAATCCAGACTCTCCTGAAGTCTCAATGGGAGTTTATCACTCATCGGCTTTAAGACCTTGCCTTGATTCCGATGCTCGGCCTTTGACGCCCTTACGAAAGCGTGGGCGTCCAAATCGAAAGCATGCTGGTTCCTTGCCGGGACGTCGGCGAAACCAGAGGGGGAGTATGTAACATATATGTTTTAAGCACCCACCTGTTGGTTTCGAAAGAGACCAATAGATGGCGCCTGGGAGGTTCCTCCACCAATGCGCAGTTAAGTTGCGCAGATGTATTTTCAAGGGAGCCCCGGATGTACGAAAAGTAAAGTGTGATGTGACGTTTTGATGTGTAAAAGACGCGATCCGACTCAGTCGCGGCCTTCATGTATATAGAGTCAATGATTGCTGTTAATAAATCGCAGTAATTACGACCAGGCAGTCCTGTCGGTTTATTAAATCCACCACCCACACACATATTCGTAAGTTGCCCGGCGCTCGAGTTGAATAATGCTGGAAAAGGTTCCTTCAGCCCAGCCGAGCACTTACAATATGTAACAATCAACTTCGATGATAACAGATTGCGATTTTCAATACGTTCGCAACACTCCTTCAATATTTAACACTGAGATAATATCAGTTAGATCCATTCGGTCTCTTGACCTCTCTTAGCAATCTCTCTCTCTGCCATTCTGTCTTCTTATTACAGAATCCGAAAATAAATCGAGCATGTTCACTTGATTTGTCACAATCGCCCTCTTTTCGTTGGATGGTTCCAAACCGGGATGTCCATTGGCTGTTAACCTTTTTACGTTGCAGCAGACAGACTTCTGTTACCACTCAAATTTCGCTCACACCAACTGCATTGTATAGATCTGTGTATGGTGGATGTTATCGCCCATTTAAATGACTGCTGGTATTGATCACCATTTACGAGCTATCAATGACCGACCTTCTAGAAGGTTCCTCCTTTTGTTCGACCCTGTCAACCATGAGGTTTGAACGCTTTGGGGGAAAGGGAGGTGATACCTCTCCCGCGCCAAACGATATGCCACACAATACTATGATAGGAAATTGTCAGTCATAAATGCCACTCAAGGCTCTATCGCTCAAGTTAGGTAAGAGGGGGTCGAACAAGCAGGTAGCCTTACTTCCCTTCAACTTCACTGCTCCGCCTTACCGATGATAGCCTTTTCTAGTGGGAAAATTTCCAGAGCTTGCTGCCAATACACTGCATTCAATGTGAAGTATCCTTTAGAAATTGAAGCGATACGTTATTGAATCCATTCTTGCGGTGGAACGTAGCGAGCATTTTGAATTTGAAAAGGCAAGAAAATATATAAAAGGAGATTTTAAGGAGTAGCACATAAAAATTAAGAGTTTTAAGAAGGCTTAAAAACGAAAGGACATACAAAAGAGTTCTTAAGGAGCGTTTAAACCCTTTACAGTATCCACGCAACAATATTTTTTATTTTTTCTCTACAAATATTTTATTTGCTACTGTAAGGGTTGGACCCTGAAGGAACTCTTACAATAACAATTAAAAAAGCTGGAGAAAATGCAAAATATTTTGACTATAAACTTTTTACACCTGACCTACATTATCATACTATTCATCCAAATCAAATGCAAATATAGCACATAAAAAATTCTACAAAAATGTAATTGCAAACAAAAAATATTAATTTAATACACACACAAAAAAAAAAAACCTTTAAGTTACACAAATTTCAAATTGTATTGCCAGCCTCACGTTGACAAGATGCTTGAGCTGTGAAAAAACAGCGGCAACGGTTGTTGCAGTGTTCAAAAATTACGACGCCAGGATTCTTTATTCTAATTACAATTTCGGCAAATACGATTTATTTGATTCTCAAAAGCACTCGTAATTGCGCATCTCTAAATAGGACAAGCTATAATACTTGCTGTTTAAGTTGTCAAAATTTCAATGATTTTTAAAAAAGTCGTTGTTTTGAAAAGATTTCCTTAATCTTTCCAGAATTTAAAAGTTCCCTGATTTTCCGGTTTGCCAGGTTCTGTTATCACCCCGAATAATGCTTTTTTGATAATTAAAGGATTTAAATAAAGTATGAAAAGAATAAAACATTTGCATCAATTGCTTCAAATGGAAATTTCAGGGTGGATGTTATGGCTACATCAGTAAGTGATTCAAAGCTGTTGAACTTGGGAAAGTATAATGGTACTATTTGATACCAGAAAAATATTCAAAAAATATATATAATGGTTTTATGGTATAGCACAATTACTGTGTTTCTAGCAAAAATATCTTATTGTAAAACTAAAATTAACTTTTACACTCATATCTAAAAATTAAAGAAATATTATGATAAAACAAAAATCAAGAACAAATTAATTCTGGCTTTACCAGTTTGATTTTTATGCATAGTAGATAGTTAGCATGTAGTAAGGCTGCCCTACAAAGTATTAATTTTATACACAATACGTTAAAATAAATAACTTTTAAGTAAAAATATGCATTAATCCCAATTACATATCCTCCAAGGATTGTTAATTAATCTAAATTCGAAAAAAAAACCATTTCACAGAAATAAACAGGCCTACAGCAACTTTAAAAAACGACATTTACAAATCTTATCAAATAACATTTAGTTTAGGAAGATTTTCTTGGCACAAATGGTTAAAATAATACACATGAAATTGTACTATGAAAAAAAAAATTCGGCATTCTATTTGGGTTCCAAGTTTTATCATCTAGTCCTCTCATTGTAATTGCTGACCAGTACCTTAAGTTATATGTCCCAAATGCATATCATCGGCAGAATACCAAAAAACATTCATCTGAAAATTCTCCCAAAATATGTTTGACGCATTAGAAAATAAAATTGAAGGTTTGAAACATAAGTCAATTAATTTACAACAGGCTATGAAACAGAATTTATGCCACTGTACAACTGTTTGAGACCCAGTTTGCTGGCACAGTCATTTTTTTTTAGCTTTTAGAATGAACATAATCATGTAGAAATAAGGTGATAAAGACTGACAAGAATATTTGTTTTGCAGTCTCTTGCAGTATATACAGTATAAGGTATTTGCAATTGGTTTAAGAGCCTGGTTGAAAGTAGTTAAGCATAATAAATAAAAGGGGGTACTGTTAATGTGTTTCTCACAATGATGTGCAGTTTAAAACATATCTATATACATTTTATTACTATGGCACAGAAATCAGCATTATTTACAAACTAGAGAATGGCAACAAATGAATATAAGCAATGAGAAATAAAATGTGACTGGATGGACCAGTGTATTGTCACAAATAAAAATAAGTAAACATATGCATTTAGATGAAAATGTGGAAAAGTATATACATGGTATGGCCACAATACCATTTATACATGAAAATCAGTCAAAATTGGGTTTCAAATTGTACTAGTACTTCCTTTTTCACATGCACTTGAAAGAAAATTAGGATTTATCCAAATATCAGTGAATTATACTCAATAATATATATCAATCCACAATTCTTGCACAAATGGTACATGTAATTTGATTGAAATATTACCTTGCTCTGACGAAGAAGTGCTCTTGCCATGCAAATTAATTGTCTCTCTCCAACTGAAAAATTGTTTCCACCTTCTACAACAGTCGAGTCCAATCCTCCTTCCAACAAAGAGATCTAATAAACCGGGAAAATTGTTACATTGTAAGAGATCCGTGATTAAACACTTACATAAATCTACTAAAAGTATTTGAGAAAATGTAAGTATTGTGGTTCCTTCATAAGTATTTATGTAACTTCAAACACAAAACAAATATACAACAGAAAAATAAATGTAGTTAACGAATTTAAATCTCCACAGAACATAAAACCTTTTAATGATGGTTTAACACATGATTACACAAATAATGATATGTATCCACACACAAGAAAATTATTACAAGTTAATGGGTAAGTAGACACATGAGAGATTGCGTGTGAACACCCATGCCTATTGTTATTTCCGCATGTGTTCATAAACAATTTCTATCGTGTCTATTTATGCAGAAACTTGTGACAATTTCCTCATATCTTGGCTTTAGGTTGATTATATGAAATCTGTGCTGCTATCAAGCTTATGAAGAGGCCTTTCAATTTTAGAACAGCAGAATTTCCCACAAGAATTTTATTTTTATATTACAGCAGACAAAAATTTTAATGAACTGTTTTTGCACTTTTATTGAGTTTTTCCCCAAATATCATAGAACAAGTTTAATTCCATTTTTATGAACTTTTTCTTCAGTCCTTTAAGTTCATAAAAAGGAGGTAATTAATATATTCAGTGAAAAATATATTGTTGCTTTTAAAGCAATTAAGTTGGTAGGTGGGATCAATGAAATTATAAATGGCACTATGTTGATATTGGAAAATTTATCTTTCAAATAATTAAATATTTTGCTAAAATGATTCTCCAGACCAACAGTAAAATTAAGAGCACATTATGAAATATAGGTTAAAATATAATTAATACATTTTAAAACTTCACATCAGAAAACCAAAATCATAAGAAAACATAGCATTTGATGTAAAATGTTACAAAAATGAAACAAATCATAAGCCAAAGATAATCAATACTTTACCTTTGATTTTAAATCAACTTCTGTCAAAGCTTTCCACAAAACTTCGTCCTCAAATTCATTCAAAGGATCAAGATTATACCTACAATAAAATAGTTTATATAGGATATGAAACATAAAATGCTTAAAAAATACATAAATGATGAATGGCAGCAAGTCAAAACATTTATTTAATCTCAGAACTTAATTATTACAAGTTATGGAAAAAACTGAAAAACATATAAATGAATAATTAAATAAGTAGTTAACTACCAAAATACTTGCCCGAACCTAAAAAATTTCAGAAGTTTCAATGTATTAAATAATCCAGATTACATTAATTTTAAAAACCACAAATTAAGTGCTATAGAAATTTCAAAAACTGATTAGCTAAGAATCTAATTGATTGTTATTTCGAGTCATTTAAACAAATGAGATAAAACATCTAATATTTTTAGAATATTGGAAGAATGCAATAAATGGCTTAACATAATAGAGTGACTTTATATGCAGATGATACTTTTTTGCACTGATCAGTTAACTTTAAACAGCTTATTTCTGTTTTTAAAATTCAAAATTGTATCACAGTGTTGAGATTCATTAAAAAGACAACATTTATACCAAAAGCTATCAATCCAGATTGAAGATTATCAGCATTAATTTAAATATCTTTAAAAACTCAAACACATTATTTTATGAAAGCCAGACATGCAACAATATATAATTTAGATAGCAAACAAAAACTGAATCCTTTTCCCCCTGCCTTGTAGGAAAATTGTGTACCAAGGAAATATAATGTTGAAAGCTAGATCATCTTTCATATTTGTGTAAACTGCACCTTGTTCAGCAAGATAAAGATAAAATAACAATTTAAAATATATTTATTTAAAGGTAAATAGTACTGTCATTGTCAACCTATAACAACTATCAGAATACAATGGTACATTTTTAAAAAGCATGTTTTAAAGAATGAAAGCTCGGGATTTAAATAAAATCCATGATAGTTACCTGATGGTTCCTTGAAATAATACAGGATCTTGGGGTATTACAGACATTCTGGATCTCAAGTCTTCTAAACCAAGTTCTTCAATATTAACACCATCAATTGTAATTTTGCCCGAAACTAATTCTACTAATCTGAAAAGTGCAGCACCCAATGAAGACTTCCCTATCATAAAAATAAAAACTTTGAATGTTAAAAAGTGCACTAAAAATTAAATAAATAAGATCTGTGAATGATCTGTAAGACAAAAATAATACAAGAAAAATGAAAAAGACTCAAATTAATTTTAATTTAAAAATTAATGGTAACCATACACACAGTATTGCACTTTTACAAAATCTTTTAGAGCCATGTTAACCAGGAAATATTTTGGTACTTTCCTGTTAGCTGGGTAACCAGTAACTGTAACCAGACAAAAACAGCTAAATTACAGCAATAATTCAGCCAAACTAACCTTTAAAGAATTTATATTTTAACGTCTATAGCAACCCTATAACAAATACCTGGAAATATGCTTTACTCGTCTACATTTAGGCTTGGCGATAACAGCTCCAACTTTAAAGCTTGGCGGTTTTGGGGCAACCAGCTAACGGGCAGGTACCAATTTTTTAAATAATTGGCAAAAATCTGAATACATGAACAATATATGGTGCTGTAAATTCAGATCTTGAAGAATTTAATGGTGAACAATATGTATCCAAGATACTTCACAAATTTGTTGCTTAGTAAAATTCATTACCAGGTGTTAACTACAGGGGATTCAATTGCAAGTATATAATACAAATGTGGAAAACAAACAAAATTGTGTAATTAAATAAAACACACTTTTTGGGGTGGTTGGTTGCTTTCGGGTTTCATGGCACAAGGTCATATTTGGCCAAGTTGCGTCAGATACAAGACAGACAACCGAATGAGAAGAAAATGCAAAAAAAAAAGTAGACGAGGGTAAAAATGGAAAAGGAAATCTCACTTGGGTACCTCTTGGTTTGTGATGTCTATACACATCTAAAGATGTGTCTTTAATGACAATTAAAATTATGGGTTTAAATACACAATAAATTGCAAAACAATAAATTATTAAATACACAATATGCAATATTAATCAAATAGGGTTTGCAATTTTTTACATTGAAACATCATGTAAAACAACAATAAAAATAAGCCAGTAAAATACAATTATTTGCTTCATTTTCAAATAAATTTTCTACATTTCCTATTATTCAGTAACAAATATATTCAAGTAAACATATAATGAAAAACTGCCACATTCATAAGAAAAATTCAAACTTACCAGCCCCTGTTCGCCCAACAATACCAATCTTTTCTTGGTGTTCAATTTCAAATGTGAGCCCTTTCAGAACCAGAGGCAGGCCTGGCCTATAACGCATATTGACATCCTTGAAAGCAATGTGACCCCGAGTTGGCCAATCTGGTGAAGGCCTAGTTTTATCTATTTCTGCAGGAGCTTCTGCTTCCAGATCTTCAACATAAGTTTGAATTCGTTCAACTGAAGTAAATCTTGATTCCAATTCACACCCAAGTCTCACGATGAACTGATACAAGCCACTCAACTAAAGTAAAGATTGGAAAACATAGTAATTAAAATAAAAACAAGTTTTAAGTTTGTTCAGCAACAGTTTAATATGGCTACTTAATGCAATCCTAAATGAAAAGAATAACTAGCTTCATAAATGATACCAAATTCTACAAAGACACCACTTCAACACTTCCAAATTCTTTTTTAAATATCAATTGAGAGATTTAAACCAATAGACAACATAAAAGAATGAAAGTCAAAATAATTTTGAAATGTATTATGTGGATTACAGAGATCACACACATAAACCTTGTTAGGTTAAACAAAGAACATACAGTACAAAGTCCAAAATCCACCGGACCTTGGCCATTCCAGATTTTGGACTTTTACAAATTTCGGATCATTTGCATTTTTTTTTGTAAAAAAAACCCTTAATTTTACTTTTTGACTGTTGATCAGTACCATAGAGTACTACATTCCCTGAACAGGAAAGGAGCCACTTTAGAGTTTAACAGGTTTTATAAACAATTGAAAATTTTGACATATATTAAACCAGTTTCCATTACCACATACTCACATATTGGTCTCATGAAATCAAAATCTAGTCTCATTTTAATTCTTAATAAAGATAAGTCATCATTGGAAACATCTTCACTTTGAAATAGTCTTGAAATGAGCACTCTTATTCCCAACCTGAAGGCAGTCTCTTTTTTTTAAGTCTGATATATCACTCTTTCATGGATATGCAAATAGTCAGCACACTTCACTTTCCTGTGACTCCAGTCCAAAGACATATCCACTAAATACCATACAACTCAATCAGCAGAATCCTCATAAAAGCTTACGTCTGTGCTGTTGGACCACAAATTTGGTGAACCACTCTCTTTGTTTGCCTGTCGACAGCTAAACTGTGAATTCATATGTCCTCCATTTCATATGCTAGGCAAACCACACAGAATTATCTGAATGGTTTCAGATTGTTCAAGAAGGTTCTGTTGCATTCTGTAATCATCCAGATTGTTCTGGAAGGTTTCGTTACATTCCGGAAGCTTCCACATTGTTCCACACCGTTAATGATTTAGAAAGTTCTATATAAATAAAATCCAGAAGAATAAAAATATTTCATCAGTTCCAACTTTGTTTAATTTGTCATTTTTATTCAATCACATTGGTCCAAAAATAGATTTCTTTAAGAAACCCGTGAAAAATTCCAGAACCAAAGTTGTGGGTTCTCCTTGTCAGGATATATGGTAACTTTAGATATATAACTCCTGTAAAATTCCCAGAATTTTTGAGATTGTTGTTTTTGATGTAAATAAATTTTTTTAAATGCACAAAAAAAAAAAATCGACTTTTGGAAGCTAAAAAATGAACATTGTTCATAAAATCTGTTAAACTCAAAAGTGGTAGCTCTCCTTTTCAGGGAATGTAGTACTCTAAAGTTCTGATCAATGGTCAAAAAATTATAGTTTTTGGGATTGGCATTTTTAAAAACAAAATTATTTTTGGTTTTTCAAAACAAAATTTAGAAGGCTACAAGCAAGAGAACTTGGACACATATTTCTAAAAGGAGGATATCATTTTAATCAGAAAAACATTATCTTGCAATTAAAAATAACAGCAACAAAATATCTTGAATCGCTTCAGAGATAGAGCGTTTTAAAATTTTGCCGAAAATCGCAATTGAGAAATGCCGCCCGAGGCCCCATCTTTGGCGGCCTGTATCTCAGGCCCTAAAATTTAACTTTACCTGATTCCCTTACAATTCAAAATAACACCCCTTCTTTCTCACATTGCTACAAACTATTGGGAAACATGAACTAATCTAGGTTTTACGCACTTTCACCTTCAAACACGCCAGCTCACTAGTTATTTATTTCTCACTTTCTTAAACTCCCAGTGTTTTCTAGTACAACATTTACTAGAAATTCTGCCAATAAAATTTTTAATAGATTTCCGAATTCAATAATCTTCTACATTGTTAATCCCTTAGCAGATTAATTTTTAACATTTCATTGCTTCATTACCTTGAAAGAAAGATCTTGGAGTCATTATAAACACCACACACAATCATCTCTCTATATTAAAAAAAAGTTGCCGCCGCAGGATTGAAAACTGTGTTGTTTATCTCGATTCTTAGTCGGTTTCCCGAGAAAGTACTGATCGAAAAAAAATGAAATTAACATGGTTTGCTCTTCATCGTATTCCCTGGATAATTATCAAGATTTATTTCCAATGCGGCTATTAGTTTAGGTTTTATTAAGTGTCAAAATTGAAGAAGTGAAATTTTTTCTGCGAGTGAGCAAAACATGTATAAAGTTTCAGTCTTCAGCCGTGTGTTTTTTTTAAAGAGTACCTCTCAACATAAATTTTTGCAGCTCGTTGAGTTTGTTTTGGTATTTCAATTTGGTTCTTGATAATATTTTTTTGAAATTCGTGAAAAATCGGGACATTTTTGTTACTTTTTTTTAAAACTGCCGAATCTATATCTTATTACTATTAGTTTTTAATTTTTAAAATATCGCAGTATACCTCAGAATGTACTCTTTCTTACGGTACTATTATTTTTGAAATCGGTTAATAATTAAATTGGATGTGATCAAAAGTTGGTCATACAAAATTCGGAATTTTCGCTACTTTTTGTTACAATTGTTATATCTAGAGCAAAACTCATTATTTTTTAAATTTGAGAACATCACTGAATACATTACATTACACTCTTTCTTATGGTACAATTATTTTTCATATTGGTTAATAAATAAAATGGATGCAATTAAAAGTTGGTCATACAATTTTCGGAATTTTCGCTACTTTTTGTTACAATTGTTATATCTAGAGCAAAACTCATTATTTTTTAAATTTGAGAACATCACTGAATACATTACATTACACTCTTTCTTATGGTACAATTATTTTTCATATTGGTTAATAAATAAAATGGATGCAATTAAAAGTTGGTCATACAATTTTCGGAACTTTCAGATCGTAACTTCCGATACAAAACTAAAACGGTCATATCTATATCGTATTACTGTTAGTTTTTAATTTTAAAAATATCACAATATACCTCAGAATGTACTCTTCCTTATGGTACAATTATTTTTAAAATAGGTTCATAAATAAATTCGATGCAATCAAAAGTTAGTGACACAAATTTCATATTTTTCAGTTCGCATAGCAGATTCCGCAAGCAGTAGTGGGTTGCAATTTTGACTATCGGGTTTGCCAGATATAAAATTTATAGTAGCAACAATTGCCATAAAAACTATTTCTTTTTATTTGGCGAGGAAATAGGCTCGCTTTTTTCCCTCTGTTCTCAGACAGTTTACCGACAAAGTACAGATCGTAAAGTTTGGAGATTAACACTGTTTACTTAAAATTGTACAGGCAACAAGATACAGAAGATGTTTTACTGATGCGGCTATTAGTTTAGGGTGCATGAAGTGTTAAAGCAAAAAAAAGTGAAATCACTTGCGAAATAAGTATTGGTTTGTGAAGCAAACCAAACGTTATTGCGTAGCAATCCCCGGGGTCGGCGAGCGTAAGCGAGCAGGGGGCGGAGCCCCCTAGTTTCACATATTATGATATGGCATTGTTGCAATTTGTCAACATGTTTTGAAGGACTTAAAATACTTCCCTTGTATAGTTGTCTAAACATTGAACTTTACAAGGTAATTAATAAAAGACTATTCCTAACCTAAACCCAAAGTGAATGATTACAACAACCACTTCTGATAAACCTGAACTTTCATATCTGTTACTAATGACATACGTTTAAAGAACATATAAATACCTGTAAGACGAGAACAAGTGCAAGGGCTGCAAATGCTGGACTCACTTCGTCTTTAAGATAAAGAACAAACAAAATAGTTATTATAGTGATGAAAAGACACAAGAGATCCATCCGAATACCAAGCCATCTCATTGAGCAATAATATAAGTAATTGGGTGAGGCATGAAGATCTACTAATTGTGTAAATCTGAAATTTAAAAAACAGTTTTTCAGTCAAACAATGCATGACATACATTAAATATCAAAATAAAAATGTAATAGTTATTCACTCTAACAAAAGAAATGTAATAAATGGAATAAAAATAATGAATACCTTTAGAAATTAAAACATAATTTTAATTACAAAGTAATACAAACTCAACTTAGATTGATGTTGATTTCCTAAGTTTAAAAATCCAAGCTTTACATAAACCAAATTTATGGAAGTCGCGAAAATAGTCCTAAAGAAGTTTTGGGAACAGATATATTGGTACTTTTTTGTGTGAATTAAGAGTTTTCAAATGTTTTAAATATCTACATTTTGTTTTAAGTGTAAATGAAATTATGTACAAGGCACAAAATAATTAGCATTTGGTAATCTTGAGACTTTTTAAGCTCTTAATTGCTTTAATGGTATTTTTAAATGAATTGAATTCAGCAGAAATATACAAGGGAATTTCAGTATACAGTGCAATGATTTAATTTTGAACTCATTGAACTCTAAAATGTAATATTTTGTAGCAAGCTTAGCTACCACTCCACAACTTAACTTACAAATGGGTAGTATAAATACCAGTGTAACCCCCCCAACTCTACCATGAAGTACTTTTTGGTAGACACTAAGTTACGCTGATTCATTCGCACTTGCTATAAGTGGTGACTACGGACGTGATTTGAACATGTAATAATTTGCGAATTCGATGGATGACCCACAATGTACACTGTACTGTAGAAATCGCCATGGTTGATGCAAATTACTTTCAAACACTAGGGGGCGCTGTGATAGTACACTTCTAGTGTCGTATCAGTCTCCATCCGTACATTACCGCTCAGACTTCGGCTAATAAAAGGCACTGCAATCTTAATACAGCTCTCACAGTCTAATGCAAAAACTTTCAACCACTAGGGGGCGCTGTGGCTGATAAAGTCAACACAGCAATTGTGATCTTAATACAGCTCTCACAGTCTAACGCAAAATGGCAATCATTCAACAAGCGACATCATCTATCGAATTTTGGCTTCTGCTAAAATTCTGGAGGGGGAGTACTGTAACAAGCTTAGCTACCACTCCACAACTAAGCTTACAAATGGGTAGTATAAAAACCAGTGTAACCCCCCCCCCCAACTCTACCATGAAGTACTTTTTGGTAGACACTAAGTTATGCTGGTTCATTAGCGCTTGCAATAATTTAAAAGTCAAAATTTACAATCCTATCAATATTACCATAGCATAATTTTACCTTTTCTCAGAATACATCTCTTTCATTACTTTTTGAAGTATTTTAAATTTGATTAATGAGTTTTTCTCATGAATCCTCCTGGTGGTTGTCTCAAGGAGTTATCTTGTCATCAGCAAAAAATGACCAGATCTTGAGGGACTAGACAACTCGTCATTGGAAGAAAGCTATTCAGGTCTTGACCTCGTCATCATAAAAAAAAATTACAATATCTTGATGACGAGATATCTTTATTGGCGATATTGGTCCAATCTTGACAGACAAGATATCTCGTCAAAATTACTTGGTAGGGTTAATGAGATTGGTAACATCTAAGTTTTCTGTGGCATATATTGTCAAATAAACATTTAATGATTGCGATTTGGTTGGTTTTGCATGATGAAAATACATTTTTTTGTTATCTTTGATTAATTGGAAACAATTTCCTTTCACATTTTCTGGCAGAATTATCACTAAAGGGTACATTTACAAATTTAGGTTAGCAGACCAAATTAACAGACTTATTTAAAAAATTTTAAAGAGAACTAAGTTGAAAACAGTCATTTTCAACGATTGAAAAATGCTTCAAACAAATAGAATTTCAAAAATAAAATTTATTTTTCTACTAATCTATAAATGAGGTTTGAAATTAAACTTGGATGCACAGGTTAAAACATAATAACATGGATGTTAAGGGCTATATTCAACTTCTTTTGGTGAGATGCTTTAAATTCTGGATTCAAAATTTTTTAACTGCTCTTTAAGCTCAAGTCCTTATGCAATTATCGTGTATGCTATTTATTTTAGATATGCACTTACATAGAGAAAGTGTAAGGTTTTCACTTGAAATGCAATATGATCTGACATAAATCATATTTCACTTCAATGACAAAATATCAATAGATTGCAAGTAATATGAAAGATTGAATGTTTTATTATTAATCGGTCCGTTTAGGAAATAGATGGTTTTCTAAAATATTGTTTAGAATTGTGTAAAAAAACTAAATAAATTCCAGTGCTTATTCATACAATACCCACATCAAACATTTTATGAAACAATAATATTAAGATTTGTTCAGTTGAAAAGAATTAAGCTATCTAAAGCACCAGGGCCAGATGATATTTATCCGAGAGTACTAGCGGAATGCGTGGAAGAATTGGGGGAAGTAATTCACACGATATCTAATTCAACATATAGCACGGGTTGGGTACCAATAGATTGGAAGTTGGCCAACATAACTCCAATTTTCAAAAAGGGAAAACAAAGTGATCCGGGCAACTATAGACCAGTAAGTCTAACATCAGTAATTTGCAAAATATTTGAATCTCTGTTAAAAAAGCATATACTTTTATACTTGGAAGAGGGGGGACTGTTATCAGATAATCAGTATGGGTTTAGGAAGGGCAGATCCTGCTCTACAAACCTTTTGAAGTTCTATGAAAAAATTACTGAGGAGCTGGATAATAAGAGCAGTGTGGATATCATGTACATAGATTTTCAAAAGGCTTTAGATAAAGTACCTCATGAGGCATTACTGTTTAAATTGGAAAGACTGGGGATTCAGGAAAAAACATTGATATGGATAAAGAATTGGTTATTGGGTAGAAAGCAGAGAGTGCAGGTAAAAGGAAATTATTCACAGTGGACAGAAGTTATAAGTGGGGTGCCTCAGGGATCAGTTCTGGGACCAATTTTATTTATAATTTTCATAGATGATATAGGTCAGGGGATCAAGAATAGAATCAGTATATTTGCAGATGACTTAAAAATATGGGGGACAGTGGACACCAAGTTACAGATAGAGAATTTACAAGGGGATTTTGATAAGATATCCGAATGGGCTGTAAAATGGGGTATGCCATTTAATGTAAGGAAATGTCAAGTTCTGCATATGGGTTACAGGAACAGTGGAGCCGAGTACTGTCTGCAGGGAGTAAAGGTAAAGGAGGGAGAAACAGTCAAGGATCTTGGGGTGATAATTCACAGGGATTTTAAAATGGGTCACCAATGTTCAGCTGCAGGTAAAAAGGCTAATAGGTATATTAAAAAGACTAACTTCAAGGGATAAGAATATAATCTTGCTGTTATATAAGGGTTTAGTAAGACCACATCTAGAATATGCTGTAAAATTCTGGGCTCCATATATGAGAAAGGACATGAGAATTAATTGAAAGGGTTCAGCACAGAACTACAAAAATAATAAAGGGGATAGCAAATTTCGACTATAAAGAACGTTTAAGTAAGCTAAACATATATACACTGGAAAGAAGAAGAAGGAGGGGGGATTTGATTCAGCTTTTCAAGTTGGTAAAACAAGGGGACACAGAGGGCTTAAATTTCAATAGGGATAACAGAACAAGGGGCCATGGGTATAAATTGAATAAGACACATTTTAATCGGGATTTAAGGAAAAACTACTACTTTAATAGGGTAATAGACAGTTGGAACGCGTTGCCAGAAAATATAGTTAATTCAAAGGGAGTGTACGAATTTAAGATACAATTGGATAGTCAGTGGGAATTGGGGAATTCATAAACAAAGGACCAGCCTTGTTGGGCTTGAGCCTGTAGCTGGTCGTCAATATTTGTATTTGTACTTGTAAGTTGGCACAAAATGCCTTTTGGGATTAAGTTCTTGTAAAAAGGTTAACACTAACTCATGAAACAAGCAAATAAAAAAATGCTCCAGTTGAAAGAAAGAGAGAAAAAATTTGTCATCATTTGAAAATATATGGAAGTGTGATTGTAATTGAATGTGAACACCTATATTTTGCTCTGACCATAACAAATTTCAAGATGAAATGGTCACAAATTTGTGTAGTTGTATAAAAGCTCTAAATCAAAATAAACTTTTTCAGATGGTTGAATGATAGGATTGTACGGGTCAAACTAAAACTTTAAAATTGCTGTATTATGCACTAAAAATAATTTTTTTTAAATAATTAAAATAAAATTTTTGAAAAGTATATATTTTTTTCGATGAAGGGAGAAAAATATGACAATGCATAAAACCAAGTGGATCAGCCTAAATTTATAAAGAAATTACCATGGATATGAATATTTAGATGGAAGATTATATCAATTGAAATAAGAACCAAAGTGTTGTATCCCTATTATGGTTATCAAAGATTTTAGAATACCTGTCAAAAAAGTCTTGCTGCTTTTCATAGGCACGAATGGTTGATAAGCCTTTCACTGTAGCTGCAACATGGCTAAAGACAGGGGACCGTGACATGTTTTCATATCTTTTGAGATCTCTCATGGTTGCTTTGAAGAGTTTTTGGAGAATTAGGAAAAATATACCCATCACCACAAGTGGAATCGCAAACCAATGGTACACCACCACAACAAGTAAAAGAGTAAAGGCCAGAGTAGTAGCTCTCTGAAGCAAGACAACCATCACAGCTGGCAAATGTGTATCCACTGAAAAAAATAGAAAAAGTAAGATTAGGAAAAAAT
Organism: Metellina segmentata; assembly: GCA_947359465.1. Taxonomy (NCBI): domain Eukaryota; kingdom Metazoa; phylum Arthropoda; class Arachnida; order Araneae; family Tetragnathidae; genus Metellina; species Metellina segmentata. Next base: position 90,918,425 of record OX375873.1, on the reverse strand, counting down.
AGCAATACTTTATATTTATATGAATTAATTTTTATCATGATCTTATACACATATTTCACAAACATACTTGGCACAGAAATTGGTGTTAGTTGTACATTGGCAAATAGCAACAGAAAAAAAATATGAAATCCACTGTTACTGTCAATTCTGCTGCAAAGTTTAAATATGATAAATTTGTCTCAGGAGTACAATATTGCAAGAACTGTGCTGAAAATACCTATGAAATATGCATATGGATACTTATATTAGTCAAAATTGGATTTAAATAACATGAAATGTGAGTAATAATTAATCCATCAAAAGAAATTAGCATTTGAGAAACTTTAGTCCAGATCTAATTAGTGGGTCTGCAAATTCTAATTAAACTAATAAAATTTAAATCCTGTGTTTAATCTTCATGCTTGACATGTTATTAAAATGTGACAATTGGTTTGTTTCACATAGGTTGTATAGTTTCACCATTTAACCCTGAGCACAATATCCTAAATAGCGTAGTATTGCTTTTTTTTTTTTTGCTACAGCATACACAATGACTTATGTGACTTCATCATGCAAGGAACTAACTCACTGCTTACAACACCTGTGAAAGTGAACGACTTGACTCAAACTTTGAGAATAGCTGGTGGGTTATATTTCTGAAATTTCCTTTGTCTTGGTCTGGTAATTCTGTATATCTTTTCCAGATGTTCAAAATAAAATTTTATTATTAATATGATTGTTAAAGGTTTGAGAAAAACTGGATTAAATAACATTATTTATTCAATGAAAGGATACTGAGATTATATTGGTCAAGAAGGTTAAAACTGGCAAGAAATTGTGCAGAGAAGACTGCAGGTTGCAGAACAGATATCAGTGTGACAGTGTTCCATAGGGTGGCAACAAAATCCTCGAATAAAGTTCCCTTATAGTGTCTCAAAAATTTTCCTGATTTTACATTTCCCTTAATAAATGTTGTAATCCGTGATTGGTATCGAAAAACATTATCCACGCGTTATTTTTAAATATTTAGGGTCAGATGGGATAAAAGGATAACTTTCCACAAATATTTTGTATTTTTTCTCTACAGATATTTTAATTGTTATTGTAAGGGTTGGAACCCTTAATGGAACTCTTACAATAGCAATTGAAAAAAACTGGAGAAAAATACAAAATATTTTGATTATGAACTTATTACACTTGACCCTACAACAATATTACTATAAATCAAAATCAAATATACATAAAAAATTCTACAAAAATGTAATTGCAAGCAAAATATTTGATTTAATGCACACAAAAAAATTATTAATTACAAATTGTATATCTCAAGTTATATCTACATCCTCACTGCAACAAGACAAAATGTCTGCAAAATTTTTTTTTAATTAAAAAAAAAACGGCGGTTTTCACAGTGTTTAAAAATTATGATGCCTGTGTTCTTTATTCTAATTACGATTTCTGCAAATGCGATTTATTCGATTATCAAAAGTACTGGTAATCGCGCATCACTAAATAGAACAAACGATAATAGTTGCAATTTAAGCTATCAAAATTACCCTGATTTTCCCTGATCTTTTCAGAATTTAAATGTTCCCTCAGAATTCCGATATTTCCAGAATTAAAACGTTCCCTGAGAATTCCAATCTTTCCAGAATTAAAAAGTTCCCTTAGCATTCCCTGATATTTATTACCACCCTGTTACTGTATACTAACAAAGAGTTGATGTTCCTAAAACAACTCTAAACGAACTAACTATTCAAATTAGAATTGTAACTGAATTAGTTACCTTTTCTGAATTTATAAATCAACGTAATGTCAACAGAGCATTTTAGTCTCATCATAATTAATTTCTTTTTGCAACCAGCACATTTAATAAAGTAATAAATTCTGGTTGGTAGAATTTCATGGCAAGAGGGCCTTATGTAGCGAAGCTGCACCAAACATTAAGTGAATGGAAATACATACACACTAAGGTTCACTAGCACAGTAAAGAAAAATACACAGAACCTGCACCTCCTATAACTCACATGTTGCTAGTGCAGAGGGCAAACTCACTGAGCTGCAGTAAACCCAGCAATAAATTCTGAAAACCTCATTTATAAAATCAAATACAAATTCTTCAAACATTCAATTAATAAATCATCTTCAATAAAAATCATTCAAAAACAATATGCAATTATATAACTCAAATATGATAAAAAGTTAATGAGGTTTACTTTCATCAACATCATGGGTAAACAAATTCAGAACTCTTCCGATGGGGGTAGTGTCGAAAAAGTGCATTGGACTTCGAAACATTTTCCTGAGAAGTTTGTCATGCAGGCTACTGGAGGCACGTAAAGACGTCTGCAAAAATATATGAACATAAAAATATTGAATGAATAGGACACAAAATACTATTGAATGTAAAACAGAATAGAAGTTTCTAACTGATCAATAAAATTTAAAGAAACTCAAAAGCAATAAACAAAGCTTAGTATAATTTGTCACTGTGAGACTCATCAACGAACACAATATAAATAATAAATATTAAGAATAAACGAAATAAATTTACTATTTTCTATTGATTTTTTACTTATTTCAAAAAAATCTTTTTAGCAAGCTTTGAAAAAAAATATAAGGAACAGTACTCTGCAAGGAGTTTCAAGATGTTCAGTTTTAATTGAAATAATTAAATATCAAATTATAAGGAGTTGATAAGTAAAATGAAAATAAAAACACACTTTTCAAAAAAATACGGCAATATCAATTATTTAAAAATAACTTTCAATAGATTAATCCTGAGGGCATAGATGAAGAAACTTGTATGTGCTACACTGACAGTTTTAAAAACATTAATTTTTAGTTAATCCATTAATATTATGCAATCAATTTTAGTTGACACTTGACCATGGGCAAGTATCATTGACCTTAGATTTTGAATGCAGGTGAAATAAAATATGCAGTGTAAAAAATGAGGCTCTCTGAAAACATTTCAGACTTTCAACAAAATTTGAAGTTTTTAAAGAACCTTTAAAAATTAAAATCAAACCAAAGCTTTTTAAGGTTAAGCGGAAACCCTGTAGGACTTTTAGTATCGAGTACAAGAATAAAAATATTAAAAAGTTATTTTCCATGTCGATTTCTCCAAAAAATTTTCTGTCCATTCATATAAAAAGTACATTAATCCTATTTGTCTTTGAGTTTTTCGTTGATCTCAAAAAATACTTTCAAGGTAATATAGGAGTCATTTAGCAATACAAATATTAAAATGCGCCTAATTACATTTTTTAAATCTTATGTTATCTTGTAAAATAAAACAAATATTTTAATCCAAACATACCTTTGTAAACAAATACCCCAGAATCAAACTTGTGAACAACATTGCAGCAACTGAAAGTCCATAAACCAGTTGGTAAAAGTCCAATTCTGGATGCTCAGACATACTCACTGGTTTGGGTGTAGGTAAAACTTCAGTTTCATTTTCATTAACTGTTGGCACTGTTTCCAAAGTACGATTCTAAAACAAGATTATTTTAACAATAAAAATAATAAAACGACATATTTATATTCTTAAGTATTTAATTAGTTATATTACTTACTTACTACTATTTAATTAACTAAAAATTAAAAAAAAAAAGAAAAAAAAAACATTTTTTTACATGAAAGTATGTGGTTGTTTTAGTTGTGTGCATTGGTGCTTATGAGGCTTATATAAACACCCGAGTCATCTGGATTAAAATATTAAATCTATCAAATTACACAAAACTTAGACTACTGTTATTCACATCTATTTCAAAATAAACTAACTTGACTTAGTGCCAAAACTTCGAAATTGGTGTTCCTTGGAAAATTTTCTACCAATGGAAATATCCAAAAAATTATTTTCCCCTTCCTCACTACCAGTTAAAAAAAGGACAACATTTTTGTTGACGTTCGGTGAATTAAAAAAAAAAATTAATAATAAAAATATATATATATTTAAAAGTTACAAAATTTCGAAACTAGGAGCTTTCAATTTGTTTTCAAAGATCACCAAGGTAGAAAAATAGTGCAAAAGTTGCCTGTGGCAGCACTGAACTAGCAGTTTGACTATTTAAATATAATTCTTATGAAAATAATTCCAATTTCTTTGTGCTTACTTTCGAATTTATCTCATCTTTTCAAAGTACCACTAGTAATACTTTATATTGTTTGCCATCTTTAACTCTAAAAAGTTTGATTTGTCTAGAAAATTTGTAAAAATTCTGAACACGATACTTACTCCATCTCCTAAAGACAGCCAGTAACTTAACCAATATTTGCTGAATTCTATGGTTGCTGCTTGAATTATGAAAAAGACTATAACAAGAGAACATACAATAAATCCTCCGGCAGCAAGAATGTATCCCAAATACGTATTGTATGAAATAGAACCATTTCCTGTTTTCTCTTCTTCTGCCAGTTGACCTAGCAAATGAAATATGGAGATTTATATTCATAATACAATATATTTTACCACAACATTTAAAACACAATAAAAATATTTCAAATCATAGAAAATATAAAAATAGAAATTAAGTTTTTTAAAAGATATGGAGTTAATTAATGGACAAAATAGAAAGGTAGAAGAAACAATGAATTATAAAATTCTTTCTCGCTTCAAATCAGGTAGTGAACAGAATAAAACAGAAAACTGCACTAAAATGGATTAAAAGAAAACAAACTTTAAAAATCGAAATAAACATAGGAGCATGCATTTAATAGTTATTTCATTGCTAACTTCATTTGATTCTTAAATTTAAAAAAATAACTTAAGTTATCTTTGGCACTTACAAGTGAAACACGTTAAGTAAAAAATTTCCAAGATATTCAGCTTTTCTAGACCATAATGTAATTTTTAGATTGCTGAAACCCACTAAGTCACTTTTTTTGTATGAAAGTTTAATTTTGTTCATGAGAAACACAATTAGTGAATTCAGCATAGTGGGTAGAATTTCCCTTTGTTTTCTCAAAACTATGTTTTTTGACTTAGTTCTTTTCACTTGTAAGCCAACAATATATTTAGCATATTTTAAGTTTAAACACCTTGCAATTGTAAACACTACAATACTTTTTAATGAGATAAATTTCCTACATTAGGAAACACAAGCTAGCAGCCATATTCACAAGTCTCGAGTTAACTTGAGGATCAGTTGATTCGCGGGTACAAGTAAACTCAAGGATTATCATTATAAGTCAAACAGCGTGTTAAGTGATCCAGGGATTAAAATGAGACACTCGCAGTGATTGGCTACTACTGTCTCCTCACGATCACGTGATATTGTTTACATTGGTTACGACGCCCAAATCTGCATTCATACTGATCAAACACATACTTCGCTGTAGAATTGATTCCAAATTGTGATCAATAGAAAGCATGCAGCATTTTAATTTGGGTTAAGGAAAAGAAATGCAAAGGTTTTTAATTTCAAATTGGATTTTTATGGAAACCTAAATTTTGTAAGAAAGAATTGTAAACAATGTCTTGACAAATGAATGTAATCTGATTATCTTTGTACTTGTCAGTATGGGTGTGTGTTGGTGGTGTGAAAAGTAGCTGCAAAAAAGTAACTTGCACTATCAATTTTCTTTCATTCGTAATAAATCAACAGAATAATTTTTATTCTACGATGAATTAGCATCTGCCATGGTCATATTCTACCTTTTGCTCTTAGCGGACGTAGGTGCTGCCATCTATCTTTTCGCCAAACGTTTTTGCAGCTACTTTTACCTTCATTTTTCTTTTGAATTCCAATAAAATTATGCTTTTAATTTTTCCATTTAAGCAATATTATGATGAGGATATGAGCTGCTATGAAGCAGGTGCTCCGTAATGATAGGTCCTGTCTAGTCATTGCAAGAATACCGTAATTGAGCATAGAATGAAATGTGTCATCCATTTTGTTTTCTCGTTTACTTCGCAAAAAGATAGTACAGTGCATGCATTAAATCTAACTCGCTAGTTAACTCGCCAATTTCGGAGGATCAAAATGTAACACTGAAACGGCAGTTTAAACCAAGGATCAGGCATTGTAAATATAGTTTTTTCAATAACGTAGGGATTTTCGTTGATCCTCGAGTTAACCCGGACTTGTGAATACAGAATGTGAATTTTGAAAATTAAGTTTTTAAATAAGTGCTGTCAAAGCAACAAACAATCCTATGAGTTCATTTGTAAACAATCACGCAGACAATTAATATCCTTAAAACATACATTTAAAAGAAATTTCATTTCATCTACTTTTAACTTGAGAAAATATTTCACCTCATTGGAGTATGAGCAACAATGTCAAGTAATAATATAGCGATAAATGATTTTAATCCCAATAAGAATTTAGACTATACCATCACAACACAGTTCGCTATCATCCAAGTCAGATACAGAGCTTAAAGTTGGCGAGTGCAGTCGACTATGTGAAGGAGATCGAGGCTCGTCCTCAGGTGTAAGTGATTTGTCTTCTAAAGTAAAGAAAACAGTAACATGAATTTATTTTAATTAATGGAATTATCTGACAATAGTAGAGATAATTACATACAAGGATATAATATTAAATCAAGCTTTTACTTAAATGCATGATTAAAAATATTTTTTGACAGAATTTGAACCAAATAACAAAATTTTGTATTTTTTTTTAAATTTCACCTGAAAGAAAAAATTTTAAGAAAAACAAAAGTGCAGGAAAATAAAGAATAAGTTCCTACATTAAATAGATAGTGAATTTTCTGAGTAAATATAAATTAGTGCAACTAAATTTCAAAAATCAAAACTGGAATAAAATCACAAAGTGGTATAAAATTTGTTGATTTGCACTTCCAGAGTAAAAAATTAGTTCCCAAATACTATTTATTATTCTCTAGGATATTGCCTATTTAGATGGTATTTAATTGCTGAAAAGTAATTGCAAAAGTTTAACTTCAATACCAGCTAGTAAAATGAATATGAAAAAGCTTCACTGAAAGGCAGATGATTTTAGTGTATTAAAATACGAAAGGGCATGGGTCTGTTATAAATCAAGCACTCAAATAGTAAATAAAAGCACTAACTACCATTTAGAGTGTCATCTCGAAAGTTCTCATCCTTGGAGAGCATTTGCATCAATGAGGCATACTCTGAATCTTTCGACATAAGCTCTTCATGTGTGCCTTGTTCCACTATTGAACCATCTCTCATGAACATAACACTATCACACTCTTGAAGATACTGAAAAAAAGAATAAGAAACTAAAGAAATGCAAAATAATTAAATGTGTAATGTAACACATATACGATATTTAAATGCAAATGTTTTAGAAATTCGTTTGAAGGATTGTAAAAATTAATGGTAACTATGCCTTACTATCTCTAAATCAAAATACTGTATCATGTCACTATATGTGTAACACCATGAAAAATGATGTTGTATTTTGTTTTAAGTTCTAAATACCTTTTCAAGAAAATTTAGTGAAAAACAACTATAGGATGAAATTTAAATTTAGGAAAACAGACTAATACATGGGAATACAATTATGCATAGCTTAGCTAAAAACGTTTAAGTAAACTAAATTTAGTTAACAATTTTTAAGAAATTCATTTGAAGAATGATTGTAAGCATTAATGAGTAACTATGTCTTATCATCCTTAAATCAAAATATTTCTTAGCCTGCTTTCGTAATTAAGATACAGCAATGAAATTAAGCCATAGAATAAAAACATATATACTACACTTTCTATCATTTACCCCATCCAGTAAAAAATTTTTATTTCAAATCCATGGCAATTGATTTTAAGAATTTTCATAACATCACAATTTTCAGCAAATATCTTAATCTCTGGCAGACACTGATTTGATAATGATTGATGGTAACAATACACATTTGAGGCAATATTTTATTAATATATAATAAATATTTTCCATTCCTTGTGTAATGAAAAACATTTTTTATCAATTCAAATAAACGTTTTGACAAAATTATTTTTGTGTCAAAATGTATCGAGTTCAAATATAAAGCTAAACCCTTCTTTTAAGCATAATCCACACACCCATAACTATTTTTTGTTATACTTTGAACAATTTAATATCATACTGTATGGATAGTTAAAATTGCAAATTTTGGAGTTCCTGTACTCTTTTTTCTTCGTGAACTTCACAGCAAATAAACAAATTAATCATAATCCAGTTTAGAATAGAATAAAAAGTAAAATTGAATGTTTTTCACAGAAAACATTAAAATTACATGAAAATACCTGAGAATACGGATTAGTCAAAATCCTATAAAATTAAGGTCTAATAAAGGTTAAGGTAAATCTGTGACTAGTCACAAGTACAATCAATTAGCGATGTAAACAGCTTGAAATTTTTCAGCAATTTTAGGATGTGCATAAAGAGATCCAAAAATATATTTAGTTACTAATAAATCTTTAATTTAAAGAGGAACTGAATTATAGTCCAAAGTATAAAAACTTGCAGAAAAAGGCATCTAAGAGTACACCTTTATTCCTTAATTTAAAAAGAGGAAAATTTGTAATCAAGTTTAGGTAAATATACTAAATAAGTACAAAGATACTAACCTGCATTTGATGGGTAATGAGCAAGATGGTTTTATCTTTCAGACCACCTTTGATGCAATGTTGAAAAATGTGTTTCCCAATTTGGCTATCTACAGATGAAAAGGGATCATCTAACAAGTATAAATCTTTGTCTGCATACTGTGCTCTGGCAAGGCTAATTCTTTGCTTTTGGCCTCCACTAATGGTTGCACCAGTTTCTCCCAACTGAAATGAATAATTTCGAAGTTTTAAGACCCTCAACAAAGTTTATGCATTACATTTTATAGAGAAAAGATTCCCTGGTTGCCATTTAAAACATAACTTAGCGAAAAAGACTCACTTCAGTCTGATCACCGGCAGGCAAAGCTGCTATATCTTCAGGAAGACCACAGGCATAAACAGCCTCATAATATCTAAAAAAGAAAACATTATATATTAAACAAACAATATGTAAAAAATCCAATATTCTCAGTTTTACTGACTAAAAATGTTGGGAAAAGATGTACGTACAATATTTAAATAATCAATATTAAAAAAGCATAGCATTGATATAATTTAACATATAAAGTTTAAATACAAGAACTGGATACCATATTTTTCCATTAAAAGAAAAATATTTTCACTTTCGTGAGTTTTGTTATGAATGAATTTTAGTATTTGTTGTACTACTTTAGCATTTGTGCCATTCACTATTTCCATATTGTATAGTATTCAATATAGTACAAATACCTGTTCACAATATAAGTATTTGTAGAAACCATACATATATCATAGCAGTTGTGCAAGAGGGGAGAATAAGACTAGCAAACTTACCTTTTGGAACTAAACAATTGTCCAAATAAAATGTTTTCTCTCAATGTTGCATTTAGAATCCAAGATTGCTGTGGAACATAAGCAATGGATCCTCTAACAGCAATTTGGCCTTTGAGCAATCTCATCTGCAAAAGAAACCAACAGCTAATTACAATATATATTAAAAAATATAAAAAATTGTTCACTAATTAAAAAAGAAGTGTTTTTTCAAATTACAACTGTGGAATAAAATATTTTACACATCTTACCTGTCCTAAAAGAGCAGCAAGAAGGGAAGACTTGCCACTTGCATAGGAGCCACACACACCAACTAATTTACCCTAAAACAAGTAATTTTAAATATAACATAATTTTTTTTATCCAAAAGATGCCATTTAAATCAACATGTGAAACACCTCTAGGATCTAATGCACAACACTACAAATTTATACATGCAATATTTTCACATTTATACACAAATATTTTTAAAATGCAAATGTGATAAAATGAGTACATACACTAAAGTGCCTATAAAAGTGGTACACCAGTCTAATATTTGGTAAATTGCCAATGGGACTGTAGAACTGCAATGAGGCATGGACTCCTCAAGTTTGCAGAAGTATTCGGTAGGCATTGAACAAGTTACTTCTAGCTGATTGGTTCACAATTCTGTTGTATTCTGAGGTGCAGAATTTCTGAGTTACACAGTGCATTGTATGGCATTCCAGATGTGTTCGAAAACATTAAATTTAGCGACAAGTGTGAATGGCAATACCACAAACCCAAATGAGGGTTTCTTAGATTTGGCATGTCTAGACTTGTTTGGTGGTGCTTTGACCTGTTGAAAGATGTATGACTGATGTATTTTGAGGGCCCAGCATTAAATTCTGATAGTATTTGAAGTAGTGTTGCATACCTAATATGCTAAACAATTCTTGCCAGTTGATGCTGGTCATGTTCAGTCTTATTATGACTGTGTTGCAGTTAGTAAGTTAGACCTACAAATTGTTATGACTCATCTCACACACTCCAACCCTTAAACCACATTGAAAGTCCTTTACATTCTGATAACTTACGATACTCAGTGACTGAAAGAGCTCTAGATGTCTAACGCTTTACATATAACTTGAAGACATAACCAATACCATACGTTAGTTGGAATTGCTATGCATTTTGTATAGGATCCTCTGTACCAATTTTTCTGGAACCAGTATATAGATTAGACGTTTCAAAGGTCTCTTATGCAAGAACTTAACTTTTACTTACTCTTTGCAATGTAAATGTTATGTCAGTAAGAGCTGGTGGAAGGCCCGACTCTAATTGAAGTGTATTCACTAAGGCAGTGTTGGATGTTATTTCCTCTCCAATATTCTTCTCATTTTCAGCTACTGAAAACATATTTTTTTATTTAATACTCAAATTCAACTTAACAAGTAGTAAAATGAATTTATAATTTCAATCTGTATTTAATCACTTACAGAAATATTAATAAAATTGTAGCAGCTTAATTTTATTTCTAGAGTACTCTTTCAGTTTTGGCCCTTAATTAGCCATAATTATTCTATAAAATGCAATTCAATTTTAGTAATTGTTTAATGTGAAAGTAAGAAATATAGATGCTTTTCTAACCATTATACAACACTTTTAGAAGAGGATTCACTTACTTCTCATAATCACCATGCAGAATTATATACAATGCATCGTAAATATCCAATCAACTTTTTAAAAGAAATTGTAGCATAACATCTGTGAGTGTTTGCTAGCCCACTAAGAATTTTATTTTTATCATATGCATGCTACTTTTACTAATGTCCTAGTAAACGTGTCTTAACATCATATTTATTAAGCTAACCGATTTTAGGTAATGCATTTTTAACTTGGCACATGCAACTATGATATGGAATGTGATGAAAAATGAAATAGGAAGAAAAAGAATTGGAGAAACAGTGATAGAAAGAGTTGGTCCGTTCTTTGCAATAATGCATCATGCTTAATTTATTAATAGATGTCTAAATTTTCTAACTAGCATTCATCTCCATGCGTGCAACCGAAAAGCAAACCCACAACTATTTGATGCAATCTTACTGATAATCTGATCACCCGAAAATTGACTAGTTTTCATCTGCAGTTGACTTATCTGCTGACTCAGGATTGCCACAAAGTATTCCAACATAAATGGTAACAGCATTGGGATGGACCAGAAGTAGTAGAGCTGGATAGAATCATAGCTTGGCTAAACCCTGATGTGACGAATGGAAAATAACATGCTCCGAGATTTCAAGCCAGTGGACAACAAGGCTACTAGATCCCCTGATGAAACAGATTCCAAGTAAGTGGTGTTTGATATTTCTTTTAAGAGAAAATAATTAAGAATCTGTTGTAAAACACAATATGTATTGCATACTGCTTTTTAATTTAATGACAAGGTACTGTTGAAAGATGACAGTACTGGAAATACATCTGTATTCAAGGACCAGGCACTTGCCTTTCCCCTCAAAACCCTCTTCTACTGCACAGTATGTTGAATTCATCTAATGGTCAATTTATTTGGGAGCTAAACCTCTAAGAAAGAGTTCATAACTATGATACACATTCTGAACATCTTTGTCACCAACAGATAATATTTAAAGCAGCTTTATAGAAGGAATCGGGAAAAAAATGAAGACAGAATCAAGAGTAATTGGAAAAAGTTTATCTGAATCAGTTAAGGAGTCTCTTACTTATTAAGTTTACTTCTCCTTTGTTGGGGTTTAAACCATTCATTACATTAGAAGGTACCACTTGTTCCCAATCCAAAGTTGCTTTTGATGCACTGCAAGCAACATCTAATCGGTTTGGGACGACAGTGTAATTTTCCTTCTCTTCTAGGCGAAGAATAGTCTGAAAAATTCAAATTGAGTCACAAACTGCCACCATACTAACAAGTAAATTTATATAAAAGATTTTTCGCACAAAAATTATTTTCTGATCCAAACAACCGAATTGGGATTATGATTCTAAAACAACGAATAATCTATATGTCCGTCTCAAAACATTCACCATACATTAAAAATATATAAATACAAATTCTAAACACACAATTGTACAATATTATTTCAAATATTATAGAAGAAAATACTCGTCAAGCAGGAAATGGAATCTGTTTATATTTTTATTTTAATGTGAAGGGCAGAAATGCAATCTGTTTATTTTTGGAAAGCGAAAGCTCATGTGAAGTCACAATCTCTAGCAAAAATACAAAAGAAAATTAAACGTATACGGTATCGAGCTGGTGTAAAATTTTCCACAGATTTCAAATCCGTTAAAGTGTGTATACTACCTTTAATGATTGCTGAGATAGAAAAAAAAAGCACTGAAGAACGCCAGTGATGACTTTACTAACACCTTTTGCTTCACTGGAATCCGTTTCGCAGGAAATCAAAATGAATGAATCTCGAAACAAATGAAGGTCATTCGAATGTGTTCTCTCCCATTCTAGACGGGATGATGAAAAAACTTGGCATGGTTCCAAAGGCTGACGTCAAGGTGACGTGAAGGCAAAAAGTCTAAATTTTTATGTTTCTTCATTCCAAGAAAGAAGTAAGAATGGTGAAAAAACTATAAAATTCATTTTAAAATGTTCTAGAATGAATTTTAAAATGTGCCTCAACCCTAAAATTGCAAAAAATTTGGACTACCAGTGTGCCAAATCTCATTACTGTAAGTGCCATAGTTTCGTCAGGACTTTGAGTGCAAGAAGACAAACAAACACTTCCTTTTATAATATTAGAGATAAAAAGGTTAAAAAAATTTTTAAATCCGTTTTTTTAATACTAAAATTATATTATAAGATCTAGATTTTGAATACACAAGAACTTGTTCACCAATTTCCTTTCTGCAAGTCTATTAGAAAATTCACCCCTGATTCCTTTTTTTTAAGTATAAGCAAGAACCGCAATATATAAATACTGCTTATTTTATTTCAATATACCTAGCAAATGTTACAAACTCTTATCAATTACCTGCAGTCTGGCAAGGGCCACAGATCCATTAATTACAGCCCTGATGCACATAGGTAGTGTACGGATTCCATGACTAGCAATTGAATTGACCATTACTAAAGTAAAAGCCTAAAACAAACACAAAATCAAAATGCATTTTAAATATCTAAATACTTATTCATATAGTTTCAAAATATAACTATGCTTTCACAGTGTAAATGAATTAAAAACTTACAACAATTTTTCAGCATATTAATTACCATTATGTACAAAACAAGAATACTAATGTTTATTATTTTAAAGGCAAATAAGAAATTCACTCCTTAAATGCTACCTTACAATGCAGTAATAAAAAATTGAATTTTGTAAATACAATTTTACTAAAAAATGCTAAATAAATTGAAGCCTAGAAATCATCATTGCATTAAACAAAAGTTATAACAGGAAATAATTCGAAGTTTAAACACTTGAATTACCTCTGCGGGTGTTATGTCATAGCCAAAGAGAGTGTAAGACAATATTGTGAAGACTGTCGCTACTACAGAAGTTAATGAAGCAATAGAAGAACTCAAAGAATGTAGATATTGAACTCGTTGAATAAGATTTCTTTCTGTGAGCCTAGAACCTAAAAATGCGATTATTAGTAAATCCCAAATGCAATGTAATATCTTTCAAATTCAACAGCAAAATGATACATCACCAAAATATAATAACTCAAGAATATTTTTTAAATAAATGACAGCAATAAATGCAACTGACTTCTAACTCCTTCAATGTGATGTCTCTCCCAAGCATACAACTTTATCAATTTGACATTGGACAAGAATTCTGACATCAGAGAGACCTGGAGGCAATGAAATAAAAATGAGTACAAAGGTTCATATAAGAAAACAAACATCAAACAAACCAAATTACAGAAATATATAAAATATTACCCTCTCATCTGTAGCTCTTACAGCCCTCTTTTGATAGTGAACAGATATGCATGATATGAGAAACTGGAGGAGAAAATATAAATGGTTAAGAAAAAGATAAAAAACATCAATTTTAAATTTCACACATGGAATGACGAACTGAGAACCTTATCAATCAATGAAAAGTCTAATATTAAATTAATACAATTTACAGTTTATCGAGCAAATATAAAATACTAGCAGATCAGTGTGTAGCATCTTTCCAAAACCTTCTTAATTTGCTTATATCTGTGTTGATCAAAAAGCGTTGTTTCTCACATTTCATATCTCTTAGACATTCATTTATAATGAATATAGCATCCACATACATATTAACATTTCATGCCACAAAATGAAATAAAATTATCCAAAAAATAGTACTTCGCATACTTTCCTGTGTTAATTCTTATTTCCAATAAAATTCATGTCGAAAAGTTCATATCTGTCGGGTAAAACAAATTAGTCACATGTTCTTCTAGAAAGATGAGTCAGCATTTCTTGATGCTAAACTTATTTTCGTACTTGTTCACATTTTCTATTCGAAGCTGATTTCAATTTCTCATTGTTTTCTGTTATTAGACTGCTGAAGAATTTCATTAGAGTGGTGATTGGTTGGGTTTTATGGCGTAAGATCCAAAAGAGGATACACTGCACCAAACACATGACAATAAAATTAGGAATGGGGATTGGTTGTTTTGAGGATTTATGGAACAAGGGCCATTTTTACAAAACTGTCAAACACTAGTCTAGAGTGGTGAGCTATTCCGTGAAGTTTTAGCAATATTATGCAGCTCTATAGCTCAAATCAAGCATATTTAAAAACAGCTGCAAAATTAGTGAATTCTGTACAGCTTTATTTTAAATTGCTTATATCTATTGCTGCCATATAACAATAAACAGGTAATATCGATTTCTGTGCTACATTTAGTGGAATATATATAGATTTATGATTTTTACTTTGTATCAATCATGACAAACTAACAAAAATAAGTGACAAACTGATATAGATTGCATGATTTGGAAATGAAATAAATAGAAAAAGTATCAATAAATTTAATCCAAAAATCTATTTAAAAAAAAAAAATTATATAATTACTTGAAACACATAGGTAATTGCAAAAATTCCAACACCAATGAAGCAAAATGGTCCAAGAAGCCACCACGTATAAACTATAGCACCAACGACAACAAGCGGACCTCCAATAATTAAAGGAAAGTTATACACCATCATAAATACTTTCCTACAATCATTAGAAAACAGGTTGACAAGCTGAAAATAAAAATATCAAGAATAAATTGTATTTTCATGCAAACAATGTAATAAGGAGAACTAGCACCATCAAAATTTTTTAACAAATACCAATGGTTAAAAGAATTTAGTAAGAACAATCAAAAGGTAATATATCACATTTAACATGCATATATTGCATTTCCCAATTATACCGACTGAGCTATTGTGGTCCTGCATCAGACATTTATGTACATAGTGTGGCATGTTGACAAGTATAAAATTACATTTCAATTACGGATTACTAGACTAATGAAACTTTGTAGTGAATTGTAGTTTCTTCAGGTCATCACCAATAAAATAATTTGTGCTGCCTTTTATTTACATACTTCATTTGATCACCATAAACTTATATTTGTTGCATCACAAACACCTTCATTACGACATTTATTAATACCAAAATTAAACAAAGCTCTATTTCCCTTATTCAAACTAAAATTTGATGCCGTTACTTTAGAAAAATAACATCACTCAGGTTTTGATATAAGCTCACGCATACAGCAGTACAAACTTGTGAAGAAACGGTATTCAGAAAAAAAAGATTTGAGAACCAGATACAAGGGGCTGCTTTGATCTTCAACTGCAGGGGAAGTTTTTCCTCATATTTCCTTGCTGATAGATCACTGCCATTTACAACACTGATATTATTTAGGCATATGGAATCTGAGCTTTTTAACACTTGTATTACTCGAGAACAATGCCAACACTTCATTTAACTTTTTGCCAGACCTGTTTATGTCAACATTCTTTATACGAAATCAGCAGGATGCTAAAAGAGTCACTAAAGAATGAATAGAGCAATCAGTCCTGATGAAGCTCAGTTGACAATTGCTTGAAGTAATCAGATTGTCTGGTAGGAAAGGTCATCTCATCATGCCATGGTCATAGCAGATAAGCACTCAACTTTCAACATTGACAAATATTACTGCAAATTCAGATACAATTACATTTTAAGGCAAGTGAACATATTTTTAACAACTCTTATTGAACAGTATTCACATTAAATGCATAAAAACAAGTCTGGACTTACTCTGCCAGATGATTCATTTGACAGGGACCGCAGGGAAGTGATTTTTTTATAAAGGAGTGCTGAAACAGCTGAAGAAGCTCGAATTGCAGTTCGTATATTCACAGCCCACATGAGGGACAAGCAGACTATGCGCAACGTCTCGCAGACTATGAGTCCGATCATCCAAGTAAAACCAACATATTCTTCAGAACGAGGACTTTGAACAAATTCCAGTAGGAGCCTCATAAAAATGGTCTGTATAATAGTTTAAAAAATTATTTCACATAGGTAAAAGTAAAACAATAAACACAATATACCAGAAAATTGTTCCTAGTATATTTAAAAATTAAAATGAGAGAATTTATTCTATTAGTATAGCAGAAAATCTAACGTTATGGAATATATTCATATCAATACACATTTTAGTTTCAGACTTCATTTAATAAAACAATAATTAGCAAAAATTTGGAAATTTGGTTATTTAGGGTTAACAAACAAAAAAGAAAACTATATAGAAGTTAGTGGATAAAGAGATACAAAGTAAAACAGCTGAACTTTACGCATTTTTTGTAGTCACGGAAAAAAAACACCTTTTGAACAAATTCCAGAAGGAGGCTCATAAAATGGTCTGAATAATAGTTTAAAAAATCATTTCACACAAGTAAAAGTAAAACAATACCACTACATTCCAGAATATTTTTCCTAGTATTGTTGAAAATTAAAATGATAGAGAATTTATTCTATTAGTACAACAGAAAACCTAAAAATAAACCATTCATATTAATACATATTTTAGTTTTAAACTTCATTTTAATAAAACAATACTTAAAAAAAGTTCGGAAATTTGGTTATTTAAGGTTAAGAAACAAAAAAGAAAACTATATAGGAAGCTTGTGGGTAGAAAGAAACAAAAAACACGCTGAACTTTACGAATTTTTTGTAAAGTCGTGAAAATAACCCCAAACCACCTCCTTTATTTCGAGCACTATTCATACCAGAGTAAATTCAAAGGTATCATTTAATAATGAATAACGTCCTCTACGAATTTAAATTCTAAAAAATTACATCTTCATATAAAATTTTTCAAACAAAATTTCTCATGGAAACACCAGATTTTGATGCTATAGTAAGTTTCTGTATTGTTAAATTAGTCAAAAAACATGAAATATGAAATTCATGACTTAACTACCTTTATATCACGAGACATTAAATCTGAAAGTTTGTGCAAATCTAAGGGACCATTTCGAAATAGAAAGTCGCTACTTGTAGATCGAGATTAATTGTAGTTATAGCTAACTAAATTTCAAATTTGAACATTTATTCAAACGTATTTTTCAGCAATCCAAGAATTATTATATTTATTACACAAGTACAAACGATTCAAGAATTATTATCCTAGATTTGTCAGACATTTTTTAAACTTTTGATTGCTCCCTAAAAATTGCAATAATGAAGACAATTTAATGTAGCTCAAAAACTAATTATCAGAAATACTACGTCTTTCTGAATTGATTTTCATCAAAATATAGGTTACAGTTCATAATTTTTTCAAACATTAATTTAATAATTATTGTAGGATACTAAAAACTATTTCTAAATAAAATATTAGGTGGATTTTGTTTGGGTTTAAAAGTATAACATAGTAAAAATATATAATTGCTATAGAAATATTATTTAGGAAGATATGTATAAAAGAGTATGGAAAACTGATTTAACATTAGAAGATCCAATCTTTCTGTACTGATAACTTCGAAATGGTAATATCTAATGACATGAAATTTGGAATCTGAAGTTCAATTTTGATACATAGATTCGAAATTGCTTCCATTGGAAATTAGAAAGGTGGTGCTTGATTTAATATGAAGACAGACCTTTATGCAAATTTTATGCATTTGAATTACAGTTGAATTGAAGATGTTGGTTCACACATACAGTAATTATGTTGGACAGAGGATTTCTATTGAAGATAAATTTAACCATATTTATGTAATTTGATAGAGAACTGGTACAAGACAAAATCTTTATGTCATCGCTTTCAAACCTATTCTAATACTTTAAGTGATGCTCATTTACATGCTAAATGTGTATCGGGTACTACAGCCAAAGCACTTAAGAAATAATAGTATAAAGTTTTAACTGTAGTAAAATGTCTCCTCTTATGTTATTTTAAGTACCAAATCCAGAATTGTCCAAAACCCAGACGTTTTGTTAACCAGCGTTTTTTTGTTTTTCTCACTTTTTTACATCTTTCCGACAATTTTTAAAGAACAAGGAGTTAAACGTGGACCTTATTGATGAAACAATGCAAAATAACGGACATGTTCAGAGTTAATATCACACAGAAAAATTAGAAGATTATCAAGTAAAAAGGTTTTATTTAAAAAAAATGATTATTTATATATATCTATTTTACTATAGCAAACATAAACTTCGCACGAAGGGAGTGGGGGTGGATTAAGGTTTCTTTGACAAAAAATGTGAAATAATCCGAAATCCGTAAAAGTCCAAAATTAAAAATGGCCAAGGTCCGAAGGATTCCGGATTTTGGACTTTGTACTGTAGCAATTTTAAATGCTCGGATACAAAATGAATAAGCTAAGACACAAAATGTGCAATGCATGAAACAGATGTAGAGCAACCAAACAGATGACAATCTACTGACTAGATTTCAAAGAGTGATTAGATTTTTTCATAGTTACCAGGGCTTGGAGCCAAAAATTCCGAAATTAGCATATCTTAGAAAAACTTTCTCCATAAAAAAATTCCAAAAACCATTTTTTTCGGCTGCTATTGGTTTAAAAAAGGCGACGACATGTTCATTGAACTGTGGTGAATTTGCGAAACAAATTCCCAAAATTTTGAAAATAGGAGCTTTTGAGATGATTAGGCTTCAAAAGATACCCTCAGGCACTAAAGTTGGAAAATAGTAGCAAGAAGTGACCTGTGGCAACCCTGATGTATAATTAACACTTACATATTCCTCACGTAAGAGCTAATTACTTTATAAGTAAAAATTGGAAAAATATATGTTGAGAGAAAAAACTATTTTTCTGATCTACCAGTTGAAATACATAAAAGCAAAGTATTGTAACACAGACTCAATTTAGTTAGTTATTGCAACAAAAACAAGCAACATTACATAACTCAAGTTATGAAGAGAGAATTTTTTATATTTTTAATTCTTAAATGATGTTGCAAATTATTATTTTCGAATTTTTAACACCAACAACTATAATTTTTTGATGCAGTACAAAATCCAAAATCCTCCAAACTTCGACAATTCCGGATTTTGGATTATTTGCAATTAAAAAAAAAAAAAAAAACCTTAATCTACCCTTGCGCAAAATTTGCGTTTGCAATAGTAAAATAGCAGATACATAAATAGAAATAATTTTTTAAAAAAAGGGAAAACCCTTTTTAAAACAATGCAACAAATTTTACTTGCAAATCTTTTAATTTCACTGTGTGGTATTTAATCTGAACATATCCGCTATTTTTCGTTGGTTAATCAGTTAGATCCAGGTTTAACTTGTTCTTTAAAAATTGTCGGAAAGATGTAAAAAAGTGGGGAAAACAAAAAAACGCTGGTTAGCAAAACGTCCTGATTTTGGATGTCCGTATTTGAGACTTTGTACTTTACTACTGTGTAAAAATAGTCCCCTCTGTTCCTATCCCACGTGTGGAAGTATACATTATCAGAAATGGGCAGCATAACATTATTGCTAATGAGACGATATTTGAATGCAGCTGAAGCAAGAGCTTTGTGCTAGAACTAACTGAGCTCTATTGAATGTCATATTGATGCCGATGTTTCTCCCTCATTGTTATGTTTTAACAGTTATTGTTTCGTCCCATGTCCCTTTTAAATAATAAAGTGTCCATGTCTTAACTTGCAGTTCTCTATTTGATCCCATACTACTATAACTTTTCACATTGAAAACTATTTATACATAGACATTTTCATATTATTGTTGTTTACCATCTTAACTAACCATGTAATATATAGAATTCAGTATTTGTCTGAGAAAAGAGCAACTGCTAATTTTTAACCATTAATGCAGTAAACAGATCATAATACTGATTATATAAATTTTCAAGTAACTAATACTCACAGGACCAATGAAACCAAATGTAACACAAAGAATGTACATCAAACAAGAAAGAATGTAACGAGTTCTCATGAACAGAAAGAGTGAATTGGAAAGTGATGTTTTCTGAAGTCCATATTTTTTCGTTTCTCTTGACCAAATAGTAGAAAACCTGTGGAAGAAAGTAGGGTTATCCATTTAAAACAAGCTTCATAATGTTTGTGATAAGTATAAAAGTCATCACATTTAATCTAGCATAAATTATAATCAAGCACTAGTAATTAACACTGCTTGAAGTTTGATGCCAAACACCAAAACAATTGAATAGTTTTCTGAAGTAGTCTCATAATTCATAATACAGGCTGACCAAATTTCATCATAACACTAGGAAATAGTAATATAGCTTATTTTTGTATCATTTACAGTGTTCCCACTCTTTTTTTCTAACTAAAAATAAGGACTTTCTAAGCGCTTTCTAGGACAAAATAAGGACTTTATAAGGACTTGCATAAAACATTATAGAAACCGTATTTCACAATGTAATACCTGACTTTCGACCAAATGGGGATGCTCTTACAGATTAGTTAATCTTATAAGAACAGTAGTATGTAAAAAATTTAATATTCACGTCTGTTTTCTAAAAATTATACACAAATAATGCCACACAAAAATGAGGTTTTTCAAAATAAGCAGTCTGAATTTTACAAAATTCAGCAGTTAATATATGGGCATTTACGTGTACACGTATCTCTACTATTATAAAAGGAAGTGTTTGTCTGTTTCTTGCCCCCGAAGTCCTGACGAATCTATGGCACTTACAGTAATGAGATTTAGCACACAGGTAGTACAATATTTTTCCAATTTTAGTTTTGAAGCGAAATTTAAAATTCAATCTAGAACATTTTGAAACGAATAAAAAAGTTTTTTATCACCATTCTTCATTCTATTGCGGTAAATCAGAGGAATAAAGAGACATCAAAATTTAGACTTTTCACCCTCACAGATCCCTTGACGTTAGCCTTTGGAACCATGCCATTTTTTCATCTCCGAGAAGAGAACACATTTGAAATACCTTCGTTTGTTTCCAGAATCATTCATTTTGATTTCCTGCTAAATGGATTCCAGTAAAGCAAAAGATTACTAAAGTTATCACTGGCGTTCTTCAGTGCTTTTTTCTAACTCAGAGATCGTTAAAGGTAAAATAAAAATTTTAACAGATTTGAAATTTGCAGAAAATTTAACACCAGCGGATAACAACCAAACATCAAGGCGTAGCCAAACACACGAGCACGGGCAAGCCACGCAGTGGCTAGTAGTTAGTATACGTGTAAGTACATATAAAAATTATAGAATGGAGACCGCAAGAAAAAAAATTTGGGCGTTTTTCTTTTATCTCTTTGCAGTGCATTTGCTTTTATAAAAAGGGAAAGAAAGAGTTAAGTTTCATGAGGACTGGACTTGTCACCAACCCAACGTGAGAACTTTCGGCCACGACAGATTTAAGGTGCACCAGCCACTTCTACACGATATGCTTACAAACATCATTTTAATGAAACAAAATTAATTTGAAAATAATCATCTTATCTGACAATGGAAACAGATTACGCATGGCATAACAAAAGAAAGTGAAATTTAAGAACAGTCGGCCATTGAGTATTTGTCACCCGGATACAAAGAGAAAAAAATTATAAAGCATAGAAAAATTACTTTCGTTTAATGTCAGCAGCCAAATACGATGAGAGTTAGAAATTTCCAGTTTTCAAACGACTTTTCCCGATATTGAAATTCTCTGACTATTCTCGGTTCTCCAGCACTGTAGTTTGCGTTTTATCAATCTTTTCCTCCAATGTTTTTTTTAAACGGGCGGGTTGGTTTTCTTTTTTAACTGATAACCGATTGCTTCAAATTTTCAAAGCAGAATCACCCCCAAAACTCTTCAAAATTTTTCTTCTTTTTTTTCCTGGGATAGTTGTTACACAGAATTAGAAGCATAAAAAGAGCTAGATTAAAAAAAAAATTGCAACACATTGGGTTACCACTCAGATAGCAGTATTAATTAAAATAAATTTTTATATTGTTTTCGATTCACCTACAAACTTAAAAATACGCTCCCCCATAGTTACAATAAATTTTTAAAACATTGCACTCACGGGTAACTGAATAAAACAAAATTAATTAACATTTTATGATTGTATTCAAGTTTCCTCTATCAGGGCAACTATTTTGTGCATTGCAAGAGCCACTAACAAGTTGAAAACAGACCGATTTTCATAAGTTTTCAAAGTGTATTATGAGCTCAACAAGAGTCCATCGACGATTTGTATGTCACGTATCAAGGGTTGCCATTCAAGCAAGCCAGTTCCTGAATCATCACCAAAACCGTACTTGTAAGCAGTTTTATCGCCGATCAGCTGCTAAAAAGAGGTCGGAAATATTATGAAAAAATATCGTCATTTGAAAACTGAATTTTGTTTTCAAAGGAAAATAAGCACTTTCTAAGGACTATTGATGCAAAATAAGCACTTCTAAGGGCTCTTAGAAATGGAAGGTCGAAATAAGCACTTTCTAAGCACCAGTGGGAACCCTGATTTATGTAGCCTTACCATAACCCTGAAAATACATCAAACATACTATTCACTGATTTTACTCCACCAATCGATAATCAAAAATTTTGTATCACAGAAAATGACACAAGCATAATAACATCTTTTTTTACTCGTGAAACACTACACGAGTTTCTAAATACTTAGAAGAACCTAATTTCTATATGCTTACAGTGTCCAAGATCAAATGATGACATTTTACGCAGGAGTTTCTTAAATGAAGTGAACATAAAAATAATCATTGTACACAAAAGTAATTGAAAATTAATATTAGAGCATCAAGTGCTGACATTTCTGTTTCATAATTTGGAAGTGTGATATCAAACCTCATAAAAAAAATGAGTGTGCATTTGCATTCATGTAGAAATAAATAATTTAGGACACATATCATCCTCTGATATTATTCAAAATAAAGACCTAATTCCATTCTTTATTTGAACATATGTTATTTTATATTAAATTTTTTTTTATGAAATTAAGACCATCAATATATTCTGTTTTATCTAAACAATCTATTTTCCCCCCATATATTACATTTTATGCTCAGCTTTTTAATAAGAAACATCTTGTCATTTCATGTATACTCAAGTAAGTCATGTATACTATAACTCAAGTTATTTTGGAAGAATAAAAAATATCATCTTCAGATTTACAGCTTTAGCTTCTCGATGTCTTAAGAAATTAGAAGCTAGTCATAATTTGGTGATTTGCTTACATTTGGATGGGACTATCTGAATTTCTGACTATCTTTTAACCCTTCAAGTGGTTTGGATGAGACATGTGGTTCATCGGGATCTGGTCGATTTTGCTAATGCCAAGATATTTCATAAAACTGCCTTTTTAGTCCAAGGGAAATGAAGATCCACCTGGAAAATTGTTTTTTTGGCCAAAATTGTGGACGATTTGGAACATCAGGAATCCTCAGAAAAAGTTCCTTGATATTTCTCTGATAGTGAAAAACTTCCATGATTTTACAATTCACTTAATAAATGTTGTGATCCATGATTGGTATCAAGATACAGTATCCACACATTATTTTTAAATATTTAGGGTCAGATGAAGAAAGGATAATTTTCCACTAATATTTTGTATTTTTTTTTCTCTTTATATATTTTAATTGTTACTGTAAGGGTTAAAACCATTAACTCTTACAAAGGCAATTGAAAAAACTGGAGAAAAAATACCAAATATTTTAATTATGAACATTACATCTGACCCTATATCATCATACTACACATCAAAATCATATGCAAATATACTTATAAAATCGTACAAATATGTAATTGCAAGCAAAAAATATTAATTTAATGTACAAAAACACATCATTAGTTACACAAATTTCAAATTGTATACCACAAGTTGTATCCCCAGTCTCACGGCAACGAGACACTGCGACCGCTAAAAAAAACGGTGGCAAATTGCAATTTCACTGAATACGATTCATTCGATTCTTAAAAGTACTCGGAACCGTGCATCTCTAAATAGGATAAATGATAATAGTCGCCGTTTAAAATATCAACATTTCCTTGATTTTTTTTATAAAGTTTTCTTTTCAGAACTAAAAAGTTCCCTGATTTCCAGGTTCTGTTACCACCCTGAATATGATTTTGTAACAAAGCTGGCTGCTTCTGTACAGTTTTAGATGCCACAATAAACCACCAGAGGGTTAAAAAAAAGAATTGTTGCCCCACAAATTTTAGAATACATTTATTTAATTGAATCTTGATTTCCTATAACTGCTGTCTTTTGATTAAAGCTATTCCAAGTTAGATTGTTACCTGATAAAAATAAAATAAATGGGCAAACCAGCTTACCTTGCACCATTAATCTGGCAACTGTCAGAAGGAGAACAATGGTAGAGATCAGACTGTACCAATCCTCGTTTAAACGTACGCATCATCAATGGAGTTAGCCATGAAAAAAATGTGAAGGCACAGCATCCAGTCATGTCAACAGGCATATAGGTTCCAGGTCTGTGAACATTTAAGTGAAGAAATTAAACAGATTTTAAGGATAGATTACATGCAACAAAAAATATCAATGGCATATGTATGAACCAGTTTCACAAAACCTAAAAATGCATACTCATGCATTACTTGTTCTAAAAAACTTTTTTTTAGAAATTTTATTGTCAATTAGTGTTAGTGAGTGGTTTTCAGAATTAATGTTAAATAGGTAGTGATTGTAATTTTAGTTTTAGTGAAATTATGCGCTACCCAATGTCTAGTAATTATATTTCATGATCAAGTAAATTACATTAAAAAGAATCATAATGCATGTTTCAATAGACATAATGATACCCCACAATTAACTTCTTGATTCCTTTAATTTCACCCTAGTTTTGCCCATTACAAGTTCAATCTTCCCTAAAGGTAAGGTCACAATAACTTGCCTGCCTAACTTTAAACCTCTGGAATTCTCTCATAATGTACATATTACCAGTGCAAGATTAGTAAAATTCCAGCGAGATCAGTTTTATAAATTTGCAATACGTATAGTGAACATAAGCAATATAAAACTAACTACAATGGATTAAGATTATGAGGTGATTTTTCGATATAGTTCCATATCAATTGCATAGCAAGTCCAAAATCTAGAAATAATTTATTATACACACTACTATTATTCTTTTCAGCTAAAAATTCTTTAAACTTGAAAGCAAATTTATGTTCTTAGTTCAGTTGTAAGCCTTTTTTAACATTTGTTATAATTAGTAGCATACACACATACCACAAAAAGTATTACTAAATTTCAACAGCCATGTTTCAAGATATTAAACTAGTTTTGCAAATTTATATTTTAATTATATGGCTTAAATTCTTTGTTTAACATAAATAGCTGTCGCTTCTATCATTTAGTTACTACTAAAGGGCAATTTTAAGGCAGTAATGACAGAGTTTAAAGAAAGATATTAATCATTACCCTGTTCGAACCCGGACAGGCAACAAATGTTTCAAAGAGTGAACATATCTCTTGATACCTGGCTGGCTCTCATACCTAAATGAAACTGTGGTAGGTTTGTACACAGAATCCCAGGAATCATTATCACCTACAGAGCTGAGAATAAAAATAATGTAACATAAGTAAAGCTAAGATGGCGATACAAAAAAAAAATCTTTAAATAAAGTTCTCAAATGAAAAGTACAATGTGGATTATACATTTGATTAATTTACACATTTTTTAAGCATTGAATAGTAACAAAATTGCATAGTTCATATTTATTTCCCTGAAATAAATTCAAGAGTTATAAAATGAAATAGATATATTGCAAGAACAATCTATTATATCCAATCCCATAAATTATTTTTTAGATAATATACAAGGATAGTGATGAAACCATGTAGTACCAAAGATATAACAATCTAAAATAACTGTTAATGGAGTGTGTAATTACTAGAGCTCAGATCTATATGCAAAAATGTGATCTGAAATATGCATTACAAAATCACAAAATATGCACTAAACCCCCAGAATATGTAAAATGACGAAATTGAAAAAAAAAATTTCATATTTACAAAAAGGATAGAGGAGGATAAAGTAAAAATGAGCCTCACTTTCATTTCAATTAATTCAAAATTTTATTTTTATAGCACACATAAAGATAAGCACAAAATACACAAAGCAACAAATATACAAAAAAAAAATTAATAAATAAATAAAGAAATATTTAAAATTGAAAACTGTAGATTAAAATGAAAGCACTTCAAACATCCTCAAGACGTAACTAGGGTGGGGGGCAGACATGTGCCCAGGTTACGATAAGTAGTAATTTTTAATCCAAGTAATTTTTACTATACTAGGGGACTGCACCCCCTGCTCGCCAACCCCCTTTGAAATTAAATCTTTACCATCTAAAAAAAAGTTTAATTAAAAAAATTTGGAATATTAGATTTAATGTGTAATGGCGATAACAGATGTTTTTGGGGAGGGTTTTGGTTTGCTTGGTAAAAGTCAGGTCAACCAAACCAAATGTGTTTCGATTCTGCAAATCTTCCTTTCAAATGCACTGAGCAAAGTACTTTGAAAAAAAATTGAATTTGCTTTGTAATAATGTTTAAAAAGAGAAATATCTTCCAAATATGCACAAACATGCAAAAATAACCAAAACATGCAAAATAAATTCAGGTTTTTTTTGTTGTAAATTGCTAAAAAACATTCAATACGGATTTCTACTAACATTAAGGGCTTAAAAACAGGTATGCAAAATCCGAGCTCTTGTAATTACCAACTATAATTGGTTTGAAATGAATAACTTGACTTAACAGAATGGGATACATTTATTTTTTTTAAATCTGACAGTATTTGTAACTAAATATTTTTATTGGTGGCACTTTCTTTTGTAGATATTTAAAATGTCTTTGAAATATGAATCAATGCACAAAATCTTTCTAATAGTTCTCAACAAAAGCAATTCTTTGGGATAAAGGTGACTTGTATTTGACAGGCTACATAAAGAATGTACTCTGGACACCAAAAAAAAAAATTATTACCCTTTATAAAATAAAAATATATATCCTGAGTACCCAATATGTGTAGCTAGTACAATTGAATAAATTTTGCTCTTTCTTTAGGTACACAGTTAAAGACATTAAAATATTCATAACTTTTGAACATCGGAAACAGATTGCACATTACAGCACGAAAAATGTGGGGCTCCTTAGATCAAGAGTGACACAGTACTGTGGGGCTTAACTTTATAACAGAACATACAGTTAAACAATCAGAATGTTGTAATGGGGTAGAGGGAGAGGAGCAGTAGCTTTTGAGCTTTTTTGAAGTGCCTTTTGAGAGGCATGAGGTTGTGTGGTGGAGCACACTTATGTAGTTTGTAACCAGCCAAGTATAGTCTATTGATTAGGAGTTCAGGGAACACACAGTGGTAGAATATGGCGAGGAACCAAAGAGGTGTCCAAAGTCATATTACCAGAAAATTTCCAAGTGATTTTTTTTTTAATCCTTGTGGCTGTCACAGCTTAAACTTGGTTGTTTCTGACGTTGCTAAAACTTCAGTTAAATCAGTGCCGTTGTTCGGGGTTATCCAACTGCTGTTTTTTTTTCCCTCCTCTTCCACAAAAAAATGCGAAGTAATCTCAAAACATACAGAAGCTCTCACATTAAAAAAAGTCTGTAAGACACGTTGGGAAAGCAGTCTCAAGCCTTCAAACTGTTAATTATCAATATACTGAAGTGAGAGAAGAACAATACAAAGAAAGTACTGACCCTGTGTTGCTGCTTCCGAATTCAGGTCTCTCATCCAACACATTGATCAATATAAATTTTTGCTAATTCTTGAGATTTGGTATGATTTACTGTACCAAATAAATACTGTTAGCAAATCCTTGCAATCAGAATCGACAGACTTGTTAAATGCAATGAATCTACTACACAAATGTTGCCAATTTGTTAAGTGATACTGGCTACGCATCAGCTGTAATCATAGCAAAAGAAATTACTGAAAAAGCTGAAATTTAATCAGTATTTCAAGAAACCAAAGAAAAAGAATGTTTGACTGAATTTCAAGATGAAACTCCAATAGACTCAGAACAAAATTTTAAGACTACATTATTCTATCCTTTGATAGATACAATTGCAAATTTGCTGGAAATATTTTTCCAACATATGTCTAATTTTAATGCTAGTTGGTGTTTCTTGTATGATTTAAAGCAACCGGTTGAAAAGACTAAATTGGAGCAATAGTGTTTAAATTTGCAAAATATGTTGAAACATGATTCACACAGTGATATTTCTGGGCGCCAAAAGACAATCTCGCTCTACACTTATCAAGGGCTAGGGCCGGCACTGTATGGGACATAATCAAAGGAATAGAAATCATAACTTACCAGTGGATTTGTCAAAAAATCAAAAAATGTTATTCATGTTCACAAGTAAAAACAAGTTAAGCCATGGTAAACAGCATGAAAGGCATAATTAAATGCAAATGAGACCAAGAATATCTTGTCATCAAGAAAATGACTGGAGAGGTAACTAAACAGTATTATTTTTTCAAATATATGAATGCAAGACAAGTATCCATGAATACTCTTAGATGCTTTATTTATATAACAGTGAACATTGATAGTTAAAACTGCCTTCAAACAATACACATCGAGAAGTAGGGGAGACTGGGGAGATTTGATCCCTTTTTGCAGTTTAAAATTTTTATCGTATTAAAATATTCTTATTTTTAAAATGTTTTAAATCACTATAAATTGCACAACTGTATTCTTTGATATAACATTTATTTCATTTTCATAAATGAATTTTTAAATGTTATGTAAATTTTTTTCAACAATGGGGGGGGGGGTAAAATGCTGCATCTCAATTATGGGGACACTTGATCCCCCACAAGGGGAGACTTGATCCTTCACACAAACACATTTAGACAATTCAAAGCAAACAAAAATAGAATTTGCATTTTCATGTCAAATGAAACATTTGAAAAAGTACTACATTTCTGACAAATACAAAAGCCTAGGTTATTTGTATTAAAAAAAAAAAACTGGTGAATATTTTCAAAACATGAAAAGTCAAACAATGTCAAAACTGTTGCCGTTCCGAGTGTTTCAACCAACATAGGTTTTGGCAACATTTTAACACAATCCTCTTTATCCAACAATTCTTTTGTCGACTTTTTCAGGATATAGAAACTGATTGGCACCCCTGGTTCTTTTTTTCTCAAAAAATTCATTTCAAATACGAAAACAGAAATTGGTATCTCGATTTTTCCAAAAAGTGATTTAATTTTCTTCCCCTGGAAATTTTACAATTACAAAATCATTCTCATTGAAAGATACATCTTGGGTGTCTTCATTTTCATCAAAAAATTCATAAAGTTATTCTGCTTCTGTTGAATCGTGAACATTGTAATTGCTATAACTTTCCGATGAATCTTCAACATATCGCACCCCGGCAAGAAAAGTAACACAAGTCAAAAAATAAAAATGTTGATGCTCTGTCATTGAAAAATAATGTATGAGTTGTCCAGCGTGTTATATTGCTATTCTATAGAATATAATAGAAGCTATCACCATAAATACTTACTTAAAATTTAAAAGAAGCTTTTACTGTTTGAATATAAATATTATAGTATCCTTTAAGTTGATAGTTCTCAAATTCAGCAATTTTGAGTTGTGTCACTTTTCTTGTCGGGGTGCGATATTTTCCACTTGGTAGCAACTACTTTTGGTGGCTTATGCACAGTGGTAAAACCACTTTCATGAATGTTCCATATTTTTTGTGGGCCTAGCTTTTCTTTAGTATATATCAGTTCCAGATTTTCGAAAACATATTAATGTTGTGTTTGTTAAAACTAATGGCACAATTAAGGCTGGTTGCCTCTAGTGTTCAAAGAAACAATGACTTATTACGATTCATAATGCTCTGTACCATTCATACCCCGCACATCCTTCTTTTTTCTATGATTCGGGGATCTTTTTTTCTTATTTTACAGCATACTGGAATGCTAACTTCCTTAAATGCATAGGAGTAAGTCCGTGATGTAATTTACTTGATGTTTTCAAATATATGCATAAAACGTTTTCTTTAACAGAACGTTTTAATGTCATTACATTAATGCCAAATGCTCTTGCCCCTTTATACTGCCACCATCTAGTACAACCTGTACTTATGCTTGCATATCTTCCACATTGATATTTTACTGGGCTTAACACCATCTTTACGTTTAAAAAATCATGGCATGACTTCACCAACAAAAAGTAAACAAAGAAAAAAAAATATGTGTGTGTGACATTAGGGATACATGATCCCGGAATCATCTCTCCCCATATGATGGGGATCATGTGTCCCCAATGCACATGCACCATGAAAATATTGTAAAAAAAAAAACTGTATTACACATAAATAGTATCATTTATAAGGTAAGAAAAGGCAGTATGAAATATCATTATATATAACTACTTTAATTATAATTAGTCAAAAATAAAAAACTTAAACCCACTTGTAATAAAAAAAGTTCAAATTCAGGAAATCAAACAATCTTTTCTTATAATAAAAACAAACATGGCTAAAAGAAATTTTGTTGCTGGATTTGTTGACTAAGAATAACTGTACCAGTGTTACAAGACTTAACTCTTTATTATTGTTGTTTTTAACACTACGGATCAAGTGTCCCCAGTCTCCCCTAACAATATTGTGTTTTACAATAGATACTTTAAGTACCTATTCAATGCACCTGTAGATAAAGTTTTTTTTTTTTAATGTGTAATATTTTGCAGAACTATTAAACATCTTTAAGCAAAACTAATATTTTAAACAAGTATGATTGCATGCAGAAAATAATAAAAAAAATACCTTTCTGTGTTTTCAGGACTTCTATTTGAAGAAAGTAGACAGTTAGATTTATCCTCATTGGATCTTTTAATTCTTTCTAATGTACTGACAGACCCAGCCATCTTGTTTATTTATTCAATGATGATAAATTTAATTATTCATTCTGAAACAAATTATTTTCAAAAAATTTAAACAAAGTAGAGAAAAATAAAGTGTTAACTTAAATATTTCATGTGAAGAATTATATTTGTCATTGGAGCTGAATTACAAATAGTTTTTTATTTAATGAACAAAACCAAGAATCTTATACTTAAATTACATCAGGCTTATTTGCCCCAACAAAGCAAAAATTACCATAAATCATGGTACAACTAATTATAGAACTATACCAATATGTCAGTTAGATTGAATATTTTTTGGAAGAATGACACTTTTGTGAAGCAAAGGATAAAAAATAGAATATTATAACTTGAACAAATGCTGCACAAAAGTTGAATGTAATCACTCATTTTGAATATAAAAATTAATAAAAACTAATAAGTTTTTGAAACAAATGCAGGCAGATTAAAAAAGGAAATCCCTCAAAATTTGACTGACTACATTTGTTAAACAAAAGGCACTATTTCAGTTCAAAAATTGTATGGTGACACAAGACAAGTGACAAAGCTTTTGTTCCATATGTCAGAATCATAACAAATAAGCTGAAAAACAAAATTTTGACAAAAATTTTAATGCTAGATGAAAACAGCTTCATGTCACTATGACGTTGAGAAAAATACCTTTTTTGCAAAATCATAAGGGATATAGGGGTTTCATGAAACAACGAAAAATACATGTGTAGTTGAACAATCTGGGTGTGTTTTTGAAAGTCATCACGTGAGAACCCACATGTATTTGCATTCAGGAATAATTTATTCAGATGACACTTAAAAACAAACAAAAATATGATTCGATGTCTCGTGCACAACAGCGAAAAATCACCGGTCGCCGAAAAATGGAATCAACAATCAGTATCACAGAATATATCGTAGATCGCTTTATTAAAATTGTTATCACTCTTATTCCGTCTGCTTGTTTAGATACTGCGATGACACTTCACTAATTGCGCACAATTCAAATGAATATTACCAAATATTAAAAGATGACCATATGACCTACCTCAATATTAGTTTCCTCATTTTATTAAAACTTAGAACAAAATGACAATGCAGCAACCTACGAACACATCAAGACAAAATTTATCTTTATATTTGCGTTACAAATAATTGAGAAAACGCTAGTTTCGGAACTATATGGTTACAGTGAAAACCATTGTAAACAAATCAGAAACTAGATTAGCATAAAAACAAAACTGCGGCCTTTGGAGGAAATTTAAATTTCAGGCAAAAATTCAAAATGTTAACTGTATGTATTTATCTCAAACTTTTCGAAAATATTAATTTTTGTCGTGGACGCCCTAGTCTGGTTGGTACAGAAACGGATTAGCAACTGGAGGACTGCGAGTTTGAATCAAACCAAAGTACTAAAAGAGTTGGTGCAAGTTAAATTTGTCGTGACCTCATAAGTCTTCAGTTTGGTGTGGTGTGGAAGTTTGAAGAGTAGGGTGCCAGCTCAGGTGATGCCCCGTCATCTGACCGTGTTTCAAAATTTCGTGGTGGTGTCCTCGGTTCTTTCCCTTGTGGGATTGATCCCGGTCCGCGGTCAATAGCTCATTGTCATGTTCCAGTACGACGTTAATTAAAATACCTACCTATGTACCAAACCCATGTCCCTGTCGGTCTATCGTTTATAGAGGCCAGAAGAAAAGTACATTTAATATAAAAAGGGCGTTCCATAAAATCTGAGAGTTAAATCATAAAAAATAAAGAAATATACACAGTCCAGTCACATTAATGTGACCACCTGTCAAAAGCCAGAAAAACCACCTTTGGCGAGACGTGCAGGAAGAGAGTCAATTAGATTTCTGAAGGTGTTCACTGGGATATTGAGCCATGCCGACTCCAGTGCCGTGGCCATCTGGGCTAGATTACGCGGTTGAAGATCCATGGCGCGAACAACAAGATTGAGGTGTATAGCAAGCGCGAATGAACCAGCGTAACTTAGTGTCTACCAAAAAGTACTTCATGGTAAAGTTGGGTTACACTGGTATTTATACTACCCATTTGTAAGTTAAGTTGTAGAGTGGTAGCTAAGCTCGCTACAGTACTCCCCCTCCAGAATTTTAGCAGTCGCCGAAATTCGATAATTGACGTCACTTGTAGAATGATCGCCATTTTTTTTTTTTTTTTTTTTGCGTTTGATTGTAAGAGCTGTATTAAGATTACAGTTGCCGTGCTGCCTTTTACATGTTATTTTATCCATGCGGCAATTGCACGAATGGAGGATGTGATATAACATTAGCAGTTTCTGCTATCACAGCGCCCCCTAGTGGTAGAAAGGTAATTAGTATCAACCATGGCGAATTCTACTGGACATTGTGTGCCATCCATCGAATTTTTTGTAAATTTTTAAGCATGTTTAAATCACGAACGTTGGTCACCAATATAGCAAGCGCGAATGAACCAGCGTAACTTAGTGACTACCAAAAAGTACTTCATGGTAAAGTTGGGTTACACTGGTATTTATACTACCCATTTGTAAGTTAAGTTGTGGAGTGGTAGCTAAGCTCGCTACAAGGTGGTCCAACATATTCTCGATTGGGTTTAAATCCGGTGAGTTTGCTGACCAGAAGAGTACGATAAACTCATCCTGGTGCTCTTCGAACCACACACATACACTGCGAGCTGTATGACAATTCGCATTGCCCTGCTGGTAGATGCCATCATTCTGAGGGGAAATAATTCGCATGTAGGGATGGACAAGGTCCGCAAGGACAGATGCTTACTTGTGCTGATCTATCGTGCCTTCCACAATGATGAGTGTACCCAGTGAATGCCAGAAAAACATTCCCCAAACCATAATGCTCCCTCCTCCAGCCTGGATACTTCCGGCAACTGTTGCAGGGTGTTTGCTTTCAGACGTTTTACGCCGTATACGCCAACGTCCATCTGTCCGATGGAGCATAAAACGTGATTCATCGGAAAAAGCCACCTGTCGCCACTCTGTGGACGTCCAGTTGCGGTACTGGCGTGCAAATTCCAGCCTTTGATGAACAGCAGTCAGTATAGGTGCATTAACCAAGCGTCTGCTGCGGAGGCCCATGCACAGCACCGTTGTTGAGGAAACACTCTTGGTAGCCCCTTGGTTCATCTGGGCGATCAGTTGCTCAACAGTTGCACGTCTATTCGCCCGAACGCATCTTCATAGCCTTCGTTCGCCTCTGTCATCTATAGCCCGTGGTGCACCACATGTGCCACGTAGCTGATTTTGGATAGTGCCATTTTGCCATGCACGGTATACTTTTACCGCGGCGGCACGCGAACAGTTCACAAAATTAGCCGTTTCCGAAATGCTTCAACCCTTGACCCTTCCACCTCATGCCCTTTTTGTACGTCGGATAAATCGCTACGTTTCTGCATTACGTCAACGATTGAAATGCTTTCCGATGCCATAGGACATCCTTTGTATACACTTCACTGCAATGTGCTGCCACCTACCTTTTGTGATTGGTTATTTCACGTTGACATCGAAAGTAGGTGGTGGTCACATTAATGAGACTGGACTGTGTATTTACAGAAAAAATACATCTTTCTTTTTCAGAATACATTCCTTTTGATAATATGCAACCAGTGTTTCATCGTTCAACCCAATTTTCAAAACAAGTAGAGAAGCCTTTTTCTGGAAGCTGTTTCAAAGAAACATGCACTGCTGAAATAACTTCATAATCTGTTATAATCTTCATAAACATAATAATGGAATTTTCTACCACTTAGCTTCTCCTTCAACCTCGGAAACAACCAGAAATCGCAAGGTGCGAGATCTGGACAGTAAGGGGATGTGGCATGATTTTAATATTGCATTTGCTAAGATATTGCTGAACAAAAGTAGCTATGTGTGGGCGAGCATTATCGTGATGTAATGTCCAATTCCCAAACAGTTCATGTCGCTTTCACGATATTTGTTGCAAAATTTTGAAAATTTAAATATAATAATCACCATTTACAGTAGTTTTTGGAGGCACAGCTTGCTGATAGATTACACCTTTATGATCAAAGAAAATAATCATCATGACCTTTCCAGCAGATTTGGTTTGTCGGATTTGTTTCGGAGTCGGAGAATTAGTGGGTTCCACACACTTGTTACTTACTTGGTAAAGGGATTAAAATGATACACCCAAGTTTCATCACCTGTTATTGCAGTCTTTAGGAAATTCGGATCATTTTGAAGCATCTGTTTCCACTCACAACATTGGTGAATTCGTGTTTGCAACTGTTCTTTAGTAAGGTGATGAGGGACCCATCTGGAACAAACATGGCGAATCTGTAAATTGTTGCGTCGAAAGAGAAATTTCGACGTTTACGAAATGTTAGTTGATGCCGCTATCTCCTCACATGTCATTCGGTGATTTTCTTGCAAGAATGCCCACACGTTGTTATCATTTCCATCATTCACAGCACCTTTTGGTCGTCCAGGCTTAGGAGAGAGTTCTACAGACAAACGTCCTTTTTTGAAATCACTATGCCATCTAAAAATCGTAGACTCACCGAAACATTTGTCTTTGTAAGCTTTTTTCATAAACTCAACTGTTTCTGGAGCTGTTTTGCCCAAACGATAGCAAAATTTTATGGCAGAATGAATTTTGTTTTTTACTTTGAATCACTCACCTCCATTTCTGTAGGGTAAATAAAAACAATTCTTTAAATAAGCACCAAATTAGGAAAATAAAATCGTCTGCTTCGTTTAGAATATTTATAATTGTACAGTTAACAGTCTGGAAAAATAGCCTGCACTTCTATTTTTTAGTTTCACGGTGTTGCGACTACGTAAAAAATTCACTCTCAGTTTTTATGGTATGCCATTTGTATAAATTATTCTGCGTTCCTACAGATTTTTTGCTTTGAGCTCGCCAAATACATTGCTTGTTCTTAATGCAATGTTTTCAGTTGGTTTGACGTTCTAAGGTCATATTGTGCCTCACGATGACTAATGATTTGTCACGATTATCTCAGCTGTAACTCTAAAATTTTTACGAGGTTTATTTTATAAGACTAGGAATCTCTGCCCCCTCTGGGCCTGCCTTGGTATTGGGAATTGTATACAAAGAGATGGAAATGGTAATTTTTAATTAACGTCGTACAAGAGCAACACAATGGGCAATTGACGACGGTCCGGGATCAATCCCCTAAGGGAGAAATCCGAGGACACTAGTACGTAATTTTGAACCAATGTCAGATAACGAATAGACAAAGAGAAGAACTGAATAAAAATAAATATATTTATTGACAGGTTTTTTTTTATGTAAAAATTTTTTCATAGCGCGTTTTGTGTTTCTTTGAAAGGATTTTCTCAGTAATGAATAATATTATCATTTATATCACAGAGAAGTAGTCCTCTAGACATTTCCTTCATAGATTACATGCGCTAAACGGCAAAAAATGCACCAGACTCCTCGATTGCAACTTATTGGTTCAGAATCCTGCTCTTCTAATTTCGGTATACAAGCGCATAACTTGGCAATCTTTGAAGCAAAAAGGGTGCTAAATCTTTCATTTTTAACGCGTTATTGTACTTTTTAAATATGTGCAGGATGATTAATTAGTTCACTTGAAATCAAATTTCTGAATTTCTCAAACACACAGAGAAGTAGTATACAGAGGGTTCACTGAAGCCATGACGTATAGCGCTCCAGTGGGGAAGCCTGTCCCTAATTGTGGGCGGAGTTTGAAATGTTTTAATCAGAGCCAGAGCGGAAGCCATTTCATATTTTCTAATCGACAGACTTCGTGAACCGTCATACAGCTGAATATTCTTTGCATCATTTTAATAATTATTTAAAAACTGCACCACTGGGTGGAGTGGTCGTTCACGGTAAGAAGGCGATTTGTCGCCAAATATGGTAACCTTCTCCTTTTGCGGATTTTCTTCACATCTGCCGTTTTGTTAAGGCAACCCTATCTGCTGTTACGGAATTCGGCCGCCATCTTGATTTGGCGACAAAAATTAGTTGGCGACAAACGTCTTACCGTGAACGACCACTCCACCAAAAACTGTGCTATCCATCAACAGAAAAGGTTGATCCCCAACCGTCACATATATCAAGTTGTGTTGCTCCAGTGCGCAGAGTGAGTGCGTTGTTAATTAAAAATATTGAACCATCATCAATAGAAAAGCCGTTGTTCAAGTTTACCGACAAAAACAGTTGAAAGGTAAATTGCTTTGGTTTTTCATAAATTTAACCATAACTTCTTATGTGGATTATGTGCCATTTTTAAAATCGTTTTACAGTCAAGTAAGACTAATAACACTTATTTTAAAACCCAATTGAAGGAAGAAAAAATGAAATCGTTCTATTTAATTTTAAGACTATTCGCCCAAGATAACTAATTTTTAAAAATCTTTCAGTGTTAGTTTGTACATTTTTTATTTAATCAAAATCAATCGTTCTTAAATTTAAGAAACATATGGTATTCAGAATTCTGTACAATTGTGCTCTATTCATTATGCATTTTGTGTATTTGTTGTTTTTTTTATGTACATTCTGTTTTTGTGTAATTAAAATTTACCTTTTTCTGAATTATAACCGGTTTTATGTCAACATTTATAAAGATATTTTTGCAAAATTGCTTTTGTGTGGTACTCACTGTGAACTTAATACAGAAAAGAAAATTAAATTTAAAAGTTTGATTTTAATAATGATATTTTTTATACAAAAATAACTTGATTTAAATCAACATATCCTGAAACTAACACTTTCCCTGTGAAGATTTTCGAGATACAAAAATTGTCGTATCCTATTGCCTATTTTATTCTTTATTTGCTACACTAAATGGTGAAAAATTGTGTGATTTAGCTCCAATAATGAATAAAATAAGTATTATTATCCATTCATTTGCTACTCAAAATGGTGAATTACGTTGAGTTAGCTTGTTTATGAATGCTAAACAATGAATTTTACTCTTTGGAAGGCAAATGAAGATTCTTGTTAAGTTGCTTATTTTACCAAAGTATTTCATTCCTTTATATCCTGTTGTGTATTTTATTCTTCGTTTGCTATGCTAAAATTGTTCTAGATGGATCAAACAGAAATATGTATAAGCGAGTAACAGTAGCTGAACTATGTTCTTTTTTTACATTCAGAACAAGGTCAGGTAATATCTTAGTTTTTTAGGCGCCAACTTTTTTCTTTTTGTATTCGTATTCTGAGTGTGTGGGGGAGACAGCAGAGTGAGAGATTTTGCCTTGGGGTTCAATACCCTTCTGTGTTATTTTCTTCACAGGGAAGAATTGGGTATTGGTGATTGAATTCATGATTCAACATTAAAATTCATACAGTCCACTATCACTTGGTCGGGTATGTGATTGACTTACTACTAAATGAGCTTCGACGAGACTTCTTCATAAACAGTACTTCTTTTCTATTCCTTTTTCAAATTGTATAATTTGTTCAAAAATAAATAATGCACCTGATTAAGTTAATAAAAAAATAATTTATTATGTACTTTTTCGTTCAAATAATATTTCAGACTATCAACAGATAATTTTCCAAATCAAACGTGTGGTGTTCGTTGGTGTGCAATTAATACAACATGAATTAGAACACTACAATTTATTCCACAAGACGAACAACAACCGAAAAGGGAAAGTTAAGAAGTAAGAATATTGATACGCGCTCCGTTCGCAATGCTTCGCGCATGCGCATTACAAACTTGCGCCGAGAGAGAAAGAGAGCGATATTACGCGAATCGTCTGCTTCTGACAAGAACAACGAATTTCAATTCGTACTCTCCACACATGTTTCGGAATATTTTTTTAAAGATAGGTAATTGGTAATTTTAGTTAACGTCGTACTAGAGCAACACAACGGGCTATATTTTTTAAAGAAGCATTCACATAAAAGAATAAACTAAAATGAAAGAAAAAAGTTCATGCATTGGTAAGATTTCATAAATAAAGTTTTTATTTTTAAAGTTCAGAAGGGGGGGGGGACATTAAAAAAGTGCTATTTTGAAGCATTTTTGCTAAAAATATATATAGCTTTTAATCAAAAATGCAAATTGGGTTTCGAAAAAAATAAAATAGCCTGAGATAGCTGTTGTAGAAACCAAGTTTGGTTGTTATGGAAACGATGTCTAGACCCGACGCTATAGTAGTGTCCGGCTCCCCCGCTGGGGGCGCCAGCGTCTATGCGATTTCCCATGTTATTTATAAGTCCATTGCTTCCTATGGCAGTGAACCCTATGTATACTACTTCTCTGTGATTTATCTGATCATATCAGCAGGGAGAATTTCAATGCATTAATAAATTAGAAATTGCCATAAATTTTTAATTTGTTTTAAAAGAACTATATTTTAAAGAAATTTAAAAAAAGTGGTATTTCGTCTCTCTATAGAGACCCTGAAATTGAAGAATTCGTAAATAACACCATTGTACTAAAGTGCCCTGATTTGAGCAAAAAATATTATACTCACTATGTTGCTTCAGTGCGACGTTAATTCAATTAATTTTACCTACCTTGAACAAAATATAATATGGTAACACTATCCTTAACTAATAAAAAACGTTCTATAAAAAAACGCATGAATCCAAAATGAGAGAGAAATTAAATAAGCTCGTAGATACAGGTAATTTTTTCTGGCCATCTGTTTAACTTCACAATGAAAAACTATTACAATGAACTCGTGCGCACAATAACTAGCACATGTTTTTATTTGGCAACAAAAAAATTGAAATTTTCTCATACTACGACTTAACAGAAGCCCTCGAAACAATGTTTAATTATAACATCTTTTTAGCCATACGCTGAAAAACCTTCACACAGTCACACATATACAAAAAAAAAAAAAACGACAACGAATAAAGCATTACATAAATCTTTAATTTTTCTCTTTCGGTAAAAACTCGTTAATGTATCTTACAGGGGTTGGACAAAAATATGGAAACAGCTCTTGAAATGCATGCTTTAAAAGAAATGTTTATTCTTGTAAGCTGTGTAGGTGGCGCTGGTGTTTTCGCCTATTGACACCATCTATACAACGTCGAAAATACGCTGCGCAGATCAGTCGTGGTCGGGGCACTATTCTGCGAAGTTGTCACTGCATCATGCAGAGCTAACAGACTTCGAACGTGGGAAAATTGTTGGAGCTCGTCTGGTGGATGCTTCCGTAAGCAAGGTAGCCGAAGTGTATAGTGTTTCAAGAGGTACTGTATCGAAAATTAATTCCACATATTTGAAAAGCGGAAAAACATCTTCCGCTAAATCACAACGCGGACGAAAGTGTGTAGTGAGTAATCGTGACAGACGATCATTAAGGAGGATTGTGACTAAAAATAAGAAGACCACAGCTGCAAAAGTGACTGCTGAAATGAATGTCGTTCTCACAAACCCTGTGAGTATTATCAAAACATTAAGAAGGGAGCTCTATAAACAGGGTATTTTTGGCCGGACTGCAATTCAAAAACCATTCATCAGTGATGCTAATGCCTGTAACAGGAAAAAAGTGGTGTTTAAGTCATAAAGTCTGGACTATGAAGCAGTGGAAGACAGTAATTTGGTCAGATGAGTCTTGTTTCACAATGTTTTCCACTTCTGGCCGAGTTAACTCTGACGAACGCCATCCCAAGCCTATAATACAGACTGCTTGTTGCCAAGATTGATACATGGTTAGGGTTCTGTGATAGTTTGGGTAGCCATATCGTGGTTTTCTGTGGGCCCCATAATTACTCTGCAAGGGCACATTAAAGCCAAGAATTATGTGAACATTTTGGAGGTTCAAGTCCATCAAATGGTAACTTTGTTCCCCAATGGTGATGGTGTCTTCCAAGACGACAAAGCCCCTGTTCACACATCTCACATAGTCCAGGACTGGTATTCTGAGTACGAGGATGATTTGTCACATCCCCCTTGGCCACCACAGTCACCAGACGTCAATATTATTGAATCTTTGTGGTCTACATTGGAGAGGAAAGTGTGTGATCGCTATCCACCGCCATCATCGTTATCTGAATTTGCCACCGTTTTGCAGGAGATTGGTACAAGATTCCCTTGACAAGCATACAGGAACTGTATTTATCCATTCCGGGAAGACTGCAAGCTGTTTTGAATGCGAGCAGTTTTCCTACACTGGGGGTATTAGACAAGGTTACATGTTTTTTAGGTGTTTCTATATTTTTGTCCAACTTCTGTAGCTTCTTAGAAATGTTTTCCCTTCTGCTCAATCATTCAGTTAACCAATTGCTGACACACATAGGACAAAGATACATCCCTCTCATACTTTTCATCCCTATTAAAATGGGATTTAATTCACCCGCCGCAAAGTTTAGTGGTCCGAGTTAATGGTTGTCACTACAGCAATGAAGCTCATACTTTTTGTGTAAGAAGGCAAATGTCAGAAAAT
Source organism: Metellina segmentata (assembly GCA_947359465.1). Taxonomy (NCBI): domain Eukaryota; kingdom Metazoa; phylum Arthropoda; class Arachnida; order Araneae; family Tetragnathidae; genus Metellina; species Metellina segmentata. The sequence goes on along the minus strand of OX375873.1, from coordinate 90,876,423 downwards.
AGGTAGAAATTCTCAGATTTTCTCAGAATGCGAATAGTCTCAAGGCACTTGTAAATAATTTCCAATGTTTACGAACTTTAAACAAACTGATAGAACATAGGAAGGGACAGACGTCGAGATCCCGAGATTCCCGTCACGTATCTGATACGTAACGGACGTGTCTACTTGGCTCTCCTGATTCGATCAATCGAAATCAAAACGGTCTTTTTCAAGACCCATAGCCCAGTAGATTTATCTACAAAATGACCTCGCTAGTGGAGGAATCTTCTTCTACCCGGACGAATTATCCATCCAAGAAAGGGATGAACTGGACGATGCAATTAAAGAGCTTACGCCAGAGGACATCTGTATTAAAAAGTTTAAACTTCAGCAGGAACTCCACAACCATGAAAGATACGCGGCAAACGAAAATATCCGACACATTTGTTTCGTTAGCCCATCTTCAGAGAGGAAGATCGAGATTGACAAAAACGCGAGAAGGACAAATCAAAAACGCTCCAAACTACAAGTTCAGTGACAAATTTTATCTTTGTTCGACTGCCTTGAGAGCACGGTGAGAAAATACCAAGCAAAAATCGTCCTAGTGACGATGTAACCAACTTTCAGACCCCTCTCAAAACACTCATCGCAAAAACTAAACCGCCTAAATCCCAACCTGAAATTGTTACTGCAAACAATTTCAATGTATTTGAGGAAATCCCGGACGACTAAATACCAGCTCCTAAAATGCTACCTATCCACGCTCGTACTAAAAATAATCGCGTAATTTTTTAAAATCAATTTAAAACTACCCCCAAATGCAAGTTATCAGATGAATTTCTAAAAATTCACACTAAGGATCAAAATGTTTATGACGCTGTTACTAAATACCTCGCCGACGAGGAAATTGAATATTTCGAAAATACCCTTTTAAAAAAACCCAGCTAAAATAGTGATCAAAGATCTGCCTACTGACACCTCCAAAGACGAGCTTAAAATAGAACTTGAAAGAAAAGGCTTCGTTATCGAACGAATCGCCCAATTAACACAATATAAAACAAAAAAACCTTCCAATTTTTCTTATAACTGTTAAAAACCGATAGTTGGAATGCAATTTACAATCTCATCAACTTAATGTACTTAAGCATCTCTGTTGAGCATTTTAAAAGAGGACCAACTCAGTGTTATAGCTGTAATCTGTTTGGCCACGGCGGCAGCAATAACTGCAGAATGAAAACCAGATGCCTGAAATGTGGCTTAAGCCACAGGGTAGGCCCTTGCAAACAGCAGAAATATGAAAATCTCCTTTGCATCAATTGCAATGAGTATGGACATGTAGCCTCTTGGAAAGTATGCAGTAAATATACTACGCCCCCCTCCCCCTCCCAGTCAACACATTTTTTCAACATCGCAACATTAAAGAAGGCTTGTCTTACGCAGAAGCGCATCTCACCTGACAGAATACCCAAAACCAATCCAATGCACCTACTCTTAACCATGCAACCAACGAAAAACACGACACAAATTCATCGGATCGGATCACAGAGAGAGTCTTAAGCTCTTTAAGGAAATCACAAGACTATTCTCCAACTCAGGAAACATCAATAATCTTATTAAAAGAATTAAAGCCGCCCCGACTATGATCGAAAAAGTTTCAGTAATTCTTGACATGTTTCTTCATTAAGATGGACTTATTTTCTAAAAATGTAACAGCTCAGGTCAGTCTAGCCAAAGTTAAGCCACTCATCTATCCATCCAATAGGAGGTTCAGGCCGCTGTGCTGTCATGCAATCCGCGCTACGCGCGTCCCACAAGAACAGACGTCGACATTTCGAAAGGAATGCATGATTACCATCAATATTCCAACTATAAAAAGTTAGCTTTCTTGGTCCTTTTATTTGTTATTCCTAGCTACTGGGAGCTATCAGGTATGTAATGTTAAGAAGCTGCAGCAGGTCTTCTATCAGGGTTGCATCAGGTATTCAGGCCCATTTATCTTAACATTCCTGAGAACATTTTCTGATGTAATTTATTGCATCTTCGAAAGCAGAAAGGATTGCAAAATGTGAAGTGGGTAAAGAAACAATATAATATTAATAATATGCAGTAGTGACTGTAAAATTAAATTGTCTTTTTGTATGAAATGACATATTGTAATTTTCTTAAGGATACTAATGAATGTCCTAAGGGTAAGAACTTAGTAACAAAGCAAAAATCTGTTATAGGAACAAACCTTACAAGTGAAAACTACAAAAATTTTACTTTTTATTTTAGTCTCCTTAATGTTAAAATAGCTGCCATCAAATGGTAATGTTGTCCAGTAAAGAGATTTTCAGTATAATCCAACAAACCAGACAAAAAGCGAAGATTTTATTTCCGCGATCAAAATGTTCTCACGTGATACGTATTGAGGTTACCTTAAATGTAGTTTAAAGTAGCTGTGTGGGTTTTGTTTGGCTTTTAATCTAACTCGTGTCGACCAATCAACAATCTTATATCGATTCACTTTTTGGAATTTTCTATTTGTGAAACGCTGAAAACGTATTAAAAACCGATTTTGATAGCATGAAATTTAATAGTTATCCGATCGCAAATTATCGCGAAAAAAAGTTTTTTTGAAAGCATATATTAAGAACATAAGCCACCCACCATAATGAACTACTTTCCCATTTCAAAAGTTCATCTGAATTTAAACCAGATATTTTAGAGACAGTAAAAAATAAATTATTCTATCCAATACACGTAAGTAAAACCCAAATATTTCTTGAATCCATTTAAAAACCCTGTTTGGGGCTCACATGCATAATTCTACCTTGTAACTTAAAATTCGTCTTTGCACGACTTCTAACCAATTTACACCTTCTTTAACAATAAAATAATTCCAAAGAATTTTATTACAAGGAGATGAGTAATAAAATATTTCCAATGCATTCTAATCCAAGGAAAAGAGCAGGGGAACCTTTCTCAAAGAATTCGATTCAACAGAATGGGCCAATAGAATAGTTCTATAGAGTTCTATTCCAAGGAAAGGACCGATAAAATCGTTTTAAAGGTTGAATAAATAAATCCATGAATTCCTTAGAAGCACATGGCTATATAGTCATTAAGTGTGTTGTGGGGAAAAGCAACAACTACACTACTCGCAAATCTTGTGACGATCAGAGGATTAAATAGTAAGATATTTAGAGTGAGTTTATATCTCTTATTAATTTTTCTAAAAGTGTTTCATAAAAATTTTTATGCTGGAAGAATTTTCTAATTCTTAGTTTTCTTTGTTCCGTTTGTGTAACATTTTGCAGTTTTGAGATTTCGCATGTGAAGATGCACAAATTTTAGAATTAAGTGGATTCACAAAGTTCAGGGAGGACAGAGTGAATAGGAAAGGGGGTGGGGTTTTGATTTATGTGAGAGAATTCTTAAACTGTACGGAAATAAAGTTAAATAGTAAAACTGAGGGTATAGAATCAGTCTGGGTGAAACTGAATACAGACAAAGGCAAATGACTAATTCTGGGCAATATATATAGACCTCCTGTTTCTAGTGAAGAGCAGGAAAAGGGCATGTGCAATCTGATAAACGAAGCATGTCAAAAAGGAGAATTAATTTTAATGGGGGACTATAACTATCCAAATATTGACTGGACAAACAATCTAGCTACAAATGGGAAAGGGGCAGAATTTTTGGAAGTGATACAGGATTGTTTTTTGTACCAGATGGTGTATGAGGATACTAGGGACAATGCAATATTGGATTTGATTTTCAGCAATGATGAGGATAGGGTGCAGGATTTGGTTATAGGTGAGCCACTGGGAGAAAGTGATCATAGAAGTATCAGATTAAGCATAAATTTTCAGTCAGCATACACAATCAATAGTAGGATAATTCCAAATTTCAGAAAGGTAAATTTTCATAAGATAAGGGAAGAGTTAAAGGAAACATTCAAAGGGGGATTATTAGCACCGCATCATTCTGAACAATGGGAGGAATTCAAGAATAAGTTAGACAGGGTGTTAAAAAAACATGTAACGTTCAGGAAAAAAGGAAAATCTAGAAAATTGCTCCCTATGTGGTTTTCAGGGGAAACACACAAAGCTTTAAAATTAAAACAAAGAACATACAGGGTATATAAAAGCACTGGTAACAACAGGGACAAGGAGGCATATCAGAAAGCCAGAAAGGAGTTTAAAACTATTAGTTGGAAGCAAAAGGTGTCCTTGGAGGAAAAATTAGCAAGGGAAATAAATATAAACCCAAAAGAATTTTTTGCATATGCAAGTGGTAAAAATAAATTTAATACTACACTGGGCCCGTTGGAGGGGAAGAGAGGTGAATTAATTCAAGACGAGGTGGGAATGGCAAACGTGTTAAATGACTTTTTTCTGGGGTTTTTCAATGGTAACTATAATTTAAAAAAGGATCCCAAGGATGGAGCCTTTGCAGGGGGTATAATTAAAGAATGCAAATTCAACAGGGAAGAAATAGTACATCAGAAGAAAAGAATTAAGCCATCTAAAGCACCAGGGCCAGACGATATTTATCCGAGAGTACTAGTGGAATGCGCGGAAGAACTGGGGGAAGTAATTCACACGATATTTAATTCAACATATAGCACAGGTTGGGTACCAATGGATTGGAAGTTGGCCAACATAACTTCAATTTTCAAAAAGGGAATACAAAGTGATCCGGGCAACTATAGACCAGTAAGTCTAACATCAGTAATTTGCAAAATATTTGAATCTCTGTTAAAAAAGCATATAATGTTATACTTGGAGGAGGGGGGACTGTTATCAGAGAATCAGTATGGGTTTAGGAAGGGCAGATCCTGCTCTACAAACCTTTTGAAGTTCTACGAAAAAATTACTGAGGAGCTGGATAATAAGAGCAGTGTGGATATCATGTACATAGATTTTCAAAAGGCTTTTGATAAAGTACCTCATGAGGCATTACTGTTTAAATTGGAAAGTCTGGGGATTCAGGGAAAAACATTAATATGGATAAATAATTGGTTATTGGGTAGAAAGCAGATAGTGCAGGTAAAAGGAAATTATTCACAGTGGACAGAAGTTATAAGTGGGGTGCTTCAGGGAACAGTTTTGGGACCAATTTTATTTATAATTTTCATAGATGATATAGGTCAGGGGATAAAGAATAGAATCAGTATATTTGCAGATGACTTAAAAATATGGGGGACAGTAGATACCAAGTTACAGATAGAAAATTTACAAGGGGATTTTGATAAGATATCCGAATGGGCTGTAAAATGGGGTATGTCATTTAGTGTAGGGAAATGTCAAGTTCTGCATATGGGTTACAGGAACAGTGGAGCCAAGTACTGCCTGCAGGGAGTAAAGGTAAAGGAGGGAGAAACAGTCAAGGATCTTGGGGTGATAATTCACAGGGATTTTAAAATGGGTCACCAATGTTCAGCTGCGGGTAAAAAGGCTAATAGGTTATTGGGGTATATTAAAAAGACTGTAACTTCAAGGGATAAGAATATAATCTTGCCATTATATAAGGGTTTAGTAAGACCACATCTAGAATATGCTGTACAATTCTGGGCTCCATATATGAGAAAGGACATAGAATCAATTGAAAGGGTTCAGCACAGAGCTACAAAAATAATAAAGGGGCTAGCAAATTTCGACTATAATGAACGTTTAAGTAAGCTAAACATGTATACACTGGAAAGAAGAAGAAGGAGTTGGGATTTGATTCAGCTTTTCAAGTTGGTAAAACAAGGGGACACAGAGGGCTTAAATTTCAATAGGGATAACAGAACAAGGGGCCATGGGTATAAATTGAATAAGACACATTTTAATCGGGATTTAAGGAAAAACTACTACTTTAATAGGGTAATAGACAGTTGGAACGCGTTGCCAGAAAATATAGTTAATTCAAAGGGAGTGTATGAATTTAAGACACAATTGGATAGTCAGTGGGAATTGGGGAATTCATAAACAAAGGACCGCCTTGTTGGGCTTAAGCCTGTAGCTGGTCGTCAATATTTGAATTTGTATTTGTATGTTTGTTCTTTTCTAAGAAATGTTTTTTCTGTTAAATATGAGGCTATCACTGCAAGAGTGGCCTATTCCACCAGCATACCCTAATAAGGTAATTGTGAATTTCTTAGTACCATTTTTTAGACAATTTTGTCTATCCACAATTTGATTTGAGGTTCTAAATATTTGTTTCCCAGTGATCAACAATACATTGCTTTGTAGTTTTAGAATATTTGAATCTGCACATTCAAAAATATAAAATAAAAATGTAGGTTTTTTTTTATGTGCCACTGTTGCAGTTTGATATTTGCAAAATTACAGACATGGCAGTTGGTTAGGTCAATAATGCCACCCAATACTACATAATGAGAAATTTGTTATTTCTCTTAATGACAGCTTACAACTTTCCAACTGGATTTTATTCCAAATTAAATAGACAAAATTGTTCTAAAATAGATTGTTTAAAATGATTTAAAAAGTCATGGTGCATGGGTACATAAGCCATGAGTAGGAGAATGTTATTTTTCGTTTCCACTTCCGTTTAGGTACAATTTTTCTAAAGTGTTCAAGAATTTCAATGTTCTTTTATGTATGTCCAGCTCATTAATGGGTATGCCGTCGTGGTTTGTATATTTGTATTTCACGCCAAAAGGTTCGGAGCTCTCAAGCCTTAGCCACTGGATTTTAAGCAACTCCACGTTTTCTTTGGTTTTGTACAGGGTGATTCATATGTAAGTATACAATTTCAACGCACTATATAACAGTTACAATGTAAGATATTTTATGTCACCTGTAATGGAAGTGTTGGTGAACGTTTAAAGTTTTTTAAAGACACTCACAGATGTTCTATGTGTGCACTCTTAGTCACACTACACACATCGAACCGGTAACCCATTTCTGCCCAGACGCGTGTTTGGGTATCTGAAGCAAGTGCAGTGGTAGTGGTTGAGATACGCTGGTTCAACTTCGCGAGATCAACAGGAAGAGGACGGTTAAATACGTTGTCCTTTATGTAGCCTCAAAGAAAAAACGTCGCATGATGTTAAATCAGGGCATCTGGGGGATCATTGGGTTAGTGGCATGCTGAAGTCGCGCTTCGTCCAATCCATCGGCGAAGATATTAATAGAAGTAATTTCGCATGTCCCATGGCCAGTGTTGTGGTGCACCATACAATTGGAGAATAAAGTTTTTCGACTTTACTATCCAATTGGATGAATAACATTTTTTACGACATCTGTCGATACACTCGGTCGTCCTGGCTTTGGAACCATGCACAAACAGCCCGTAGTTTCAAATTTTTTAAACCAATCGTGTATGAATATTCTGGTTGGAGGTTTTTTTCCAAATCGTGATCGCAATAATCGTTGCACAACAGTGACCGATTCCGTTTTGCTCAATTCAAGAACACAAAACGCCTTCTACCAGCCATTTCCACTGATTAGTCACGTGGCACGCTCACTATCGCGTATGTCCCTTCGCTCGGGAGGGGAACACAAACTTTATGAGTATACCTAGCTAACAGTTCGCATTTGGGGACCGTGTCTTAAACTGTTCCTGTTTTACAGCATCTGGAAACTGTATAAGTACTTATGAATCACCATGTATAAATTTCTTCTGGTTATATTGTTTTCCAAAAGCTTTGCATAAACAAAAGTGCTCCATTTTCATTTTAAGAAATTGGATTTTTTTTTCTTCTTTCGTGTATTTCTTATCAATTTTTTTCCAGTCATTGGGAACGTAAATATTGGTGATACTTTTATGCTTTTCTACTAATTCAAATCCTGTTTACAGGGCAAGTAGGGATGTCCACTACACAAAAATCTGTGATCAATTAGAGAGACATTAAAGTCGAGATTTGCAGTAATATAACTGCATATCAAAGAGAGAGAGAGTTCTATTCCTATTTTAGCCCCTCAACATTGGTCAAAATACATATTTAGTATTTTTTTGCACAATATGTTTAAAGCAATGAATCAGACATGGACCGATTTCCTGGGACTTCTGGAAGCAACATCTTCCAAGTGCCCATTTTCAAATTTAAAAATAAAAAAGGATTATTACAACTGATATTAATGACTAGTATTTTAATTTAGGATGTTTTACCTATTTTACTTAACGAACTAATAGTGCAAAAAGTTAGGATATAGAATCGTCAAACATAATGAACTCAATGAACTTCACACACCTTTGGGATAGGCCCCAAGGTACCACAATCTCTTATTTTTGTTCTGATAGCCTCATTTATTGTATCGTTTGTATCAGATGAAAATCAATAACCTCAGAAAAAGTTTATTCCTCCATATTCTCCAAAAATCCATTAAAAAAATCTCGCAATATTTTCAAAAGTTGAATCACGATTAGGATAAATTCTAAGTTTTAAAAATGTCACAGTATTAAGCACTAAACTCATATTTCAAATGATTTGGATAAGTATTTTCTTTCGATACTTAAATTCAGGTTTTTTTCAAAATTTAATAGCTTTAAAAGTACTTTAAAGTCATGTTTTAATGGTAGGGTACGTCATTATTTTTAATTTATACGAACTTCATCTTTCGAGCCTAGTATACACAGAAGCAAAACCATTATTTCTTTTCAAAAGACAAAAATACTTGTTACGTCAAAAAAAATTATCCGAGGGAAGAAATATAATTTTATTTTTATTCAAATTCAAGATCTCGACCTTATTGGATTTTTAAGGATTATGTGTTAAAATACTGTTTCGTATTGCAGCTAACCGATTAAATTTTAAAGTACGGGATGACTGTAAGCATAGAATTATTGACCTATCTGGGTTCTAAGTTTAGGAATCACATTTCAATGATTGTTTATGGAAAGCATTCACAATAACAAATAAAGGGATGCAATACCTAAAAAAATCTCTCAAAATATCAAATTTTTTTATCTTGCTTTTAATTAGAGCTACAACCTTTCTAAATAAGTGTGCAAAATTTTAAACTCGTAACGGCATTAGTTAAAAAGTTATAGACACTTTTCTGATCCAAGACACAATAAAAATTACGCGCTTTGAAGTAGGTGTGCGACCTTCAGAGACGAAATTTTTGCTTTTTGATTCAAAGTATATTGGCAAGAATATAACGAAGATTCCTGGTGCTTTTATCAAGCTGCATTGGATCATGGTTCCTCCTGGTTCTCATATGAAGCATATTAAAACACCAATGAACGAATTGCATTTGGCTAAAATATTGCCAATTTACCAAAGGCTTGCTGCAACTGAACTGTTATAACGTTCTGTAAGGTGTGCCACACAAAACTATAATGTAAGCCTGCATAGTGTTATATGGAGTAAGTGCTCAAAGCAAAGTTGTGCATCACTGTAACGTGTTACGATTGCTGTTTGCGATGGTATCACAGAATTCAATGTGTATACTCTAAAAGCCACAGAAGGTTTACAGAAAGAAAACAATCTTTCATTGAGTGTGCATTCTAAACATCTTGCTATCTATAAAGACTATCGTAGAATATAGTTAAAAATTGAAAGAAGAAAGCAGTTTTTTTACTAGCTCAGAAAAAAATTAAAACTGCACGGCTACGTAGACAAAAAAATTGAACCAAAAAAAGAAAGAATTTTGAATAAATCTGGCTATTTTTAAATGTACACACTGATTAATGCTTTTTAAATTATGTTTTTAATTTGTGTAAAGTTATTATGAACTGGATACTAAAAATGTTAATATTCAAAACTGGTATATTACAGTATGTATTGATGAATTTTGAGTATGCGTCGAAAATGAAATGTTTTTAAACGTCAACTAAATTAACTTATTCTTACGGGTTATATTTTAGTTAAAAGATTTAAATTTGAGTGAAAAATGCTCTGAATTGCTTTAATTGGTATGGAAATCAACATATTAAATCTAGATCGCTTTGAGTTTTGTAAATAATTTTTTATACGGGTTTTAAAACTTTAAAAGCATTTTTCTCAGCTTTAGATTTTTTGGCACTATAAGGTATTAAAATTCTAAGGCTTTTTATGTATCAAAGAAAAAGCTTCCAAACTTTTTCCACTTATTTTTATACGTCTTTGAAATAAAACGGTGTATGAATTTACACATAAGTGTTATATGTATATATATATATATATATATATATATATATATATATTTTAATAGTTGAATAGAAAATTTTTCATTTTTCGGTGGTTTTTGTATAATTTAAATTTAAAAAAATTATATAAAATTAACTATATTTTTTATTTAAAAATAAATACGCAGTTTTGTTAAGTATATTTAAAATAAAGTTGAGAAAAAAAATTGAAGCAAAATAATAAAAATTGAAAAAAAAGTAGCATTTAAAAAAAATAAAAATGTAATAATTGAATTTTTTTTTAAATTGCTTATTTGACAAGATTTTTTTCTTCTAAAATCAACTTATTATTTACAAAACAATAGAAAAACAACAATATTTTAATTCTATTATAAAAAATGAAGAAAATTTTACAATGGTACCGCGTCCCCATGAAGTTAGACAAATATTCAAATTTTGTTTCTTGAAGATCATTTTTATTTTCCTGTCATTTTTAAACAAATGATTCAAGATAAATAGGTGCATATATTACATGGCTACGTTATAGTGATCAGTAATAAACTAATAATAATGTAAAAGTATAGCAACTTGTCAGGCTAGCTATATAACAGTCAAGTCAAATGTCTGGAAAAGGCACAGCATTTAATTAAAGACAAGAAATGAAAACCGGTACACATCTCCAAACAATCAACAGAACGATTGCACTCTCGCTTCTTAACCTTTTAAACGCCGCAATTCATTTTTTTAAGTTTTTTATTTTAATTTTTCGCTCAAATGGCTTATTTTACAGCTAGTATAACTGTTCTAGACCTTTTTTGGCTGAAAAAAAAATCCTAAGTATGATTTTGAGGATGTTCCCATTTGGGAACATTGGCGTTTGGGATGAAGTAAATAGGGACATTTTTCCGAAAGGTAATTTTTTTGCAATAGACTCAAAAGGAGGACTATGTTTGGTTTCTATTTCATACTTTTATATATTTCTCTTTGGAAGGATACATTTTTCTCTTATTGGCAGTGCTACGGGGGAAGCAAGATAAATATATCTGCTTTTTGCATGCAAGGCACTGCTTTCTAACATTCTTCTTGCACAATTTTGCAACGTCCTTGGTTGCAAGCGACGAGATAGTGTTCGTCCGTCTTTCTAAGGTGAATTGGTAGATGAGATCGTGGTCTTGGTATTGCTGAGACGACTCTTAATCCTAGTGGAGCCGCTGCTTTGGCACCATCCTATTTGCCTGAGTAAATTTCCATCCTATATAGATACCCATTAGATGAGCATATCATCCAAATTTTGTACCTAAATCTGATGGGGTTTCCGCGAATAAGCATCTTACAAGAATGATGTACTTTTTTTGCACCATTGATCTGTTAATGCTGAGTTTATCGTAAAAAACTCCAAACAGAATCACGTTTCTACACATATTATCGTATATTGGGGCAATCTTTTTTAGTTTATTACCCAGTTGAACATCCTTATTGTTGTCAACAAGAGATGAAAGTAATTTTTAAGTTGATGAAAGCGTGCTCTAGCCAGTATCTTAGGAAAGAATGTAACACATGTCTCCAGAATTACTTTAATGTAAGTTCTCTGTAGGCACCGTGTGGTAACCGCTCAAAAGAAGTAGACCTAGGAACTGAAGAATATCTTCACAGCTACCTGTTATAATCTGCCCCTTTCAGATGTATACAACGCTGTCATCTCAACTAGATGTTGGTTTTAATTCATAAGGAGTATTTTGTGGAATAACTCTAGATAATCCATTGTCTCAAGCTTGGGAAATTTTTCAGCCAGGTTTTCAAGGCTTTTTCCTGAAATATTATTATCTAATGTTGCATCCCGTTTCCATCTGGGATTGGGTTCTTGTTTTCACTTCTTTGCACTTGGAGCAGAACATTAGGGTGTGCTTCTCCTTTGATCTTCGTCCGAATCGAGAATTCGGTCATCTGAAATAGTCGAATCACCATCTTTATTGTTAATCATTTGGTCAATCTGGCCACAAACATCTTGAAAACGAACCTCATTCAAAGTTTCATCGTTGATGTGTTCTTCATCACTCAAATCAGGGTCTTCATCAGATGGGGCAATGTGTAAAGATCAGGATCGTCTACGTCCTCGAGCTCGTCATCGGATAGGCTGTTGAAAAATTCCTGCGCGGCTCGCAGGAACTTGCGATGTATCTCTGAAAGATGTAGTTGACATGGCGTGATACTTGAGAAGCACTTGAATAGTCAATTCCTATTAGGAATGGCGTAATAAGTAAAAAAAAAATTTAACTACATCGTTCAGCGTATACTATACAGTAATACTCTCTGAGATAGGTGAGAAAGAAAATCTTTGGTCAGAATGAAACCCATTGGTTGAAACAGTAACGACTACAGGTCACACCTTCGTCAAGTCTTGAAAAAGGAATGTTGTTGGAATGTGATCTTTGCAAAGGTCCTTCAAAACGCGCTCCTCTCTTTTTCTACCCGTAAATCATGTGATACATTTCAACTAACCATTTCACCTAAGGGGAATGTGGTTACAATTCTTGTAAAGTGATTAGATTGAAATAAATCATCCTAATCGCTAACATTTATAACTATAACAATGCGATTACTTTACAATAGAGTATCACGGTTTGCAGAAAAAATGGGAGTTAGGCACATGCAGAAAAAAAGTGCCAGCTGGAAGTATGAAAGAATCAGCTACCACATTTATTAAGCTACCCTAAGCAGAAGAATTGTGATAATTAAAAAAAAGGAGAGTATTGACTCAAATTTTGAGAGTTAAAAAAATCCCCTCAAACACTATACCCCAAACGCCAATGTTCCCATTTGGGAACATCAAAATTGTTGTAAGAATTACTACTTACAAATGATACTTGAAAATATTTTGTTAATTTGTCAGAGAATATATGTCCCTTGACTACCAAATCACGTCAGTAAAATTGTTTTTAAATTTAATTTAAAAACAGCAGAAATTAAAATGTGCATGACACTTTAAAGTTCACAAATTCAGTAAATTTGACCTAAATTATGTAAAAAAGCTGAATTTATTTTTTGAAAAACGGTGGCACCAAAAATAAATTCATATTATTATGTGACATTTCGGAAAGTATGAATATTCTAAACAAAAAATAAAGTTATTAAAAAAATTCACAAAAAAATGTTCCCATTTGGGAACATTGGCAGGTAAAAGGTTAATAGAAGAGATTCTAGCACTTTCAAACGGAGCACAAGTGCAGAAGAGAGCACAGACATGAGTCTTTAACAACAGCTGATAAACAGTTCGTCGTTCCGATTGGAAAACAAAAGAGAAAAAAATACTGGTGTTCTGTTACGTAACTGTTTTGTTATTAAAGGATATCACAAAAGGATCCTATGCATTTATAATCCTATGCCTTTTTTGGAAAGGGCCATATCGTTAAAATTTTAGGTTCGGAGGGCCAGGTAGCAAACTCGAAGATATTTACATGGGTAATTCTACCCATAGAGCAACAGAAAAAAATGGTTCAGCATTTTTTTTTAGGAATTGATATTTTTACGTAATATTTTTATAAACATTTTGCTGACACGTATAAAAGACACAAATAAAATATATCTACTTATTAATAAACGTATCATAGAACAGGTTCAATTTTGTATTAATGCGATGAATGTAACTGTTTTTTCTGAAACAATGTTTCATCATACAGGAGTTAGAAGTTAGTACTTCCTATCATTAAAGTTGCTTGCAAATGGTCATCTGTTAATAATGATTAGTATTGCGATTTTTCATACTCAGTATTACGAAAATATCTTTTCACATTGGAAAGTACACCCAAATACAGATATAAATCCTCGCGCATATGATTTTAATTGGCCGAATTTATCTTCCGAAAGATATTTATAGAATTATGTTAGATCCATTTCTTTAAACACAATTTTTAGCATATCATTTTGCAGTTAATTCACTTCTAATTGAAGGTCTGACAGAAGCTACTCAATTGTACAATCAAATGGATTTTGAAATATGGAAATGGCTTTTGCACTTGCATCAAGATCCGAAAAACGCTGTTGTAACTGTAGGTTAAGTTGGAGAAAATATAACCGCCGCGAATGTGTATGGGAATGGGAATTTCGCTAATATTTGAAATTACACTCTATAACAAAAAAAAATCGCCGCACCAAGAAGGAATCATCCGATTGCTTTAAAATTTCGTATGAAAAAATGCTTTGACCAAATATGCAAATGATTAAAATTTGGTGTCCAATGAATGAATAGTGCGATCTCCAGCGCATCGGAACTGCGCATCCAGCAGATGTATATAAGGAGTTGTTCTTGAACTGTTGTTAAAAAATTCTGCTGCATTGCGATTTAGGATACCTTTCAAGGACTGAAAAAATGCCTCGCCGCAGGATTCGAGCTCATTACGAGCAACTTTCAGAGTTTGAAAGAGGTCGTATCATTGGATTAAAAGAGGCAGGTTGGGCAAATCGGAGAATCGCTTGTCATGTGAGTCGAAGCGATGCGGCGATTAGAAGATGCTGGCAAGAGTGGGTGGACAGTGGCAGATTTCAGAGTCATAATGGTAGCGGTCGACGTAGGGCCACAACAGATCGCAAGGACAGAGTGTTTGTCAGATCAGCTGTCACAGCGCCTGATTCATCGCGATCAACCTTCAGTCGTGCGACCCACACACGAGTGTCCACCATGACCATTCACAGACGGCTGAAAGAGCGAAATCTACGCTCGTACAGACCGTTATGCCACCTGCCAGTCACGCCTGCACACTGTCGAGCCAGATTACAGTGGTGCTTGGCTCGATCAGGCTGGAATGATGCTGACTGGGGACGTATAGTCTTTAGCGACGAATCCCGCTTCCAACTGTGTCCTGACGATCATCGAAGACGTGTCTGGAGACGCCCAGTTCAGCGTGCCGATCCTGCTTTTACTATTGCACGCCACACGGGCCCTCAACAAAGAGTTATGGTCTGCGGTGCCATTTCCCGTGATAGCCGGACCCCTTTGGTCGTCATTAGAGGTACACTTACTGCACAGCGGTACGTTGTCGACATTCTGAGACCTGTTTTGCTACCGTTCCTTTCGCAGTACCCCGCCGACCAACCGGTATAGTAGTTTATTTTTATTTTACCCTGGGCTTATTTTTAAGCAAGACAATGCCAGACCACATACGGCACGTGTTGCTATGAACTGTCTTCAAGCTTGTCAAAAACTTTCTTGGCCAGCCAGATCACCATATCTCTCTCCAATCGAGCATGTCTGGGATATGATGGGAAGGCGACTGCATCCGGTAGGGAATGTTGATGACGTAGTCCGAGAATTGGAGCAAATTTGGCAAGAAATACCACAGGAGACCATCTGGGAGCTTTATCGGTCTTTGCCACGCCGCGTGGCAGCTTGCATCCAGGCTAGAGGCGGGTCAACACTTTATTGAGCTCGTTACTGTAACTCTGAAATAAATCATTCAATTGTTCTGAAATTTTAATCATTTTCTATTCTGTACATAATTTTCCTATCCACTAATTTAGTCTCCACCGGACAACTCCTTCTTGGTGCGTCGATTTTTTTGTTATAGAGTATATTTACAGCATGAAAAATGGTCAAACTTGTTTAGTAGGATTTCAGTTTCAAACAATCCACATTTTCATTGATATGACTTTACCATAGAATACGTTTCACATGAGGACTGTTTTCCCCTGTAATTTCAAGTTAAATTCTTTAAGATATCCCACAGTGTCTGTAGCAAATGCTAATTACCACAGTGATCCACTGTTCGATAATAGTGGTCATGGGTAGTTTTTCTCATTTAGAAAAAATTCTATTACTTCTCTGAGTTTAAAAATCTCAATAAAACTTTTCCATTGCTGAGCCATTGAACTGCTGTATAGTAGGGCAAGTCAGGATATTCGGTTTCGATCTATAATAAAAAAAATCGTCGGTGAAGTCCACGAGAGCGAATAAAGTTAACCGCTGACACAACTGGTTCAATAACATATGACAGGTTGAGGTGGTTCCCACAAAGAGCCTCCTGGTGAATAATACAATAAATGCCAGAAGTTTTTAACATTTAGCTTCTTTACAAGCCTTAAAAATTTGTTCAACTCATCCATCCTTTCATTGTTCCACATATATTTTTACCACCATCAGTTGTGACACATTTTAGCTGATTCCATTGCAAATTGTACTGTGTTAGCGTTTTCTTGACTTCCTTAAAGATATCTTTGCCGGTAGTTGTTCCATGCGAGATTATTCATAAAAGTTAATTCTCCAGTCGCCTTAAACGCAGCATTGACCCCTCGAACAAACAGCAGTAATCGGAAAGTATCAGTAATGTCTGTCGATTCATCAAGAGACAACGAAAACCACTTGAGATTTATTGTCTTGTATTTTAATTGACTCTCGATGTCCTCAACTTTTCTAACAGTTGTTCTCGCCGAAAGACTTACAGATAAAAACTAAACCATTTTCTATGGCCATATTTCTTCGGCTGCCACAAGCAAACCTAATTTAATTAATTCATCATCGTGAAGTGGTTTCCCTTTTATGACTAACAAATGAGCTATTCGAAGCCAATCGGATAACAGCCATCACGGCTTTGCCCGTGGTGGCCTCGTCATTGTCAAATGCGGCCAAATTCGAATTACGAAGAGATCCAGTAGTCGTGACGTTACAATCTCTTGCGAAAATATAAATATTCAATTGAAAAATTATTTATTAAAAGAAAATCAAACGTATAAGGTATCTGTCTGGTGTAAAATTTTCCGCAGATTTCAAATCCGTTGAAATTTTTTTTATATCTTCAACGATCCCGATTTTACAAAAAAAGAACTGAACAATGCTGGACCAAACTTTTTTTTATTTGTTTTGATTTCCTTGGCTGGAATCGTTTGAGTGCAGGAAATGGAATCTGTGATTTCTCGAACACGATCAATGTCAAATTCGTGTGGGAAAAAAATATAAAAGTTACAATTTAAAAATTATTTGTATAAAGAAAATTATGTTTTTAAGTTTCGATCTAATGTAAAGTTTTCCGCAGACTTCAAATCCTTTGAAATTTTTACTCGATCTTTAACGATCTAGGAGATAGAAAAAAGATCTATGTTACTCCAGTTGAAATTTTTTACTTGCTCTGTTCTTCGGCTGAAAGCGTTCAATCGGAAACACGGACAAAATAAATTTAGAATCTGCCATCCCTTTATGGTGTTGCTATTCTAAGGAAAATAATAATAATTAAATTCCATTAAATTCATTTAAAAATGTTCTAGATTGAATCAAGACTTTGATCAAAGAAAACAGACTGACAGAAAACGGACAACAGACAAACACTTCCTTTTATACACTGCTGACCACCGTAAATGCAACACCCTGAAGGAAGCATGCAAATAATATGAAATTTACAACATGCATTAGCGGAGGTGAGATATGCAAATGATTAGAATTTCAGCGCAGACGCACATCACGCGCGCCTGTGGCGCCACTTCAAAGCGCTATTTAAGGATTGGAGATTTCGACGATTTCAAGTACGGCAATTGTGTTTTTCTTGTGGTTTTTCAAAAAAACGATCAATTATGCCTCGTAGAAAACAGTGATCAACTTTTGATCAAGTATCCGAGTTCGACAGAGGAAGGATAGTGGCCTACCGATATTGTGGATTATCTTTCAGGGAAATCGGTAGTCGTGTTGGACGAAACCAAACAACTGTAATGCGGATATGTGATCGTTGGATACAGGAGGGTACGACGGACCGAAGTGTTCGATCAAATCCACCTCAGTGCACCACTTCACGTGATGACAGGCATATTGTGCGTATGGCAGTGACGGATCGCTCAGTCACATCACGAACCATAGCACAGCACATTCAGTCTGTAACGCATCATCCAGTGTCTGCGCGTACCATTCGACGCCGTTTACAGCAGAGTGGTCTGTTCGCAAGACGTCCATTGCTTCGTCTACCCTTGATGCAGAACCACAGACGTCTCCGCCGCCAATGGTGCGATGAAAGAAGGATATGGACGGCAGAATGGAATGAAATTGTCTTTACTGACGAGTCGCGCTTCTGTCTGCAACACCACGATGGTCGGATTCGAGTCTGGAGACACCGTGGAGAGAGGATGCTGAACAGCTGCGTTATGCACCACCACATTGGTCCTACACCGGGTATTATGGTATGCGGTGGTATTGGATATCACTTTCGCACTCCTCTAGTACGCATTGCCGGTACTTTAAACAGCCAGCGCTACATCTCCGAGGTGTTGGTTCCAGTTGTCCTTCCTTACTTTCAGGGCTTGCCCACAGCCATATTTCAACAGGATAATGCGCGACCACACGTGGTACGCATTGTCCAAGGGTTCTTCGTCAATCGCCAGATTGAATTGCTTCCCGGCCAGTTCGCTCTCCGGATATTTCGCCGATAGAAAACATGTGGTCCATGGTTGCTCAACGATTGACCCAGATTACATCCCCATCTGCCACACCAGATCAACTTTGGCAACGTGTGGAAGCTGCTTGGTCTGCTGTACCCCAAGAACACATCCAAAGTCTCTTTGAATCAATGCCGAGGCGTGTGGCAGCGGTGATCTCCAACAATGGCGGATACTCAGGCTACTGATTTTGGCAGGAACCACACTTCACAGAAGTCTATAAATTTAATCATTTGATACTTGGTCAACATGTTATCTACAAAATAAATTTTGTTGTGATATCTCTTGTCTTTCTTGGTGTTGCAATTTGGGTGGCCAGCAGTGTAATAGTAGAGATTACATAATAAACCTAATACTTTGTCATTCAATTGTATGACAAAATAATTCACACTCCATTCTGCTTTAAGATAGGTACCTACGTACGGAGCTGTTTTTTTAAAGGAAAATTTTGTGCAACACTTATGTTTTTAGTTAAAAAGGTATATAAAACTCTTAAATGAAATGCTATTTTAATGGAATTTGTTTTTATTTTAGAAATTTTGGCCATATTTGGTCAAAATTTAGTGAAATTTGACCGTTACGCCAAAGCTCCTATATCCAAATTCTAATAAATATATTCCACTTTTTCTTTCAGTAATATATTTGTTAGATATTTACCCGTGTTGTGAAGCAGAATATTTGCATTTCCTCTTAAAATTTATTGAGGTATGTCAAACTTTGTAAACACAACATGATTTTACAAAAAAATATATCACTCTTTCAAATAAATATAGGTCTATTATAATTTAACAAATACTTACCAGCTATATTTGAGTTTTAGAACATACCTAGAGGTGTATAGAACACTGTGGAAAATTTGTATTTGAATATATTAAAAAGTTTATGGAGAAATGAGATTTTTCGTAATCCGAAAAAATGAAAATAGTAGTTTTCCAGAAAATGCAAGTAAACATTTTAAAGTTCCACAAATAATTATTCACATGTTGAAACACGTTAGAAATCGATATACTTTTAAGTCAAGCCTTCCTTGATTTAATTTTTAATTAATTGTGATTTTCTTTTAGCTTTTAATATTTTTCTGGATAATTTTGCTTTAGGCTGTACTTGTCTCCTTGATTTTTTAATTCTTTCAACATCAATTTATTTGTAGTTTTTTATAATTTCTGGTTCAAGTGTTATATTAAGATAGTTAAATACAGGTATCAGCCCCATATAGACTGAGTTGAATAACAAAACTGCTATCTTAGAACCTAATAACAGTGTTTGCAGTTGAACACAATTTTCTTTCGAAATAATATTCCACAGAACATTGTTGAATGATTCATTGTTATTCTGTGTCATGCCATGTAAACACTTGCTTAATAGTTCTTGGTCAAAAATTCGGGCTAAACACTATAATAAATTCTTAATTCAATATTAAAAAAGGGAATTGTGCATTCACAATGTTATAGAGTAATGAAACAACTGTTTAGATGCATTGCTCACATTTCTATAGCTTAGTTTCTGTCTCGAAAACTTTACTTCCGGTTTATAATTTGGCCTATAATTTTGCTTCCAATTACGGTAGAAACAAAAGTAAAATAATTTTTGGAATCCTAAAAGTCTGAGCTTTATTATAAAATAATAAAAAAATTCGAAAAATTTCAAGAAAGCGGTGATTTTTGGGTAAGCACATACCTTAAAAGCACGAGATTCAAAGTCCACTTTTCTTTTTTTTAATCTGGTCTTGAGAGTGACATGGCAATGGTGGGTAATAAATAAAATAAAATAAAATGAAAAGAACAAAATATCGCAGAGCGCCATGACAGACAATACCATGTGTGTACCGCTAAAGCAAAACTGAGAGAACTGGTAATCCTTGTTAGGTTTACAACTTATCATCTAGACCAGTGCTCCCCAACCTTTTTATCGCCGCGGACCGGATCAACGTTTGATAATTTTAACGCGGCCCGCTGGGGGGGGGGGGAGACGTTGATTGTTTATATTTTAGATTGTTTTGATTTAATAATTTTAATTAATTGTATTTAAACATGCCTTCAAAATAAAATACAGTTTCACCAAAAAATGAATATAATGTGATTTAACATTTTAACTCACTAGAGCGCTAAATCAATGAGAACCCTAAGCTTGTTTCTTTGCAACGATACGGTTTCATCTGGGGGTAATAGGACACAATGACACCCAAAGTGTGTTGCTTATGTTCAGTTTATTCCGTTGTTTTGTTTTGGTTGCTGTCACTGCAGAAAACCCCGCTTCACACAGATAGGTTGTCGGAAATGGCAATAGGGATTTAAGTGCTGTGGTGGCAATCTCAGGGTATTCCGCCATGACTTTAATCCAGAACACCGGCAGAGTTATTGTCTCGGACGTAGTTTTAAGGCCGCCTTCATTTGCAATCTCCAGCAGTTGATCTTCTTCTTGGACAGACATGCTAGATTCACCTCATTTGTTGACAAATGGGTTGCGGATCCATTTGATTTTGACAAATGGGTGCGGTATTTTGTGGTTTCTCAACCACAAAATACCCACGAAGCGCTCGAATTCTTTTAAAAGCAAAGACAGGTGATCGTGCACCAACTAGGAAAATGAATATTTAGGCTCAGTCTAGCCTAAAATTCCCGCTAATGTATGAAACATGTCGAAAATGCCTCTGTTCACGCGCCGTCCCCACAACTTCAGTTTGGCCTTAAATGCAGCTACTTTGTCTATGAACTTGAAAACAGTCGTCACATTTGTCAAAATTGGAAAATAGAGACATACAGAATTCAGAAATCATAATTGAACATAACAGAGCAAATTTCAAGTTCTGATTTAACGCCTCCTAATTTGAGTGAACATTTCATAGATAAGAACCACACAAACCCGAGAGAAATACACCACAGTAAATAAAATGGAAATAATTTAATGTTCCTAGGGCGGCCCGGTACCATTTGATCCACGGACCGGTACCGGTCCGCGGCCCGGGGGTTGGGGACCACTGATCTAGACTATTGGCCGCTGTGTTACCCGCAGGCCGTATATAGTTTACCAACCCTTACACTAGAGTAACACAACGGACAACTGGTGGCTTTCCGGGATCAATTCCGAAAGGAAAGATTCAATGACAACAACTTGTAAGTTTGATAAATGGTCAGATGGCGAGGTGAACGCCTGAGCTGGCACACCAATCTCAAAACCTCCACACCACGCCAATGTAACGATATTTCAGGCCACGACATACCCTACAATAATGAGGCCCTACAATAATGGACCGGACAGTAAGATGTGATGGTATAAGAGAAAGAATACATGCTTCAAAAGGGAGATGATCCACCATGTGCTGCAATTACACTAGCAACACTTCTGGGCATATTTTCAACAAGGTTTTGATACACAGCTATGGCTATTTGTGTCCATTCCTGTTGCGAGAATGTCACCAGCTCAGCTTTGGGTGATTTCTAGAAATCTAAATTTCACTGTCTTACGTACAAATTTTTAACCCTTCGACAACACCGGTATATCAATTATATATCAATGGAAGTTAGCGCTTGGATATGGGGTAGTTACAAAAACTAATTCAAATATTTTAAAATATCAAAATGATATTATTTGTGCAATCTACCGTTGAAATTTTAATGTGAGTAAAAACAGGTTCTATTTTCAAAGTTCATCAAACTTTTATTTTATAAAAATTTGGTCCAACAAAAGTATGCTATATCTGTAGATTTCGGAGTCGTTTACAACGAAGTTTTACATCAATTAATATTTGACATAATTAAAAGGGTTTTTTGAAACACGGATTATGGATATGGGGTTTTCAAAATATTCAATTCCTAATTACCATAATTGTGTCTACTTTCTGAACTCTGGTTTACTTTTTGCCATTTATTTTATTTAATATAAATATTTAATTGAAAAATTATTTATTAAAAGAAAATCAAGCGTATCTAAATGTAAAAATTTCCGCAGATTTCAAATCCGTTACAATTTTTATTCTACCTTTAAAGAACGCTGAGATAGAAAAAAGCACTGAAGAACGCCAGTGGTAACTTTAATAATTTCTTTTGCTTTACTCGAATCCGTTTCTCAGGAAATCAAAATGAAAAAATCTCGAATCAAACGAAGGCCATTCGAATCCGTTTGATACCATTCCCATTTATTGCGAATACACGAAAGATGAAAAAAACTTGGCATGGTTCCAAAGGCTGACGTCAATAGTGAAATCACATATGGAGAAAAAGTCAATATTCATGTGGTTCTTCATTCCGGAAGAAGAAAGAACGATGAAAAAACTTATTAAATTCATTTTAAAATGTTCTAGATTGAATTTTAAAATTCGCCGCGACCCAAAAATTGCAAAAAATTCGGACTCAATGTGTGCTAAATCTCTTTACTGTAAGTGCCATAGATTCGTCACGATTTTGCGTGCAGAAAACAAACAAACGTTTCCTTTTATAACAGTAGAGATACTGTTATTTCTTGTTTGTAATTATGTTTATTTGCCAGTTTTAATAATAAAGGATTTTTTAATAACACCTTAATAAAGTTTTATTTGTTCAGATTTTCACTGAAATGCCAAGAACTATAATGGAATTTGACAGGAATTCACACATACTTAAATCCTTAAATCTTTTAACTCTAACTCTAGTAGCATGTTTACTCTGGCACAACAGAATGTGAATGTGTTATGGTTACAATGTATATAAAAGTCTGTGGCTCGCTTACAATGTGGTGCATCAAAGATCTACTGATTGCATCGCTCTTTCCTTGGTTTCTAGAGCTTAGAGTGATAAAAGAAATTTCTGGAATGCAGTTCACCAAGTCATTGCACCCATAGGTTCCAGACTCAGGCGTGTAGGCAAGATAAAGAAAGAGGGGAGAGGACATTGGGCCTGGTGAAGTAGACAATTGCCTGTCCCTTCCGCAATAACTGTTGGTCATTGCATTATCGGGCGTAGATGCGAATCGGGTATATGAGGTTCTGAGGCAAGAATAAATGTTCTAACAGAAATTAAGCTCTTGAGGGCGAGATTTAGAGAACATTCTGAATGGCGCGATAAGTAAATTCCAGACACTTGAAAGAAAAATGGTATTAAAAGACACCATAAAATATGTCGAAATTAAACACAAAAATGATAATTGTGCAATACACTTAATTTTAAGTTCTATATGGAATGGTTAACAATTTAAAAGAAACACACATTTTGATGATCCAAAGAAAGCGGTTTTATTTTACTAATTGATATTAATGTATTTTGGTTGGTCTATTTAAAGTATTGTACAAAAAATATCGTATTAGGAAAAATCTAAATAATTATAAGATTGGAATATTAGAGATTTCAACCTTTCATCTGAAATTGCATGAGAAAATAAGCAGATAATTTCCAGAAGTTCTTGGGGTTTCAAAATTGCTTAGTTAATCTCGATTGCATCTTCTAAGATGACATTAAAAACATATTAAACCGCTCTACAGTATGATTTTCTGATACTGTAGAGCGGATCCGTTCTTGAAAGAAATTGTGTGACGCTGATACGACGCTGTTCATTTTAATTATGATTTCTTTTAGAATATTTAAAGATATCAGGTTTCCAAAAGTTATTAGGTAATTAAAGACAAATTTTAAACATTTCTGCTTTACTTCTCAAGAATATTATCTACATATCGAGAATATGAGACAAACTTGTATCTATTTCGTATGCTTTAAAGTCAAAGGAATGTATTGTATAGCAAAGAATCGAATAACTAGATGATATTCCAGATTTTTCCAAGTTTTTTTTTATCTTAGTGGAACGTGTATAGTTTTTCATCGGATTTTAATAAGCAATAGCTAAAAGTATTGCAGTAAACGACGTTATTACTTTATTTACCATTTATTAATCCTTTTCGTGGTTGTCTTGGCGAGTTATCTCGTCATTATAGCAAATATAACCAGATCTTGATTTACAAGATATCTCGTCATTAAAATAAATCTGACCAAATCTTGATATCGTCAACATAAAAAATTCGACAATATCTTTATGCCACGTTACCTTGTTTTTAGCAAAATTGGAATTAGGAAATAACATTCGATGGCTGATGGTTGACGAATACTAAAATCCAATATGGTAGATAACGGGTTGACCCCTGTTCCCTGTGATATTTAAAATTAAAAAATATTGATCGGTTTTTATCATTCAAGTTCAATGGCCTCTACAATCCTTGCGCATTAAATTCGCTGTATGGATCCGAGCCATTTGAGCTGTTTGCGATTTTCCCCCTACAACACCGTGAAGTTAAAAACGCATCAGATGAAACCGATTTGATCAATAACTCAGGCATCCTGACCTTGAGTTTTTACTATGCAGAATGGTAGACGAGGAGGGCAGCTGTTACCATTGATAATTTAATATACACCACCCGATATTTCCACTCCCGACCGCCTTGATACAAAAGTTCCGCCCAAGTCAAAAAATAAAGGAAGAAAATGTCGCTTCTGTAGAGAGGGTGGGAAGCTCTTGCCAGCTGTTACTCTAGGAACTTTTCATGCTTATTGCAACAGTAAAAGTAGGAAGTTTTTGCTGCTGGTGGCAGCGGTTTTAGTATCTGTCTTTGTTCCATTTGTTCTTTTTCACTCGCGCTCCGTCTGGTAAATGTCTGTGCTGAAATTCTGAAACGAAAGCACGGAACTGGTATTGAATTTTTACCAGTTTTGCTGACTTTAATGTATGAATTCATTAAATATATTTATGCTGTTGCCTTTTCTTTTATTCCGAGCTATGGCAGAAGAAAAAGGCATAGAACTTTCTGTAATTCAATCGGTTACCGTTTGGTTCTTAGTGCGAAAATATAATCTTGCATTTGGAACAACCAACTTGTTGGATAGCATTTTGCATACGCTATAGTATTTTCATCGTATCTATGATAATTTTTAAATTGTTTCATATCGTATTAAGACTATTATTCAATAGCAGTAATCAGTCAAACGATACGTTCATGCAAACATTTTTAATTTACAGTGCAAGTTATCTTAACGTTTCAGTTAAACTGTATGAGATTATGATGAAAAAAATGATTTCAAAGAGGACATGCGAGAAGCAATTTAAGATAAATTAACAAGATGATCGTTACAAATTATCTTTTTGAACCCACCTTTTGATTATTAAATAATTATAAGTTAAGGCGAAATAACTTAAATATTAATTAAAGCGAAGTAATAAGACTTCCATATTTACACATTTTAAAAGAATTATTAAAAGTCGTTTTTTGAAGGCAAAATCATTTTTAATTAATTATATTTTTTAATTATTTATTTATTAACTATTTACATCGTTTCCGGGAGTCTTGAACTTTTACCGCTTTAGTAAAGAAAGAATATCATAATTAATTTAAATCTTTCTAGTTAACAAAGATACGATTGGATTATAACATAGGTGGTACATAAATATGCAGAAGCTTCAAAATTTCCTGTGCTTTACCTGGTAGTTGAATTCTAGCTCGTACTTTGACATTTTCGCTGTATTTTCCAGTAATATAAACCACAATAATTCATTACGTGTTCGTAAGTGTTACGTATTTTTAATTTGTTCTTCAAAGTGAAAAAAATATTGCTATTTCAACTAGGAGTGGAATTTTGCTATAATTTAGGTAAATCTACATGATTGTTGGTGGCACTAAACATTTTCAGGAAGAATGCACTTTAACGATTTAACATGCTTGAATGATTTAGGATGTTCAAAGAAGACATCAACTCGAAATGAAGATAAAATAATTGAATACTATCCTTCATGACAAAGCTTCGTCGCATCTATCAGATCTCGCTCAAAACTATCAAACTAAAAGTGTAATAGTTGTGCTTCTATGCTTTCCATGTTACCAGGTCTCACAACTTGCTACTTTTAATCTTAATCCTTTTCCTAAGATGAATACACCTGTTGAGAAATCAACATTTCTGTTATGGAGATGCTATGTTTGTTACAGCAGTTTCGAAGAAACGGGGTTGTCAATAAGGAGATCTATAAACGTTTTGAATCATTTGAATATTGGCATAAGATCATGAATACAGAAAAACAATAGTGTGCTTAAAATATGTTCAGATCACTAAACTTGTTCCAGAACTGAAACTTTTTAAATCTGCTACTTATAACTTATCTTAAGAAAGTATTAAACATCTGATATATAATGGAAACAATGAGATAAACCGATAAAGATTTTATATATTACGTTAGTGGAAAGTAAAGGAGTGAAATCAATTTTATTGAAAAATTATTTCATAGAGCACTTGTGAAAATAACCTACAAAAAGAAGACAAACAATGAATGTTAGATCAAGGACTGACATAAAAAAAAACACTGAAGTTGAAAATCAAATTAAAAAATTGGCAAATTATCAGACATAAAAAAAAAATACAAAATTACTCTTACCCATAAACAATTTAAGTTCATTAAAATAAAAGAAACTGCTCGGAGAGTAGAGTGTAGGGGTGAAAATGCGAATTCTAAAAAGTTACCTATGGGTTGTTAAATGGTTGACTGTATTCTGTATTTGAAATTTTCACACTGCACTATAGCAACATCAAATACAAAGCACTATCGCAGACATCACAAAGTTACGGGGAACCCTAGGTAATTGCTTGGCACATCAGACGAATACTGAATTTCTAGCTATTTTTTGTCGTTCAGCGTATCAAGAGCAATCAAAGATGACACATGAATACAAAATCTCACAAAGCGAGGGTGGATCCTAACATTTCTTTGGTTAGTTTTCAATCAGAACAGAAATAATTAAACAAAGAGCGAGACTTATTTTATGATAATGATGTTAACTGTTATTGTTAATTTGCGATAAAAGTTATTATTAACTGCAAGTTTTAATATTTTATTATTAGGTGGCGCAATTAAATTCAACGGTTATTATTAAGTGTTAGAAATCGACTTTAGCAGTTGATTCTAGAGATTATCTGTTTAAATAACCCATTAAACCATTTTAAAAATATTTAATTTTTTCAACTTTTTATGATTTAAAATGTTTTACTTTAAAATCTGTTGCAATAATATTTATCGGCAACTAAATATTTTCAACAACAGTTGCTAACTGTTATTTTACAATATTTATATTATTTTTAAATTGCTATCGGTATAGAAGCCCTGCTGTATTGACAATACTACTTTCAAACCTGGCGAAATTTTTAATCCATAAAGATTTTCATGATAAATGAATACAATTCACCTTGATGATTTCAAGAATAAGATGTATTCCCAATTCTGCTAGGAGTCTTTAGACAATATAATTAGCAATCCTTAAAAACCAGTTGTTCCTCAAAAAACTCTTCCGTCGTACCTCTAAGCAAGTTGTCCTGGAGGAACGTAATTCATGACCTTAAAACAATTTCAAAACCATTACCACATCCCCACGCAGAAACAGATACAAATAAAAAACATTCCACCCAACAAGAGATAGCAAAGAAAGAAGAGGAGAAGCATCAAGAAGGCAACCGTTGACATACCTGATATATGCAGAAGTTTTAAGGGGGGAAGCCCCCTCTCCCGCTTCCCATTCTACTCAATTCCGATAATCCATGGAGATGGAATATGCAAATTAGGGAGAAAATCTTCTCTCACTCACTTTGAGGTTTCCGACTGGTTGAAATCCGCGACCTCAAGGGACAGAGGGGCGGAGGAGAATGAAATCGAATTTTTTTCTCTCCTCCCTTAGTTTCGGATTTTCATTTGCTGTTTGGTACTTCGTTGCAGGTTAGAAATCAATGGTACGACCTGGAGGACATCTTGGTTTTGACGAAGCTTCGAGGGGTAATGAAGACGTTCGTTTTTGAGTGTGGTTCTAGTTTTGAATTGACTTAAGTGGGAATTGTTAAGAGAAACGAAACAGGCATCTTTGATAAGTAGTTATATCCATTCTGATAAAACAATGTCACGAAGGAAAGATATCAAGAAACTATGCGTAGATAAATCGTATGTAAAAGAACTAAATATGGCATAAGGTCCTCTTGAAATGGTATTGTTGTTGTTGTTGTTGTTTCTTATGCCTACACTGGCAGACCAGAGGAGTGCCAGGCCCGTCGAAGACGGCAAGAGGCGAGGGGGGTGCGCCTTCCATGTTATTGAGCCCCATTGGGAGGAAGTCCGACTTTGCTCGATATACATGACACATCCGTTTTACAGGAAGGTCCCTTTCATACATCCATTCACTCACACATATCGTAATTTAGATTCCAATCAGAGGCCGATAACCCCCTGATCAGGTACCCCCAGAGGTATTGATTTGGTATGGGAACATGGGGGACATTGTGACCACGACCTATTTAACGTGCCCCAGTCACCATTAGTGAACACGACGGTCTTTAGCCAGGTCGAAGCGCCGATCTCGAAATCATCAGAATTGTAGGCTCCGCCGAGGACAGAACCCACAACCCTTCTGATGCGAGCCCGACGCTCTACTGACTGAGCTACCGCGGCAAATGGTATTGTACTCCATGTAAATGGATGCGATTGTACAGTCCAGTCACATTAATGTGACCACCTGTCAAAAGCCAGAATAACCACCTTTGGCAGAGCGGAACGCTGCGAGACGCGCAGGAAGAGAGTCAATTAGGTTTCTGAAGGTGTTCACTGGGATGTTGAGCCATGCCGACTCCAGTGCCATGGCCAGCTGGGCTAGATTACATCCCTCCTCCAGCCTGGATCCTTCCGGCAATTGTTGCAGGGTGTTTGCTTTCAGACGTTTCACGCCGTATACGCCAACGTCCATCCGTCCGATGGATCACAAAACGTGATTCATCGGAAAAAGCCACCTGTCGCCACTCTGTGGACGACCAGTTGCGGTACTGGCGTGCAAATTCCAGTCTTCGTCGCCGATGAACAGAAGTAAGCATAGGTGCATTAACCAGGCGTCTGCTGCGGAGGCCCATGCTGAACCGTTGTTGAGGATACACTCTTGGTAGCCCTTTGGTTCATCTGGGCGGTCAGTTGCTCAAAAGTTGCACGTCTATTCGCCCGAACGCATCTCCGTAGCCTTCGTTCGCCTCTGTCATCTATAGCCCGTGGTACACCACATGTGCCACGCCGCTGATTTTGGATAGTGCCATTTTGCCATGCACGGTATACTTTTACCAAGGCGGCACGCGAACAGTTCACAAAATTAGCCGCTTCCGAAATGCTTCCACACTTGGCCCGAAAGCCAATAATCATGCCCTTTTGGACGTCGGATAAATCGCTACTTTTCTGCATTACGCCAACGATTGAAATGCTTTCCGATGCCCTAGGACATCCTTTATATCCACTGCTCTGCAATGTGCTGCCACCTGCCTTTTGTGATTGGTTATTTCACGTTGACGTCGAAAGTAGATGGTGGCCACATTAATGTGACTGGACTGTGTATTTTTCGTGTGTAAGAGTAATAAAAGGATTTGCATAAAACAGGGGCTGCTTTCAAGGTATTCATCTGTATATAATATAAATATGCATTCGAAACTGCATAAAAAGATTGACATACGCTTCTCTATTTTAAATTTTGGTAACTAATTATTTTATAATGTGGTTACTAAATCTCTTGGTGAAGGTGAAACCTCTAATAATAGATCATTTCCTCTAGTCGCACAACAGACAATTTCTGTCCATTAATCCTCCAATTGCTTTCGACGAGTTATCTCGTCCGTCAAAATTTGACCAATTTTCCTACTGACGAGACATCTTGTCATCAAGGTATTGCCGATTTTTTCATGATGACGAAATCAAGATCTGTCCGTTTTTTTTTCTAATGACGAAATATCTCGTCTATCAATAACTGGTCAGGTTTGCTAATGACAAGATACCTCGTCTGTCAAGATCTGGTCGACATCGAGGGTAACCAGTAGAGAAATTAAGGAACTGCCCCGCATTGATATCAATACGATCCAAATATGGAAAGATGTTGCTGAGGTTGAAGAACATGAACAAGTTGGAAAGTTCTTAATTCCTCTCACAAAAGTCATTACTGATGTGTCCACTTCTAAGTCTTGCTAGAGCCGTCTGGTGCAGTGTAGACTTGTAATTGTTTTTACCATGAATGCTATTTTAGTAAAGTCAATAATATATAAACTTTATATATTATTATATAAACTTTAAAAAATGTAAATAATGATACTAGAAACAATTATAAAAATTACTATGCACCGATTTCGGTGGAACAGAATGTCCATAATTGTAAGGATCAAACTAAGTAATACGAATAAAATGAATAATCCCCCTCTCCCCAATTACTATTTTTGAATGTTAACTAAGTCAGGCTAGATTCATGCTAGCAGTCTGGTGACTGACAATTAATCAAACTCAGAATTTTGACAGTACAAACAAGATCACAACAGTCGCGTTCCGCAATGGGACATCTATTGCTCAATTTTACGGGACTATTTGAAGGGTGAAATGGTAGGTGAAAACCTAATGGTTTCAATTGTACTACTTTGAATATAAAGAATTGATAAACTAAAACGACTAAATACTGCATTAGGGATCACATCCATATTTTAGTTATTTTGTTACTAAAACTATGGCTTGTTTTAATATTATATTTTAAGTCAAAATTTGTTATTCAAGATAACAAATTTTTGTAATTCTTGAATTTATTTTAAAGATATTAGGAGTTTTGCATTTTATAAAAATACACTTCTTACTTTTACATAACAAAACAAACCTGAAAATTTAATTTCTATTTTAAAGAATTACATGACATAAAACAGATAAAAAAGTAATCAGAAAACTATTATTTTATCTTTTTGATATTATGTCTTCTAAATAGGTTCGATTTTCTTTAAATGGCCGAATGTCTGTTATTCCAACAGATATAAATTCATGCATGAATGAAAATTGTGGTTGATATCAAATTTCGTCCTATATTATTCACCACAACTTAAAATGTTTATAGTGTCCTCTACTGGATGGTCCGAATCGACTGCACAGTAATCAGACCAATTGATTACTAGTTGGAAACCACTCGAAAAGTGTTGTCCATTTTTCGATTGAACCATACGAATGTATTCGCCTCGAAAGCTTCGGGACGATCCTTTGGATCATTCAAAAACATCAACTTTCCTTTTGGCATCTCTGGGTTTTCTAGAACCTAAGAGTAAATCGAGATAAAGAAAAAGA
Organism: Metellina segmentata; assembly: GCA_947359465.1. Lineage (NCBI taxonomy): Eukaryota > Metazoa > Arthropoda > Arachnida > Araneae > Tetragnathidae > Metellina > Metellina segmentata. The sequence goes on along the minus strand of OX375873.1, from coordinate 90,844,896 downwards.
ACAAGATGGAAAAGAGAAACGAATGCATCTATTAAACAATGTTCATATCTATCAGCTCATGTAGTTTCGTTTATTTTGTAGTTAGCTTTTAACTGAATGCCTCATATTCTCACTCTGGATGACATCATAAGATACAATTGTATCACAAAAAGTTAATGTTAAGATATTATTAACTTCTGGAAACAACAATATTCAATCACTATATATGTTCTAAAGAATCATGTTTTTCCATACGGGTTGATAACAAAATATAAATAATTAGTTAATTTCAAAAGTAGGGCCTTTGTTGCTTTAAACATTTGCACGTAACACAATATCATACAATTAAAATCTCTCCATAAAATAATTTACATTACCTTTCACAATTGGTACAAAAGAAGATACTGTTGTATTTTGAACATCCCAGAAATACTGTTTGTAAATTGAATATCAACGAAAGGTTTTTTATTGCTAAAGAGTACTTGTGAAAAAATGACGAAGAACACATTAAACAATTCTTTTTGCACATAACTGAAAATATTCCTTCTCATTTTATGAGTTGTGCTCCTTGTGCATTTTAAATTCCAAAAAGTTTGAGCAAAAAATATTTACAAACAGAAAAAAAAAAAGATGAATATGTAGATGGAAAAGAAATGTTCTTTTTTATTTCCTTTCTCATCTTTCTTTTCTTCTATTTCCCGTGCATGCGCCTATATTACAAACTTTGTCACTCCAATGATTCTTCGATCCATTTTGTAACGCGTTCATGGTAATCCCGAAGAAAATTGTTCCTGCTCTGAAGTAACTTTTTTTCTTACGTAGGAAAAATGGAAATGGAAATGTTATAGTTCGAAAGGAAACTCGATTTGTTTCTTGAATTGGTTATTACGAAAACAAAGCGAGGAATTTTTTGTGAACTCATTTTTAGGTGGGAAAAAAGTTTTAAAATACGAATTTAAAGGAAAACACTAAGAGAAATATTATGCTGGTTTGTATTATGCTCTGGATAATGGAGGAAATTTAAATTTGTGAATTATTGGGAAACAATATGCATTCATTTTTGGTTACAAACATTACTTATGGCTATCTTAAAACACATCTCAAAAGTATTTAAAATAATTTATCTTAGAGTTAAGAAAGTTTTTTCACTCACATGGTAATGGTTCTGAGAGTTCTGGGGAGGAGTGATAAAAACTAAACCTTCTACGAGTTTCACATGCATAATTCCACCTTGCAACCTATAATCTTCCCTGCATTCCTTCTAACCAATCTCAGCCTTCTTGACCAATAGTCTTTACAAATGATTTTATTCTAAGGAAAGGATCAATAGAATCTCTTTCTTTCCAGAGGATTATAATCTGAGGAAAACACCAAAATAATATTTCCAAAGGATTCTAATCTATAACACGCAACGCCCAGAAGGGGTTTATATAATCCTTACAAGGGATTATATTCTAAGGAAATAACCAATATAATTGTTCCAAAGGATTGTATTCCAAGTACCAGTAGAATCTTTCAAAGGATTTCTGTTCTAATGAAATGATAAATAGAATCTCTCCTGAGAATTATAATCTAAGTAAATGATCAATGAAAACTCTTTCCAAAAGATTCTATTGGTACTTGTAAATCTCGCGGTGCTCATAGAATAAATGAAAAATAAATAATTAACTTATTTCCGATTGAAAACTTTTGTGGAATTATTCTTAAAATCATAAAAAAATCTTCACTTAATTCACCAGTCATTGTTTTAAGTTTAGATAGCATGAACACATTTATACAAAGGGTCATATAATAACCTAATCACAAAATGTACATATTTTAACTAACAGCTGCTTTGTATATAAATAAATATACTAACGAGACACGAATTGAGAACTCCTTTAACGTGCGTTGTAACATTTTATCGTATTCATATATCATAGTCTAAAAATAAAGCAATAGTTTTTTAGAAATTCATTTTAGTGACACATTAATTGGAAAATTATGGATTATAATTAATGCTCTCTGTATTGCCAGAGATATCTTTAGAAAATAATCTGAAAGATTCCATTTTCGCAAAACGCATAACTATCAGTGCCTTAATCACATACGATAGTCAAATACTATAGATAATTCACAAAAATGAAATTTACTTTTGCAGTTTTAAGTACAACTCATATTACAATTTATAAGAGGTATTGGTAGAACAAATAATTGAGAATGGTAATCGCATAAATGTCCGAGTATTCTATGTTTACAACTCTTAACATCAGTCCTTCGCCTTTAATATGAACTTCTTATGACAAATGATTGAGCTGTGAAAATAAATTCTCTCATCCTATGATTCCATCAATTTTGTTCATAAAAGGCTATAAAGGTTAAGATTAAGAATGAACTAAAATTGCAATTCGCATGTGTAAAGAAATACAACAGCCTTTAACTCTATTATGTATGTATTTGTCACAGTAGCAAACCTATGAACTTTATAAGACACATAATAAATAGGTTTTGCCCTTCAGAGGTAGAAAAAGTTTTGAAAAATATTTAAAGCGAGAAAGCAAGAGAGAGTTAAAAATAGAATGGCAAGAGAGATAAAAACGAGCTAACGTTGACAAAAGACAAGAGAGGTGTTAATGCCCTCAGGATGGAAAGAAATCGAATCATAATTATTTTTTAACCATTTTTTTCCCGCGGCAACACTGTTTTCGACCGAGAAAAGAATATTCATTTGTTCCGGATGTAGATACGTTCTGCCAATAGATGGCGCTATTGTAAATACGGTCATTAAGATAAGGAAATCCAGGCAAATTTGAAAAGCCTTTTTACTTGTAAAGTAGAAAAGTTTCGAGTAACTTTCTGTTTCCTGTCTTATCTAAACTGAATAGAATAAAAAGGGAGAAAATATTTCCCTTTTTCCCAGTTTAAACTTTCAGGAACACGGAAGTAGGGTTAGTTTTCCTGCCTATACGAGCAACAAGAATAAGAGATAAAAAAGCATTCGTTTTGCATGGCTGAACAGTTACTTCAACACATTATTTATAAATGTTTTATTGAAATAAAAGAGAAAAGGGGGCCTAGAATGGATGAAAATTTACGCGATGTTTAGGCATAGATATATATATATATATTCAAGGCACACAGTCCTTTAAAAAGTTTATGGTAAAATTTGGTATTTTATTCACGTGCCTCACAATTTGCATCTTTTTTATAAAACTTCATGCATAGCAACAAAGTGGTAGCGAAATTTGCGACCAATTGACCTTATTCCACTAATTGACATACGACGGAATTTACTTGTTTTTCCTCATTTGGTTAGGAATTCATTACTATATAATTCGTTACTATTAATTTTGTGTTATAGGTATAGGTATTTAATAAACGTCAAATTGGAGCAATACAGCGGGCTATTGGCGACGGTCCGTGATGAACCACGGAATTGATGGATCCTCATCTTTTTGGAATGTCTTGTAATACTAAAATAAGAATGTAACTCCAAGTCCAACAATATCTCTCTATATTAAAAAAAAGTTACCGCCGCCGCCGCCGCCGCCGCCGAAGAATTGAAATTTTTGTTGTTTAGCTCCATTCTTAGACGGTTTCCCGAGAAAGTACTGATCGGAAAAATATGAAATTAACATGCTTTGTTCTTCATCGTATTCCCTGGATAATTATTAAGATTTTTTTCCGATGCGGCTATTAGTTTAGGTTTTATTAAGTGTTAAAGTTGAAGAAGTGAAATTTCTTCCGCGAGTGAGCAAAACACATTCAAAATTTCAGTCTTCAGTCGTGAGTTTTTTTTTAAGAGTACCTCTCAACGTAAATTTTTGCAGCTCGTCGAGTTTTTTTGGAAATTTAAATTTGGTTCTTGATAATATTTTTTTGAAATTCAGGAAAAATCGGGACATTTTTGTTACTTTTTTTTTAAACTGCCATATCTATATCTCATTACTATTAGTTTTTAATTTTTAAAATATAGCAGTATACCTCAGAATATACTCTTTCTTACCGTACTATTATTTTTGAAATCGGTTAATAATTAAATTGGATGCGATCAAAAGTTCGTCATACAAAATTCGGAATCTTTGGATATTTTCGCTACTTATTGTTAAAACCGTTTTGTCTACGGCAAAAGCCATTATTTTTTAAATTTGAAAACATCACTGAATACATTACATTACACTCTTTCTTATGGTGCAGTTATTTTTCAAATTGGTTAATAAATAAAATCGATGCAATTAAAAGTTGGTCATACAATTTTCGGAACTTTCAGATCGTAACTTCCGATACAAAACTAAAATGGTCATATCTGTATAGTATTACTGTTAGTTTTTAATTTTAAAAATATTGCAGTATACCTCAGAATATACTCTTTCTTACGGTACAATTATTTTTAAAATTGGTTCATAAATAAATTCGATGCAATCAAAAGTTGGTTGACACAAATTTCGTATTTTTCAGTTCGCATAGCTGCTTCCGAAAGCAGTAGTGGGTTACACTTTTGACTATCGGGTTTGCCAGATATCAAATTTATCGTAGCAACAATTGCCATAAAAACGATTTCTTTTTATTTGGCGAGGAAAAAGGCTCGCTTTTTCCCCTCTGTTCTCAAGACAGTTTACCGACAAAGTACAGAGTAAAGTTTGGATATTAACAATGTTTACTTAAAGTTGTTCAGGGAACAAGACGCAGAAGATTTTTTACTGATACGGCTATTAGTTTAGGGTGCATTAAGTGTTAAAGCAAAAAAAAGTTAAATCACTTGCGAAAGAAGTATTGGTTTGAGTAAGCAAACCAAACGGATTGCGTAGCAATCCCCGGTGTCGGCGAGCGTAAGCGAGACGCAGCGAAGCCCTCGCTGTGACGTCATGAACCGGAAAGTGAAATCAGCATAATACGAATTATTCAGATAGTTTCACTCTGTGACAGGAGTGTTGGTTTGCGAAGCAAACCAAATGGGATTGCGCAGCAATCCCCGGGGGTTGGCGAGCGTAAGCGAGCAGGGGGCGGAGCCCCCTAGTGTTTAATAATTATAAAGATACATCGCAACGGACGAGCATAAGAACGATTCAAACAGCGTAAAGACACAGAGGAAACTGACTCACTGCGTATCATAAAAGATTGCATCAGACAAATCAATAGATATTTACTACTCATTGATGTAAACACTCGAAGGAAATATACAACATTTTGATATAACATTAGCAAACGTTTTGTTTAAGGGGGTCTAGGACACAAAAATCATCAAATTTTCGATTAAAAAAAATTATTTTAAGAAATTCTCTGTGTTTTTCTTCTTAAAATGAAGTCTAAATCATGTTTCTAACTTAATTAGAACTAGAGATATAATAACTTTTGTGGTGCGTTGTTTTGAAAATCTAACACTCTTGACAGTTGTTGTCATGGCAACAACATTTGTCTTTAAAACTTTAAATGCGTTTTTCTCCATGATACATTTTTTCAAGATTTCCTGCATTCAAATTGTTATAAGTCGAAAACCGATAAAGTTTAAGGGTAGAAATTTGGAATATATCTTTTTCAAACAATATACTTTAATTGTGATTAAGCAAATTTGAAACAAATATTTAATTTTAAAAATATGACTTAAAAAAATACCTTAAAATTTTCAAAAATTTTCATTCAAATATTTTTTATTAAATTAATATTTTTTAAATTGCTGAATCAAAATTAAAGTTTATAAATTTCTGAATAATTTACTGCAAGAATTTTGAAAATTGATCAAGAATATTTTGAATTTTAGCAATTTAAAATAGCCACTCTTTTTTTTTTTCAAAATTTTTTAATTTAAAATAAAAAAAAAACTTTTGGAAAAATTTTGTGGTGTGATTTTTCTTATTAGTTAGATAAGTAATCAGTACAAAAAAAATTCTAAATTAATTAATAAAAAAAAATTTGTCAATGTGTCCCGGACCCCTTTAATGGAGGTTGTTTTGGGGTTTAATGGCGAAAGAGCCATATTTGACCATGCTGCGTCAAGTGCAAGACATAAAATAACAAGAAATATATATACGCACAAGTAGTAATGCACCTGACAGGAATCGAACCTGCGCTGCCTACAACTCGAAGCTTGTTAGCGCAGTGGAAATACCCACGGAACCACGTCGACTCCTCTTTAAAGTAAAAAAAATGATATTTCATCACTGCTGTTGCTGAAGAAATCAGTCAAAGATATGTGAAAGTTAACGCTTGTTTCGGCACTTCTCCTATTAAAATTCCAACTTGACATATCATCGGATTGCAGCAGAAAGTTGGTTTACAGCAGAAATAAAACAAATTTTACAGCACAACGATTAAAGGCCAAATATAAGTTTTTAGGTTAAAAAAAATGGTGTTATATTTTCTTTAAAACTGATACAACATAATAATTTATTTCTCATCAACACGAAAACAATCATTTTGTGACAGAAAATGCCTTTCCTAAACATGTCAATTAATGAGTTTCTGTTCTAAGCTGACGATATGAGAGTTGATTGGTCAAAGAGCCAATTACATAAAACACCAAACGTTCCCAAAACGGCGATAAAAAACGTCCTAAGATAATCCCGGTATGCGTCATGAGAGTGCATTCGGGAAACAGACGTAAAATCTTTAATTTAAATCTGGTTAGTTTGTTTACACTGAAAATCCCTCTAATCTAAACAGGCGTAAAAATTATTTCAGGTTGAATTTTGGCATGAACGAAACATTTTCCATGCAATATTTAACAGATTTACTTAAAATTCAAAGTGTTTCGAATTTAAATATGCATTGAAGCCGTAATGAAGAGATTCCATTAAAAATTCAGGGGCAAATTTTACAGCTTATCGATAATTTCGTAAACAAGTCTCACTTTAGTTTTAAATGTTAACATATTTTGATATCATACATGTCTTCAAAATAAATACCTTACGTAATATTCAGATTCCTTAAACGTTGATTTGTGTGAACATCCTTTGAATAGTTCATTAATTAAATGTAACAAATCCTTTGTGATTTTTGGTTCACTTTTTTACTAGCATTCTCAGGTCTCCTATTTGTGAGATCTTAGCATTATGTCTGATATATCGATAGATTATCATTGTTTATAGCAATGATTATATTTTGTTTTTTCACAAATTCGTATTTACAACCGAAAAATATATTAAAAATAAATTAATTCGTTGAAAAAGTCAAATATTGAAAAAGAACTGTCGAAATAGTTATTCAACTAGAGCTATTTATGCAACTATTTTTCTTCGAAAAAGAAGTGCATTTAGTTTAAATTAATTTTGATTATTACGAAGTTAATTTAAATCAACTTGCATAAAATTACAACATATTTTTAGTATTTGAATTAATAAATATGCCACTTTTTGTTTCACAGCAATGAAAGTATTTCTTTGTTATTCTTAAGAATTTATATAATTTGTAAAATGTAACTTACAAACTATAACTTATTAAGCAAACAATCTCCAATATACTACATGACTATTAAAAATTCGTATAGTACTTAATTTGATTATTATTAATTTTATCACTATTCTGTATTATCACTAGGTTAAAACAGTCGTTATATTACCATTAAATTAGTGGATCACAAGACGGGATGTTAATAAGTATAACCAGGTAACACCTTCTTTGAATCCTATGAACGTATTTGATTCCGTTAAAAATCCAATAAATCTTGCCGATTCATAAAAATTTTATTAAGAATAGAAATATACTGAAACCTGGACTTAAAAATAGCCACTATATACCAGATTAGGCTTGGTTAATACCTCTACGGTTCTTTTCTTTTACACAAAGTATAACCAGGAGAACAATTCAGGATTGATCCCAGACCTTCGCCAATAGCTTGCTGTGTTGCTCCAGTGAGACATAAATTCAACCACAGACCTATTTAATTAGCCGTTGACGTTCCCGCGTACGTCCTTCTTCTCTGGGTGTTTTTCTCTCTTATCTGTCAGTAAAACTTTCATTACGTGTTTCTAATAATAGGTATTGTATGCCTTATATCCGGCACAGTAGGACCAAACATGGCACTTGTGGCCTAAGACCATAAAACCAACCCATAGAAAACCTAGCATAAATCAGGATTCGAACCCTTAACTTATTAAATTCAGGGCCTTTGAGTTAATCACACGGCTATCAGGTCTACACATATTGGTAAAATGAAAATTGAACAACAGATCGAAATTGTAATGAACTGTTATAATTATTCGTACGAGGTATATGAAATGTGTTTCCGCTAATTAGCAAATCAAGTTAATATTAAACAGTTAAAAAGTTAGGTAATAATAATGGTAAATTTTAGTTAACGTCGTACTAAAGCAACACAACTGGCTATTGACGACGGTCCGGGATCAGTCCCTTAAGGGAAAGATCCGAGGACAACAACTCGTAATTTTGAACCATGGTCAGATGACGAAGCAACACCTGAACTGGCACCCCACTCTCCAAACTTCCACACCAACCCAACGTGAGGACTTTCGGCCAAGCGAGATTTAAGGTGCACCAGCCGCCTCTACACCATACGCTTACAAATATCCATGCCCGGACCCGGATTCGAACCAGGAACCTTCCGATCTAGAGGCAAACACCTTAACCACTATACCGGTTGGTCGGCGTTAAAAAGTTAGATACAATTTTTTTTGCTTTACGAGTGCATCATTAAGATAAATGATGCCTTTATACTTTAAACTTAATACGCTATGGAAGTGTCGAATATGCATATCTGTATTTTTTGTCATTGCATTTTAATGCATTGCATAAATCAACAATTAGTGATATTTCATATTCAAATAACTACATAAATTTAGTTATTTTCTGTAAGAAACATTTTTATAATTTTCACAAAAGGTTTGAAAGAAATATTGTAATCTGTCTACGAGCAAATGTAAAAAGTTCACATTTAATAAATCCCTAATATATCCCTCTATTGCTCTGTAAAAATGATATTGTTAAAATTGTATGATTAGTATGTGGTAGCTAAAACACAAAAGTCACTGATGAAGATATATAAAACGTAGCAAAACGTTCATCGCAGAAATAAAAAGCATTATAAAACTTCTTTATTTTGTGTTCACATTATAACGATATTAACAATAATGTACTTCGACACTTCCATAAACTCATAAAATCTTTGTAAAAGACGTATATATAGTCAATTCGAAAAAAATTTATTTTGTTAATCAGCAATTAGGAATAAACGTTGATGAAACATAATTTTTCAGAAAATGTTGGATTCGATATTACGCATTCTCATTACATGCATCTAAATTTTATTTAAATTTTGTGCTAACTGCGCTAAAAATAAAACTTTCCGTTCTTTTTAGAATAGAGTAAACATAGGAGTTGGATTTTATTTTCAAAGCGTTGCTATGCAAATATTTGTACTAGAGCAAGTACATTAAAATACTATTACTTGTAATACCGAATTTTTTCAAAATAAGGACAAAACAAGTTATTTCGCACACGGAGGAAATAAAGGAAGAAGTTTTTGAGCCGGTAGTTATTTTTCACTTTCTTTCAACCCTACAGATTTCTCGTCAATTCTATTCCAGTTTAAACTCGGGCGTCATTCCTGATTTATTTATCCTCATTTTTCAACGTCTGTTTTACGCTTATCTGCTCTGCAACGCGCAATTCTGAATTTTGTTTTGCTTTCCATTGAAACTCTGAACTTTTTTCTTTCCGATTCCGAAAAGTTTAGTTCAAATTTCAGTCCAGAAAATGCGAGACCTCTTTTGTTTCGACCCTTTGTTTACCCTGGGGAACATTTATTCACCTGCTGGCTTGCACTGGTTTCGAAAACGTTATCGGCTCTGTTTTCATTTTAAGCAGCTGCTGAAGAACGGATTTCTCAAAATGAATCCAGGCAAATATAAAAAAAGTGGCATACACACATAGAACACATAACTTTTAAATTCACTCGGATACTTCAGTTCTTACTTTTTATTCTATTCCAAGAAAAGTTTGCTTTTTTGTTGCCGAAGTTTCCTTAAAAGCCATATATGGAAGAAACCAGTAAACGATTGTTCTTTAACTTTTTGCATAGAGAAGTGGTGATGGAACGAGATTTAACACGTAGGGTTTTGAGTTGGACCTTTATGCTCAAAAATTGATCTCCACATTGATATAGTCATCTATTACAATTACAATAATTCCCCGACTTAGGCGGTCTCGGAGTAACGCGGTTCTTGATTGTTTCATTTGGCAGCACTTCTGCCCACTATCTTCAGTTTTCTTCTTGCTGTGATACGCATAAAACGCGTTTCACGCTAAATCCATGTGCACTTTTACGATTCTACAAGTGATGCAAGCTGTAAATCGACTTACGCAATTTCGACTTTAGCGTGTTTCGTTTGGTTCCGCTTATCGCGTAACTTCGGAGTATTATTGTAATGAAAAAGAAAGAAACAGCCAAGACATAAGGAATCCTCTTAGATTTAAGAACGAAGGCATGAATCAAAATTAGAAGGATTTTCAAATAAACCTGATGGAATGAGAAGGTTTTACTTCCAATACCTAATTACTCAGGCATGACATATATTAGGGTTACCTTAAAATATAGTTTATCAATTTTCAGCAACGTCTAGCGTTAGTTTAATCGTTGACCAATCAATTGTAATTTTTATATACGGAATGTATTCTTTGGAATTTTTATAAGCGAAGTGCTGAAATCTTATTCGTAAAACTAGCCAAGAGACGCCACATTATGAAGGTATAAGCAGAAAACCCCATCCACTGCAAAAAAACTATCAACCCCCCACCTACATTGAACTTCACAGATAAATTCAAATACAAATCATCTAGAAAACGAGAAAATAAAAATAAATTAACATTCAGACAATCGCCAATACATTTGTACCACGATCGCGCCAAGAAAGAATTTAGACAAAGGTCAGTACATCAGTTGTACCTCGAAAGTTATAAGAATCGCGCCAAGAAAGAATCTCGCTTGTTATATCTATAGTGGTAGTCAAAAGGTTAATATCTGCAGCTCTTGCTTATAAATGTTTTTAAAATATTCACTGTTTTCATGAAAAATCACAAAAAAAAAAATATATGCTCATTCTCTGAGAAATAATTTAAACAGAACGAAATATTTTAAAGTCACGTTTTACCAATGAAAAGAAACGAGGGCCTGAACCTTAGTATAACACTCTACCCAGTCGAAGAATTATATTAAAATTCTTTCTTTCCTAGAATACTAATGAATCTAAGCGCGTGGTAGCACTATTTTTTTTAAATAGTAAAGAACTAATCAACCCATTTTTTTTTTCTGTCGAAAAAGCTCCTTACATTTTTCTAGGGTATCCTGATATAAAAGAGACCCACGGTAAGGGACAAAGGAAAAACAAAAATAAAAATGCCTCCTTTGTGAGCCAAGGAAAACTAATTTATTACAAAATGATAATAAAAGAATTAAAAATACCTAATTCACTAGGCAGGATGTAAATACATTAAAAAAATGCACACACACAGCGTATTACTAAATGCGAAAAAAAATATCTTAAGAGGCGATAAAGGAGAAAGAATAGCAGCCCTTTTATACAGACCTCTTAGAATTTTCATTCACACTTTCGGAAAGTACTAATTAAAAAAAGAAAATAATATATATTTTCTCCCCGGATTTTTTTTCCATCGTTTGTTCACTCTGTTGCCAGTTTTCCTGATTAATATTTTCATCCTCTTAGAGTATTTCCTTCGGTGGCTCTGAATAGCGTGTTTTTTGTCTAATGACTCATTAATACACTTTTGAAACCGTGTAGTATGAGATTTTAGTTATCGCATCACACGGCCGGTGGTAAAGAGGATTGGTTCATGATTTGAGAATCTAATTTCTTACTTCCTTTTTTGAGAGATCGATACAATAAAAAGAAAAAACTACCAATGCAAATCGGAAGGGGTTCTTAAAATTTAATATTTTTTTGTCCATGTGGGAAAACGTTTGCAAAATTAAGTACACAATAATATTGGCTTCATTTCCTATTTGCCTCATAAAAGAGAGAATTTATTTATTTTCATTCACTGATTGATGCACGTGTTTAGAAATTTCGTTCCTACTGTATATAAAAATTAGTATATGATAATATACATGTTGATTAAACAAAGTAAGGTTCATAGAATATATAAACCTAGTGGTAATAAGTAACAATTCGTCAATTTCTTTGACTCCTTTTTTGTTGTACGTGTGTTCTCTATGTTTCTGTGTGCATTCATCAATACCTACTTCTGCTCCCCCCCCCCTATATCTGTATATAAACCACATCTATATCTTAAAACTTTTTCAGGGAAATTAGCCTAAATCGTTAGAAATTCCAAAGTAACTTTAAAAGATTTTTAGAGTTTTAAACTCTGAACGTTTCTTTTCGATCGTAAAGATTAATCGAGGATATAGACATTTGTATTTAGATTCTTTTCCAAATGTTTCATTAGGATGTTTTCTACAACTGAATTACATAAGCCTTCAATGTCTGTATCCTGTCTTCATAAGAATTTGTAAAACATAAATGTTATGGATTAATAATTTTGATGAAATAAATTTTCAAACTCAATGAAAATCTTAGGTGAGATTTCTGCGAAGGTAGTCGGTAATGGTTTTGAATGAGTCTATTAGCTAAATTAGGGGAATGATGCTAACGTAAGCAAGGCACTTCTATAGCTGGCTTCTACAGCACATATTCTGCTTAGAAGTATATCGTTCGGTGCTGAAATTGATAGCGATGATAACGAGTTGGCAAAGTGAGAAATGTCCATACCGACCAATATTCATACTCTTACATCAAGCGGCCTTCTCTCTCTTAACGCGCCTGTTCATCTATTGAAAAATCGACTGACACAAGATGACTGCTGTCTCTTTGAAGCCGTAACTATAGGAGAAATCTATATAACACATTTCTCAAATTATGGAGTTAAGTACATACATCAAAAACACTATTTCCCATTACGTAAAGAGAGCTTGATAAAAAAAAGCCACATTTTTAAAGGATTCTTGAAATGACATGAACTTAAATAGTGTATATAGAATAAATAAACTAGAATCAATATATCTTCAGATCACATATCAATAATTGATTACATTCTAAGATTCCCGACCATCGAATTGATGTGTATTGCCTTCACTGGAATTTTCTTTACTTTTGAATATCTTCTGTGGAAATCTTTACTACCATTCGTAAGGGGAAATTCGACAGAAATTCATTTGAGGAAACACGAACTGTACAATTCACATTCAGTACTCTTTAGCGTATAAAACTTTTTAGCCTATTCCATCAGAAGACCACAAGGGTCAATTAACTCTACTGGTGGTTTATCTTTGCGTCTAAAACTGCCTGTAGTGACCAGGCTGGTTTAAAAATCTATTCATAACTGTCGCCAATTCTGGGTAAGGGGAAATTTGTTTTTTTACTTGGCTCTTCATTCCCTTTGGAGTGCAGTTTGTCTCGACGAGGTATCTCGTCTTTTGTAAAACTGACCAGATCTCGATGATCGAGATATCCCGTCGAAACACAAGGAGGGTTGACTTTCGAACTTTACATCTGGGGAGGGGAACTCATTCGCAAGACATCATAGGGACCCTACACGTTTTCCGGACCAATTCGAAACAATCTGAATCCAGTAGAAACTGACTAATGAATATTTCATAAAGCCGTTTGTCAGAGTGGCCGAGCGATGTCTAATTTTATAGACAGTGTGTGTAGTAGTGGCCAAGAACAGAGACATGCACATCTAAATTAAACAGTGACATTTATTTGCAATATAATATATAGTTTCAAAACGCCACACCGTCTGCTGCAAAACCACGTCTCACTCCTCTGAAGTGTACTACAAATCTGTCCTTATTCGTATTCTTTTTCAGAATAGCACCTAATATTTCATTATGATCGTATCAGAACTCAGAGGCGCTGTCATCCATCGATGATCGTCTACTAGAACAAGTAGCAACTAGATAACAAGAACAACTGTTCTTTTAACCTATCTGTGTTCGCAATCAACGTGGTGAAAGACAGGAAGTCGTGACACCATTGTTCGGAATTGCCCCTTGTTTGTCTCAAAAATATTTCTCACTACCAGAATCCGGAACGTCCTGTTTCAATGAACATAAATATATCGCACCCCGGCAAGAAAATTGACACAACTCCAAAATTAAAATTTTGATGTTATGTCATTGAAAAATATGTACGAGATACCACAGCGTGTTATATTACTATTCTATAGAATATAATAGAAGTTATCCACCATAAATACTTACCTAAAATTTAAAAGAAGCTTATACTATTTCAATGTAAGTTTTATAGTATCCTTTAAGTTGATGTTTTTCTTAAATTCTGCAATTTTGAGTTGTGTCACTTTTCTTGCCGGGATGCGATATGTTAGTTTCTACTGGATTCAGGCAGATTGATTGGATTTTATAACGCAAGTTTCCTACTAAGCCAACCTGCTTCCAGCGCAAGAAAAACAGTAAGCAATGGCCAGATACACACCCATGAAAATCGATTGGATTCAAGAATTTGGATTCTGTTTATGTTGTAGACCCTTTACAGTTAAGCAATAACCAAACCCTTATTAAAATCCGCAGAGGAACGTTATCCTGAATATGTCCTGTTTAATCTTGCGTTTACCTTGTGTAAATGAAAAGAAGTAAATTTATAATAAATTTTGACATAAAGGGTGCCTTCACATCAAAGGATACTCAATTTAGCCAGACATTAAAAGCATACAAGACAGATAAAGGTAATGGAAAGTTGATTGCAAATGCTGGTGATAACTATTGAGCAAACACTTCTATTTCAAACAATGATCCACATACGACAAGTATGAGTATTAAATTCCTTACACAAACGCCGCTTTTATGGAACTTCCCTTTCATCAACTCCCCGACGCTTTTCAGACAAATTAGCCATCGAATTTGTAATTCAACACGTAATACCAGTTGAAGGCTGAAACTCGGAGAGCTTCATGACTTTCCTCTTATCCTCTTGACAGCTCGTTAAATGACATTTCGGGAAAACTTTTTCGTCCCTTTTTAAAACGCTTCGAGAAGTTAAGTGATCGAATTAGCTGTGTTGACGCTTGCATTTAATTAATTTACCGTTTCGCGAGCGAACTGTTTTCATTAGGACGTATTTTATAATTCTGTTGGAGAGAAAAAAACGTTTTTTTCGGTGCGTTGTGTTCTGTGGAAGTATTCTGTTATTGTAATAATTTAAGAGGAAATGTTATTAACTTTGTCCTCCGAAGCAGGGACTTTCAAACTTCAAGCTAGTTGTGGGGAGCATTAAATAATGAATCTTCGTAACTCGTGTTCCATTTTTTACCCTGTAAACAGCCATCAGTTATTATAATTTCATAATTGAAAGGCATAGTGGCAGAACACGGACAGATTTAATGAAAACTTTTATATGGGATGGCCATTCTGAAAAAAAAAAAAAACATCGCGTTTTCTTAATTTTCTGGAAAATGCCAGATGCGCGTGACGCTTTACGTAAAACAAATTGCGTATTTAGTAGTTGTGTTGTAAAGCTCGCATACAATTACGCTATTTTAAAAATGTATTGTGGCAAATAAAAAGTGTGTAGGGTCAGGCGGGGTAATTGTAAACAAGCTATACCAGCGCCCACATGGGATTCCGACAAACTAAAAAGTTGTGAAACATGAAAGCTGACAACCCTGAGGATGCAATATGGTGATCCCGTATTTCTTTGACCCACAGCTAATAACAATATGTTTAGTTGAAAAATTTATGGTTGAAAAGTTTGGGTTTTAAAGTTTTTGTGTGCTGCATTTTCTGCTGCCCTCCATAATATATTGAAAGGTATGTTGTTCCAATTCTTTACTACGGTCTGTTATGTTTCTATCGAACAGAAAATCATTGACTTTTGCTTCTGGGAACTTTAATGCACCTACAGTTGAATGTTTACAATTACCCCATATTTTTCAAGGGACGGGGTAATTGTAAATATAACTTTGACAATAGTTTTGTTCAATTTGGATGGAAAACCAATATGATTCCCCGTGTAATTTTCTATTTAATCGGATTTAGTACGTTTAAATTGCGTTTTATTGCATTTTTCGTGTTTTTGGGGAGCAGGACGACTGGTTTACTAAAACTTCACACATATGGCGATGTTCTTACAACTGACCAAGTACTGTCACGCTTGAAGGAGACAGAACAGAAAAAGAACAAAAGGAAGCCCGGTGAGAAGAGAGTGAAAGAGCCAGAAGTAAGCAAGAAACCAAGAAAGAAGCAAATGGAAAGTAGAGCAGAACTCGAGGTCAGCGAAGATGATAAACTATTGAAAGAATTGACTAACACTGACGGTGAAGAGTTTGAAGTTCTCCAAACATTCAAGCAAAATATAGAAGACTAGCTTGCAGGGGAAGTTAAATATTTTGGAGCCATTCATGGAAGACATTGAGGCCCGGTGCACACATTCTGTTTTTCAACGTGCGGCGCCGCTGCGGCATCAAAGAACAACTATGCACACATTACCGTGAAATGACGCAAATACTCATTTCGCGTCATTTGCAATAAATATTCTATCGAATATTCAGCGGCGCCGGAGGCATCTGTGCACTACTCCATTGGAGCTAATGTATCTTAGACCGTACTTACGTTGTTGCAGCGCGCCGCACGTTGAAAAACCGGATGTGTGCACCGGGCCTGAAACGACTACGTTTGTACTTGTTGAGGGGAGGGGGGAAGATATAGAAAACCCATTTTTCGTATGTATGAAGGATGGATGTTGTTTCAGAAGAGGAGTTTGAGATCACCAGAATCAAATGCATATACTAAATTCGCTGTGGTTCAAAAAAACTAATTCTGTGTTGCCAAAGATCATGACAAAGCAATTTTACCTACTCCAACATGTAGCAAAGAAAACCGTGAAGGAATTTTCCAATTTGAGGAAACTGTGAATGTGTAAGAAATGTAATGTGTGTTTGTTTTTTGTACCTAAGATTGTATTTTTTAATTTTAATTTTTTTTTAATACTTAAATTTGTAATATTTTGTTCTTTACACAAAATACATTCTTTGTTCATTAAATGTTTGAATAATTTATTCTTATGTATTCCTGGAAGTTCACCTCATGATCAATGCAACTTTCTTGTGTCACTATATTTTTTGGGGGGAAGGAATGGGAGTATTTGGTAAAGGTAAAGATCAAAACGAGGTTATTATAAACATGGTATTAGAAGGGCAAAAATACCATTGGAGTTCCTTCTACTGTCATGACTACTGCTCATGCTGTCACTTGTTCAATATTCAATATCACGAGAAAAATCGTTGTTTAAAATTACCATTACTTTCAGGGGTAATTGTAAACACGCGGAGTAACTGCAAACAGCCGAGTACGGTATTAAATTTCTTTTCTGGAATCTTCGTACTAATTAAATATCAAAGTAGAATAGTGACAAAGTAGTTTAGTATGATGAACAATGTTTAATTACTTTATCAAGAGTTTGAAAATAGGGATTGAAAGTGAGCATACAAATTATGTTTACAATTACCCCGACTTACCATATGTCATTAAATACATAGTATAAATATTGGGGTAATGGTTACTATCTTATTGGAGAGTATTTTGCAAAAAGTTTTTACAATTTTTAAGTAACTCAACATTTTAAATTTTTACTGTGAATACGATGATAGTTAATTCAGATTCACGTGATCAAACATATCCAAACATTTGGGGAACTTTGTCATTTCTCGCATATACACACATACTTTAAAGACGATTGCATAGATCTATTACGGAATCGCCTCCTTTTCAAGCCCCTTTCAGCAACCATCAAGGAGTTCAATCTGTATTATATTAGGTGTGATATCCAATCTTAAAAACTCATTGTTAAATCTACGATTTCCTGTACATAAATTGTTATATTAATCTATAGGCTACAATGCATGCATTCTGACACCCAAGAAGATTGGATAAGGATCACAAAACCTCTTACCAAGCCAATTTTAGTAGAACAGCATGTATGACGCAATAAGTTTAACTCTTTTTGAAAGTGTTCGAAAAGTTTCACCTAAGCAAAAAAATTTGGTGAAGACATTTAAAATTGTTCAACGCTTACCCATAGGGTTCATCATTGCGGGTCTATTACTTGACTATCAGTTACTTAAAGCTGTTACTAAAAGGCGTAACATCCTTCCTGCTGCGGGGTACATGCGTAATATGCACTTTTAGGAGGCCTTTCCAATTATTGTAATATAATATAACATTCTAGATAAACATATTACTCCTGTATAGACATATTAACGCTGCCATTAATACGTTAAGACCTCACTCAATGCCATGTTTCAGTATATGCTGAGTATATAGTAGCGTTGAACTGCTGGTTAAAGAAAGGAAAACTTTTAAACGAAACATTTTTGTTCAACGAAAAATATTCGAAGACATGTTTTTAAACAATGTATTGTGGCTCTAGAGGGAGCCGTGGATGACTTTTACAAAGAGAACTTATAACTTTTATTGCTTTCTAATAACCTCTGCATTCCGCTAGATGGTATTGTTTTCCATAAAATAAAGTAATATGGATCATAAATCCCTACTGATACAATAATTGATTTAAAAATGTGTTTGTTGTGTGCTATGAAACTAATAATAGTGAATAAAGATGCAAACTCGTCCTTCTTATCAATTTCAGTTACCTTCAAAAATTGATTAAAGTGTAATTATTCAAAAGTAAAATGTATAATTTTAGAAACTATACAAGCAATTTATTAAAACTCAATTAATGTTCAAGTTTGGTTTGAAAAGAATTTTGAATAAGGAGCCGTTGAGATTCACAGTAAGGTAAAAGTTACTGGTAAGTTTTGAAAAGTGGAACAAAAAATGGAAAAACTAATTAATGAGAAACTAATTAGTTCAATGCGATGACGTCTAACAGAAGAAGATTACGCAACATAATACGAAATTTAACCAATGAATCGTATTTCAAATAGGAAAAACAGGGATGTTAGGTTAGCAGACAGATGTTAAAAGGCGAAGTTTAACCCCGATTTTCTTTACTCACACACACTTCCTAGGATTGATGGGGTTTTAAAATCAAATCGCATGTCATCAAAGGGATTATTAGGTCTATGAAAACACATTGAACAGCACTAGGTTGACTGAAGGAAATGGATTTTCACTGTCCACAAGCCGCATGTTTGTTAAGGATCTGAACGATCACGTCAAACGTCGATTTATCTTATGAAAAAGAACAAAACTCGTTTACAAAGGTATTGTGATCTTTCTGATAAGGTACTCACAATATCCTATATTTCTAGAGTGTTCTTGGTACGATAGGTGCACGTAATATGGAGCACCTCAGTTTTTTAAAAGGAAATTATCAAAACCTACCAGAACTCGTACATATTGGTATAAAATGCTTTTGTGTTAGAAAAAGGCATCCATGTTCTGTTTGTGCTTCCATAGGGTACCCATTTATAAATTAGAATTTATGTATTTCGGGGCACTAAAATACTTTTGCGGCTTATTTAGAAAGCTAATTACTTACGGGAAGTAAGTTCAAAATCTTTTTTTTTTTACTGAGCATGTTACATACACTAAAAGGCAAAAACATTATGACCAACTTCTCAATAACGCGTTGAGCCTCCTTTGGCCTGCAAAACAGCTGCAACTCACCTGGGCATTGACGCCACAAGTTCTTGGTACATGACTGAAGGCAGGTTGCACCAAATGTATACGCAGCGGTGACGCAAAGTCGAGATATTCGGACATGTTGGTGTTTGAGCTCTGAGCTGCTGCTCCATGATACCCCAAATGTGCTCTATCGGATAAAGATCCAGCGAGTTTGGTGGCCAGGACATAATGTAGAATTCATCAGTATGCTCCTAGAGCAACTCCAACACAATCCGAGCCTTGGGACATGGGGTGTTGTCCTGCTGGAAGATTCCATTTCCAGTTGGGAAGACAGACGCCATGTAAGGGTGCAACTGATCCGCAATGACGTTCAGATAGTTCGCAGCTTTAATGGTCTGTTCTATCATAATTGCGGGTCCCAGAGTTGCCCATGAGAACGTCCCCCAAAGCATAATACCGCCACCACCAGCCTGTGTACCCTGACACGACCATCAATGTGATGAATGAGAAATCGAGATTCATCTGACCAGGCAACTCTCTTCCACACATCCATGGTCCAGTCTCGATGTTCCCGGGCCCACTGTTGGCGTAGTTGACGATGCTCCTTGATCAACAGATGCAAACGAGTGGGATGTCTGCTGCACAGTCCCATATCCAGCAGTGTCCGCTGAACTGTGTGTTCCGAAACACTTGCGCTCGGATCTGCATTGTATTGGGCTCTCAGCTGAGCCACTGTCTCGCGCCGATTTTACTTTACCAAGCGGGACAGTCTCCGAGTCCTTTTTCTTGATGACGCGTGGAAGACCAACACCTTGGCGTCTACAGCTGGTGTCACCGTCATTTATCAACTTTTCATGAATACTAACAACGGCAGATCGTGAATAACCTACCAGTCGTGCAGTTTCGGTGATACTCGTTCCGAGTCTTCGGGCCATTACGATCTGACTTCTATCAAATTCGCTTAGATCAGCAGCCTTTGCCATCACTCGCAAAAGTAGGTGCAAGAATGATTACTTACCTTCTCCAGCAGCAGTTAAATACCATTCTTACTTAATCACGTGCCATCCACGTCATCCAGACGAGTTCATTGAAAAATGTGGGGATGGCCATAATGTTTTGTCTCTTCAGTGAATATCATAAAATACGTTTCTGGTGTAAATGTTGAATAGCAGGTT
The DNA here is from genome assembly GCA_947359465.1 of Metellina segmentata. Classification (NCBI taxonomy): domain Eukaryota; kingdom Metazoa; phylum Arthropoda; class Arachnida; order Araneae; family Tetragnathidae; genus Metellina; species Metellina segmentata. Next base: position 90,824,190 of record OX375873.1, on the reverse strand, counting down.
AGTAATTCGTTTTGAATACTAGTTACTATTACTTCAGAACGTGGAACAAGTTCTACTTTTTAAAAGGAATAGAATTTTCATGTTTAATAAGAAAAATTTCTTTCCGAAATGTGAGTTTTTAATGAAAGGAAAATTAACGAATCAGTATTTTGCGCCCTTAAACTCGAATGATCGAGTTTGGCTGAAATACAATATTCATTAAAGATCTCAAGACTGTCTAATAGTTTATTTTATGAATTCCACAGGAACACCTCACACCTTTTTTGTAGTATAGTTTCAATTGTACATTATTGAGCTATAATATTATATAGTTACAGTTATTATAACAGACCGCTCATATCAAAGCTAAATCTTAATGATGTGGGAATAGCTAAGATAGGTCTGGATATTGAAAAAACAATATCGATAAATATACCATAAGGTAGAAATCCTACATAGTTTGAAATTTTAGAAACAAAGCTCGTTGAATAGGAGCTTAAAGATAAGAAGCAAACATCGATAAGGATAGGAAGTTTTTTTGGTTTTAAAGGGGAAGAATCTTTTAAAAATATTCAGAATGCGCATAAGAAGCATTTCGAATCCTATTAAAAAAAGCTAGATGTTATTAAAAATAAATGTAAAAACGTGAAATTAAATAATCTTTTACTTCTGTAGGACTAAATTAATATACATTTATGATATTAAGAGAAGAGGTTTTGTGTGTTTTTGTAATAAAGTCGTTAAGTATTCTACATTCGAAACCTTTTTTTCTATTCTAGAAATTTAACTCTTCAAAACTGTTAACATTTTTAATGTTTGATAAATTTTCTATTCACATATGAATCTTAGCTAATTTATTAATCTCAATTTGGCCCTTGATTCATCAAAAATCCACTTCCTTATTTTTAGCAATCTTAAAATCATTTGTTCAATATTACGAGTTTTTACACCATATGTTTTAAAATATTGATCTCCAATGAAAATGAGCTAGTGATATAATATAGTGCTCCCATAAACTCTTCCAATTTAAAGATTGGAGAATTGATTGCAATGTATTCTCATGAAAGTATTTAAAAAAATACAAAATAATTTTGCCAGCAACGTAAAAATGTTGCTTTATGTTTCAAAAGTTTCCTTTGCTCAAAATACTTATACAATATGTATTTATAGGTCTTTAATTTATTGATATAAATAAAGCCTATGGGAGTTTGGAATAAGATTGCGGAATTCTGATATACTGTGCTTTTTCTCTGTGAGCTAATTACAAAATTCTGTATTCTTATTTTTGTAACGAATGAGTAGGATTTGAACGTGATAAACACAATCCGATAGATAAGAATATACGTTTTCTTCGATAGCAATCAAACGGCATATGAGATTGGATTTTCAAGTAATCTCAATTTTATTGATTAGTTAGATTGTATATTGAGAGTAAAAACCACAATAATGAAATAAACTGATTATAGAACATTTTTTAAATTCACAACAAAGGATAGTATCGCTTAAAAAGTATCCAAATGATAATCTTACTAATGATAAAACAAAGGTTTTTAAGTGTCTCTGAAGTTATATTTAGAAATATACAACAGAAATATAACGAAGAATGCAACAGATATCTGGATAATTATTCCATTTTAAGCCTCGTTTCACTTAGGTAACATAAAAACTTGCTTATTTTAATCCATCTGTAGAACATATCTAAGTTTTTGTACACAATGAAAATAAAACAAAAATAGGGAACTTACTATTTCAGTACAACAGCAAGATAATATAAATTTTTTCTTCATAAAAATTTCTAATATTACCAAAGCGTAGCTTAATATACAAGTAAACTTGTAAATAGTACGTATTGAAATGGTAAGATAAAAACGGAAGAAATTTGTATCTCTAATTTAAACTAAAATTGATTTTATTTGCTGATCTGAAATTCTAGAATATTATAAAGATAAACACGCTTCCCTCTCAAGACTTGAGTTATGGTAAAGTATCTTCTAAGAGTTATTGAAGAAACTTTAAAGTTAAGACGAAGAAAGATAGAAAATCTTAAAAATGAAATCCAACAAAATGTATGCAGAACTGTTTATTCACGTTTATAAACATGTTTAAAATTACACATTCTGAATGCTAAGGCAAGGGTGTTCAACCTTCTGGGTTACCTGATCCGCATTGAATGAAGAGCAATTGTTTTAGGCCACATATAAAATCTAATGTGTTTGCAAGTAACAAAATTTCCTTTAATTTTATTATAACATTAAAATACAGATTGCAACATGAACAATACCTAGTAGGACATTTGACCTTGTTTTTGTGACACCTACCATGAAGCATGGCTCTTTCGGGAACTGCTTATAATGAACAACTGTGGGAATTTTAGGTAAGATTTCCTTGGGAAGAATTACGAAAAACAATACAATCCATCCACTACACATGTAACATCGCTTTTCTTACAATGCATTGGAAATTTGTCCATGCAAATATGCACATGTTTCTTACAGGATCACAGTAAATTCTGCATATCTTTTGCACTCATTTGCATCTCTTAAGTATCTCCACCGAGTGATTCTGGATACTGCAGTCTCTTCTCATGTCTTAAATTTTCTTAAACTTTCGTTGTTTGTTGTGTTTCTTAATGTGTCCAAATTAAACTTTCTTTTACTAGAAATTTGAAATAAAAACTACAGTTGTTTTATTTTCATTTGAGCCTTACAATACGCGTGTTTGTCTTAAATAAATTAATGTATTATCAGTATTTAAATCAGGTATTTATTCGAGATTGATCCCGGATTGTTGCCAATAGCCCGTTGTGTTGTTTCCAGTGCCATGGTAATGCAACTACTTACCTATCAGTATTTAAAAAAAATGATAGCACTCATTTTTCTGCAGGCAGTGTAGTTTTAAAAATATGAAAACTATCAGTTGGCATTTCAAAATAATGAGTCGAATGTCTCAATCCTTTGACAACGTCATGTTGTGCACTCCTTAAAAATAGATTAAAATGTATGCAAATTAATCCATATCGGTTAATTATTTTTTTATTATTATACAAACCCCAGATCTATGTCATTTAATGGACACAAAAATAAAGTTATACGGACATAGAAGAGAAACGTACAGGAATCGAATCTGTACCAATTATAGCTTACAGGCTGTTAACACAGTGGACAATGTTATATTATAGAATGCATAGAATTAAAAAAATAAGGAGAATATCATTCACACACATGTGCAAGCAACATAAATTCACTTAAAGCATGAACGAAAGGAATGTTTAGATGCAATTCTAAAGTACACAGTCCATAACTGCGGTAAAATCGCATTATTTCCAAAGGTAGCGTTTATGAAGTGAAATTCGTAACGTAAGTGATACGCAAGTCAAAGGAGAAAAAAGTGCATTCGTTTCGTAAGATCCTGTCCACCTAATATGATAAAATATCGTTGCTTTGACGGCACAATTCTCCCGGTGCCAGACATCGATAAGCAGTTTCGGAAACAGCGTCACAAGTGTCAGATAAGATACGACGTTATTTGTGCAACCCATTGCGAAATAATACCCACTCCTCTGCACCTTGACATACTGGAGGGAAAGATATTTCTCCCTGGAACTGTATCGAGATAGAGCTGTGATGAATTTTAGGAATTACCAGACGTCTATTCTTTGGTTTAATTTAGAAGATTACACACCGATTGCATTGAACAAAAGTTAGCTACTTTTTTCACCACTTTTATTTTGTGGATAAAAATTTGTTTTGAAAAGATTTCATTCATTACTATAAGAAATTTAACGCATTAACACTGACTGAAACGGAACGGACGTATCAATTACGGAGTACCTTGCAGAAAACTGCGAACCTCCACATCAGAATTAATAGAGAATTTAATGATTGTAAACTTAAAAATGAGGGAAGAAAGTTAAAGGTAGAGACAATGCACTTTAAAAAGGGTAAATAATTTAGATAGATGATAGAATTTAGTAATTGATACAATTAGGAGTCCAATTCACGTTCCAAAGGGGATGGGGACATCGAGGAGGGGTAAGCAATCAGTACCGGTTACAAGAATAGCTGTTCTTGTGCTCTAGTTGCTACTGTTCTAGTGGATGAACATCGATGGATGACAGTGCCTGTGTTCCGATACGATCAAGAACATGAAATCTTGTGTGCTATTCTAAAAAAAGAATACGAATAAGGACAGATTTGTTGCACACTTCAGAGGAGTGAGACGTGTTTTCGTACAGGACAGTGTGGCGTGTTATTTGAAACTTTATTTTATATTTTAAATAAATGTCAATGTGCAGTGTCCCTGTGTTCTTGGCCACTACTACACACAGTGTCTATCAAATTAGACAATGTTCGGTCACTCTGACAATGGGGTACTCTAACTTATAAGAAAAAAAATCTTCAAAACCAACCTAAGCCATTGGGTGTATCGCCACGTAATTTTGAACCACTGTCAGATGACGAGGCAACATCTGAGTTGGCACCCCACTCTCCAAACTTTCACATCAAACACTTAATATAGGAGACGTCGGGGCCCAGTGGGCATTCCCACTGCACTAGCAACTTTCGAGTTATTGGTAGAGCAGGTTCGATTATTGTAAGATGCATTCCTCCCTGGGTGTATTTCTCTCTTCTGTTTCAGTAAAACATTCATTGTGTGTATTTATTACTTGATATTCTCTGGCGCAGCATGGCCAACCACGGTCCTGCCGCCATAAAACTCCAAAGCTATCAAGCACTTTTCACGAACCATTGCTAGCTGTTGACTATAAACCGTTTAGCTGCAATTTGTATTTATATAAATATCGAGAGGGGTGTATATGTGTTATCATATACAGTAACTAAGCTGATATTAGGGGCATTTAACTTACTCTGATTTGCAGTAGCCGCAATTAACAATTTTATACCAGCTAATCAAAAATAAACTACATCGGTTGTTTTATGATGAGCAAACGAATGGTAGCGAGTTTCATTGAACGTTTGTTTGGGTTTGGATTATATTGTTTTTGGAAAGGATCATTGCAGGTGAGGTATTATTTTGGTTTCTGATGTTATTTCACAAGTTTTAAATACTAAAAAATGAAATTCCTTTTTGTGTGTCTGCAATCAAGTAAAATTCGAGACTTCGCTTTTTCTACTCTCGGTCTCGATACAAGCCAAAACCATTGTGTAAGTGGGGGCTCATGCCCCCCCCCCAAAAAAAAAAATGTCCTCACGTTTAGATGGTGTGGAAATTTGAAGAGTTGGGAGCCAGTTCAGGTCATCGGTCCGTGGTTCAAAGTTGCGAGGTGTTGTCCTTGGAGGTGTCCTCCTAATTGATCCCGTACAATAGACCGTTGTGTGTTGCTCGTGATACTTTAATCAAAATTCCTACTTTCCATAAGCAACCCTTTTAAGTGTTATTTCAAACATAGTAGTACCTGAAAAATCGCTCCCCCTTTTCTATAAAAAAACATACTGTTTAACAACGGATTAATATTGTGATTCAAGTATCAACCCCCAGGGTCAGATGACCTGAATTTAGGAACCCCGTCATTCCACAAAAAATATTAAACTCGAATAATACAACGTTCCTTAATATTGCTCCGTCTCATAAATAATGAACCTCCTATCTCAGTTCCCTTCTTAGAAAGTCTTTATACCTGGAAAGCGCTAAAAAGGACTTTTCTATGAATCAAATTACAAGCGGAAATGAGCCCCACGGCTTAATTGCATTGTCAAATCAGCCCCCTTTCCCCCGTTCGGATTCCATAGATCCCCTCCTGGAGGACACTACAGGGCCGAGGAGTGCAGGGGCTCTCTGAAGGAGCCTGTGGCTACTGACAAATTACGGGGCGTCATTAGAGGATCTCCCCCCTTCGCAAAAGTGACATTTAATTAAAGACTTAATCCTGGTCTAATTCACCCCCTTCTGTATCCGTCCCGGCTTTGTTGTGTGAAGTGTACTCCGGGGAGAATGGAAGTAATGGGGACGACTGTCACGTTCCCGGAGGTTGCCCAAGAGACAGTTTTGATTTGAGCTGGGAGACGGAAGTTGGAGAGCGACGGACTGAGGGTCCTAGTTGATGAATTTTGATTGAGACTCGGTGCGGCTGTGGGTAGGGTCCTGTCGATTATGGAAATCCAGCAATAACGATTGTCGGATTGTTGAGTGATATTACTTTGATAGGATGATTATTGAATTGAATTGTTCTTTCAGTTTTCATATAAAATGTGATGTCACTCCCTTAATAGTGGCGTTACTTTGTCTCGATCCTCCTGGCTGTTTATTTTTGCGTGGAAAACTGGCTTGAAGAGGCCAGTTTTACATAAACCTGTACTGTAAACCTTTAGCTTTACATAAACCTGTGCAAACTAGTGGCAAGGGACAATTTTTTTAAATCCTATTTGGATCTTCATTCTGCATTGAGTTTTTATTTCAACTATGTGTCCCGTAATTAGCAAAATTAGCAATCATTGATTTGTGTTTTAGTGTAATTTCATTTAACACTTTCGCTGCTGATATCGCACCAGCGCGTGACGTGACGTCAACGCCAAAGAGCCAATTACGCGCCAGCGCGTGGTGTGGAGTGATGTCTCATTAGCCAGTAACGCGTTCGCGCATGTAAAGCTGCGCCTCAACATTTATTCTCCGCTTCAATCGGCTTTATATGTTAGGTGTGTCTGCTGGTATTGGCGTGAAATAATGGTTAGAAGCTCGTTGTAAAGGTATGTATGGTTTCGAATTTATAGCTTTATTAATTATTAAAAAACTCTTGTAATGTGAGCTGTAGAGACGATAGTTCTGCAGGGCCTTCACACGCCAAAGAAAGAAAAATGCAATCTAATAAGCCTCTAACAGATGATGAAATTGCAAATTTGTTGGCTGAGCTGTCGCCAATCTAATCTGGTATTAGAGTGGATCTGGTTATTGGCTTCTGGGAAAAATAAATTTCTACGGTGGGGCAATAACTTTCAACACATCCTCACTTGATCGGCAGCGAAAGTGTTAAGGTGAAAATTGTAGTCTCTTTCAAATCACGGTTCCGTTTTCTATCAAAGAAATGGTCTGGTTAAACATGTATTTATACTCCATGATTGATGTCTGAAATATGTCTTATTATAAATGCTCTGTGATTAAACTCAAATCTTTTTGTTAGAAAGAAATTCAAACCAAATCAACGCTAGTCATAGACTTTGAAATCTTCTACAAGGTCATAGCATCTTTTTTTATCAATAGGCCCGCCTTTTCATTTCGCTGACCACTACAATGTGCAGGCACCCACTGTAGAGATATTCTGTAAGAGGTCTTTTAAAAGAGTCCTGATCTCCAGAATCCGTTGATAATTGTATAGTTGTTAACAAGATAGTGCTTGGGTTGTTGGTTTTACCCTTCTTGGTAATTTACTCGACAAGGCTCTTGTTATCAGCATCTGATCATTCATCAGATTCGGTCAAAGCGTGCCAGACCTTAATGGACGAGTTAACTCGTAATTAGAAGATAACTCACAATATCTTTAACCTGTCAACATCACAAAGTCGGCAATATCTCTATGACGATATATCTTTGCAAAATTGGTCAGATCTTGGTGGACGAGTTATCTCGTCAAAGCCACTCGGAGGGGTTAAGGACTTGGTATTGAAAAATAACATTAGACGAATATTCTATGGTTGTTGAATACTAAAATCAAATACGGTAGATAACGGGTTGACCCAGTCTCTGTAATATAAAAAAAAATATTGATATTTTTTTATTACTCTAGTTCAATGGCCTCGAAAATCCTCGAGCATTAAATTCGCCATATGTATCCGAGCCTTTTGAGATTTTTCCGATCTCATTCCAAGAACACCGTGAAGTTTCAAATGTATAAGATGAAACCGATTTGATCAATACTCAGGCATCCTGACCTGGAGTTTTTATTATGCAGAATGGTAGACGAAGAGGGCAGTTGTTATATTGATAATTTAATATACACCACCCGATATTTCCACACCCGATTGCCTCGATACAAAAGTTCCTCTCACGTCTAGGTATTTGTGATTAGCATTAGCCATTTACCAGATTAAGTCAAACCGTACCAGAACTTGATGGACGAGATGGCTCGGAAGAAACTCATCAGATCTGTATCTTGCCATCATCAAAAAGTCAGCAATATATCGATGCCTATATCTCGGCATTTGTAAAACTGTTTAGATCTTGATGGACGAGATATCTCGCGAAACTATTTGGATGAGTATGAATGGGCACAGGGTCCGAAAACGGACAAACTGCGTCGAAGACAATGCTTAGAGAGTAGAGCTAAGTTTTTAAAGAATGATAGCTTTCTGAAATGAAGATGGACAAAGTGTGAGTTGTTATATTGCCACAAAAATTGCCTCTATTTACCCGTAAAAATACATTCTAGTTTCAAACAAGTAAGTAAAAAACAAAGTGTAAAGACAACCCGAAGACAAAATATATGCGATTATATGGAACAAACTTAAGTACTTAATGCATTGATGACTTCAGTAATGAACAGAGACTCCATTTCCCTTTATTTAGCAAGATTCGCATTAAAGTGCTTCTTGGAAAATAACGCCAGCAAAAAAAAATCTCAGGATCACAATTCATGAGTAAAAATCACCACGGAACTGCCAGCAACAAAAGCCGTTCAAAACTCGACCGAAGATTACGATCTGAGGACTCGCAACGCTCAAATAAATCCTCGCTAGGAGAACTTTCACGGTGATTAGTCCTCCGAAATTTGCTTAAAAGGAAGCGAGAAAATTACGACGCTTTTCTAAAAGCCCGGAGCGCGTGGAAGATTGGTGTTAATTTATCAGCAGGCCGCGAAAAGCAACATCGGGAGCAAGGGCGAAAACACACATAGTTACGGATTCCAACAAGAGTAAAAAAACAACGAAAGGGAGCAAAGAAAAGAAACGCTCGCTAAACGGCTCAGTTGAAACCAACAACGGTGAAGAGAATAAAGTTGATTATTTTATTTGTGAGGAATGGGGAAATGAAAGAAACAAAAACACACAATAGATGGAGATTCGCAACCATCCGTCTCCTAGAAACAAACACCGATTAACGGGAGGAATGTCAGGGATGGGATTGAAGAATTGCAAGCCTTGCGTCTAGGTCGATTCCATTAGTAATTATAAGAATGACAAGAATTACAATCGCAATCTGCAACACGCTCTTTTGATTAACCTCAGCACAAATTCGCCACCTGAGCGTCTTTCCGATTAGTGTAGAATCACTTATATCCCACAAGTGACTAAATAACCTCATTTATTGAGAGATTTTTACTGGATTTTAAGACCATTATGAAAGCATTAATTTTGTCTGGGATTAGTGATTTTCATGTCACACAAATGGTACAGTATATAGAACAGAAAACACATATTTTAGAAAAGAACAAACGTGCTAAAACTCAAACCTGAAATATGTTACAAACAAAACTAAGAATTAGAAAATTTTTCAAACATAGTTTTTTTTTACTATTTTTTTAGAAAAATTAATAGGATATGTCAATTCTAAAAAACTCAATATTCAACCCTCTGAGCAAGGCGAGATTTGAGTAGTGTAGTGTTGATTTTGCCCCATAACCCATTTAATGACTAAATAGTCCACATATGTCAAAGTCTCTTATGGATTCTTTCAATCCTTAGAAATATTTTATTGATCTTTTCCTCTGAATAGGATTCTTTTGGGAAGGATTCCCATTACTCCGTTTCTTATAATAGAATCCTTTATAACACGTATGTCAAACACAAATGCTAAACACGGACCAACTATACAAGGTCTTTGTTTATGCGGGCCGCACAAAAACAAAAACTTCAAGTTTTATAGAAACGAAAAATTATTTCGAAAACACAGTATAAAAAAGAAGGACAATGGTAAAAATTACAGTTTTCTTCCTGACATTTGGTATGGCTTCTCTTGCTACTATCTTTTCTACTTCGGGGGATATCTTGTTTGCAGTTATTACTTTCAAAACTGTCCCAAGGTGAATATCAGTAATTCTGGATCTGACATTAGACTTATTTTATTTAATAAGTGAAAGTAATTGATCGCACAGAAAACTTCCAAACATGAAAGTAATATTATATGCGAATTTTCGAGTGTTTTCAAATCTAGCTGGCAAATATTTGTAAAATTCAGGCACTCCAACTTTAGTGAATTTTTCTTGTTCTCTGAAAGCAAAATATTTACTTGTTAGGCAGATCAAGTAAGCCAGTAGAAGACTAATAGCGTGGTAGCTATCATTTCATTATCGGCTGCTAAAATATTTGCTGCTAAAATATTTAATAAGTGAAAGTAATTGATCGCACAGAAAACTTCCAAACATGAAAGTAATATTATATGCGAATTTTCGAGTGTTTTCAAATCTAGCTGGCAAATATTTGTAAAATTCAGGCACTCCAACTTTAGTGAATTTTTCTTGTTCTCTGAAAGCAAAATATTTACTTGTTAGGCAGATCAAGTAAGCCAGTAGAAGACTAATAGCGTGGTAGCTATCATTTCATTATCGGCTGCTAAAATATTTGCTGCTATTAGTGGGGAAAATGGTGCATCGATGCAACACGAATAGTAATCCGAATGTTGTGGTTGGTTATTAATAATATGAAATTAGAAAATAAAGCTACGGAAATTTATTAAAATATTTGTTAAATACTGATATGTTGTCAGGACCGCAAAGTTATTCGTTGTGGGCTGCGAGTTTAACATGCCAGCTTTAGAACGATTCTATTGGTCCATTCTGTTGAGTAGAATTCTCTGGAAAGATTTTCTTTCTTACGAACAGAATGCTTTCGAAAGATTGTCCTTTATCTAGAACAAAATCATTTAGAAATATTATATTGCTCCTTTACTTAGAATATAGTCCTGTAGAAAGATTTGTTTGCTCATTTCTTTGTAATAAAATAGAAGTAATACAGAGAAGACTGAACGTAACAAGGTGAAATTATGTTATTATGATATTAATTATCATATTAGTGATCTTGATACTTCGATAGTATAAAACTAAATGAAAAATTCTTCAAAAACTTTGAGGTGTATACTTCATACCCAGCTGTTGATTGAAAATATTTTAAGCTGTAATTTGTATCTTTGAAAATTTCGTCGATATCTGCTTCACATATCTGTAGAAAACCAATGATAAGGCTGAAAATACTTTTTGATATAACTTATCAATTAAAAATTTTAAACTTTGATATAGAAATGAACAGTTGTCACTTTTAAATGACATTGAATGTAAACAAATATTCGATTTTAGAGTGCATACTTATTGTTAAATATTTTTCATGTATATTTTTGGTTACATATTTTTCATGTGTATATTTTTGGTTATATATTTTTTAAGTATGTTACCAAAATTCATAGTAAAGTAAATCAGTAAAGATACATTTAATAAACATAAGAACGCTTTATGCATTACCTATCACATTTTCATTGATTGAAGTAAAAAAGATTGAAAATATGAGAAGAAGGAAAATTTGTTATCTTGTTGAAAATGTATTTGCAGAAGATAAAATACGTTTGCTACTAAAACCCTCTCAGTAGAAGAGTGAGATATATTCCAAAGATAAAGAGTTACTTTGTCATGATATCAAAAAACATCTGTCGTTTCTGATGAATTTCTAGAATTAAAAAAAATTTGCAGTCACTAAAGTAAATAAGGCTTATGTAATGATTTCTTTCCTCTACTAAATAACACTTCTTACATTATCTATATATACTATTTATATCACATTGAGGGAAACACCATCAAGTAAGTAACCTTAAGTGTTATCTGATACATGCCATTATGTGATGCAATTGTGAACACAGATATTTTGATGAACCAGATGAAGGTACGTTTTAAGGTACGCAATTTTATCATGATTTTTATCACTTTATATTTTAAAGATAAGGAAAACTTTTAACACAGATTTTTACTGTAGAAACGGAAATAAAAATGCACTTTAATCTTTAAAACAATTTTTATGATGAATTATTTTCTTAATCTCACTATTTTCAACACTGGAAGTGCCAGAAGTACTAGTACAATTGAAATACAAAGCAAATACTAGTAGAGTTGAAATACAAAGCAAATACTAGTACAGATGAAATACAAGCTAAATACATAGCAATACCACCTATGCACATCATTGGTAGCATCTTCCAGTACGTGAATAAAGTAATAGATATCTGTTCAAGGATCTTGTAGCCTTGAGAATGGCAAGTTGCCACAATTTAAGTGATTTTCAACTCGGTTTTATAGATTAAGATCGTGATATGCGCTAGAACATGTAGGCAGTAGTGGAGAGAAGTTTAAGTTTTCATGTCTACCATTTAAAGGGTGTATCGTGACTACAATAATTCTGGAAAAAACCAATCACTTTCAATAGCAACCTAGCCATAAAAAGAATTTGGATGAACGTGACCAGCTTCGACTGTTAAGAATAGTTTACGTTCAACGTTGCATTAAATAAATTCGGAATTCAATACTGTGCCCTAAGCAAACATTAGAGTGAAGACTGTGCAACGTTCTATATAAGATATGAGCTTTAGTAACTGAAGCCCAACTCAAATACCCAACCCAACCATATACCCACAACCCAATCAAATACCCACAACCCAACCAAATACCCAACCCAGCCAAATACTCTACACATAGCTACGCGTCTCGCCTGGGCTTGGGAACAACACCATTGAACACTTTATGACTGGATACGATTAGCCTGGTTTGTTGAATCGTTCAGAACAGATGGAAGGATCCGTGTGTGGAGGAAACCCCATACATGTTAACAGTGGATTGTACAGGCTGGTGCTGCCTCGTTATTGATACGGGGTTTGTTTAGCTGGCAACGAGTCTCCTAATACGTTTACAAACGTCTCTGACCAGGTAAACGCTGCATATACATCCTTTTTGACTAGTTACACCTGTTCATGTCTGCTTTCATACTGTTGGGTTTGGAGTCTTCCAAGAGGATAATGCGCCAATCCACAAGTCTAGACACTCCAAATTAAAGTAGGTGGAATACTCATATGCTTGGAAGTCTCCGGCCCCATTATCATCTGCCACCAAATCTAAACATTATTGAACACATCTGGGATGCCACGCACTTTGGAACACCGAAATACTTCACCTCGGATTACAACAGAAATGTAAGCGCCTCTTCAGGTGGAATGGTATTCAGTGACTACAGAATATTTTTGCAAGCTCGTGGAGTTTATGAACTGCCATATTTCCCCAGTTCTACACTACCGTGAGATGCCTATCAAGTATTAGACTGGTGTACCCATATTTCTGGTACTCCAGTGTCTAGTATAAGTAAACTTTCTGCTAGGAAAAGCATTGCAAATTCGTAAACCCAACAATGAAAATGCTTGAGGAAATGCTTCAGAATTCCGTTGTTACATGAAAATTAATTTAGGTATTATGCGAAGTACAATTTTATGATGTACTTATATAAACTACTGCTATGTTTATAAAAGATAATTTGTCTTATTGCAGTAGGTAGGAAGTTTGATTAAATATATCTAAGATAGATATTTTTTTTAATAGAAATTGCTTTACAGAAGTATTGGTAATTTTGTTTTGTTCATTTTATGAACATGCATTCGTTTAATTTGAAATTATTGGAATAATTTGAAAGTGACTTGAATTTTACGACAAGACAATAAGTACTATACATTAAATTATATATATATATATATAATTTCAATTTTCGGTTTCTGGTTAATGCACCCCGGCTGTTTGGTTATTTTTTGTTATTTTGTGTGTGTTATGTTATTTTGTATATTTTTTGTTGTTGTTATATATATATATATATATATATATATATATAATATTATAATAAATATAATTTAATGTATAGTACTTATTGTCTTGTCGTAAAATTCAGGTTCGTCCCTAAACTATTAAAAGCAATGATGAATGTACGTATATTTATAAATAAATGAAAATTAATAATGCATTTTGAAATTTGTAGCTATGCATTATACATATGGGAATTTATAACGGCATTAATTAGAATTCGTTATTCTACTCATGTACTACGTTGTATGCGAAAGAAAGAAAAGGCATAATCTTGGGTCTTCGTCATCAAATCAATACAGTTTATCTTATTACACAAAACATTTAACGGCCACACGGTTTGAATTATTTATGAACAATGATCTTTAACTAGAATTTGTTGCTGCAGCAACGTACTGTATTAGAAGTCGGATGCGAAAGAAAGGATATTACCACGCCTGTTCGTAAACTCCGAGCCCAGTTTATCTTATTACATAACAAGTTATCACTTTTATGTAATATATCAACTACATAAAAGGGATAACTTTTATGTAGAAAGATACGCTTATGTAACTATCAATTGATTTTCAACTAGAAATTGTTACTGTACTGTTTAAAAAATAGTATGTGAAAGAAAATGTATGATCGCAATTGCGTTCATCAACTGAATCCAGTTTATATGAAAAGTTATCATAAAATGGTTGGAATTATTTTATCTCTGATTTTCTCTGTTTAGGAACCTAATTACTTTTCCAAAAACCTCTTGTTGCAGCAGCAAAAATTACTTTATTACATAAAAGTGATAATTTTTATGTAATAAGATTATGGGCTTATGTGTAACTATCAATTGATATTCAACTAGAAAATGTTACTGTACTGTTTTAAAAGTTGTATGTGAAAGAAAAGGTATGAAATCCACACTCTCGTTCATCAACCGAATCCAGCTTATGTTAAAAGTTATCAATAAATGATGGAATTATTTACGAGCTCTGATTTCTTTTTAAGAACCTAATCACTTTTCAAAAACCCGCTTGTCGCAGCAGCAAAAATTACCTTATTACATAAAAGTGATACTTTTTATGCAATAAGATATGCTTGTGGGTAACTGTCAATTGATATTCAACTAGAAATTATTACTGTACTCTTTTGAAAGTTGTAAGTGGAAAATAAGGTATGGAATCACATTTCGCGTTCATCAACTGAATCCAGCTTATGTTAAAAGTTATCAATAAATGGTGGAATTATTTACGAGCTCTGATATAATCTGTTTAAGAACCTAATCGCTTTCCCAAAAACCGCTTGTTGCAGCAGCAATCAGAATTCAGCAAGTGACAGCCCCTTTCGTTTTGAGCTTTCAACGACAACCGAGAGATTCGTCTTCTTTTTTGCGGAGCATGGAAGCTGTCTCCATTAAACACGGTGAAGAGAAAACAAGTTTCAAAAGGAAAACAAACCAAAACTCGTTCCATCCCTTTTCGTTGGGAATCCGACGACGGGATTTTTGGTCCGTCTTTTATTTGCCCATTTATCTCTATTTAACCTTCCTGTGGAAGGGAGGGAGGATAGCGAGCGAGATGGTAAACAAAAGGTTTCGTCGCTTTGGTTTCATTTTGTACTAAATGCTGCATGCGAAATTGCTCCGATTCGCAGTCTAGAACTACAATTCTCTGAGGGATTTATCAGCGTAACCGTTTTTCTCGTCTTTTTTAAAAGTAAAATGGCATTTGAATGAGGGGAATACATAAAGATTTTGTCACAATTGGAAACACATTAGGGTTGAAAGGGATTGCAATTGCTTTTACGATATCGGTACTGTACATGAAAAGAAAAAAAAAAGTCTTTATTTTTAAGGAATTAGGAAATAACATTATCTAGGGGTTCTCAGGTGTAATTTTATTACATTTTTAATGCTGTTATTATGTCCTTACTATATTGTGTGATCATTACTATTTAGCAGCAACAACTTCGGTAGCTTCTTATGTCTATGAAAAATATCTCTTGAAACTGATAAAATTTCCTAGAAATATGTTTTACAGAACTTGCTGTTGAGACATTGTTAAGAACACTTGTTTCAATAAGTTTTCAGCTGATGAAGGAATTCTCACATAAAATAATGTTTTCAATATTGGAATAATATGGTTTATTTTTTAGCAATTAGGAAATAACTATCTAGGGTTTTTTACGTATAATTTCATTACATATATTTTTAATGCTGTTGTTTTTTCACTAAATAGTATGAGCATTATTATTCAGCAGAAACAAATTTGGAAGCTTCGAAAATTTTAAGGATGTTTTCAAAGTGGACATTTAAAAACTAATTGTTGTGACATGACTAAGATATGTACTTTTTGGCATACACCATATTGGAAGCAAGAATAAGTACAAAAATTGCATGTTTTAAATTTTTTATGAATTCTTTATTTCATTTGGAAGTACGAAGTATTCATAGCCATGTAGGGGAAGGTGGGGCACAGGGTTATAATGAATTTCATTTAAAGTGGTAGCAACATTAGTTCCAAATTGTCTACAGTCTTGTATACCATCTTGTTTTCTAAAAGTCCATGTGTTTGGGAAGAATGTGCATCATTAGTTACATTTCTGTAAGCAAATCTCTATTTTTGCATGCTAAAAGTAAAACTTTGTGTTTGTAATTCAATTATCTTTATTCATGAGTGGTGTTTATTTTATAATGATTAATATTTTAGTAAAAGCTAACTGTGTTTAGGTTCTGTTGAGTTAAAATAAATGATCTAAATTCACATTATGCATTCATAAATTTTTTTTGTCTAAGCTATGTCAAATGGGGTACAGTGTTACAGAATGAAATGTGGTACACTGTTAAATACATACATAATTTGTCCAATTAACACATTTCAAACAAGCATATGTTTCACAATGTAAATTTTATTACACTTATAGCTCTGCATTTTTCATTTTAAGATTTTTAATTATGAATATGAATACCATAAATAAATTGCTTAATTTTTCCAAAAGCTTTTCTCCATATAGGTTTGCATAGATTTTTTAGCGATGTTTACAATATTTCTTTCCATTATTATCGGTTTTCTTTTGTTAATTCATTTAAAACATTCACAAGCTAACGTAATTATGTCTCCGCACGAAGTAAGGTCTTTCCCACCCCGAAAAACTGCACAAAATAGACGACGGGCGAAATTTTAGATCGAGTGATACACCAGTTAAAAATATTATTACAGAGGGAAAAGACAACAAACCCTAAAAAGAACGAAATTACCAAGAAGAGGGCCAAAGTGAACCTGAAGCATATGCCTGCCGAGATATTATCAACAAAGGTGATTCACCATCTTATGTTGATAGTGATGATAACATCTCTTTTTCAGAATTGCAATCAGACATTGCTACAGATTCTGATCCCTTAACAATTAATAATGGTGATTATGTTATAGTTGAAGGACACTTTAAAGAACATAAAATTCACTCTTTGTGGAAGTCGTGAATCAGAACAATGTTGATTTTTAAGCGTTGCACATCAAAAGAATATTTCCATCTTATAAATTTTGCAGAAATGCTGGTTATCCATGCGGATTTAAGTGCCTATCAAAATCTAAAATAAGTTTACAATTTCTTTAATCTTATTTTATCATCTTCTCTGTAACTGTGAGCTACAATCATTGCCAATGTTTTGTTTTCTCAGTTGCTTAGTCCATAACAAAAAATTGTTATAAAATTTTACTATTTATTCTCTATATTTTCTCTCACATTTAAAGCTGTTCTCTGATCTCTGAATCTCTGATGCATACGTAAGCTAATCAAATGGGGTATTTTATTTTACACCTGCCTTAGGAATTATTAGATATCTGTATATTTCAATTCAAATGAATTTGAATAAAAGTCCATTCTTTATATCATATGTTGCTACTTGAACGTAACACTATATCCCATAGTGTGCAGCACTGTACCCCAACAGTGGGGCACAGTGTTGCATTGTACATCACTACCAAAAACATTAAATACTGGAAATAAATGTTACTCTTTTTAATTTTAATGATATATAACATGCATGTAAGAGATCAAATATTCTTTTAAGAGCTTTGTTTACTTCATATAGATGCATATCTTGATACGACAGCTGAAAATAAAAAAACGTGTAACACTGTGCCTCACCTTCCCCTACATATTAATTATAAATGGATTAAACAAGGTATGAAGTCTGAGTAACGATACTGAAATGAGTATATATGAATAATAAAACCTAGGAGACCCAGACCCATAATTATACCTTGCAATTTGCAGCCTCCTCTGCTTTATTCCTTATAAGTTGGATTTTGTTGGCCGATTGTGTGTGTGTCTTTCCAAAATTCTATTTTGAAGAAAAGACCAATTGAATCTTTACAAAGTATCCTATATTCTACGAAAAAGATATATAGAATCTCTGATGTATTCAACCTTCATACTGTAATTCGAACATGTTCATCGTCGTCTTTCCTTGAGATACAAAGTCTGTGGGTTAAAGTACCCGTGCGAAGATTTTTGAAAACAAGTTGATCCAAAGAGTACTTATAGTAATCATATTAAACAGGTTTTGACACTTCTTGCACAGCCCTCCGAAGAAATAATATGTCTAAATCTGCCAAGAACTAAGCTGGCCAGATCAGCTTAAGTAAATATATTTATTCGTGTACTTGCACACAGTAACACTGACGGAACATGAACATAAGCGCAACTGAAACAGAATAGTTAGTCGACAAAAAAATCAAGTATTTATACATAACATAAAATGACGTTATCTCGACCTCAGGTATGTAAATGTACAAATCACAATACAAAGGTTGTAGCCCAGTTGGAAGAGTAACGGATTCGCATCTGGAGGGTTGCACTGTCAAAACTCGTTCTAGCCAAAGACAGTCGTTTAAACAGGGGCTAATTGAGGTTATAAATGTCGTGGCTTCAATAGTCCTCAGGTTGGTGCTGTATGGAAGTTTGAAGAGTGTGATGCAGGTGTAGACCTAGTTATTTGATCGTCGTTAAAAATTACGAGGCATCGTCCTTGGACCTTTCTATTCGGAAATGATACCGGACCATCGCCACTAGCCCTTTGTGTTGCTCCAGAGCGACGTTAATTTATTATCTACCAGTCGGTTAAGAACTGTATCGCAGATGCAATGCAATGTCTGGTAGCATCTGGAAGAATAGAAACAAGACCTAAGATTTCCCAAGAAGCGAAAATCGAGATCCAATTCATTAAAGTGAACCTGCCATCCTAACTAACGAAATTCCAACATTTACTCTCCCGGTAATCCAACCCCGCGAACCGACGTACGGGACATTAGGGCACAAAACACCAACCAGGGCTCCACCGCCACCTTCGAAAGGAGCCTCGAAGTTAAGCCCCTGCTGTTTTCTGCTTCCCGCGGCCGTCGATCTTTTCCTGAGGTCATTAAGTAAAGGCAAGTAATTACAGGCGGGCTTCATTTCCGTGGTCATCCGTCCGGGATAACGCATTCGCGGCCCCGGGTAATTGAAAATTGTGCTGCTCCGGACGTCTCGTCTCCGCCGCGTAACGGAGAGCTATTAAGACGGAATGCCCTTCCGATGACATCTGCAACGGACGGGAAGTCCCTCGCTGAAAGAAGCATTGGTATTCAATTGCTCATTAAATTTCAGCTAAATGGCCCGAGTGCACCTGCACTCGTTAATCATTATCGGGAGAGGATGGTTTGGTGTGCTTTCGGATGTTGTTGCTGGAGACTGTTGGGTTTGTTTACGTTGTTGCTCACTGACGAATTGAGTGATGGAGGCGATGAGATAGAACCGATAGAAGGATCACTAGATATTGTAGTCATTGGCCCAGATGCAGAATTATATTCAGTGTTCTGTAACGCAACTCCAAGCAATTGCAATCGTTCTGCAGGCATTGTGTCCAAATTTTGAAAACTGCAGTAAAATCAAAAACTGACATATAACATAATTATAGGTTAATTATGTATTACATATTTATAATAAAACACATCAAAACTAATTAACTTACTTTATTTAAAACCAAGGCATACTTTCAGAATTTGCAATTATGTCGAAAACTTTTGAAGTTAAATACTTTGTCGTTGACATAGAAGATGCGTTATTTATAAAGTGTTACTGGTAATTTGGATGGTATAGGGAGATTGTTCCGTAGCTAGAAAAAAAAAAGGCGTGGCAAGGAACGCTCTTTGCACTGCAGAACATCGTAACTTATGATTGAAAAGAAAACGGCCAAAATTTTGATAAAATTAAGGAAAAATTGTTCTACAAAGACTTTGTTCGCGACGTACGTCACAGTTTTAAGCACTATCTGCTCCCGGGGTCGTCGGATTGATGTGAAGGATCAGTTTTATCTAGTAATATTGTTTGTTTGTTTATCCCACAAATAGCCAGATATGCGACAAGAAATGCCTTTGTCAAGTAAATGGACAGGCACCCTAGGAAAATTTTAATGAAACTGAAGACAGAAATATATCTAGGGAGTTAAAGGTAGGTATACCTACCTACTTGTCACTCCTCTAGCTCTACCTACCTGTTTAATACCTACCTATCTACCTAATCATCGTCACACTGGAAAAACACAAATTGGGGAAGGTATGGAATCAATCTCGAATGGAAATAGAATAGGACAGCTCGTAACTTTGAACCATTTCCAGAAGACGAGGTCAGCACTTGAAATGGCACCCTACTCTTCGAACTTCTATACCACCCCAGCGTGGGGACATTTGAGACTGTGGCGTATTTAACGTGCACTAGCCCCGTGTGCACGACAGTCTTTGGTTGGAGAGAGTTTGGATGTGTTTTTGGATATTGTTGCTTGTGAGAGGGTTGTGTTTGCTTATGTTTTTGCTCATGGACGAATCGAGATCGAAGTAGTTGGATTTATCTGAAGGATCAGCTTCATTCAATAATCTTGGTTGTTAGGTTTGTATACAAGCTATGCCAAAAAATGTTTTTTCCCTTAAGTCAACAGACATAAATCCGAGGTTAATTTTACTGATACCGAAGATAGATATACACTACCTTACAATATTGGACCGGACAGCAAGATGTGATGATATAAGGGAAATAATACATGCTTTAATAGGGAGATGGACCGTGCTGCAATTCCACTAGCAACCATCATGGGCATACTTTCAATAGGGTTTTGATACACAGCTATGGGTATTTGTGTCCATTCCTGCTGCAAGAACGTCGCCAGCTCGGCTATAGATTTCGGACGTGGTTTCCTGGTCCGTTAGCGTCGCTCTTACTCGTACAACAAATGTTCTATGGGGTTAAGAACGGGACTATGAGCAGGCCATGGAAGCCGCTTTACATCCATTTATTGATACCACTCTTTGACTTAGGCTGCAACTTGACATGGAGCGTTGTAATCCTGGGAGTAACATTCGTGCATTCCATAAAATTGCCCGATAATAGGAAGAACCTGATTGTCCAAAATGTTCATGTGGGAGTCGGCGTTCAATTTACCAGGAACAACGTGCAAAGATCCCAGGCCATACCACGAAAAACACCCCAAAC
Organism: Metellina segmentata; assembly: GCA_947359465.1. Lineage (NCBI taxonomy): Eukaryota > Metazoa > Arthropoda > Arachnida > Araneae > Tetragnathidae > Metellina > Metellina segmentata. Next base: position 90,802,946 of record OX375873.1, on the reverse strand, counting down.
AAGTTATCGGATTTTATGCAAATCCGCTGGCGTCAGGTCCATTATTGTCGGGTAGTGTATATCCAGTGTACTTACAAGGACCAAATCTGTGCGGAATACAGTTGGCACCGCAGCGTCATGTCAGTCTTCTAAACTTAGATGAATAGTGGATTAGGTTTAGTATTTTTTCGATGCAAAATTGAGTGTATTCAATTGTCTATTAAAACTGAACTAAATGGCCAGGATGTAATTCCACTCGTTTATTATTCTCGCTGGAGGCTGTTTTGGTGTGAATGGGTTTAAGACTTTGTTGTTTGAAAAAGGTTGTGCTTCTTTATGTAATGCTCATTGACAGATTGAATGATAGAAGCGATGGCGATTTGAACGATTTAATTGAAGGACGAAAATATTGTTTTTGGATGCGACGTGAAAGATGATTTTTCTAATTATTGTGGTTGGTAATTTTTGTATTACAAGGGCCAGATATGGCTAAGTTACGCCAAGAAATGTTTCTTCTCCGTTAAGTCCGAACATAGAAAATCCTCCTACAATGCTTGTTGGTCACCAAATATGTATTTATGATGATATGAACGTTAAAAATTCTTATTCACATAGTGCTTTTTAAAACGTCGCTTTTTAATTTTTTAAAACATTGTTGCAGTCAATATAAAGTTAAGTCAATTGGAGGTGAGAGATGATAACGTTAAGAAAATGTTTGGTTTGGGTCATGATGGGCCAAACATAAGGCAAACGACGTCAAATAATAGAAATACTCACGAGGATAATTTTACTAATACTAAACAAAGAAGTACATCCAAGGTTGTTTAAGGAATCGAACCTACTCTATATACAGCTCGCAGTAGGTAAACCCACTGACCTACATCTGTCCCTAAAAATCGTGTATGGAAAATAAATTAGCTATAACGTTTTCCGACGCAATTGAATATTGATAATGGCACTTAAATGCATGCATAAACTCTAATCGATCGATTTGTGCATATCTTTATATACTTAATAAAATTATATTTGTACATATCGTTATATACTCAATGAAATTATATGTGTACATATCGTTGGCCTACAAGAGAAGCACACTTAGTCAGAAATCATAGGTCAGGGAAAACAAAGGTAGAGGCATTGTTCTTTTTTTTTTTTAAGATTTGCTCATTGTGTGTTTCAAGAATTAAACTAGCCTTCTAGAAAATAAATAATAGCTTAGTTGACTTCAACAGTCTACCGATCACCACATTCTAGTTTAGAAAAACTTGAAAACTTGTATCCTGGAAATTTATCTTAGTTTATTTTATTTGTAAAAAGAGAAGTTTGTGTGTGTGTTTATGACAAAATGGTTAGACGTTTCGTATTAGATACTGTTTATTCAAATCGCTAATTCTGAATGTTTTACTCATTTTGAGCATCGAAAGTTTTTAATGTTTGATAAATTTTCAACTCATTTATGAATCGTAATTAATCTTGTCGTAAAGGGGGGCGGGAATGACGTTTAGTTTTCTAAAAAACAATTCCCATCCTTTTCACAAGCTTTTAAAAGTAGATGTTCAGTATTAAGTACTTTTACCCAATTCCATTATGAAAAATTCCCATGAGTACTCTATTACAACAATTTTTGTTGCATTAAATAGCAGCCCTGGATATTCAAGCGTTGCAAAAGTGAAGCAGAAGTTCACTTAGTGAATCTGATAAATAACTATGTAATGTCCTGGGGATTTAGAAAAATTTCTACTTTGGGATTAGAATTTGTATACTCTGATGAATGTAGCCTAAAAATACCTCAGCTGAAAAAAAGTCAGCAGTTTCTGAATCGCAAATTTTAATTAAAGTTTTGTAAATGATTCATACATAAATTCAAAGAAGCATTTACAAAAAAAAATTTGCTATTTGTCATTATAAAATTAATAAGTTACCCAAACTGACTAATGAAACGCGAGAAAGGAAAAATGAAAACAAAACTCTAGAGCTTTAAAGAGAACAATCTATAAACATAATCGTTTTCCAATAAAACTGGTGTGTGCAAAGTTGATTTTTAAAAATTTAAATAATGACCTCAAATATTTCCTTTCTTCAAATATTGATAACAGTCTGCGAAAAGTATAGATTTCAAAGTAACTTTTAAAAATTATATTATCACTCGTGCTTTCCGAAGTCTAGTGGAAGTGCATATTAGTAGGAAAACTAAATGTGCGTTCACATTGACTAGGTCATTATAAACTAAAAGGGTTTTCGAAGGTAAAAATTACAACAACGGTGTATGAGTAATGGTTTAGCATCGCATGTTTTGAGGAATTGTGGGTTTGGAAATACTAATTAATCTCAGTCAGTATTGTGTGGCATATAACCAAGGAAAATCACTTTTTTAAAAGTTACAACCTCAAAATTAAGCTAAACAGCGCGTGGTGATTTATATAATCGAGGATATTGAATAGAAAGTTGGTACATATTCAAATTTTTGAATCGCGACGTCAGAAACTGAAGAAACTGTTCTGTTACAGTAAAAACTCATCCTTAACCTAATGTGTTGTATGCACATTAGGTTACAGATGAGTTGGTTATTATGTTACGGATGAGTTACATTAGGTAACGGATGAGTTTTTGAATTACGACGTCAGAAGCTGGGGGAACGGTTCTGTTACAGTATAAACTAATCTGTACAATAATTACTGTTAACTGTTCTGTTACAGTAAACTCATGTGAAACCTTTAGTAGTGTCAAGTAGGATGTAAGACAGTGGACTAAAAACAATTGGAATCACATCGAAATAATATTAAGTATAATTGAGATCACTGTTTGACCAATTCACACCAAATATGGCTCATTTATGATTTAGAATCCTGTAGGAAACATAGGATATATACGTATTAACCCCCATTCGGTTTTGTCCTAGGTCTGCAGAATGGGCAAATGAAATTCGAAATACACGAAGCGTATTTGGGTTTCATGGAACAAGGACCATATTTGGCCATACTGTTCCAAAGACAAGGCAGATAACTTCAAGTAATGGACATACACACACAATGAAATTTAATTTTTACTGATACAGATAACCAGGGAGGAATTGATTGAACATGGCTGAAATTAAGCATGCCCAACGTACAACTCTTAGGTTATAAGAGTAGTGGACAAACCCACTGAAACACAACGGTCCAAATTCTCCCATAAGAATAACATTGGGTAATATCGCTATCAATCTCAACCATTTTAACTTGATCAACGCGTGATAATTCTGCTAGTTATGTAACGAGTGAACTACGAGCACAGCTCCAGGTGCGGAGCTATGAACCTCCGAACTGTTACTGAACTTAAAGTTTGAATCAAAGATATCTCTCACGTTTGCTCCAATCAAGGACACATCCTCCGAGAGGCAGAGAGTTTTCTGTGAATACCGCCGGTAGCGTCCGTTATGTTGGGTATTTATGAAAGGTTCTGTAAATATATATGTTGTGTCCACGTAATGTAAATTGCATTAATAAAATATTTGTGAGTGTAATGAGTTTGTTGCTTGGGTACAGCTACACTCTACATTTATGAGCAATGGCAACGGCCTGGCGTTTTTTTTTGGCGTACTTCTAGTAGCGAGTTACGATAAATTAAGGCAACCCATCTCTCTTTACGGTTGTTGTGGTTTTCATGGCAACCTCGGCAAACGGAAACTTTCAATTTTCATTTAAAAATTCTAGAAAGTTCTTCCAAAATCCATTAAAGTTTGATTTCATTGTTTCGTTTGGGTACAGCGACACTCTACGTTTATGAGCGGTGGCAACGGCCATGGCGATTTTTTTGGAGCACTTCTAAAGTTGCCAAGAAAAGAATTATTTCATAGCTTTTTCTTTCACAATTTTTTTTTCTTTTCACATTGGAAAATGAAAGATTAAAAACGTTTTAAAAGTAAATTTAAAAAAAACTTTAGCTAAAAGTAGTAAACTTAAGCACATTTCAAAACACATCTGTGAACTAGCAGAAAAACTAAGCTGCTAATGTTGGGTAAGAACATACCCTGAAATTTATCAATTACACTAAATACAATAGACAGCTTGAAAAAAGAAATATTTTTAAAAGAAAAAAAAAGCAAGAAATAATATAACCTGATAGCATCTGAACTTTTGCAAGAAAAAAATAATCAAAACAAAAATTAAAAAAATAAAAAGTTTTGTGAAAATTATTATAATAAAATAAAAATTTAACAATTGTGCAGAAATGCAAATAAATGAACCAATGGTATCACAGAAAAAATTTAAAAGGACCAATGCAATCAAAGGATATTTTAAAATCAAACAAACCAATGGGAGCAAAGAAAAAATTTCAAACGAATCAATAAAATCAAACTTTAACGGATTTTGGAAGAACTTTCTAGAATATTCAAAATGAAAATTGAAAGTTTCCGTTTGCCGAGGTTGCCATGAAAACCACAACCATAAAGACAGATGGGTAGCCTTAATTTATCGTAACTCGCTAACAAAAAAAAATCACCAAGGCCGTTGCCACCGCTCATAAACGTAGAGTGTAGCTGTACCGTCGCTTGTTCACCCGCTTCAAGAAGAAATTCTCTGCACACTGTCACAGTCATTACCATTTCGGTACAGCTACAGTCTACGTTTATAGCGGTGGCAACGGTCTTGGCGATTTTTTGGAGCACTTCTAGTAGCGAGTTATGGTAGGTAAAGGCAACCCATCTGTATTTAAGGTTATTGTGGTTTTCATAGAAACCTCGGCAAACGGAAATTTTAAATTTTCATTTTGATTATTCTAGAAAAAGTTCTTTCAAAATCCGTTAAAGTCATTTGATTTCATTGGCTCGTATAAAAATTTTCTTTGATTCCATTGGTTATTTTAATTTTAAAATACCCTTTGATTGCTTCGGTCCCTTATAATTTTTTTCTTTGATTTTATTGGTTAATTTAATGGTATTTCTCCAGTAGTAGAATTTTATTTTATTATAATTATTTTTCATGGTAGAGTTCTGATGATAGACGTAGAATTTTTCACCATTAGTGGAATTTTCTTTTTTAATAATTTTTTTCCCGGAACATTTCTGACGTATCAGGTTGTATTATTTCTTGCTTTTTTTCTTTTTAAAAATCACTTTCTTTTCAACATGCCCACTGAATTTATGTAATTGATATGTTTCAGGGTATTCTTACCCAACATTCTCAGCTTAGTTTTTTGGCTGATCACAATTGTGTTTTGAAATGTGTTTAAGCTTATTACTTTTTTTAAAGTTTTTAAAAATATACTTTTCAAAACGTTCTCAAATATGCTTTCAAGCTTTCATTTTTCGTTGTAAAAAAAAAAAAAAAAAAAAAAAAAAAAAAAACAATATTTTTATAAAAAAGTTCTTTTTGCAGTATTTTTTTCCTTAACGATTTTAGAAGTGCGCCAAAAAATTTCACTAAGGCTGTTGACAACGCTATAAACGAAAACTGTATTTGTACCAATATTTCATTACGTGCATTGCAGTTATAAGCACGCCAAACATTTTCTGATACTTATCTAAACAAAAACTCAGAACTATTGTCTACTTACACTGTTAACTAAGCTTACACTGCTTATTTTAATCCTATGTTGTTATGAAATTTTAGCTGAAAAACGGAACTCAAATATCTTTTTATTTCATAAATCACAAGCAAAGTGCGCCATGCTTACGTGCAAAAAAGTAAGAACTGCGTTTCTGAAACTTCTCAACAAACTTCCAAAGCATAACCAAAATTCAGTACTCCACATTAGCCATTTCGGAACCATATGGAAACAAGATTACGCATAAAAAAATTATTTCTGAAAATATACGTTCGCACAACTTTTTCTTTACTTCTGCTTATGGAATTTTTCTGTTGCCACTTGCGCGAGGGGAAAATATGATATGATGGAAGTGAGGTTATTACTGGCGCATGCATCTCGTTCGAAGCCTCCGGGTCGCAATCACAATCCTAACTGGGCAGAAAATGCAACTGGGTTGTAAAAAAGCTTCGCTAAGTGCAGATGGAGCATGTTTCAAAGTAGATAAAAATCGTGGGAAAAAGAACATAAAAAAGTACTTTTAAGGCGAGATAAAAATTTTCACGTTTAATGTGCATTTCGGTTTTTTTTTTATATTTAAAACTTTGCAAAACAAGTTATTATTTTTTTTTCAAAATGCATATCCCGCATTTGCCCGTGAAAACTTAAAACGTGTTTGAAAAACTTTTGAAAAGTGTCTTTTTGAAAAAACTGAGAAATAGATTTTTTTTTCAAATTTTTCTATTCAATTCTAGGTGCGTTTGCAGCATCTTGTAAATTTGTTGTAAAATACTTTATGAGTTTTTCTTTCAACTAGGGGTCTCGCCTCCTGCTTGCTCGCCAACCCCCGGAGGATTGCTTTTCAATCCTCATGGTTTGCTGTGCGACACTTGCATGCATCTATGAAAACATGTGTCCTAGCAGAAGGGATCGTCATCTGACCGTGGTTCAAAAATTACGTGGTGTTGTCCTTGGATCTTTCCTATAGGGGATTGATCCCGGACCGTTGTCAATAGCCCATTATGTTGTATCAAGTATGACGCTAACTAAAAAAATACCTACATAGCAGAAGGGATTGTTTACAAAATATGATATTCCAAAAAAAAAAAAAATTCTGGTATTATATTACATGAAAGGTATACAGCTCCTCTGGAATCAACTCGAACAATTTGGAATTCAACTGAAAAATTTCAGCAAATTTTGACTCGAAATGTGATTGCTGCTTTGGAAATCGAATACCCAGCATGTTGTTTATGTGTACATTTCCCCAGCACTCGAGCCATCCATGCACATTTTCATCGAGTTTGTTGTCGAAAGTTGTAGTGCTATTATGAGACTAGCATATCACCAGGAGTATGGTATGTAGTGGCAAGACTACATCCAGGTATCTACTCATAACCTGCAATTAAAAAAAAAAAACATGCGGTGACGTCAGATACTTGATTTTTCGGAATGGCCTCCAAATTGACCACCAGTGGCAACTGTTCTTTGTATTCTGACGTTCCGATCGGAGCTTCGAAAGTTCTTGTGAGCTACGAACTTATGCAAAAATTAAGCACAAAAAGAAGAAACGTTCGTCTTTAATTTTAGATTCATTGTAGCTTTCTGCCTCGCAGGCTTCGAACGCACTGACTGTGAAATTGCGTTAAATTCTTGTTGATATAAATAAACTAATTTCTGGAGATATAAATATGTTACAGTAAAGCAAGTTTTATCCATTCTGATGTTATGTCTACATGATTACATTACTTACGTAAAACTGGCGTTTGGTACAAACACACCGCCAGAAGAATATCACCAGAGCAAGAGTGGCCTACCCCACAAAATCCCGAAAATTTGATTAATACCTTTTACTACAACTTTGTTTTTTAAATGCGCTGGTACAGGTCTTCTAGAATTACAAAATAACCTATTATTGATCCCTGGTAACTAAATATTCAGAATCTAAAAACACATATTATAGATAAATAAAAATATCTAAACAATGGAAGTTAGAAAATCGCGTATTTTTCTCCAGTGAGTTTGTTGGTGGGTTTTTGGCCATTCTTGCAATGGAAGCCTCATATATACCTTGAGCCATAAAACTCAAACGATCACCCTCAATATAAAACTATTTTTCTGTTTATGTGTAACGATTTAAAACACTAAATATCCATTGATACATAATAATCTGCTTAAGAATAACTTCTTGAATATGCAAGACATTCGAGGTCACTACAAATTTAACGTGCAACAATCCTCACTTACACGACTGTCTTTGGTTGTATGGAGTTTCAAACTATTAATCCTCCGGTTGATAATTCTCGTCTCTCTCTATCTATATATATATATCTATATCTATCTATCTATCTATCTATCTATCTATATATATATATATATATATATATATATATATATATATATATATATATATATATATATTATTTATATATATATATATATATATATATATATATATATATATAGGTCGCGGCCCCAAATGTGCTCACGTTGGGGGTAGATGTGGAAGTTTGGAGAATGTGGCGCAAGTTCACATTAGTTGACCTCGTCATCTGGCCGTGGTTCAAAATTTCTAGGTGTCTTCGGATATTTCTCCTTAGGATTCATCCAAACCGTCGCCAATAGTCCTTTGTGTTGTTCCAGTGCTAATTAACTACCTTCTTACTTGAGAACTAGTGAAGATAAATTGTATTGTGAAGAATGTTATTTGTTTTATTCCAATCTTTTACCACAAGAATCCTCAAAATCATATCGAATTGTTTTGCACGATGTATATTCATTACGCGGACTTCTCTTCTAAATCAATACCGACACACCACATAATTGAAAATATCTAAAGAATAAATTTTAATTAATTTACTCTTTTAATAGAAATTAATGAATAAGGACAGTCACTCTAGGTGCTGTATGATACCAAAATAAGATTAGGTATTTCAGATTTAAGGGGAAAAAATTGAAAAACATTTCATTATTTCACTTTGCACAGTTAAAAGCATCCCTAGTAAGAGGTGGTAAATAACTGATTTGCATCAGAAATGTTCTTCGATGTTTGTTTAATTAATTAATACTCGAACTGAATGACTGGAACAGATATTTACTTTTGCATCGAAAGTATTATGATCAATAAATAGTTTTCATAGAAACTGTAAATGAGTAATTTAATCCAGAAGCAAATACATGATTCAAAAATTAAGAAAAGTGTTTAGATAAATATTAGGTAATGCTAGTGTGTAATAGCAAATTAAACTTACAAAAATACCTATTGATTATGCGCCTTATTGATGAAATTTAAGCATTTGACAATAGAGATTTCTTTGTTATAACTAAAACTAGAAATCTAATAATTTCAAGAAAATTTGTGTTCAAATTTTGTCACTTGTAAATAATTTCCATGCAGTTTTCATAATTCTTGAAACTTGTTTCGACGAATTTTGCAAGAATTTATACATTACGTTTGTTTCGACGAATTTAGCAAGAATTTATACATTACGTTACATTCATCTCGAAAATTAAGAACATTAAGTCCCGGTGCACACATCCGGTTTTTAAACGTGCGGCGCCACTGCGGCATCGAAGCCCAACTATGCACACATAACCGTGAAATGACGCACGAACTCATTTCGCGCCATTTGCGATACATATTCTATCGAAGAAAATGTGTTTATTTCGTTTACTTGGTGTAAAAAAGTATATATTTAAACAAAATAGACGTTAGTGGACACAACCATTTATTAATTATTATTTATATTCCATTTGTTTATGTAAACAAGGTACTTCAGAACGGAGACTCATGTGTGGCGCCGTGGGGAACTGCGGTACAAACTGTACGCAAGTTGGACGTATACCCCAAGCTGCGCTGGAGGCATGTGTGCACTACTCCATTGGATCTAATGTATCTCAGACCGCACTTGCATTGCGGCAGCGGTGCCGCACGTTGAAAAACCGGATGTGTGCTCAATTATCAAGTAGTTTCAGACGTCAGATATTATTGCACGTTCTATTTCATCAACCGTTAATACCAAACCAAGACCAAACTTAGAGATACTGTCTCTCCTCTTCTCAACTTTGACAGCATCTTTCGACACTGAATACCTAGAGACTCTTAAGTAAATAGTTCAACCAATGCGATTCATTTCAGTGTGTTCTGATTTCAAGCATTATCAGATGTGAAATATTTTTATACGTTCTATTTTATCAATCGTAAATTCTAAGCATGAAACTTGAAGATACTCAACCAAAGGTTCATGTAGAAGTCTTCTCAGCAGAGCATCATCGTATACTGGGTAACTCAAGACGCTTAAGAAAATAGTACAACCGATGCGATTCGTTTGCGTGCTACACTAAATTCAATTCCTCCATTATTTTCTAGATTTCAGACTTTGATAAGCTCGGCGAACTGAAATTACTCAAAACCACTTAACTACCTGGTCTTTCACTTGATTCCACATACCCCAGAGCGGAAAATTCTCCCTAAGAAAACTCCCCTCTGCCTATTCTTCTCCTTTATAACAATCTATATTTCAACACAACGGAGTTTCATTAAAAGCCTAAAAGTCATCCCTTCCCCTTTGCATCAGCTTGCTGTCATTAATTAGCTTTAAGGCGGATATCCTCAGTGGTAAGAGAGTAGGGGAGGATTTGTGGGGAGGGGATGCGAAGGTGTGCTTCACCCCCTCACTTGCAGGGAGGGATGTTTGTTCGGCCGACCGAGTAATTAGGGAAATAGCGGTTCCGCGTTTAGTTCGGGGGTAATTTGTGAAATGGACCCCAAAGAGGAAACTAAGTTTGAGACTGTCGTTTGTATGGAAAGGTGTGGGGATTTCAAACCGGGATCGCATACACGCGTTGGAAAGTTCCGGATCACCCCTTGTCTCTTTAGAACCAGTTTGTCAGGAGGGTAGAAGTGGTAGATGCGATTAGGATTAAAATATAATTGGGTAAAGACTCCATTGGTGTAAAAGTTTCTGCTGTTTTGAGGGGGGAGTTGACTAGCACCGACTTCTGAAACACTTGGTAAGAATTCTTCGAACTTGAAGTGCAGTCAATTGTATTGGAACTTTATTATGCTGTTTGAATGAAAAGTTAAGTTTATTGACCCTGGTTTAATTCTTTCTTTGCGTAATTTGTCAGCGGCATATTTATTTACGAGTCTCATACTGGACAAGAGCTTACAAGTGTATCTCTAAGATGGGGTATATCTAGGCTGCGGTTGTGAAGCGTAAGAGAAGCGAATTAGCAACCTAAGGCAACTCGATCCAACCATAAGATCGTTGTGTACGTGCGAGTTGGGACACGTTAAATCTATCGTGGCCTCAAATGTCTACATTAGCGTGGTGTGGAAGTTTGTAGATTGAAGTGCCAGCTCAGTAATTGACCTCGTCACATTCGAAATTACGAGGTGTTGTCTTATGATATTTCTATTTGGGATTGATCCTTGACCGTCTTTAATAGCCCATTATGTTGTTTCAGTGTGAAGGTAATTCAACTATCCCCTAACATCGAACCAGTAAGTTCGAGTATCTTTCCGATCTTTCATGCACTGGGTTCAAAACATGGCTCGAAATAAGATTTTGAAGCTGGCAGCACATATTGTTGTGAGCTTTTATAAGCTGGCAGCAAAAACTATTCAGCTCATGGCAAAACCGTAAAAACGGTAAATTGAATTTGCAGATTTTTCGCAACACTTCGGAACGAACAACAACACACAACGAAGCAATGGAATAAATAATGCAACGAGAAAAAGAAAAAAAAAATGCTTCAATTTTCTTGTAAGCTTTCTGCAATTTCATATGAATCCCTAAAATACATCTAATATGAAAAGAAACACTCGAATAATGTATTGAAGACACGCTTATTTCCTTACTATCCAGTTTAGGAAAGCATCAGTCAACAATTAGGCAAGAGAAAATTGCAGTTATTTCATAATTACACAGCTAAAAGCATGATCTGCGATCAAATGCACGAAACCATTTCTGAATTGCTCGATCAGCTTTAAAATCTAAAAGCGAAGGACGATCCGCACTTATCCTCATTAAAAGATGGTGTTTGAAAGAGAAATAATAAAACATTTGGTTTCAAATACTCGCTGCAAAATTTGCCGTGAGAACCGTCGTTCGTCGCATCGATTTAAGCAAAGCTCACGGCATTTGCCGTGGTTGACGCGACTTATTTCGAGATCTGGATCAAACCCAAACTTATTTTACAAAAAGTTATTTTTATTCAAAAGAAACCGAACGATAAGGAATAGTCATAGAAACATTAAACGTCATAGAAACAATAAACGCATATTGTGGTCATAAACATTTACGAAGTGAATGGAGTAAAATAAAACGACAAGGTACTCTTTTTGATAGCCAGTAAACGTATTCCGCAACGCCGTATACCGTTCCTATAAGTAAAACGATACGATTCCTCTCGTGAAATGTTGACTCCATTTTCCTATCTATCGACTGAATCTATTTCGTCGGCAAGCAGAAGCTTTTTATACTACAGCTGTTAACAGATGATGTGCTTTCCAAAACATGAATTTTACGATTCGAATATCTTTTCGAAAGCCCGAGATTCGAAGAAAGCGAGCATTCAGTCAACTTATTCTGCTCGGATCTTCGTTTTTATTGGGATTGCGTTTCGCATATCGGGCATAAAAGATGGAACCATTGAAACTGCGAAGACATCGTTGAGGGATATTTCTTGGTGTTTGATTTCAATTTCCGATTTCCTTTGATCGTTTTGATAACTGCGTTGAAATGTTATTCTTAGGGTATGCGTATAGAAAATTGTCCTAAAGAGGAAAATAAATTACTTGTACGAAAGAGTAACATATTTGACTTTGTGTCGGATATTTCCATATGCTTAGATTTTATTGCATTTGAATAGAAGCGATTTATGTTTTTCCACACATCAGCATGTGCGTGTTATTAGACATGAGACAAAAACAGCACGGATTAAGGAATAATATGCATGGATATTATTATCTGTGTGTCTATGTTCGGTAATGGTAATCGTAATTTTAGTTAACGTCGTACTAGAGAAACACAACGGGCTATTGACGACGGTCCGGGATCAGTCTCTTAAGGAAAAAATCCGAGGATAACACCTCGTAATTTTGAACCAAGGTCAGATGACGAATGGCTGTGTTCGGATTTAAGTAAATAAGTATATTGCAGAGATAAGGATAAAGGTCACTAGGCACAAGAACAAATGAAAGAAAAAACAAATCACGTTAAAAAAAATGTTCGAATTTCACGAATTAAAACTTTAAGTCATTTTGACGAGATTTTTCTTCCATCCATATCCAACCAATTTTACTAATGAGGAGATGTCATCCCGATATCGCTAATTTTTTGATCGGCAATTTCTTGATAAAGATATCTTGTCAGTTTTCTTCTAAGACATTTCGTCCATCAACATATGGTCAGGTTTGCTAATAACAAGAAACCTAGTCGCGATAACCACCAGGAGGGTTAACAATCGAATTTACCTTTTAATTAATATTTAGAAGTACTTATTACCTTAATTAAAAAACCCTTGTTCTGGAGTAATTTTTGTTATACTTTTATTAACGTTATATAATACAACGTTATATATATATAATATAAATTCAATTACCATGTACGTAAGTATTTAACTAACGTCGCATTGAAGCAAAACAGCGGGCTATTGGTGATGATCCGAGATCAAACCCCAAGTGAAAGATGCGAAGATAACTTCACGTAATTTTAAACCACGGCCAGGCGTCGAGGTCACACGTAAGCTGGCACCCCACTCCCCAAACTTCATTCAGCTATTTGAATACAAAGTAAAAAAAAACATTTGTTAAACAACTTGACACAAGTACAAACAGTTTTGCGTTTTTACAATCACAAATTTTAAAAGCACATAAATATAGAGGAAATTAAAATCAACAATACCTGAAAGATTTATTGTTGGTTCCAAACCGTTAAATACCGTTCATTAAACTACAGAAGTAAAGCACGTAAAGCAGTCATTAAGTAAGCCAAAATGCTTATTAAAAAGCAAGTTAAATTTTATGTAAATTAGAAACACGTCACTGCAATTTCAACACACAAAAAAATAAGCAGTGAAGAACGATTCACAATAAAATAAATAATTTCAAAGCGATCCAGACCGTTCACTCACCTTTTTCATAACTCTAAACGGAACTTAGTTCCAAGTTCCCTTAAAACTCATATTAGGGTAAAACTGAAACGCATTAACCACCAATCGAGGGCGGCTCATCACTTATACTTTTTTACCACATACAACCACCTATCATTTCCATGCTTTGATTGCCTCCCACATTAGAGCCGCTGTCATTTACCTCTCAAAAAGTTACACCGCAAGATTTCCACCTATTAGTGAAAGAAATTGAAACCCAGACCCAAAGCTACCTCCCAAAGTGTTTTTTAAACAGTTCCAAATGCATGGGGATGATTTACAACAGTTAATGACCCGTGTTGGCAAGTCATTTAAACACAACAGACTCTAATACTCTCGCCCCCCAACTCTCTCCAAGAACTCATTACCATACTTGCAGGGAAGGATTCTGCAGCAGTTGGTACACACCCGAATGGTAATTTACCGCTTTCTTTCCCCCGTTCCTTCCCGTAGACGGGTGATGGTAAAAATTAGGGGTCTCCGCTACCAGGTGATTTTATTAAATGCTAATTCTGAATCAATTACTTGGAAACAGTTTTTGGTGGAAGGGGCGGGTATTTTGTCGGGTACAGGCTTCCGGAATAATGTTCCGCGTGGTATTAATATCCCCTTTTTTACCCCTTATCCATCTCCAGAAGAGGGAGAGTCGGTTTACCCCTTCTTGTGGTTTAAGACTGAATTAATTAATGAACACAGCTAGGTAATTAAGGAAGACAGGTTGCCGTTCATTCGTGAAGAGGTGGGGATGTTTTTTGTATTGGTAGAAGGACATGTGGAATTTACTGCCGTTGTGATGTGGGGTTGAAAATAATTATAGGGAGATAGGAAGGTGTTTGAATATCATTTTCCCTTGGTTGTTGAAAGAAATTGCTGCTTGGTTACTGTGGTCTATTGATGTCATGGTTATTACTGCAGTTCCTAGACGTTATTTAAGAGAGTTTGATGCAAATTTATGAGTATGAAAAATAAAAAGATGCTTCGTTTCAACTGGTACTTCACTTGTGATTGAATGATCCACGTCTTTCTTCTTATTTAAAACATAATTAAAAGTAATACCCTTTAGGAAATACAATTATATCCAAATCATTATTTTCTGTGATATTTTGGAAAGTAAGTTATGAATTAACAATCGTAGTGTCAGAAGATTACCCAGCACGCCTGGGGTGCAAAACTTAAGAAGCATCTTTATTTTAAGGATTAGAACCTTTTAATTAAACAAAACACTTGTGTTGATTTTCATAACTAATGATATTCAATACAAAGCTGGCGTATATTCAAATTTTGTAATTGTGACGCAAGATGTTTTAACATAGGAATGAATTCTGCTATCGTAATATATTATTTGCAACCTTGTTATTTGTATGGAAACGCTGTGTGGAAACGCTTTGCCACCAAAGCTTACAAAGTAGCCTACAAAGAACCTACAAATAAAACAGTCTACAAAGTACAACCTGCTTTTTTAAAGTTTTTATTGTTACCCTTCTGTTTCCTAGCACTCCGTGAAGTGTTAACACTTCACACCAAAGACGTTTTTAGTTCACTTCTGTTGTTATTTGTTTGTTTATATTCATAGATTAGAGTACTCCCGATGTAGTTTTATTATCATTTCCCCACTTCATTGCACAATAACAGCTGAAACCATACCATTCCTTAAGATGTGCACTTCAGTGTTAAAACCTCGTATTTGTATTTGAACTAGAGCTGGTGTATTTAATTAAAGATAAACATTTGGTACTGCAATTCTTGATGTTAACTATTATGTCGATGTCATGTGCTTAGAAAACACAATCTGCAGAATTGGGTAAAAGTACGTTTAGTTATGTTGTGAAAAGTAAGCAACGCATTCGTATGTACGGAAATGCGAGAAACAGAAGCCTTATTGAACTATAGTTTATAGTATACTGTTTATATGTGCCCGCATTCAGCTCAGTTATTTTTTTACCACATTAGAGGGAATAGGGTATTGAGAATGCAAAATAAAGAACCCTTAATGTTTAAGCATAGAAATTAGCAGAATAGTTACCAATTTTCACTGAGTGAGTTGAAAAGTCGATAATTTTCTACGATATACATTAAAATATGTCGTTTCAGATTTATTTCTGTCCATTTTTAAGCATAAAATACTATATCTTTTCTTCTACTATCGTAGAACATTCGTAGTTTATATTTTGTTCCAAGAATTTAATACACGGACACTTCCAATCAAAAGTTCTGTGTATCAATTTTCCTTAGGCCAACATTTCTCGATCGAAAAAATATTTTAATTTCGTAAAGTCTTTTCATTACTCTCTTTCCGTTTACCTTCATTTATTTTCTAACGTGTTTGTGTAGCAGTTTTCAACAGAATTTTTAAATATCCGTCGAAATAAATCTATCAATTCATCTAAGGTGCCTTGGAAGATGATCACGCAATAACAAAAAACGTACAGAGGAACACTTTTAAAAACATAAATCTTCCGGCAAATAACTCATTTGAATACACTTACACTGAATGCAAAGTCCTCGAATAAAAATAAGACGTGAAATTGCAAAAGAGAGAAGAGACGGGAAAAAAATGCAGCTTTTTTCCCTATTTATGCACATCCAACTTGCTACTTCCAGACTTAAAACATGAAAAAGGTCAGCCTCATTTTCTTCTCATATTGCCTGAGAGTAATTTCCTCACGAAGCGCTACTTCCGTGCCTTTTTGAATAAAACGGGAAGAGAAGAAAAGCACTTCAACTTCTGCTTCTTCAGTAGGTGTTGAGGAGGCGGCCGGCGTTTACCTAATGAAAAATTCATTACACCGCTCCTGAAAAGAAAGAGAAAAAGCAAGAAGAAAAAAAAGTGGACTCTGGAAGAGATATTGCACCTGGACTGCTTGTAAAAACGCCGTTAAGATATGTTTATATTTACAGAGGTGGATCTTGGAATAAGTGGAAGCTCCGAAAAGATGAATCTCAGAATTCACGCGATTTATTCATGTCTCGGCAAAATTGCAGTGAATTTCAAGTAGCCTGCTTTATTTCCTTACAACGTGAAGGTTTGTTTTATTTTTCGAAGTTAAATATTTTTGTGACGGTTACCTGAATTGAGGCTTTTAAGGAGGCAGTGGTATTTCAAATTAGTATATAGGTTTTGCATGCATAGTTTGAAAATATGTTTCTCCATTCTGAGAATAGGTCTAGGCTAGGCAGAGTTACTCTCGAAAAGGAGATTATTTCATTCGATTTACCTGTACTAACAAATAATGTCTTCAGATAAATTCGGATTCCCTAAAAAATAAATACGTTTCAACATACATATAGGTACTTAACATAAATCATAAGTTGAAAGTTATATGGTTTTCCTTATGTAGCACATAAGACACCTCAAATGTCTAGTTTCATACAGCGCATGAAGCAGGTATTCCTTTTTCCATCAGAAGTGATTCGAACCTTGTAAGAGTCCTGAACTTTCCAAGTACTGGATCATTGGTATTCCACCATAATACAAATGGCTAAATGACCACATCCACTGGTTGGGAATATTCTATTGGTCTGTCTAGAAGATCAAAACTAATTAGATGTGATGCAGGGAAAAAAAGATATTTGCCTGTGCGCCAATCAGAGGGTTAAAATGAAGATGATTGACCATGACCATAAGTTAAAACTAAATTAAATAATTTAAAAATAAGGCAAGAATCAGAAAGAACGTAAGATATGCAACATGTTCATATGTAGTACCGAAACTAGACAGTCAGGTGTTGTTGTACATAATTATTTAGGACGTAAGCGAGAGGAGAGATGAATTGTTACTACAAGCTATCAAGGATACAGTTGAAATATATTCACAATTGTTCATCAAAACATTTGCATTTATCCCCCCAAAATTACTAGGTTATGTCTTTTCTCTTTCGAATCTCGGCTTTAGGACTAACGCAGCAGTAACAGTTACACAAGTGCTTTAGATGTCGAAGCGACGAAACAAAGAAATGGTATGAAATCCAAAATGTACACCTAAACTTAATAGAGAAATGCATAATGCATAAAGGAAATAGTACTTTCTCAAGCTGTAATTTTTTAAAATTATAAGCACTTATTTTAGATAATATAAAATTTATTTATCTAACCCGACACTATGAGGCGAACGACGAATTTATTTACTAACAAACAGGAAACCCCTTTCTACATCAATTACTATTACTTTTTCTGAAACAAAATGTAATATTAATTTTAATAACAGATGGAGTGGTTGGAAGAGGTGTTAAATTCAATCTGCGGAGCGCTGCTTGTGATGCTGTCGATGGCTGTGAGGTATTTAAAATTTTATGTATTGCCTTATTAAAACATTTTCCTTTGTGATTTTATCAACATGGTTGAAAATTTTCTAACATTATTCAAATAGGATATGTGTGGATAAGTAGAAATAATATTTATTCTACAAAAAATACAAATAATTGGTGAAAATTGATTAACGTGATAAAAAATTTGACGTCGAGAAAACATAGCTGAAAACAATGATTAGCCACCAAAAGTAAAGAAAATGCGACACATCGTACTACAAAATATATTTGTTGATAGCATTGAAGAAAACATGCTTGTGAAAGTACTTCAAATGAAATAAAAAGTACTAGCAGACTCACGAACAGCGTTTGTGCTTTTCATTTCTAAAATGTCATTATTAACGAATACATTTAATAAGATATGAAATGTCTTTTTAAGTGGTTCATACCTCAATCATGTTGTCACAATTAGATTATGAACATCGACTTCAATTTTACCTCATTTGCTTGATAAATGGAGAATTGCCGTTTTTGGTGATAACACCTATTTATCCACTATCTTGGATTTTCTTGAGAGCTAGAGTAGCCAGGTTGGTATGGTAGCTGATTAGCTACCGAAAGGTTGCAATTTTAAAACCAGGTGTAACCAAAGACCGCCCTATATATGGGGTCTGGGGCGCGTTAAATTTGTCGTAGCCTCAAATGTCCTCACGATGGCGTGGTATGAGAGTTTGGAGAGTGGAGTGCTAGCTCAAGTGCAGACCCCGTCACGTGATTGTGGTTCAAAATTGTAGGTGTTGTCCTTGTATCTATCCCTTCGGGATTGATCCTGAATCGTCGCCAATAGTGTTGCTCCAGAGCAACGTTAATGGAAATACCGTCTGTTTACTTGTTAACTAACTCTTTTCTGCGCTCGTATCTATTCCAGAGGATTAATTTGGTTTGACAAACATAGTCCGTTCTACATGTGCAAGATATGATATATATTCCCCACCTGTTGGCTGTTTGAATGGGTGTACTTAACAGACTGGAAATGGATCTCTTGTGGTGCGGGGGAAAAGAACATTACAATCACTAGCGCCATTCACAAAAGTGTTCGACATCGTAAAGTAATAAAATGGAAATTCTCTCCTCTTAGAGTAGTGATTTCATTATCTGAATGACCATTAAAAATTAAACGACTCAACGAAAGAAGAGTCATTTTCAATGAAGACTCTTCACAGTAGTCCGGCGACTACATCGGAACTTCCGAAAACTCTGCAGGCCGGTGGGACCACGGACCACTTAGTGATTGTCTACATTTTCGGGAACGCGTTCGCGTGATCCATTCAGCTTCGACCGAACGTGACGGCAGGAGAACGTTCTCTGTAAAGAATTTCGAATAAAGTGGAATCCTTCCGGGAATAAATCCATATCATTCCTTCCTTTTTCCTTCGGTATCTTTTTGCGGTTTCTCTTCTGCCAATGTCTCCCATTACTGTTGAAAGGCTCTTAAAGAAACAGGAATAAGGACTTAAAAGCAGAGATAGTTCCATTAAATTCGGAGAACGGTGCACTCTGAGGAATTGTCTTCTTTTTTTCTTATTCTTTTGATGGAGGTTTTTGAAATGCCCACCAAGTTTCATCTGACTTTTCAACAGTGGAGAGCGCTAACGGAATTCTAGTTGGATGCCTTGTGAGGGAATTGCTGTCGTGCTTTTTAGCTGCCCTTTAGATGTATGTGCTTTTTATTTAATTACATTCACGGAGTTGCTTTCTTAAAGCAGTTCTTTAGAAATTGGAGAAGAAGCGGTAAGTATTCTAAACAGGCTTGAAGCCTCATAGAAATACTTTCTCCAAGCAAAGGTAGAATCATATACGCGTTCGCTGTAGCATCCTGTTACACAAAATCCAACTGATCTATGTGTGAGGCCTTCTTTTGTAATATATTTGATTGTTGAAGATAATCCTTGCTTTGTGAATTACCCATTTTAGTATCAAATGGCAAAGAGAGAGAGAGATAAGGAGAGTGAGAGTCAAGTAATACACTGGCATACAAAGCAGAAGGAATATAACAGTATTCACCTCTTATTTTGTAGTGAAATGTCTTAATTGTGAGGAAATTATTCAAAAGGTACATCCGGAGTTACTATAAATGAGTTGAATTGCTGAACAAAAACATAACAGTAGAAACGTCTAGGGCGATACTGTACTGGTTGTGATGAGACGGAAGGGAAACTAAAAACTTGCAAAAGAGAGAGGATTAGGTCCTTTGTAGTCTGTACGACCACTTTGAGCACTGATTTATTCTGCGCACAACGGTTATGTATTGATAAAAATATCAGGTTGAAACTGAGTTACTGTGATACCAGAGAGATATAGTATAAATGTTTATATCCCCTTCTGCTATAAAAGTATAAATATTTTAAAGAGAAAATATAAAATAGAGTGAGCAATGGGGGTAAAAAGTAGAGAGAGCCTTACAATGGGCCCACAATCAAATGACTAGTACTTGTGGTAACGCGATTGTTAGACTATTATCGTGTGTCGGGAGGAAAAGAACCTTCGTCCTCTGTTTGGTTCAAGGGACTGGAGAAGACGTCCATCATCGGATCGGCCCACGTGACAGAGTAGTAGACTTTGGCGATTTAACCACTGTTGTCGCCACTCTTTAGAAATGCGCATTCAGACACCTGATAGATGATTTCTATCTTCAAACGAAGCCTCGGCCAAACAAGTCAATTTTCGCCGAGCGGTCATGTGACTACTAGTCGACGTGCTGGCTATATGTTTGAAGTTCCTCTCACTAGTAATTTTCAGTCTACTTTTATTTTGCGTCCATGAGCAGTACAAACCATTCTTGTATTCGAGGATTCTACATCACTATTCCAAAATTTGAATTTACACACGTTTTCTTCAGAATATCCGCGTTTATGCAAATCTCCTTCGGGTGTTTCGTTTAGTTATTAAATTCCTACTATTTAAAAATAATGATGTTCCTCAATTTTGCACCCCAGTGTATGACTAAAGCATTGTCCCATGCATTTCGTAACTATTATTTTTAAACCTCCATGTGGCTTAGACACGATACCTTTTCATCAAGATACCGGCCATTTCTTCTTGATGATGGCATCAAGATCTGGTCAGTTTTTTCTAAAGACAAGATATCTAATCCATCGAGATCGGAAACATTTTGCTGATAATGAGATAACTCGTCGAGACAACCACCAGTAGGGTTAAAGCGTTAATTCATTCCCCATGCGCAGTTGAATAAAATAAGAATTCTTCTCTGACTTTATCGGAGGTATTGAACGTGATGAAAATTTCTATTCATTCAAACCTAGGCAGCTGCAGAATAAATGGAAACCTAATAAACCCCACTGCCCTAGGCAGGCATTCGAAAGCGGCCCACATTATTCGGCACGCACTGGATCGTAAACATCAGAGAGGGCAGAGAGATCTTGAACTTCGTCAGCAAATTCCCTGGGAGGCTCTCAAGTATTGTTGAGTCATACGATCCACTTAAACAAAGTGCTCACCCCCTTGCGTTTGTCTCGGCCTGAAAGAGAGAAAAACACACTCCTTTTTTTACCTATTCTTTCTCGGTATTAAAGAAAACTAAAAGTTATGTTGAGAAGGTTGAGAAAAAGTAAAGGGCATACGAAAAAAAAATTCTGAAGGTAAGGAGAGAAGATATTGGAAAGCGTTCATTATTTAAATAGAACTTATTCTTTAGAAAGTTTTCTTTCTTCTCTTTTTTGAGTGTTTTCTTATCGCTGAAAACAACGAGCGTTGAACTAAATACTGGATTAGCTCATTTGCATATTATTTCTTAAGTGGACGGTGAAACATTATATGTCCTCATCTTTTAGCGAGAGTGCTTGCTGTGTTTAGGGTTGGAATTAACGAAGCCACTATGATAACTTAATTTGCTGTGCGCTCAGAAAGTGGATTGTCCCTGTGGGCTTTACTGACACATGCTTAAATAATTAAGGAAGTGAAACATTCTAGTCGGCACACAAAAAGCATTTTCTTTTCTAGTTTAATGTTTCAGTAAAAAAATCTCTAAATTGCTTCGAATGCGAAACGCTTGTGTTTAATTCACACCACTCGTTTTTCACGGATTGTTAAATACAGTTATAAAATTGCGTACATTTTATAACACGTACTCACAGTAACATATACTACTAGATTAAATTGAAAATGAAAGTTTAAAATTCTGATTAATTAGTCACTCCAGACTAGATAGATCATACAATATGTGAAACATCTTTGATTATTTATTTGCCATGAAGCAGACACATTTTTCAGATGAAAATACTTAATGAGATTAAATGACGCAGGAACTTCAAATAATATTTATCTTATGTGCCTATGAGTTGCAGGTATCGTTGCCAACCGTCCTGGATTGACAGGATTGTCCCGGAATGGAAGTTGCTGTCTAGAATCCCGGTTTAATGTTAAGCTGTCCCGGAATTTCATCGACCACTATCACATACTCTTCAAAATACTCTCATGTCCATAAATTAAGGATAATGCCAGCTTCGGCAAATAAAGGTTCAGAAACAAAACAAACGTAACTTATTCATAAAGCTCATTTAGAAAACAAAAGATAAAGATCAAAGGAGATGGTATATGTATGATACCATTCATAAAAACTACGATTTTTGCTCACTGGAGCAATTACAAAAAATATCGACCTTACAAAAGCTTAACATGACATGGTTGGTATGATGGTTAATACATTGTATGCCTGATGAAATAGAAACCGTGCAACGCCTAGGCACGCTGAGGACCAAATTATCGAGCTGCTCTTGGGGAAGATCACTCCACTCAGCAAGCAGTGCTCTCCGAAGTTCCGGAACACATGTAGGAGGTGGTTGACGGGCTGCAACTCGTCGGCCAAGCATGTCCCACGCATGCTGTATCGGATTCAAGTCAGGTGATTATGCTGGCCATTCCATGCGGGTGATATCCTCAGATTCAAGGTATTCGTTTACAATGTTTGCACGGTGAGGACGGACGTTCTTATCCATAAAAACAAATTCTGCGCCCATGGCACCCCTAAACAAACGTACATGTTGTTCCAGAATGATGTACCGATAAATTTGGCCTCTCATGGTTCCGATTTGAACATGTAGATCTGTTCTGGAGCCCAGTATAATTCCGCCCCAAACGAGCAATCCGCCACCACCGTAATGGTGTCGTTCAATGATGTTTTTTTGGTGGTAGTGGGTACCTGGCGTTCTCCATATGAACGTCCGCCGTGAATCAGACTGCAAGCTAAACCTGGACTCGTCGGAAAACATCACACAAGCCCACAGTAACCTTGTACACATTGCATGTTCTCTACTCCAGGCTAACCGCTTTCGACAGTGAGTTACACTTACCTTCAACTCGTCTCAGAGGTTCTCAACAGGGTTCTGGTCTGGGCCACGGGCAGGCTAGTCCATTCGATAAACCCCATTGTCACGACTCAAATCCATGGTGAACCTCGCAACATGACAGCTGGACTTGTCATACTGGAAGTAACATCGGTACAACCCGTATAACTGCCACAATGTAGGAAGCACACTGTCATCCAAAATAGTGCAGTAGGCCTCAGCGATGAGCTTACCATGAATCTGGACCAAGGGTCCCAGTCGATACCAGGAGAAACACCCCCAGACCATAATTCCACCTCCGCCGAACTTTACTGTGGGCACAATGCATTCTGCCAGTAGGTGCTCGTTCTCCTGCCATCCAAAAGGTAGAGGGTGAACCTTTATTCGTCGGTCCAGAAAATCCGTTTCCACTGATCTAAGGTCTACTTTCGACATGCTTTGCACCACATTAACAGAGCAATGCGGCTGGACTTTGTGATCAAAGGTTTATGGGCGGCAGCATGACCATGAAAACCAGCTTCATTACGGATGGTATTAATCGAAACAACACACCCGGAGGCCTGTGGAAACTCCTGGAGTATGTGGGCCATCGGTTGAGTGCGGTTCTTCCAAATTTCTCTGGACAGCACCCGTCGGTCTCTATCTCCCAGTTTCGTGGGTCAGCCGACTCAGGGCACATTCCGACAATCACCGCTCACCCTCCACTTCTGAATCACATAGGCCACTATCAATTTTCGGTAATTCAGCTCGCTAGATATGTCCCTTAAGGATCGGCCATTTCCGTGACACCCGACTATTACACCTTCCTCGAAATTATATAACTCTACACTTTTCGTGTCATCTTGCATGCGACAAATGCCAATGTTGTTTCCTACACGATTTTTAACTGTGGAGGGCGTGACGTGTAACAGGACAACAGATATC
This sequence comes from Metellina segmentata, assembly GCA_947359465.1. NCBI lineage: Eukaryota > Metazoa > Arthropoda > Arachnida > Araneae > Tetragnathidae > Metellina > Metellina segmentata. The sequence continues at coordinate 90,778,774 of OX375873.1, read as the reverse complement.
GTCATTTGAATGTGTATCCAAATACTTATTGGTAGATAGTGTATACTGTATTTGAATTTATTTTTTAGATTGTGCATTGAGTTTGTCTGGAGACGAACACAAATTTTCGTATTCGAATTTCTTAAAATAGAATTCGGAACACTCTCGATTTGTATAAATAATTCAACACGATCAATATCTCTATTTTGTATAAGAACATTACCATTTTTATTTTTGAATAATTTCAATGCAACAAGAGGTTAGGTTTAGTTTTAGATTTATTATTATTACTACGTATATGAGAGACGACCATCAGGCTCGTATAATAATTAAAATAAAATAAAACATAAATATTACTTTTACTATTTTTTACATATTTTTTTTTTTTGTACAGGAAAAAAATTTCCTGGAAAAACTAGGTATATAATGTCAAGGGATTTTTTAGTGGATATAATATTGTGAAATTATATATATATACTAGCAAAATACCCGACCTTACTCGGTTTGAATTCGTTTACTCTAGATTGAAGAGATAATCAAAATATATAATGACTTACGTTTTTTGTAGAGTAAAAATTTATTTTAACACCTTTCGCCATCTTTATATTTTCTACAACTTACTTTGGACACAAATCCTACACATGCATATCCATTCATGTAATACATTTCACATACATCGCACAATTGCTGTATGACAAAGCTACAAAAAGACGAAAGGTGATACTAAGGTTACTACTATAAAAGACGATTTATAGGAAGATTTGGAATTCCCTTTCTTGTTATTTTCATGTGCAACTCAATTAATTAAATTTACGATTTACGGCGAGTGCTCTCGCACTCATAGTCAACAAAACAATATTTTTTTACTTGTGGCACTCTTGCCTCCGGTATGTGATATTGTGAAATTTTGCAATCTTCTCTTGTCATTACTACAACGAATTTTTTAATGTTGGAAAAAGTTCTAGTTTGGATTTTTAAACATTATTATTATTTCAATAAAGACATTATTCTTTAAATAACGGCATTATTGTTTAAATAACGGCATTATTCTTTAAATAACGGCATTATTCTTTAAATAACGGCATTATTCTTTAAATAACGGCATTATTCTTTAAATAACGGCATTATTCTTTAAATAACGGCATTATTCTTTAAATAACGGCATTATTCTTTAAATAACGGCATTATTCTTTAAATAACGGCATTATTCTTTCAATAATGGCATAAGTACACTTAAAATTTACTGAAAATTTATACTGATTTACCTAACATTTTCAAGTCTAATACTTTGTGGTGCTGTTGGGTGTGATGAGAAGGAAAACACATTTATTAAAATAATAAATATTTAAAACAGGAAACAGCGAAGTAAAACAAAATAAAAGATGTCGCAAAAAATTGTTCTAAAGATATTAATTTGTGATTCAATTTTATCTCTTGATCTCGCACAGTTGCCACAACTTACAACTAAAAGTGTACAAAATTTAGAAATGTGAAATTAATTCAGAGCGAAAGAACCAGAAAAAATATCACTGCTCGCGCGATCGTGTTCATTCTCGTTTCATTGAAAAATATCGTCTGTCCCAAATATTTGGAAATCGTTTTCATTGCGCAAAGAATAAAAATAAGACTCGAAATAAATGACGTATCAGAGATGAAATTCCATAAAAAAAAAAAAAAAAAATTTTGAAGAATAATTACTTTTTCAGCAGTACTGGTAAAGCAATCGAATTAATCGTAATATTCAATAGACATTCCAACTTTTCCAAAACTTCCAAATTATGGTTGATTTAAGTATACTTACTCAGATGTTTTAGCATGAAACACGTCTAAATATAACAATAAAGAAATGTTTAATATTGCATTCACTAAATTAATAGATAATGTATAAAATAAAATACACTGCAAGCAAATATCTGGAATACAATTCATGTGATGCCTACACAAACACACAAACACAAAATCGAGCATAGAACAGAAAGACGGACAGACAGACTTTCGCAACCAATTCCACTCACTAAATGAAGATAAGTACTCACTGTATGCAAATTTCCATGAAAATATCTTAAACCGCGTGGACGTGTATAGGGCACAACATACAGACAGACAGACAGACAGACAGACAGACAGACACCAAACGAGAAAAAGGCGGATTCGGCATCAGAAGGGTCCAAAACGGATAGAAAACTTGAAATGGGTCGAAAATATTGAATGTACAAACAAACACTCCATTCTTATTTATATAGATATATATATATATATATATATTTATGTTTGAGGAAATATGTCCCGGAACTGTCTCAAAAAATGTTGGCAACCCTATTTAAGCTACAAAGATTCATATTATTGCTGAACCTCTACAGAAGAACTTTCCGCTTTTTAAAAACTTTACAGTGTCCTGATTTCAGAAGGAAATGAGAAATATGAAAGATAGAAAAAAAATCAACACCAAAAGAAAATTTGAATTAATGTAAAAATGGGTTTAGACACTGAAAAATACAGAATCGTTTTTATGAACGGGATGCAATTGAAGTGGACGTTCAGAAGTTAATTGTTGTGACATGACTGACAGGTGCACGTCTTTTACTTGCACTTTTAATTGTAAATAAAAAGATCAATAAGAAATACAAAATATATGATGCTTATACTTCTGACTAATTTTATTTCACTTGGAAGACTGGCATGCGCATTGAGATTCGTTGTACATTCATTTAAAATAGGTATGAAAAATAAGTAACGGCATTGCCATAAATTTATCCAAGCATTTAAGAAATTGTAGGGCTGATGCTATGAACGGGTCTGCAGTTTTTGAAAATTATCTCACTGGTATGTTTATGCCAAATAAGTGTATAAACATATTATCGAAGAGTCTAGCAGTGCAAAGTAAAAACATGATATTTAAAAAATAATAATTGGTGGTAGGTAGGTGTTAATAACGGCACAGAATTAATCCCCCGGAGGAAAGATCCAAGGACAACTCCTCGTAATTTTGAATCACAGTTAGATGACGAGAACACCTGAGCGATAGATTTTTAGAAAAACAACACGTTATTTGAACAACGGTCAGAGATGATAAGCTAACACCTGCAATGGAAACTCTCTCCAAACTTCCACACCACGCAAACGTGAGGACAGTTGATGCCACAACTGATTTAAGGTTCACGAGCCCTCTTGTACACAACGATCTTTGGTTGGATTCGAATTCATTAGCAACCGAACTACTGTGGCTCTAAAAATTGTTACAACATGGTATTGATTGGTTAAACGTGGACTTGGAGGATTTAGCAATTACTCATCTCACCGTGCGCTGACTTATGATTTCAGTTGCAACTACGGTTGCTAACATTTTATGAGACAATACCAGGACATATTGCGCAAAACTGAAATATTGCTACTGTCACTCAAAGTGCAAAAGGTCGTATATCTAAAAGCTGCATAAGGAAGGCTAAAAAACAATTTATTTCCTTATGATTTGGTTATATTATTATATACATTGGGTTTTGTTATTAGTTTATTGGAACAGCTGATGGCATAGGAGATTTTGGCAACAGATGGATATCACAAAATGCCACATTTAACAATAATAAAAGAATTTTTTTTTTTAACAAACGACCTTTTGCACTTTGAGTGACTATATGTATTGCTTGCTTGGGGTAGTAGGGATAACGGACGTTTGATGGAAACGAAGTAATGTGCAATAGAAAAAAAGTATATTGGAGTGTAGGTGATATTGGTCGATACCAGTTCTTTGATTCTTGATACGATTCTTTGAAATTCAGGAACCAGTTTATCGGGATTCTGGACAGCAACTTCAATTCCGGGACAATCCGGGACGGTTGGCAACTCTAGATGCAACTGATTTTTATCAAAATCAGATTTCGTACTTGATATCTTATACTGATCTAATACGTCAATTTACCTAAACAGTAATTACTAAGAAAAGGGTCGTGTGCACTTTCCCTTCTGAAATGTCAGTACTTAAATCGACGTCGGAGTTCCATCAAAATCTCATCATGCCTTTCAAGAGATTTAATATTCCGTTGTGGAAAAGTTAAGCGATAAAATACACCGCACTTCACGCCATTCATTTCCTTGAAAATGTGAGTTAAAGAATAATTCTGCGTCACACACACACAAACTACGTTCTTTTAAAAACTTAGCAACAAATTGAATTTCAACAAAGCTGGGAACACATCCTTGCAGGCAATAAACATTTTAATGCCTTTCGAGTTTGAAGTTTGAGGCTGCATTTAACCTTTCTCGTATATTAAGCATGTAACTACTATATAATTATGCATAAAATGACACTATTTCGTATATAAAAGAAGGAAACCACTTTTTTTTTTAAATTTTAATGCTCTGGGCAACACATTAATCAGTCACAGAATAAAAAATGAAATTTTTACAATGAAAAAATATCCACTCTGATAAAAAGAGTTTGTAATTGTCTGAATGAGTGTTTGCGTTTTACTGGAAATATTAAGGTAACATAATCTCTTAAAATAGTAGATAAACCCTTATATTTTGAATTTTTTTAAAACTTGAAAATTTCGAGATTTATTAACTGGAAGTGACTTATTATTAACTTGGTTGAAGACTTTCTACTAAAACTAACATGTTCAGGAGAGACGGGCTTAACACTTCGCTGCCAAAGCTCATATGGTGCGTTGATAGTTTGCTTCGCAGTAGAAATGGGCTTTCCCCAGAAGCCAATACCAGTCACGCCAATACCAGAATAGATTGGCAAAAGCTCAGCCAACAAATTTGTAATTTCATCATCTGTTAGAGGCTTATTAGATTACATTTTTCTTTTTTGGGGGTGTGAAGGCCTTGCAGAACTATCGTCTCTACAACTCATATTACAAGATTTTTTTAATATCTATATAAATAAGAATGGAGTGTTTGTACATTCAATATTTTCGACCCATTTCAAGTTTTCTATCCGTTTTGGACCCTTCTGATGCCGAATCCGCCTTTTTCTCGTTTGGTGTCTGTCTGTCTGTCTGTCTGTCTGTATGTTGTGCCCTATACACGTCCACGAGGTTTAAGATATTTTCATGAAAATTTGCATACAGTGAGTACTTATCTTCATTTAGTGAGTGGCATTGGTTGCGAAGGTCTGTCTGTCCGTCTTTCTGTTCTATGCTCGATTTTCTGTTTGTGTGTTTGTGTACACATCACATGAATTGTATTCCAGATATTTGATTGCATTGTATTTTATTTTATACATTATCTATTAGTGTACTGAATGCAATATTAAAAATTTCTTTATTGTTATATTTAGTTGAGTTTCATGCTAAAACACCTGAGTAAGTATACTTAAATCAACCATAATTTGGTAGTTTTGGAAAAATTGGAATGTCTCTTGAATATTACGATTACTTCGATTGCTTTACCAGTACTGCTGAAAAAGTAATTATTCTTCAAAAAATTATTTTTTTTAATGGAATTTCATCTCTGATACGTCATTTAATTCGAGTCTTATTTTTATTCTTTGCGCAATGAAAACGATTTCCGAATATTTGGGACAGACAATATTTTTCAATGAAACGAGAATGAACAAGATCGCGCGAGCAGTGATATTTTTTCTGGTTCTTTCGCTCTGAATTAATTTCACATTTCTAAATTTTGTACACTTTTAGTTGTAAGTTGTGGCAACTGTGCGAGATCAAGAGATAAAATTGAATCACAAATTAATATCTTTAGAACAATTTTTTGCGACATCTTTTATTTTGTTTTACTTCGCTGTTTCCTGTTTTAAATATTTATTATTTTAATAAATGTGTTTTCCTTCTCATCACACGCAACAGCACCACAAAGTATTAGACTTAAAAATGTTAGGTAAGTCAGTATAAATTTTCAGTAAATTTTAAGTGTAGTTATGCCATTATTTAAAGAATAATGCCGTTATTTAACGAACAATGCCGTTATTTAAAGAATAATGTCGTTATTGAATGAATAATAATGTTTATTAATCCAAACTGGAACTTTTTCCAACATTAAAAAATTCGTTTTAATAATGACAGGAGAAGATTGCAAAATTTCACAATGTCGCATACCGGAGGCAAGAGTGCCACAAGTAAAAAAATATTGTTTTGTTGACTATGAGTGCGAGAGCACTCGCCGTAAATCGTAATTTTAATTAATTGAGTTGAACATGAAAATAACTTAAGAAAGGGAATTCCAAAACTTCCTATAAATCGTCTTTTGTAGTAGTAACCTTAGTATCACCTTTCGTCATTTTGTAGCTTGTGCAATTGTGCGATGTATGTGAAATGTATTACATGAATGGATATGTATGTGTAGGTTTTGTGTCCAAAGTAAGTTGTAGAAAATATAAAGATATGGCGAAAGATGTTAAAATAAATTTTTGTTCTACAAAAAACGTAAGTCATTATATATTTTGATTATCTCTTCAATCTAGAGTAAACCAATTCAAACCGAGTAAGGTCGGGTATTTTGCTAGTAACTAATAAAGGCTATAAATTCTAAACCACACATATACCTTTACAACTAGCTTCTAACTATACCACGCCAATATCACGCCAACACCTAACATATAGTGTCAATTGAAGATGAGAATAAATATTGAGGCGCAGCTCCTCCCCCACTAAAGCGTGACTGGCTACTCAGACATCACACCACGCGCTGGTGCGAGACCGGCAGTGATAGAGTGCGTAATAGTGATAAGTGTTAAGAGTGCATAATAAAATTCACTGTATCTTGAGTATAAAATCTTTATAGATCAGAATAACAAAACTAAATGTCACAAAAAACTGTATTTTTGACTTAAGAGAAAATCTTTTGACATACGGTGTTGAGATGTTGGATGATATTTCGATGGCGCACAGACCAAAACTGGCCAAGCGGCACGAAGGCATGTTTTTTTCGGTCAAGTAAATAAGTAGAGATGCACAAGAACAGTTTGTATTGACACATAAAAGATAAATACAACCATGTTAATCACAAGAATCGAATAGGCACCATCTACAACTCGCACGGACAGCTTACGTATTCAATCAAATATTTAAGGAAAGTTGGTCGAAATATACATATACCACCAAGAAATTACCCATGTCTGATATTTTGCAGGAAATAAATAAATAATTAAAATCTGATTACTAATTAATACTATACCTGCAATAGGTAATATACCGGGACATATAAATACAATCAGAAACGAAATTCTAATCCTTGAAAAAAATACAGAATGCTGAATAGAATAATACAGAATCTGTGCAAACTTGTCGATTATCGTCTTCTTGAACACATTACATGAAATAGAACAATTCGGCAAAAGACTTTTGAACACTATTGATGAAGATAATAATGATTTATTTACAAAAAGAACGCATATTTATTATTCATGAATTCTAATTTTATTATCAATGAGTTTTTTGTTTCGGGTTTTTGTGCTCCATTACAAATTGTAAGTTACGTAAACTTAAGTAGTTTAAATATTCTTCTTTCATCAATCAGTTATTTACAACATGGGAAAAAATAAAAAGTCAGTTCAAACAAAAATATTTCAATTTAATTTGTTTTGCGAGCATTAGTGGCAAAACAATTTTATTGGAAAATATGATTTTCGATCAATACTGATAAAAGAAACTGAGCTACGTACCACAATCATTTTATGGTCAGTTATTTGTATGACGATTTTGAATTGCTTTTAGCTTCTGCTCACCTAGGACTAATAGAACGGGGATTAAATTGTAGCCTACGTGACCCTCATGTTTCTAAAGTATTAGTTTACCACATTTGGTGTGGATTGGTCAAACGGTGAATATTGAATTTGTATATTGAACATACAGGCAAACGCCAACTTTGCTTGTATTGAATTTTAGTATAAATCACTTAAGTATTCTTAATATGTTTTTCCTGATAAGAGATTTCAGATTAATGTAATAGATGTAGCATTATTAAGCTTCTGAGAGTAATTTTATTTCTGAATACAATTTTACCCCACGACACACGCAAGGACAAAACTTGCTAGAAGCTACACAGGGAAGAATGTAAATTGCATACATACGTTTACAGTTGTTGTTGTTTCTTATGCCTACACTGGCAGACTAGAGGAGTGCCAGGCCCGTCGAAGACGGCAAGAGGCTAGTGGGGTGCGCCTTCCATGTTATTGAGCCCCATTGGGAGGAAGTCCGACTTTGCTCGACATACATGACACATCCGTTTTACAGGAAGGTCCCTTTCATACATCCATTCACTCACACATATCGTAAGTTAGATTCCAATCAGAGGCCGATAACCCCCTGATCAGGTACCCCCAGAGGTATTTATTTGGTATGGGAACATGAGGGACCACGACCTATTTAACGTGCCCCAGTCACCATTAGTGAACACGACGGTCTTTAGCCAGGTCGAAGCGCCGATCTCGAAATCATCAGAATTGTAGGCTCCGCCGAGGACAGAACCTACAACCCTTCTGATGCGAGCCCGACGCTCTACTGATTGAGCTACCGCTTATCATGTTTACAGTGCATAGCTTTACTAAGCTGCATATATTTACGTATAGCTACAAGTGGGTGGTGTGAGAAATGAAACGAGGTTGTGTACACAATAATACATTCATTGGAAGCATTTATCACAGCTCTCTAAGAATTGAAAGAATCATTATCATTGAATGGAAACCACATGGATCGATTTTCAGCTTTCTCCACAACTTTTTTTCAGTGCACGCTTTCACTTCGTTAGTCCCAATAATAATTTGCTTCATATTTGATTTGTTTTTCATCTATTTAACAAGATATGCACTATTGTATGTCTTTTCATTTTAAAGTACTACCGGAAAGAGAGGAATACTTTTTTTCTTGATATTCAATTCCCATATGAGTATTCCCCTTTGATGAGGAGAAAGAAGTTGTTCTACATTGAATAATACAACACATATTATTTTCAGATGCAATAAAGAGAATGTAAGACATTTTTAGTTTGTAGCAATTTTCTCTCGTGTTCCATACTTTCGAAAACGGTTAACGTTTATAGTAGCAACTTAAAGCAGGAGAACACAGAATCGAAAAACATGCTCAGAGTTCCACAAAAATAAGTAATTTATTTTATGATTACCGCGTATACAGTTACATCTCATGAAAACAAGAACAAAAAATTAATTGCTTCTTTTCAGAAATACAAGAGCGGCAAGGAATTTTTTTCGAGCTTCTGCCATTGCCCCAAGTAGATAACAGCCCGTACATGGTGTAACATACTTTTTAATCCTGAGGGTGAAAAGAACTATTTAAAAAAATTGCAAGCTTAAAAGATTATTTTTTGTTAAAAAATTATTCATTTCGGAACCCACACATAGCCTTAGCTGATAGTTCGAGGATTTTTCACTAAACTCGTCGCTCTTATCGCCTGCAGGCACGAAGAAGATATAACTTTTTTTCTGGCAAGAGAAGGCTGGGAATGAAGCTTTCTGACTCAATTCACTCGTTGCCTTTTCAAACGAGATGTATTTGAATAATTTTTGTTTGAGTATTCGAGTGATAATTCCCCATTGCATTGGTCCGCCGTATGTTTGCACAAACATTTCTCGAAAATTAAAAGCGTTAAACAAATAATTCGAAAGATAATATTGTCATGGTCTTTAATTATTTTTCAACATGATTTGAATTGCTTTAAATTTTCAATCAAACGAAGTAAACAGACATGTGTAAAATTACTTATATTGAAAATTAAGAATGTAAGCATTGGTATGTATAATACTAAACGTATAAAAGGTATTTTCTATGACTCTAAATATAGATGGGGAAAGTATTTTTTATTGTGTTCTGTATTCTATATTCTGATTGTATTCTGCCTTCTATATTTTGATTGTATTCTGCATTCTATATTCTGATTGTATTCTGTATTCTATATTCTGATTGTATTCTGCATTCTATATTTTGATTGTATTCTGCATTCTAAATTCTAATTGTATTCTGCATTCTGTATTCTGCATTCTATATTCTGATTGTATTCTGCATTCGATATTCTGATTGTATTCTGTATTCGATATTCTTATCGCATTCTGTATTCTATTTTCTGATTGTATTCTGTGTTCTGAACGAAGCGTCAATTGGCTTGTTTTACGAATACCATTTCAGCACTTCACCAATAAAAGTTTTACTGAATTTTTAAATTACCTTATCAGCCTTAACATTCCACCACGTGTTTCGACGAAATATCTCGTCCAAAATAGGATCAAATTGGCTAATGACGGGATATCTCGTCCAATATCTGATCCCTTTTTCTAATGACGAGATACCTCGTCTGCCCGTGGGCAATTAAGATTCAAGTAAGAAAAATAAATTAGCTCTTTCCCAGAACTGGTTTCAGTTTGGAACAAGACTTTTTGCACCTGAGGCTAGACACTACAGGCAGTTATCGATGCAAAGATAAACCATCAAGAGGATTATAAACTTAGAATATTTATGCAATCATTTCACGAAGGTGGGATACCAAACGTCCCACCTGCCTTGAAAGGGTTGTGTGTGTGTGTGATAGAACGCTATTTCAATCACAAATGCATTGACATCGATTCTACTAATTTTCATTTCGTTTCGAAAGTTCAACTTGATTAGAACCGAAACCCTAGAAATGACCACGCATTTCTCTCCGTATTAGATTGATACCAACTGGCATCCGTTACAATCGGTCAGCGCGTCCATCAGCATTCAAATCACTTGAGTTCGGACACGAAGTCCCTTCGTCAACCCCGTTAGTTATTATATGTTTGTCTCCAAGACTCAGCCATGCATGTTCAAGTGCAGGACGTATTAAGGGGAAACCACGCTTGCTTCATTAAACGAAGTCCAGTTTATTGGACCGTACACAATTCCTACTCGAAACTGTAAGGGCAAAGGTAGATTGAGAGCTAGAGTTGGGCTCTGAATAGAACTGCTGCTACTGTGTGACATAGAGTATTGATGTTTAATGATAACTCTGTAGAATCTCTTAAGATGAGGAAGAACCTTCATATTAGAATGTAGGCGATGTTTTTCTTCTTTCCTTCCTTTCTTTTCACAATTACTTGACACTGCCTGTCTTGCGTTTGGCGCAGCTTGGCCAAATATGGTCCTTGCGCCATAAAACTCAAGCTCAACCAACAAAACAACCGATAGTGTTAAAATACTATAATTTTTTAATGCGACGCATGGGAAGACAATGCAACTCAACCAGACAGTACTTCACGGTGGAAGAATAAAAGTTCCACTGATATATATAATACTATACTACTTATTACAACTAATGAGATAGCTGATTGGTTGGTTGGTGTCGTGTCCAATCGAAGTCGAGTCAAATTATTCCATGTACCGAAATCACGGCCCTTGCAATGTCCATAATTTTGTTGCTATAAAGATTTCCCTGAAATGGAACTTCTTCAATGGCCTGTAAGCTTCTCAAGATGGCCGGGCAGTTGAAAATGTGTTCTGGTGTGAGTTCTTGGTTACTTTCCTCATTTCCCAGGCAGTTCCTACATAGTTTGTAAGTTCTGGTTCCGTCTGTATTTATAGTCGTTCCACTAAAGTGTTGAGTTCTAAGTCTGGAAATAGTCTTGTTAGTAATCCTGTCTGCATTGATAACACATAGCTGATGTTCCTTTTTTATTTGTTTTCCTCTCAGTCTGTATCTATCAATTGCATTAGCGTCTCCTAGAGTTACTGTGCTGGGAATGTCTGAGTTTAGGTTTCTCGCCTGTTTTGCCAGCCTGTCTGCCTCTTCATTATCTTCAATGCCAACATGCGCCGGAGTCCACTGAAATGTGCAGCTTTTCCCCAGGTGACGAATTTCCTCTAAGGAATGATGGATATCTTGTGCGAGCCTGGAGTCACCATTCCCAATCGCTTCCAAGGCAGCCCTAGAATCACTGAAAATGACGAGCCCATAAAAGGGTTGCTAGGAGATCAAACCAGCAAACAGTGATCTCACCATTTCGGAAGTTTACCTACAATGTAAACCCACATTTCTACCTCAAATTACCTCAAATAAAAACCCATAAAACGTGATCCGTTCCTCCATCACATTCTCAGTAACCCACAAAGCGCTCTGGATTGTAGCATTTTTAAAGTTCAAGACTCCACCAGGTTGCTCTGTAAGACTGAGGAACGAGAACACCAGATATGTGACGTTTCATAGAAAAATGAAGAGCTCTACATCTTGCTCAGTCCCTACAACCTCAGTAATTCCTTCCTATATTTTGGTTTCCATCGGTGTCTCTGCGGGAAAAAAAACCTCGATGAAGAGTTGACAGCTGTTTGAATTGGATGATGTGATCTGTTGGACTTGATCTAGGCTGCACCTTGATTCAAGGAAATCAGTAACAACAGAAATTGTATTGTAAGTTAATTTTTGAAGCAGTGGCTGAAGTAGCCCACAGTACTACCTCACTAAAAATAATCAGTGGTTGACTGATAGACGCTACAACTAGTGGACAGATTGCATGTTGCGTGGAAATGTAAGATCTGTCCAAACTCTCCTGGTGGTTGTCTCGATCAGGCATCTCGTCATTAGGAAAACTAACCAGATTTTGATGGACGTGACATCTCATCATAAGAAAATTGACCAGATCGTAATTTAATTTTTATTATAATGACGAGGCAAGATTTTGCCAATTTATTTATAATGACGAGATGTTCTCGCCATTAGCAAAATTTGTCAGATATTGATGGATGAGGTACCTAGAATTTCGTAGAAGCCACTTGGAGGGTTAAGATCACGGGTGTACTTATTATACAGGGTGTTTCGAAACTCATGGGCAAAGATGTAAGGGGTGATAGAAACAATCTAAACAAGCAATTTTCACCATATAGTGCATGGGCGGAGAGCAAGCGGTGAACCGCTAGGAGGTACACGCTGTTACTGTCAGATGGAAGAACGAAACACCAAACGGATAGAGGAGGTGCTAAATAGCTTTATTGACAGCATGTGTGGCAAAATTACAGAAACTGCTCAAATGAACAACCACCTGTGGTAATGCATGCGTTACACCTGCGACGTAGCGAGCGGCCGGACGGCACCGGAAGAAACAGAAATCCTGGTAACTAGGACCTCGTTGGAGTCGATGGGGATGGCTTTTGTAGATAAGACTTTTCAAATGGCCTCACAGGAAGAAGTCCAAACTGGAGGTATCGGGTGAGCGTGCCGGCCAACGTGTGGGCCCACCCTGACCAATCCATCGCACTGGGAATTTAGACTAGCGCGTCTTTCTAGTAATGGCTCTTCGTTACGTGGACGATTCTATTTAGGACCGTGGGGAGGACAGGCGCCTCAATCCCATGATAGTACTTTACGCAAGTCCAACTTGATCGGCTAATTGAATCACATGACCTAAATACGTATGTCATCAAGGTTTATAGTTGTTGGCGATTTATCTCTTCCTTTCTGCTTTCTTCTTTTCTTTTCAGATCCATGGCTATGGGTGGGTAGAGGTGGGAGCCGAAAATTGTATCCTTTTATTATATAAGTTAATAATTATATAAGTTAGTGTTTTATGTATGCTTTTTGTTACATCAGAATGGTCCTAAGCCAGCGGTGGATACGACACCATCATCCTAAAGCAAAGGGGACGGCAGAGGGGCGGAAAAATATCAGCTGGTAGTGAGTTCAGGAGTGGTTCTTAGATTATTTATGTAAAATCAACGGAAGCTTGGAAAAATATGAAAAGGGTATTAAAAATTAGGAAAAGTAAATTTGAATGAAAAGGAATTAAATTGGAATTTTTTAAAAATAATTTGGAGGATCTAAAAATTTTTCCGCCAGCTGGGTTCAAACTCGGGAAGTCATCCTCCGCTGCCGACGCTAAACAGGTGGGTGACTTTAGCCATTAGGCCAACGTTGCTTCAAGAAAAGAAGCTCTTTAAAGTATAAGTACCCTTCCATCAATCATACATTCCATCAATCTGCTTTAAAAAATCATAGAAGACACACAAAAAAAGACTACCAGACAAGTAAATAATCATAGCTCACTGTAGATCAAATGATCAAAACAAGTTACGAAAGAATCAAACTGAAGAATCGATTCACTTATCACGAGTTTAATATCTACCGACCTCCCTACGGTCCTAAATAGAATCGTCCACGTAACGAAGAGCCATTACTAAAAAGACGCGCTAGTGGAATTTAGCGTCTAAAGCGCTCCGCACATCCAAGCTGAAATGGGTTGGTGCTCCGTCACGCTGGAACCACATACGTGATTGTATGTTGTCTGCAACAGGTTGAAGTAAGTCAGGAAATACCTGTTGTAAAAATGTGAGGTATGTTCTGCCGTCCAGTCGGAATAGCAGAAGGTATGGGACGATCAAATGGTCACCCACAATTCCAGCCCAAACAATACACTGAAACGCTTCTAATACGCATGAGGACGTGTGTCGTACGGATTGTTAGATGCACACACATGAAGGTTGTGCGTATTAGAAATGCCTTCACGAGTTAAGGTGCATTCATCCGTGAATAACACATGTGCACTAAAATCAAGCAAAATAATTGAGGCTGAAGTAGAGGAAAGTTTCCAGCATTCAGTATGCTTTCATCAATGTTGTCAAGTAGACATGATTGAGAATTAGGTATAACTTAAACTTTTATTTGGTGAAAAGAGACACGCAGAAAACTGTAACAGAAGTAAAAAGGAATGATAAATAAATAATAATAAGTGTTATATAAATAGTATACATAGTTTAATGTTTTATGAATGGTTCGAAGTAGTTTCTAGAAAGTTCTAAGATGCTATTACAAAAAATACAAAATAGAATAATTAAATTTAATTGGAAAAAACATATAGGGTAAAATATAGTCTGCATCAACCTAATGTCATTTTAAAACTGAAAATCCTTCTCTGTTCTTTCGGTTATTTATGGTCTACACAGTACAGCAGGTGGAAATAATAATTTACTTTTCAAGAGATACAGTGCATGTTTATTTATAAATTACTTATTACTGTCACAATACAAAAAAGTACTTAACACCCGTACAAACATGATAAAGTGAAAAGATGGGAGGCATTTTATTTCTAATTTACAACTTGGGGAAGTTGAATATATTCTTTCATTACATATAGATTCTTCTTTTTCGTTTCCGTCAGAGATAATTTGAAATAACATTCCTCCACTGCAAATTACTTTATCTGTCCCAATTTCTAACATTAAACGGAAATGTGGATGAAACTAAATTCAAAGAAGAATTCAATTCCATTTCTTTCCCCAGAGACTTAAACACGAACCACTCCTGTGCTCACAATAGAAATTTGTTTACGAGTTTTATATACAAATTGCCCGCTTTTATTAAGGAAAGAACTCGAATAAGATGTAGCGTACGAGGTGTAAAAAAAGAAGCACAATCCGACTTCAAAGGCTTTAGAATTCAAATTGAAAGTGTTTTACTAAATTAAGTTAGAGGGCCAGAATATATCCAGTGAAAGAGTGCGATGAAAACTTAATTCTTTTAACTTCGGACGCCATTCAAAAGAACTTTTTAGATATTTGAGACAAATTGAATCCGAGGACTACCTCTAGTTATTTTATCAAACACTTTTCTCCTTTTGCCAATCTTTAATACCGTCTCGCCATCTAATTTGATCCTCGTTTTATTATGTAATAGACTAAAACTTCCGCTTCTTATTTTGATGGATTTTGTGTTGTAATCTACAGAAAGTTGAACTAAAAGAGCTTTAAAAAATTGTAGGATGTTGCTGGCTTTGAAGCGGACATAAGAATTCATCTAACTAGTCACTGAATGATAAACGTTTAGTTTCTGTGCTTGAAAATTCTACTAAAGTGAAAATAACTATCTTGAAAATTTTTTTGTTATCACCCTAAATTTTATTTTAAGGAGAAGTTGTAACGTCGTTAAATTTGCATCGCAATGTAGCAGCAATCCGATCTGTTGGCTTTTTTCCGAGATCAATTCCGAAGGGAAAGATTTGACGACAACACCTGAGATAGCACCCTACTCCTCAAACTTTCACATAAAATCAACGTGACGACATATTGCACATTCCTTTCAAGAACGTCACGTCTCAAAAATTGGCGATTTTTAGTTATGCCTGTTTTCAGAATGCCCTGAAAGAGTAGTATATCCCTGCAAGTTCGTCATATCTCACTGCTCAATATTTAGCCGCTAGAGAGCAGAAGTAATATTTATTTTTAGTACATTTTAAATCTATTTTTAACTTTAAAATCACTCTCCTGAAAAATCACGTTTTTTGAGATATGCCGTTTGTTGTAAGGAATGAGAGATTTGGAACGAAGACTAACTCATGGGATTCAAGATTTTAAATGCCATGAGTGTGTCTTTGGAATACATAAATCTTCAATTTACAAACTCAAGCACATGCAGGAAGTATGATGGCAAAAAGTTGAGGATGCGATGAATATACAACGTTTTGGTGCGCCTGAGGCAAAAAGAAATTGAGAAGTATACGATCGACACGCAAAAATAGCTGGTTTCGAAACCCTGCAGAAGGCTGTTACCAGTAGCTAAAAACGACACAACCACTTCCAATTTAATTTGAGCTGGTATAGCTGCTCATATTAGTGTCTGCTCGATGAATAAAGGTAGATAATTTTTCTTGACAAACACGCAAACTGTGACGGTGTCATTCTCATAAAACTTCTGTACTCCTCTTGATCATCTTCTGCAAGCTCACTTAAAAGTCCAACCGAACTTCCATGAGTATCCATTCTCAGCAACTAATTTCTCGCCCATACACGTTTATCTTTCCTCAATTCTTTATAGAGCTCTGCTATTAATGATTTTATGACATTTGAATAATGTTTACAAACGCGCTTCAGTCTTAAATGTCGGTGTATCGTGAACTGATATCACAGCACGCTAATCACTAGTGTGAACACTTCTACTCTCACCTTGAAGTGCTTAGTTCAACTGGTTAGTACTATTTATTAGCACTAAGCTCGTGTAAACAATGCTTGAATAATATAAATTGTAATATGTTATTGTTAAAACGATAGAATTACAATTGCCATTGCTTGAAAATTAGAAATTCTGCTTGATTTTCTCTGTTTTTTTTTACTTAAAGGGGTCTGGGACTCAAAATTCTGAAATCTTCAATTGTGAAGTGCTTGTTCTGAAAATGTTTTGTATTTTGCAACTATAATAACTATTTTATATTTTCAAAACTTAAATTTTTTTTATTAAAATTAAAAAATGTCAAAATTTTAACGTTGAGCGAAATTGATTTGTCTTAAATTATTTTGTAACAAATCACTTCAATTTTACATTAATTAACTTCTAAAAGTTCATGCAAAAATTGTGTTCGTTATTTTAGGTTAAAACATTTAGAAAAAAAAATTTAGTCAAAAACTACATAAAACACATAATATTACAAATTTCGAAAAATTATAAAAAAATATATACATAATTGCTGAAGACAAATTAAAGAAATATATTTGAAAAGTAAATGTAGAAAATTTCCTTCATTTTTGACAAATAGTTTTTAAGTTATATCGATTTTTACTATTGAAATCCCATTTAACACAAAAGGAGAAAAAGAGCGATTAAAATTATGAAGGCTCGTTTGATTTGCAGCTGTCATGTTTGTAAAAAGTTGAATATTTACGGTTCTAGATGGTACGAAAAAAATTGAGGTGTCATTTTATTAAGCAATATCTATATTATTTTTTAAGATTAAAATTGACTTTTTTTTTCATATTTAGAGTCTCAGACCCCTTAAGTGTATTTCACTTTAAGTAAACCGACAGAATTAAAAGTATGTCTCATTTAATACTCAACAGGTTTTCTAGTAACATAAAGAAATAACATGCTCTTAAATTTCATTGAATCTGATGGCCTACATATATAAATGTCAACCACCTATAAGAAGAAAAGTTTGTGTACTTCAGAATATATAGATTTTATGTATCTAGTGAAAGAATATGTATAGAAATGGGGAAGATAATTGACATTTCCCGTGATGCATAAGCCTCATTTTTTTATAAAGCAGAAATACTGTATGAAGTAGCAAATACCCTCTAACGCTGAATTATGGTGTTATGAAATTTGCACAACTTACTCTCTAAGACAAAACAAAAGTTGCACCTGGAAGGAGAACAAAGTATAAATGAAATTTGGAGGAGTGGTACATGTGCATTGGAGATGAAAATGATCAAATTTTCAAAACCATTCAAGCATGCACCACGCGCAGGGCAGCTTTCAGACACCCCGCATACAAAGGCTTAAAAGGACATCCAGTAGCACAGCAAATTCATTTCGACTCATGCTGTTGTGTTGGTTACATCGTTTTTCAATGAGTTATACTTCGGAAAAAAGTTTGCAAGCACTTTAAGCAATTGGGAACGTTTGACAGTGGCCAAGTAATTGACCTCTGAGAAGGTGGATGGTCTAATCGACGGATTGCGCAACATATGGGTTCTAGTGATGATACTGTTGCACGCTATTGGCAGCGGTGGATACAACAAGGCACATGCCGACGTCAACCAGGCTCAGGAAGGCCTAGAGAAACTGCACCGAGTGAGGATTGACGTGTTGTAAGACATGCGCGTACTGATCCAACAGCCACTGTTTCAGACATCTAATGGGCAGTGGAAACCTCTCTCGATCATACAATAAGTGATCGCACCATTTATCGGCGGCTTCACGACGTGGGATTAAACTCACGTAGACTGTTACGACGACTGCCTTTAACAGCATTGCTGTCAAACACTGGATGGGTGTCGTGTCAGACGGACATGGGGCGTTAAATGGCATCGAGTGGTTTTCACTCATGAATCCCGCTTATGTCTGAGGGGGGGGGGAGACGACGATCGAATCCGTGTGTTGAGACAGTGTGAAGTGTGACACGTTCAGAAGACCTAGTGTTATGGTGTGGGGTGCAATTGCGTATGATGCCAAATCACATTTGGTATTCGTTACGGGCTCTTTGACAGGACAGCGTTACGTACAAGAAATTTTACAGCCAGTTACGTTCCCATTCCTGAAATCTCAGTTTACCCACTTTTTCAACAAGACAATGTTCGATACCATATTACTGCCTTCTCTAGAGCTTTTACGACCCATCGATATCTTACCATGGTCGACATACAGTCCGGACCTGTCCCCGATCGAGAATGTATGAATACCATTGAACGAGATGTCACCACTCCACCCATTCCGCGTAATCTGTTGGAACTACGTGACAGGGTTCAAGTAGCATGGGATGGACTGTTGCATGTCTTAATAAAGAGCCTGTATAACTCATTAACAAGGCATTTGGCATGCTGCATTAGGAATAATGACGTTCATACGTCCTACTGAGTAATACCACTTTTTAAAAAATTTTCAATAAAGTTTGCGTATTTCAATCTCAAATTTTAATCATTTACTAATTTATAAGCACTTTACCAACCTTGTAAATTTCATTGCATTCTCTGACAATTCCTTCTAGATGCAACTTTTTTTTCGGTCTTAGAGTATATTTTGTATGGAATATCTGAGTCAATCGAAGTTTTTCGATCGATTATTCATAGCAATATTTAATATAGATCTTTTCAGCAGAAAGAGACCACAATTAACACAAAATATCCATAGCTATAACGAGTCGAAGAATCGGAAGACGAAAGTACACAATTACGTGAAGCAGTGAAAACTCAAAAAGATGTTTAAGAAAGTAACGGAACTACCGAAGAAATAGAGTCACTACTTATTTTGTCTGAAGAAACAAAAACTGGCAGAACTTGTAGCATAGCTAGTTGCACTATAAAATTATATTTCAACATCTTTATTCAGCATTTCGTATTGAAAGAAAAGTGTTTCAAAGAATTGTCAACACATTTTAAATGCATCCTTGATGAGTTCAGTAATTACGGCTAAATTATCTTACGAATATTAACCTTCGAAGTGATTTTAACGAGATATTTCGTCCGTCAAGATCTGACAATTTTGCTAACGACAAGATATCGAGTCATCAAGATATTGACGAGATCAAGATTTGGTTACTTTCTCCTAACAGCAAGATATATCGTCCATCAGGATATCTGATTAGATGTCTAGAAGAGACAACCACGAGGAGGGTTAACAAGCCAGAAGTATCTTGAAAAACTTTGAAAGACAGCGCTATTCATCAGCCTTTCGTTGTACAGATGTTTCTTGTTACTTTGCTTTATCTAAGCAACTTCTAATCTGAACCTAGAGAATAAATTACCGTGACAATCAATTTTATAAGCTTCCGCAAGAAAAATCGGAGGAAAAAGCAACAAATTACGGAAACGCTTAATCTTTCCTAATCTATATTTATATCAGGAAAGGAACTTCTTTTCTCTCCCTTCGCAAATTAAAAAAAGAAACAAAAGAAAAATTCACGCCTTATCATGTTGCCAAGATGCATCAATTCTGCTCCAACCGAAGTTAGAAAAAGTCATGTAACAAGACCTTCAGATTAACTGTCAAGTAAAATACAGACAAGCTTATAATTTGCCACGTTAGGGGAAAAAGTAACGGTGCAAGAGCAAGCTCAGTAAAAGTCTGTAAAAAAGTATATACTTAGCATATAAGGGAAGAGGGTTTGCTTGTTATTAATATGGTGAAAATTAGTACTTTAATCATGCTGCCAAAATTCGCAGCATAAAAAAGGCAGAGTTCCTTCCATGCCCTGCTTTAAAGGATTTTCTTTCAAGTAAATTCTTGCCATTAAAACGGCATACGTTACATATTGAGTAAGCAATATGGCTTTGTATGATGCAGCTTTATCGATAATATATGAGTGTTTTAATAATGTTTTAATGATAGTACAATGTTAAGAGATAAATACAACATATCTGATTGAGGTACGCAATCAAACTTTTACACGACTAAATACTTATTTTTTAAAGATTACCATAAAAAGAGAAAATACTTTAAAAAAAGTGATTATTATGTTTTGTATTAAAATTTTTGTGTTGCTAGAATTAACTTTCTTCAATCTTTTTTCAAAGTCGATTTATTTAAAATGTGTTAGATTTATTGTCCATTCGATATCAAATTAGTTCATTCAAGCAATGTCGGGGCACATTATGCTTACTTAACTATCCTAATACTGAATAGTAAACTATCAAGAAGAAATTCAATCTAAGACTAAACGTCGTTTAAGGTATAATTTCCAAGAACTTAGGTGGTTAAATTTGTACTTTTTTAAACTTCTGTTGGTCTGGATGTTTTTTTTTTCAGTCAATTATAATAATTTTTTTTTTCTGGAGGCTTTTGGTTTTAAATTATTTGCTCTGATTTAATACATATTGGTGCACATCTTAAATTTACACAAGGGAACTTTAATGTAGTAAATTGAAGACTGCATCACAAAAAAAGATGATCCGACATTATAGTAAACATGTACGTACTAATTATATAGTTCTAGGATCTCTATTTATTAAAGAAGAATTGAGTTTGATAGTTTGATCATTAATAAAAAAATGTCTTTGACTACCGTCTATAAGTTACTGTTTTTACTGAAATCTTCAGCCAACAAATACTTTGTATCTTTCAATAAACACACACACACATATGCACAGATAAAAAACATAACATACTCTGATTTTGTATTCAAAGTAATAAGTGAAAAACTGAATTTGGCTAAACAATAAACGCTGGACGAATCTAAAAACTTTGAAATTCATAAAATATGTAAAAAATGCATGAAATTAGATAAGCCAAAAGCAGTCATTTAATACAAACTTATGATGATAAAAATGAGGTAAATCCACCAAAAATTAAACATTTGAAAAAATATTTAATGTTAGTCAGGCATCACATTCTTGATTTTGAAAACGCCATTTTCCTTCAGATAATACACACTTCTCTACCAGCGTGAAGAAAGGAAGGAAACATTCGATGAATACAACTTGTGCTTTTCTTATTTGCGTTCCAGCTTCGCAACGAAAATTCGACACGCCTTTGATCTCCTATTCTCGAAATCTGTATACAAAATGTCTGATTAATTCTCCAGAGGCTTAGGGCTTTGACAAAATTCTTTGTTTCGTTGTTTCCATCTTAAGACTTCCCCCCTACCCCCGAAGGCATGCAACATCTACTGAGGCGAGTGAATTCGGAATCGCCCGTTTCTTTCTTCTCATTAATAATATTTTTACTTCTCACGTGGCAACGGCTCCAAAAAGAATGCGATATCGATCTGCTCGATTCAGTAAAGTTTTCCCGCGCTAGAAAAGCGCCTCCAGCAAATTTCAACGCGCTACCTAGACAATCTTGGCGGCCAAGTTGAAGGCTTCAGATGGAATATTTTTCTTGTGCTAGATGATCCCTGAACAGAGCTTTAGCCACGAAGATCAAGTACACAATTCTTTGCTTCCACGAATGTAAATTCTGATACAGTAATTAATACCCCGACTTACGTGAACTCCGAATTACGCGGTTCTTGATATTTTCGTTTGGTAACACTGCCGTCCGCTATCTTCAGGTTTATTCATGCTGTGATACGCATTGGACGCGTTTCGGAGGAAATCTACGCGCATGATTACGATTCTACAATCGGCGGAAGCTGTACTTTCGTGATTTCGACTTTAGCGGATTTCGTCGGTCTTACCTATCGCGTAACTTCGGAATATTATTGTACATTGAAACAGAACCGAGCATTTGATGTCGTTTCCAACAAAATCGAACTCAACTCTGTGATTGATTTCAAATGATTTGACAAATACTTAACCCTCCTGACGCTTGTCTCAAAAAAAGTATCGTCGTCATTTGAAGAAAACTGACCAAATTGGGATCTCCTCATCATCAAAAATTGATAATATGATGACAATATATTTAGTCATTAGCAAAATTGTTCAGATCTTGATGGACGAGCTATCTCGTCAAATCCACTTGGAGCACTAAAAGTACAAAAAACATTGGAGCTTTTCTACCAGTATAAGGAATTAACTTTATGACACGTCACACATTATTTTGAAATGTGACAAGAACATTTGACATACCTATACATATTTTGTTTCTCTTCAGAAAATATGTCAGTGGTATGCACATTTGTTTTTTTAGTGTCATGGGATTTTTGTTGAGACTATGTGTTTCTTTATTAAGAAATTAATAATGCTTCTCGTTCATACGATATGTGCCTTTACTTTGATCCATTTTATATGTCTGTAAGTTGAAGTGAAAGTTCGATTCACTTAGATGTATTTCACTTTTCTTGTGTCAGTAAAACTATCTTTGCATGTGTGTGCATTTCCATCGTATGATTTTGTGTGTGTAGTGTTTGACATTGCATATTCCTAGATAGCAATTGCGCCTTAAACCAAATCAATTTGTCCGGTTGATTAAATTCGATATAGATTTCCTTTTATGATTTTTGTGGTTCAAAAAATATAACATTAATCCACTATATTAGGCATTAGAAAATTGATCCTATTAGATCCGTATGGATTTTGGAATCATCCTCGAACCATTCAATCAGAACAATGCACAAATCTAGCAGTTGTTTGATTCGTATTTCTACAAAATTTGAATGAGTACGACTCAATAACTTAAGAAGAAAAAAAAATTTCCCCCAGAAAAAAATCTGTAAATACAGTTTTGTAGTCAGTCTTTTTGTTTCCTAAGAGTTAGGAAAATAAAATAAACAGCGAAAGAAACAGCAGAATTAGATTCCACCTCATTCAAAACACTATCTTTGATAAAATTACTACCTCACATTCCATCTGTTATAATAACAAAATTCTAAGATTATATTAGGTTTAAAAAAATCCGTTTAGTATTTCAACGATAATTATGGTAATAATATTAGAATTTGCTGGTTTAGTGCTTAGGAAGAGTGCGCATTCTGAAAAATTTCACTTCGAACTTTACATGTCTAGAAATATTGAATTTTCTTTTCGCCCTCCTGTATATTAATTACATCACACTAATTGAGGAGGGGTGAATTGTTAACTAAGTTTGAATGATAATATTGTATTGCTGAATTTCCACCCGTTAGTCATAGATCACTACTGGTGATGTTAATTTGGTGAGAACAGTTTTTGTCATTTTCATTTACCTTTCAAATAGTTTCGACGAGATATCTCGTCCATGAAGATGTGAGCAAGTTTGCTTTGACAAGGTTAGTTATCATCGTGATGTTCACGATTTTTTGATGATGACGAGTTACAGATCTGGTCAATTTTCTTCTAACGACGAAATATCTAGTCCATCAAAATCTGGTCAATTCTGTCAGTTTGGCGAGATACCACGCCGAGACAATTCAAGAGGTTTAAATCAAACATTACTTGGTCCAGCTTCGTTAATATTTACATTATGAAAACCAAATAACTATAAAATTAAGATCTATACTCAGTTTTTACTTACGAGATTTAGCGAAACAGGTCAAAGTGTAATCCGAACCACTTCATACATTCATGGCCAGGTCTGATAAAAGGAGAGCCATGGCGTTTTCAGTTCGAGAGAACATATTTTTACGGACTACCCTCTACCATCTGACATACACCAGTTATTAAAAACGACCGGCTGAAACGAATCTGATTTTTCGAACGGTACTTTTCGAGCGATTCAGTCTGTCATCAGTCTCACCTGAGTCCCCCCAAAAAAGGATCGAGGCTGGCGAACAGGAGAGAGGGGAGGCTGGCATTTTGGGAAACAAAGCGCTCGGAAATCGATCTAAAATCAATCTTCTCTCCAAAAAACAAAACGAGAAAAGAAAATAAAGAGAGAAAATAATAAAACAAGGAAAAGCACACCCAATCTCTATCGAAGGTCGAGACCGGGGTTCAAAAAATAAATCATCATCTAAGCGTACAAAACGGTTCTGGAAACGGAAAAATCCGCATGACCAGTGTTCTGTATACTGCTAGGGTGAAAAATGATCTACCCCCAGTGCTTTACGAAGAAAAATGGTGCTTCAAGAACTGATGGTGGAATCAATAGAATAGAACGAGAGTTTTTTCTTCTGTGTTCTTTATTTACTATTTGTAACGCACAACCACTTGGATTTACAAAAAACGCCAAATATGTGTATAATTGCATTCGCTTAAAATTTTCAACGCATCAAGAATACTGATAAAAATACCTATAAAAAACAAGTTTTTATTCTATGATGCACTGAAAGGAAGAAAAGAAAGTACTGTTAAAAACTCCGTCTAAAATAAATACGTTAATTTGGAAGAACACAATTTTGCAGGATATCAAAAATTTGAGGGGGAACAAAACATTATTTCGATTTATGAATGAGTAAAATGGGTTGAATCTAATTATGCACGTTTACACAATACGTTTTTACGATATATTTTATTGCCTGTATTCTCGTGTTTAATTGTGTATTATGTATTATGAATTTCTGCTTGAATATGGTAAGCAATAAAATATATCACTAGCAAATTGTATAATATATGACACATATAATGACATTCAGCCCATTTTACTCTTGAACAAGACAAAAAAAAAACAAAAACATGATCTGTTCCTCTCCACATTCAAGTTATTCCACAAATTATCCTAGACTTTCATTGTATTTTATAGGACCAAGACAGCCCCAGACTGAAAGACATCGGAGTGAGCACACGAGCTATATATCTTTAGTGAAAGGAATCAAGAACTTCCTAACCTATCCCCTATGTTCCGATACCGGAGCAACATTTACCCCTATTTTAGATTGTGTTGGTGTCTCCGTGTAACAGCTCATGGATGAACAAGAGTCGCTGTGCAACTCGTAAAACAGTCTTTTAGACGGTTAGATTATACCTTGGTCAAGTGGATTTGCAACAACACATTGCATCCTCAGCACGACAAAACTCAGTTTCAATCGCAATCGTAAAAATGTCCAATGTTATTCCTATTTGGATTTTGAATTGTTTTATCCTCCTCTTCAAACCCAAAACAAATGAAGTAAGTTCTGAATATTGTCCTGTTATAAGAAGAAAAGTTAACGTATGCAAAATTTGATGTAAATCGTTCATTGATAATTGGATTAAGATATAATATTGGAGTATTAGCGGACTGAAATGGTATTGAAATACACAATCAACAAGCCCGTACTATGTACAAATAGTAAATGACAGGCCTATTTTGACTTTATGTTCTTTTGTCTATTGTCCTTGTTTATTTCGGCATTACTGTGCACATTGTTGTCATTCGCTTGAT
Organism: Metellina segmentata; assembly: GCA_947359465.1. Lineage (NCBI taxonomy): Eukaryota > Metazoa > Arthropoda > Arachnida > Araneae > Tetragnathidae > Metellina > Metellina segmentata. Next base: position 90,752,740 of record OX375873.1, on the reverse strand, counting down.
TTATCAAATCGATTTAACACCAACAATTTTCCATCAAAAATGGAATTGATCACTCAACCTAGATCACAATAACTAACAATGTTGGTTGCTTTCTTTGAATTTTTTGTATTTTCTTCACTTCTATTTGTATCTGATGAAATATCCTTTCACATCCTGGAATATTTAATCAACTATGTTACTCTTTCACAAACACCACTATTCATATCAACAAGTTCTTCAATAATTCATCCTTCACCAAACCATTGTTGGCATATGTATTCTATCCACAGTTAATTCATGAAAGAGTATAAAATCAATACGCATTTCCTTTTCGGCCATGAATTACATTTGTTCTTCCATTCATATCTGTAGAAATATGTTCATTGTAAGAGTATATTTACAGAACATTTCATGCTTAAATTTATAGGAATGTTGTTTCATGATGTCATGAATGTTGTCACAGCTTTATTCGACTGCTGTAAATTAAATTATGATGCAAGTCTCCGTGATATATACTCTATTCTGATGCACAAAGAATTATTGAGATCCGATTGATTCTCGAAGACAATGAGGTAGGAGGAACACCTGAATCCAGACCATAGCTATACAAAACTTTGAAAGTAAATAAGCAAAACGAGACATTTTTCTTTATATAATTGATCAAATAAAAGAAAAGCTGAACCACAGTAACTGGACATTTCTTGAAGTAATATCTGTAAAAGAAATATTGTTCAAGAATCCATCAACAGCTTCTAGGAAACCAAGAGTGTACAAGATAAAAATTCCCCATTCTACTACACAACTCAACTGCTGATCAAACAAAATGGATTGACCATTGTTCTTTTCGCGAAATTTAGTAATTTATAACGACGAAACAAAATTCTGAATTCGTCAGACCATGCGATATTTTTTCTAGTCTGTGTCAATCCGACTTTAGCGTAGTCTAAAATATAGTCTCATTTGTTGTTTTAGTAGAAAATAAAGGTACTTTACATCCATCTTTTGCTATTCTGCACAAACTGTGACAACTATGGGGAAGGTTGTATATTTGGAAATGTACAAGTTTTAGTATTGGACTCTTGAAATTTACATGGATGTGATAAGATAATTATAAAATTATTCTCTGATTCCACTCGTGGATGAAATGTTTCCACTCCAACGATCACTTCCGAAGAGATACCAAAAGGCAAAAAAAATAGATTCTTTGTCACAATCCTCGTCTATACAATTTTGGAAGAAATTTCAATTTGACTCTTTAAGGTACGTAAAACTCAAATTTAAAAACATTTTTTGGATCTTATAATAATTGTTGTGACTATACCAACATATCATAAAAGCATCATTGATGAAGATCTGTCATAAAGATAGTATTTTATTAAGTGTTTCTTCAAGTATTTTCGACGAGACATCTCGTCCATCAAGATCGAACCAATTGTGCTAATGAAGAGATTTACCGTCCAACACGATTTTGTCAATTACTCTAGTGACGAGATACCTTGTCGGAAGCTACAGTAAAAAAAAAGGTTAAATTATTTAAATTATAAATAATCTAAAAAAGTACTTATCAAGCTAACCAAGATTAAAATCAGATCTCGGGACGTAACACAACACTTATTATAGTAACCACAAAGAGCAAATAGTTACAGCATACTAAACGATCAACAGAACTGTTTTCGGTACAGCTTTAATGTACGTATACTTCTGTGGCAACGCTTTTGAAGCACTTTTTGTACGATTTAGAACAAGTAAAGGAGGCAGTCCATATTTATTAAGATCATCCCCACTTTTACAGCAACCTCCCCCCCCCTACAAGCGGAAATTTTCATTTTTCATTTTGAGTATTATAGAATGTTCTTTTTGTTTCCATTGAATCGTCCTTTGATTTCACTGAAATAGATATTTTTAATTTAGAAATTGTTAGAGATTTATATAAGAAGAAATTTAAAACTGTCGAAAAACTAAAAAAAAAATTTAGTCGCTATTTTCTTACCGTTTCTGCTAATTAAGAAATTCTGCTAATTAATAAGAAAAACTATCTTCTTCCAAAGTTTTACAACTGTTCCCTTTAATTTATTTACGTTAACTCTTGTTATTTTCCCTCAAGAAAACCTATATTTACTAAGAATTTCTTCCTGAGCGACATTACAAGTGCGCCAAAAGCGTTGCCGCAAAAGTATACGTATATCAAAGCTGTACCCCGCTCTGTTGTTTTTGTTTTTTAAATCAACGTTTTCTGACGGGGCATAAGCTCAAAAGTGTATACGCACATAAAAACAACTGATAAAAACTCCCGCTTTTCTGGGGGTGGGAGGAGAAAAGAGTTCCGTCTACGTACAATGTATTATTACTTAATCAAAATAAGTAATTTATTTGTATTAAAATAATAATTATGTTTTTTAACAAGTAATTTTTTTAAATATGTAATTTTTTTAAATAAGAATTTTTTTAATAAATAATGTATTTATATTAAAATAAGTAATTCATTTATATTAAAATAAGTAATTAATTAATATCAAAATAAGTAATTTATTTATATTAAAATAAGTAAAATTTATTTATAGTAAAATAAGAGTGATTTAATATTATAAAATAAGAGTGATTTAATATTATAAAATTCATAATATGCTTTAATACTGTTAGTGATCTCAATATTTTTTCTATTGTTGTTTTTATACAAAACCACTTTATTTTTATCTACTTTGCACACTTTTAACACTTAAAGCGAAGTAATATATACCCAAAAGAATCATATAAGAAACACTTTCTGATCTTAGTTCCAAATAATTGATTTTAAACTCACCAAGACTTAATTAATTCTCTTAAATATTTCTCCTCTAGCGTATGTTAATAGACAGAAGCGCACTCAACAAATTACCACTTCCCAGGAAAACATCAACACATATTGACTTTGGGCTCCAATAACGCTTTCAAAATTCCTTTTAGCCCAATATCCATCAACGACGCTTTGGCTACAAGCTATGAATAAATCAAATTATAAAAGCCGTAATTGAGAGCCGAGGAACGGATACCTCATACTTAAAAAAATATTCACCTATCTCAGCCAGGAGCTGACAATATTACCAAGATCCTTTGCATTATACCTGAAAAACCTGACAAGCGGCAGGAACCCCCTAGGTGAGATCCAGCAACATTTTCCAACGGCAACTAAACCGTCTTATCTCCACTGTAATAGCGCTGGCCTGGGGTACAAAGGAAAACTTCCTCCCCGCCCTCTCTTTTTAGAAGACACATCATCCCTAGAGCAAAAGTGATACCTCCTTTTTTCCTTCCTTTCTGCGTCCCCTTCTATCTCTCTCTTCCTTTCTCTCACTCCCACCTTAAGGTAAAAGGAAACTTTAAGCCATTAAGTGTTTTATTATAGCCTCGAAGAAACTGGGAATAAGATCCTATACGCTTTATTTTGTGCCTTGCCTTTTAGTTACTTTTTTTATTCTGCCTTCTCCGCACATCTACTTATTTTTTTTAGTTTGCGTATAAGTGGAGGAAAAGCATGCTGAGGGGATGGGAGAGCGTTTTATTGGCCTTGGGAAAACTGTTATAGTTTAGAATGGTGAGGAATTCCGTTTGAATTTGCATGCGCTGCACAGTGGAATGAACTTGGCGTTTGGATTTGTGTATACTGATAACCTATTTGGCTTGATATTCGCATCGTATTTCTATTGAGTAACAATTGTATTTAGCAACTGAACAAGAAGCTATGTGGTCTTTAAAACAGTCACACATAATTTTAGACGGAAGAAACTGGGACTGAGATCTTATATGCTTTATTTTGCGCCTTTTAGTTACTGTTATATTCTGCCTCTTCTTCCCTCTACTTAATTTTTTTAGTTTACTTATATGTGGAAGGGAAGCGTGCTGAGGGTTATACGAGAGCTTTTTATGGGCCTTGTGACAACTTATACAGTTTATAATTGTGTGACATCTAATTTGAATTTGCATGTGTTCCAGTTTGGAATGAATGAGAACTATGCATATGGATTTGTGTATGCTAATATATACTATTTGACTTGATATTGATTTCTTATATATGTTGAGTGAAAATTCATTTAACAAATGAATATTTAGCTATAAGATTTTCTATATAATAAAATAAGGTTATTGATATAAGCGCACATATGCTTTGATACTTAGCATGGCTTTTATAATCAGCAACTTAATCTTTTTGAGGGATCCTTTGATCAGCTCGTGCTGAATAAGTTGGTTTTTTGCTTATTAGGGTATAAATCGATGTTGGACGTTGATTAATCCAAGGAATTTCTTTAAATCTGCCAGTCTAGATACTTGATATTGAGGACAGACTGAACTTGATTCCATGTGAGGTAATAAGATTCTCTTTGAACTACCCCCCCCCCAAACCACACTTTGAAGCATTTAATTTCACTCATATGTTGCAATAGGGAACAAAAATATGGATTTTATGAGCTTCAGCTTCATTGAGAAGAACAAAATGTCTAAATATTCATAAAATGCAGAAAGTTCTCTTAACACTTCAACCTTTTATTTACCACAAAAATTGCTCTCATTGATAAAGTTGACATCACAAAAGCAGTCTGTAAGGTTAACACAATGGCTTAGAAACTTTTGAAACATCTCTTTTACATTTAAAACAGCCGTAAAAGCTCTTCTGATACATTGAATTAAAAGTGACTTACGCATGAATGTTTTTAGAACTGTACAGTTCATTTGATTGAAAACTGCATGCTTCCCCGAATTATTCGTAATTTGATTCACTGTTTATGAAGATTAGTGCTTTTTGTTACTTGTTAAGTATGCTGATGAAATGAAATCGAATTGTGAATGGGAATATCACCAGGAACAAAACGCAATTATCCATATTACACGAACAAGTTGGAAGCTACTCTACAAATGCTGATTTGATTCTGGCATTATCTCCACAAGCTACCCCTCTCATTTCACGCGAAAATATCCATCAAGTTACAACGGATTCCAGATTGTATGCGTATTTTCGAAACTTAATAAACCAGCAGATTTCAATCCCTCGCATCTGTACCAAGTAACGGATTCCGCAGCCAAAGCCACCCTCCAGCGATTAAGAATAACGCGGAAAGTGAGCAGCGTCCGCGGAGTGACCAAATTTATCGTTACCAGATATTCATTTCGAAAGTGCATTTTAATTAAAATACAGCTAATATGACCAGCGGGGCATCCCTCTAAAGTTTCATTCGGGCCCTAAATGAATTTCTCGTACGGTGAATTACAGCGCCCCGTAACGAAATCCGACTGCCGCATTCTGGGAGCCTCCCCAGAGATATTTTGCCGCATCTTAATTGAAATTACGGCACTGTTTGATACTGGTGCGGTTCTGCGGAGGCTGGGAATGGGGAGAACGAAATGACCGATGTTGGATGACTGGTGTTTTATTTCGCTTTTAAAGATTCGCAAGGGGCAGTGGAATGTTTGTCTGCTATTTGCCGTCACGAGATGGTGGAGTTATTTACGCATTAAAGGGGACCGGGACACATTGAAATTTTTTTTAATTAATTAATTTAGAATTTTGAATTTATTTGTACTGATTACTTATCTAACTAATAAACAAAATCACGACACAAAATTTTTTCCAAAAGTTTTTTAAAAATTTTAAATTAAAATTTTTTGAAAAAAAGAGGGGTCATTTTAAATTGCTAAAACTCAAAATATTCTTGATCAATTTTCAAAATTCTTGCAGTAAATTATTCACAAATTTATAAACTTTAAATTTGATTCAGCAATTTTAAAAATATTAATTTAATAAAAAATTAAAAATATTTGAATGAAAAATTTTGGAAATTTTAAGGTATTTTTTTTTTTAAGTCATATTTTTCAAAGTAAATATTTGTTTCAAATATGCTGAATCAAAATTAAAGTATAATGTTTGAAAAATATATATTCCAAATTTCAACGCTTAAACTTTATCGGTTTTCGACTTATAGCAATTTGAATACAGGAAATCTTGAAAAAATGTATCATGGAGAAAAACACATTTAAAGTTTTAAAGACAGATGTTGTTGTCATGACAACAACTGTTAAAAGTGTTAGATTTTCAAAACAACGCACCACAAAAATTATTATATCTCTAGTTCTAATTAAGATAGAAACATGATTTAAACGTCATTTTAAGCAGAAACACACAGAGAATTTCTTAAAATAATAATAAAAAAATTTCGAAAATTTGACGATTTTTGTGTCCCGGACCCCCTTAAAAGAGATTTATGTTGACCCTCTTAGAGGTTTCCATAAGATACCTCGTCTATCAAGATTTTATCAATTTTGATAATATTTAGATATCTTGTCAACAAGATACTGCCCAATTTTTATAGTGAAGAGGTCAAGTTTTTTTTCTAATGACATGATATTTCGTTTATCAAGTTTCCATCAGCTTTGTTAATAAGAGATTCGTCTTCGTGACAAACAGTAGGAGAGCTGTTTGTGCATTTAGGTTATTTTAAAAATTTTATCCTGATCTGCTTTGATTTTTTTAATGACGACATATCTCGTCCATCAAGATTTGATCAAATTTGCTAATGCACATATATCTCGTCAGTACGATGACGACGATTTTTAATAGTGACGAGGTCGAGTTTTTTCTTCTAGTGACGAGATATTGAGTTTATCAAGTTCTCATCAGCTTTGTTACTTCGATATTCGTCTTCGTGACAAACAGTAGGAGAGCTGTTTGTGCACTTGGGTTATTTAAAAAATTTTATCACGATTTGCTTAGATTTTTTCTTTAGGCAACAAATCTCGTCCATCAAGATTTGATCAATTTTGCTAATATACATATATCTCGTCAGCAAGCAGATGACTATTTTTTGATGATTACGTGTTCACTATTCACCCATTGTTTTTATAATGACGAAACATCTCTGTATCAAGTTCTCGTCAGCTTTGCTAATGAGATTCCTCGACGTGACAAAAGCTAGGAAGGTTAATCGTGCATTTAGGTTTTTCGGAGTTTTATCACGATCTGCTTAGATTTTTTCTAATGACGACATACCTCGTCCATCAAAATTTGATCAATTTTGCTAATATAGAGATATTTTGTCAACAAGATAGTGCCCTTTTTTATAGTGACGAAATTAATATTCAAACAGCTTTTTTCTATGACAAGACATCTCGTTTATCGATATGGTCAGTTTTGCTAATCCGAGATTCCTCGTAGTGACATAAGCTAGAAGGGTTAATTGTGCATTTAAGTTTTTCTGAGTTTTATCATAATCTGCTTAGTTTTTTTTCTACTGACAACATATCTCGTCCATCAAGATTTGACCAATTTTGCAAATGTACTTATATCTCATCAGCAAGATGTTGACAATCTCTTAATGATGACGAGATCAATATTAACCCAGTTTTTTTCTAATGACGAGTCATCTCGTTATCAAGATCTGGTCAAGTTTATTTATTCGAGATACATCGTGTCAAACGCTAGGATGGTTAATTGTGCGTTTAGGTTTCTGAAATTTGCGAAATTTCATTTGTTTGCATTTGTGCAACATCAATGCATCGATTTCTTATCTTGTGTATATTTACATAATTATTTCTAAAAGTTAATTTCATGGAAGCTCAAAATTTAATGTAAAAACCCGTAACAAACATCGCAACACATTTTCAACACATAAAAGGTTTTTCTGGCGATCTAAATATAGATGACGATAGTGTGTTTCCTCTGCGTGTTCGAACGTGACTTCGGCTTGATTTTCTAATGCGATTTCAGAACATCGTCACTAAAAATTCCAAAGAATGAATGTCGAATTGATACATGATAGTTGATTGGGCAACGCAGATTAAAGCAAAATCCCGAAGTTGGCAAAAGGACGATGAACTATATTTCAAGATAAGCTCGATATAATAAATTTTCGCTTTCTGGTTGTTAGTTCACGCTGAAACTTACACTCATTAAGCATGTTTTCAGAACAATGAAAGCATCGGAAAAGTTTTATAAATTTATTATTTATTTTATAAGCGACGTGCAGCAATAGCATTTGAAAAACAAGCAAGGGAACGCCACTTCCTGAGGAAAACAGGAAGTACGTACAAACACAAAGCACTAGCTCCCTCTACATATACCCTTATAAGAAATCCTCTCCTTTTTTTTCTTGTTTCTTTTATAGTTTTTTCAAAATTCGACGAAGCTATTTATCATTTTCAGTCGAATAACTGTTTTTTGACATCTAAATTAGCCTCCGACACCTAAATTTGATTTTCACATCCTAACAAAACGCTTTCCTTTCACTTTTTCCCCCACACGGCCCCTGCCTTTGTCAAGGAAAAAACAACATCCAAATTCCCTGCAAGAGGAGAAAAGCCAAGCGCTCTACGCGTCACCTCAATCACCCAGCTCGAGAGACTAGCGGAATATAGAGTTTCTGTCAAATTCCGCTGCTTTATATTTTTCTGCGACGCATTCCAGCTACGAATGCTGATTTTTTTCCTCCTCTTAGTTCTTGAGACGTCAACATCAATCTTGGCCGGAGGGACCAGGACAGTTCTCTGATCCGCGGGACAGGCCAGTGATAAATGGCCCGTCTGACGGATGGAGGGTAGGGGCAAAAAGAGTTGACTCAAGAGTTTCGGGCATTTTCCGAGAACCACGTCGATATTTATGCCTCCAGGACGGCTTAAGTCTCGTTTCTCATCAGAGGTCTATCCAGGGCTTATGCGCTCTTGACATTATTCCGGATGAAGTGACCTTCGAGGATGTGTACCGTAAGGTCGGTGGTTTCTTAAGGGTTGTGCTGGGGAAGTTGGAAGTTTATGAGATTAACTTTGTATAGTAATGAGTAATTCCTTTTTCTGGGAAATAAATATCAGGGACAGAAAAAGAAAGACCAAGGGTTTAGATGAGATCTATCGTCAAATAAGATCCAATCAATTCTGTTGATTAATCTATCGTCATCAAAAGGTTGCTAAATCTTTGATGATAATGACGAGACCATGACAAAATCAGTTTTCTTCTAATCAGTATCTTATCAGTTTTACTAATGACGAAATATCCCATCGAGACAACCACTGGGAGAGCTATAACCTCTAGAGAGTCATACTCGCATTATTCAACTAAATAAACTACAGTTTTTCCCTATGAGTTGAAACCAATTTTTGACTTCTTCACCAACATAAGTTTTTCCTGGACTCTTTCAACGAATAGGTGTTCCTCTTTAGTCATTAAATGTGTTGTAGGGTAAAAACAGGCACTGGTTTCAAAATGTTGTGATACTCAGAGTGCAAAGTTTTTTTTTAATGTCTATTGCTTTGGAAAACTTTACAATAAAATGATGATAAGTTATAGAAATAATTTTAGGGTACTGTTTCAACATTTAACCCATCGGTTGATTTCGACCAGATATCTGCTCCATCAAAATTCGTGAGATCCGCTAATGACGAAATAACTTGTCATGACAACCAACAGAAGAGTTAAATCTTGGATTACTGGATTGAAGAAAACCTTCTGCTAACGGATACCCGAATTTAGGATGTGTCTAATGGAGACTGCGTTACAGGCTGTAGTAACTAAAATGGTTGCTTGAGGCGCTATAAGGCTACACTCGGTGAAAGCAAACTAGTAGATGATCAAATTTTTTTAAATTCCATTCTGTTAACACGTGTTAAGTACATGTTATAATGTTTTATTTTATAATCAGCAGACCTGCACAGGGAACTTGTTTCTAACTTTCTTAACTGTTTATATCTTTACCTTTTAGATCAAAGGTTCAATGTCCAAAATTCCTGAATTGAACTTTGTGCACCAAAAAATGTAACTTAACTTGAAATAGAACTTAACCCTGGTAAACTATCAGTACAAATATTATCTTAATACCTAAAACATGAATAAAATAACTTATGTACAAATTTACGGAAAATTTTAGAAATTAAAAAAAATACTGTGGAGTTTTTCATAATTTGAAAATTTGGACATCGTCCAAATAGCCTTTAGCTCCAATGTACAGATGTATCGATGACAAAGTGTCGTTACAAATATGTTTTACTCTTTTAAAATGAATACAGCATCCATTTTATAACTGGGCCGCGGTAACCTGGTTGGAAGAGTAACGGATTAGCAACAGGAGGTTTGCGAGTTTGAATCCAACCAAAGATCGTCTAGAATAGGAGGAGGCTGGTGCACGTTCAATCTGTCGTGAGCTCAAATGTCCTCACGTTAGCGTCATGTGGAAGTTTTGAGAGTAGGATTCCAGCTCAGGTGTGACCTCCTCATCTGACCGTGGTTCAAAATTACGTGCTGTCCTCGGACCTTACCGTATTTAATCCTGGACAGCAACTAGTAAAAGCCCGTTCTGTAGCTCTTGTGCAACGTAATCTAAACACCTATCTATCATATAAAAGAGGACCTCAAAATAAAATAAAGTTAAAATAACTGTTAATTATCATTTCTTAAAAAGTGCTTGGAAAAAAGCACACCTCACTCATCCTTGCACTTTACGAAGAACACCTTGCCTTGGAAATCCTTACTAGATTTCGAACACCCAATTAGAAGTTCAGCAGCAGTTAGTCATTTTTAAGTCAGTTTCCTATTGTTTATATATATATATATATATATATATATATACACACACACACAAAAGGCATACCATAAAAACTGAGAGTGAATTTTTTAGGTAGTGGCAACACCGTGAAACTAAAAAAATAAAAGTGCAGGCGATTTTTTCAAAGTGTTAACTATACAATTATAAATATTCTAAACGATCTTATTTTTCTAGTTTCGTACTTGTTTAAAGAACTGTTTTTATTTGCCCTATAAAAATTGAGGTGAGTGATTAAAAGTTTAAAAACGAAACGCATTATGCCATAAAATTTTGCTATCGTTTGAGCAAACAGCTCCAGAAACAGTTAAGTTAATGAAAGAAGCTTACAAAAACAGATGTTTTGGTAAATTTACGATTTTTAGATGGTATAGTGATTTAAAAAAAGGACGTTTGTCAGCAGAACTGGCTCACAAGCCTGGGCAACCAGAAAGTGTTGTGAATGATCTAAATGTTAACACTAGTGGGCTATCTTGCAAGAAAATCGGCGAATGACATGTGAGGAGATAGCGGCATCAACTAACATTTCGAAAACGTCTATATTTTGCATTCTACACAACAATTTACAGCTTCACCATGTTTGTTCTAGATGGGCCCCTTATCACCTTACTAAAGAACAAATGCAAAAGAGAATTCACCAATGATGTGAGTGGAAACATATGATTCAAAAGGATCCGAATTTCCTAAAGACTGCAATAACAGGTGATGAAACTTGGGTGTATCATTTTAACCCCTTTACCATGTCCGTAACAAGTGTGTGGAACCCACATATTCTCCGATTCCGAAAAAAATCCGACAAACCAAATCTGCTAGAAAGGTCATGATGATTATTTTCTTTGATCATAAAGGTGTAATCTATCAGCATGCTGTGCCTCCAAAAACTACTGTGAATGGTGAATATTATATTTCAGTTTTGAAAATTTTGCGAGTACAGATATCAAGAAAGCGACATGAACTGGTAGGGAATTGGACATTACATCACGATAATTCTCGCCCCCATGTCGCTACTTCTGTTCAGCAATATCTTAGTAAATGCAATATTAAAATCATGCCACGTCGCCTTACAGTCCAGATCTCCCACCATGCAATTTCTGGCTATATCTGACGTTGAAGGGAGAAGCTCCGTGGTAGAAAATTTAATGCAGTATCTGAAGTTATTTTAGCAGTGTAGGGTTCTTTGAAACAGCTTACAGAAAAAGGCTTCTCTACTTGTTTTGAAAAGTGGATTGGACGATGGGACCGTTGCATATCATCTGCGGGAAGGTATTTGAAAATGAATGATGTAATTTTTTTCTCTAAACATCTTTCTTGATTTTGCAATCACTTTTGATGGAATGCCCTTTGTATATATTTGTATACACACACACTCTCTCTCTCTCTCTCTCTCTCTCTCTCACACACACACACACACACACACACACACACACACACACACACACACACACACACACACACACACACACACACACACACACACACACACACACACACACACACACACACACACACACACACACACACACACACACACACACACACACACACACACACACACACACACACACACACACACACACACACACACACACACACACACACACACACACACACACACATATATATATATTTACACACACAATCTACCAATAAGTATTTGCACACCCATGCTCATGACGATATCTGCGGTCCTGATATACGTCACGCCCTCCGCCGTTAAATATCGTCTAGTAAACAACATAGGCTTCAGTCGCATGCAAGATGCCACGAAGTGTGCAGAGTTATCTGAGAATCACAGAAATGGCCTACGTTGTGACAGTTTTACCGATTGGACCAATGCTACTTCTAGGATGACAATGCCAGCTGTCCTGTTGAGAGGTTCACATGAATTGGTATGGTGACAATGGGGTTAACCGAATGGACTGGCCTGCCCTGAGCCCAGACCTGAACCCTATCAAGAACCTCTGAGACGAGTTGGATCGCCGAATTAAAGGGTCCAATAACCGTCCAAAATCGATGAGGGTACTTACATGTCTTATCCAAACCGAATGGAAGAAAATACCACTAGCCGTCATACAAGTACTTGTGTAAAGCTATGACCCGGGGGGTTGAGGCTGTAATTGCCTCCCGTGTAGGCTCTAACAACTATTGAATATGAATAAATTTTGTTTTTCTTTTCTATCACAGGTGTGATAAAACATATTAGACAAATTTTACAATTAAAAATTTTAGAATAAAAGCTCCTTGAGGCTGATTTGTTTCAACGACACCAAAATTCATAAAAAGGTTGTTGGTTTTTTTGCGATAAATCCGAATTTAGTCCATCCGTGTCAAACAACAACAAGTAAATGGATAGACACACAAAGTAAGTCTTACAAATAGAAGAGAGAAATACAACCTTATTTAAGCCAAAAACAAGAAATACAATATAAAATAATGGACATGGGGAAAAAAAACCGTTTTACTCAGAAGAGAAAAGTAAACCCAGGGAGGAGCCTGCTCAACCTACAACTGGCAGGTTGCTAATTTGCGTACTCACGTAGCCACGCAGACCATCTACAACAACCTGGAAGGTAGGTAGGTATCTTAGTGAACGTCCGACTGGAGCAACACAACGGACTATTGGCGACGGTTCGGGATCAAACTCGAAAGGAAAATTTCGACGGCAACACGTCGAAACATTGAACTCGCAATCTTCCTGCTGCTAAACCGTTAAGCCGCATTTACACAGGATTATCACAACTTTTCTCCCTCCAAACATCGGCCGGCCAACCGGTATAGTGGTTAAGGTGTTAGCCTCTAGATCGGAAGGTTCCTGGTTCGAATCCGGGTTAGGTGCATGGATGTTTGTAAGCATATGGTGTAGAGGCGGCTGGTGCACCTTAAATCTGTCGTGGCCAAAAGTCCTCACGTTGGGTTGGCGTGGAAGTTTGGAGAGTGGGGTGCCAGCTCAGGTGTTGCTTCGTCATCTGACCGTGGTTCAAAATTACGAGGTGTTGTCCTCGGATCCTTCCCTTAAGGGACTGATCCCGGACCGTCGTCAATAGCCCGTTGTGTTGCTCTAGTACGACGTTAACTAAAAATTTTTACCTCCAAACATCGAAGCTATTCCGAGAAACGGCATTCATTTTGTCGACAAGATCTCGAGTCGGGTTGGCGATTTGGAGAGTTTGCAGAGCCAAATTTGTTTTCCTCCATGAGTCGGTAAAGAGCAAAGAGTTGCAACATTTGGGAGGAGATTTCTTCGAGATGTTGGCTTGACAATAACCGCTCCCCTCTAGCCTTCTCCCCTCCCCGTGTCGCTCATGCCGTCTTTAGTTCGCTATCTGTGATACTTTGCCCTCATCGATTGCCCCGACCACATCTCCCGCCAAACTGCCAGGGGTGAGAATAGTGCGCTCGGATGATTGCCGATGAAGTCCATAAAGCGTTAACACCGGAGTCGGTCGAAAAAAGGGACGAAGAGGAGTCAGTATAGGGAAACGTAAAACGTCCTCGCCACTAAAAGGGAGAGAAATACATATGCAACTCTGGTGTAAACGCGGCTTTACTCTTCCAACCGAGTCCTAAGGAAAAAGTAGCCGTGATAGGGATACAAGCTCTATCGAGATCAAATTGCTCTCGATTCCAACCGAAATGTCCCTCAGTTAATTCAGCGTGGAATCGGTCCCTGTTTTTCTGGCACTCCCGAAGTCTGAAGTGGCCGTTACTGCATCGCTTCGATCGGCACCCAGCGAGACAGCTGTGGTTTTTATTGACAGAACGAATTGAAGGAGAGCGACGAAGAAAAAACTTCCATCTAAGTCGCGAGGAGCAAGAATTTCTTTTCCACCACCCGTTCCGATTTCGATCCGTTTTTGATTTCCACTGGCGACATTTTTGTTTTGTTTTTTTGGCTCTTGTCATCGGAAACCGCGGAGAGTTAGGAAATAAAACAAAGAAACCGGGCGAGAAAACTGGAGAGAGAAGGTGAATTTTCAAGTAGAGAGCTTAACTCATTTTTGTAGTGAGGATATTGGGCGAAAGAAGTATGGGGATCTTGTAGGAGAGTTTCCGTTCTTTTAAAGATGCGGGATTGTGTGTTTTTCCCGTAAAGATACGGAGGTTTTAATGTTGTTTTACTGCTTTTCTCTTTTCTTCTTCTACCTTGAGAAGCTTAGGAACGTATTTAAATATTTATTTTGGTTTGGAGAGAAAGAGTCGCTCGGAAGAGAATATACGATACTAATTTAATATTTAGAGAAAAATATTGTAACGAAAAAGGAAGAATTTTCAGTAGGTAATACAACGTCTGGTCTTGATGTGGGAGTCAAAAAACGAAGAAAAAATATGGTTTACTAATTCGGATTTACTTTTACGTGACTAAAAACTTTGTATCAAAATGGATCAAAATTAAAATATTCTTTAAATTCGTTAAAGTCGGTAGGTTGTAGGATTAATCTCACACTGAAGCTGACGGTCTGGGATCAGTCCTGTTGGGAATAATCCGAAGACACCACCTCATAATTTTGATCTACGGTCAGATGTTGAGGTGACAACCCAAGTTGAATTTTATAACCTATTATGTGTATGAAGATGCCAAAGTTGTAATAACATGTATATTGTTAGAAAAATATGCACAAAATGTTTCAAACCATTCACACTAATGTTTAACTACATGTATGAAAAATAATTTATGAAAAAAAGATTATTTTAGTTTTGTAATGGATCATTTTATTTTATTTGACTATTACAGGCTGTGGAAATTTAATTGTTTTTTGAAAATTATATACTCTACATGTATTGTTGAATTTTAAGGGGACCCGGCACCTAAATATCCACCTTCTCAAATTGAAAATAATTCAAGATGTATTGACTGATAATTTATGTTTATGAATGTTATTTAATGTATTATTGCAGAAAAATGCAAAAAAAATTAACATAACCCTTTAATTTTTTTTTAAATTTAGAAATTTAAAAAAAAATTTAAAACGCTACTCCTCTTTTAAAATGTGAGATTTTTGCTTGATTTTTTTTACAAGAAAGATTAAACCATTCTTCTCACTTGTTGGGAGAAGATTTTTGATATCTTTATTAGTTTCTGAAAAAAAAATTAAAAGTTGAAAATCTTAGAAAAATCTCGATAATGTAAATTTTTTAAAGTTAAATTGCAATAAAAAATTTTCTAATTATTTTATCAAAAACTTCCCTCACAGGTTGTATTAAGTAGGTCATTATAAACATGTCATAAAAATTTAAAGTGAATTTGTACATATTTGAAAAAGCCTTAGCATTTTAACCATCATATAGTATGCAAAAAAACAAAACCGAGAAAAAGCCTTTTAAAGATTTTGTTTAGGTAAAAAAGTAATTAAATGTTCATTTAAAGTGTTTCCTTATTTTTTTTCAGATTACCCTAACAAATATGTGCCAGATTAATATGTTTTTGATCAAAATTATCAAATATTTTTTTGTACATGATCAAATTTAAATAAGACAATTTCAGTGCAAATGAGAAAAAAAATGTACAAAAGTGCAAATAAATCCACCATAATAGAAATTATTTGAATTAATGTGAACAAATATTAATATTATTGTATGTTCAGATAACTAATTAATATTGTGACAGTAAATTTGCCATCACTTACTAAAATAAAACCTAATTTGAGCACTAAAATGAAAAGGGTTATCAATGAAAATTAGTCAATTTAGAAGCCACCAGGTTTGTAGGTGACACCTTCTCTTTTCTTATAGGTTTTTTCCTGGCTTTTAATAGCTAGCTTCACTAACTTTCTTGCACGTTGAAATTTTTTAGATCTTTGTCTTTTTTGAAAATTTATTTTTCGTGAAAGAAACATGGCAGCTAATTTACGGCTCACCGTTCCATACTGAAGCCCCAATGCACTTTGCTGTTCATGCAGTGTTTGGGCTACACCAAAATTGTATTCGCAAATTGCTTCAGATATGGAACGACGAACACGATTGAGGAAACAAAATTTGTCCTTTGGACACTTGCTCCACATGATACTGTGCAAGGACTCATTTGCATTTTGTGTTGCACAGCGAATACAACGTTCCAAAAGAGCATTACTTGCCAGCCTTTGATATACTGGCAAGATGTGCGGCATCAACGTTTCACTGAGTGGTGTTTTCACAAACTTGCTATGAGGCCCTGGTGTTTCACCCAGAGCCATAGCTCGTTGATAAAAACACCACGAGGTTTGGCCTGTTGGGCATTTAGAATGCTGGGGCTTAGTATCTGTTGACATACTATGGTATAATGTGGCATATATCGCAGTTTTCATGCCACTTACATCACCCTTATTTCGTAATATCGCCCCAAGGTAATATTTGGTGAGTTTTTTTTATCGTCTCACTCTTTAAGCTGCCATGCTTCTTGCCCCCTAACGTGATACCTCGTGCTCTGCACTTGGACACAACTTCTCGGAGAGCAGTTCCCAACCTCTTTCCAACATGGTTCACACATTCTTCTTTTTCGATGGTAACATCCCCATACACTTTGCTATTGACTAGCTCAGTGTATGTTTTCGAATCCCCATCAGAAAGAAGCGTTGTGTAGCGGAAGCCTAATTTTTCCGAACGCTTCCACAACAGCGAAGCAGCTCGGAGCTCGAGGATCCTGTATGATTGATTTGGCAATCATTTCTATGCCCAGCATACCATGTTTCAAACTCGGCAGTGGAAGCACCAAGATCTTTTTTAGCATTGGAGCAGTGGCTACAAACTTTAGACATCACTTCAAAGTCAATGGCATACCCTGTCAATATGTCTATGACACAGCCAACACCGAAGAGGGAAGTGTGACCACGGGTAAGCCATGACCCATCGAAAGAAACCGCAATATTTGTGACTTCTTCCGCTGAAGCCCCAACATCAGAGTAAGCTTTCTTGACTTCCATCACAGCTTTTTCTTGAAGATTGATGAAAGTCGTTTTATACGCTTCATCAAGGGCACTTGTGCATGAACGGAAAGTGGACGAGGAAAACACAGGCATGTCCATTACGAAACCAAAGGTTTCTATGGCACCATAACCTTTTCCCATGTGTTGGAATGCTTGCGTCATTCGTACATTTATGTCATAATTAGACATATCATTTTTTTGTGAAGTTTTAGTCGTGGATTTAAAACTATCACAGTTATGGCAGATGATGCTCACATTGTATGCAAAGCCAAACTTTGCACCTAAGTTGAATTTTAATTCTTTCTTGTTGCACTTAGGACAGTATAAATCTTTTAAAAGATTATTCATTAGTTTCAAGTCCATAAAAACATATGAACCTGAATTACTTTCTGTTGGTAAGGACAGCGCAGAAAGGTTCTGTATTCTTTGATTGGGAGCAGGAACAATCAGCTGATCTACTGCTGTCAAGGGCTTTGTTTGTTGTTGATGTTCAGAACACCAACGCTTACGGTTCATATTTATAGCTTGCACGGATTTTCTTTTCATACGAGGCATGACAAACTAAAGTTGTTCAACAATGATGAAAAAGCAAAGTTAAAATAGCACAAAATGGAACGCAAAGTAAAAATGTAGCCTTGAAAAAGGCTGTTTGAAATGGATGAATCAAATTATAAACACTGAGTAAAGCGAAATAATCAAAACAAACTGGAAAAGTAAACACAGTTACAGTTACATAAATACTTCTTATTCAATTGTTAAATTCACCAGGTTTTACTTGAAGGCTTTGTAAATAGCTTTTAAAGTCAAGCAACGCTGAGTGGAATTCTGACTAAGCGAGTTCGTCAGGGTGTCCTTTTTTCGGATAGTTAGGCTAGCAAAAACGAAAATAAGATATCTCAGAGTTTTCGTAGGACTATGAAACTTTGTACAAATGTTCTTAAATATATAAAGTATAATTTGGAGCAAAAATCTCAAAATCGACATTTTGACCAATTTTCCTCGCCGAGTCCCCTTAACAGGATAGTATTTGTACCATCAGAATTCAAATGCCTGTTTAGTTTAGGGTCTAATTAATCCTTACGTAACAAAAACTGATCAAACAACCATACCAACCCATTTTTTTCAGAAAACAAGTTTCATGTAGATTGGTTAGGAAATAGTAGGATTTAAGTATTTTTGATCTCGAACAATTATAACTCCTAGGACATTACCATTGATGTTTGAATACATGCATCCAATGATGATTTGCGGATCCATCTCTTCGACATTGATCCCGGACAGTCACTAATAGCCTGCTGTGTTACTTCAGTGCGACTTAAATTAAACTTAACTACCAATGATGATTTCACTGAATAAAATTTTTAAATCTAAAATCATTTTATTATAAGCGTTTGGAGCTATGACAGGATTTTTCGCTAAAGCTGAATACAGTTAAAGATAAAAACCTTTATCGGAACACTCGGTGTAACTTGCAATGTATTCGAAAAAAATTTTAGCATTTCACTTGTAAAAATTTACCCCCAAATATAACTAAAACGGCGATGAATCAAAGTGTCTCCTATAGGGAGGTACTTTTCTTCTCAGGTTGTTTATGATTACTTTGATTGTTTTTGGATTTTATTGCTAAAGAGCATATTTTTGGCCAAGCTGCTTCAAAGGCAATACAGCAAGAGTAGAAAAATGCAAAGAGAAGAATATAGTCAAGGGTAAAGCCGAAGAGAATACAGATCACTCAGGGTTGTGATGTCCTTGCATATCTAGAGAAGATGCACCCACGATAACTTGCTCACTTTGAAAATCTCTCATTTACGGATCACAAACTAAGAAAACAGGTATTTTTATTCAACCCTGGATTCAACCTTTGCACTAAATTTTAACCCTTCTGGTGGTTGTCTCGTCGAAGTATCACGTCATAAGCAAAAACTGACCAGATTTTGATGGACCAGATATCTCGTTATTTGAAGAAAACTGACAAGATCTTGATCACGCCATCATAAAAATATTAGCAATATCTTGATATCGAAATATATCGCCTTTTGCTAACTTTTCCAGATCTAGATGGACAAGACATCTCGTCAAAACCACTTCGAAGGTTAACCCATTAACGCATTTGCCTGTGTCTGACACGTGCGAATGTTATTGGCAAATTTGCACATGCCCGTGTCTCACACGGGCGATCTTGTATATCGCGTTATTTTATTTCTAATGCCCGTCGGAGATCCATTCTAGTAAAAATAGATAGGCTAGATAATAATTAAACTTATTTACCATAGATGGCATCACTATGCAGCATTTTTCTTGTGCAAACCACGTGGTGCATTTTGATGATTAGTTATAAGTTTGTTAGGCATTCTTTGCTATAAAGCAGTTGTTTGGTGTGGAAAAGGTAATGTATCCATTTTTATTGCGTTAAATATCATAAAAGTAAACAGTTAACCATAAATTAATTTTTACTAAGTGTTTTTGTAACTTGTTTAAAAAAAAGCTATCTGAGAGGGGTAAAAAGATAAGGAAAGAAACAAGATACTACTGTAGGAACTGTAACATCGGACTTTGTGCCGTACCATGCTTTATGGTATATCATACCAAACAGAATTTTTAGCCATTTTTATGCTTGTAAATATGACGACTTTATTTAATTTGATTTTAATATTTTGAAATTCAAAATAAATATGTAATCAAATCGTTTACACTTTGCATCAGAAATTTTTTTATAACTTTTACCCTACCCCCGATTTGCAAAAAAATAACTTACACTATACCTATATATTCATGTTCTATCATAAAAACCTCCATCATGTTTTTCCAGTTTTTCCGGAAAAAAAACCTCGTGCTTTAAGGGGTTAATGGGCTTGTGATGTGTACAGTTCAAATACTACATTACTTTCTTAAAACTATTAATCGCATTGAGATTTTACGGATGGTTCAGATGTCCAACAGAAGTATTGTGAAAAGCGTAATTTTTAGGCGTTCCCTTTGAAAGCCAGGAAGCCCAAGAATGCAATGAGACACACATTGGAGATGCAGCAACACGGAACGAGAAATAGAGTCGGGGTGTGGAGATGACGGGGGGGTCGGGCTACCAATAACAGTCATTTCATCTTACCTTTTCCCGTAGCTCCGTATGCCGCCACCCGGGCAAATAATAAGGAATTAATGAACGTTTCGCTTAATGCTTGCATTTAGAATCCATTCACCCGAGTTGAGAGGTCTTGGCGCTGCTGCCAGGAAAATAGCGCTTTTCCCGCGAACAATGAGACTCCCATTGTCATCGCAGGTCTTCCGGCAGTTGTAGAGATGCCACCGTTTATTCTAGTTAATGTTGGCTCGGAACACCATTTACTGTTTCAGTGGATTTGAATAACGTTGATAATGGAGAATGAAATTGAATGCGGCGCGTTTACTGGGATTGGAATTTTGTAGACCTCGTTCTGCAATCGATGCAAGTGGAAGAGTTGAAGTTGACGGAATTTTGGCTGCATGTGAATGGAGGTGTGTGATTTAGGACTTATTCGGAGCTAGGCGTATTGTGAAAGAAGGGCTAACAATGAGACATTCATTAGAGTGCAGATAGGATTCAGTCAGGGCTTCATACTTGCCATCCCGTGGGACGATAATGCTTACGTTGCTTAAGTATTATGCACATAGCAAGTTGACGGCAGATAATTCGTTTTTGACAAAGTTAGTCCGTAAATACAGAAATATTAATGTAGGATTTTATGTGTTGAGAGAGAGGGGGGAGAGAGAGAGGGACAAAGGGGCTTACAATTCAGCCAGGATTGCATACTTTCCATTCCGTGGGACCATAATGCTTACATTTCTTATGTATTATACAGCTTACGTAAGGTCAAGAACCTTTGTTTTGTTTTTGACAACTTTAACATTTTAATACAGACTTATTAATGTAGAATTCCATGTAATGATTCGGATATAGACGGCGTGGTACAATCTATGGGTTTTAGAATCGAGGTGTGTGGTTTAGGATTGGCATTCATAAGCAGACGTTTTATGGAATAAGTTTTCAATGAGACTCAACAGGATGTCAGATAGGATTCAGTCAGGAATTCGTTATTACAATACAACATTGGATCATAATGCTTAGGTTGCTTAATCAATAGGATCCAATGTGGTATGATAAAAATAAAGGTTCTATCATCAAATTGAAGCAAGTCGATGATATAATCTTTATTTTTTTAAACTTTAGCTCATGAGTTCAGACATATTAATGTATGACATTTCATGTATCGAAAAAATTGAGCTGATGCCAGCTAAGGTTTTGGAATTTAGGTGTGTGACTTAGAACTGAATGCCATACGAAGGCATTTTATGGAAGAGTTTAGAATGATATATTCACACGCTAAATAGTCCAGATAGAATTCAGTCAGATTTTTATACCTACCATACGATGGGATCATAATGTTTACATTGGTTCAGCATTAAGCATAAAACTTGAAACGAGTTAACACTAGAGTCTTTTGTCGATGGTGAAATTAACTCGAAAGTTGAGACATTAGTGTAGGATAGGTATTGCCAAGAGAGATGGACCTGGTGACATCTATGGTTTCAGTGACTTGTTTATGTAATATGCTTTATCTGAACACAGCTTTTTCATATTTCGGGGAAATGACGCCTTTAACGTTACTTGTGTTTATTTTGTCGTATATCCTGTACTTTGTATATTCCTGTAATCATAGGTTCCCTTAAAACATCTTGCAGTATTTCAGGAGAGTCCCACAAACTATTGGGATCGGCCCTAGACAGAAAAATCAAGCGAAGATACGGTGATGATTTAAAGTGGAAGTTAAGAAGAATGATGACTATGAATTTGGCTTTCACTAATCGGAGGATGAGTGATTTAGAGCTGTGATATTCAGAGGGGTCATAATTAGACCTTCATTAGAAAGTGGAGATAAGGTTCAGTCATAATTTCATACTTGCTATCGTGTGAGAAGTAGCTTACTCTACTTAATTGCAAGTGGCTATGATGAGAAATTTCGTCCAACAATATCTCACCTATTTTGCTTTGACTAGACATCTCGTCATCGAGATTGCTGATTGAAAGTTGACTGATGTAGGTGTAACGTTTATGGATGATGACGAGATCAAGATCAGGTCTGACTTTACGGATGATGAGATACCTTGTTTCTCAAGTTATGGTCCGTTTTGCTAATGATAATCATCAATATGCTAAGACAACCACCATGAGGATAAGGATTAAGCTTAAAGTAAGTTGATGTCAGAGCTTTTGATGTGTTTTTGACCAATTTATCCATTAAGTCAAGGAGTACAAACTTATCCCTCGGTAGCAGACATTGTGGTGTTTTGGGCACCACAGCAATACAATGAATTTGGACTAAACTGGATACCTTTATAGTGGTATCGGGTATGTTTGTGTTAGGGTCATTTATCAGAAGGATTTAGGTGAATATTAGACTTTTAATCACCACACAACACACGCTACATATAAGACAAAGAAGAAATTAGGAAGGAAGTAACATAGGTCCTTTTGGATCAGATTCAGAGCGAAAAGTCATGTCCGTTCGGCTCGGATCACTGTGAGGAATGAATTAGCCAATCACCGCAGACAGAAGGTGTGGTTAAGTTAATTCGCTGAAATTATTTCATTTGCTAAGGATTTTGATTGACACTTATCTAGTTTTAGTTCGCAAACGAAAGTTTCGCTTCGCAAAAATGATTGACGCATAAAGGAAAATGGTTGAACTTACTGAGTCACCACACCTTTATACGTTTTTTATTGCATCTACAAGGTTTCAATTTACAAATGGAACTATCTACACGATTGTTTACAATGCAGCATCGATGAACGACTGTTCATGAAAAACAAAAATTTCTCTTCACAGTTAGTTTTTTTAACCGGTGTTTAACCTCACCTTATAGCTGTCTCGAGAGCTCTATCGTCCACCACCTTCTCCTGTGGCTTCTGACTTTCGTCTCCCTTTGCATTTTTGGTGGGAGCCGCCTCCCTCTTGGAATGTTGATCGGGTGTTTTCCAATAACACCTGCAACACTCGTAGAGGTGTCAACTCCACACGTGTGAGTCCCTCTCTTTGGATCTTGGAACCGTTAGAAAGTGATGTGTCAGACAACCAGGTTCAAGAAGTTGGCACGGACTGTAACACACGTGTTCGTTGTTTTTGGGTGGTCGTCTTCTCCCTTCTCGTGGAAGGCCCACGTTGATTCAGGGTTGAAATCTTCTGTTCTCCAGACATCACAGCATAGATTCAAAGTAAATTCATTGATGTTGTGAAAAAGGTTTTAAAAATCCCAATAACCATAATCACAATTCAACTCAATTTCAACCCCAGTCAGCTCAAAATTGCTTAGTTGATATCATACTCTCTATCAGATTACTCCAGTTGTATGACAGCGAAAACAAACCAAAAGCATAGAACATGCAACAGACAAAAAAAAATCACAGCACTACAAGTATGCAATATAAACTACATTATATAAACACAGACAAAAGTCATTTAAAGGACAAGACAGAGATGAATGAAAACAGCATGATCGAAACAACCACAAGGAAAAAAAGAACAACAGTAATGCATTTTATATTTTGCCTTTCTTACCTCATTTGATGTTTGTTTTAGAAATGACGTCACGTACAGAGAATAAACACATTCCATCACAAAAACACTAACACCACCTACACTTAGCTTGACAGAGAAAGTCTCTGTTTCTAAAAAATGCATCAAAATTTTACCAAACATTCTGAGGATACCACAACTATCGTATCGCTGTGCAGTTTTATTCCACCATTCCATTTTTGAATCATTTTTTCTCTCCCTTTTGATATCCCGTGTCAGATTTACTGACATTGAATTTATCTATGATGGAATAAAAAAAAAGCCTTCTATACCAAGAAATCCCTAAAATCCGGGTAATAAAGTCTCGAAATCCCTTCGTACGTAAGTAAAACGTTGTGCTATGGGAAAAAAGAAAACAACAGAAAGAATTTATAAGGGATATATATTACCCTTGTTGATCGTGTCATTTTTAAGTGGATTTAGTTGTCTCAAAACGTGTCTTATGATGTTCGGAGGGGAATTTTCACGTTTATCTCTTTACTTCGCCGAATGCGTGGGTCGGTTTCTTTAGAGACCTCATTCGCACCAGTTTAAGCCCTTAAATGGAGCTAAGTTTCACATAGAGAAATAAAAGTGACCACGTATATTAGAGTTATTTGTAGTTTCTTACTTTATGTTTGTCCCTTTCCTAAAATGTTCTTTATAACCAACTAAAAGGGATCTAAAATGTCAAAAAATGTTTTCTTTACACACTGACTATATGACGTCATTGAAAATAAATTAATCCCGTTTACCTTCTTTTCGATTTATCTTTGCATTGGAAACTGACCTTAGCTTTGGTTCGTAAGCCCGTTTAAAACTGTCGCCAGATTTGGGCAATGGATAATTTGACTTTTATTCCTACTTGGATTTTCATTCCCTTTGGATTAATAGGGCGTTTTGTTTCATAGGTAAATAGCCATTAGAGCAAAACTGACCAGATCTGGCTGAACGAGATACCTCCTTGGAAGGTTTAAAAATATGGTTAAGAGGTGCAAGTGCATTTGTGTGGAAAGTGTGTCCACTCAAACGCGTCTGTGATAAAAGTAAGGACTGCAATCAGCTTGGAAGGATTTAAGAAGTTCTATAGATTAGGTCCATCGCTGGGGGGGGAGTTTCGAATTACCACAGGGAAGTTGTGCAGACCAAAGAACGGTTCGCATGAAATGGTATTATTGCCCCATTCACAATACCATCACACTTCAAGCAAGAAAACAGTCGGTGGTCTGCACTTCATATGGCAAGCTTAGACCAAACAACTTCTATTTTCGAATTGAAAACATAGTCAACTTCTTGTCAAATTAAATTGCAAATTGAGCAGTATGTAAGAAATGAAATAACTTATAAGTTAGCTAAATTGTCAACCACAATACGCTCAGTTCCTTTATCAGCAACTACCCTCTCTAGGTGTCTGGGTAGGGCCATGAGAGAGGCTCGATCACTTTGGTGTAATTTATTGAGGATCACTGGAATTATTCGTCATCTATTCCAATTCCAGAGAGAACCTAATGTTCACTCTGGAATTGAAATTCACCATGACCTAAAAAAAATCCCTAGAGAAGCCGCTGTTTTTTCTGCTATCGTCAGAATAGACAACATTGTAACTCAGGCCTACGTGAATAGTTTTCACCTGACTGACTCCAACAAGTGCCTCATTTACCTTGATGAAAGACAGTTTGGAGCATATATGGTTCGACAGCAGTGGAGAAAAAATTAAAAAGTTATCTTAAAGAAGATTTATGATTTTGTGTGTCTATTTTTACTGCTTTATCTAATGTTCATTTTATGGATTCTTACTTCGTTGATTTATAGAAGACATCGTGAAATAGCGTTAATACGCCGGACTCATGCATCAAGATGGGATCGTGGAAACCTTGCGTTAAATTCAGAAGAGCATCTTACCTGACTCTTGTGTAAAGACACTGGCACACGGTGCAGGGCCACTTTCTCAATGGCGTGCTCTTATCAGAAGCCTCAGGGTGGCCTGCGATATGCTTTCTCAGGAATTCGATCCTTCAAGGATCCCTTGTTCACGTAAGTCTTGCCGCATACTGGACACGGATGACTTGTCGTGCGTCTTCGGCCTGTGGGGGTTACAACGTGCAGAAAAAAAGCTATAACAAATATTTACCTGTCACTTTACGTGTGCCTAAACAGCTCATAATTAGATGATTTTTTTTATTTTATTACATCTGCAGCATTCATTTCAGCAGCCAATATTCTAAGAATATTTTCAAGTGGAAGAAAAATGAGCACCCAATTTCTCTTACGTTCACTGTCAACTTTTTCGAATGTTTTGTTCCTAAATATTTGCTACTGTAGCAATCGTTCCCATGCTAATTTATGACATGAACTTTCTAGATTTTTGTGAAACTTTGCGTTAGGCTATGAATTGTTTGATGTTATTTACGTTGAACAACTCTGTTCACGAAAGTTCGCTTTTGTATCGTTTCACTTTTAAGCATTATTTGGTTAACAATGAATCTGGATACTTATAAATAATGAGCTTTTTTAAAGCATTACTCGTATCCATTTTTCTCATTATATTACAAACGTTACAGACGTTTATGAGAGTTTTATACAAAGACTACGAGTGTGAACTTAAAGTTAGTTGCGTTACCCTCCGTATGAAACAGGGTGAAGCTTCAAAGCAGTATTATTAGAAGTTAAAGGTTAAAACTAAACCGATACGCTTCTAACTGGAAATAATTATGGAGATTCACAATATAGAAATAATTCAACAAAGATCCAGCTCTTTTTACAGGTTTTGGCTACCATTCACAGGTTACAGATATGCTTTTGCTAACCTTTCTCAACTCCATACTACGTTATGTGTTCGCAGAATTTAAGAGAGAGAAGATTTTCTCTTGAAAAGAGGAAAAGAAAAGACACTAGTGACTAACAGCATTAATGATCATTATTCCTTTTAAAACAACCATCAAATATCTCCAAAGAGTATCGAGACAGGCCTGTAGATTGAGTTGTAGACATTTAACACAAGCATGCATGAATGAAGATAAACTCAAATGAATTATTGTTGCAGCGTGACAATGCATCAGCATATAATATCTTGCAAAAGTAAGTTATCTTGAGGCGACACTATGAAGTTCTTGTCAGCAGTCATCACCTCTCCTTATCTGAAGTCATCAACTACAACTCTCTCTCATCTTAAGTAAAATTTAAACTCACGTCATCAGTTTTCTTACTCATAAGAAGCTATCGTTCAGTACAAGCAAAAATAATGCTGAATTCCATTAATAAGAGGCACATTGCTTGGAAATATGGTTCTAAAGGATACAACGGGGGTTCTTAGCTTCTCCAAGGAATACCTTTAAAATATGAGCGCAAAACTGAAATAAGTTCATTCACTATTTAAGTCTCAAATCTTTCGTAGTGACTTACGGGGGAGAAACTAGAATTATACTAGACCAGGAATTCCTAAATTTTTAGACCCAAGTATCAGAAAAATAAAAGCCGGAATCTCAATCATTACTAATTTTAAATAAAATTCATACTCATTACTCAATCTTGCATGTCTTTTAGAACTTAACATTTAAATGAATAATCTAACAAAAACATTTTAGATATGTGTATAAAGATTACATTGGAAAAAAGTCTCACAAAATTTGTATATTTTTTGTATAAATTTTTCGATTATGTGGGGATAGTGCGACCCAGTGAAATAGCATCGGACAAAGTAATTTTAAAACTTATGCAATTGGTAAATTTATACATACAAGAGTAAACATATTAGTTGAGGATCATGGAGTGTGATAAAAATGTGAGCTGTTAACAAATGGCTGGAACAGAGAATGAGGTAGGTAAGTAGTTAATTTACATTAACTGTAAAAACACAACGGGCTATTGGAGACGGGTGGGATCAATCCCTAAGGGAAAGGTAAGAGGATAACACCTAGTAAATATGAACCACAGTCAGATAACGATGTGAACACTTAAGATGGCACACCACTCTTCGAAGTTCCACACCACACCAACGTGGACATTCGAGGCCAAGACTGATTTACCGGTCACCAGTCCCTGTGTGCATGACGGTCTTAGGCAGGAACGAGCTTCAAATTCCCAACTTTGGTGTTGCTGATCCTATCTTTAATCGAATCGTTCCCGTTGGGATTGATCCCGGATCGTCGTCAATAGCCCGTTGTGTTGTTCGTGTAAGACGTTAAATGAAATACCCATATACCTACTGATCTTTAAAGATTTGTCTTCATCGAAGATATATAAAAGTAGATTAAGTAATGATAACCAGTTAATGTACCTAGGATCATGTGACCAAAACTAGAAGTAAAGTGATCCTTTGACTGTTTTCTTCTGTGGAACTTCGTCCTTGGAACTTTTCTCTGGAATTGATACCACCCAATAGCCCGTTTTGTTACCAGAGTAACAAAACGGGCTATTGAGTGGTATCAATAGCCCGTAAGATTTTAAAATTCAGTTACCTTCCTATTAAACTACCCAAAACTACCTCTTTTTTGCAAGAACATCGCATCAAGCGCCTATTTCTTATATTTTCACAACCAACATTTAACACAGCATATCCTTTCTATATTAGGTAATTTGGTAATTTTAGTTAACGTCGTACTAGAGCAACACAACGGGCTATTGACGACGGTCCGGAATCAGTCCCTTAAGGGAAAGATTCGAGGACAACACCTCGTAATTTTGAACCACGGTCAGATGACGAAGCAACACCTGAGCTGGCACCCCACTCTCCAAACTTCCACGCCAACCCAACGTGAGGACTTTCGGCCACGACAGATTTAAGGTGCGCCAGCCGCCTCTACACCATACGTTTACAAACATCCATGCCCGGACCCGGATTCGAACCAGGAACCTTCCGCTCTAGAGGCTAACACCTTAACCACTATACCGGTTGGTCGGCTTTTCTATATTAGGAAAAATGTTACCAGATCAAGGAACAAAGTGTGAATATTGATTATAAATTATCGATTTCAACTAAGCCCCTCCCACACATGAGATGGCTTTGACAACATCTGAAGCAAGGTACAATACGCCTGGTTGACAAAAAGCTGCTTCGATTACCAAAAATATTTGTCTTCGAAAATAAAAATGTATTCCCTTCCAGTCGACACGTAAAAGAAGTAAGCTCTAGTGTCGGAAAATGGAATGACATTTAATGATAGTTTTGCGATAATGGTTCGTGAAATTGTGCGAGGGAAAAAAATGCTCGTTGAAAGAAAGTTGACTGCTTTTTGTTTATTGGAAGGTGATTTTATTAAAACCCCCCCGTCAACGTTTCCTGAGCTCTGGCAAGTGTCACCGCTAGGTGAAACTTAAGAATCCTTAATCTCCAACACACAAAAGTCCGCGCTTAACATTCTCAACGCGTTCCCCGCCATCCAACCTTCCTAATCCCCGCTCATCAAATGACAGATAACACAACATCCAAAACGCAGGCTGCCACCAGCAGTAATTAGTCTTCACATTATCCGAACACCCTGACACCCTAAAGTACCTTACGCATAAATAAGATGGATGTTGCGAGATTAAAGATTTCCGGCATAGGGCGCATATATATTGGCTAACTCTTTCGGCGACAACACGGAAGGCAAAAAACTTCCTGGGCACATATATTAGAGGTGGAGAGAGATTGTTCGTCGATACACCTGTTCTGGGGGAGATCGAAAGGACAGAAGGCTCAGGGGTTGGCGGGGGAGACGCATTTATCAAAGCTGTCCATCGATTAATCGATGAGGAAGGCATCGATTAGGGAAAAAGAATTGCTTTTATCGAGGCTTAAATTGATGGTGTTTTAAGACGGAGATGTCCTGAGGTGCCGCTTTGGTTTCGTCCGCAGTTGTGTGAAGGGTTAATTGAATTGAAGGGATCCCCGTTTAATAGGAGAGCACAAAGTGGTGTTCGCAATACTGACGTGATAGTCGAGGAAACAGAATGCATAAGTTTGGTTTTTGGAGTTGTATTGCCTCTCACTGGTAAAGGCAATCGACTTTGGGATGGTTGATTTCTGAAAGAGTCCGTTTGGAGATTGCTGTCATATACATAATGTATAAGAAACTATAGTGGTTGGTTACCCTCCGCTTGCTAAAGCGTTGTCTCTGCTGTAGCTTTCGATGAACCGGAGTTATGTGAAGGTTTAAACAGTATGGAGGATGAATGGAATTAAAAGGTAGGTACTTGAGTCGCATCAGAGCAACACGAAGGGCTACTGGCGATTGTCCAAGATCAATTAGGAAGGGAAAGATCCGAATACAATACATAGTAGTTTTTAACCACGGTCAGATGACGTGGTAACACTTGACATGGTACCCCACTCTCCGAACTTCCCCAAAACGCCAACATGAGACCCTTTAAAGCCATTTAAAGCGCACCAGCTCTCGCGTACATGAATGTCTTTGGTTGCCATGAGGTTTGAACCCGCAACCCTCCGGTTGCCAATGCGTTACTTTTATTACGGGGATACCGTGGTCCTAGAATTTTTAGGGATCTGATTTCAAGCGTCTCCAGAGTTAAGGCAGTCAACTTTGTTATAGTTGATTTCTTAATAGGTGAAAAAGCGCATTTGGAGAAGACTGCCATACACAAATATCACAATTTGTTATCGCCGTGATTGGTTCTCCCTCCAAAACGGGTTATCACTGCTGTCACTTTCGGCACGGAATGATAAACTTTGGTAAGTGTATTGTTGAATCAATGTCGCACTGGTAATTGGTAATTTTTAATAAACGTCGCACTAGAGAAACACAACGGGATATTTAATTCGGCCCATGGATCAATCCTTTAAGGGAACGATCGGAGGACAACGTCACGTAATTTAGAACCATGGTGATATGACGAGGCAACACCTGAGCTGGCACTCCACTCACTAAACTTCCACACCAACTCAACTTGAGGACTTTCGACCACGACAGATTTAAGGTGCAGTAGCCACTTCTACACCATACGCTTACAAACACCCATGTACTGACCCGGATTCGAACCGGGAATCTTCCGATCTAGAGGCTAACACCTTAAACCAAAATGTCGCACTGGAGCAAAACAACAGCCTATTGGCAACGGTTCGAAATGAATCCCGTAGGAAAATATCCGAGGACACCTCATAATTTTGAACCGATGACGAGGTCACACCTGATCTGGCATCTCACCCTCCAAACTTCTACAATACGTCACTTGAGGACATTTGAGGTACTACCCTTAAGTACACAACGATCTTTGGTTGGATTGAGTTCCAACTACCAACCCAGATGTTGCTCATCCGCTTGTCTTCCAACTGGACTATCACGGCCTTAGACAGGCACGTGCCAACAGGGGGGGCCGGGGGGGTTTTGGCCCCTCCTGTCACTGAGAAGGAGGGGCGAAAACCATATTTTGCCCCCCCACACAATCAAGGAACATTATTAACATTTTAAATTCAAAAGTAACATTAAACAGTACCGTTGAAAAAAAATTTTACTAATTTCATTTCCTGTCAATAGATGCAGACCCAGATCTGGAGGAGGGCAAACAGACACTTACCAACAAGGGGGCAGGGGGGGGGGGTTTGGTCCCTCCTGTAACTGAGGAGAAGGGGCGAAATACATATTTCGCCCCTCCACACACACACACTATCAGGGAACTTTATTACCATTTTAACCTTGAAAGTAACAATAAACAGTATCGTTAAAGCAAATTTGGACTAATTTCATTTCCTGTCAATAGATGCAGGCCCAGATCTAGAGGAAGGCAAACAGGTACATGCCAACAGGGGGGGCCAGTGGTATTTGGTCCCTCCTGTCACTGAGAAGAAGGGGCTAGAGCCGTATTTCGCCCCTCCACACACACACTATCAGGGAACATTATTAACTTTTTAACTTCAAAAGTAAGATTAAAAAGTACCGTTGAAAAAAATTTTTACTAATTTCATTTCCTGTCAATAGATGCAGACCCAGATCTGAAGGAGGGCAAACAGACACTTGCCAACAAGGGGGCAGGGTTTTTTTTTGGTCCCTCCTGTAACTGAGGAGAAGGGGCGAAAGCCATATTTCGCCCCTCCACACACACACACACTATCAGGGAACATTATTAACATATTAACATTTTAACTTCAAAAGTAACATTAAAAAGTACCGTTAAAGCAAATTTGGACTAATTTCATTTCCTGTCAATAGATGCAGGCCCAGATCTAGAGGAAGGTAAACAGTTACGTGCCAACAGGGGGGGGGGCAGGGGTATTTGGTCCCTCCTGTCACTGAGGGGAAGGGGCGAAAGCCATATTTCGCCCCTCCACACACACACACTAACAGGGAACATGATTAACATTTTAACTTCAAAAGTAACATTAAAAAGTACCGTTAAAGCAAATTTGGACTAATTTCATTTCCTGTCAATAGATGCAGGCCCAGTTATAGAGGAAGGCAAACAGGTACGTGCCAACAGGGGTGGGAGGGGTATTTGGTCCCTCCTGTCACTGAGGGGAAGGGGCGAAAGCCATATTTAGCCCCCTACACACACACTATTAAGGAACATTATTAAAATTTTAACTTCAAAAGTAACATTAAAAAGTACCGTTAAAGCAAATTTGGACTAATTTCATTTCCTGTCAATAGATGCAGGCCCAGTTATAGAGGAAGGCAAACAGTTACGTGCCAACAGGGGGGGGGGAGGGGTATTTGGTCCCTCCTGTCACTGAGGGGAAGGGGCGAAAGCCATATTTAGCCCCCTACACACACACTATTAAGGAACATTATTAAAATTTTAACTTCAAAAGTAACATTAAAACGTACCGTTAAACCAAATTTGGACTCTAATTTCATTTCCTGTCAATAGATGCATACCCAGATCTAGAGGTGTGCAAACTTGACATTTACTCTGGGAAGCCGATTTCGAGGGTGGGGCGCAAAAATTAGTGTAAAGAAAAAATATAATGTATGAAAACAAATAAAAAATTGTAGGGCAAGAAGGTTTTCGTACATTGTCAACACTCTGCATGTGCTCAAGATAGTTGGGCGACCCTTCGACGACATTGACAAATTACTGCAGATCATTTAATTAAAATAAAACAATTACCGCATTCATTTCCGTCGTACATCTCCACACACACACATGCCTCAATATCCAGAAACATAAAAAACTTTTTACAAAGGTTTTATCAGAAAGTTTTATGACTTTTCTCCAGCGTGTTGTTGAATGGATTTATTTAAAATTGTTTAAATGATAGTTTTGGATATTTTTTTTTGTAAAAAAATGCACGGGGTGGGCGCTTTTTTTATGAAGTACGCTGTTGGTAGCCCGCCCTTAACAAATCTGCCATTACTTATTTTGATGATTTACAATATAGGGTCTTTGTCGGCTAAATTGTCGGCTTTCTTATTTGAAGTAAATACGGGAAACTGCCTGCAAGTGAACTGTTCTAAATCACCGCTGTAACACGCCTCGGCATTGATTCAAAGAGACTTTGGATGTGTTCTTTTGGTACAGCAGACCAAGCAACTTCCACACGTTGCCAAAGTTGATCTGGTGTGGCAGATGGGGATGTAATCTGGGTCAATCGTTGAGCAACCATGGGCCACATGTTTTCTATCGGCGAAAGATCCGGAGAGCGAGCTGGCCAGGGAAGCAATTCTATCTGGCGATTGACGAAGAACCCTTGGACAATGCAAGTGGTCACGCATTATTCTCTTGAAATATGGCTGTGGGCAAGTCCTGAAGGTAAGGAAGGACAACTGGCTCCAACATCTTGGAGATACAGCGCTGGCTGTTTAAAGTACCGTCAATGCATACTAGAGGAGTGCGAGAGTGAAATCCAATACCGCCCCATACCATAATACACGGTGAAGAACCAGTGTGGCTGTGCATAACGCAGCTGTTCAGCATCCTCTCTCCACGGTGTCTCCAGACTCGAATCCGACCATCGTGGTGCTGCAGACAGAAGCGTGAATCGTCAGTAAAGACAATTTCATTCCATTCTGCCGTCCACATCCTTCTTTCATCGCACCATTGGCGGCGGAGACGTCTGTGGTTTTGCGTCAAGGGTAGACGAAGCAATGGACGTCTTGCGGACAGACCACTCTGCTGTAAACGGCGTCGAATGGTACGCGCAGAAACTGGATGATGCGTTACAGACTGAATGTGTTGTGCTATGGTTCGTGATGTGGCTGAGCGATCCGTCACTGCCATACGCACAATATATGCCTGTCAACACGTGAAGTGGTGCACTGAGGTGGATGCGATCGAACACGTCGGTCCGTCGTACCATCCTGCATCCAACGACCACATATCCGCATTACAGTTTGGTATCGTCCAACACAACTACCGATTTCCCTGAAAGATAATCCACAATCTCGGTAGGCCACTGTCCTTCCTCTGTCGAACTCGGATACTTGATCAAAAGATGACAGCTGTTTTCTACGCGGCATAATTGATCGGGTTTTTTTTAAACCACAAGAAAAACACAACTGCCGTACTTGAAATCGTCGAAATCTCCAAGCCTTAAATAGCTCTTTGAAGTGGCGCCACAGGCGCGCGTGATGTGCGTCTGCGTTTAAATTCTAATCATTTGCACATCTCACCTCCGCTAAAGCATGTTGTAAATTTCATATTATTTGCATGCTTCCTTCAGGGTGTTGCACTTACGGTGGCCAGCAGTGTATATTAATATTGCACTCAGAATTTTAAAACTTTGCCTATGTAAGTTGCAAGTCGTGAAAAAAGTTTTTCCAAATTAAAAATCATCAAAAAGTATTCCAGATCCACAATAATTCAAAACTATCGAAAATGAGTTTTGCGATAAATTGTGTTAAGAACTCATACGAGATTATGCAGAGTAAAAGGTCAAAAGAAACTGTTTCGATTAAAAATGGAATTTTTATTATTGTCAATTGTGCTTTTTTAAAACCAAAAATTTTTAAATACATTTTATATTTTTAGTATTGTTATTAGTTTTTAACTTTTAAAAATTAATGTTTATCTTATTTCATTGGTTTAAAAAAATATTGCCTACTGTGCTTCATTTTTACCGAATTTTTAAATATAGATTCTGTTTAAAAAAATAATGAGCACCAATAGGCGGCAGAGTCAGAATCGAGATAATTTTTACCCATGCGCTTCAAGCAAATCAAATATAAATCTAAAAAGTTCAGAAAAATCGAAACGTTTAAGAAAAAATCGACGTTTTATGAATGATGAATATCTTTTTATATAAATTAATTAATTGTTTATAATTTATTACTAATAATTAATCAATATTAATATAATTAATTTATTATTCACACTTTTTACTGGGGTAATTTTCGGTAGGACTCTCCCCCCCCCTATATTCAACAACCCTAGTTACGCCTATGCTCGCCCCCCCTCTATTTAAAACGTTGGCACGTCCCTGGCCTTAGATAAACTTCGGATCGCAATCCAGGCAAAAAACGGCAATTGTGAAAGCGATTTGTTTTCGCACTCACCATTACCTTAATTTAACTAACGGATTAATTCCAAAACCCAAGTTCTCTCCCGTTCCAATGAGCCGCGCAGTACCAGTTGTTAAAATACTTCGCATGGTGACTCACGGGGCTAGAAAACAAGAATAATCTCCATCGACAGTTGGTCGAGTAATCATGAAGACATTTATGGGGCGTTCTCACGAATGAAGTTTAATTCACCGATCATAGTTGATCAACAAAAGTTGAATGAACACCAAACCTTTGTTTCAATACAGATGATCAACTTTTAGTGGGTCAAGAAAAGTTTGACCCATTCAAACTTTATCGTTCAAGTGACTAGTCTTCCGCCATCTGCTTTCAAGGATTGAAACTTGTCTTGAACCGTGTGAACATTTAGTTGACTGTTAAGTTCGCTTTCAACTGGTCAAGACACGCGTGCATATGTTTTGTTTTTTAGATATAAAATAGTTAAAAATATAAAAATGTTAAACATAAAATAGTTTAAAATATAAAATTGTTAAATATAAAATTGTTAAAAATATAAAATTGTTAAAAATATAAAATTGTTAAATATAAAATAGTTAAAAATATAAAATTGTTAAATATAAAATAGTTAATACCATTAAATAGTTATAAAATGAGCTTCAAGTGGTCAGACAGTGTGATGTTAAAAATTTTAGAAATGTACAAGAAACATGATTATTTTTAGAGGCAACGACTGTATAAATATAAAAATAAAGATGCAAGAGAAAATGCTTTGGGTTCTATTGTCAAAGAAAGGGAAATTGCTGGTCTTACATTACTGATCGTAAGAGCTAAATTAAGTTACAATTTTTGCTCAAGTTAAATAGAATAATTTATATATATATATATATATATATATATATATATATATATATATATATATATATATATATATATATATATATATATATATATATATATATATATATATATATATATATACAGAGGTTGGACAAGATAATATGAACACGTGAAAAAATAGCACTCGAAAGAAACCTCTCGTATACTCTTGCCCTCTAGCGGTGAAGGGTGCCACTTAGCAGATGAGAAATTACACACATCAGTCTGCTACTAGCTGTGATAGAAGTCTCATGCGAAATACATTTCTGTGTTAAAATTGCGTTATGGCTGACCTCTCTGATTTCGAAAGAGGCATGATTGTTGGGGCCCGTCTTGCTGGAGCCTCAATAACGAAAACGGCCACCCTTCTAGGTGTTGGGAGAAGTGGAGTGTCGACTGTAATGTCAGCATATTTGAAACAGGGAAAAACATAACCTAAAAATCACAACAGTGGTCGAAAATCGAAGTTGAATGCCAGAGACAGAAGGGTTTTGAAGCGGATTGTGGCAAAAAAACACAAGATAACAGCTTCCCAGATAACATCTGAGATGACCACACATCTACAGGAAAAAGTTTCATCAAAAACTCTCCGGCCTGAATGGCATATGGCAAATATCCATGGCAGAGTGGCTATTTCAAAACCATTGATTACACCATGCAATGCCTTGAAGCGATTAATATGGTGTCGCGAGCAGAGCATACCAATTGGACACAATAGCAATGGGAGAATGTAATATGGTCAGCCGAATCGTCGTTCACATTATTCCAGACAAATGGACATGTTTACGATTGGAGAACGCCACCAGAAGCCAATCTAGTTGACTGCCTACGGTTAAGCATGGCGGAGGTTCATTGATGATCTGGGGGTGCGATATTACATCATGGTCTTGGCCCACTTGTTGTTCTGAATGGCCGTGTTACAGGAGAGGATTATATCAGTTTTCTGGACGACCATCTTCACCCAATGGTGCAAACTGTGTTTCCTGATAAACGACCAGTCTTCCAAGATGATAATACCCCCATTCACACCTGTGGAATTGCCCGAGACTGGTTTTATGAACACGACGGTGAAATAGAGCACCTCATCTGGCCCCCTCAGTCCCCTTATTTCAATATAATTGAACCTTTGTGGGGTATTTTGGATACTTTCTGAATTAGGCACTTTTTTTTGCAATTTGAGTGGGAACGTATCCCTCTGAATGTTGTACGTGACTTGTATTTGTCAATTCCACGTCGGATACACCACGTTACTTCCACTTCATACATACTTCCACGTTGGAAGAGGACCAACGGTCTATTAATAAAAAAAATTATCTTTTCACAGGTGTTCACATTATTTTGTCCAACCCCTGTATATTCAATTAAATATATCAGATAAATTGTTACGAATTTTGTATCATGGGGATACATTTATTTTGTTTCAAAGTACTACTTATGTAAATTCCTTCCAACTAAGAAATTCTTAGACAGAAAGGAACTAAATAAATAACAGACAAAGATAATATTTTAATGCCCTTCACAAAATATATTTCGAAAACATCTTATGAAAACGTAAGTGCAGTAACATAAAACGCAGGTCCAAACAAGTGTTATTAAAAATGCAGGAAAAAGAGAAACAAGTTTAAAACAAAATATGGATTAGGAATGAAAGATTGCAAGAATGTGTCTCGAATATGTATCGATGAAAATTCTTACATTTCATTTTATTTAAAAGTTTAAGCGTGTGAAATATACATGTATCAGGGATTATATCGAAATGATAATTTATTCAAAACTATGTTCTCTCTTTAGATCGTGTAATAGAGATTTAAATTTAACCGTCTCACATAGATTGAAGACATATATTTTTGTGAAATACACATAAGAGAGCGAGCTCATATTAAAATCTAAAACATAATCTTCAATTTATAAAATGACATATTTTTTTTATTGCTTATGATTTATAGAACTATTATATATTTTCTACACGGCTACTTTAAATGTACACTATAAATGTAGTGTGAAGAACATCTAACTCGTACTTATTTCTATACTTTAGTTTCAAAATCTTCTTCAATGGTTTAATTTATAAACGGTTATTTTATAGCATTGTGCCATGTTCTTTTCATTTCAAATTTAGAACTTTTATTGAAACTAATCCAATTTCTGTTACTTATATCGAGGTGAATCAAAATAAAATTTTGAATATTCGTTCATTAACACTCTAAAGGTCGATATTAGTGTATTAAGAGGGAAAATTCATTCAGAAATGATTTACCTCCAGATTTGATCCCGGACCACCACCAATTGCCCGTTGTGTTGCTCCAGCGCGACGTTAATTTAAAAACCTTCTCCAGAAATTAACTGGTACTAGTTGGCAGAGCATTATTCGCTACTATTTTACTTCTGGCTGACATATAGCTCACTCCTTTCAACAACGTCATATCTCAAAAAACGTGATTTTTCAGGAGAGTGATTTTAAACTCTAAAAGTAGATTTTGTATTAAAAATAAATATTACTTCTACTCTCTAGCGGCTAAGTATTCAGCGGTGAGATATGACGATAGTGCAGGGATATACTACTCTTTCAGGGCATTCTGAAAACAGGCATAACTAAAAATCGCCGATTTTTGAGATATGACATTGTTGAAAAGAGTGAGCTATATGTTATTGCGGAATATTTTTACTAAAACCTTCAAGTGGATTTGACGAGATATCTCGTCTATCAATATCTGATCAATTTTAGTGATGACGAGATATTTCGTTATCACGTTAATACCAGTTGTTTGACAATGCCAAGTTCTAGATCTGTCAGTTTTCTTCTAATGACGAGATATCTCATCCTTCAAGATCTGGTTAATTTTTCTGGCCAGTCAGTTTTTCATGACAAGATACCTAATCTTGACAACAACCAGGAAGGTTAACTACCGGAATAAATCATAAAAAGTAATTATCAAGTTTAATTTCTTTCTACAAAGTAGAAATACTTAAAACAAATAAATTAGAAACCTGCGTAACTAGTTACTGAAAAAAGGATTTTCCATCAATACTTTCATGACAATCCGCGTTATAGTACAATTATGCGCCTTGATATCAAGCATTTCCTACCCTTCTCCCTTCCAAACTATTTTCCATTTTTTGACTGTGTCCATTGATTTTTGTGTCCATTGATGACACTGGAAAGTCATTCCCGTCCAATGATTCTTAACACTTTTAAATGTTGATATTTGTGCATCGTAATTAAAAATTCATCCAAAAAGGAAATTTCAACAAGTTGTGTAGTGATGCTTAGCTTCCTTCAATTGCTGCACAGTTATTTCAAAACACTCTTCATTTATTGATGGTGTCCAGTTTATAGGCAAATCAACTTTACCTTGGGATCAACTGAACTATGGCAAGAGGCCAGGGCTTTCCGTCGGATAAGGAGTGGATAGACTTGCCCTGAACCGGTTGTTTTCTCACAAGAGCATATATGGGCAACCCCCGTCCCGCCCCGGCTTATAATCTGACCCGAGGAATTATAAAATCCCGCTCGAAAAAAAGTAAATACTATCGGTTCACGCCAACAAGTGAGTGAAAGGGGGGGGGGAAGAACAAAAGCCTAAACTACGTGGGTCAGTGTTTCTCAAACTTTTTTATTTGACAGCACACTAAAGATATCTTGAATTATTTGCGGCACACCTGAATATAAAAATGTAAAAGTAAGTATTTCCTATACTACCTTATATCGTGATCTGACCGTGGTTCAAAATTACGAGGTGTTGTCCTCGGTTCTTTCCCTTAAGGGATTGATCCCGGACCGTCGGCAATATCTCGTTGTGTTGCTCTAGTACGACGTTAATTAAAAAATGTACCAAAACAATTACTACCTTATATATTACTACCTAATTTTATTATTACTAATAAAATTAGTATTGGTTATATGACATGGCTGAGCCTGTTTTCTTGAACAAATTAAATCAAAACGAGGTTTCAAAGTCGCCATACAAGTTATCGGCGACACATCACACCACTCAATTCCACGGATAATCAGGAATAATAATTATAAATTTCGTTATTGATGGTATCCTAGAAACGGCCTTGCACTTCTTGATTTCATTCCTTACATGAGGATGTGATTGTTAAAAAAAAACAGTGATACAAATCAACAATACTCGGATTCCTGGCGCCCACCGGCATAAAATACTGATACTTCCTGTGTAGATGTCTCGGCCATAGCCTGAAACTTAGGCAAAATGTCTGACGCCCGTCTGGCTCACGATCTGAAGCGACTGTGGAAGACTATATTAAGAAAGCTTTCCCTCATAGAAAAGTAAAACTGTCCTCACGTATTGTTTAGAATACAATAAAGATTAGTTGTTATTGTTAAGGAGGAGTTTGATCCTATCAATGTAGCATTCGTCTCTTCCCATCAAAGACAACCAAGAAGTCATCATGAACGATTCCACAGGATAACGATTAGTCCGTTTATTTTTATTTACAATTTTTTCTATCTTATGTTTTTTCTACCGTATGTTTTTTTTATCTTTACAACAACAAGGTCTTATTTTGGATGTGCTAGGGTTTAATTTTTGATCAGGTCTTATTATCAGTCAGTATGGTTTGCAGTGGTGCCAATTAATTGGGATTTGCACAGATGGTGCACCTTCTATGGTCGGATAACAAAAAGGTTTCATCGGAATTTTGAAAGAAAAAGCAATTGACTTGAATGTGTAAACAGACGATTTTTTATCCTACATTACAGTATTCACCATCAAAACTTGTGTTCTTAGTCCATCCTATTGCAGAACGTTATGGATGTGGTAATAAAGACAATCAATATTATTCGATCCCGCGCGCTTTACCATCACCAGTTCAAAGCATTTTTGAATAACTTTTCTTCATAACATGGTGATGTGACATATTTTTGCGAAGTAAGGTGGTTAAGCAAAGGCAAAATGGTAAAAAGATTTTACGATTTTAGACTGGAAATAGCCGATTTAATGGAAATTAAGGAAAAATAATTGCCTGAAGTCAGTGATCAGAAATGGTTATGCGATTTAGCATTTATAGTTGACATCACGGGTCACTAAAACTAGTTGAATTTCAAGCTTCAAAAACAAGGTCAGTTGGTAAACAAATTGTTTAGCCATCTGAAAGCGTTCCAAAACAAAATTCTCTTGTGGGAAACACAAATGCGATCTGGAAACTGTTATCATTTTTCAACACTATCCAGTCACGAAAATATTAATTGCACTCAATATGCTGAAGAACTAATATCTTTGTCGGAGGAAATTTTTAATAGATATTCCGACTTTGAAAACATGGATAGCTGCTTTAACCTTTTTGCTACTCCGATGAAAAGTAACGTAGAGAAGGCTCCCACACACCTGCAAATGGAGTTGATCGAGCTTCAGGAACACATACATTTGAAGTCACAATTTGAATACGTGGAGATAACTGATTTCTCCAGAACATACCTTGCCGAAGAAAAGTACCCACAGCTCAGAGCATTTGCAAGAAAAATGATTTGCGCATTTGGAAGCACTTAAAAATGTGAACAGTTCTTTTCCATGACGAAGACTAATAAATCGA
Organism: Metellina segmentata; assembly: GCA_947359465.1. Classification (NCBI taxonomy): domain Eukaryota; kingdom Metazoa; phylum Arthropoda; class Arachnida; order Araneae; family Tetragnathidae; genus Metellina; species Metellina segmentata. Next base: position 90,710,900 of record OX375873.1, on the reverse strand, counting down.
AGTATCGAACCAGGCTTACAGATGAAAATTTGGAAAACACTCTGTGCCTGTGTATTAGTGGGAGTGATCCCAACATTGATTATCTTGTTTCTCAAGTACAAGCTCAAACTTCTCATTCATTTCTGGTGATTGTAATTAAATACTTAATCAATATGACCTTGTTCTGTTCATCTAACTTTACCTTTATACTTTATAAATATATAAAATAAAATAAAGCTTATCATTGTTACTTTTTCACAACAACCTATTATCTAAGGCCCGGGACTTCATTAATGTCCTAAAGTTTAGCCCGCAACTTTCCAAAGGTTGACCATACCTGCACTGAAGGATGGATCTAGGAATCTTGACACTCGGGTTACTCGTAGCTCTTAAGAAAAGCCCACTTTGGTCGTTCTCCGATTGTTGTCTCCACACTTTCATCTTCACTAGGGCAAGATAGAAAAAGGGCAAAATACCTCTTTTCGTTAGGGCAAGAATCCCCACTTCAACTTGACTCTCACCAATCCTGCAGAATTCTCTAAGCTCTGCTCATACATGAGATGAAGCGAGGGCCATCGAATATCATAACACAACATTGGTATAGCATTCTCGGACTACTATTTTACTTCTGACTGACATATTATATTATTATGGTGAAACCTTTTTATTAAACAGTAAAATGATAACATAAAACAGAGAAAACATAAAGCAGAGAAATTATAAAAGGATGTAACTAGTTTTGAAACTGCGGATTGTCTACTATCCTTACTTTTATGACAACCCACGTTACAGGACAGTTACACGTCTCAATTTTCTCAGACATTTCCAAGCCTTCTCCCTTCCGAATGAATTCAATCCAGCCTTCAGAACGCGCGTTCAGATTGCGTAACATCGATTTTTACGACTGGCATCTTTCACTCATTCGGTTCTTCACAGCCCGTCGTAACGTTATAAAAGCCATTTAAAATCCCGTTTCCCTCAGCGTTATAGGCTCCATTCGCCAGCCCATAAACAGCGAACACGCTTGGCTTCTGAAGAGAGACCGCAGTAATGCATCGGAGACGACAAACTAGCACCCGATAGACTAATATATATGGCTTCTGCAAGCCTGCTGACAGTTAGAGCCGGTAGTGTTTATGGTCCCTCATATAAAAGCTTTTACAGCCACTAAACATTGAAACAGTGTCTGGAGATTTAACGCCTGCTGTAGCGAACGCCGTGTGATTTAGACGCAAGCTGTATTCGATGGGTTGGTGAAGGTGGTATCTTAAATAAAATGTTCATTAGAAGAATTACAATCTAAAAATGAAAGTAGTTGGCAGAGGAATATCAGATTCCTACTTTATTTCTTAAAACACATACTTTTGAGGCCCACAGTATTTGAGATGCGCTTAATCTCAATACTGCTACATTAACTAATATGCATCAGATTATTGAGAAATTCTATGTATCCCTACAAGTGGTTTGGACGATATATCTCGTCCATCGAGATCTGACTAATTTTGCTAATGACAAGATTCCTCGTCATCAAAATATTGACAGTTGGTGAAGAGATGTAGCAATTTTTTACAATGACGAGATATCTAGTGGAGATAAACAGCAATAGGAATAACTTTGGGAAAGGGAGTTAAAGATTTAAACGGACGAGGAATTGGGGCTGTTTTGTCATCAAACCACTCACGATCAAATCACCAAACCAACTACTTCCCTGCAATCAAACAACCCACTGATCCGTAGTCAAATCCCCCACTCTCTCGTAGTCGAACTTTCCAATGTCCCGTAGTCAAACCACCCACTGTTCCGTCAACAAATCTCTCACGGTTCTGTCATCAAACATTGTTTCGTAGCTAAATCAACGATATTGTGCCGTATCTAAATCTCTCACTATGCCTTCATCAAACCACCCACTGCCCCATAGTCAAACCATCTACACTGCTCTGTAGTCAAATCACCCACTGTCCTGTATTCAAACCACCTACTGTTACGTTGTCAAATCACTCACTGTCCCTTAGTCAAACCACCCACTGTCTCGTAAACAAACAATCCCCTGTCCCGTCATCAAACCACCCATTGTCTCGTAGCTAAATCAACCACCCAGTTACATATCTAAATCGCGCACTGTGCTTTCATTAAACCACCCACTGCCTCGTAGTTAAACCACCTACTGTTACGTTGTCAAATCACTCACTGTCCCTTAGTCAAACCACCCACTGTCTCGTAAACAAACAATCCACTGTCCCGTCATCAAACCACCCATTGTCTCGGAGCTAAATCAACCAACCAGTTACGTATCTAAATCGCGCACTGTGCCTTCATTAAACCACCCACTACACCGTAGTCAAACCACCTACTGTTCTATAGTCAAATCACTCACTGTCCCGTAGTAAACCACCCTTTGCTTCGTAAGCAAACCACCCACAGTCCCGTCATCAAACCACTCATTGTCTCGTAGCTTAATCAACCACCCAGTTACGTATCTAAATCGCGCATTGTGCCTTCACTAAACCACCCACTGCCTCGTAGTCAAACCACCTACTGTTACGTTGTCAAATCACTCACTGTCCATTAGTCAAACCACCCACTGTCTCGTCATCAAACCACCCATTGTTTCGTAGCCAAATAAACCACCCTGTTACCTATCTAAATCGCTCACTGTGCCTTCATTAAACCACCCACTGTCCCGTAGTCAAACCACCCACTGTCTTGTCACCAAACCAATTACTTCCGCGCAGTCAAACCACCCACTCTCCCGTAGTCAAACTTCCCACTGTCCCGTAGTCAAATCACCCACTGTACCGTCAACAAATCTTTCACGATCCCGTCATCAAACCACCATTGTCACGTAGGCAAACCACCTACTGTTTCGTCATCAAATCTCCCATTGTCTTGTTGCCAAACCATCCACTGTCCGGTAGTTAAAACACCCACTGTCCCTTAGCCTAACCAGTCTCTTACTCAAACCACGCACTGTCCCATGTCATCAAACCACCCACCACCTAAATCGCTTAATCTCAACATACTAATCCCCATTCAAAATATATGAGACGCTTTTAGTGACTACCTTTGCAGACTATCTTTGAAGCCTGTAGACAGACAGTGCACTTCTCGTAAATCACATGATGTTTAAAAGGAAATGCAAGATCTGAAGTGCTTGATAAGTACTGTAACGTCGTGATGAAAGAAAAAGTCTTTTTTTTAAAGAATTAAAGAAAAATTTATTTACAATTTGGTAGCGACATCACCGTTACAACCTGCTCTCATCATATGTTTTAAACATAACGGCTGAAACATGCCATTCGAACACTGCACTCAGTCCACACTTCAACGAAGCATCCAATCGACTAAAAAAAGCCGTTACAAAAAAATATCTTTTCACCAACGTTATACATAAAAGAAAAAATGAACTTCTGGGAAAACCATTTAAGCTCACATAAATATGTCAAAAGAAAAGATATCCTTTCCAAGAGTATTAAGAAGTAAAAATAAACACAGGAAGTATCACAATATATCTTGGAATAAGGAAAAAGAAATACTATAGAAATACATTTAAAAGATAATCCGGAAGTGTACGTTGCAGTACAGAGGCTGTTCACGCATTTTTTAAACAATGCATATTGTATTCACAAAACTAAATTACATACAATTCTTGTGATTTAAATGTTCTAATTGATAGGCCTTATTCTGAACTATCTTTCGACACCGTAATTTCCAGGATAATAATACCTTTTGAAGTGTCAGAAGAGGTATTCTATCCCATTCCTCCTGAACAGCTTTCCAGAGTCCTGTAAGGGTTGCGGGGCGACGTTTGGATAATGCAGATTTTAAAAGTCCGAAAGCACAAAAATCCATAGATGATACATCGCGAGATTTTGTAGGGATATCAGTGAAGGGTATGGCCTTGATACCGGTTTTTTGTTCCATTTCTTTTAAGAAATTTACAGTGGATTTTGATGTGTGACTGCTAGCTTTGTCTTGATGGAGTTCCACAGATTGATGGCACTGTGGGAAAAGCGATTGTATTTCATTCAGAAAAATTGGCGATAAAATATGTTTCTGATAGTACTTGGAGTTAATCTTGAGATTTTTCCCCACTCTCTTTATGTTCAACTTGCCATTATATGAAAAACCAGCAGCAATCATGAATCCCTTGGAAAAACCTTCTTTAGATTCTGTGAACCAAGTACTTAAAATTTTTTTTCTCCCCTTTTATGATAATAAATGGCTCTTTTTTTGCTGCAGTCATTTAAATACTCCCATAATTCATCTATTGTGACAATTTTTTTCCATTTTTCTTTGGATAAGTGTTTCTCATATAGAATTCGGCATCGTGTCCTGCGTTCAGGTATATGCTTTGGAGAAAAACGATGCACATTGCGTTTTTTAGCTTTCTAGATTTATATCAACGTTTATCATTTTGTTTACAGTGGACACCGAGCATTTTAAGGATTTTGCAACTGTCCTTTGACTAGGGGGATTTTCTTTTAACATTAAACAACGTGCCTTTGCAATAGTCGAAGATGTCCGTTTCTTCCTTGGATACTTGTTTGGAATTTGTATCCTACTTGAGGCTCCAATTTGACGTTTTTTTCCCTTTCTTGTTGACGATATTATCTATCGACGCTTTAGATATCACAAAACCATGACTCTCACATCGTTTTTGGATAACGGAATATGAATATTTCTCTTTGGAAAGAATAAATATAGCCTTCGAACCACTGCTTCGTTAAAAACTCCATTTTGAATAAAAACAAACCTCTCAAGCCGCAGACGATAATTTTGACTTTTAAAAACATAGTACAACTGCAATTATTTCTTTTGCAACAAACGGTTTTTTATTACCGCTAACCAAAATCGTCTAAAAAATGTGCGAACAGCCTCTGTAATGGACTTTACTTAGTTGCAGAAATTAGCATTTTATCTCCTGTTTGGTTAACGACGGATTAAACTGAAAATATTGGTAAATAGCCGTTTCATAAAAGTTGAGGTTGTACCAGTATTTAGTTTGATTTGTCACTTTACGGTCTTTTTCTGCCACACCAAGGGTAATTAAGCTCCGACCTATGGCTTAAAGTGGATTCCGAACTGCTACGAAGATCCATGCTAGATTGGGATGGAAATCCGGAGCCTGTTGAAATGAAAGCCAGGTACAACTGTATAAAATTACATTCATGTGTATTTGTATTCATGGTATTCATTATTATGAATTTTCGAAGCATGTTATTTGATAGAAAGCAAGCGAAATATTAAATTAAGAACAAATCAAATGCCTTTGCCGAAGAAAACTTTGATATAGCTATTTAACTTGCAAAACGAAACGCTTGAGTATAAAATCTATGTTTAAGAAACACAAATGTAAAATAAAATACTTTTAGTGATAATAGTAGATACTTAGTCGTTTGATTCGTTTTTAAACCGCAATGGCCAATTCTGACCCATTTGCGCCAAGCAATGTTTTTTTTTTGTTAAGTAAATGAAGACCGCAAGAAATATTTTTACTGTCAGCTGAAACACACTTAGGGTAGTGACACGAGTCGAATCTGACCCTACAGCTCACAGATTAAAAGCGTTTTGGGCGAATCCACTGAAGTCACAACTACATCTGGAAAATAGCTCAGTGTTTTTATTTAAATCCTAAACAACAAATTATTCAGTAGATTAAAAGTCAAAACATACGCATATTTCAAGAATCCATTTTTATATGTATACAGCATCCATCTTAATTGAAATTAAAAATAAATACATAAGCTTAAAATATATGCTTAATTTTAGTCATCACTAATTATGAATTCAAATAGATCTGATAAGGTCTAATAATTTTACATTCCTAATCAGTTTTAAAGTTTTTATTATTAAATTATTATCACTGATTTATGAAAAACACATTGGCATATTTTTTTATTTCTTAGAAAAAATATATTGACTTCATGTAACATTCGCTCTTTAAATATGCATTTGCATCAACTAGTTAGTTTTATCAACGATCTATTCAAAAGCAAATGTGTTTCTTCAGTGTATAAAAGAAAATATAATTTAATCAACGAATGACTTTTGAATTAAAATGTACAAACAGAAATAGAGAAAGAAGTGTACTATATCAACAACCTAAAGGCCATCTTTTGCTAAGTTTGCTTCGTTGATTTAATTAGCTTCCATATAAATTTTTAATCTTAAGCATGGACCAATGGCAACATCCTCAATATCGAAGCAATAAAAATAGTCTGACGTGAAAATATTTTTTTTGTGAGTTATAACTTTAATTTTCTTTTTAATATTTAGTTATTTTTCTTAATTTAATTAACTACGTTTTATTTTTAATCTGTAGAAAGCAAGAGTAAAAATAACATCAAGGTGCATGGAACAAAAAACAGCTAACCTAAAGCATTTGTAGGAAATATTACTTTTCTGTTTGGTATTGACTTCGAAAAAATCCTCAGGCGGCTGATTGTCGAGGTAAAACAAAATATTTATGTCTCAAATGCTTTTTTTATTTGGGATTCCTTGGAAACGTTAAATATTAAAACATACAGTTAGATTGAAAGATAACAAATTCAGAATTTTTACAATGTTTTTTACTTTGTCTGCTTCAGTTGAATGAGCTTATAATCCCATAGGGAGAGATTTAAAATCATTCCTCCTTTAATGGATTTAAGGCATTAAAATTGATGTGAAGCTTCCTTTTGATTGGGAATTTTTAATGTGGGGTTTTAATTTATTTTTTAACTCTTATTACTATTTCTTTTCTCGTTGAACAAGCAGAAAAAGCTTTCATTTCATTTTATTTTTGAACAAGAGAAAATATTTTTTTAAGCAAAAGGGGTTTCGTATTTTCAATCATAAAATAAGCTCCAGTTTCGGCTTTCATTCTTTTAAGTACATGAGTAATATTTTTTCTTTTATTATAATTTAACGAAATTTTGGTCATGGTCTTTTTTTTTTTCGTCTTTCAAAATACTCTAATTACAGCAGTGAATTTTTTGTTAGCCTAAGAAAAGTTATAAACTAATCAGTAAACAATCCTCTTAATTCAAGTTTTTTTTAAAATTATGAATAAAGTGTAATGATCTTTAAAACATTTCCAGTAGACATCATATTTCATAAACAGTTAAACTACGCAAAATAATTTCCATAAAAACTTGTTTTTTCCCAATACCAGAATTTCGATAGAGAACAATATTTGATTGTTGTAGCTAATAAAAAAAAATCTGAATTTTTGGTCTTAAGGCTCCAATACTGAACTAAGAAAATCAGTAAGGGGCTTTTCTTAGTTTTCTGATAATATTCCTTTTGATTAATGAAATTTGTGGACATGTGTACAAACTACATCTAAAAAATCATTAAGTATAAATTCAACAAACACAAACAAATTAAGTTAAATTGATAAGAAATAAAAGATTTTAGAAAATGAAGTGTTTAAAGCATTTATTTTCTAATAACTTGATTCAAAAGCTTATATTTCTTCTTAATGATGTATATGTCAAATAGAATAATACATTATTTAAATAGCCATTTATAAACTATATATAGTTTAAAATACACGTGAGCTACATTTTGACCTTAATAACTAAGCATGTATTGTTTTTATACATTTATTGAAAATTTTAAAAGATACATTATATTCTAAAGACGAGATTTTGTTAACCCTCCAAACGGTTTTTCGACGAAATATCTCGTCAATCTTAATAGGCCACTTTTGTTAATGGCTAGATATCTCATCAAGGTATTGTCAATTTCTTGATGATAACGAGATCAAGATCTGGTCAGCTTTCTTCTAATGACGAAGTATCTTATCCATTCAAATGTGGTCAGTCTTTCTAATGACAAGAAACCAAAAAAACCTGCACTATTCTTCCAAGGGAAATGAAGATCCAAGTAGAAGAAACAAGTCCCTTGCCTAAGATTGGTGACAGTTTGAAACAGTTTTTGTATCAGAGGCTGGCAACAAAAAGGCAATTTTTGACACGAAGTTAAACCACCAGGAGGATAAGGCTAATTATCACATTTATTCAAAGTCATGATGAATGAAATGCTTCGAACATAATAATGAATAGACTTCTCAAAGCTAATGAACGTTGATTACAATTTAAACATTCCCGTACCTTTTCTATTAGAAAAATTGATCATCCGCCAAAGACCTCGGGGAGTTGGTGAGAGTGAAAATGATGTAAGGTCATTGTTTCACAAGTCAGGTCAAAAAGCAAAACCAAACTTAAAAATGGGACGTAGAGAACATTTATTAAAATTGACCTTGATTTGGATTGAAACAATGATCATTGTGACATATTAGCTCAATGGTAACTTAAACCTTACAGAATTAAGGAAGAAATGGTGATCAGAAAGAGCTTCATAAAAATGTTAAGATATTTTTAGTATTATCACAGCAATCTAATATGATAAGAAAATAGACTAAATAATACATTCTCAAGTAAGATTAATATAGATTAAGTATCCTTATTATAATATCTATGTAGAGAAAATTTTTATACAGTTGGAGTTACCACCGAACTGGTATTAGTTTTATTATGTATTTGATACTTTCCACACCTTATTATAAAGGAAACTAAACTCTTGGACATTCTCTCTTTTCAATAAACCTGCAAGTGTGACACAAATCTGTTTTACTCTTCTTATTTACATTAAAATAGGCGACACATGATTCCGAATACTTTGTGATTTCTTCCGAGACTGTTTAACAGTGACGCATGGAATTGCCATTGTTGAATTATCATACTTTCGTGGCAACTGTCATTCAAGTTTCTAATATTAAAACACTAGCAGAAATACCCGGCTTTGCTCGGGTTGAATTAATAATATGTTGATTGAAAAGTCTTCAATTATTTTTCATAAAAGAATGTTAGCATCATTTAAGTGTACGGGGAAAAACATTTATTAACAATTTTAACTTCTCCGTCGCTTCTACAGTTTACTTCGGACGCAAATATGCATATATATATGTTGTATCCAACCATATAATCCATTTCATATTCTTCACACTTCTGCTGAAATTGATTTTAAGTTTTCGAGTTCCCGTGCATATTCCTGTGCATTCAATTTCATTAAAAATGACGAATTTTCGGAGGATTGTCTTGCACTTAGTTTTCCTATGAATATGTTTTCATTGTGCCATTCTTTCATCTAGTAAGCGATATTTTCGAATTTCATCATCAATATGAGAAGATAATAAATTAAATTTTTACAGCATTCGTTACTAATTTTATTTGAAGCAAATGCACTTTTCCAGAAAATTCCATTCAGTGACATGTGGAATAACAGAGATTTTGTTTGAAATACATGTCATCAGAGTAGACAAATTAAACCCAATCGATACTAATTTTTTAATAAACAGAAGGTTGATTTTACAGCGCTTTTACAAAAAGAAAATCACTTTCAACGAACGATTCACATGCATCTAAGTTGTGTAAGAACAGCTTCGATAAATAGAGTAAGCAACCTCGACTTTCTGTCTCTTGAGACATAAAATTTCAATTTTTCAAAATTACTTAGTGTGATATTATTCCAAGATCAACTAAGTCTTGTTAAAAATTCCCGTTTCTCCAACACACAAACAGTTGTAAATTGAACCCTTATAGTACTTTTAAAGATCAAACATTTGGTCCCTAAATGGAAAGCACGTATCTATTTAGAATGATAGATGTAGTTACTTGACTATGGCGTAAGCTTTCAATAACGCCCATGAAACACGAAAAACAAATGAAATTTAGTTTATTTAATCGTCTTTCAATGAAAAGCGGGTGGAGTGGTCGTTCACGGTAAGAAGGCGATTTGTCGCCAAATATGGTAATTTTCACCTTTTGCGGATTTTTTTAACATCTGCCGTTTTTGTTATGGCAACCCTATCTGCTGTTACGGAATTTGGCCGCCATCTTGATTTGGCGACAAAAATTAGTTGGCGACAAACGTCTTACCGTGAACGACCACTCCACCCAAAATTCCAATACTTAAAAAAGGCAGAATTCTATAAAAAAAAATCTGTTCTAGTATGTTGAAGTCCGACTTCTTGAATATATTCTGAAGTAAAACAATTCGACAAAAAACTTGGACAATATTGATAAAGACAATGATTTATAAGCAAAAAGAACACATATTTATAATACTTGGGAATCCCCAAATGTGACCGCAATCATCTCGTTTACAACTCAAATACCCAATAAAGCTATTATAAATCAAATTAAAAATTTAAACATTAATTCTGAGGTTGCCAGATACCGAGTAGCAAAATTACGCTTTTATCTTCTCTGTGGCTTTTTGTGCTACATAATAAAATTTAATTAAATATAAAATTAAATGTTCTAAATATTCTTTCTTCGTCAATCAAATATTTATAAATATTATTTTCATCAGGGAAAGATGTAAAAATTCAGTTCAAACATGAATATTATAATTTAATTTTTTTTTAAGGAAATTGTTTTTCGATCAACACTGGTAAAGCAATCTGAGATGCTTATAGCAATCGTTTTATACTCAATGTTATTTCTATGGCGATTTCTTAGGTCAATTTTAGGCCTCTTAGGATTCGAATTTTTCTAAATCCTTTCTTAGTGCACCCCTACGGTATAAGAAGAAACACCCTGCAAAATTTCAGCTTCCTAGGACTTGTAGTTCTTGAGATACAGTGATGAGTCAGCCAGTCAGTGAGTGGTATTTGAATTTTATAGATATAGATTTTAAAAGTATTTTTACATGCTGATAGATTGGTTTATAGAATGCATGTTCATCGATTTTTGAGTACATGTATGAAAATTCGCATTATATCCAGTTCTTAACGATAACTAACATAAAAAGTATGGGGAATAGTTTTAAAGTGCGAGATAGAAGTGATTAATTTCTACCGATAAGAGCATCAAATTAGGTACCTTAATACACCAAAAATTAAAGTGCTTTGCTCTTACAAATGAGCTATCTCAACAGTTGCAAATGAAACTTCTAACGGTTGGATCATTGACATGATTAAATAGATTGCAAATCGTTTATTTATAAACTGACTGTTGATTTTAATTTACTGAATGCTTTTGTGAAGTCTAGAAAGGTAGCTATCCGATAAAGTACCCAGCATTTCCATGCGAGAGAGAATTGTAATGGGAGATCTCCCTGTTGACACTCTGTGAATTGGGATTCATTCATCCAATAACTTCTCGTGGACGATGGGTAAAATCTGGTAATATTTTTTGTTGATTGCTTGTCCCTAAGAAACGTACTCATAATAAAGTACATCCTGGTTTTCGAAAAAATAATTAACCTTTATAGCGTCACGAATCGCTAGAGTAGTGTTCTGTTATTTTTACCCTGCAACATATACATATAATGACTAAATAACCACATCTTATGTTTGAGGCAATCTTAGAAAAAGATTTCACTGATCAACTTTGGCTAAAAGGAATACAGGCATGACTGAAGAGCACGTTATAAGCCCTCAATAGGTTAACAAATATTCTGGTTACTTGTCTTTGGCAATGTTGAACTTGGTGTGTTCTAGTGAGAAGACTGACTTTGTTTCAACATATGTTCATCCATTGAGATCTAGGAGGTTAACACTGGCTAGAAGTCACGCATTAGTGACAACATGTTGTGTAACGAATAAATGTGTGGGAACCCTTCTGAGGGTTAAGAATTATTTGTGATTTCCATTTCATGAATAAGGACCCTGCTGTTTTATAGTTTGTGGCGATTGTCTTTGTTTAAAGTTTGAACATAGGTTACAAATTAAAATCAGAGTTGTTCTCCGATCGTGATTGCTTTTTGACACCAGAATCAGCATTGGAACATTTCAGCTTCTCTTGTGTAACTGCCATTCTAACCCGAAGAACGAATTTAACAAACACGGAATACATGTGCAATTTTAACGTTATAACCTCGGAAATATTCAAATGATGCAGAAAAAAAGTTATATTTATCTTGCTGTCACAGACAGTTGGATAGTAGATTACACGTAACAAAGTCCTGTCTCTGAGCCCTCCCCCCCCTGCAGCTTGTCAACTGAATAAAAATTAACTTGGGTCCATTTTTACAAGATCTCGTATTGAAACTGCCGTGATCATTTGAATTAACTGTTAAACTAAGTATATGTGTAAGTATGTGACCAATTTTCCGAAGCAACTTCTACTGACCAGATATTTTTAATCAATACTCTATAATACATGCTAATCACATCGCAACCATTCAGATTTTTTTGATGGACAGGATTATTGAATATGGGAAGTAATTGATCACATTTACTTTTATTAAAAAATGCTTTCTAATGACATAGTATTAAGAAAAATGTGCATTTCTGAAAATTTTTATAAATTAATTTGGGCATTTCGCCTTGTGGATAGTAACTTATAATTTATAGACGGACTAAATTGCTTAATATAGATGTTTAGTGACAGATTCTGAAATTTAGTACCTTTCTCTTAGAATATGAATTTTGGAAACCTATTTCACTTGATATTTTGTAGATATGCTTTTCGATAGAGATAATAAATGACGTAATTTAATTATTGATAATTTGTAAATCTAACACTTTGATTTATCATAATTTAATTCACAAACAGGTCACTTTAAAGGCAAATATTATTACATTAATTCTGTGCTCAGATGGCAAAATATTATAAATAATTTTTTAATTTTTCGTGACAGCAATTTTAAGATTCCCGATTAAACATGTGGTTCTGTGATTTTTGACTTATTACAATTTTCCCACCTTTGTTTTCTCATAAACTGAAAGAAAAAGTCTTACGACATTTTGCCACCTTCTAAACATTAACAAACCAGAATGGGACTTATTCAATTGTTTGGGAAAATGTGACTTATAACATTTTGCCATCTGAGCACAGAATTACACAATCACGAATTTCAGACCATAATTATTCCGAGTTAAACGTCCGGTATTAACTAGAACCGTAAAGAGAATACGGTATAATGTTATTTGCATCCCTTGTAAAGATTCATCGAGTCCAAGAATGTCTTTTTGTGATTTATTTACGGACATCAAACAAACAGTACAAACGGTACAACAACACAACAAACGATAATATTACGCTGAGATACATAAATTCAAGTTTCAAGAAAAAGGAGGGAGCTCATCAAGAAAGCTCACACCCGAAGCCGTGCCATTCAGGAAGTCTTTTAAATTGTTTTGAATCACATTACTTTACGAACGATCACGAGGTCTAGCCGAGAGTGTCAGCAAGAAGCTCTACTCTCAACAACACCCACGTGGTACATTCCTATTCTCAACATCCCTTAAACTTCCTGGCGGTTGTCTCGACGAGATTTCTCGTCATTATGCAAAACTGACAGATCTTGATGTCGAGACATATCTTTGGAAAAATTGGTCAAATATTGGTAGACGAGATGTCTCTACAAAACCACTTGGAGGTTTAAAACCAAAATTTCAAAGTCAATTTTTTCCTGAGCGTGGTTGCATGTCTTTAGACTTATACCGCTTTTCAAATTCCATCCGCCCATTCAAGGCATTAAAGTTATGAACTTCCTCACCTTGTCACGACAGGTACACCATAAGATTTAATCATCATTACCCCTACTCCCCTTAATAAATTTCAATAAACCCGAAAATGTAAAGACGCATCCACCTCCTCAGCCAAATGCGATCAATACAAACTCTTCCACCTCCGAAACCCTGCAATCTATAAATGGGCGAGAGATCTCAACTCCGTCTTTAAATCGCAACACCGAAAAAACCACACGAAAATTAATTTTTAAACACTTGCATCGTCGGGAATTGCTATTTCTGTGTTTCCAATTACCCCCAATATCGGAACACACTGCTCTGCCAATAACTCTATCGAATTTTTCACCCCATCCCCACTAAAAGCTATTACCCAAAGGTGTATTCCTGTGGTTGTCACGCGATTCGGTCGTTTGTATCTGTCCTGGGGCTGGCATCCGCCTCTTCGGGGTGTAATACGTGTACCACTTGCAAGGGCTGGGCCATCTCGCGCCCCATGCTCGCGTAATTGCTTTGTAATAGGGCGCTTATCTCTGTATGACGTTGAGTTGGCCATAGTATGATTTATTGCGGGTACTGAGAAGACATTGGCATTGCGATGCACGGAGGAAGATGGCGGTTGTCCGATTCTTTTACGATTGGAGTAATGCAAGATATTGGCTGGTGCGTCCTGGACGTGCCGTGGTGGGTAAGTTGGCTTGGATCTGTATTCCATGCCGTGCCAGGAAACAGGATGGATTTCGTTTTTTTTTTTCATTAGGCTGATTGTATCTATCGATCGGATGGTAACGAGTGAAGATCAATCGTACATTAGTACCAATTCATCTGTTGTTCTTGCGAAAGTTTTAACTAGCTAATAATTGAGCTCGTGGTTGTTTCCATCATTGAATTCAAGAATGTCTTTTAACTTTTAAGATGTTTCTTACTAATTAATAGCTAATTTGGTCAGAAATAACTAAGTAATTGAATAAGAATTGTGATAAAATGTTTCTCAAGTATACCACGTTGATGTAAGGAAAACGCTACCCATTCACAAATAAAACTAATCTTATCAATATGTTTTGATGTTTCTGACTGCTAAAATCTGTTTATGTATGATTTATATTGAGTAAGGAAATATCTTATACAAGTAAAATAAAAACAATAAACATTGCAATAAATTAATTAGACTAGGAGAATTCTGTTTCTTTTTTGTATTACTTTTCATTTATTACAAGAAGATGATTCAAGTATAAATTGCTTTAACATAGCGACAAACATCGAAAGAAAATCTGAAAAGTAGGCTAATATGGATCATGAAATACAGTTTTAAAATCATCGAACATCAGTTATATCTTGAAGGGCAAAAGTGCCAAATCTTTCCAACCAAGGATTAATATCTCATATTAATTGTAACATAAGACTCTTAACTGCTATATGAGTCATAGTGTTTTCCTGCCATTTAGAGGGTCCTGTATTTGGATCCTGGTGTAAACACGTGGACGTTGTCCATGTTAGTAGGAAAAACAGCTTATTCACTGTATCACAAATATCACCGTCACAATTAGCTGCCGATTTACCCCTTGTGGAGACGAAAGTAGAAGAGGTCTGTGGTTAGGCATTAAAATAAAAATATTTATCATTAAACCTAAGCAGAAGACTAACCCTCTGATATTCTATATGTAAAGAACTGACTATTAGTTTCAGTCGGTTTGTTTGTGTTGTTGTTTCTTATGCCTACACTGGCAGACCAGAGGAGTGCCAGGCCCGTCGAAGACGGCAAGAGGCGAGGGGGGTGCGCCTTCCATGTTATTGAGCCCCATTGGGAGGAAGTCCGACTTTGCTCGACATACATGACACGTCCGTTTTACAGGAAGGTCCCTTTCATACATCCATTCACTCACACATATCGCAATTTAGATCCCAATCAGAGGCCGATAACCCCCTGAGCAGGTACCCCCAGAGGTATTGATTTGGTATGGGAACATGGGGGGACATTGTGACCACGACCTATTAACGTGCCCCAGTCACCATTAGTGAACACGACGGTCTTTAGCCAGGTCGAAGCGCCGATCTCGAAATCATCAGAATTGCAGGCTCCGCCGAGGACAGAACCAACAACCCTTCTGATGCGAGCCCGACGCTCTACTGACTGAGC
Organism: Metellina segmentata; assembly: GCA_947359465.1. NCBI lineage: Eukaryota > Metazoa > Arthropoda > Arachnida > Araneae > Tetragnathidae > Metellina > Metellina segmentata. The sequence goes on along the minus strand of OX375873.1, from coordinate 90,695,319 downwards.
TACCGCGGCTCGGTTTGTTTGTACCAAACATTAGTGTTGCGTAAGTAATAAAATCAGAATGGATAAAACTGGCTTTACTATAATATATTTACAACTCCAGAAATTAGCTTATTTACATCAACAGGTATTTAACGTAATACCATAGTCAGCGCGTCCGAAGTCTGGGAAGCAGAAAGCTAGAATGAATCTAAAATTAAAGACGAACGTTTCTTCTTTTTGTGCTTAATTTTTGCATAAGTTCGTAGCTCACAAGAACTTTCGAAGCTCTGATCGGAACGTCAGAACACAAAGAATATCAAGTAAGACATTGGTGGTCAATTTGGAGGCCATTCCGAAGTATAAAGCATCTGACGTTACCGCATGTTTTTTTTTATTTTGCAGGTTATGAGCTGTTACCCGGATGTAGTCTTGACTCTGCGAGTTCTTATGAATCTACACTGAATACTTATTCCTATAATTTGACAATATATTATGACTATCATGTATCCAGAAACATTACACCCACCTCAAATTGACGTTTCTGTAGGTTATAAACACATTTAAATCATTAAAAATAGGTCAAAAACTGACTTAATCTAAAAAAGGAAACGCATTCAAAAAACTTAAAATGCCTTACAACCCCCGAATTTCATGAGTCACTCGAAAGGAATCTCACGACAAACTCAAGCATAGACGAATCTCTGCACAGTATGCATTCGCATTACAATATGTTTCACAATATCTTCTACATCGATATGAAACTGCATAGGCCGTGCGCCATACTCAACCCATACTTTCGAATTCCACTCCTCTTACAGTGAGGGACTTCAACTGAGAACTCAAGCGGAATAAAGTCCTCATATTGCATCAAAACCTCGGCTGCTGAAAGTCAGAGGGGGCAAACGACATTGAGGGGGTCATCTGGGGGGTGGAATACAGATTTTTTCTTCCAGCGGATCTAAGTGCCGTGACTTGATCTAATGTTCTTCCTCCCCTTATTCATCAGATCCCCAGTGCATTTGTGTTTAAAGGATGGGTGGAGATGTCAAGAGTAACTCCCTAAAAGCTTGAGTATTTTCCTCAGTCATATTACCACTGGAAGAAGAAAGGGGGCAAAGAAACTTTCCATCAGTGCAATATGTTTACCGCTGGGGAATGGCGTGTTCAAAGGGAATGCGAAAGTATAGGGTGTAGTTGGTGTGGAAGGTATGCGACTACAGTTGCGTTTTCTTCCCCTTTTGTGAACAAAGAGCTGCTTATTTTCAGCTACATGTTTTATAATCGTTTTCTTCGAAGGGTTGTGAGATTTTTTACAGGGGGTTCAAAGCTTTCTGTACAAACTCTAAATGGAGACAGAGAGCACAAAATCTAACGATTTGGGGGTGTATGTTTGAAAGTGCCTTTTAGATTTGCTAGATGCGTTACGGATACGAAGGACGAACTCAACAAATACTGGTTTCCAGGAAAAAGCATCTAATTATTTTTGCACCGGGGCAAACTCAACAGTAATAAATGTTATCTATAACAAACATTCTAAAATGAGAAACAAAAATAAATGTCAAAGAAAAAATTTGGGAAACTTAGGGACTTGTAATGAAAGAAACGCTACAGTGCAAAAATACAAAGGAAAGGAAATTTATTGCACAAAATACTAATAAAAAATCAGGAGTCGCAACTTTTTTTTCTCGTTCAACTATAAAAAAGTATTATTTTAACTTTATTTTAAACTGAACAACATTTAATTTATTTTTCGTAATCCACTTGGTCGTCTTCTATTTCCTCAGCGTTTTCTTCATTTGACGTGCAGTTAGTTCCATGTTGATTTTCCAGAATTAATAAATTAAATAAAGGTATAATGGTTGATAGTTATAATTTACGTCACTCTGTAGCACCACAAATGGCTATTAGTGATGGTTCGGGATCAGTTACAAAGGGAAAGCACCGAGGATACCCAGAAGAAATCTTGATCAAGTGGTAGTAAATATTCACAACTAATAAAAATCTAGTTCATGTAAAAAAATGATTAATAGCTTTTAAAGAGCATCCAAAACGTCCAACAACATGAATAACAAGTAAATAATAAAAAAAAGCGTGGTGTTTAAATATGTTGTACTAGAATAGTATAGCCACAACTCTAGTTTTTAATCAAATCCTTCAACACAGTTTATAAAAGCCGTGAAGCAATACAATTCGAAACATTTGTATTAACCCTAATTTTACAGTGTTATAAGGATAAACACCTACATTTTCAAAGTAGGCGCTCAAAGTTGTAATCACCAGCAGCAATTCATGTCCACGCATTTATTGCCATACAAACTATCCAACTTTCCGCTGAACCACCGACGTCTACAATGGGCTCACCAACACAGCCAATGGAGTGACGATTGCCAACAAGTCGTCTCCTCAGATGTCCCGCTACAGTCTATATCTATTGATTTCAACGATAGACGCGTACTCGTCACACGCTTCAGAGGTGAACGTCTTCTCACGGAGTGTCTTATTTGGCGTCAAACTGCTGGCGTTATGGTCTGGGGCGCTATTGGATATCATGGGCGTTCCCGCCTGCTCCAAATTGTTGGGACCCTGAACAGAGGGCGCTACATCAGGGAAGTTGTGGAGCCCGAGGTAATACCAATACTGCAATGCATTCTCAGAGCTGTATTTCAGCTAGACAATGCCCTTCCACATATTGCTCTGAATGTACAAGTCTTCTTCAGAACACGACTTCCGTTTCTTCCGTGGCCTGCTCGATCCCGGATATGTTGCCTATTGAGCATATCTGCAGAGTACGACTGAACTTTGGTGTCAGATAGAGGACATCTCATCGCTGTTTGTGGCGACTGCAAAAGATATTTATTAGCATTATTTTTGTTTCATTGCTCTGTAAATTTGATCGTTTATTTAAACCACTATTACTAATACGTGGAATAAATATTATTTATTTCTGATGAATCTTTAATAGTGTTGCAATTTCTACAGACAGTGGTGTAGTTGACACGGGTTTCAAAAAACCCTGTAAAAACGAATACGCAATTTTTGAAGTTTCAATTAACGAGGAGATGTGGTATTCGTGAAGATCCGTCGTTGGTCGTTACAATATAAGCAACGCATGAGAGTTTTACATGATAATTTTTTACTATCCCCCTTCTTGCTGTTTTAAAAATAAGTCTAAATGGTAAACTTTTTAGTTATTTAATTTGAAAGGAATCGCGATATTAGGCTATCACACACACACACACACGCTCGCACGCACACACACACGCACCCGCACACAAGAACCAAGAAATATTTATTTCTGAAATTGAATATTCGTTGCTTTACTACTGTTAATTGCACAAATCATCTCAACCACACCTAAATGTTTCAGAGCATATTTTGCATAGTATACTTTTTTTTTAACTAAAAGAATAATATATTGTTTATTAAAATGAATCGTTTACAAATAAATATAACGTTACTTCTTAAGATACATCATTTAATAACAGTGAGTGCCACAAACTAATTATTTACATTTATCCACCATTTTTCAATTCAAAAATCGATTTTTTTACTTATTGCAATTTTACTATTCATTCACTCACAGAGTACATGAAAACGCCTTCTCACCGTAACCTAAAACATATTCGGGTCTTTGATGATCACTGAAAAATAAACGCGTCTTTAAAGATTGCTACTTGAATGTCATTTAGCTTTTCCTACTTCATAGTTTTTTAAGCTACCAAATCAAAAAAGACAACATTAAGACGGGAAAGAGTTTTTCGAGAATTTTCGGGCACTTATCTCAGTGCGCATTCCATTTCCTCCATCCAATTAAGATCGAACGGTTTTGGGCAGCGAACCATTCTCGTCGTGGCTTTGACAACTCACTTAGACATCTTTCCTTTAAAACAGAACGTCTTGACAACTGAATGACATCGCTTAGGGGCAAGGGGAGTAAGGGCACGTCTTCCCCTGAGGATTCGGGAGAGAACCATTTGGCACATGCTCTTTAGGAATAGACATTTGATGTCTGCATTTCGGTCTCATGAGTTCTAGCCTTTCTCCCTAGTGTCAGAACTAATTTAAGAGTATTAAGATAATATTTAGCTAATTTAATCTAATTTAAAGAAACTTTCTTATAAGCATCTTATTTTGTGATCTATACCATTTTAATCAACTTAAAGGAATAAAACATACGACTTCATAGAATTTCTTTAGTCTACAAGAATACATACAAAAGTTTATAAACCTGTTTGAATTTAAATAGATTTGTAATCTATAGCGTTTAAATCAACTATAGACTATTATAGACTATATGTAGACAATATATAGACTATTTCATACAATTATTTTACTCTACAAGGAAACGTGGTAATTTTTATAAACCTACTTGATTTTAAATATCTTGTTTTGTCTCTTATATACCGTTACAATAAACTTAAAGCAACCACAAAGACGGTTTGATAAAACTACTTCTACTATCTACACGAATACGTAATGTTTATTAACCTATTTGATTTTAAATCCCCAGAGATGTCCTTAATGTTTTTTTGTCTTCTATAACGTTTCAAACAACGTAAAGAAACCGTGAAGACGTTTTCATAAAATTACTTTAGTCTACAAGCATACGTAGTAATACTTATAAAAATGTTTTCTTTTAAATCTCTTGTTAAGCCTTTCATAACGTTTGGAACAATTTAAATGAATTATAAAGACGTTTCCATACAATTACATTGGACATTTTTATCGAAACAACATAATCTTGTTCTTCAATAGAAACCTTATTAGTTTGTTCAATTACAGTAAAACTAACTAAAAATGTACATTTTATGTAAAAGGGTTTTGTTTCTATCAAGCTAATTTGAGAATCAAAGATGAAAAGGAGACGTTGAAATATTTACATAATGATACTGAGAAAAAGCTGTATTTATAGGCGAAATTTGTTCAATTAGACATGGGGTGCATGAAGGGACAAATGTTTAACTGTTAATTTACAAATGAATATTATAAAGTATGCAATATAAAGTATTCCTATAGAAAGCTAATTTTTAAGATAATGCTTAATAATTTAGAAAAGGTTTTACAAGATTTTGAGAATGAGATTTAGTTTGCTGATTCAATTTTTAATTACAAGCAACCTAATTTGAGTATTTTAGGTTTTAATGTAATTAATATATACGTTTTAATAATTCCATGAAACTTCTTTAAGAAGCAAACATTTTGATAAACTGTGAGTCGTTTCTGCTTTATAGAGCATTGAGATATCTAATAATCTAACATATTAAAATTATGCATGTAATATAACATTACATCAGAGTTATTTTGACATACATTTCTTTATGATCACGATGAGTTTTCTGCTGATAAAGTAACACATTAGTCATTTGTAAGCTAAAAAATGTTGACATTAGTTCTATGATTTCTGAAAATTGTTATACAAGTTAAAATAATAGATTTAAATATTGATAAAATTTTCACTGCTGCAAATTTTAGAACTTTTAACTTTTCAGAAGTAATATATTTGAGCCAATTTGTATGCGTGTATCTACGTATTTTTATTATTTATCATAATTTAACTAACAAAAACTTCTAATAGCAATTTGTTCAACTAGGATTATGAACTAAAGTGTAACAAAATTTTTATTTTGATATTGTACTAAAAGAAGAAAGGAAATATACTTCTCTCCTAAGAAAATGAATACACGACTTCAAGGAGATTTTCTGCAAGGTAAGGATTATATAATATTAAGGAGAATATCTATACAATAGTTGTTTTTAGTCATAAGTTCTATGCATCATTAAAAGAAAATATTACTCAACCAAAAATTAAGAAACTTCGTTTCACTAGAACAATATTTAAATTTATATGGCAAAGACGGTTGTTGGAGAACTATTTCACAGAAAGCGCTAATCAAAACCCTAAAAACACTTTGGGCCAAATTCAGTGAATTTTTTGTTATGCTAATTTCAGTAATCTCCTAGACACCATTACACAAAAGAGCTATGTCAAATTTTTTCGCTACTTTCAAATCCTTGAATGGCAACGACTGGGGATAATTTTCTCCAGATCATTCAAAGGAATGGAGATCGAAAATTAAAAAACGAGATCGAAAAAAAAAATAAAGAACAAAAATCTTTTAAAAAGACTTTTCTATTAGCCAACTTCAAAAGAACTTAATTAATATACTTACATTTAAAAGAGTCCAAAGTCTCTGAAATTCTGTCTTTTATTCTTATTTCTTGTTTTTTCTGATCATCCCATCTCACACTTTTTCCAGTAAAGAATTGGGAGAAGGAAAAAAAATTGGAAGGAATTTAAAACGCGCAAATGAGTGAGGTTATGCATTTCTTTTTTACTTCGGCTGTTTAACTTCTTCCTCCAATTGGTCGTAACATTCTTTCGGTTTTCTAATGACATTCGCCTTAAATTGGTATTTTTACGAAGAACAGAAGCGAAACTTATTTCATTAAAATAAAGAAGAAACAATTCGAAGAACTAGTTTCTGATTGAATGCTTGCTCAGCTTTCCTCTTAGGAGAGTTCATGAATGAAATAGTTTTATAATTTTATATTCTTAGAATTTTAAAAGCATATTTTCCTAAAATGTATTTCAATTAAACAGTTTTGGTTGCAGTTTATAGAAACGAACAAATATCTTGATTATTTTTGTATCACCCTGTTCAAAATCCATAAAAAGAAAGCTTTTTCTATAGTCTTGATTGATGATGCATTTCTAGTTTGTCATTCGAACAATACTCATCTCTATGGTTGAAAATGTATAAAAATTGAAAAAGAATACTTCTTTCCACTATAACTTAGTAAAATATTTTAAGCTCTTCAATAAATAAATGGAACAAATTTCTAAACAAAGATGACTTCATCATGCTAACAATTGAGTAAAAATAGAATAATTATTAAACAGTTTTGGTTGCAGTTTATAGAAACGAACAAATATCTTAATTATTTTGTGTCAAGTGGTATTTTGTCAAGTTATTTTGTGTCAAGTGGCGATACAAATATTGTATCGCCCACTTCAAAATCCATAAAAAGAAGGCTTTTTCTATAGCCTTGATTGATGATGCATTTCCAGTTTGTAATTTGAACAGTAATCATCTATGGTTGAAATTGTATAAAAATTGAAAAAGAATACTTCTTTCCACTATAACTTAGTAAAATATTTTAAGCTCATCATGATAACACACACACACACACACACACAATTGAGTAAAAATAGAATAAATTACTACCTAAAACAAACACTTTTGATATAAAATCTATAAAGTCTCTTCCTAAATCTATAATGATACAAAAAATTTCCAAACATAATCTAAAATTATAAAATCATGTTGATATTAATCAAATATTGTATTTCAAACGAAGTTTTACAGTATAGTATTTGTATATGGGAATGGGGGGTATTATCCTTTTACAATTCTATCTACATTTTGGTTCATGTTAATCCTTTTAAAATTAGAGATAGATTTCACAATGTGGAAGTTTAAAAAAAATTACAAATTCTTTTTTCTATTTTCACTGTACATGAATAATAACACTCATTAGTTTAAAGTTGCTTTCTGAGTTTCATATCATTCACACTAATTAATATTTTGGAATCTTTTGAGTTAAAATATAATATTCACATTATTGAATTGAAACAGAACAGAAGTCCATTTAATTGAACAGTGTAAAAAAATAATCTGCGGAAGTTTATTAAAATCCATTTTATTTGACAAAAACTACTTATATAATAGGTGCTTAATCAATTCCTTCAATTTGCATTGAAAGAAAGTTTTCTTTCCTTAAAATTTAAATATTTTCAGTAATTAGTAAACTTTGAATATACAAGATTTATATAAAGACTTACTTTTTTCATATTCATATGAAGTCAACATATTCAAAACTTATATAATTGCATTTTCCCAAAGAGAAAAAAAATTGTTTAAGAATTCACTTTCAAAAAAGAAATAAACACCGTTAACTTAAGAATTTCAATTCTAATTTCTGCTTCATTACAATCTTTCATAGCAACTGTAAACATCCTCATTACGACAGATTGTGCCCTTTTATCTTAAGATTTAAGAAAAGTTTAGAATAGAATTCTAAAATTTTTGTAGAAAAATAATCTATTAATTTTTAAACTAGATAATTGACGAATTTCAAGATAACATTAGTTTAATATTAAAATTTAAACCTTTTGAAATGCAATTTTTCTAAACTATACATTTATGAATTTAATGAGTTCAGAAGCAAAGGAATATTTCCTTTTCTTATATAGTTTATTCATTTTTCTCCTTAACAGATTTTAACTTTCTATAGAATTCTAATGCTAAAATTTGTCTTCATTTTTGAAAAATACACATTCTTTCCTTTCGTATTTTAATTTCTATCTTCAAAAAACCACTGAAAAACATCAAAAATGAAAAAGAGAACTACTTTATGTTCAATTTTTACGAATTTATATTTTGTTCTTTTTCGATCTTTTTCTCATTACGCGTTCAGTCTTATTCCGCGTGCTAATTGAAGTCAAAGTTAAAAAAAATTACAGAAAAAAGCTTCACATTCTAAAGTCGAATTAATGATCAAAAAGCACACATATAAAAAAAGAAAAAAATATATTTGATATTCCAGATAGCTAATTTTTTTAATTGCCCTAAGGGATGAGTTGGTATAAGGTATTTTCGAAAAAAGTAGTTAATATTTCATCTTCTTGATTCAAATTTGTATTTCTGTTTTTAAATTTTTCCAAACCAATCTAAACTTTTTGACTCTTAATACCTCCCCAGTGCTAGAAAATTAATTTTTAATACATGTTCAATTCTCTATTTATTGAAAAGTCTGACAGCTTTTATGTACTAAAGAACTTATACTTTTGGGATATTATAAATTCATTAGATTAGTTTTATCTTAATTTAATTATTTCTTATCGATAACTAGTTTTAACTTATTTCATGTCTCAAGTGCAATGAATTTATTTCTAAATGGTTTAATTAAATGTAGTTTTTTCAACTATGAACCGTGAAAAAATAGTTGGTTCTTCAAGTAATACTAGTTATTTTAAGCATTAGTGATTTATGTTTGATTAATACCTAGTGCGCGTAGGTTTGTTTATGATGTATGAAAGTCATACATTATGTAGGATGTTGGAGTCTAAATATGTTAAAATCAGGAATTTAAAATATTGATGCGAAAATACAACATTCCGATGGTAGGTACGTAGGTGAATTAACTTCGCACTGAAGCAGCACAGAGGGCTATTGACGAAGTTTGGGGTGCAATACAAAAGGGAACGTTCCAAGGACAATACCTCATAATTCTGACTCACGATCAGATGTCAAGGTCAACATCTGCTATTTCGATGGATATATCTTAGCTTAAAAATAAACATTACTTTAAATTTCTTAATAGAAGCATATTTATACTATACAAGCAGAGAGAGAGAGAGAGAGAAAGAGAGAGAGAGAGAGAGAGTAAGAATTACACGACGTTGCTCGGGTATTACTAAATTAAATAATGATTGAAAAGGTGATCAGATCAATCACTATTTTTTCGAAAAAAGAATGCTAACACCATTCAAGTGTACGAAAGAAAAAAAATTTTAGCATCGTTTTAACTTTTTCATAGTTTTTTCAATTTATTTCAGATATATCCATTCATATAATCTATTTCATATTCATCGTGCACTTTTGCTGTAGGAAAAACTATAAAAGTTTTTATTCTAAGGTGGACTACTACGAAAGTTTGAATTTTGAGTCTTGGAGGGATTACGAATATACCCAAACGGTCGTTTTCAGTAGAAATGGTAAATTTTCGGTCATAATCATACACTTTGTTTTCCTATGAATAGTTTTCAAATTTTATCATCACAAGAGAAGATGGTAAGTTAAATTGTTACGGCAATCATGACTAATTTAATTGAAGCAAACGTATTTTTCTAGAAAATCAATTATATTCAGCAACACGTGGAAAAGCGAAGTTTGTGTTAAAAATAAATGTCATCAGTGCAGACAAATTAATAAACTTAATTGACTACAATTTTTGGATAAACAATAAGTTGATTTAACAGCGGATTTACAAATGAAAATCACTGCTTTCAAGGAATGATTAACATGTATCCAAGTTGCGTAACAACAGCTTCAATATGTAAAGAGAGAACAACCTTGGCTGTTTGTCAGTTAGGGCAAAAAATTTCAATTTTTCAAAAATTCTAACTGTGATATTAATTTAAGATCAACAAAGTCTTGTTTGAAATTCCTTATTCTCCAACAGACATTCAGTTTTAAATCGAATCCTTATAGTACTTTTTTAAATTGAGAGATTAGGTTTCAAAATATAAACCTTGGACCTATTTAAAATGATAGATATAGTTACTTAACTATAGAGTACACAGCTTTCAATAACACCATAAACATGAAAACAAAAATGTAAGTTTAATTTCTTTTTCAATGAAAAATCAATATTAAAATCATGAAATATATTTGAACTACAAAGTATGATTACCCATTTACGTTATCGTAATCCATCTTATTAAAAATGATTTCTTAACTTTACCTGGCATTTTAATAAAAGCAATAACTCACCTTACTTAAAAATGTTTGATTTGTATATTTTATTTATTTTTATGAAATAGAATTCTACAAATAACATATTTAAAATACATTTTTAATCATATATTTAGGGAAAGTTGGTTAAAATATATGTACATCCAAGAAATTATCCATATCTGATATTTTGTAGGAAATAAATAAATCATTAAAATCTAACTCCTAAATAATACATCTGCGATAGGAAATAAACCGGACCACAAAATTACAAACATAAACAAAATTACAATCCTTGAAAAATACAGAATTCTGAACAAAAATATTGGTGCGCAAACGTATCAAATTCCAGCTTCCTGAATATATTCCGAAAAAGAATAATCGAACCAACAATTTTTGAACAATTTTGATAAACACAATAATGATTTATTTACAAAACTTTGACAGATTTATAATACTTAGGAATCCTCAAATAAGACTGCAACCTCTTACTGTCAATTAAAATACGCAAAACACTATTCTAAATCAAATAAAAATATTAAAAATTAATTCTGACAATGTCAGATTCCGAGTAGCAAAATTACGTTCCCATGATCAATGAGGTTTTCGTTTGCGCTTTTTCGTGTCCTATTACAAAATGTAAGTTTGTAAAATTAAATGTTTTAAATATTTTTTCTTCGTCAGTAAAATATTTATAAATAATTTATATCAGGAGAGAAGAAATAAAAATTCAATTCAAATATAAATATTATAATCTAATAGGTTTCAGAAAAATTGCTTTTCGAGAAATACTGGTAAAACCATATAATCGAAAAATAGTATTTCGAGAAATACTGGTAAAATATTAATGGAAAACTTGATTTTTGATCAAAACTGGTAAAACAATCTGAGCCTGCGTAAAGCAAACGATTTTTACTCAATGCAATTTCTATATTTCGAATTGCTTTTGGCCCCTTAATCACAACCAGGACAAATAGAACTGGGGTTTGGAGTTAGCCAGTCATAATATATATATATATATATATATATATATTCCCCTCGTCTGACGGACGAATAGACTTGGTATAATATTTATATCCATACCCATGTGAGATAAGTAGCAACAACAGATCTTCTTAAAATCTATTTATACGGGTTTTAAAGTTTAAAGTTAGAGCCATAAGTAAATCGAAAACATGTCAAACAAAGACATGCTTTTGAAAAGTAACTGATCCAAAACTTTGCTCAAAATCAGTAAATCTAATTCCTAATAGCAACCTAGAACCAATGTTCTTGTGTCCCTTTGATTAGGGTGGACAACCTTCTAAGGCCTTTTTTCCCTTTGAGTTCCCTTCCGGTTTCGGACATTGAGTCATGTAAGGCAGCCAGCACTCTTGGAGGCACTTCCGGTTTCCTCCAAGTTGCTTATTGTTTACAAGACCATTAGAGAGAGCTTTCGTTTTTGACCCTAAGGCTCTGTACTACTTGTACTTAAGATCCAACTAACTGTGATCAGAACTAGCCCCGTATGTAATGTGCAAGCTCCGTTGGTTCCAAGTCAAAGCCATTTTTGGCCAAGAGATTCGTAGTCATAGTAAAATGTTACATAAATATTAAATATCTTTGTATTCTAATGTAAAGTACACTACTATGAGCTTAGTTACGAGCTTTTATGTTTTTTTCTTTTGTGCTAAATGAGACAAATCTAAGAGTTCTTATAAACGTTTTGCCTTACGCGTATAATGTTTTAATTTTATGAATATACTGTTCGAACATAATAAAATGTGTTTACATTCTACTATAAGATATTTAATGGCATGAAAGCCTGCATGTATCAATTTTAAACTCCATATCACTTTTAAATGAAGTCGTTGAGAAGGTACAGAGTTGAAAATTACATTACTACAAGTCATTTAAAAGAGAGAGGAAGGATTCAAACTTGATCTACACATTAGTACCATTACATTCTTATTAGAAGACTATAAACACTGCTATAATATAAACAACAATTTCAGATGATTACTGGATAGATTTAGATTTTATTTGTGGAAAGCAACATAAATTATAGTCTTGTTACTTGACAAAATTATCTTACGGAAAGATCAATAAAAGGAATTCCCAAACAAATATTTGATTGCAATTGTGGTAGATAATTATTTGTGGACAGTTGAATGATTTCTATTAAATGATGATAGGATGACAGTATCAGAATACATTTTTTACAGACACTTTGAAAATAAGACAATTGATTGGAAAACGAAGATATAAATCAGAAAACGAATCATATTACGTGTAGCAAAAGTGCCAAAGAAATCATATTACTTGAAGTCTATGTGCAATTCATTGCGATATTGAGATTTAAACACAGCATTCAGTTAATTAATATAAAAAATTATTGCATCAAAGTACATGATCACTAAAATCTAAAATGAATAATTTAGTTTAAATTAGAGCACAAATAATACACATAGATGGTCTATTAATTAATTTTATTTTTAAACACTTCACTTTAAAAAACGAGGATAATTCACAAATTAATATCTATTGATATCAGCAATTTAAAAGGAATCAGTGTTCTAGAAATAAAAATTACTACTCGTATAGAAAAGTAATGCGCCAGTACTAAATATATCATTCTCCAAAGAAATACTTAAATGTAAAATTATAAATACATTGCATAAATTGCTCATTTCAACTATATAAATCTCTGTGTACAAATTGCAAATTTCTCACTCTGACAAACATACTATTAACAAATCACTAAATTACAAAATGCAGACACTTAGCCAGATATGCAGATGATTATCTAGAGAATATACAGATTATCTTACAAATATCACCAATACTACCTTACCAAATTAAAAATTCATAAATTATTCTATCATATCATTAAGTTTTCAAAAATATTTGTACTTTTCACACACACGCACACACGAACGAACACACACTTTACTCCATCAGATCAATAAAATGTCGCATTTCACACTCTCTGTCTATAATGCACACAAAAAATTCCCACACATAATAATTCACAAAAATAAAAATCCCTATATTCTAACTAAGAAATCAAAATAAGGACGGAAAACAATATAAAAGAATTGTGTAAAATCAGTGTCCAAATATGTCCGAATTTTAAAAATCTAGAACAATAATTTACCCTACCCCGTATGCCATGCAAAAACATCTAAATTAGAAGTTAATTTCACTACAGTATATAAGTACTGTATCAAATCGTTAGAACTTTACAAATTCTCTTTACCTGTAAAAAATGCCCATGAATCGATATATTTAAGTATATAAATTATCTAACCATATTTATAGCGTTAAAAATTTTTATACAAACTTCAAAACAAGAGCCAAAAGATAACAAGACAGTTGTATGAAATAGTGACCAAAAATGGCGAAATCGGCATGGATATGTTTCCGAGCCCAGGCATCATCGATTGACGAGTGGACGGTCTTTTAACGTGAAGCTGAAGGCTATATGGAATTGATTATCTGTTTCTGTCTTTTTATCTTGCTTGTGACAAAACTCATATCGGAGAGGGAAGAAAGTTTCCCTTGCTCTCCGAAGTCAGAGGTAAGTCATCAACTTCTGCCTCTTTGCTTCAAGGACTCGCAGCGGCAGTTCTGTGAGAGTTTATTTCTACTTTCACCGGCGCGTTGTGGATTGAGTTATTGACCATACATCCAGAAGTTAGTTTTGTTTCAGAATACTTTTTTGAAATAATCTTTCTTATTTTTAGAGTTATAAAATTACTTAATATTGGAATTGGTTTCTGCAATTTGTAGGTAATCTTTATATTCTGAGAGGCAAATTACACATTTTCCCAGTTTTTTTAATAGACTTTTTACAATAATCCTAGCATTCTTTGTTTAACTCTTTATAATGCTATGAAACACTGTATCTAGCCTCAAAAAGTAAATACCTACATCTTTAAGGACTAGTTGAGTAACTGGTAGATTGTGTCAAGTACAAAAACCGTAGTTTTGACTTCTATACTAGGGACAGATGCTGGATTGTAGAATGAATGAAGCAGACATAACGGGAGACTTAAGCAGATTAAGGGGAGTCTAAAGGATTATTGATTGTGTATATTCAACAATTAATTTACAGTTCAACTGATTAAGGTTTAGTTTGATATTTAATGTTGTTCAGAGATTGCTGTTGTCCAATATTAATTGTAGCGTAGGTAGCTTTTGAATGCCACTGAATACGCAGTCTTTATTCCACGAAATGCAGTTACTTTGGCCCAAAACTCGCCAAACATGTTCGTATATCGACATAGAGTATAACCCACGCCAAGTGCTCATGTCAGAAGGACCAGTTTGCTACGGACATCTTTTGTCTTCATGACGTTATACTATCTTCTAGGAATTTTTCTTCTGTATGAATTCACAAGACAAAACAGTTGTAACCATTTTTTTTTGCAACGAGAGTGAACAGTTTCTTTCCATGACATTTTGTATCATGAGTAAATCAAAGTTTGCAAATAAGGTAGGTAGGAATTTGATTGACAGTCGCACTGAAGCAACACAACGAGATATCTGCGACGGTCCTAGATCAAACCCAAAGGAAACGATCCAAACACAAAAAAGGGTATTTTTAAATAACTGGTGAAGTCACACCTGAACTTACAAAATAAGGAACTATATGAGAAAGGTAATATCGAACAAGATCACATGAAACTATCTGAAACTTTAGCAAAGAGGCAAATAACCCAGCTGAAGAAGAATGGTAGACTGGTAGACCGGATTACAGTTATAGGCTTCTAAATTTGATTGTTTATGTTCCTAGAGCTTCACGTTACATAAATAGAGCTCCTATTGCAGCATTGACGCTGACGAAAATAATACAAATTTCATTCGGGATATTCAGTGTGGCGTTTTCTTAGTTTGTGTCATGCTATCATCATATTTAATCCAATACTAATGTTACTCAGATTCATGAGTTTTCTGGAAGTACTTAATTAAAAACTTTTGATGGTTTAAATATAAATTCAGAAAATTAAGTAAGGAAAAAATTCGACTCTGTGCCGATTACACTTTAATTTAAATTTGCTCCGTACTGGTTCAGAGTACAAACGTACTATCTGTCCCTCGAGTTGATTTGCTAGCGAAAGATTTAATTTCAGATATAACTCTTCAGTAATCTCAATTCCAATTTAGTTTCAGTCCGATGTAATTTATGTCATTTATAATGTCTTCCTTGTGATCTTTCAAGCTGGTCCCATTTTGGCACTCCCAGGGATTACAAAATAAGACCTGAATCCCATTACACTTTCCTCAAGAAGCCATGACTTTTAACTACAATCTTGTGTGTTTTAAAAATAAACAAGTCTTTAGTTGGTTTTTAAGGCGCAACTAACATATCTGGACAAGCTGCGCAAAACACAAAGAAGACAGCGACATACATACAAAAGGAAAATTTAATGACCCAGGAGAGAGAAATAAACTCAGGGTACGTTAGGTTGCTAGCGCTGTGAGAAATTTCAAGGAGCCACTCCAGCCGCTTCATAGTGTTAGGTAGGTAGATAGTTGAATTACAGTTGCACTGGTCCCAAAGGACAACGAACCGAGGACAACAACACTTAATTTTTAACCACGATTTTTGACCTCCTAATTTGATGACGATGTTCTGGCATCCCACTCTAAACATATGCACCACGGTTTCGTGATGCTATTTGAGGCCATGACGGATTTAACGTGCGCCAGCCCCCTTTGTTCACGACGGTCTTTAGTTGTAGAACTCGCAACCTTTCGGTTGTTAATTCGTTACTCTTCGAACCGAGCAATTAATGGCGATCCGTGATCATTCCCGAAGGAAAAGATCCGAGGAAAACGCCTCGTAGTTTTGACACTCGGTGAGATGAGGAGGTGAGCTTTTTATCTGGCACCTCACTCTCTGAACTTCTAAAGTAAGGACATTTGAGGCCACGGATGACTAAGGTGAACCAACCCCACGCACACGACGGTCTTTGTTAATCCTCTGTTCCTCCAACTGGGCACAGTGGCCTAAACAGGTGCATAATTATATTCAGTGTTTTGCAACACAACTCCAAGCAATTGAAATTTCCTGCAGGCATTTTGTCCGAATTTTGAAAACTGCAGTTAAATCAAAAGCAGACGTAAAACGCAATCATCTGCAAAATATGTATTAAATATTTATAATAAAACATTAGTAATAATTAACTTAATGTTATTTAAAACCAAGGCATACTTTTAGAATTTGCAATTCTGTTGAAAACTTTTGAAGTTAAATATTTTATCATTGACACAGAAGATGTGTTATTTATAAAGTGTTTGTGGTCATTTGGGGCTGTATAGGGAGGTTGTTCCGTAGCTGGAGAAGAAAAAAAAGATACGGCAAGGAGCGCTCTTTGCACTTGAGAATATAATAACTTATAATTGAAAGAAAACGGCCTAAAGTTTGATGAAATTAAAGAAAAATTGTTGTGCAAAGACTTTGTTCTGCGATGGATGTCGCAGTTTTAAGCACTTTCTGCTCCCTGGGTGACCTATAAGTGTTAAGTATTAATCAAGTAATAGCGCTCTTTGCACTTGAGAATATAATAACTTATAATTGAAAGAAAACGGCCTAAAGTTTGATGAAATTAAAGAAAAATTGTTGTGCAAAGACTTTGTTCTGCGATGGATGTCGCAGTTTTAAGCACTTTCTGCTCCCTGGGTGACCTATAAGTGTTAAGTATTACGGCAAGACTATTGAAGAGTGCAGTGATTTATATTAGCTTTAGTTGTAATATTAATGTATAATATATTATATTTTGAATTACCAAGAATTTCCTTTTTGACGCAATACATTTGCTTGTTTTATAGGAGTCATATATATATTAGCTTGTTTATACTTGTTAAATATGATCGATGTTAAGCATATTTGATTAAAATAAATTTTGAAATTATGTATGGGCACCAAAAATAAAAGCAAACAATATGAGAATATATTTTTATTTATGTCTTGAAATTTTAGAACTGAAACGACATTAATGCGTGCAATTTTGATATATTTTAATAGAAAGACATGGATCCCATTTTAATATTATATAAATTCAAAAGCCTCTTTTTCCTTCAATTTTTTTTATATTTCGTATCTGACAACGCTCTGTCCTTACGAAAATTAAAATAACACGAATGCCCTTTTAGAACAAAAGGAGACACGCGAATCGATTAAAAAGAGGAGAGAAAAGACTTATTAATTTCGATAACTATTCAAATGAAATTCCATTTCCAATTTCAAGACAAAGATTTGATTTGAAATGGAAAAGCCCTTCAGTCTTACCTGGAAGCGCTCTTTTCACGGGAAAGAAAAGAAACCTCCGGAACGTGATATTTCTCATGCGAAGCCCGAATTAAGAAAAAAAGGAAATAAAATAAAATGAAAAGGTAAAGAAAGAATGAAAGAACGTCTCTTCAAAATGGAAGCTAATCACATCATCAAGGTGAAAGCAATGGACTGTGGAGAAAAGCTTATACCTTTCCTCATCCTCCATGGCGGTATAAATGAAAGCAGGAATAGAGAGAGAAACGGGAGAAAAAAATCTGGATTTATAACAACCGGAAAAAAGAAACGGATCCGGAGGAGGTCAGGGCAAACATAAAAGAAAATAACTGCAACCGTTCTCCAAGTACGTAGCAAATCATTCGGGTAACATTAAGCTCAAAAGGATCGGAACAAAAACAGTTATTGAAAAGGGAAAGGAAAGAGAAGGAGAAAAAACTCTTGCGAGCTTTTGAAGAATTCAGTTCGTTCCAGAAGTGTATTGATTCTGAGAAAGATGGAAACCGAGTGTTATTTTTGGAGTACATAACGCTCGCGACATCGCTGCTGCGAAGTTCCTGGAAGCAATTAAAGAGCGAATGCTTTGTTGCGAAATAAGGGAGCACCAAAAAAATGTAGAAAAAGCAGTTACAATCTTTGCGTAAAATTATTTCTGCTGGAGAAATGCACGTGGAGCGAAATGGCTGGTTTATTTTAGCAAAATCCCGTTTTCTTTATAAATACAGTCATTTCTACGTAATGGCAACCTTTCATTTTGGAGTGACGTTGAAGTAGAATATTTTATTTAAATTGTCATCCATTTTCTGTCCATTTAATGAACCCCCAAGTGATTTCGACGCGATATCACGTCCAACGAGATCAGATCAATTTTACGTAGGACCACATATCTCGTCCATCAGATAGTGCCAATTTTGGTTAGGATGATGATGACATCAAGATCTGATCAGTTTTTTCTAATAATCATAATCGTGTTTTCTTTTGATGATGAGATATATTGGTTATGATGATGATGACATCAAGATCTGATCAGTTTATTCTAATAATCATGGTCGTGTTTTCTTTTGATGATGAGATATATTGGTTATGATGATGGTGAAATCAAGATCTGATCAGTTTTTTCGAATAATCATGAACGTGTTTTCTTTTGATGATGAGATATATTATCCAACAAAAGTTAAAAAGTAAAAGTTGAAAGTAAAGATAAGTTAAAAAGTAAAAGTTGAAAGTAAAGATAAGTTAAAAAGTAAAAGTTGAAAGTGAAGATTAGATAGTGTCAATTTTGGTTATGATGATGATGACATCAAGATCTGATCAGTTTTTTCTAATAATCATAATCGTGTTTTTTTTTTATGGTGATATATATTGGTTATGATGATGATGATGACAAGAAGATCAGATAGTGTCAATTTTGGTTATGATGATGATGATGACAAGAAGATCAGATAGTGTCAATTTTGGTTATGATGATGATGACATCAAGATCTGATCAGTTTTTTCTAATAATCATGGTCGTGTTTTCTTTTGATGATGAGGTATATTGTCCAACAAAAGTTAAAAACTAAAAGTTGAAATTAAAGATAAGTTACAAAGTAAATGTCGAAAGTGAATATAAGTTAAAAAGTTAAAGTTGAGAGCAATAAAAATTAGTTGTAAAAGTTGTGAGGTTTAAAGTATTAAAAGTTGAAAGTAAAATTTAGCTAAAAAGTAAAACTTGAAAGTAAAGATAAGTTTAAAAGCTTCAATTTATGAAATGATGCTACTACATTTAATCACTATCGGAAAAAGGTGATGGAATAAGAATATTCCATTTGTTTTTATTTTCGATTTTGATATAGTTTAGAAAATCCCTCTGACCTTCACAGGATGTCCGTGTAGAGTAATATTGCATTTTCAACACAAATAATGATTAAATAACAACAACTCTTGGTTGAAGGAATCCTTGCAAGGATTTTATTGGGGAAGAAAGTTGTCAAACGTGGCTGAACGTTATGCAGGGAAGACTGCAGGTTGCAGAACTATGTATACGCGTGAAGGCATCAGAGAATTAATTGTTACCAAAGGCCAAACATATTTATTTTAAATAGGGAGGTAAGTAGGCATTTTATTAACGTCGTATTGGAAAAACACAGTGCAACACAACACGTAGTTTTGAACAACGATTTTTGATAGCGTAATTTGATGACGTGGTCACACCAAAGCAGGACCTTCCCTCTTCAGACTTCAAACCATAGCAAAGTGAGGACATTTAAAGCCCAGACAGATTTAACACAGACCAGTCCCCTTTATTCACGATGGTCTTTGGTTGGATTTGAACTCATAAACCTTCGGTTGTAAATACGTTACTTTTCTAACCGGGCTAACCAGGCTCTTAAACAGGGAGGATATTATACTCAAAAAGTTTTCCTCCCATTCCGTGATTGACACGTCAATTTATTGATCTTAGTTAATCTAGGCAAGAGTTTATTAAGTTTATTGTGGAGATGTATGCTAAATATGAGTTCTTTGTGTTCTTAGGTGGTAACATTATATAAATGTAGTGACACGAGAATATATATACACAGTCCAGCCACATTAATGTGACCACCTGTCAAAAGGCAGAATAACCACCTTTGGCAGAGCGGACCGCTGTCAGACGTGCAGGAAGAGAGTCAATTAGGTTTCAGAAGGTGTTCACTGTGATGTTGAGCCATGGCGACTCCAGTGCCGTGGCCAGCTGCGCTAGATTACGCAGTTGAGGATCCATGGCGCGAACAACCCGATCGAGGTGGTCCCACAGATTCTCTATTGGGTTTAAATCCGGTGAGTTAGCTGGTCAGAGGAGTACGGTAAACTCATCCTGGTGCTCTTCGAACCACGCACATACACTGTGAGCTGTATGACGCCTCGCATTGTCCTGCTGGTAGATGCCATAATTCTGAGGAAAACTAATTCGCATGTAGGGGTGGACATGGTTCGCAAGGACAGATGCGTACTTGTGCTGATCCAAAGTGCCTTCCACAATTATGAATGCACCCAGTGAATGCCAGGAATACATTCCCCAAACCATAATGCTCCCTCTCCAGCCTGGATCCTTCGGGCAATTGTTGCAGGGAGTTTGCTTTCAGACGTTTAACGCCGTATACGCCAACGTCCATATGTCCGATGGAGCATAAAACGTGATTCATCGGAAAAAAGAACCTGTCGCCACTCTGTGGACGTCCAGTTGCAGTACTGGCGTGCAAATTCCAGGATACACTCTTGGTAGCCCCTTGGTTCATCTGGGCGGTCAGTTGCTCAACAGTTGCACCTCTATTTGCCCGAACGCATCTCCGTAGCCTTCGTTCGCCTCTGTCATCTATAGCCCGTGGTGCACCACATGTGCAGCGCCGCTGATTTCGGATAGTGCCATTTTGCCATGCATGGTATACCTTTGCCACGGCGGCACGCGAACAGTTCACAAAATTTGCCGTTTCCGAAATGCTTCCACCCTTGGCCCGAAAGCTAATAATCATGCCTTTTTGGTAGTCGGATAAATCGCTACGTTTCTGCATTACGCCAACGATTGAAATGCTTTCCGATGCGCTAGGACATCCTTTATATACACTCCACTGCAATGTGCTGCCACCTGGATTTTGTGATTGGTTATTTTAACGTTGACGTCGAAAGTAGGTGGTGGTCACATTAATGTGACTGGACTGTATATATATATATATATACACTCTATAACAAAAACATCGACGCACCAAGAAGGAGTTGTCTGATGGAGACAAAAATTGGTGGATAGGAAATTTAAGTACAGAATAGAAAATGGTTAAAATTTCAGAACAATTGAATGATTTATTTCAGAATTAAATAAAAGAGCTCAATAAGGTGTTGACCCGCCTCTAGCCTGGATGCAAGCTGCCACGCGGTGTGGCATAGACCGATGAAACTCCCGGATGGTCTCCTGCGGTATTTCTTGCCAAATTTGCTCCAATTGTCGGACTACGTCATCAACATTCCCTACCGGATGCAGTCGCCTTCCCATAATATCCAAGACATGCTCGATGGGAGAGAGATCTGGTGATCTGGCTGGCCAAGGAAGTGTTTGACAAGCTTGAAGACAGTTCATAGCAACACGTGCCGTATGTGGTCTGGTATTGTCTTGCTGAAAAATAAGCCCAGGTAACTGCGAAAGGAACGGTAGCAAAACAGGTCTCATAATGTCGTCAACGTACCGCTGTGCAGTAAGTGTACCTCTAATGACGACCAAAGGGGTCCGGCTATCAAGGGAAATGGCACCCCAGACCATAACTCCTTGTTGAGGGCCCATGTGGCGTGTAATAGTGAAAGCAGGATCGGCACGCTGCCCTGGGCGTCTCCAGACACGTCTTCGATGATCGTCAGGACACAGTTGGAAGCGGGATTCGTCGCTAAAGACTATACGTCCCCAGTCAGCATCATTCCAGCCTGATCGAGCCAAGCACCACTGTAATCTGGCTCGACAGTGTGCAGGCGTGAGTGGCAGGTGGCGTAACGTTCGGTACGAGCGTAGATTTTGCTCACTCAGCCGTCTGTGAATGGTCATGGTGGACACTCATGTGTCGGTCGCACGACTGATGGTTGATAGCGATGAATCAGCGATGGTTGATAGCGATGAAGGCCGGATGCGCAGTTCCGATGCGCTGGAGATCGCATTATTCTTTCATTGGACACCAAATTTTAATCACTTGCATACTTGATCAAAACATTTTTGCATACGAAATTTCAAAGCAATCGTATGATTCCTTCTTGGTGCGCGGATTTTTTGTTATATATATATATAATATCGATACTATATATATAAATATATTCTGAAAACAATTTTATTTAATAATAGATATTGCGCGGCCAGCCAGAGACAGTTCTGTTCGTGGGGTCAGGTGTGACCACTGCTCTCTGACGTTCACCAACCTCCAGTGAATGCAACGTATTCCCATTTTGCATGCTTTGCAAACGAACTCCACGGGTAACGCCATGGCCTCGAAGTGGCTCTTATCAACAACGTAAATCAAAACAAGCTAGAATCGGAAAACTTGGCATGGTTCCAAAGGCATTCGGTCTGGAAACGCTTGTGTCAATTAATAAATCCTATCATCTATCTAAATTATTTACCTTTTTCATAGTGCAATGTCACTACCTTTAACTTTCTTCCGTCATTTTTAAGTTTACAACCATTAAATTCTCTATTAATTCTGATGTGGAGGTTCGCAGTTTTCTGCAAGGTACTCCGTAATTGATACGTCCGTTCCTTGTTATAATAAAGTTTTGCATTTTGTTGTAATGAAATTTTATGTTTCATATTTATTTTTTATGTAACTCGCTTGTGTTTATTCTTTGCATCTTCTCTTTTTTAATGTCGTGTTGGTTATTTTATTTTGATGTCTTAAATCTGTTCCATAAATTTTTTCCTCTTATGTTCGGTGCAGTTTATCCAATTTTGTATAGTAATTTTTTTTTTTGCGCTAGAGAATCTCAACTAATCTTTAAAAAAAACTGTATCTTTTTAGGACCCAAACTCATATTTCGTTATACTATAACGAATCAATACCTCCCTTTCAAACAGCAGCAACTTCCTTAAAACGATTTTTAAAAACTCAACCCTTGCAAACAAGGAATTCGGTATGCAAGTGAGAAAAATTGTTTGATCTCGAATACAAGCACATAAAAGACAAACAAGCAGAACGAATCGAAGCCTGAAAAAGAAAGAAAGGAAGTCCAGACCAGAAAATTTCTCCAGGGAACCTATATCTTCTATAGCACAACTTTTGGTGACAAACTGGGAAACAAATGAGTTTGACCACTGGACAGCACCGGCAAACAAATATTTACACTCGCAAAGTAAAACGTATTGCTCTCTAGCCGGAGGGGATGAAACTCCATGAAGAATTCTTCAGTTTACTGATGGAGGCTCCAATAACGATCCAATGGCCGGATGGAAGATCCGGCTGAGAATAATGTCCGGGAGTTTGGGGGATTAGTTGGGATATATTTGCAGACTTTACTTGGTGCCAATGTGAGGCAGAAATCCATGGCAATGTAAAAACTACATCACCTTTGTAATGATCTGGAATTTTTGCTGGTGAAGAGAAATTCTTTCAGGTTTAGTTTTAAAATTTTAAGCTACATTTGAACAATAATATTTCAACCTTTTTCATTCATGGCACACGTTAACTAATTACGGAAGTTCTGAGGCACCATCAAAAAATATATATACTTTTTCAGCCGTTCTGGCAAAAAAATAAATATAATTTTTAATTGGCTTACAAAAATATAGCAAACCCCTATCCTTTTTACCGCAAAATGGCTTCAATGAAATACACTTGAAATATCTATATTATACTTTATAGTATAAAAATAATTCTAAAAATTACTTATACTACGAGCATAAATCTTAATCTAGCCATTTTAGTTATTTCATTTTATTCAGGTTTTAATTTTCATTAATTTTTAGTTTCTGAGCTCCACTTAAAATATTATGTGTTTTTTCTTATTCTGTATGGACTCTTTCACAACAACAGAATCATGGTCAATCTGAATCATTCTGAATTCTATAGAACCGACTTCGAATACATTGAAGTGGAACTCTTGACGAATTTTGCTATTAGCAATGTATCTCGTCATTATGAAAATTGGTCTGTTCTAGATTAATGAGACGTTTTGCTGAAAGCACATAAAAGGTTGGTTGGTCACCGCAGGTGACCCCCTCACCTCCCGACTTTAGTCAGGTTAAAGGGTTTACTAGTCACCCACGGAAAAATCGAGTGAACCCGTCAAAGGAAACCGGACTAATCCGGTCAACCCCGTGACGAAATTTCTTTAAATACATTTGAAACATATTTTACATGAGTTAGACATCCTTTAGATATTACTGATTCTATATCCTTTTAAAAATACACATAAAAGGTTAAGATTATGACAGCGACGCTGTAACTGACCTAGTGACTTCAAACCAGGGTAGCAGAGGTAAGAGAGAAATACCATCTATCGATGAGCACTATAACGGTAATGCTTGCTACAAGAACTCAGCACAATTATACTGTGGATAATTATTGGATTACCTTCGTATATTGGATAATATTTTAAACTAAACTCGAGTGAAATAATTCATGATGAATAGTATCTAAAACTAATATATGATACTAGGGGGCCTGCCCCCTGCTCGCTAACGCTCGCCAACCCCCGGAGGATTGCTTCGCAATCCTCATTGGTTCGCTGCGCGAACCTATACTCGCTTCGCTCGCCTCAATGAAGACACGTGTCCTAGCAGAAGGGATTGTTTAATAAATATGTTACCAAAAAAAATGTTTTTCATATCTAAATTTGCTGTATTACAGAAAAAATATATACATTATGTCTAAATTCAGAATTCAAATAAAAACTTTGTGCAAATGTTGACTCGAAATGTGAGCGTTGCTTTGGAAATTGAATACCCAGCATGTTGTTTGTGTGTACATTTTCCAGTACTCAAACAACCCACACTCTTTCATTGAGTTTGTTGCCGAAGGTTGTAGTGCAAGCGTCTTGTTGAACTATAATTGTTGGCCCTGAAAAGATCCTCCGCTTTCTTTGATTTCTATTATAAACTAACTGCAACAGCTCATTAAAATTTTTTTTTTTTTTTCAATAAAATTTCATCCGATAACGCTATAAATTCAATTGATGCGCGAGACTTCGCGATAAACAAACAATCGTACAGTATTGCCAAAACGCGATTACAAATAACGTCTTTTTTGCGTGCCACGTAAGAGAATTATATATATATAGATACAAGAATTCATATTTACTAAACAATCTGCAATTTTCTCAAATGGATATTCTTTGCATGTAAATTAGACTTATTTGGTAAGACAGCTAAATTTTGCCATGAATATTCCTTTGACACAATTAATATATTCCTTTAAAGATTTTTAAAAATAAAAAAAATAGTTTGGGTTTTATTTGCCTATTCAGAAATTTAACAACTCTTTTTATGAAAACTTTTATTCATATACTATTTATGTTCTCATTCGACTCATGTTAATCTGGAAGTTTAGCATCGATAATTCGCCGAAGAAACAATAACTCTATACTGCAAAAACAATCCAAATTTAAATATTGTTTTTGTTTGAAGAAATCCATCTTTTACGTACAACAGACACCTTAAAAAAAGCATACTATCTCACATCCCTGAATTGTTATGCGATTCCCCATCTAGCTCCTGTGACAAATCCAAAAACATTCCAAAATCCAAAGCCACCAAGTCGTATCTGCAGAAGATGATTCCGGGAATCGTGTGTCGTTCTGTCATGTGATGCCATCCTTCGCCAGAAAATATTGCCCATTCCGTTATGCGTTCTCGTTTCAATCTGTAACTAGAAACCTGGCAACAGCCGTGACAGACTTATGGCTCTTTAGCACGCAGGAATACAGATGGAAACGGAAAAGAAAACAAAATGGCGAAACACCCTCTCAAAAAATAAACAAATTTTCAGTCCTTTTCCGTTTCAAGGTGGGACATGAATAATATATTTTTCCGCATTGCAGGCTCTGGGCATGTTATTTCTCAAACGAGAATACAAGGGAAACGAATTTGACAAAATCAAACAATACTTCCATTCATGCCTCACAAAAATTCTCACATTTTACTCAATATCCGCAGTTAATATTAGTAACTGTATTAGTATTTGTGATTTTTTCAAAAAAATACGATTTTTTTCTGAGAAACATTCTTTAAAGAAATAATATAGAAGAAAGTAACAAAATATTTCAGTAAATGTGCCAAACATTTTACTCATGAGAACGAAAGTGACTCAACAAATTTGAAGAAGGGCGTCAAACATCTAAATGTATTTACAAAGAATAATTGCAGCGACACAACGTGCATACAAGGGAGTCGAATTTTATAGCATAAAACAATTATTTTAAAGAAAATTCACAAAAGTCGCTCACTTTTCTCTATAGTTACAATTAATTTAAATAACTCCATAGTAATTTTATTAAAAAAAAAAGATTCCGCCATGAGAAAAATTTGCCATAGAAATAATACAAAAGGAAGTTACATAAAATTTAAGGAATTGGGCTATACATTTAAAGGTATGTTATAATTTAACAAAGACTAATTTTTATTATTAAAAACACGATTCAATTTTAATACATAGAAGGTCGTCATAGAAATGGGTTGGATTCATATTTGTTGTTTGTTGTTTCTTATGCCTACACTGGCAGACCAGAGGAGTGCCAGGCCCGTCGAAGACGGCAAGAGGCGAGGAGGGTGCGCCTTCCATGTTATTGAGCCCCATTGGGAGGAAGTCCGACTTTGCTCGACATACATGACACATCCGTTTTACAGGCAGGTCCCTTTCATACATCCATTCACTCACACGTATCGTAATTTAGATCCCAATCAGAAGCCGATAACCCCCTGATCAGGTACCCCCAGAGGTATTGATTTGGCATGGGAACATGGGGGACTTTGTGACCACGACCTATTTAACGTGCCCCAGTCACCATTAGTGAACACGACGATCTTTAGCCAGGTCGAAGCGCCGATCTCGCAATCATCAGAATTGGAGGCTCCGCCGAGGACAGAACCCACAACCCTTCTGATGCGAGCCCGACGCTCTACTGACTGATTCATATTTATTTCAGTTAAATGGTCATGCCGATAAAAATTGGAGCAAAAAAAAAATTGGTATTATTCATCTATATACGGTTAAACATTTTTCATAAATAATTTTCTTGTTTAATTTACTGTTTCTTGTTCATTTTTTATGTTCAGTATTTCGCACTTATCTCTGAATCATTTACTGAATCGGATTAAATTAAAGTTTATTTTGTAGATTAATGTATATTTCCATTAATATAAAACATAACTATCTGAGTTACCTTCCCAGTTTCATGGTCATTTAACTTGACATTTGACCCTGACCTGCAAAAAAATATTTTTTTCCTTTTTAAATACCTCCTAATGTAGCATTATTCATATCTTGTTTTTGAGGGTTTCAAAGGTAAGACACACGTAATTTCATAACAAATTTGACCCCTTTGCACATTTTACCCCCACACGTATTACAAAAAAGTAGTTTTTATTATTATCTAAAAAGTATATATATATATATATATATATATATAGGCATCTAGGAGTTTTGTTTACATTATTACAATTAATTCGAATATTGTTTTACAACTTAACATGTAGTGTCTCTGACACAATGACAATTAATCAGTTTGTGCGTTAAGCGACGATATATGCGTAAACTATGATACCTTCAGAAAGAAGTCTTCTATGGAAAAGTTTTGAATGTCTATGAACTTATCCGTGGGAGTTTAAAAATTAGAACGTATTAATTTTCATGTGATAAAAAATGTTTTATCATCCATGACTTAAATCAATTATGAAATTAGTAAGAAATCCAAGAATATTTGATAATCGTAAACAGTTCCACGCATTGTAAAAGCAACGGATTATCTATCGAATGTTTGTGTGCTCGAGACTCAGTCAAACCAAAGACCGTTATGTGCATGGGGTCTAGTGCACGTTAAATCTGTCGTCGACTCAAATGTCTCAACGTTGACGTGGTGAGGAAATTTGAAGAGTAGGGTTGCCAGTTCAGGTGTGACATCGTCATCTAACCGTGGCTCAAAATTGCGTGACATTCTTTCGATCGTTCCCTTGGGGATTGATCCCGGGGACGATGTAAACAGTCCGTTGTGTTAATCCAGTGTGATTTTAATTACCATTATCATTAAAATAGAGAATATTAAATGCACGTCAGATAAAATTTTATGCTATCCTGTCTTAAATCTCGAGCAAAAATAAGGAAGAAAAACAAAGAGTTGACTTTTAAAAAATAAAGTTCCATTAAAATCTATTCTTATCAAGCGATTTCCTAAACGCTTTCTGACCTAGATGCTCCGCAGAAATGAGGAAAGATTAATCTGAAATCATACATCCCTCTAATGTAATTCTCATTAATCCCTATCTCCGAACCTTTTGTCTGGACACCAAATACAGGCTCAACTCGGAAAACACGTCAGTCATACAAGTCAGACAGAGGCCCAGCTCAGAGACATGCATCATTTCAGCAACTGAACCACTGCAAGCTCGAAAGATGGCGTCGAACGTGAGAAGATTAATTAAACACGTCTCAGCAACAGCATCGAAAAACGGCGAAAACAAGACTGGGATAGGTGGACTAATGTTCTTATCAACTCCAGAGAGAAAAAAGGGGAATTTTAGGAAAATTTCTTTAATAAAGAAATCCTCTAATCGCTCTGTTTCGGAGAAAATCCTCTTTTACTTTAAAGAGCTTAATCGAAGCCTTTGAGACGACGGAGCTAATTGGATTTTGTTACGGAAGAAGGAGCCAATCAAGTTGTCTCCCCATTAGAAGGCTACTGATTGGTGGAGTCAGCTGTATTCCTTTTTTATGGCGTGTGCTTGACAGTAGAGTTAACCAGGGTTAATAACCGTCGTTGATTTGGTTACGCTAAAAGAGAATCGATAGGAAGAAAATGTTCCTGATCGCATTATTGCATAAGTTTTTATGTTTAATAACATTCTTGTTGAAAATTTTGATGGCACATAGAACCTCTGAAACGAAAGCCTTTTTTTTATTTCATAAGTATTCAAACAAATATATTTGTTACCCCCCCCCCCACATGTGTCACTAAGTGACATATGATGATTAATAAGTTTATTGTCATGCAGACTTACGTGGCAAATTTCCGGATGAGCAATAACTAAATTTGCTTAACTGAGTTGAGTTTTCAACTGCAGTATAAAGTAAGACGGTCACGCCAAACCGTTTTAAGAAGGGTGACAGAACTAAGAAAAGCAAATTTTTAAAGAAAAATCCAAACAAACTTTAAACTTTTAAAGCATTTTAATTTATCTATTTGAAATAAGCAAAATGTTTTGTAGTCGATTGAATCAGTTGTAAATTTTAAATTTATAAACTTTTAATTTTTAGTAGCATCATATAGCTTAAGAAAGTAAACTTTACCACCACAGATAAAGGTAATACTGATAAAAAAATGAATTAGTCAATAAATTCAATTCAATTCTGTGAATTTACGTACATTGAATTACGTGCAATTTACGTACATTATCAAATCACCACCTCTTTTTATTAACTGTATTTAATGCAAAATAATAACAGTACATTTTTAGCTGTCAACTGATCTTTAGATAGTTTCGTCTGAATATTTAAATAACCTGCAAGAAAAAAAATTTCAGCACTGGTACAGTCACAGTGAATTTAAAACTTAGACAAGAAATAAAAATTCCTTCTGCCTACATTTTCACTCTTTTTCGGGAATGAAATTTTATCTTTTCTCCCAATAAGAATAAACACTACTTAAAACTTATTTGATTAAATATCCGAACCTCAGAAAATCACTGCTATTGAAACATTTAGAATTTTATAATCCTAAGCAAATTTTTTAAATGTATAGTTATCTTACTATATTTTTACTCTCTAAAACCGTTCGTAGGTGATTATTGAAATTTTAAACAATATTAACAAATATTTTACACGTTCCTATCATTTATAGAAGCACTTTGAAATAACGTACTACTTCTATGGAATTATGTTTTTTGTTTCATTTCATTACGTATTGTTTGTTTACTTCAACACGAAAAAGAGAATGTTTTATTTGTTTTAATAAATATATTATTTTGTCTCAAGAACTTGGTTTATTAACTCATTCACACACATGTTTTACATTTATTAAATGAAGATAGAATTATTTGTGTGTTATAATTTGTTATGTTTTCATTTTCTCACATTACATGACATTAATGTTCCATATTATGCTATTATGTTCTAATTCCATCACAATTATCATAAATTAAATTATTTAAAGAAGTTTGAACCATGGAATTATGTATTGCAAATATTCCCATTTGGCAACAAAGTCATTTCTATTTTCTCTTTTTCTACTGACATTTTAATTTCCTTCTTTTATGTTGATATCAGACAACTAAACAGTTTCGAAAAGGCTATTATGAAAACATAATTTGCCACAATTACTTTTGCAAGGGCCTGGTCGACTTTTATTCAAGTAGAAGGAATAATTTTTGAATTATAAATTAACAAAAATGAAATAAATATAGATACAATAATTAGAGTATTTTTCTTTTATTATTACATTTAATTTAATACGTAAATATAACGTTTATATGCTAAACTATAATCACCAATAAAATTATTTAAGGAATTTTAAACCGTTGCATGAATACTTTGTTGCAGATGTTTTTCATTTGGCAGTTTGTTATTCTTCTCTCTGGTCAACCGACTTCTAAACCTTTCCAGTAATTTCGACGAGGAATCTCGTCCGTCAAATTCTGATCAATTTCACTAATGACGAGATATCTCTTCATTAAGATATTGCTGATTTTTTTGATGATGAGAGATCAATGATCAGGTTATTTCTATTGAAGTGATATACTTTACCCATTAGATATCTTGCTCATTTAGATTTGGTCTGCTTTACTAATGATATATACATCGTTCATACAACTGAAAAGAGGGTTAAGTTCCTTTATTTATGGTTTTAAATAACAGTGATATCTGTTAGATAGGTATTTAAATTAACGTCATATTGTAGCAACCCAAAGGGTGATTGCCGATGGTCCAGGATCAAACCGTACAGGAAAGATCCCAGGACAACATCACGTAATTTCAAAACAGATCAGAAGGGTCAGATGACGAGATCACACTAGAGCTGCCACCCCACTCTCCAAACTTTGACACCACGCCAAAGTGAGAGGTCATTTGAAGCTACGAGAAATTTAACGTGTTCTAGCCGGCCTATGTCCAAGACGGTCTTTTATTGAATTCGAACTCGTAACTTTTCGGTTGATAATCCGTTACTCTTCCAACAAGGCTATTGAACCAGAACCGTTATTGTGAAAACTCAATTTGCTATTGATAGTATTATCATAATAAGGGGGACTGGGACACATTAAATTTTTTTTTATTAATTTATTTAGAATTTTCAATTTTTTTGTGCTGATTATCCATTTAACTAATAGGCGAAATCACAACACAAAATTATACCAAAAGTTTTAAAAAAATTTTAAATTACAATTTTTTGATAAAAAGAGGGGTCATTTTAAATTGCTAAAACTCAAAATATTCTTAATCAATTTTCAAAATTCTTGCAGTAAATTATTCACAAATTTATAAACTTTAATTTCGAATCAGCAATTTAAAAAATATCAATTTGATAAAAAATATTTGAATGAAAATTTTTGAAAATTTTAAGGTACTATTTTTAAGTCATAGTTTTAAAAGTAAATATTTGTTTCAAATTTGCTGAATCAGAATGAAAGAATAATGTTTGAAAAATATATATTCCAAATTTTAACCTTTAAACTTTATCGGTTTTTGACTTATAGCAATTTGAATACAGGAAATCTTGAAAAAATGTATCATGGAGAAAAACGCATTTAAAGTTTCAAAGACCGATTTACTGTTAATAAAATGCTTAAATACCTTTTAAAAGCATCCAGATGTGTATATAACTCCTTCTTTCCTCTTAAATCTTTAGTTTAATCTGATTTTTGTAATTTCTACCTTTTTTCTATATAGTTTAAAGTTTTCCGTAGACTTAAATAACGTCTTAAGCAGATGTTGTTGTCATGACAACAACTGTCAAGAGTGTTATATTTTCAAAATAACGAATCACAAAAATAATTATATCTCTAGTTCTAATTACGATAGAAACTTGATTTAGACGTCATTTTAAGCAGAAAAACACAGATAATTTCTAAAAATAATATTAAAAAAATTCGACAATTTGACGATTTTTTTGTCCCGAACCCCCTTAAAGAAGAATGAACACATTTTAAAATTCTTAGATAGCTTGAAGCGCTACTAAATGAGACGCTTGTGAATAAACATGAATTTTTTCGACCAAAGCAAACACCAAGATACAGTAAAATCTGAATTAATTTTCTGGCACTCGAAAATTCTAGGTCTTTTCTGAATGTCGCCTTGGAAGTATTATTTCGGTCACGGAGTCTGCATAGTCCCGTATTTTAATGAATTCTCTCTCCTTGGAAATGAGTGTTAGATAGCAGTGAGGATAATAGCACTCTCTAAACGCGCGTGCTTTCAATTAAACGATGGAGATTTATTTAAATGCCTCCTCTCCAAAATGGGGTGATTCGGAATTTTATTTAAATGGGGGATTTCATTTGTTTTGATTGCTTCAAAGGTCTCCTGTGCCACTTAAAACGTTATTAAGCTGCTTCTAATTCCTCGGCGATTGATGCATTTTAAATTCTACTGTGCACTAGACACCAGCGTGAACTGTCTTTTTCTGTTAGTGTAGCAGATAAGGGACATTTTTTGCGTGAAGCTACGTTGTTTCTGTTCAAATGAATTTTGTTCTATCATTGGCTTATTCTGAGTTTATATTTTTGGAAACATCAATTTAAACTCACATGCATGTATTTTTCCGTTTCGTCCTACAGTTCTAAACACTTATTCAATCAGTCAGATTTTTATTGTATCCGTAAGCCGTTAGATTGCCACCATTGATTTGTTCTATGTCACTCAGTTTTTTGCAATGATTCCATTTACACCTTATATGCATACATAAATTTCAAAAACAGATATGAATTCGAAAGACTTATTTCTTTTCTCTGTTATAGTGATTTTTTTAAAACTCAAATGTCTCAAATTGCTTGAAAAATGTTTTTTTTATCTATTAGTAAGGTGGTGTTAGTTATCCATGCATGAAGAATTTTAGCCATAACACATTCGCTGTCGGTCATATTAGGATATGATCCGCTCAACTGGTCTAGTGGTTAAGTTGTTGGCCTCTAGATATTGGAAGGTTCCTGGTTCAAATCGGGGATCAGAGCATGGATGTAATTGTGCTGTCCTTAGTTATGGGTAATGATGATCGCCCATTGGGTGCTCATTCACAACTGACCATCGCTTCCAGCCTTGTAGTGACATATGATAAGTAATCCAGTGCCCCCACCGTAATTAAAAAAAAAAACATTAGAATGTGTTGATAGCTATTGCTCCGCCGTACAAATGAATTTTTCCCTGAAGCCGACTTACTTTTTATAACATATATGATCGAAAAGTGCTCCAATACCAGAATAGATTCTAGAAAGCTTATCCAAGAAATTTGCAATTTCATCATCTGTTAGAGGCTTATTTAGATTAACTCTTTTTCTTTTTTTGGGGCGTGAAGGCCCTACAGAACTATCGTTACTACAACTCATATTACAATTTTTTTTCAATAACTAATAAAGCTATAAATTTGAAACCACATACCTTTACAACAAGATTCTAACCTTTACTCCACGCCAGTAATACTCCACCAAAACCTATTCTATAATGCCAATTGAAACGGAGAATAAACGTTGAGACGCAGCTCTTCCCGCGCGAACGCGTGGTTTGTTACTGAGACATCACTCCACACCACGCTCTGCAGCGTGATTGCCTCTTAAGCGTTAACGCCACATTACGAGTGGCGCGAGATCAGCAATGAATGTGTTAATGTGATTCACACGTATATATCCGTTTTGCAATCTGTAGTCTTCCTTACATGTATGCTAACCAGTTTTCATGTTATTGATGTTATAGATTCTTTACACCCGTAGGTGTGGTTATTTAGTAATTGTGTGTGTTGTGGGGGAACGTAGTATCATTCTACTCAAAAATTTTGTGACACTCACATTGTTAATTCTCCTGGTGGTTTATCTTCATGTCAAAAGCTTGCTTGTAATGGTCAGCCTCCGGTGTTAAATCTTTTCTTATTTGGATTTTCATTCCCCTTGGAAGTAATAAGGCAGGTTTGTTTCGCCTATGTATCTCGTCATTAGGAAAACTAACCAGATCTTAATGGACGATGTATGTTGTCAATGACAAACTTGACCAGACTTGACAGACGAAGTACCTCGTCGAGGGTTAAACGAAGGAGTAGTAAGCCGATATTTTCTGTTGTGAGTAAAGGCAGTATTGCGCTAATCGGAAATATAGTGTGTACACTATTTCTAAAAATTGGTAAATGTGTTCAAAATGAACGCAAAAAAGGTTTACCGTGTTGCGAACATTTAAAGAAGCTAGATCTACCAATAATACTATCGATGTAAATGAGTGGATATTGTTATACTTTCTAAATTGGGTATATTTCTTTTATATCAGTAAAATCGTGGCTCAGCTTGGCCACATCTGGCGCCATAAAGATATAACCAACCTTTACCTTTCCTGTTTTGGGGAGGTCATCTGTTCCTATTTTGAAGCAATATTTCGCACATTAACATTCATTAAGTAAATATTCTTGAAATAACAACAGAATGTAGTTCAGTAAATAGAAGGTAAATAAAAGAGATCTGAAAGGGGCATTTCAGTGAGCTTTCCCCAAAAACACACTAGATTCGTTGAGTACACACTTGGAGAGAATACACACATTCAAGTTCGTTTATAAAATTTTAAATAAATCCAGTCTATTATTGCTAATGAAATAGGTGGTTTTAAATTTGATAAATTGACTTATAACAATACAATCCAGTTTAACCATTTAATTTGTTCAGTATTCGTCAGATATCTCTTCATCTGGTACCTTTAGTGAACATTCCCACGATAAACGGTTAATTTTGTCTGTTTTATATGCTTGCCACAACAATAGAATGCAGTTCAGTAAATAGAAGGTAAATGAAAGAGATCTGAAAGGGGTATTTCAGTGAACTTTCCCCTAAAACACACTAGATTCGTTGAGTACACACTTGGAGAGAATACACACAATCAAGTTTGTTTATAAAATTTTAAATCAATTCAGTCTATTGTTGCTAATGAAATGGATGGTTTTAAATTTGATAAATTGACTTAATAACAATACAATCCAGTTTAACCATTTAATTTGTTCAGTATTCGTCAGATATCTCTTCATCTGGTACCTTTAGTGAACACTCCAGCGATAAACGGTTAATTTTGTCTGTTTTACCTTACTTCAGGACTGTTTTCAAGCAGAATTTAGTTGTAGTATAAGTTGTAAGGTAAAAGTACTTATTGAGGGCCAATTAGTAATTTCTGTACTAATATTGACAGATACACGCAGGTATATATCTTGCATACATTTGAATAATTTTTTCAGTTAACATAATGTCTTTTTCATCAAAATAACCTTTCGGGACCTACTAAGGTGTGAACTTTTAAATTGCTTTTCAATTCAGATTATTATTTTTCCCTGTAGGTTTTAATTTTAATACTTCAAAATTTCTCATTTGTTCCACAGTCGTTTTACAAAATGGGACGGATTATGTGATGATTAAATTATTGAAATGTAAGAAATCAGATACTACGTATGTGGTATTTTACGAAATGTAAAATTTGCATTCTTTACAGATAAATATTAGTGTTTCATTAGAGAGAAAATACGATTGTTATGTAGTAAATACATCTTGTAGTACCTCACAGTGTCTTTCAAAGAATTAACCGAAATAGCGTGATAACTAGAGGCTAAAATAAAGCTTTAATCCTCCGAAAGGTTTACACGCATATAGCCGATCTGAAACATGCAGTCCTATTTTTGTGACCTACATAATCTTTCCTACGATTCTTTCAACCAATAAATGTGGTTATTTAGTAGTTATATTTTCGTTGTGGTAAAAAATAATCCTTTACTTCTCGGTTATCGACGTTCAGAGAACATATCAATACACTTTACATTCAATATCATTTTCGGTCGAGTTTCCAGGCAGACTCATTATTATTTCAACGTCATTGAATTCTTATCTCAAACGCCTCTAACTCTTAATGTGTCTCGATGGTCAAAATTTTTACGTTCCACTTGCCATTTCGGATACATTTCTTCTAACTTTTTCCTCAGTCTATGAATGCTTCGTTCATATGTGACATACCTTTAGAGACGTCACCTAGAAAAGATAAAAAGGAGCTAACTGTTTTGACACGCTGTGATTCTTTTCATAATGATAAGAGATACTGTAATCTGTTCAAAAATGCATAAAAATCTTTCAATATATATATAATTTCTTTTCTTTTACATAAAAAGTAATAGGCAGTCTTTAAACCATCCTCGGAGGCGTACCCACGCATGTATACATTCTGTAGTTTTTCCTGCTTAACTTCTAAACAGTTTTGTCCTCTCTGACAAATATAATCTTTCCCAGGATTCTTCCAACCAATTAATGTGATTAGTTAGTAATGAAATTGGATACATAGGGGAAACGCAATACTACACAGCTCTCTAATACTGGAACGCACAGAAAGATATACAGCAGTTCAGTAAATAAATATCTGGTCAATTATTGAGTTTCTGCTCCAAGACCATCCACATTTAATCTTCATTCTATCTCGCATCGATGTAGCCCTCGGTTTTTCCTGATTAAACACCCCGCATTGTAGTTGCTCTCTTTCCCACCACAATCTCTCTGCATTCGCTCAAATTACCATCCAGCTTCCTCTGGCAATCCCATCTCCATCCTACATCGAACAGAGTTCCGATGCAAACCGATTCCAAAGAATAGTCCGGCTTTCAGCGTAACGACAAGAAACCGGAGAACACGGGTTGCACGAGAGAAAGAACACTTCCAGAACAGAAAAGAATAGTTGCTACTGGTCGAACTAATCAAGGGCCAGGGAACGATCTCTTCTTCTTGGCCCAGCATCTCAACTCAACTCCGGGCAGGGTGTCAAAGAAATTGCGTGGCAATTGTGCATTAGGTCGATTGTTCGCAGGAGTTCTTTTCGAATCAGGAAAGTGCATTCGAAGTCACCCAAGCACGTGACGGCAGCCAATAACCTTGAAAGCATAGGGGGTTGGCCTGTCAAGGGGACGGGATGGATAGGTAAGAAGTGATCCTGCGGCACCTTGAGGTTTTTCGTGTGGCCGAGAGATTTCTTTTTTTACTTGTTTATGTATACTTTAAACAATCTCCTTTTTCACTTATCGGAAAACTGATGTCAAAGTGAATAAGACGTCTGTTGCGGTAGAGAAACAGACTTTTCTTCTTTCGACTCGTGATTTCTTTTGCAATGCTGTTTTATGCGGGTTGGGGAGGGTCTATTTTATCGTAGAACTTTCTGTAGGAGCGTCGAACTGTTTGAAGTAACCCCCGTTGAATTGGAAGTCGGTCGGACACACGTATTGGAAATTCGATTCGAATTTGAATATATCAGCTGGAATATTTCCATTCGTATGCTGGGGAAAGAGTACTGTAAATCGATGGTTTCCAACAAGGTATATGTGAAAGGAGAAACTACCCCGATAACTTTGGAAACTACTTTTATAACTTTACATTAAATCTACCATTTGTACTCTTTCTTTATTTTTCGTTTAAATTTAAGGTCTTATTTTGCTTTAGTAACTCAATTTATACATACTACTTACTTTTATTTATTCAGACATAGTTTATTATTTGATATTTTTCTTTCTGGGGTTGTTTAATTTGTACATATCTCCCCACGTTTCTGTATATATTTAACTACTAAAACATGTAGCACAGGAATTAACATTATTCTGTATAGTGTAGAGGTAGGTTGGTAGTTCGTACGTCGTACTGAAGTAATACAATGGGCCACT
This sequence comes from Metellina segmentata, assembly GCA_947359465.1. NCBI lineage: Eukaryota > Metazoa > Arthropoda > Arachnida > Araneae > Tetragnathidae > Metellina > Metellina segmentata. Next base: position 90,656,997 of record OX375873.1, on the reverse strand, counting down.
GGCGATGGTTTGAGATCGATTCCGAAGGGAAATATCCGAGGACAACTCGTTGTAGTTTTGAACCACGATTAGATGACGTATATACTGAACAATAACAAGAAACAAAAATAAAAATTTGAATTTATTCACTACGAGGTTTCCTCTCGAATTTTCCCACTTAGCTTACACATGTTTATTTTAAGCAATGGAACTGCATCAATGTTGATAGAATTTTAAGAAAGGTTTTACCATTTATATGACAAACTCGTCAGCACTCTAATTGAGGAAGGCAATGAGAAACCTGTATGACTGAACAAACTCGTCGAAGAGAAAGAGAGAATATAAAATGTAACGAAAGTAGAAATAGGTCTAAACTGCAAAAAATACCGAATCGCTTTTGAACAAGCGAATGAGATTGAAGTGAACGTTCAGAAGCTAATTTAAGATAAAACTACTAAACTGCACTTTTTGCTAGGTTATTTGAAATACGGAATAACACTAGTAAGTATCAAATGTTGCTTTGTATTTGGGATCAATTTTATTTCATTTGGAGATATAATGGGGACATATCAAAGTTTATATTCATTATAAATGGATTTAAACAGGGCATAACTGTACAGTCTATAGACAAGAAATTAAAAAACTTGAACGCAAATGCTACGCATGGGTCTACAAGTATATAGTATTAATTTGAATACCTTTTTCTGCTTTAATCTCTCTGTATTAATTACTTTTGTAATTTTTATTCTGTAGATTTTAATGAAAACACCCCATCCGAAATTAAATTTATATGGATCCAAAATTCATCAAGAAAGTTACCTTAGTAAGTATTTTTAATTTTAAAACAATATGTATTAATTGAAGTTGGTATATGTGTGATATGACTCCTAAATTTTGAAAACAAGTAATGCAAGGGTATTAATAATTAATATTAAGGTGATAACACGCACGTATTTAAATGGAATACATGCAATGTAAAATAATGAGTTTTAGCATGAATTATTAATACCTAATATACAGTAGTATACGACAGTATTATAAAGAAACTTCTTTTTGGGGAATATTTTATTGTATTAACGTATTTTATGGTTTTAAACCTTACAATATACATGTTTGGTCATCGGATATGGAACCACATGCAGAACAAGATATATCGAAGCATATTTATTACACATATAACATAAGGCTCAAGGATGAAAAGATGAAAATTACACCTCCGTTCAACTTGCGAAATCCATACCAAACATGGCCGGCAATAACTGCTGCTACACATCTCAGGCTTAGATCGAGATTGATTTAGTGTATTGTATGCCAGTCTATGCTATTTACACACGATACCGAAGGTTATCTAGTGCAGACTCGGGTGGTCAGTATGGAGGCAGTTGTTGGGTGATCATCGACTAGACGTGTTTGATGGATTACAGATCTGGTGAAAGGGTGGGCCATGGAAGAAGTGAAGCCTAGCGATCATTGTGTAATTGTTGTACGTTGCATTCCACGTGTGGTAGCGTATTGTCCTGATTAAAATTGGTCACAGGCAAGCCCTGGAGATAAAAGAGGAGAACAGGTTCCAAAACTTCATAGATGTAGCATTGGCTGTTGAGTTTTCTCGCAATGTATGTTAGGCCGATGCAATACCATTCCAATGGTACCCTATACCTGAATGCTAGGGGAAGGGCTAGTATGGGGTTACATGATGCGATAGACATGCAGTGTATCGCCGTGGTACATACGGACTAGGCTGTAATCATCGTAGTGTTGCAGACAGAATTGAGATTCGTCTAAAACGACAGTATCATGCCATTCGCTTGTGCATATATTGCATTCTAATCACCATTGCAGACTCAGATGTATGTGGTATAGAGTCAAAGGTAGTTGCAGTAATGGATGTCTTTGTAAAATGGCAAGCGAAGTCGAACGTGCGTTCTGACACAGGTTGTTGTGTAACATACAATAATTTTTGAGCTAGGGTTCTTAATGTTGCACTAAGATCTATAGTAGACATATGCCCGATATATGTCCTTTCGTTCTGTGGTGTGACAAGACCACTGCAATTGTTCACGTCAGTCAGTTTGTACCTCCTGTACCCACTGATTGCATTATCACATGACTGACGCTTGATTTTACTCACGAGCGCCGATTTCTGGGAAAGATCTTGTCTCGATAAGCCATACTTATTCTGTTAAACTCAGAAGCGTGCTCGTATGACTGCCATATTTTGGACGAGGCATTATAAAGTTTCTTGTTTACAATAAAAGAGATAAAACACAATTCCAATACTTAAAACCGTCTTTCTGTTCTCGCTTTATGTAATGTTTACAAAGGGCGTTATGGTGCGCATGATTTCGTTATACGCTGCCGTGTCAATCATTTTCATAAACTTCCATGATCTAAATATCGTGGAAATCTTAATTCTATTGTATGTTACTTTTATAATGTTGCGGTTTTAATGACCATATATATCAGTGTATTAGATTGTAGAAATTTTAATTATATCCATTCCTTAAATTTAGCGAAAGATTTACTTACATCTAAGAAGCTAAAAACGGGATATTTTAGGTCATATACATTAATTCCATCTAATGCGTTTTATAAACTTCCCAAACTACCTTTCTGAGAGTTATAAAATTTATATCGATTTTATTTATATCGGTGGTACCCAACCTCATATACTAGGTTAGAGTACCACAAATATACCACTGTAAAATAATAATAAAGGAATTTAAAAATATAAAATTAAAAAGATAATTTTGCACCAGACAGCCCCAAGTATCCCAATAATTTTACTTTCACTTATAAATTTTTTTGTAACGACGTATTATGAATTAAAATATCAATAATCTTGGTATATGTTGTAGTGTGTAAGTTAGCACATTTAACCCTCTCGTTTAAGTAGCGTTGGAAAAAATCGCTTTAATAACAATATGTTTAATATGCTTAAATCTTTCCACAGCTTTATTTTTTAGTGTAGTTTATTATTTGTTTTGAACAAGCTAACGGAGAGCAGAAACACATGAAACGAAATCATTACTTTTAAATAAAATACATTAAATTTAAAAAAGGTTCAAATAATACTGAAAACATTCAAAACAACATAAATGTCTACGAAAAGAAAAATTAAAACGCGCTTCTTTAAAAATATGAATTACCATTCCGAAATACAAAATCTAAAACAATTAACTGTTAAGTAGAAGTGAATACGATACATTTCCTTTGAAACTCAAAATCCTGTGCATTGATATGCAGCACCAATAGACTCCTCAAACTCATCCAAAGACTCGCACTTCTATGATGAGAATCGAGTATCCGATATCAAAACGAAATTAGGATGCCAAAATATGCATACGAATATGAAAAGCAAAGCTCCTTCGGAAGAAGAGGACATCGAAATCCTCCAGCGGGGATCCGGTGTCAGTAAAAACATTCTGGCTGAAAACAAATCTTCACCATTTGCGATACATTTCCACGGACGTATCTTTCTGTCACCGGATTGCGCTTTGGAGAGCCGGCGTAATCTCAGACAATCGATTCAAATCACGTCCGCCGCACGTGACTCGACCTGTATTGCGTTTTATGTAAACGTCCCGGCGGCATGCGGAAAAGAATCACCAACAGAAATAGTTTATGGGAATGGAAAAGGTATGGGGAAGAATTCTTCCGTCGTGGTACGCGTTGTTCATCTCAGTGTTCTTATAGCGTGGAGGTTTCAGAACTATTTGAGTAAATAGGTAGATACTTAACCCTGCGTAATCTCCCTCGTAGAACCGACGTGTTCGGGCGCAATGCGCCTATCAGGCACACATGATAGAATCGCAAATTTATATCCATTCATTTTAGTTATACTATACTAAAAGTAATCAATGATCTCCATATTATTTAAACAAAAACCAATGAAATTCGAAAAAAACACATTTTATGTTTAGAAAACATTAAAAGAAAATTTCAGATCTAGCACTAAATTAACTTAGATTTCCGGGGTAACAAATTAAATAATTTTAGTAAAAATCATACATTGTAGTGCAGAGTTAAAAAGCCGATAATCACTCTGAGTCACAGTCGTTCAGCTTAAGTTCAGCAGCAGAGGGGCATTGGCAAATAGCACGTTCCGCAAATCATATTTGCAGGAGCCAGGCAGATTACGTTGCGATATTTACTACATTCATAATTTGTCAACCTTCTCAAACCCGTTTTTCAGATATTTACGGAAAAAGCTACACATTTTGCATGATGCAGTCATGAAATTAATAAAATAAACAACTGTGATATTAAAACATAGATATTACGTATCTTTGTATGTGTAACAAATTCGGGCGCAATGTGCCTGAGAGATCAGAATGACGCTAACAGCTATACACGACGCGCACTAATAAAATTAAAAGGTTGGGTCCAAACATCCGGTAAAGATAAGAGACTACTAGAATAAGCAGATTTTTACCATTTCTACGAGAGGAGTGGAGAACGTAAACGTCAAAGTTGTGCCTGTTAGGCCGGTTGCGCCCGACGGAGGGTTAAAGTCACACTGGAACAACGGGCTATTAGCGACGGTTAGGTATCAATCTGGAAGGGAAAATGTCAAGGACAACGAATCATAAGTTTGAACTACAGTCAGATGACGAGGTCATTCCTGAGCGTGCTCCTCATTATTTAAACTTCCACACGTGGTATCGTGAGGACATTTGAGGCCACAGCAGATTTAACTTGTCAATTTTGTATATAATGTTCTTTGTCTGGACCTAATTTCTAACTTGAAACCCTCCAGTTGCTAATCCGTTGCTCTTTCAACTGGGATATCACAGCCCCATTGTGAGTGGAAGGCCAGGATATAGCAATTATTGGGGATAAACTATAAGCCTCTAGTCGTGGTTGTCTCGACGAAATATCTTGTAATTAGAATAAAACTGACCAGATCTTGATCTCGTCATCATAAAAAAATCGACAACATCTCGAAGACGAGATCTCATCACGTTTGTGTAGTATTCAAATTTAAAATAATTTATCTGATCCACTGTTTTTGTAGTAATTTCACTAAGAGAGCGCATGTTTTTTTTTAAAGCAGCTTGTTAATTTTTAAAACAGTTTCATTTTACCTAAATTTTTGTTGTCTATCATGACGTTTTAAATTTGATCCTTTGTAGCGCAAAATTTTCGGTTCTTCATCCGCGGGATAAAGGTATTCTATATTTCTTATATCGATTGATTACGATTCTTTGCAGGAGGTAAAACCATAGACGTGAATTATAAGTCGATTGAACTTTGCCATAAAGACGAGCTTCGAAACATGTGACCAACATATCACCTAGAAGTTACAAGACTAGTTGCTGATAAGATTTTTTGTCTGATTTGGTATTTTATTGCCTATTTTGGCGATATAAAAACCTGTGACAGGTTAGGTATTTGAATGCGCACTAGTACAGTGTGGACAAAAGTGATGACAGCAAACAAAAGTGGTGAAGCCATGAAAAAATCTTCAATTCAGAAGCGTATCAGTCAGATTTTGAATCTATGAATGGGGGTCCTCTCTCGTCCCATTGACCAATCAGATGGTGAATGTTCGTTTCTACCTGGCAGACAAAAGGCATTTTACTACTAGTTTTTGTGACATGATCCTAGGACGTAAAATAGTTATCACTGCTCGCCCTTCTCTTATATTTCTTTTATAGTCAAGAGACAATTGTTTTCAAAAACAAACATGCAAGAGGAAAATAAACAAGAAAGAGCAAGGATTTGGTGTTGTACATATCCCCCTCCATCAAAACTACTATTCAACTTTTCCACGAATAACAGCTCCACAAAAAATTCTGTAACTACACAAGGAAAAGACACCAAAAACTGTTTTCAGCTGGGGTATATTCAAAAGCAAAACGCTGAGAGATGAATGCAGCTTTTTTTTTCTCCTTCGCTGCTTTGTTATTGCCTCTCTTAATCAACGAAGTAAAATATACATCCCTTTACCGGGGTGAAATTCTTATCCCCGTTTTCACTAAAAGAGCAAAACGTGATTTTCCGTGACGATGCCAATTTGAACGTTTATTCAGCAGTTTGTTAGGGGCGCAGTTTGTCAGGACGTTAAGCCTTCGGGGACAATAGTGCAAACGGTTTAACGAGCTGCCCGTTTCTTTTATTTTGTTCTTTCTTTACAATTATAAAAAGAAATGAAAGGCAGGGGTAAAATAAAATCCTTTATTTTACTTTATTTGTTTCTCTAACCGCAAGTTAAAAACTATTTTTTACGGAGCAATTAGGTTTTTGTGAATATTTCTCTCCGGAATTTTCGTTCATTGTTTTTTTATTAAAGTGTTTCAGAAATGATACTGTTTTTACAAAAATGACTTCGAAATTTGTTTTCAATGGTCTCTTTTATCTCTCTAGTTGCATATTAATTTGTATACACCCACAATCAAATCACACACACACACACACACATCCCTTTGAAAGAATACTATCAAAACTAACAAGGCTTAAATTCTCAGAATAGAAATTCCCGTTTAACCTTTTAACCCTTTTGAAGGGCCGACCAACCGGTCTGGTGGTTAAGGTGTTTTCCGCCATATCTGAAGGTTCCTGATTCGAATCCGGGTCAGTGCATGGATGTTTGTAAGCGTATGGTGCATGGCCACAAAAAACGGCTCATAACCTGCTATCACGACGAGGGGGCCACCTGCGGTGCCCAAACCCAAGTGTATGGTGCACCTTAAATATGTCGTGGCGAAAAGTCATCACGTTGGGTTTATTTGGAAAATTGGAGAGTGGGGTGCTAGCTCAGGCGTTACCTCTTCATCTAACCGTGGTTCAAAATTACGTGGTGTTGTCCACGAATCCTTCACTTAGGGGATTGATCCCGAACCGTCGTCAATATCCCGTTGCGTTGCTCTAGTACGATGTTAACTGAAACTTACCATTACCATTACACTTCTTATTGCTGCCATGACGAGGTCTCTCGTCATTAGAAAAACTGATCAGATCTTGATGGACGTGATATCTTGTCATTAGAAGAAAACTAATCAGATTTTTATCTCATCATAAAAGCATTCGCAACCTCTTGATGACGAGATACCTCGTCATCAACAAAAGTGATCAGTAGGGCAACTTTTTGCAACAAATGCAACTTTTTTTCACATATTCTATGCTGCTTGTAAGGTACTAAAACCAAAATTTCTCCTGCATGGGGTGTATTGTTAGTGAGTTATAACCGCAACATAAATGCAACTTTCTGCATAAATGCAACTTTCTACATAAATACAACTTTCTACATAAATGCTACTTTTTGTATAAATGCAACTACCTGCAACTTTTTGCATAAATGCAACTACCTGCAACTTTTAAAAATTTAGCTTAAAATTAATTAATGTGAAATTACTATTTCATTTTTTGCCCTCTGAACCAACCCTTCGATCGCGTGTGTCTGATCTTGCGAACGCCGAAGTATTTCGGATCAAACAAGAAGTTCATGGAAAGAAGGTGTTCGTCCTAACAGACGAAAGTGAAATATATTGCAAGAAGTAACTTTTAATACATTGGTTGGCACTCTTGATCATCCAGATTAAACTTGCGTAATCGATTGCAGAGTTTGCGCGGTGAGTGTCGATCATCAATATGTTGTTCGCCTGGTAGATGATGTTTTAAAATCTCTGAATGTTGAGCGAAAGGATTTTGCTCTTCTGCTATCCGATGTAACACATTATATGACTGCGGCTGGCGCTGTTTTTCAATGTGAAAGAAAATACTAACCAAGGATCGACTATTCAACGTTCTTCTGTATTTAAGAATGTATCATAATAGTGTTGTAAACGACTAAAATTGTCAGTATATTTTGAATTTTTTTATTTTAGAATTTAGGGTATCAAAAATAAATGCAACTTTATTTCCATAAATGCAACTTTAGGGAATGATAAATGCAACTTTTCCCATTTTTACCGCAACAAAAAAAGTTGCCTTAATGACCAGGTCTTCACGAACGAGATATCTCGGTGAAACCACTTGAAGGGTTAACAACCATTTGCATAAAACCATTAGATATTTAGAGCAGATCAAATAATATTCTAAACAGGGAAACTAGAGGAAAACGAAGGTTTTATTTCTGCTACCCCAAAACACTGGCTTCATACATATTAGGATTATTATAAAATGTAGTTTCTCGCCATTGCGAAGATGTTTAACATTTTATTAATTTGAATTGATTAATTACCTGTCATATTTCAATTAGGAAGTTATTTTCTGGAATTTGCATCGGAGAATTGCAGAAATCGTATTCATAGAACAAGCCAAGTATCATCACACTTTTAATATGTACATGTTACGCGCTCTATCGTAGATTCGTAAACGTAGAAGAGCCGCGTTATTACCTACAGTTTCTTAAATAGATTGTATTAATTATTACGTTACTAGTTTTTGCATTGATTACTTCAGTGTTGGAATTGTTTTAAGGGGGTCCGGGACACATTGAAAATTTTTTTTTATTAATTAATTTAGAATTTTGAATTTTTTTGTACTGATTACGCATTAAACTAATAAACAAAATCACAACACATATTTTTTCCAAAAGTTTTTTAAAAATTTTAAATTAAAATTTTTTGAAAAAAAAGAGGTCATTTTAAATTGCTTTAACTCAAAATATTCTCGATCAATTTTCAAAATTCTTGCAGTAAATTATTCACAAATTTATAAACTTTAATTTCGATTCAGCAATTTAAAAAATATTAATTTAATAAAAATAAAAAATTATTTGAATGAAAATTTTTGAAAATTTTAAGGTACTTCTTTTTTTAAGTCATATTTTTAAAAGTAACGATTTGTTTCAAATTTGCTGAATCAAAATTAAAGTATAATGTTTGAAAAAGATGTATCACATATTTCAACAATTAAACTTTATCGGTTTTCGACTTATAGCAATTTGAATACAGGAAATCTTGAAAAAACGTATCATGGAGAAAAACGCATTTAAAGTTTTAAAGACAGATATTGTTGCCATGACAACAACTGTCAAGAGTGTTAGATTTTCAAAACAACGCACCACACAAAAAATATTATATCTTTAGTTCTAATTAAGATAGAAACATGATTTAGACGTCATTTTAAGTAGAAAAACACAGAGAAATTCTTAAAATAATAAAAAAATAAATTCGAAAATTTAACGATTTTTGTGTCCCGGACCCCCTTAATAACTTAACCCTTCACTGCACGATTTTTCTTTTCTTTATGAAAAAAATAAATTGATGACTTTAATTAGTCACAAATACAGGAAAAATAATAAAACAATTTAGGCTTCATATTTTTTTGAAAAATACGGATTTTTATGGTATGTGCCATATGTGTCCCAATGCACACATCAGCTATTTACCTTTTTGTGCCAAATGTGGTACAAAATCCAGAATACGTGTAAATTAAACATACGAAATGAGTATAATATGTTTTGAAATGCTTTAGCAGGTATTTAAAATGTACAAAAAGTAAAATTTAATGTTACAAATTTCAAAAAACAGATTCTAAAAAGATATGAAGGGAAAATATGTATAGAAATTTATTTTACAATACAATAAAGCATCATCAGAAGGCAAATAAAAAATCCTTCTAAGGCGTGTGAAAGAATTGCTTTAAGAGCAAAAAAGTTCCATAAGTTCATTTCTGGTGAAATTCAGAGTAACAATTTCTGTCTCGATTTATGCATAAAGCTACACCACATTTTGAACACTTGATGAAAGTTTTTCGAGTACAGTTTAGAAGTTTGCATCATTGTCTGTTTTCCATGTATTCCGGCCAACGGCATACTCCATCTAATCTTACATCTTTGACTGGCATTGCTGTTGCAGGACCTTTTTAGCATTTGATGTTTCATTTCCAATATTAAAAAGGCGGTTTGCAACCTCTTCCCTGAATTTAGCCAAAGGAATTTTTGATAAGGGATCATTTGCTTTTACTTTTTTATATAAGATCCATGAATTTATCATAACAACATCCAGTAGATGGTAGAAAACTCGAAAGTAGTGCTTTTTTTATGTAATTTTATTTCTATATCTTCATAAATGGCTGTCTAATAAGTCTAACCCGCCGATGTGTTTATTATATTGCTTTACCACAAAAGGACAAGGTATATCAGTCTTCTTATTCAGCTTTTTGTCGAATCGAAAAATATTTTCTATAGGGAGACTCCCAACAAATGTTGACAAGAAATTAACTAGCTTATTATCCAACCACGTAACACATGATATTTCTGTACTATTAATGCATGCTACTTGTTCTAAACTATATCCCCTTTTTTCTTTTTTCATCTCGGATTCCAAAGGAAGCTTACAATTTGGGATTCTATTGTGTCTCACTGTTCCCAATGAAAGTATTCCGTTATGTGATAAAAATTCAAGTAAGGGTAATGAATTGAAGTAATTATCAAAAAAACAACTTATGGGGTTATGATTTCGTGGAATTAACTTACTAAGACGCACAACAACATTTGATGCAGACCGTAAATCTGGCTCATTAGGCGGTCGTATGGCACCATTTTTCTGGCCACTATATAATTCGAAATCATAGGCAAAACCACTTATACCACATAAAACAAAACATTTAAAGCCCCATATATGTGGTTTCTTGGGCATATATTGTTTTAAAAGGCTTCGAGATTTCGTTGCGAAACTTTTCAATTCAACTCAACAATTTCATCTTGCCGTTAGCCCTTTACGCGCCATTTTTCATTCGAATGTATTATGAGATCTACGCTCTTTGTTCCATATCTGGCACAAACACAAAAACAAGATTTCAAGCAGATGTACTGAAATATTTTAGCTTCTTAGCAGCCTAAATAACAAATATTTGATGTATTTAAGTGTCTAAAATTTTACCCTGCGATTCTTTCAATATTTTCTTGGAAAAAATTAAAGCAAATTCAACCATTGTTACGATGCGAGCTCAAATTTTTTTTTATGAAATGAAAATCTAACACATTCTAGAAAGTTGCCATCTAGTGAAAAAAATTAGGTACTAAACTCTTTGTCTGTCTGTTCTAGATATGGCACAAAGCTCAGATCACCTATATTTAAGATCCATTGGAAAATATAAGGTCTTTTTTGGTATGTACCACAAATGGCACACAGTGCAGTGAAGGGTTAAATACGTTTAAGGCGATTACTCTTGGAGGATTCAGTCTGTATCTAACTCATTATTAGTAGAATATATCCACTCAGAAACTTGTAATGTTCCTTTCGTGACTTTTAACCAGATTGTTTGGCAATAATACCTTTCCGAGATTCTTCCAAATAGATGTGGTTACTTAGTTATTACATAACTAAGAAGCCATTATTAAGAAAAGGCAATTCTGTCGATTTATGATTTGGATTTTTCTTTAACTAACACAGAAGTTCTGCATACCTTAAGCTTGGCTGACTCAATGCAAGACATTTGTGTAACACTAACACTATAATTTTTTTGTTTATGGTTTGTGTGAGATCGGGATTGAAATATGGATGGGTCATTTGGAATCCTTTCTACGACTGCCATACAATAGATATTAGAAGAATACAAAATACGTGTGTGTTTTTAAGAAATATTTATTTTGAGAATTATGAATCTTAATGTGTGCATTCTTCTGAAGTGCGAAAGCTCTTAAGTTTCATTTCCTTGAAGCTCCGTAGAGACATTGTTTTAACAAACATTTTTTAGAACCTCATAAGAAAATTGATTGACTGTTTTTTACATTCTTGTATTGATTTTAATGTCCCCAGGTATATAACTAGAAGATGTCTGTTGTTTAAGGTTGAACCTTTTAAAAGGAAGATATGGAACACTACAATTAGTAGTCTGCTTTAATGAAATGATTTGCTTCATCTATTTTCTAACTTTATTTTTGTCGTTTTTGTTTTTTTACCGCAAACTTTTGTTTTCTTTAATTGAATATTTTTCTTTTGGTTGGTTGGTGTTTGATGGCACAAGGGCCACACTTGGCCATGCTGAGCCAGACAATACGTATTAATCAGTTTAAGATATAAAAAGAGCTAAAATAAAGACATAATATACACTCATGTCCATAAATTAAGGATAATTCAAAATCACATGGAAATCGAACTCTAAAGAAAAAATTTCATCTGTAGAATTATCGCACACATCTTCAAGAATAATATCCAAATTACAGGAAGCCATCCGATAGTACGTCACTATGACGAGGGTGTATATCAGGAATGGTAGCAAAGAAGTAAAATTGTTCATAAGCGTTCTGTATGCCGCTCAGTGCCACAACCGAATAGTTATGGCACAGAGGACGCATGTCAATGATTTTTTACGTGGTAGAATTATTAACCGCCTGGAATTTGGGCGTACTCAGACGGAAGTTTCAGTGTAACTTGGAATCGCACAAAGTGTCATCTCTAGGCTTTAGCGACGATTCCAAAGTGATGGAACTGTCAGTAGACATTACAGTACAAGTTTTCCCCCGAGTTACAACGCCGAATGACGACCGGTATTTGGCAGTAACTGCAAAAAGAAACAGACGGAGCACAGCATCCGACCTTTCTCGTCAGCTATCTTCAGCCACCGGTACGATAGTTTCAAGGCAAACCGTTTACAGACGTTTGGAACATGTTGGTCTATATACTCGCAGGCCTGTCAGATGTGTTCCACTCACGGCAAATCACTGTTGCCAGCGGTTAGCCTGGAGTAGAGAACATGCAATGTGGACATCGTCACAGTGGGCATGTGTGATGTTTTCCGACGAGTCCAGGTTTAGCGTGCAGTCTGATTCACGGCGGACGTTCATATGGAGAACGCCAGGTACCCGCAACCACCAAGACAACATCATTGAACGACACCGTTACGGTGGTGCAGGATTGCTCGTTTGGGGCGGAATTATACTGGGCTCCAGAACAGATCTACATGTTCAAATCGGAACAATGAGAGGCCAAATTTATCGGGACATCATTCTGGAACAACATGTATGTTTGTTTAGGGGTGCCATGGGCGCAGAATTTGTGTTTATGGATAGCAAAGCACGTCCTCACCGTGCAAACATTGTAAACAAATGCTTTGAATCTGAGGATAACACCCGTATCGAATGGCCAGCATTCTCACCTGTCTTGACTCCGATAGAGCATGTGTGGGACATGCTTGGCCGACGAGTTCAGCCCGGAACTTCGGAGAGCATTGCTTACTGAGTGGATTGATCTTCCCTAAGATCAGCTCGATAATTTTATCCTCAGCATGCCTAGGCGTTGTATGGTCTGTATTTCATCGTCTGGGAGACATACAATGTATTAACCATCATACCAACCATGTGCTGTTAAGTTTTTGGTAATTCGATAAGTTTTGTAATTGCTCCACTGAGCACAATTCGTAGTTTTTATGAATGGTATCATACATACACCATCTTTTTTGTTCTTTATCTTTTTTTTAATAAATAGTCTTTATGAATAAGTCATGTTTGTTTTGTTTCTGAACCTTTACTTGCTGGAGCTGGCATTATCCTTCATTTATGGACATGAGTGTAGTTCGAATAAGGTCAAATTTTAAAATCTAAATACAGTTTATAAAAACAATGTCAGAGAGGAATATGAATATATTTTATGAGGTGGATTCTCGTCAACAGGTCCTACAAAGTTGGGTGAATAACTCTAAATTGGTTTAGTCTATTATAATTAAAGTTTGCACATTCTGTTAAGATATGTTTTATGGATACAATAGTGGTGCAAAATGAACATAATGGAGCAGGTTCTCTGAGTAAAAAAAATATGCCCGATGTGAAGCCTGGTCAGTTTTACGTCAAGATTTCTATTAAAATTTGATTTTATAAATGAGTTGATAAATGGTTGAATGAAATGAAGTTTGTTTTGGGATTCTTGATCCCAGGTTGCCTGCCAGGATAAAATGATTGATTCTTTTAGAACATGATCAATATCTTGTACTAGGACTTTAGAATTTAGAGTTATAGTTGCATTTTTTGCTGCGATATCTGCATTTTATTTCCTTTAATCCCAGTACGCCCAGGAATCTAATATAAAAGTATCTCGAACTGACGATCTTTTAACATAAAAATTAATATAATAGCTTTTAAAATATGAGAGTTGCTTTTAATTGTAAAATTTGTCAAAGAATCTAAGCAGCTTTTTGAGTCGGAATAAACAATCCTTTTTTTATTTGTTGATGTCGGGGAGTAAACGAAAAATACTACACTACTCAAAAATCGTGACATTCTCAGTGGGTTAAATATTTGAAATAAATATATGCTACCTACTTTTAGAAATTATATGAGTTGGTATCAATATTTATTTAGTTGTAATGCATATTGATCAGGCGCTTGAAATGTATTGTTTTTGAAAATAACAAGCTGGTATAAAATTAAAGTAACCATTATTATTAACACTTCCAAAAATAATATACAGTCAGAGAACAAAAAGATTAAAGAACAAAAACGCAGAATAAAAGCATCATAGAACGAAACAAAAAAAATAGAAGCCTAATAGAACAAAAACACAAAATAAAATTTTTACGGAACAAAACCATATAAAAAAAACATCATGGAAGAGAAACATAGAACAGAAACATTATGGAGAAAAAAACAGAACAGAAACATTATGGAGAAAAAAACAGAACAGAAACATTATGGAGAAAAAAACAGAACAGAAATATTCTGGAACAAAATTGCAGAATATAAACATTCTGGAGCAAAAACACAAAATAGAAATAAGTTGGAAACTTAACAGAATAAAAACACCCAGGAACAAAAAAATAATAATAAATGTATAGAAAGAAAGGCTTCTTATACTATCTGTCGTAGTATCCCCGCTTAGAATTATTGATCAAATTATTTCTGCATTTATATTCTATGCACGAGTTTTGAGCTCTTTTGATTGCATTCAAATTCGAATTGGAATCGTGCTATTTTCCCTCTCCGGGGGGTAGTTGACACGTGCGAGTAGGAAATATTCTTTGAATTGTTCCCTCGGCAAACACCACCCTGGATGTGATAACACAGCACAACGCCGTTCACCTACTGTTAAGACATATGAACAGTCCCGTGCACCGGATCACGCTCTGCAAACTGTAAAGTCCCATCGATTATGTAAAAGACGGATTAGGCCATTTTCTCATTTGTTGCACCCGCGGAGTTCCTCGGATTAAAATCATCCGAGAGTTCTCTCATCTGATTCGCATTGTCATCTGGCGAGGATTTGAGCGAGGGAGTGTTCGGTGTTGCTGGTTGATAGGGTCTCCCTCGTACCTTAAGCCCCCCTCCCATGCCCGTAAGCTTGTTTGGTATCTGGAGAAAGCATGTAAGGGTAAAGCCGTTTAGTAACTCAGCAACAGACTGGTGGGTGGGGAGAATGTATCCGTTTTGCAAATGTTGGGACTGTTGGAGGGCTGGATCTTTTGAGGAGGTGAATGGCTGGTTTTGTTAAAGATTGAGTCTTAATATAATTGATAGATCAAAATAACTGTGTTATTTTATCAAGCCATAATATTCATTTGTTAAGGTAGTAGATTTCCTATTTCATCCAAAAACCGAAACTCAGAATAAAAAGGATTCCATACGTAACACACGGTATTGGTGATTAAACAAAGACACTTATTTTACTGTTGTCAGAGACAATTATCAGTTTGCTGCTGTTATAACGTTGTAAAAGTGCATAGTATCAATGATACCTTCCTTTTTCTCACAATTGCTTGTTTGGCAAGTTAAAGTATTGGGTCTTGTGGCGTAAAGGCCATATTATGGCCTATCTAAGCACAAGATAGACTTGCTTGATACCTGGAGAAAGCATGTTTGGGTCAAGCCGTTAAGTTACTCAGCAATAAACTGGTGGGTGAGAATGTATCCGTTTTGTAAATTTTAGGACTATTAGAGAGCTGCAACTTTTGTGGAGGTGTGAATGGCTGGTTTTGTAAAGTTTTATTATAAAAGAATATCTCTGCTGTCAGGGCAATAGTTGTCCTGTTTCTTGCTGTAAGCCAGACCTCGAAATATATTTTTTATAACAGGTGCACAAGGTGCACCTAAGTTTTTAAATTAGGTGCACAGGTTATATTTTAGGTGCATATTTAAAAAAACGTAATATAAGAGCATTGATATAATGTAAACTACTTCATTAGTTGGATATGTTTAGATAGGTTAGTAGTAGATAGTAAATAAAAATATTTTAACATCTAAATTCTCCCTTCTCCGGTGCGTGGATCACGCGGCAGTCGCTTCAACAGAGCCACCTGGAAAATGTTTCTATCATCGGAAAGTTCTGGTGGCATGGCACAAGTAAACCTTCCTCCTGTATAAACCTTTTACGTCCCAGCAATTTTGTTTTCGTATAATGTGTATTTAGGAATTTTAATTACGTTCCTTTAGAGCGAGAGAGGTCGATACTAATAGTTTGTTAAAGCATCAAAATAACATAAAATGCTCCCTCCCCTTTTTGACGTTAGGTGCACGGCATGCACCTAGCTGGAAAAAATTAGGCGCATAATTTTATTTTCATGTGCACAGTGCACCTGTGCACCCGGGTATTTCGAGCCCTGCTGTAAGAGTTTAAAAAGTACATAGTCTTGGTTTAAAACTTACCTCAACTTCCTCATAAACTTGTTTGGCTAGGTAGTGTATTGAGTTTTGTGGGATAACGGCGATATTTTGGCCAAGCACAAGGCAGATAACAAAATTGTTTGATACCAACAAAATTATTTCGTATCTGGAGAAAACATGTAAGTGTAAAAAGTTATAGAAGCTCTACAACAGAATACTGAACTGTTCGTGAGGTATAATACATCCGTTTTGTAAATGTTAGGATCTTTGGAAATCTGGATCTTTTATAGAGAAGTAAATAGCTGGTTTTGTACGGATCGATTGAAATAACAGAGTAATAATAAACATTACTTTTCGGTAAAACAGGCAAAATATTCCATTAAACCTCATGGCAGTTCTCTAAATTAGGATATCTTAAAACTGACCACATTTTAACGGACGAGTTTACTCGTCATTAGAAGAAACCTGACCAGATCTTGATATCACCATTATTAAAACTTCGGTAACATCTTGGTGACTAGGTATTTTGTTATTGGCAAAATTAGATCTTTATTGACGATACATCGTGTTGAAACCACTTGGAGGCTTAGTAAATAAATATTATGACTTAAAAAAATAAAAAAATAAATAATTTCATGAAACACACACATTGGATGGAGCTTAAAAAACACCATATTTTGATACAGCACTGTAAAAGTGCATAGCATCGTTATAAAACTCATTTGTATTTCGTTTTCTACCATGAATGAAGAGCATTGTGCCATATTATTAAGAGGATATAATGAGCTTTAAGTAGAATGGCAGTTAGATAACGGAAGCTTAATAGACAGTAATGTGACAAATCGTAGATGGCCTACCAAAACAATGATTTAACGGAGGAAAAATATACACTATATGGACAAAAGTATTTGGATACTGCATGTTTTTCAGAAAAAGCGTTTATTATTCTATTAAGTAACGGATAGGCCCTCCTTTGCATGTATTACAACTGTAACATGTCGGGGCATACATTCCACAAGTTCTCTGTAAGTCTGGAAAATAATAGGTAGAAATGGCTCACCATAACTCTGTGGGAAGAGAAGGTTGTGACGATGGGCGTGCATCTCGGTGTCGTACTCTTCTCTTCAGTTTGTCCCACAAGTGTTTGAACGGATTGAGTTCAGGGCTCTAAACAAATCAGTCAAGCAAATTCACCTCATTTTCAGGAAACCAGTTCAGAACACGTTTTACAGTACGACGTGGAGCTTGATCCTCTAGGAAGAAACAACCATCATCACCCTAGTATTGACATATTGTAGGCAAGGCCGAATTATCAAGAACGTCGAAGTAAACGCCTGCGTTCATGGATCCAGGTACATAAAGCAATGGGCCGAGTTCCAAACAACCCAACACTAAGATGGTACCTCCTCCGAATTTCTGGAGTGTGCAAATACTTTTGTCCATATAGTGTATGCTAGCCACTGCGTGGCCAACACGGCGTTTCCCATGACAGTTCTTTTCGTGAGGTTAGATGTGACCACTGCTCGCTAATCCCCGGTGATTGCTACGAATTCCCGCAAACCAAATGTGAATTCGTTGCCTATTGGATAACAGCCATAACGACGTTGCTCGTGGTGTTGACGCTCATTGTCAAATGCGGCCAAATTCGAATTGCGAAGAGATCCAATCGGCGTGACGTCACAATCTCTTGCGAAATTGTAAATAGTAAATTGAAAAATTATTTATTAAAATAAAATAAAACTTGTAAGGTATCTATCTAGTGTCAAATTTTCGGCAGATTTCAAATCCGTTGAAATTTTCAATCTATCTTTAACGATCCCGATTTTACAAAAAAGAACTAAACAATGACAGTTAAAATTTATTTTTTATTAGTTTCTGCTTTCCTTGGCTGGAATCGTTTAAGCGCAGGAAATGTAATCTGTGATTTCTCGAACACGATCGAGGTCAAATTCGTATAGGGAATATATAAATGTTACAATTAAAAAATTATTTACTTAAGCAAAATCATGTTTTTAGGTATCGATCTAATGTGAAATTTTGCGCAGATTACAAATCTGTTAAAATTTTTACTCGAACTGTAACGATCTAGGAGATAGAAAAATAAACTACGTAACAACAGTGAAAACTTTTTATTTGTTTTGTTCTTCGGCTGGAGAGCGTTGCTCAGAAAATCAAACGGAAACATGGAAAAAAATAAATTTAGAAGCTGTCATATCTTTATGCTCTTGCCCTTCAAAAGAAAACAATCTTAACAAAATTTCATTAAATTCTTTGAAAAATGTTCTAGATTGAATTTTAAAATTCGGGTTACGTACCACAAATGCAAAATATTCGGACTACATGTGTGCCAAATCCCATTACTGTAAGTGCCATATATTCATTAGGTGCGTACACACATAGAAACACTTCCTTTTATAATAGTAGAGATCGATGCAATAAGTTATATTATGTTTCTTCAAACACAAGCAGCATCAAATTTCAGAAAAATGTAGTATTGCCTTTACCTATATCAATTACAATGACAAAATAACCACATCGATTGGCTGAAAGAATATATATATATATATATATATATATATATATATATATATATATATATATATATATATATATATATATATTGAAATGATTATAGATGATATTAGAGATTATACATTACATGAAACATTTAATTGAAAAGATCGTCTATAAGTCAAAATTACGTGTTCCATTTCAGTGATTAAAAAAGATATTAAAAATAGCAGTGGACTCATTATATTAATCTCAAAACGTAAAGCATTATAACTATTCATGTGTAAATTACTATAAACGCGATACGCATAGAGATTTTTCCTGGAATTCCTTACGCAACGTAATAGCTAGAAAAATCTATTAAACTACAGCCATTCACACTCACTACTTGCGATTAAATGAGGTTATGAAGCATTTTCACTAAAATACGTGACTTCGCTATTACTAGAGGTTATTAACGCATAATGTTCCATTAAAATTAGAGTTAAAGGTGACATTTCTCACCTTGGATTATAACAATGAACAGTGTCCCTCAGCGTCTTAGACACTATTCATAATATGCTGGGCTTAAAAGTCAGCTGAAACAGTTAATTTAGAAATAATAGCTTCAGCACATTATATTTGACGTCATTTGAATTCGCGGCATTTCGTTAACAGCCCATTAAGGTACCTCATTACGAGACTAAATAGCTTTATCATAAAACTTCTAAGCAGAAAGGTGGTCTTGCATATTACTTCGATCGCAACTCGGAATTTGAATTTGTGATGGCTTTAATAATTCATTTAGATTCCGGATATCAGTGAATAATAGTTTGTAATAAGTTATGGCGGTAGTTATAAATTATTTATAACCAGTCGGAAGTACTTTAACTATTTGGTTTCACGTGGATGAGGAAGCGAAACACCAAATTATAAAGCCAAACCTTGTTAACATAAATTTCAAAGAACCGTAAAGAAGTTTCGTGTTAACCATAGTTCGTATTATCGAATTCATAAAACATTCAACAAGAAAATAAGATGTTAGTATATTTACATTACTTATTGTACAATTCTCGAATCACAGATAAATGGTATTCTTGGATTATAGATAAATAGTTTTCTTGGATTACAGATAAATGATATTCTTGGATTACAGATAAATAGTATTCTTGTATTAAATATAAATGATATTCTTTATCCCAAAGATTAGAGATTATTCTTGATTATACAGATAAATGGTGTTCTTCGTCACAAATATTAGAGATTATTCTTGATTATACAGATAAATTTTGGTTGCACAGATAATTCTTGATTGCACATATAATTCTCAATTACACAAATATGTCCTGGTTATACAATTTTTGCTAATATTGCAAATATAGTTCTAAGGCAATTCGATATCTTTTTACCTCTAATCCTATTTTCTAGTTGTATTATATTTTCTGCTCAGAGCTAATCTGTCCTCCGGATTTCTTGTTGCATTCTGTAATTAGACAGTTGAAGGATTTCATTAAAAATCCATGTTGTTCTCGCATCTTTCCTTTTGTGATCGATTCTGAAATTTCGCTAATATATGTTGTTGCTACAGAGTGACGCTAATTCAACTACTTATCAACAGTTCTATAGTTCAAAGGCAATTCGATATTTTTTTTCCTCTTAGCCTATTTTCTGGTTGTATCATATTTTCTTTTCAGAGCTAATCTGTCTTCCAGATTTCTTATTGCCTTCTGTAAACAGATAGTTGAACGATTTCCTTTAAACGGTGAGAGTTCTTAAAATCCGGATTTTTAGCTACATCATACACAGTTTTTAGCTCAAATAAAGTGCATTCAACTTTTGAGCAAATTTGAAAACTGAAACCCACAACGGACAATTTCACATTGATTATATATGTTTGTTGCATTTCTCACTACAATAAAAACTCCGAATTCTGTTTTAGGTACATTATTAAAATACTATACAGACATATAGTTTTATTAATCCTCCTGATGGTTGCCTTGACGAGGTATCTCGTCATTAACAAAACATATCAAGTCTTGAGGACCGACGTATCTTGCCCTAAGAAAAAAGCTAAAATGCTGACCAGATGTATGATATACTACTGATCATAGAGTATGCGGAAAGCTTACTTTAAATACATATATAGTAGATATCGTCTGAAAATATTTATCAAATATTTCTACGATTTATACAAACATATGGCAATAATGTGGATTTATTTAATTTTATCGTCTGAAAATAAATATTTGTTTTCAATAAAAGAAGAATTATCACTTCGTTGATTTTCCAAACTGTCGAATGTAATTGAGAAAAGAACACGCATTAAATTTTGTTTCCACAATAGAATTTCTGTTACAAACACATTTGAAGTGTCGCAAAAAGCTTTTACAGACGACTGTTTATCAAAAACAACAGTATTTGATTGGTATAAAAAGTTTAAAGAAGGTAGAGAATCTGTCGTATATGATTCGCGATCTGGTAGACAATGCACTTTGACTCATGATCAACATGTCAATCAGTTCAGAGAATTGGTGATTAGTGATCGTCGTTTAACAATAAGAGACATTATTGAACAAGTTCTTATATCATTCGTCGAAACGACAAGACGAAACGATCTGAATTGTGGGGAGATAATTCATGGGTTTTGCATCTTGATAATGCGCCTTCTCGCAATGCCATTATAATTCGTGATGTTTTGACAAAGCGTTCAACAAATACGGCTCCACAAGCTCCGTATTCACCTGACATGGTACATTGACTTTATCTTATTTCCACTTGTGAAACTTCCTCTTCGTGGTCACCGTTTTGAATCCATTGGTGCAATAAAAGAAAATTTGAAAGGGTTTCACAAAAACGACTTCAAGGTATGTTTTGAGGATTGGAAAAAACGCGTTGGCAGAAGTGCATTGAAGTAGGAGGAGATTATTTTGGATGAGATCTAATAGAATTTGACCAATAAATTGATACCTCTTGTTTTATGACAGCATTCCGGGTAATTTTCGATCAGAGTAGTATTTCGTCCTTAGCAAAACTGACTCGATCTTAATCTCGTTACCATAAAAATTCGTAATGTCCTGATGACGAAATAGTTTTCATGAGCGAAATTCGTCTAGACTATATATATATATATATATATATATATATATATATATATATATATATATATAGAGATCTCGTGGATGGTTACGGTCGAGGGTTAAGGGACCTAAGAAAACATCAATAGAATTTTAATTCGAATGAGAAATTTATTATTGTATTTTATAATGAGACCACTTCGCAATTGCCGCAGTATAAATGAAAATATTTTTCAAACTTCTTCAAACAAGAAGTCCATTATCATCCATATTTTCCTTCAGTACAAGTCACAATTTTCATTTATTTTCAGCATCCAAACACCCTACCGACATTGAACGACAAAATAATCGTATGTATTACATTCCAAACTTCTATACCCCAAACGCAAAGCTATCCTCTCTCTGTCCCGATATATGGCAGAAAGCCTACCCACAAAAGAAATCCTAAATCGAAATTTTTTTTTGCCTTGTCGACTCAGTGGGACCATGAAATGAAATCACACGCTCCGAAGCTTAAGAAACATGATCAAACAGAATCTTAATACAAGCGGGATCTGAGAATTACAAAGCCCTCGAAATTGGGAAGTGGGTGATTTGGTCGACATCCTGTTTCCAGTATTTCCAGCGGCTTTCTTCTCTGCTGTTGATATCCCTGGAAAACCCTGCTGGCTTTCTATCAGCTTCCATTGTAATGGTAAACAGTATCGAGTTTTTTCTCTCTCTTATTAATCTTCCTTTTTCGGATTATTTTTCCCTCGTTGGCGCAATGGAGAACTTAAAAACGTCGGGTGTATATTGGAAATATGAAGAAACCATTTTTTTTTTGCCCCAGAAAACGGAGTAAGTCAAAACAAAGTATTGAAAGATTCCAACAGTTATACTATTGCACTTCAGTTCTGCTTAACCCTTCAGGATCATAATGGTTCAGTGGGTATGCCCACTTCACTAGCATCTTGCGAGTTGTAGGTAGTGTGAAGGTTAAATTCCTAACTGGTACGATTCTTCCATGGGTGTATACACTGCTCTACAGTAATGGACCGGACGCCATCGGATTTGCATATAATCCGACTATTTGTTTTGGGGTGTTTTTCGTGGTATGGCCTGGGATCTTTGCATGTTGTTGGTGGTAAATTGAACGCCGACGCCTACGCGAACATTTTGGACAATCAGGTTCTTCCTACGCTCTGGCAATTTTATGCAATGGACGAATGCTACTTCAAGGACCATGTCATGTTGCAGCCATTGTCAAGAAGCGGTATCGAGATATAAATGTAAAACGTTTTCCCTGGCCTAGTCAGAATCCCGACCTAAACCCATAGAACGTTTATGGGACGAGTTAGAGCTTACGGACCAGGGAACCCCATCCGAAATCTACAACTGAGCTGGCGACATTTTACAGCAGGAATGACACGAATACCCATAGCTGTGTATCAAAACCTTGTTGAAAGTATGCCCAGAAGGGTTGCTAGTGTAACTGCAACACGTAGGGGACCATCTCCCTATTAAAGCATGTATTATTTCCCTTATACCCTCACGTCTTGCTATCCGGTCCATTATTGTGGTGTATATCTCTCTTCTACGTCGGTAAAACGTTCATTGTGTGTTTTTCTATTTCTTGATATTGCACATTTTGTGTCGTGGCCAAATATGGTCCTTGTGCCATAAATGCCCAACCAACTGCTTAACCCATTGGGTGGTTTCTTGGAAATATCTCGTCCATTAAGATATGCTCGAATTTCCTAATGAAGAGGTATCTCATCATCCAGGTATTGCATCATTAAGACGAGATAAGGGTGTCGTAATTTATTGTAACGATACGAAATCTGATCCATAAAGATCCGGTTGGTTTAGTCAGTTTGACGAGGTACCTTGTGGATACAATCACCAAGAGAGTAAAAACATTAAGCACAAGATAGATAAATTTGTAGTTGAAGGTTTGATCAAATCATAGAAATTTGGGTGAAACTCTATTTTTTTATTCTTTAAATTTTAAAGTATTAATGTATGATGTAATTAATGTCTAGATGGAATATCCTTAACTTATTTAAATAAAAACCCATGAGAAAGCACTAAGTCTCTGTCAGTGATAATGAATGAAATAACTCGAAAAGCGTAACAATATCCTACAGTGGTTTAGCTAATTGGATATTAGTGCTCATACTTTTATTCGTGAAGAATCATAAAAACAAGTATTACTTTTATACAGCAAAATTTTGTTATATCCACCCACACACATATTTTAATCTTTTTATGATACTTCAAGGGTTTGTTCCATTGAAAGAGTTTTTATATTCTGAAAAATTTGATTTATAAATATAAAGAAAGACAGACACAATATCCTGGAATTTATATAGTTTCTTCTAAGTATTTGCGATATTTATGTAACGTTCTATCGGAAATGCCACACAAACTTTCAACACGAGTATTTATGGACTTCATTGACTTTATGGTTTACATAGTACTTATTCCAAGAAACTACCTATTCATTCAGCTCAAAATCTATTGTCAGTTATTTGAAACATGTATCACATGCTACCGTAAAATTTTTTTGTAGCTTGTTCAAATAGTCTTAAAATAGATACGACTAACACACATTTAAGTATTCATAAATTAATGTCTGGTTTGACAAAATAAATTTATAATTGGACAGTTGAAGTCTCAAATCGAATAATCTACGCAACATTTATTATGTGATCAACTGGTGCTAAATATTCATTCGATTATTTCTTGTTGAAATAAAATGCAATTAAAAACTCAGAATATGTTCGAAAATTTTGATTTCTTTATTTTAATCATGATAGAAAATACGTGCAGATAATGCGTAACTCAATATAATGAGTATCTTATTTTGTTGTTTATACCAAACCCCATTTTACTGTATTTTATTCGTGTATAAATTTTTTGGTTGATGGTCCTGTAGACATCACGATTGCTCAAAGCCTGCAGGAATGTTTTCAGTTTACTTAAAAATAGATGTACCCAATATCGGCTATAAAGTGTAGCCGCATGTCAAAATTATCAAATTTAAATGATACAACAGTTTAAAAAACAGATGCAACAAACTGGTAATGTTTTCATTCGTTTCAGAAACTCTCTGAATGCCACGTGTTTTAGAGCAGAGTAGTAATGCTTTCACTTACAGCATATATGATGAATAATTAACAACATGTATTGGTTGAAAGAATCAGTAGTAATGTTTCCATTCATTACGAAGGTGAGAAGTGATTATAAGTCATGCAGAGAAGAATAGATTGCAAAAGGGATGTATACCAGAGAACCTCTCAAAGGGTAAATATTTTATACAATTGTATTTCTCTTCTCAAAGAACTTATTTCACTCGAAGAACTTCTAGTTTTCTAAGCCTTAGATGATTATGATTCCCCCATACCAAAAATACTAATTCAATTTCTATTTCTATAGTGTCTATCCAATCCTTTTACTAAAGAAATACGATTTTTCTGCTTATACCATTACTCGACCCTCCTGGCTGGTGGTTGTTTCGATGTGGTAAATTGTAAATAGAAAAACTGACCAGAAATTGAAGGACAAGATATCTCGTCAGTAGAGCAAAACTGACTAGAAATTGATCTTTAAATTATTAAAAAAATATTTTTATAAATCAGTATTTTGATTGTGAGTCTTGATGATTGTTTACAAGAACATCTAGTCATTGGCAAAATTGGTCAGATCTTAATGGAAGTGAAATATCGTCGAACACACACTGAGGGTTAACGACAGAAGATGCCCCAAATTTATCGTAAGAGGCAGCAAGACGACAAAATCAAAACTTCCAATAATACATTAAAAATCACAGCTCCACTAAACTTAGCATTTCTTCTCTTTCTTAAAAAATTTCATAATCATAAACCTCACGCTATCGTTAAGAGCTACTAATTGCCATACCCCCGACACCCTACTTTTGTATGCGTTCGCCAAATTCCCTAATCTAACTTCAGCAGTAAAAAAAAAGCATAAACTCGTTTCTGAAACCTCGCAGCGAATACGAAATAAGTCTGCCTTCGGAGCATTTCGCTCACAGTACAGCCTCCTCCTCCTTTGATGACATTCTCGTCATGGCTTAACTCTGGCTCTTAACTCGACATTACACTTCTTTCAACTCCGTCGCATCTAAGAACCACCCTCGAAAGAAACGAACCAAACAAAAAATCCCGCCTCCTCTTCTTGTATCATCTTTATATACTTTACTTTTGAAATCTCATGCATTTTAATGACGTCTGCATGTGAGATGCATACACGGGACCCTCTATCTCCGAGCGCGTGTTCCCGAGTCACAAAAGCTGTCCTTCTGTTGTGCTTTTTCCCTTCCTTTCACATTCTCTTATGTCTCGCCGAGATATTTGAATTTTTCCTACTTTGCGACTCGCTTTGGAGATGACGCGGGTTCATGCGATAGTGGTGCAGAACTGGATGGGCGAGCGGTTATGTAAACGATCGAGGGTCTGGATATGTGGGTCGTGAAATATTTCGTGGAAGTTTAGAGCACTTCTTTTCGCTTCTCGACGAAGTTCTTCTGTTTTGATGTGATGGCGAGGGGAGTTTCGCAGTATTACCTCGTGGTTCTGTTGTGCCTGGTGAATATTCATTTTCAACGCCACTGATATACACTACCCTACAATAATGGACTGGACACCAGCGGATTTGAATAAAATCCGACTATTTGTTTGGGGTGTTTTACGTGGTATGGTCTGGGACCTTTGCATGTTGTTCGTGGTCAGTTGAACGCCGACGCCTACATGAAGATTTTGGACAATCAGGTTTTTCCTTCGCTCTGGTAATTTTATGGAATGGACGAATTTTACTCCCAGGATGACAACGCTCCATGTCACGTTGCAGCCTCTGTCAAGGAGTGGTATCAATATATGGATGTCAAAAGTCTTCCCTGGCCTGCTCAGAGTCCCGACCTAAACCTCATAGAATATTTGTAGGACGAGTTAGAGCGACGTTAACGGACCATGGAACAGCGTCCGAAATCCACAACTGAGCTGGCGACATTCTTGCAGCAAGAATGGACCCAAATACCCATAGCTGTGTATCAAAACCTTGTTGAAAGTATACCCAGAAGGGTTGCTTGTGAAATTGCGACACGTGGGGACCATCCCCTGATTAAAGCATGTATTATTTCTCTTATACCATCACATCTTACGGTCCGGTGCTTAATTGTAGGGTAGAGTGCGTTCCTTTTTAGAGGAGCATCTTCTTTAGGTGTGTACGTGCTTCACGAATCAGAGGTACCGTAGTGATTTATTCTTTACCCACGGGATTTATTGCGTCTGGTATACGGGTGGGTCGCGATCACCCTAGGATGCCCGAAAGATCTCTCTCTTCCATCCTTTCTTTTCACAAT
Organism: Metellina segmentata; assembly: GCA_947359465.1. NCBI lineage: Eukaryota > Metazoa > Arthropoda > Arachnida > Araneae > Tetragnathidae > Metellina > Metellina segmentata. The sequence continues at coordinate 90,629,606 of OX375873.1, read as the reverse complement.
TACTTGACACTGTCTTGTGTTTGGCGCAGTTTTACCAAATAGGATACTTGCGCTATAAAACCCGAAACCGAATATCCACTGATAGATGTATTCATAAAATTTAAAATTCAGTTCACAGATGGAAATGCAGAAAATTCTAGGGAAACAGTTTATGAATTTCTTCAATAAATTCGATAGGTTATAATATCATAGTGGGTGGAGCGGATAGGTATTGTATAGAATTATTTGTTTGAAACAGCTCTTAACTCATTATTATATGGCCGCGGTGTCCCGGTTTGAAGAGTAACGGATTAGCAACAGGTGGGTTTCGTGTTCGAATCCAACAGACACCGTTGTGTACCAATGGGGCTAATGCACGTTAAATCTGTGGTGGCCTCAAATGCCCTCACATTGGCGTGGTGTGGAAGTTTGAAGAGTGACCACCAGCTCAAGTGTTGCATGTAATCTGAATGTGGTTCAAAATTACGCGGTGTTGTCCTCGTTTCTTTCCCTTGGGGATTGATCCTGGACCTTCGTCAATAGCCCGTTGTGATGCTCCAGTGCGACGCTAGTTAAAATAACTACCTAGTTCATTATTCTGAGGGGATTGTGAGGGAATGAAAAGGTAAAAATAAACTCTCCAAGAGATAATGATTTAGAGATTATTGGATTTAGGACATACTAAGAAATTTTGTTTAGTTAAGATCTAGTTCCTCCTGGTGGTTGACTCGACGATGTACCTCATTATTGGCATAGCTTACCAGATCATTAGGAATGAAAAATTTTGTCTTTTGAAAAATAATGATCACATTTCGTATTCATAAAAAAATTAGCTATACCTTGGTGATGTTGGTCATCAGCGAAATTGGTCAGATATTGAAAGACGAGATATCTTGTCGAAACCCATTAGAGTCTTGCGAAAGTTTGTCGTCAGAAAGAAAAAAGCTGTCTTTGTCTGTAAGAGTCTGTGAAGTTGCAAACGCATCTAAAGTGCAATGGTGGATGCATCGGCGATCTGAAAGGGAGGACGAAACAGCTCGACGATTGGGACTATTTGAATGCATGGTTCAAATAGCGCTGTAGGAGGTGTGAAAGTTTAAAATATGAAATCGGTGAAAATGTTCACCGCGGACTTTTGGTTTCAGGTGACTGGCAGTGAGACAAAGATTAGGAGATGAAAAGAAGCGGCGAAAATATATTTTAGGGGCTAAACTTATCATCATTTCATAAATTTAGTATTAAGATAAGCAGCCATGGACCTGGTGGTTAATTATTACGCACTCCTCAGTTAACGACCCAGTTCCATTCCTACGATTTAGTCGTTCAGCTGATCGCTCGATAAACGAGATGGATTCATTGTGCTTATTTATCCTAAGTATAAAAAAGGTTTTAGAACAGCCACACATTGACAGTGTTGATTAACAGTTTATTATAGGGGAATATACGGAAATTTCTATTCCGTCAACCGATTTGTCGAGTTCAACGCCAGTTGCATGTGACGGTTATCGTAGCCGGACTGGGCTACGTGCGAAATCCTCCATTTGATTGCATTATATCCACATGGTCCAGGTTCAGTAGTGGTGCCGGTTCCAGTTTTGATGGTGAGTGTGATCACTATCATCTCTCGGGAGAGATGATAAGTCCAAGTTTTTGTAAAAGGAAGTGTATCTACAATTCTATCTCTAAAAACCGATTCGTTGATACATAGTATAGGAAGTAAAATTATTCCATTCCATCTGGTTTGTTTGTATACCGTGAAAATATCGATCGTAGGATGATACCACTAAAAGCAAAATTTTCCTCATTGGCTGTGGTCACACAGAATAAATAAATTAATACTATTATTAAAATAACAAGATCCCGGTTGGATTAGCAACTCTCCTACCAAATACTGTCGCGAATGTGGGGGCTGGTGCACTTTAAATCAGTCGTGGCCTCAAATGAAACTCACGTTGGTGTGGTGTCGAAGCTTGGAAAGTGGGTTGCAAGCTGAGGTGATGACCTCGTCATCTGAGAGTGATTCGAAATTGCGAGGTGTTAACCTCGAATATTTCTCTTCGAAAGTGATCGTAGACCGTCGCCAATAGCCCGTTACGTTGCTGCGGTGTTAATGTTATCCAACTACCTTTCTACCTTAATAAAACCAACCCATAATTAAAATTTTTTTTGTGAGGGGAAATGAGGTCAAATTCTTTAAATACTCACATACGAATGTTTTTATTTTTCTCCAATTTGATTTATTATACATCCTGCCTCGTTACTCATAAGCTAATTTGTTCTGAACTTCAATAGTTTGAATTCCAAAACAATGATGAACGTTATCAACTTGATTTGCAATTAGCTCGAAGCAAATCTTTTCGGAAAATAAATATATTTGAGCGTAGCAGACTCTCACAGTTTCCCAAAGGATATAGAAAAAGGAAAACACTTAATGCTTCCAAAAAAAAAAAAAATCCGGGACTAATAGCAGTCCTCTACCCGAGAATAGAAATTCATTGCACAAAAATCCATTAAACGCAGCCGTTTCACTTAAGAAACAAAATATTATCTTTTTCCGTGGAATTTTAATCATCATCGAAAAAAGAGAATGGAATGCAAGTAATAATGGAGAAATAGTTATGATCGCACAGAAGAAAGAAGTCTCCTTATCTTTTGTTTTTCATGTCTCTCAGACCTATTTATTATCTATTAATTGCAGACAGGGGAATAAACTTGTTTAAAAGTTCGAGTTCAGGGTCTCGAGTTTGCTGTGGTTGACTACTTATCGTCCTCTCAAAGGAGACAATTACGGGCTGCTTATCGTTAGCACTGGTAGATAAAAGTAGTGAAGGGTAAAGTTTGGAGTAACAAAACTTTCCTAGACTGTTGTTAAAGAGTTTGATTTGTCTAATTACACCGCTAATGCAGCGCTGAAACTTCACTAAGGTATGCGGGTAGTTGAATTAGCACTGGCCGGGAAAATTCACTAATGAGATTATTGCATTTAATTATTAATTTTTCTGGAGTCACTACCGGAGGGTTGCGAATTCGATGCTCCATCCCACAAAAGTTCGTCGTGTATTCATGGGCTGCTGCATTTATCTATCATGGGCTCGTGGATGTTCACTTTGGCCTATCGTGGAAGTTTGAAGAGTGGTGTGCCAGCTTAAGTGTTGTCCTTGTCATCTGACCGGGGTTAAAAATTATGAGGTGTTGCCCTCAGATTGATACCGGACCGTCGTCGTCAGTAGCCCGTTGTGCTGCTCCAGTGTGGCATAAATTGAACTACATACATACCTAAATTAACCTCAAACCTACCTGTGAAGGTTTCAGGTTAGTTTAGGTCAGACTTGAGCAACACACCGGGCTATTGGCAACGGTCCAGGAACAATCTTAAACGCGCGGGCAACAACACGTAATTTTGAACCATGACAAGATGACGAGGCATTACCTGAGACCCACTTTACAAACTTCTACACTACGCGATTGTGAGGATATTTGAGGCCACGACAGATTTAGCGTGCATCAGCCACTTTTTCAGACGACGGTTTTTGGCTGGATTCGAACTCACAATCCTGCGTTTGCTAATCCGTTACTCTTCCAACCAGACTACTCCCGCCCTATAGAGGGACTGAGAGTGTGTGGTAAAAATATGAAATTTTTAACATTTAGTGAGATAGAATTTTTGCTTTAATATTAGTCTTGATACTTTGGGTTCACATTTTCAACCTGCTCATGTCAGTTCTACTATGTATAATCTAAAAACACATTTCATGTTTTTAAATTATTTTATTTAGGAAGGTTTATTATTATACAATCATGGGGGGGTCCATAAATTAAGGATAATGCCAACTCCGGCAAATAAAAGTTCAGAAACTAAACAAAAGTGACTTATTCATAAAGCCCATTTATTAAACAAAAGAAAAAGAAAAAAATATGATGTATGTATGATACCATTCATAAAAACTACGATTTTTGCTCACTGAAGCAATTACAAAAAATATCGCCCTTACAAAAACTTAACATGACATGGTTCGTATGATGGTTGATACATTGTATGTCTCCCAGACGATGAAATACAGACCATACAACGCCTAGGCATGCTAAGGATCAAATTATCGAGCTGAAATTAGGGAAGATCACTCCACTTAGTAAGCAATGCTCTCCGAAGTTCCGGTACACATGTAGGAAGTGGTTGACGGGCTGAACCACTACCTCCTAGATTATAAAGCCTTCTGACTGATACGCAAACCTTATATGACGTCACCATCAAAAGGTATACAATTCTTGTCTTGTTTGAATTGAATGCTGAAGCCATCCGAGCGAGCGTTTCATCAGTGGATTTGTTAAAAGTAGTTCGAATTATATATCGTTTGTACACTAGTTATTGTTATATTTCCGTATTATCGTTTGCACATTAATTACTGTTACATTTTCGTATTATCGTTTGAACATTAATTACTATTATATTTTCGTGTAGTTCCAAAAAAGAATGCCTGATAAGGCAGCCGTGTAAATATTTCTATTTGTGGAGTCATAATAAAGTGCATTTTGCAGAGAACGATTGAAGAATTTTACTCAAGGAGAATCTCGTAATAGGATTATCGTGATTAAATTTTACACTCGCAGTTGCTAAGAAAGGGAGAAAAAGGTATGTTGATTTCATTTTTAATATACTTTAAGGTAATTAAAACCAATGAAATATTTGTTAGGTTACGAAATTCTTTTCGAATCACCAAAGGCCCAGCATCTGTGATTATCCTGTTTTATTTTCCTTTGGTTATAGTAATTATTCAGCAAGTTTAATAATATATCGTGTTATAATGGCATCCAACAATTCACAAACATAACTTTATTGAACTAAGCCTAACGTGCTCTTTTGGTTAAATCAAAATCTGTACATTACAAATATCTATAGAACAGCACTTTTCAGATTTTATGGTTAATATTATTACTCGGTTATTGTTATCAAACTCTGGGAGTCAAAGAAATGACAATACGCGGATTCTACTGTAAAATATACTGATGTATAAAAGTGTTTACATAAAAGTGATTCAATTTCTGATAACATTCCTTTAATCACATATCTAGCTGGTTATTGTTGTCATTCAGTTGTAAAAGGATTAAATGTGAAAGTTGTAGTGGCAATTTAGTTATTGAAAAACCACTAATTATTCATTCAGGCTTTCAACATATCCATAATAGGGAATATGCACTATGTCACAAAACGTCCGGAAATGGCACTAATTTTACAAAAAAAAATTAGATCATGAACAATCTGAAAATCAACTTTAAAAATCACAAAAAGTTTTAATTTAAGCGTTATAAGCGACTTAAAAACGCGTCTAAGTCACGTGACTGAAAACGGGGTGGAGCTTGGTGTGACGTCATAGTACATGAAACAAGGCCAACTAAAAAGACAGGCCCCGAAACTAACGACGAGAAAGAAAGTCACGTGACCATCTTAGTCGAACTTCTACCGATCTCCGCTCGTTGAATCAATTGCATATCGCCGTTGCGCTGATAATACCCGATATGTAGCATTTTTATTTTTTTAAACTCAGGTTATTTGCGCCTTTTTCAAAAAAATATTCATAATGTACACACTAGATGTCTATTTCAGTTGATCATCCAGAAAAAATACACGAAACCATACCAGCATTTCACAAACTTTTCAGACTGGTGTTTTTTGTAATATTTTTTTGCAATCCTTATTAAAATAATATGCCTGATAAAAAAAATTGTGGTTGTTATAAAAGGAAACGTAAGAAAAATAGTTAAAAATAAGCATAAAATAAAAAGCATGTACCATATTTTTTACTTGTTTTTATTCATTTTCTTTCTAATATTTTCTGACGATCGGTACCAAGCACGGACCCAATTTGACAAACACTCCACTGAAATGTACTGTTTTAAATACATTTAGTTAGTAGGGAAGGAAAACTACTACTTTTAATTATAATTTACTCTAAAGTATACTGAAGAAAATTACAACTAGAGACAAAATAATGTTCAGATTTTTCTTTATTTTAGTAAAATTTTATTCATACAATGTAACACATGTAGTGAAAAAATTGACGTATTTAAAGAGATAGCACAATTATAACAAAACAAAATGTATATTTATAATACAAAAGAAAACAATATTTATCTCTCACTATCAAATATTTTTGTTCAACGAAAAAAATGGAATACAAAAGCATAGGGTAAAGAGTCAGTCATTACATCATTCCTCATAGCTAGTCTAAGTATAAACACAAATTAAAATAGAATTCTTGCAACTAAACAACTAGAACAAATTGAAACTAATGTTTAGTAATCTACCTTTTCATAGATCAAATTAAAACAAAAGTCAGATGTTAATACAAGATGATAAATTGTACAACAGCTAATTTTAATCACCTTAGAAAACAATTTCTTCAAAACATCTTTAAGGCAGAATTGTAAATTGAATTGGAGTATTTTTTCATGACTAATGTGCACTAATTGCTGTATGTGAATAGATGACTGTAATACTAATATCTTTAATGACCATGAATTAAATTTGAAAAGGAAACCGTATCAATGAATTAAAGTATTACATTCCGAGCTATAGCTAGAACTGTAAGTGCAACTGGTGTCGATCTAGTATCCGCTGTGGTAGTCGCAGAATTAAATTTTTGCGCCAAATCAAGATGGCAGCCAATCTAAGCAAATCCAAGCTGGACGTCCGAAATCCGGTCGTTTTTCTAAACGGCGTTTTTTTCTCTCGCTTTTTAACATCTTTCCGACAATTTTAAAAAATCAAGGAGTTAAACCTGGACGTAACTGATGAAACAACGGACATGTTTAGAGTAAATATCACACAGAAAAATTAGAAGATTTGCAAGTGAAATGTGTTCCATTGTATTAAAAAGGTTTTGTTCCTTCTTTAAAAATTATTCTTATTGATATATTCCTACTTATATATCCTGATATTTTATTTTACTTTTTAAAACGCTACTTGCAAACGCAATCCAACGAACGAAGCATTGTAGAATTCTTTCTGAATAAGGTTAAGCCTTAAAACTGTACGAAAGGCGCGAAAACTGAAACTACTGCCATAACAGATCAATTAAAGGAAAGTGAGCTACAAAAGGGGGGAAAATCGTAACTTACAATCTGCAATTTCAAAAATCAAATTTAATCCATGGAGAAAAATAGCGTTCCACATAAACTGCACCATTTAAAGATTCAAAGAAAAACCAAATTTAAATCAATAAGCAAAACAAAAATATTGTAACTTACAATCTCCAATTTTAAAATAAAAATCAATCCCGTGAGAAAAATTCCACAGTCCAAAATTTCCAAAACAAGGAGCAAATAGCAAGAAACCAGGGAGAAAAATAGCGGTACAACAATTCCAAATAAAATTACTCCGTTCGTTCTACGATGCAGGTGTTGTAATATCGTCAGGAAAAACTTTAGGGCTGCCATAAAATGAATATAACTGAATAAAACAACTAAAAACACATTTGGCAATAAAATCGTCCAAAAGTTGTAACTTAGCATATGCTTCATACCATCCGTTTACCATGGTCGGTCCAAGACTTCGACTAAGTTGATCACGTGATATTTTGGTTTCGGGGCCTGTCTTTCTAGTTGGCCTTGACATGAAACAAGGCCAACTAGAAAGACAGGCCCCGAAACCAAAATATCACGTGATCAACTTAGTCGAAGTCTTGGACTACGAGACGAGTAAACATAAGGTATGTAATATATGCAAAGTTACAACTTTTGGACGATTTATTGCCAAATGTGTTTTTGTTGTTTTAGTCAATTTTACTCATTTTCTGGCAACACTAAAGTTTTTCCTGACGATATTACGCCTGCTTCGTAGAACGAACGGATTAATTTTATTTGGAACTAGCAAAATACCCGACCTTACTCGGTTTGAATTGGTTTACTCTAGATTGAAGAGATAATCAAAATATATAATGACTTACGTTTTTTGTGGAATAAAAATTTATTTTAACATCTTTCGCCATCTTTATATTTTCTACAACTTACTTTGGACACAAATCCTACACATGCATATCCATTCATGTAATACATTTCACATACATCGCACAATTGCTGTATGACAAAGCTACAAAATGACGAAAGGTGATACTAAGGTTACTACTATAAAAGACGATTTATAGGAAGATTTGGAATTCCCTTTCTTAAGTTCTTTTCATGTTCACAACTCAATTAATTAAAATTACGATTTACGGCGAGTGCTCTCGCACTCATAGTCAACAAAACAATATTTTTTTACTTGTGCCACTCTTGCCTCCGGTATGCGACATTGTGAAGTTTTGCAATCTTCTAATGTCATTATTACAACGAATTTTTTAATGTTTGAAAAAGTTCCAGTTTGGATTAATAAACATTATTATTCTTTCAATAAAGGCATTATTCTTTAAATAACGGCATTATTCTTTCAATAATGGTATTACACTTAAAATTTACTGAAAATTTATACTGACTTACCTAACATTTTCAAGTCTAATACTTTGTGGTGAAACAGCAAAGTAAAACAAAATAAAAGATGCCGCAAAAAATTGTTCTAAAGATATTAATTTGTGATTCAATTTTATCTCTTGATCTCGCACAGTTGCCACAACTTACAACTAAAAGTATACAAAATTTAGAAATGTGAAATTAATTCAGAGCGAAAGAACCAGAAAAAATATCACTGCTCGCGCGATCTTGTTCATTCTCGTTTCATTGAAAAATATCGTCTGTCCCAAATATTCTTAAATCGTTTTCATTGCGCAAAGAATAAAAATAAGACTCGAAATAAATGAAGTATCAAAGATGAAATACCATAAAAAAAAAAAAATTGAAAAAGAATTACTTTTTCAGCAGTACTGGTAAAGCAATCGAAGTAATCGTAATATTCAATAAACATTCCAATTTTTCCCAAACTACCAAATTATGGTTGATTTAAGTATACTTACTCAGGTGTTTTAGCATGAAACTCAACTAAATATAACAATAAAGAAATGTTTAATATTGCATTCACTAAATTAATAGATAATGTATAAAATAAAATACAACGCAATCAAATATCTGGAATACAATTGATGTGATGTCTACACAAACACACTAACTAAAAATCGAGCATAGAACAGAAAGACGGACAGACAGACTTTCGCAACCAATGCCACTCACTAAATGAAGATAAGTACTCACTGTATGCAAATTTTCATGAAAATATCTCAAACCGCGTGGACGTGTATAGGGCACAACATACAGACAGACAGACAGACAGACAGACACCAAACGAGAAAAAGACGGATTCGGCATCAGAAGGGTCCAAAACGGATAGAAAACTTGAAATGGGTCGAAAATATTGAATGTACAAACAAACACTCCATTCTTATTTATATAGATTGTTGCACCGCTATTTTTCTCCCAGATTTCTTGATATTTATTCCTTGTGTTGGAAATTTTGGACTGTGGAATTTTTCTCACTGGATTGATTTTTATTTTGAAATTGGAATATTGAGAAGTTACAATATTTTTGTTTTTCTTATTGATTTAAATTTGGTTTTTCTTTGAATCTTGGAATGTGCAATTCATGTGGAACGTTATTTTTCTTCATGGATAAAACTTGATTTTTGAAATTGCAGATTGTAAGTTACGATTTTTTCCCCCTTTTGTTGCACACTTCCCTGTAATTGATTTGTTATGGCAGTGGATTCAGTTTTCGCGCTTTTCATCCAGTTTTAAGGCTTTACCCTACTGAGAAAAAATTCTACAATGGATTGCGTTGCAAGTTGCGTTTAAAAAATTAAAGTAAAATATTAGGATATATAAGTAGGAATATATCAATACGAAGAATTTAAAAAAAGGAAAAAACCTTTTTAATACAATAGAACAAATTTCACTTGAAAATCTTCCAATTTTTTTGTGTGATGTTCACGTTAAACATGTCCGTTGTTGCGCGGTTTCATCAATTAGGTCCAGGTTTAACTCCTTGATTTTTAAAAATTGTCTGGAAGATGTAAAAAAGTGAGAAAAAAAAACGCCGTTTAGAAAAACTACCGGATTTTGGACTCCAACTTGGATTTGCTTAGATTGGCTGCCATCTTGATTTGGCGCAAACATTTAATTTGGCGACTACCACAGCGGTTACTAGATCTCCACCAGTTGCACTTACAGTTCTAGCTATAGCAAGGAATGTAATACTTTAATTCATTGATACGGTTTCCTTTTCAAATTTCGTTAACGGTCATTAAAGATATTAGTATTAAAATCATCTATTCACATACAGCAATTAGTGCACATTAGTCTTGACAAAATACTCCAAATTAATTTACAATTCTCCTTTAATATTAATAATGAATATTATGAATACTCTTTTGAGAAAGGCGCAAATAACCTGAGTTTTGAAAAACAAAAATGCCACATATCGGGTATTATCCGCGCAGCGACGATATGTAATTGATTCAATGAGCGGAGATCGGCAGAAGTTCGACTAAGATGGTCACGTGACTTTCTTTTTCGCCGTTAGTTTCGGGGCCTGTCTTTTTAGTCGGACTTGACATGAAACAATTTTATTCATACAATGTAACACATCTAGTGAAAAAACATAACATAATAAAATGTATATTTATAATACAAAAGAAAACAATATTTATCTCTCACTGTCAAATATTTTTGTTCAACTAAAATAGCAATATAAAAGCATAGAGTAAGCAGTCAGTCATTACATCATTTCTCACAGTCTAAGTATAAATACAAATTAAAATAGAATTCTAACAATGAATCAACTAAAACAAATGGAAACTAATGTTCAGTAATCTACCTTTTCATAGATCAAATTAAAACAAAAGTCAGATGTTAATACAAGATGATAAATTGTACAACAGGTAATTACAATCACCTTCCTTAAAAAAATTTCTTCAAAACATCTTTAAAGGAGAATTGTAAATTAATTTGGAGTATTTTGTCATGACTAATGTGCACTAATTGCTGTATGTGAATAGATGATTTTAATACTAATATCTTTAATGACCGTTAACGAAATTTGAAAAGGAAACCGTATCAATGAATTAAAGTATTACATTCCGAGCTATAGCTAGAACTGTTAGTGCAACTGGTGGCGATCTAGTATCCGCTGTGGTAGTCGCCAAATTAAATGTTTGCGCCAAATCAAGATGGCAGCCAATCTAAGCAAATCCAAGTTGGAGTCCAAAATCCGGTCGTTTTTCTAAACGGCGTTTTTTTTTCTCACTTTTTTACATCTTTCAGACAATTTTTAAAAATCAAGGAGTTAAACCTGGACGTAACTGATGAAACAACGGACATGTTTAGAGTAATTATTACACAGAAAAATTAGAAGATTTTCACGTGACATTTGTTCCATTGTATTAAAAAGATTTTTTCCTTTTTTAAAAATTATTCTTTTTGATATATTCCTACTTATATATCCTGATATTTTACTTTACTTTTTAAAACGACACTTGCAAACGCAATCCAACAAACGAAGCATTGTAGAATTCTTGCTGAATAGGGTTAAGCCTTAAAACTGTAGGAAAAGCACGAAAACTGAAACTACTGCCATAACAAATCAATTAAAGGAAAGTGAGCAACAAAAGGGGGAAAAATCGTAACTTACAATGTGCAATTTCAAAAATCAAATTTAATCCATGGAGAAAAATAGCGTTCCACATAAACTGCACCATTCAAAGATTCAAAGAAAAACTAAATTTAAATCAATAAGCAAAACAAAAATATTGTAACTTACAATCTCCAATTTCAAAATAAAAATCAATCCAGTGAGAAAAATTCCACAGTCCAAAATTTCCAACACAAGGAGCAAATATCAAGAAATCGGGGAAAAAAATAGCGGTACAACAATTCCAAATAAAATTACTCCGTTCGTTCTACAATGCAAGTGTTGTAATATCGTCAAGAAAAACTTTAGGATTGCCATAAAATGAATATAACTGAATAAAACAACAAAAACCACATTTGGCATTAAATCGTCCAAAAGGTGTAACTTAGCATATACTACATACCATTCGTTCACCATGCAAATATTCGTTGTTTACTCGTCTCGTAGTCCAAGATTTCGACTAAGTTGATCACGTGATATTTTTGTTTCGGGCCTGTCTTTCTAGTTGGCCTTGACATGAAATCTCTCGCTACATTCGCCGGCTGCATGTTATTTCAGGTTGCTTTCATTGATTTTACGCTAATTTTATTTTTTAAATAATTGTGTTGAGTTATAGTCTATACCATCATTATTATTATTATGCAGATTTCTTCTTTAAAAATGACGACTGTAGAATAAGTCTTTGTAAAAGGCCAGTCGGATAATCTACCTAAATTGGATGGTATATCCATGTTTTCTTTTCTGGGAAACCATCCAAATTTTATGGGAGTAGAAATGAAAGTCGTGAAAGCGAAGAGTAAGATAATATTTTGTACAACAAATTCTTTAAAAAAAATTTATTTTTATATTGCTTTTAAAGAGTAGTTCTAATATCAAAAAGTTTTACTTAAGAAAATAGAATATTATATATAATAGTTCACTTTTCCGTAATAAGTAACACAATTCATTCTGCAATAGATTTTTTTATATAGATAACTAGAATAGTATATCAAATAAGAACTTCATATTAGGAAAATAATTTCAAAGTAGATTAAAATTGTAGGGGTATCAAAATAGTGAATTTTGAAAGCTAACTTAAAATTAATTTTTTACGTTAATTTTTTAGCAAAATTATATTTGTTAGTTAGTGAACAGTAATTTTTAAAATATATTAAAATATATAAGCAGTAAAACGTAATGTACTAAGGGATGGTCCAGAAATAATATGTGTAGAGAAACTTGTTTCGAGAATTGCAACTGCATTAAGGGCACCGGGAAGTCATCAAAGGCCAGAAATCATGAAAATGTGACCCATATTCGAATACATAGAAAATTTTAGTTATTATAAGTACCAACATAAATTTTTTTAACGTGTTTGTAATGCATTTTAAAATTAATTCAAGCTAAAAATTAAAATTTTAAAAGTAAAAATATTTTGTAGAGAGCATTTATATAGAACTCGGTGAAAAATAATTCAATACAGTGAGTTCACTTTGGGTGCGCTCTGTAAAAAAACTTTAATATATATTGAATAGCAACTTTTTTTCCTATCACTAGAAATGTTTTTTGAATTCATTAAAATACTTTTTGTTGAAAATAACCAGGAAAAAAATTTTAGACACAATTTAAATCAGCTTATGAAATTTTTGTGATTTTATACCTATTAATCACCCATTAAAAAAAATTATGTTCATATTTCTACAACAGTTTATATTTTAACATAATTGCCTAATAGAAATACATGTGTATGCAAAATTTCAGACTGATACTTTAATAGTTTTTTCACAGAGCGTACCTGAAGATGAAAATTTATCATTTTGAGAAAACGACAGAAGACTACAAAATAGCATTTCCTTACCTTATCGATAAGAACTTTCCAAATCACAAGTAAACAAAATTTGCGGTTAAATATATTAACAGTCGCAGTTAAACCTGTTACCAATCGATTAAAATGTATATTTATACAAAAACATACTAAAAATATAAAATTTTTAAAAAATATAATCCATCGTCGGCAAAACCAAAACTTCAAAACTGAAACCGAAACCAAAAAGGATAATTTGAAAATTAAATTTTAGTAACTTAAAATGCATTTTACATAATAAGTGATACATCAATCGATTCGTATTGGTGCCCTCTATTAAATGCAATTGAAATCACAAATTCGATTTTTTTTTAAGAATTGTGACTTCCCAGTGCCCTTAAATATTGAACACAACATTTGGTAGTCCAACATTTTAAACCATGAAGAAGGTAATGTGATAATTTGATTGAAATTGCAAGAATTTGAAGCCTTGTAATTTTATAGAATTATGCAAATTTAAAACACAATTCGTGATTGTTTAAAAATATTAGTTTTAATGCTAAACAAATGAGGTGAAAGCTATGTTGCTTCGTACTGCAAGAGAGACTATACTCCCAGTAGTTTTCCATGTCATTCTTCAACTATAAAATAAAGTAATATATAAATTAAAAATTTTCACTTGTAGCACTATTTATCAAAAAATTTTAACACTAGTTTTGAACTTCAATTTCTTATTATTAATAGAAATATTTGTACAATGCTTTTTTTAATAAATTAATTTTACGTTTATTCTAACTTTTTACTTTTAAAATAATTATATTTATATACATTTATGTAATGTAAAAAAATATTAAAGTTTTAAATATCAAATTTAGAATATTTTTCTTTAATTATACATTTTAATTCTAATGACACTGATGCCATAATACTTATTATTCAGTTTAAAGAAGAAATATGACAGTTTTACCAAGTGTATGAATAACTGCAAATTAATTATCATGAGTATTATTATTCAATGTTTATTGATGTTAGTTCTCTATATTTTTTAACCAGTTTTGATTTATAAATATATAGCATTCCTATATTTATTTATTAAATTATTTTCAAGAAACAACAAATTCTGCATTATGAGTGACTTGATACAGAAAGAATGTTTTCGTTTTAGCAAAAACACTAGTAGTTATCCACAAGATTAAATCACACAATTTTTATTTAAAAACAATTAAAAAACAAATAATTTTTGGTTTTTTAAATTTACCGAATACTTATTTTCACAGCAATGCAAGTAGGAAGTAGAAGACAGCTATTTATTTTTTATTTTAATTTCTTTTCATAACGCTGCACCATCTTCTACGAACTTGTACATATTTTGGTACAACAAAAAATACTTTTTTGGTGTTTTAATCGTTGAATTATGACACAAACGGAACAATACAATATTTGTAATTCTTCTTTTTAACTATTTTCGAATCTTCCATTGCTGTGTGTGTGAATTCATCAAAAATCTGTAAAAATAAGACTACTAAAAAGATACTCATAGAGATAACACAGTTCAAGGAACGCTCGGTGGGAAAATCGTTTACGATGACGTCACAGGCAAGAATCGTCAGCGACTGCAGTTTTTCGTTGAAAGTGACGTCAGAGCAATTTAAAAAGCGTTTTAAATATAATTAATGTCGTCAGATTGCAGTTTAAGTGGCATTTTTCTGCATAGTTTTTCGTGCTTTTTCATTTTAGAATGAATTTGAAAAACATGCATATTGTCCATTGTGACTGAGGTGGATTAAAGTATCCAGCTGTGGATGCTGTAAATGTCATAATGCATAATTTTATTGTTCTGCAAATATTAATTGGGAGAGAATTTGAGAGTGAATTTTTTAAAGTATCAAACCAACGCCTGTTTGTTTAGCGTGCTACTCAGGAAGAACTGATATACAAGGAAATAAGTATTACACCACGCGAGCGGCATACGTCAACTAAAATTATGAAGTTGCTTTTGTGATCAGCTACAAATACACTTTTGAAAAACTATGTTTCACTCAAAGTTTGGTCCTGGCGTTATTGAATTTCACGTAATAATCAATTATAATAATTATAATAATACAATCACGTAATAATAATTTCACAACATAATATAGTCATATACTGGATGGAAAAACTGGATGGCTGATATGAGCTAAGATAAATGTTAATAATATCATGTCTAAATGTTTATATATTTTCTGTGATCTCAAAACTTATTTATATTCCTAAAATATTTTTAATTTTTTGACTCAGAATATTTCAGAGGGTGTTGATAAACAAATATCAATCCAGAAAAATAATATCGAAAAGGAAGATTCTTAGTTTGTTGTTTGGTAGTTTCATGGTGCACGAGCGATTTCTGACCAAGCTACGCGAATATCAAACAAAAGATTTCACGTAGTGGAGAAGTCCAAAAGAAAGGTTTTATAGAAGAGAGAAATAGACCCAGAGAAATCGCAAGTACCGAATCTGCGATGACTACTCACTGCACTTCACTACCTACAATGCCTGTGGATACTACTCACTGCAGTGCACTAGGTTGCTAGTGTAGGGAACAAGCCATCGAGGAGTCATATAGGAAGTCAAATATGTTTTAATAAATTAGTATAAATGAATATTGCAACGAAAAATTCATTTATAGAGAATTAGACGTATTACCAAGTTAATAATACAAAAATAGGCATTATAAATGCATGTTATAATGCCAATTGTTATAATAGGCATTGAAGTTAACGTCCACAATGCTTTATTGTAAATGTATTACTAAATCTCATTTTATACCATCATCTTGAGTATACCGAGTTATGTCAAACAAAATTTGATGCAGAGAAGTTAAGATAATATTTCGGAATCTATTGTCAGTTGAGCGCAAATTTTATACAGTATAGAATGGAAATATGCCATCTTATGAACAGCCATCTTTACAGAACATTACAAAAATCGAATCACTTCATTTGTTTCAGACGCTCACCCGATTCAACGTTCCTTAATCTTCAATTTCGATTCCTTTTTACGATCCCTAAAGTCAACACGAACGTAAAACCTTTCTGACTGAGAGACTATGTGAATCTGACAGCAACATTCCGCGTTTAGTCAAAATCCCCTTACTGAGTTTTCGTGATAATAATTGCAAAACTTCCGTCCCTACCAAAGTTGCATGAGAGAAGTTCTTGACTGCGTCCAGACGCGGGTGTCTCGTTAGAGAACGGTGGAAATGGAAGATAATAAGAGGGTGATCTAAGATTCAAGATCAACAATTATTCTGTATTATATACATATCTGAATGGCTAATTTTTTGTAAGAAATTGTTATAATTCCAAGATGGGCGATGAAAAGCCAAATCAATTCAACCAAGCTGAATTTTCGGGTAGCGATCTAGGGACTAGTATGATACATGTTGATCCCGTTTTATTCTATTTATTTCATGCCTATGGCTTCACCAGGATTAGATAAAATAATTTCAATCAGTGTAGTGAGCTATCCAACAACGTCAACATCACAGTGAAAAAACGTACGTCTGCGCCGGCAAGAGGAAAATTAAAAAATTAGCCATTAGTCATATAACCTACATTTCATGGAACTCTTATTTGCGCATTTACTGCTATTGGAATGCATAATGCGCCCTCTATCGACAAAAAGAATGATTTTTTTTTCTCACCCCAAAAAATTCCCTCTTCATAAGAATAAATTATTCCCAAACTGCATTTAAATTTTCCAATAATTTAAGTAATTACAATTATTTGAAGCGTTTACGATTTTATGGAACATACTTCTGACATTCGCAAAATATTCTTTCAATTTTCAGTACAAATTGCACGAATAGTAAAATACACCTGCAGATGTAGAATAAACATCCATC
Organism: Metellina segmentata; assembly: GCA_947359465.1. Taxonomy (NCBI): domain Eukaryota; kingdom Metazoa; phylum Arthropoda; class Arachnida; order Araneae; family Tetragnathidae; genus Metellina; species Metellina segmentata. The sequence continues at coordinate 90,612,353 of OX375873.1, read as the reverse complement.
ATTATAAAACATTACGAAAGTCGAATCATGACATCATTTTCCCCGGACGCTCACCCTATTCAAACGTTCCTTAATTCTACCACTAAACTTTTTACGATTCCCGAAGCCAACACGCGCGTAAAACCCCGGTGACTGAGAGACGATACGAATCTGGCAACAACATTCCGCATTTAGTCAAAATCCCCTTAATGAGTTTCCGTGATATTAGTTGCAAAACTTCCGTCCTTTCCAAAGTAGCGCGAGGGAAGTTCTTGACAGTGGCACGGCTCTCTTCTCCAAGACGCTGGGGTCTCGTTAGAGAACGTTGGAGGTGGAAGGGAGATAAGAGAGAGACTTTTCCGAACCACAGATTTTTAAGGCGGCTTCGGTTGAAAGTCTAGGATGAACGGAATTTCTGCGAAGCTGATGGAAACTTTTTCGCCCGCCGCTGAAGTATGCGGCTTCTTGGAAGTGGCCTTAGGACCGAAGATTTAACGCTTTTGTGGCAGGGATTGGGAAAAGTTGTCTTGGAGAGACTTGAAAAGTTTAAAAATTGTGTTTTATGTGCAACGAATCGGTTGAATTTTAATGGCTGAAAGATTTGTCAAAGCTGCGATAATATTTTTAATGTGAGGTAAAACGAAGGAATATATTCTATTTTTGAAGGAATTGTTTAAGTTAAATTTAAGTTTTGAAGGTGAGTGTTTATTTTAAATTTAAGTTTTGAAGGTGAGTGTTTATTTTATATTTATGCTTTATACACATTCCAGTCACTTTAATGTGTCCACCATCTACTTTCGACGTCAACGTGAAATTAACAATCACAATAGGCAGGTGACAGCACATTGCAGTGGAGCGTATATAAAGGACAGGGCATCGGAAAGCATTTCAATCGTTGGCAAGAAGCGTAGCGATTTATCAGACATCCAAAAGGGCTTGATTATTGTCTTTCGGGCCAAGGGTGGAAGCATTTCGGCAACGGCTAATTTTGTGAACTGTTCGCGTGCCGCCGTGGTAAAAGTATACCGTGCATGGCAAAATGGCACTATCCAAAATCAGCGGCGTGGCACATGTGGTGCACCACGGGCTATAGATGACAGAGGCGAACGAAGGCTACGGAGATGCGTTCGGTCGAATTGACAAACAACTGTTGAGCAACTGACCGCCCAGATTAACCAAGGGGCTACCAAGACTGTATCCTCAACAATTGTTCAGCGAACATTGCTGTGCACGGGCCTCGGCACCAGACGCGTGGTTAATGCACCTATGCTGACTGCTGTTCATAGGCGATGTAGGATGAAATTTGCACGTCAGTACCACAACTGGACGTCCACAGAGTGGCGCCAGGTGACTTTTTCCGATGAATCACATTTTATGCTCCATCGGACAGATGGACGTTGGCGTATACGGCGTGAAACGTCTGAAAGCAAAAACCCTGCAACAATTGCCATGTATCCTCAACCGCGTAATCTAGCGCAGCTGGCCACGGCACTGGAATCGGCATGGTTCAACATCCCAGTGAACACCTTCAGAAACCTAACCGACTCTCTTCCTGCACGTATCGCAGCGGTCCGCTCTACCAAAGGTGGTTATTCTGGCTTTTGATAGGTGGTCACATTAATGTGACTGGACTGTGTATTTATACTTAATGGTTTTATTTATTACAGCCCGGTCTATCAACTGGATTAGTTGGTTTGCCTATTTTCTCTCTGCTAGTTGTAGGCGACGTATGTATGAGTAGTCCTTGTTTGAATTTCTCTCTTCTGTGTCAGTAAAAATTTTCCTGTGTGTGTCCATTTACTTAACGTTTTCGGTTTTGTGTTAGACTTAGTTTAACCAAATCCGTCCCTTTGACATAAGACCAAAACCAAGCCAATCAATCTAATTCAGATTGTGAAGACATAGAAATGATTGACAAAATACGAACATTTGTGATCTTGACCTGCCTGGTGGTTGTATGGAAGAGGTGTCTCGTCATCTACAAGCCTGACCAGATCTTTATGGGTGAAATCCACCTACAACTTTCAGATTGTTAGCACCGTGGCTTAGTGGCCAAACTCACTGAGTCCCGATGGCCCCAGAAGCTTAAGGTAGCTATCGCCAAACGTTATCTAAACCAGATAGATAGCTTTGCCGTATATAATATCTTTCAAACTTTCGAACTGCCAGGCTGACAAACAGCGTCTTTTATCAAAGACAGATGGCGCTTGCAGACATACATCTCTATGCAAATATGGTTTTAATGTGTGTGCTTTAGTGCCCTCGAAATAATGCATTCAAATTTGAAACATCCTGCTTACTTATGATACACATATTCTCTTTCGACCATATAATAAGCAGATAATATTAAAAACAATTCTACTTTTATTCTTGTATCGATAGTTAGATCAGTTTAATCTAAATCAGTTTCGTTGATTTTTTAGTCGATCTTAAATTTATCCAGGTCATCCAATTGAAGAGCAAAATAATTTTCTAGAATATCTAATCCAAAATCTCTTGGGAATACATTTATTTCTTTGAACATTCTAAACTACATTAATAGAGATATACACTACCCTACAACAGTGAACCGACAGCAAGATCTGATGGTATAATGGACAGAATACATGCTTTAAAAGAGGGATAGTCCCCCACGTGCTGTAATTACACTAGCAACCCTTCTGCAAGGTTTTGATACACTGCTATGGGTATTTGTGTCCATCCCTGCTGCAAGAATGTCGCCAGTTCAGCTGTAGATTTCGGACGTAGTTTCCTGGTCCTTAAGCGCACTCTAACTCGTCCCACAAATGTTCTATGGGGTTTAGGTCGGGTCTCTGAGCAGGCCAGGGAAGAAGTTTAACATCCATATCTTGATACCACTGCTTGAAAGAGCCCACAGCATGTCATAGAGCGTTGTCATTCTGGAAGTAACATTCGTTCATTCCATAATATTGCCAGAGCTTAGTAAGAACCTGGTTGTCCAAAATGTTCATGTGGGCAAAAACGTTCAATTTAGCAGGAATAGCATGCAATGGTCACAGGCCATACCACAACCCCCCCTCCCCCCCCTAAAGTCCCCCCCCCCCAAGTAATCGGATTATATGCAAATCCGCTGGCGGCCGGTCCATTATTGTAGGTTAGTCGATCATTGTGAATTGCATGAAACATTTCAGTAGGTATAAAAGGGAATTTTTTGATGCATTTCAGACCACAGTTCAGAACTTGAAATTAATCAGGTACATTCAGACCTGTTTTTATACGGTGAATAGGGACCGCATAAAAAAATCTCACGTAGGAAAAAACTAGAAATTGCTTTTTTAAACGAAATTAAGACGCGAGGCTTGGCAACTACTTGGAATCTCGTCAAACCTTTTGAAATTTCATTTAGAAATCTCGTTTAAAAAATACACATGCGAACATTTTTAAATATTTTATTTAATATACTTATTTTACACATACAAAACTTTTCAAAATGTATAACCATTGTATATCGTAGTCTGACAATACGCGGATTTTCTTGTGGTGAACTGGTTCAAAATCACTTTCGTCACTTGAAGATACTACCTCGCACTCGTTTAGAGTTCACTTTTTTTCAGTTATCATGTAGTCGGTGTGACGGACTAAAAAGTATAAATAATTTCTCCTGGCCCCATACAGATTTATAACCCCATACAGACTGTCCTGAAAATTTGTGATTGTGAAGTTTTAATAGCTATAAAAATACTTGTAAGATTTAAAAAGAAAAACGTGGTGCTCTTTACACTCCTCACTATTACCTATTGCATGCGCCCCACGTTTTTCGTTTTAAATCTTACAAGTATTTTTAGAGCTTAGAGCTATTAAAACTTCACAATCACAAATTTTCAGGACAATCTGTATGGGGTCAGGTATTTGTACGGGGTTATAAATCTGTATTGGACAAGAAGAAATTATTTTATACTTATTAGCCCGCCGTTATAAAAACGTGTTATCTTAAAAAAATTTAAAGTACTTTTTTTTTATTGATAACTTTGTTAACTATGTTCTAATTTGATTGAAATTTTGAAAAGACTGTAAGTAGATTATACTGAATAAATTTTTTTCATATACCGCACAAAAAATGATTGCACAAAAAAAAAGATAACACAAAAACAGGTTTGAGTGTATAAAAATAAAATTATACGATACTTCAGATGAACAAACATTATGAACTAAAATAAAGTCGAAATTTAAAAACACCTTAAAATTTTTGCAACTCTTGGTATTGTTAAAATAGTTTCGACATATAATTTGCAAGTGTTACTAAACAGAAACAAATAAAACATAGTCCTTTCAAAATCAAAATAACTCTTAACAAGTCGATAATTGTTTTACAAATTATTCAGCCAGCATAAATTAATTGCATTTTATCTACAGGCATGGCTCCAATGGTGCATGTTAATTCTTGGCACTGGTGACCAAAGCAGTGCATAAGTTACATATTTAAGTGATTGCGGGTCTTTTGTCTATGATCCTTTGATCATGATGAATGGCTATCATATTTTTGTCATTACAATAAATTACAGCCATATTTTTCTTGTTATGTTTAAGAAATTAGTGTAAAAAATACGTGTATAAAAGACTCAAGCCGAAAGCTAAGAAAACAAAACAGAATTCTGGTTAACAGAATTGGCACTAAGTCAACCGTGCCCAGTTATTTAACACGAAATGACTGAATCATAAAGGATATTCAATAATTGATAACACATTATTTAGCAATTAAGAAAAACAACTGTGTTTTAACACTGATTCAATGTTTTATTTTAAATACGAAAACCAATAATAATTCTGTCTTATCAAGATCTCAACAAAATATTACTTAGAATTTAACGCTCTCATACAAAACTACAATGCTTGGGCAAAGGCTCAGAAGCTTTCTTTACATATTCGATTCAAAATGTTCCATGTAACGCCGCCGTTATCATAGCGCGTAATGTAAAACATGGATTATTAATTTTCCATTAGTAAAACCCTCGACTACTGCGTTATACAGCTCTTCACGTGTAAACCCATCCCCCTCGTGGAGACCACTTCGTGATTAATACAAGTTATTAGCATTAAACGCTAAACAAGCACCCTTTATGCTAAGCACCAACACATTACCGATACGGCAGCATAAATAAATGAATGAGCGAAAAATTATGAAGCCATCTCACGCTAACACCGCAACGACCCGATCGCACATATCAACCGTGCGAGCTCGTGGAACTTTGCAAACACCGTGACACCGTGGCGTAATTTATCGCGTATTCATTACTTGTTGTCGCGCAACAAACGTCGGCTAATTGGATGAAAATGAACGCCACCGGAAGATTTTTCAAAAAGCTGGGAACCTACTTTGTTGTTTAACCGAAGAACACGAGCCCTGCTTTGTTCTACGCAAATTGGCAAAAGTTCCACGAGACAAAGGGAATGGAAGAAAAGCGCAGCAACAGTGTACCGTCTTCTTTTGTTCCGAACATTCGACTTTGGAAGGATTAAAAATCCACCGACGAAAAATGCATTTTTATGCGGACTTAGCTTGAGCGAGATTTGATAAATGTATGCAGTAATTAGGGAAAATCCACAATCAGAATACGTTTTAAGGTATGCGGGAAATGGTAATTTGTAAAATGCATGTTAGCATTCAGAGGGCAGTGCGACGGCTGAATGCGAAATGCTGTAGTTTAAGGCAATTTTGTTAAATCGTCTGCGAAGAACTTGGAATCAAGTGAAGTGAAATGGACATTCGATATACGTGTTTCAGAACTGCATAAATTAGACCAGAGGAATTACGTGACTTCTGTGAACGAAGTGTTGGAGGTTGAGTTAAGCTCCTTTCTTAAACGTTTTCCCGACTTCCATTTTGGTTATTGAGAGAAGGATTATGAACTATTTACGCCATTTCATGAATGCGTTGCTTTGTACTCTTGAGTGCAATAATTTTAGGATTGTTTATTTCTTTCAAAACCATGATACTCGTTGATATCATGTTGATAACTTTAATCATTTCTCACTTAAATATAGAATATCTTATATTGTACTTGATACCCTACAAAATGATGCGTAATTCTACTCAAAAGCAAGTTATTATCTTTAAATCGAATTCAACAACATCCATCGACTTAAATTCGTGGTGCGCAGGTCATTTAAAAAAAACATGAATATACTTATAAACATAATGTAGTTCGTCACCATTCCAATGAAATCGTATAGCCTGAATAGTTTGAAGACGATTTAAATGAACAGATGAGTCAATTAAAAGTAATTTAGCAAACAAGATACGTTTCTGAAGTATTGATAAAATAGATAGCTATGTTGTTATTTGAGAATGTTTTCGGAACGAATAGCTCTTAATAGAAATACCTAATACCTAAAATAAGATCTCAATTTAAATTTTAATATTTATATTATCTATATATTTTATTATTTTATAGAATTATTATGAATTTTATATTTATCATGCAACTGCAGAATGTGATATATAGCGACTATTTTAAGTTATGCACGTGCAAAATATAACCATAGGAAATCTGATGGTCTCGAATTCAATATGGCGAATGAGTGTGTTTAAAAAAGGAGTTGCTCCGTGTTTGTAGTTTTGTACTTTCATCAATTTATTTATATAAATAAATTATAAATTTTTTTTTTTTCAATAAATAATTTATTATTTTAGTCAAGTGTTTGTCTCTATGTATACAACTGCAATGGAGAAATAGATATCCAACCAATGAATTAATCAAACATAGAGGTGAGACTCAAACTATTCAGTTAAAAATTCTTTTTTCACTCAATTACTGATCCACAAAGAAACCGAGAAAAAATAGCAACGATGAAAGTTTTTGTTGATTAAGATTATGGAAGCAACGTCTTTGTTTAAAACTTGATATTTTAAACTTATTTCTGCTTTATTTAATACAGCTACTTTTTCAACTCGAAATAAAACATTACCAGAAGCATAACCGAAGGCAATACGCTAATTTAACTTCCACATGAAAAAAAGACACATGAAACAAGAGATAATAGGTTGATTCATTTATTGAACTATATAATGATTAAAAAAGGAACAACCACTGAGGTCAGCACAATATTATGAAGTCGGTTAACGTATAGAATAGATTTTTGATTTTATTACTTTCCAAACATTTATAATAATCATTTTTTCTGTTACGCTAAATGCTGTTGAAAGTACAAAAATAGGTTTATGAAGTTTACAAATTCTTTGCTCAACGTCCAATGCACAAAATTTCCAAACTAATTAAACAACATGACAAACTCAACTACAAACACCGCCACGACTGAAAGCAATGAATCAGCCATTTCCCCTTAGGACAAAATAAATATAAAAAAGAATAAATGTCTTTATTGGATATCCATAAAAATATCTCAAATCACGTGTAAATCCGATCAAACATTTATTCAGTCCTATCCACTACCATCTACCTTAAAGGGGAGAGAATAGGTCTAATAACGCTCAAGAGTAATGACCTTAAACAGAAAGTTCAAATCCCCAACAATGGAACATGATTATGATCGGGGCAGATGAGGGTCCATTCCACATCCATTCGAAGCTTCCGACGACCCCCCGATAACACCCTGGGGTGAAATTTCATACGGGATGTAAATGAAGTGTGCTAGAGCAGGAACTCTGGCCACGGGTCTTGTGGGTGTACCAGGCGTGGGATTTTGGTAATGAAATAAAACGGACTCGTGGTGAAGAATGTGTTGGGTCTCATTGTTGGGGCTGAGTTTGTGTTGGGTTCTTTTTCTATACAGCGTTGGAGTGATTCATCGTGGACTATTATAATGGTAGTGAGTAGGGTGTTGGAGTTCATGAATACTAGAGCGCGTGGACCAATGATTTTGACAGAGGAAGAGGAAATTGCTCGTGAGGAGAGTTGTGATATTGGAGGGTGGAAATGAGTGCTATGATCAAGACGGATTATCAACCTTTACGGTACTGAACCTTTGTGAACGAACTTGTTACCAGTTGACGAAGTGAATGTTTTCCTATAACCCATGCAGATGTAATGACTTGTATTTTGTCATGTTTTAATATAATTCTGCTCAAATGGGAATGGGGAAGTATAACGCAATAAAACTACAAATTCAGATTGGCAATCTAACTTGTAGTGCATCTTTGGATTCCAAGTGAAACGCATTGTAAAAATTTTCGAGATAGGTAGGCAGGTAGTCAATTATTGTCTAACTCGAGCAACACAGCGGGCACTTGGCGGTGATCTTAAATCAATCCTAAAGCAAATGATCCGAGGACAACACCACGTAATTTTGAACTATGGTCAGATGACGAGGCAAACTCTGAGCTGGCACCCCAATCTCCAAATTTCCGCTCCGCGTATCCGGAGGACATCTGAGGCCTTAACAGATTTAACGTTCACCAATCTCAGCGTATATGACGATTTTTCGTTGGATCTAGTTTCAAACTAGCCAGCTTCTGGTTAATAATCCGTTGCTATTCTAACTGGACTAACATGGCCCTTTCGAGACATGCGTTTTATAGCCTTCTTAGACCAAAATGTGTTGATTCTTAAAACAGGTAATTTTTTCTTTGCAGGAATGCTAAATTGCGTCCTGAAAAACGTAATTGTGGACTATTGTGATGGTAGTGAGTAGGGCTTTGGAATTCAATACAAGGGCGAGTGATAAATTGTCAGAGATATGGTGGAAATTGCTATTGAGAAGAGTTGTGAGGTTGGAGAGAGAAAGAGAGTAGTGAGAGGAATACAATTTATCAAACTTTAGAAATAGGGAACTTACTGAATAAAGAAATTGTTGCTCAGCTGACAAAGTGAAAATTTTCTTTTTCCAAATGCATGATGTAATGATTTGTAAACTATCGTGTTTGAACACACAATTGGAGAATAGTAGAATATTCGTACACACATAATAGACTTGTAATACATACAAACATAATAGATTTGGTATACATAGTAGATTTGTAAGCAATCATTTTGTAACACAATTATGTTAAAATAAGAATGATGCACATGGTAGAATATTCTGGTCAAATCACAAGGCGAGAAACTATACTCTATTACAAAAAAAATCGACGCACCAAGAAGGAGTTGTCCAATTGCGATAAAAATTGGTGGATACACAGAGAAACAAAGAACATACAAAGAGAAAAAAAGATTAAAATTTCAGAACAATTGAATGAGGTATTTCAGAGTTTGACCGTTACAAAGGGAGGAAGTCAATTCGGCGTTGGTCCACCTCTGACCTGGATGCAAGCTGTCACCCGGTTTGGAATTGACTGAAAAAGTTCTTGGATAGTGTCCTATGGAATTTCTTGCTAAATTGTCTCCAACTGTCGGGCTAAATGGTCAACATTTCGGGATGATTGCAATCGCGTTCCCATAACCTCACAAATGTGCTCTATGGAAGAGAGATCGGGGGACCTAGCTGCCCAAGGAAGTGTTGGGGAAACTTGAAAACAACTCACAGCAACACTTGCCGTGTGCGGGCGGACATTATCGTTAAAGGTAAGTCCGGGGTGTCGCAAAAGGAACGTTAACACAATCGGTCGTAGAATTTCGTCTATGTACCGCTGTGCAGTACGTATACCAGAAATGACAACCAAAGGGGTCCGGCTATCAAAGGATATGGCACCCCAGACCATAAGGCCCTGTTATGGGCATGAGTGGAGTGCGATAGTAAATGAAGGATCCCACCCTGCCCTGGACGTCTCCAGAGAAGTCTGTGTATGTCGTCAGTACACAGTTGGAAACGGGACTCGTCACCAAAGACTATACGTCCCCAGTCGGCGCCTTTCCATGTTGACCTAGCCCGGCACCAATGTAATTCTGCATCTTTTTGGTGCATCGACTTTTTTGTTATGTAGTGTATCATAATGTAAATCGTTTAAAAGAAAGGAATGTGTTGATTCTTTGCCAGGTAAAGTCTACTTAGTCATTTTTTTCTCTATATAAAGATTAAATTTTGCTTGAGAAATACTCTTAGTGAGTACAGCATAGTCGAGCTGACTTTGAATAAGGGGTTGGTGGTAATAAATCTCTTCCACGATTGGCAACTTTAACCGTCGGATTCTGTATTTAATTTTACCATTAGACGCCGAAAGAGAAAGACATTGATAATGATTTGAGGGAATAGTAGCCATGGCGATCACCATTTATTAATACCATCCTCTCTTAACACGCACCCTTATACTTTTATTTAGAAATCAACTGACCCAAGATCAATTGATTTCTTCCGAGAACCGCAATACAATACCTACTATTCCGTTGTAAGTAATAGTAAAATATATAAAACAGAAATATAATTTTCAGAAAACAATGTTTAAGTAACACTAAAAACAATACCTCTAAACCTTTGACTGAATAATAATGCAATAAAAAATTAATCATGTTCTATAAAATATTAATGTTTTAATAGTAAAATTCCAACGAAGAAACGAACGCTTTCTGTAATAATTAATGCTGTAACAATAATAACGCAAAATAAAAATATATTCTTATTATGTAATGTATGCTCTAATAATATGAGTGAAAAAAAACGACAGGCACTTGAAAATGTTATTTGCCATTATTATAATTATATAACAAAGAAACCATCTCATTCCATAATAATAGTACATCAAAGAAGCTATCACATTCCGTAGTAACTAATATTCATGATGGTACATTAATTATTATGGAACGTGTTATTATCTCAAAACTATGTTACATTGTTATTAATAATTAATTACAATGAAACGATCCCGTTCGAGAAACACCTTTGCTCTTGTAATAATCAATAGTTGTTGACATGGTCATCCGACCATGGATAAAGATTACGAAGTTTTGTTATCGAATCTTTCGGTATTCATCCCGGACCGTTGCTAATAATCTGTTGTGTTGTTCTAATGCAACGTAAATTCAAATACCTTCCCGCGTACATGCAGCAGCATAGTCACTTTCAATTGATTGCTAACAGTATACTCACGAATGTATTAGTAATTTCAACTCACTTTCAACTCGGGGCCATGGTTGGAATAGTTAACCAAGTTTAAAGCAACCGGAGGGTTGCGAGTTCAAAACTAGGTTTAAACAAAGATAGTCGTGTACGCTAGAGCTGTTGCACGGTAAATCTATTGTGGATTCAAATGTCCTTACGTTGGCGAGTTGTTAAACTTTAGAGAGAGGTTTCACCTCAGCTGTCATCGCGTCATCTGAACATGGTTCAAAATAACGAGGTGTTCTCCTCGTATTCATTCCTTCTGAAACTGTCACCAATAGTTCGTTGCAATGTTCCAGTGTGGCATTAATAACTCCTCTAATAATCAAACAAAAACCTGTTTACTTTTGTTAAATAATTATCATTTTAAGTCCTGTTCACGATGCCCTGAAAATTGAAATTTACACACGCACTAGAATGCCCATGCAACACAAACGCACCCCATCCACTCAAAATAAGATAAAAAACAAATTAAATTCGTCAGAACCATCATTCAAACGAACAACACCGAAACAAACGTCGCTACTCAACCCCCCTATCACCCAGCACGCAGCGCCATGCGATCTTACATCCAAACCATTACGCCGCTTCTGAAATCCATCCAATCTTCCTCCACCCGCACGCACTTTTACATCTCATCGCATTGTCCGAATCCGTTCCTATCTCCATCCGTTAAGTATCATTCATTTACCCCGAAAAGCCAATAAACAGAGGGATGTCCTCCATCCATCTCGTCCGATTCCGTAGGACACACAAGACGCAACAAACACACGGGACCCAATAAACTAATCGCTCCCACAGCGGACGCTCGTCCCATGGGAAATCCAACGGGAACAACGAATTTAATTAACGCAATGATACATTCCTCAAGAACCGGATAGCTGTCGCGTGCATGTATTACCAAATTATTTAGAATTCTCCTCCGGGTCGCTCCAAATTGGATGATTTACTTGCCCTCATCCGATTAGGCATGGTATATTAAGAGAGGTAATGTAACGTGATTATAAAAGTTGGCGGAGGGATCAACAGGGATGGTGAGTCGTTGATTACAGGCTGCTTTGATCTTTAAAGGGGTAATGGATCCTGTGATGTGGAAGGCATCAAAGGGACTCGGGTTTAAATTCAATTGTATCGGGGAACGCTGCGGGACGGGATGATTTAGTGTTTGGGATGATAAAGGTTGTGATGTTCGTTGTGAAGGACATGTGATGGGAGATTGAAAAACCACAATGGGAAACCCAGATGTATTACCGGTTTTTACCATAGAGGAAATATAAAAGTAGAATTCATAATAGTAACATCTTCACAAGCCCAAGGATACTGTGACCCAAACTAGTATTAACGTGACCCTTAGACTACTTTCCTCTGGAAACAATCATTCATCATCTGATTTGTCCCTGGGAATATGCGACCCAATGATTCATCATGATCCTCACGACATAATATCAAACTATGGAGATTTTACTATTTTTCTCACCACTCTTTTTGTAAAAATGCACACTCACACACTACATGCCACAAGATGTAATAAGTCCAAACGATGCGATAAGATGCCAAATCAGACAACCATGACAATATTTCAAAGAGAAATCGCTTGACTACTTGTCGACACGTCACACTTTTTGAAGCTCCTCTCAATACCAATACTCAGTACACTTATAATACACGCCTCTGGTTTAAACCTTTAGTTAACATACATTTGGTTTAATTTAGGTAGCTGCAAAATGGATGGCTCGTTGGGTTTGGATTTTATGGCACAAGGGCCATATTTGGCCAAACTGCGCAAAGCTCGAGATAGACAACATCAAGTAATGGACATACGCAGAATGAAAATTTTACTGACACAGAAGAAAGAACTACACCCATGAATGAATTGAACCTGCCTTGAACTCATATGTTGCTTGTGGAGTTGGCTCGCTTACTGAACCACATTGATGCCAGCTGGAGCATAGAAAACAATTTTATCAAATAAAATATATTTTCATGGATTCTACGTTAGTATACTTGGAAAATGAATATTGTAATATCAAGATCTTACTTGACCAAGTGAAGCATGGGAAGTTAAAATCGATTATTTTTATCCAGTCTGCACTTTTTTATGTTCGAATCCTGATTTAAGCATGGATGTTCTAAGAGATGTGGAATCCATTCTAAGTGGTAAGTCTCATAGACGTGAGAGACGTAGACAAAAAAATATTTAACGTACACCAGCTCCCAGGATAATATCAAAGAATATATCATAGATGTAAACTCAGCATTGATTTTAAGAACTTCAAATGTGACCCACATGTCGGCTAGTTGTCACGTGATCCTTCAGTGAAATATTGACTTGGTTGGCCGATTTGTCATTTTTTCGCCCCTTTTGGCGATATATTTTATGTTACAGTAGGTGTGGGAATTTGCATCAGAGTCAACAAAAATGAGGAAACAACCAAAGTATAGTAAAAGTCTATGTCTGCTGACCAATAAGATGATGAATCAATAGTTGGACACATTCTCCCAATCCGTGTACCAATCAAAATATGAATGTTTGTTTCCACCCATCGGACAAAGTAATCTAAGGGTAATGTTACTACTAGCTTTGGTTTTATGATTTTGGCATTTAAAATGTCTACAATTGCTATATATATATATATATATATATATATATATATATATATATATATACATATATGGGGTACCTTAATCACTTTTCTCACTTCTTTGATCTAGTTGTTTCTTTGAAAAGGGAGAAAAAAAAAGAGAAACGTGTAGACCACAAACATCCATTTTTCATACTCATTACTCGTTACTTCCAATGATAGATCCGCAATGCCCATTTACAGAAACTGAGCTTACTTTCAGTTAAAGAAAACAGAAGTAGCAGATGTTACACTACAGAGCTTTTAGTTACCCAAACTCGCACGATACCACAAAATACAGCACCAGAAGTAAAAATAAGCCTTTGATCGAAATTGCAGGGCAAAAAACTTGTTGAAATTCAAGAGGGAACCTGGGGAATAAAATCTCCGAAACACATCGAAAATGGATATCTGGATTCTTTCGAAAATCAATTAAAGCACTTCTCCGAACCGGCGCCTTCCTCACAGAAAAATAGAACGCTTTTCAAAATCAATAACCCTCTACACCCACCTGTGCACCCCCGTCAAAATTACTTTCACTCTGTATCAATTTCCTCCACCAAAACTGCTCAGGCCATTCACTGGTTACGGCAAGGGATTTCTGCACTTCATCTTTTGGACCAGCAACAAAATAATAATAATAATAATGCTGAACGGTCCAGGCTGCGGTTACAGCGACGCGACACATTGAGTGGTTTCTCTTGTACCTCCTATTTTTATGATGCCATCTCCTGCAAAATATGACGGATAACTTTCCTCTCAGGGTCGTCGGGAAGCGAGACATCAGAGCAGTGATGCATTACGCCACTGATGGGCGGTGGCACTGTCTTCCAATAACATTAAGAAAGCGTCCGATGGACTTTCCTGAAGCATACCAGAAGTAGATAAGTGATCTTTATCGTATATTCTATTCCTTTTTTGATGCTTCAGGAGCATAAGATAGTGTCTCTTTTCCGAAAACGGAAGTGAATAACCGTTGTTGATATGCGTAGTTTCGAGGAGGAATATTTGTGTAGAGGATTGTTGCCATAGGAACAATGTATTTTGTTAATGCTTCCTGGTATCGGGAATTGATGAGACTCCGATATTCTGTGAAGAGTTTCATTCTCTAGCTCTTATGTATCTTATTTCAAATGTGATACTTTTGTTTTCTCGTTTTATGAATCGAAGATTAAAATACGTCGGGGGAATTTAAAGCCTTCTGATTTATTGTGCTCATCCTGCATGTATGTGGTGATCGTACGCGTACGAAACACTCCTAATAATGAAAATATGGCTGGTTGGATTAGATTTTTACAGCGCAATAGCCATATTTGGCCATGCTGCGTCAAACACAAGACATATAACATCAAGTAATGGACATACACTCACTAGGAAAGTTTTACTAACTCAGATAAGAAAAATACTCCAAGGTCAAATCAAATGGTGGTACCACCTACAACTTGTAGGTTGCTAGCGCAGTGGACATACCCACTGTGCCATAGAGGCCCGCTTGGTGAAGAAAACGGACATTCCGCTATTGGCCTAGAATGTATCAGTTGCAAATAGTGCAAATATAAGTAGATGTCTATTTATTTCAATCGCGTGCTATTAAACACAGGTGTTAAAATTAGAATTTTAAACATAAAAAACAGTTTAAAACACATTTAGACAAAACGTGATCTGATTTTTTTAGAGGAATTCGAAGGCATTTACGTAAATAAGTTTGATATCTGTGGGATTTGACTAGCGACCACCAGTAGTATATACACAGTCCAGTCACATTTATGTTACCTCCTTTCAAAAGCCAGAATAACCACCTTTGGCAGAGCGGACCGCTGCGAAACGTGCGTGAAGAGAGTCAGTTAGGTTTCTGAAGGTGTTCACTGGGATGTTGAGGCATGCCGACTCCAGTACCGTGGCCAGCTGCGCTAGATTACATCCCTCCTCCAACCTGGATCCTTACGGCAATTGTTGCAGGGTGTTTGCTTTCAGACGTTTCACGCCGTATACGCCAACGTCCATCTGTCCGATGGAGCATAAAACGTGATTCATCGGAAAAAGCCACCTGTTGCCACTCTGTGTACGTCCAGTTGCGGTACTGCCGTGCAAATTCCAGCCTGCGTCACCGATGAACAGCAGTCAGCATAGGTGCATTAACCAGGCGTCTGCTGCGGAGGCCCATGCATGGAAACGTTCGCTGAACCGTTGTTGAGGATACAATCTTGGTAGCCCCTTGGTTCATCTGGGCGGTCAGTTGCTCAACAGTTGCACGTCTATTCGCCCGAACGCATTTCCGTAGCCTTCGTTCGCCTCTGTCATCTATAGCCCGTGGTACACCACATGTGCCACGTTGCTAATTTTGGATAGTGCCTTTTTTCCATGCACGGTATACTTTTACCACGGCGGCACGCGAACAGTTCACAAAATTAGCCGTTTCCGAAATGCTTCCACCCTTGGCCCGAAAGCGAATAATCATGCCCTTTTGGCCGTCGGATATATCGCTACGTTTATGCATTACGCCAACGATTGAAATGCTTTCCGATGCACTAGGATATCCTTTATATACACTCCACCGCAATGTGCTGCCACCTGCCTTTTGTGATTGGTTATTTCACGTTGATGTCGAAAGTAGGTGGTGGTTACATTCATGTGACTTGACTGTGTATGTTACCGTTAAAGTGCAGTAATCAGTTATTCTACAGATTATCTAGGTAATGTGCAGAATAACTAGGGTGATTCGCTAAAGTGCCGAAAATTGTTTCATTTCTCAAATTACCTAGGTAATCTGCAAATTACCTAGATAATCTGCATATTCTCTACTAGGCACTCATTAAAGTGAAAATAAGATCTTTGTTGGAACAACAGCAACGTTTCTGTAAGCTTATATTAACATAATGTTATTTATTGATTTTTCGATATCTGAAGAATCAATTTAATGCAATAAAACAATCAACAAATTAGTTGATAGAATCAATCATCAATCAATTAAAAAGGTATAATAGAAAGATTCAAACGGTTTAAAATATTATTACAATTAAGGAAATTAACATAATATTTATTTATTTTTCGATATCTAAAGAATCAAGTTAATAATCAAGTTAGGCGAAATGAAACTCAAAGTGGAGGGAGAAAGGGAAGGTGTAGGGAAAGGAAATGAGAGAAACAAACTTTTGAACTTTAACGATACGGAAGCCGTTAATGTGCACATTACCTAGGTTAAATGCGGAAAACTTTTGATTCCGCACGTTAACGGATCAAAGCTAATCTGCAGATTAGCTATATAATGTGAACATTAACGGCTTTGGAGCTTTAGCAGTAACATATACATGTAGCAGCGAAGTCGTTTTTAATTGATTGCTAAAAGTATAATTATTGATCTATGATTCATTTTATTTCAACTGTGTTTTTTTTTTTTTTTGATGTTGCATGGATTACTTCCTCAAAAAGAGTTAAAAAGGAAACAAGAAGAAGCTATGGCTTTTGGACCTACTGATTTACTATATGCATCCTATATTCATGCAGCAGTGTAGTAATTTATTTGTTTATTGCTAAAATTATATATATATCCACTCGCTTATTCATTTTATTTCAAATTTGTAGCTTCTATTTTCATATTACACCTCAAACCTGTAAGAAAGATTGGAAGCAAACGGGAAAATTTCGAACCAAGATCCTTTTTCTTGCATACATGTAAAAGTTTGGTCATTTTTTGTTTGATTTCTATAAGTATAACCACTCATTTATTCAATTTACTGCAAATACTTTTTGTTTTCATATTACACATCAAATCTGCATCGCAGATTGGAATCAGACTAGAATAAGCCAAATGCCTTTCAACCCAACTGATTTCACACGATTATTTTATATGTACAGAATAATCATAACTAAATAGGTGCCATAACTTAGAGCCCAATAGTCGAAAAACCTGTTAAATTAAAATTGATTGCTAAAAGGATTCTTTGTGATTGGTCCTTTAACAATAGCTATAGCCGACCAACCGGTATAGTGGTTAAGGTGTCATGTATATTAGCCTCTTGATCGGAAGGTTCTTGGTTCGAATCCGGGTCAGGGCATGTATGTTCGTAAGGGTATGGTGTAGAGGCGGCTAGTGCACCTTAAATCTGTCGTAGCCGAAAGTCCTCACGTTGGGTTGGTGTGTAAATTTGGAGAGTGGGGGTGCCAGCTCAGGTGTTGCTTCGTCATCTGACCGTGCTTCAAAATTACGAGGTGTTGTCCTCGGATCTTTTCCTTAAGGGACTTTCCTTAAGGGACGTCGATAGCCCGTTGTGCTGCTCTAGTACGTCTTTAATATTAATTACCATTACCAATAGCTATAACTGGTGTAATTTGTTCGTTTTTGGACAGCGCCAAATACAATCCAAACCAATAACCACAAATAACAAAATTATTCACACTGGAATTTATAAATATAACTAAATAGTATTTATTTTCCCCATTTCTTAAGATAATTTATTTAAAGTTTCGCAGGGACGGAATTTTTCAAATACCTAGCACATATTTTTTATTTCTTCCGAATAGTGCTAAATTATTTCTCAAAAGTACCAAGCAGTTAGGAAGTTGGAGTAATTGCCACGGACTAATTTAAGAGAAAAATCTTGTCACTTCTCCCCTCCCCCATGTTGACACGAGTGATTTAGCAACAGACGGCTGTAAATCAAATACCTTCCTAATAAAGAAACGATTCAATTACTCATTCCCTTTCTCGCTGCTTAGCAGTCTTTTGTAATTGTATTTGCTCGGATGACTAATTTCCGTAATTACCACTTCCTGTGTTTGCCGACATTTGCAATCCCCGAATTCCTCCAGTCGTCTTGACGGCAAAAGATAAATATTTCATTTTATTCCAGTTGTAAATATCTTTTTTGTCAAAGCATCTGAGATGGACTCGATTCGCTTCTTTTCACGCGTTTGATGAAATACAAATAAGATGTGATTTCGGCGAGGCTTTGAATTTTGTTTTTACCGCTCCGTTCATAAAGAGCGAATATATCAGGGTGAGATTATTTGATATTTGTCTTAAAAGCATGTCTTCGTCAGAAAACTTGGAAGGAGGATGTTAGTTTTTTAAACATGCTTAAGTAAAGACAACGAAATACGTATTCATCCTAAAATTGTTTTGTTTTCTAAAAGTGATAAAACTTTACACATGATAGTTAAGACAATACTGGTTATCTGTGAAGCTTGTCTCTAAGCAACAACACTCTTGCACATGTATCATAATAACATCATTCCTGTGGAACGTATCCACCACTGCTATAAGTAACTTTCAAATCAGTAGTACAATAACTTCGATCTTCTTCATAACGCATGTCTTCATCAGAACACTTGGAAGGAGGATGTTAGTTTTTTAAACATGCATAAGTTAAGACGACAAAATACGTATTCATCCTAAAATTGTTTTGTTTTTCTAAAAGTGATAAAACTTTACACATGATAGTTAAGACAATACTGGTTATCTGTGAAACGTGTCTCTAAGCAACAACACTCGTGTACGTGTATCATAATAGCATCATTGTTGAACTTATCCACCACTGCAATAAGTAGCTATCAAATCAGTAGTATAACTTCGACTTTCCTGGTAGTAGTCTCAACAAGAATCTTGTCATCAGTAGAAAACTAACCAGATCTTGAAAATAATTGACTTTTCCATCTCTCACTTCTACATTTGGCACACTCTTAACGCCCGATGTAAATAGGTCTTTTTCATTTTTTTGTGTGCAAGAAGCAGATTTTCTGAGGGCTATGGATGATAATGGTATTGCATGTACTTTCTTCTGACTTATTGTATTTACCACACTCATGTATTTACCACACAATGTATTTACCACACTCATGTGTGTGTTCTTCCCACCACCATGTCTACTTCTCCCACTGTCAGACGAAGGATCTCTTTGGTTTTGAGGTATATGCACTTGAAAGGGTTGTCCTCATTTGTCATGGAAATAATTTTGACGTAAATGCGCTTTTAAATTAGAACAATACTAGTGTCTACAAATCAAGTGCTATGCTAAAGCGTTACAACTGATTTTCTTTATAATTTCAGAACTAGAATAAGCTTCTGGAGCACCGGGAAATATAGCACCGGGTAAACAAATCATGTCCGTTCCTAACGCGACACTAAAACCTAGTGTTCAGAAGCACTGAGCACTGTGAGAGGGTCCGTAATGTCAAGAAATTCTACGGTTCTGTGCAAAGCTTTGGGCCAATGTAACTTTAGATTTCGTGGAGTGAGGATGGCGTAAGGGGTGTTTTAATGACAATTCTATGGCTGCCGAACTACGGAGAAATTTGAGGTCTTTAGTCAATAAAATTAGTCTTCAATATCACTATCAAATTCCACTGTAATCGTTCAAACTGTAAATTAATTGTTAAATATTCACACACATACTATCTTTGAAACTTTCCATGTCTACTTCATTCTTCCTACCTTTCGTCATGAGATCCAAGTATTCCCGTTGTTGTTGTTGTTGTCGTGTCTATGCATACAGTACTAGTGCAAAAGTTTAGAGTCCTCCAAAAGCCTTGGTGACAAGATCTGGAAGTTCTGGAGCTCGATGGCTATGGAGGATTTCGATTGGGGGTGCTCCAAGTTGAAAGAGGGAACCAATAATGGCCTGGCAGTCGAAAACATGATCTGGAGTTAGTTGCGATTGGGGACAGTACCTGCAGATGGGATAGGATTTTATATTAGTTCGTGAAATCTTCATGCCTTTGAAATGTCCAGTACGTAGCCTAGATATTGTAGAGGAGAGGTTTCTTGGGCAGTCCCGTAAAAACTATGATTTATATCCTTGACACAAATTACCAATTTTCATTCCGTTTTATAGTAGGGTGATACAATTTTAATAGCCACACTGCACATGACTCGCATTTTGGAAAATCCTGTGCGACGCCCACTGCACAAATCTTTTCAACTCACAAATTGCAATACAGTGCCTTGAGATGGTGCAGGAAGTATTTATAGGCCCAGAGGTTCGTTGTCATAAGAAAATCGGCAATATCTTGATGACGAGGTATCTCGTCATTAGAGAAATTGATCAGATTTTGATGGACGAAATATCCCATAGAGGGTTAAGCCTTTTACCATGTCTGAATCGGGAATGCACTATTTCAATGCACTTGAATCTACAATACAGTTTCCACTGGATTCAGACTTATAGTTTAAAGTGATCCCAGTGTGGGCCCAAGTTATTAACACAAAGGATAAGATAATGAAGAGTTTAGAAACACATAAAAAATATCTTCCAAGTCCAAAACCCATGTTCTTGGTCAAAGCAGTCATTTAAATATAGGCTACATAGGACCCCCCCCCCCCCCGATATGTTCACTACTTTTATTAAACAGTGCCAATTGGCATAGTTAGTAATAAAATTAAGTATTGTTATTTCCGCAGTTTACAGCTTCTCAGTTTGATCAAAATCGAAGTCCCCAGTCACATCTAAAAATAAAATGGGGTTCTGCGATGCGCATATGGGGGGGGGGGGAAGAGGTGTAGGATGAATGATTACGTCATCATGCACCTTTTAGCGTAACGGCGGGAAATCGGCTTGCTTCTTCTTCCACCTTCTTTCTCAACAAATCCGGTGTCATTCCGTTTTCCCCAGAGTCCACAGATGTTCTCTTCTCCCACTTAAGATAAGGACGCTCAGTTGAGCAGACATGCATTCTTGTTAAATGGAGTAGGGAGAAATTAATGGGGCTAAAGGATATGACGTCAGCAAAGGGGTAGACTGTTGCGTCCTGGGCTGCTTCCAAGACGCTGGGTGGTTTTCATTTGTTGCTTTTATCGTTGGAGGTACAATGAATCCCCGATCTATCCCGATTCTTGAGAGGCGCGATATAAAAGTGGGTCGGGAAAAACAAGTTTATTAGAAAGAGGGAAGGGAAAAACAAATCATGCATCAACTGCGCAATTTTTAAATTTTAATTTGAATCAAACGACAAGTTGAAAACAAAATCTGCGGTTTAACAGTTTAACCCTTTGAGGTATCCACAGTCGTATATCTGTTCTGCAAACTAGTCTTTCCGGCATGTTCTAACCACTTTTGATCTTTTAGACCAGTGGTCGACAAAGTGGACCCCTGGGGGTTGATATAATATTGTTAGAGGTCTATAGAAATATATAGAAAAATATAAAAAATAATAAAAATATATAAGATATCATTGTAAGGGTAATATTTAATTCGGTTAACTTGGATTTTTCTACCATTCTAATGAATATAGATAATAAAGACCCAATAAAGAGTGAATAAACTCAATAAAGAATAATAACCCAATAAAGAACTATTATAGATTCCTCATGACTATTTAAGGCTGAACCTTACTGATTTAGAATCTTACATTACTAATCTTACCAAGAATCATGAAGCCACAGCCTTCACATTAACAACATTAGTGCATTGTATACTCTGTTAACAAATCTTATTTTTCCAAAAATAAAGAAGATTGCGTGATTTATTGTTATTTTGTAATATCTAAATTACATTTTATACATTACTTATCCCTCCTATCGAATTTGTAATGTAAAGAGAGAAGGACGTCAAAAACAAACATAAAAAAACATCCGTTTGATGTTGCGCCTATATAATCTATGCAATATTATACATACAGTATATAAACACTGCAAATATAAAATAAACAATCTAAAAACTCACATTAGTGTCTATTTTGCTTGTCCTATTGTAATTACGCAATAGTAAAATAGATGGGGGTCGATGAAAAGTCAAGGAACTCTTCGGCGGCCAAAGAAGTTTGGTGATCCCTGCTCTAAGAAAAATATCCACACTCGTATATCTGTTCTACAAACTAGTCTTTCATGCATGACTTCTAACCGCTTTTGACCTTTTAGGCCCATAGAATCCCTCTGGAGATTCTTTCAATCAGGAAATGAGGCTATTTCGCCAGAATACGGGATCTGGGGTAATCGTAATATTGCACTACTCAGAAATCTCGTGAAGCTCAGAGGGTTAGATCAATACTAAATGTGGGTAAATATTTTTGAGGAGAGAAATTGTTTCTTTTCTGCACTTTAAAAATACCCAAAATCCTTTTACTAATCCAGTTTAGGTAGAGAATCTAATTAACAACGCTCTGGAGCAACACATGAGGCTATTGTCGATGGTCCAGGATCAATCCCGAGTAGAATTATTACCTGATTATTACCTGAACTGGCACCTCACTCTCCAAATTATCATACCACGTTAGGGTATTTGAGACCGTGATAGATTTAACGTGCACCATCCCTCACATACACGAAACTGTTTGATTGGATCGAGTTTTTACTCGAGACCCTCTGGTTGCAAATCCGCTATGAATCCAACCGTGCTACTCTGACCCTGTCATCTTAGAACTAATCTCGCAACGTTACCAATTTGAGCAAAGCAAATTTTATCAGCACAAAACTTCGAACTATCCTCTCAAGAAGTTATAATGAATTCTGTCTTATGATTTTGAAGGTTGGTATAAATAATGATTTGCATAGATGGGAAAGAAATTTTTGTTTTCTGTTGACAGTTCAAATTATAAACCTGATTTGATATACCCGATGCATAAAACAATCTATGTGTTGGTATTTTATGTTCTTCAGGATTGCGATCTATAGGCAATACAAAACATTGAATTGATCCCCTTAGACAGTTTTGCAATACTGAGAAGGAAAACTTCTGAATTCCAAACTTTAAATGTTTTCAACTTCAGTCTCGTCACGTTTTCCTTTAAACGAAGCCATCCATAAGAGCAAACTAATATCCTGTTGAAGTAAATACTCGTTTTTATATGGCTTCACTCTCTGGTTTATTAAATTGACGGCATGAACTCTAAAAACAAAGTCTTTACAATCGTTGACCACTTAGAGGGCACCTTATATTATTCCCGAATCTCGAATGGGGCCGTGGTAACCCAGTTGAAAGAGCAACGGATTTGAAACCTGGGTGGTTGCGGGATATAAAATCGATCCAGTGAAAGACTGGCATGCACACGGCAACTGGTGCACGTTAAATCTATAGTTGCTTCAAATGTCATCACGCTGGCGTGGTGAGGAAATTTGAAGATTTGTGTTCCAGCTAAGGTGTTGTTTTCGTCATCTGACGGTGGTTCAATATTAAATGGAGTTGTCCTCGGATTTTTTTTCCTTCCAGATTCATTCCGGAGAATAACCCGTTGTGTTACCCAGTGCGGCGTTAATTAAGTATCTATATGCCCCTGAATCTTGAAACTTTCTATTTTTTAGGCATTTAATACACAGTCCAGTCACATTAATGTGACCACCTGTCAAAAGCCAGAATAACCACCTTTGGCAGAGCGGACCGCTGCGAGACATGCAGGAAGAGAGTCAATTAGGTTTCTGAAGGTGTTCGCTGGGATGTTGAGCCATGCCGACTCCAGTGCCGTGGCCAGCTGCGCTAGATTACCTCCCTCGTCCTCTGCCTAGATCCTTCCGGCAATTGTTTCAGGGTGTTTGCTTTCAGACTTTTCACGCCCTATACGCCAACGTTCATCTGTCCGATGGAACATAAAACGTGATTCGTCAGAAAAAGCCACCTGTCGCCACTCTGTGGACGTCCAATTGCGGTACTGGCGTGCAAATTCCAGCCTTCGTCGCCGATGAACAGCAGTCAGCATAGGTGCATTAACCAGGCGTCTGCTGCGGAGGCCCATGCGCAGCAACATTCGCTGAACCGTTGTTGAGGATACACTCTTGGTAGCCCCTTGGTTCATCTGTGCGGTCAGTTCTTCAACAGTTGCAAGTCTTTTCGTCCGAACGCATCTCCGTAGCCTTCGTTCGCCTCTGTCATCTATAGCCCGTGGTACACGACATGTGCCACTCCGCTGATTTTGGATAGTGCCATTTTACCATGCACGGTATACTTTTACAACGGCGGTACGCGAACAGTTCCAAAAATTAGCCGTTTCCGAAATGCTTCCACCCTTGGCCCGAAAGCCAGTAATCATGCCCTTTTGGACGTCGGATAAATCGCTACGTTTCTGCATTACACCAACGATTGAAATGCTTTCCGATGCCCTAGGACATCCTTTATATACACTCCACTGCAATGTGCTGCCACATGCCTTTTGTGATTGGTTATTTTATGTTGACGTCGAAAGAAGGTGGTGGTCACATTAATGTGACTGGACTGTGTATATTCCGTTGTGTATTTTCGTGAAAATGTTTACTAACAAATTTAGCGTTATCCAAACACGATAAAAATGTCATTTTTGACCAAAAATTCCAAAAAAGTTTTTTTTTATCTTATTTGATAGAGTATTTATTTCACTTCCAAAATATTTTTTATTTTTTATCCATGCTAATTTGTTTTAAAAGTAATAAGATCTTATGAATGGAGATAATATTTCTTTTGTCTAACCACAAGCATGCAAAATCTACCCAACAATACTATTTTCCATGTTTTCTGTTGGCTTCACGGTAGCCCGGTCGAAGGAATAACGGATTAGCAACCAGAGGGCTGCGATGTAGAATCCAATCAAAGACCGTCGTGTCTAAAGTTGACTGTTGCAGGTTAAATCTGTCGTGGCCTTAAATGTCGTCACGATGACTAGGTCTGGAAGCTCGTTGAGTGTGGTGCCAATCCAGATGTGACCTTGTCATATGACAGTGGTTCAAAATTTCGTGGCCTTGTCTTCGGATCTTTCCCCTCGGGTTTGATCCCGGGCCGTTACCAATAGCAAGTTTTGTTGATCCAGTGTGACTTTAATTAAAATATATACCTTGTAAATTCCAGCTGTGGCAGATCTGGTAAAGCGGTACACTAGATACTACGGTTAATACAGGACGGAATCTTGTCAAAAATAGATTATTTCTATGCATATAATACAGTACACAATTTACACATGTATACTAAATGAATATCGCACCGCCTACTATGAACCTCCCTCCTAAAAAAATTAAAACTACAATTCATCCTCTCTTTTTGAGACTTTTATTTGATACCAGGCGCTGGTAGACTAGTCAGTACATTTCGTTTATTGAACTTTGATTCACCCTCCTGGTGATTGTCTTGTGAATCAGGTAATGTGTCCCAAAGTACAGGAAAGTCTTTGGTTGAATCGAGTTATGAACTCACAAGACTTTGGTAAGAAAATTGGAAGAAAATAAACTCAGTTCCGATCAGATACATTGTGTTTTGATAGTCAAGCCTCAATATCAACACCTTACTCATCAGATATATCATCAGTGCTTGGGGACCGTTGAAGCGTTATTTTCACTTTTCCATTTTAAAGTCACATAACTTAGGGGAAAGAAATCAGCAAGAAGAGGTTGCGAATGTCCCATCCTCTCAGCCTAAAACAGTTTCTTTCTCTGATTGGGGTTAATAGCGTTTGTCATAAGCAATAGGTATCTGCATCAGACGGTTGTTCTAGTTAATGGGTCCTAATGTAGTCAGCTTTCTGTTGAGATAATATCAGCAATCGGTCCTTGCGCATTGTTATTTATTCTCTTCCTGTCCTCTCTCATTTTCCTGCTTTTATTGATGACAACCTGAAGGTCCAAGACAATGTTTGGATCATCCACACATAGTTAGGAGGGTAGGTTACAATTGCCCCTTTTGGGTTCATTTTTAACGGGGCTAAAAATATTTTTTTTATTGTATCTGAGGAAAATAATAACGGTAAATATGATTTCAATATAAGTAATAGATTTATCAGAAGATAAATATATATTTTATATTTTTGAATTCGATCCAATCTTGGCATCTCTAGTTATTAATGTTACGATACCCTATCATATTTAATTAATTATACACATACAAGGGGGCGCGCCCCCTGCTGCCAACCCCCCCCCCCAACTATTCCGCGACTCTACCTATTGGGCTGCTATTGCACCCCCCCCCCATTAGGCAAAAGCAGCCCAGTAGGATAGCATGCATCAGACATCGATTCTTCAATGCATCCTTTTTGATGCTACATCATGCTGAAAGAAACCAAACTTCGCTCCTTCTATCGCTGCAGCAGTCGGGAAACCCGAAACCCCAAATCACGAAACCACAAAACCTAACAACTCGAAGTCAGGCACCGAGAGCGCGCACCAAGTAAAGCGTCTGCTTCTCATCACTCAGCGCAGCAAAACGGACTTGAAAATCGAGCGAAGGGTGGCAGGAGGTGTAGTCGTGGAACACGTGTTCGTGTCACACATTACCCCCTCCCCCGAGATCGAGTGCTCTAGGGCACTGCGTCACGTGCGTTCGGCAGGTTCGATTCGGCCGAGGACAGGGTGCAGCAGAGTCCAGAGTCGCTGATGACCTCCCACGGTGCTGTTCGGAGATGTCTCTGTGAGGTCTGTCAAGAGGGTTTGTCAATAGGTGGCGGATACGTCGGCTGGGAAAGTTTTCTTTTCATCAAAGAACGTTTCGGCTCAATGGACTGGGGTTGGGGAGAGTTTTTTTGTGGGTATCCGGGAAAGTTTTTCCTTGCTATTGAATGGACCTTGGTGTGGTTGGGTTCTTTGAAAGCTGAAGGAATAAATGCTTTTTGCGTGGTTGGGCAGCATTAATATGTCTTAAAAGGAAGTTTCTTCGTACACAGATTAGAAGAATTGGAATATAATTCTACTTACTTTACAACCGAAGTTTTTGTTATATATACTTCATACTTTGCAAATATAAACTTCAAGTATCTTTTACTGCAAATGTAAACTGTTTGATCAATTCGAAGTTAACTTTTGCTAAATTAAACTCAAGATAATCCATTGCACATTTGAATGTAGAGCTAAATATAATCTTTCAAGTGGTATTGACGAGATCCATCCATCGCGATCTGATAATTTTGCTAAGGACGTCATATCTAGTCAGCAAGATACGGTCGATTTTTTATGAGATCAATATCTAGTTAGTTTTCTTCTTTTGATAAGAAGTTTCGACTTCGATAGTTGTCCAAGAATTAGTCTATTTTGCTAATGACGTGACATTTTAATCAGGTAACCACCAGGATCACAACCACGAATATTTCTTGCTTCCTGTTTCTACTTTACTATTATCAACCGGCATCTCGTCGGCTTTGACAAAATTTTGAATTTTTACAAACACTAGGTGTGATATGACAATCACATCAAATATTGTTTTGCCCTAAAATCAGGGAAACCTGCAAGCTATTTGCTTCAATGTCCAGCCCCCTAACGAATACCTGAACATGAGGAGAAACCAAGTTCATCACCCCTCGATTCCGAGAAAATGGAACAGTTGCGCTTTCACCCTTCACGCAATGGGGTTGATATCTGAAGTGGCGCAATGTCACTCGGCCAATAGAAGGATTGACCCCCTGGCAAGGTCAGGGTTTAGCACCCTGAATATTGGGGGAAGGTCAGACAGGGAGAACGAGAGGGAAACGCCGACGCTAAAAAAAAGAGACGGAGGCTTTTTTGGTTGTGGCCAGCCATTTCCCAAAAATATGGTAACTCTACAGTAACACGATGTACCATCGACGAATTGAAGGAATAAATAAATAAACGAAGTTACCAAACAGAATATGGCTGCTTTTAATGTATCATCACCAATAATAGAAATCTCTAGATTCCAGAAGGAAAGAACCACCTGATTCCAAAAGAAAGAACTTGTATATCACGATGCCTTACTTCAACCTGACGGTAACCATTTATAAAGGCATGTCCTTATTTCTACCCGATACCGATTGAGAAGTCCACTTATTTCCGATCTAACCTGAGGTCAAAACTGGATAGTGGTATCCAGATCAAAATTGGGTATAATAACCAGTACATCAGGTCATAAATTTATCGAGAAATAGGTTTGTTATCGTTTCTCAACCAGAATGTGGCGATCATTAGACTGGTGAAGTTCATTAGGTTTTTATTTTTATTTTTATGAAGGTTAGATTTCTATTGAGAAACACGTTTAGTGAATTGAACCCATGTGAAGAATATTTCCCTTCCGTTTTTAAGAATTGTTTTTTATCTTAGACTGCTTCACTTGTGAGCCGATGAATTATTCTCAGAATAGTATAAACAAAAACATTAAAACACAGCACAACTTGTTACATCTGAACCCGAAAAATTAAATTTAGGTCACCCACATCAGTAAATACATGTAGGTGAATGGATAAAATAACATGAACATCCTTGTATGGTCGCAATTTCTTCTAACAGTACAACCACTCGACATGGCTCAGAAGTTTTACACATTCATTCATATTGAGTGGGGAGGTCAGGAAAGCCCTGGGTGCTGATTCCACTAGGGAATATTGAACCAAACCTCATTGTTTTTCGACATTCCTGTCGAAGAAAGCCAGATTCCATAAGAAAGGCCAAAAGGCTTTTGACAGGTTCTTCGTGAATTGTATCAAGTTCTGTTCCAAGACCTAGACTTGAGTGCCTTATGTGAAGCAGAGCTTCGCATTCAAAAGGTATATGGTGGGCAGTTTCCTCCACCATTTTGCATTTCCTGCATAGAGGTTCTTCTTTAAAGATTCCCATCCTATGAAGGTGTTCTCTTAGGTGATAGTGGCCTCTGAGATATCCAACTATCACCCTCATCTTATCCCTGCTAAGACGAAGGATCTGAGATGATATTTTTATGGAAGGTTCCTGAATCATAAGCCTCGCATGTTTTTGATCGGTGGTTTGCTTCCACTTTTTTGTAGTTCTTTTAAGCATTTTTTCTCCTATCACCCTTTTTGCGGTAGTCTTAGAGTTACCGCAAAAAGGTTCAGGGCTTAAAGGTAGGTCTGCAGTCCCCAGTTTGGCTAGCTTATCTGCATTTTCGTTTCCTTCTACACCAGTATGCCCTGACACCCAAGTAAGAAAGATCCTATTATGGGTCCCCAAGTCTTGTAGAAGTTTCCCACATTCCCAAACAAGTTTGGAGCTTATTTGAAATGAGTTTATCGCCTTTAAGGCTGCTTGACTGTCACTAAATATGTAGATTTTCCTATTTGAGTAGGATCTTCTAGAACATTCATGTAGACAGTAAATGATAGCAAGCCGTTCCTCTTTAAATACTGTGGCATGTTTTCCTAATTTTCGAGCAATCCTTACCTTAGGTCTGACCCCACAGATTCCAGCACCTGCCTTTTCGTTTTGTCTGGAGCAATCTGTGGACCACACAATGTCTCCATTTGTGAACTTGTAGTTTTCCTCTTTCCATTCCTCTCTTAGGTCAATAAGTACCTCAAAGGGTCTTTGAAAGAGGAATCTTGTTTCCATGCTGTCAGAGGGCATCACAAGTATAGGGTCAAAGAATTTTTGGTTAATACTGGTGTGAGACTTTTGGCTGGACAAATTCATCCACAGTCCAGCATTTTCTAGATTCTAAAACAAAATACAACAGTTGTCCATGACTTTTTCAAGACTACAGGTCTATCATTAAGCCCAAAGCAAAGTTTCCTCAAGGACTAAAACAATTGATATTAGAACCGAAATAATTATGACCAAAATAATCATGTGTTTCTGAATATTTTAAAATTATATTTTAAAAGGAATCCCTCCGTGCAGAATCTTTTATTCAAAATATTTCTATGGAAACATGTGTATCCTTTTTCCCCGATGCTAGCTTATGGACACAAGGTAACTGAACTAAGTTGTAGATTTCCTTAAGAAACGGAATAATTGTGTGTGAGAAGACGGCTATAGGCTAAACCTAATTTAATATTCTAAATAGTTTACTTGTATGGAAAACTTCGATTTGTTTTGAAATGACAAGACTTAGAAAGTAACATAAAATTTGTATCGATCTAAACTTTTAAACTAAACAAAATTTAAGTTTAAATTAATATAAAATTACGTCTTCCTCTGAATTTTCTTAAAATCGATCCTTGTTTGAATACATGCTGTTATTGTTTTAAGAATATATTACACATTTGATGATTATTAAGCCTAAATAAAGATAAGAGAATATTAAATCGTGATGTTTGAATACATAATAAAAGTGAAAAGTTCTTAATTCTGATATTAAAGTACTGGAAAACAAGATACCTGTTTTATGTACAAAATTAGTTCCTCGTGTTTCATAAAAACGATAAAAACATTTCACTGAATTTCACACAAGATGTTTGCAAAAATATTATCTCTAATATAAAACGCACTTTCCTTATATGAATATAGTCGGAATACAGATACATTAAAAATGACTTTGCTAACACATAATACGTTAACATATTTAAAATGAAAGCTTTTCTCCTTTGAACAGATGCGGTTCAGCTTACACTAAGCTGAATATGAAATGAGCGCATATGTCCAAATCATCAAATATCGTTTAGGTTATGCCGTGGCATTTATATTTTCCTGTCCAACGGTTAAGAACAAGTCATTTTTGCTCAGTATTTATTGCAAAAGGGTTTTCGTTTATGTTCAGCTTTATATATCACAGGAGGAGGTTTGCTGTGTTTGAGTTATTCAGGATTGTAAATCGAAACAGTACTTAGTACAACATTGAAACTGCTTTTTCTACATTATCTTATGCCCACCCCACCCCTACCTATGTTAGATAATAAAAGTTAAACCTTAATTTAATCCTCTTAAGTGCTGAGTTTATTGACAAATAAGACTCTTCTTTGAGGTTCTCGGCGTTTTCTTTCCCAGTTACACACAATAACACTCCCGGTGGTTGTCTCGACGGATGATCTCATCATTGACAAAACTAACTACATCTTGATGGAAGAGATGTATCATCATTAGAAGAAAACTTCATCAGATCTGGACCCCATCGTCATCAAAAAAAATCACTCAGCATTGTCTTAATGATGAGATATACAGCCATTAGCAAAACTGATCAGGTTTTGATGAACAAGATACCTCATTGGTGTACTTGGTTGGTTTATAATTCATTTTCACAAAAATAGTATGCATATTTTAGGACATACTGAAAATAAATAACTCTAAAGTGAAAAATGAAAATTATACATATTTACTGTTATTCTGTTCATTGCGTAACATCGAAACTCATTGAAAAGAAGTCAACGTGTACATGCCAAGACCAGTGTGACTAAAATAGGGTTAATAACTTATTTATGTAATATGCCAAATGCTCAGTGCAACTAGCATTAAACCTTAACAATATAGTTTAAACTTCTTAAGTCCAGAAGTGCTAAAAATAACCAGGAATTCAAGTTGGTTGCGTGTGGGCCCAGTTGCATTCCTATAATCATCAGTAACTTCTATTATTAAGCAACTAAAAAATCAAATGTTCGACTATTTTTGTAAAAAAATTCGAAATTATTTCTTCAAAGTTGTTTTGAAATTCCTTTCAGAGACAAATTTTCTTCTGCCTCATTTCCATTTCGATTCCGTTAAATCTCCTTAACGAGTCTTCTATAACCTTGAAAAAGAACGTCAAGTGAAGGGAGAAATCGTGATTCCCGTGTGTTCGCTTCACCGCACCATTAGTATTGATGCTGTAAAAATAGTTCTACAGAAAATGTTCTGGATTCACCAGTGCACTTGCGTGCAGCCGAAAAAATATTCCCTGAAACTAATTTTACGAAAAAAAAAAAAGGTTAAACAGATGAACATAAAACTTGATTAAAAAATAGTCTTATTGAAGAGACTAGACAGATACCACACGAAATAGCTTTAGCCAAGGATTATTTCTTCACATGGGCAGAGGTAGTGATCCAAAATAGTGGTGTTTAATAGTAAAAATCGTCAAACATTTCCTGAAATCCAATTCATGGCAACGTTGAAATCAAATCCCAATTTGCGTATTAATATCCAGGTACTATGAATTTGTTTTAGGACGTCCTAGTGGGACTAATACACATCTATTGAGTTTATACCTGATTACTCTTTAAGATATGCAACATTTAAGTT
Source organism: Metellina segmentata (assembly GCA_947359465.1). Taxonomy (NCBI): domain Eukaryota; kingdom Metazoa; phylum Arthropoda; class Arachnida; order Araneae; family Tetragnathidae; genus Metellina; species Metellina segmentata. Next base: position 90,580,031 of record OX375873.1, on the reverse strand, counting down.
ACAATTTCCGATTAGGTCGTGTTTCTCTGCTTTTCTCCATAATCCGGCACGATGCTGACAGGTGGTTAGACTTAAGAGTACCACCCATTCCCTATCATCCATCCATGGAGAGTGATTAACGTATGGTAGGTTTTTAGTCAATTTGAAATCCCTTATGGGTATGACTTATAATGAAATGAGAATGGATCGAATGGATCCTTTTCAATTATGTTCTTCACCCCTAGCATTCTGCGGGGGAGCTTTAATAAATCTTCTCACATTTTAATGTGGCATTAAGTCTGTTAGAGGATTTTGAAATGTAGTCACTATTTGTTCAATATTGTAGATGTAACATGGCAGAAAATTGGAGAATCAGTGAACACAACTGTTATATAATTAATACTATTTAATTATTTTGTAAGCGTTGGGAATTTACTATTTCTTCGAGTGATCTGAAAACCTTAGATGTCGTACTCTATTTCTATCCTACCTTAAATGTGAAGTTTTCTTAACGGCAGCAAACAATCATCATTTTATGATTTCATTGTTCTTGTCCGTCACCATTGTGAGGTGTATGTTCCCTTTGAACATCCGGAAAGGGGATCTACAGATCTCAGAATCGACGATATTTCTTAGAGACATTCAGGAGCTTACTTGGCCCATTATTAACCACTAGTAATGTGAACCATCATTGTACGTCGCATGAGAATTTAAATTATAGCTATACACAACTTAAAATCTGAGGATGCATTTAAATTACAAACATTTCTTTCTTACAATACATACAATCCCGAGACTTTATTTGTTGCCATGAGCCATTTGCATGGAATGAGTTTTCTGTTTTTTTTTTTTTTTTTTGCCAGGAAATTATATCAACATCTATGTTTAATGGTGTTCCAAATCTGTGTAATCTGTGTAAATAAATGTAATGTTGATCTGTTGTCAACTTTGAAGAAATCTCAGGAAGGTTGGAATCAGTACTTTGAATTTCCAACAGAATGTGTGTCACAGTTACGGAATTTGTATTGTGAATAGAGTTTTAGGACATTCACATGGTCTTTCAAAATATATCAGATGTGTAATATTAAAATGGAGTAAGGACAATAATATGTTACTATTACTTTTCTAGATACTAATTACGCATTTTCTATTACTTTTCCTATATACACTGGTGTCCAAAATTATCTTTATATGCATAGCATCACGGATTTCTCAGAAACTGTAAACTATAATGGTATGAATTATAGTTTACAGTTATACCCACATATCGCAACGAGATTTCATGCTGGCAATAATGTTGTGAAGCACGGTTTTGAGAATTAAGTTTCACACCTCCAGCAATGTGGTCTTCAGGGCATTTATATCTCTAGGAGGAGGATATCTCCGTGCAACTGCTTTTCCAAGGTAGTCCCATCACTTCTTCGGTTTCAGATCAGGAGATTTTGCTGGCATTATATTCGCTCCATTGTTTCATTTTCAAGGAATTCGTCAACGAGGTTTGCTCGATGGGGTAGAGCATTATCGTCCATAAATAAAAAATCAGATCCATATGCATGTCTGAAAAGTCTTACATAACGTTCTAAGACCTCATCTCAATTTCACTGGCTGGTCACAGATCTTCTGTTGAAAACGTGTACTGGCGTACATCCATCGATCATTAATCCACCCCACACCTGCACTACCAAAACGGTCGCATTCCACAATGTTCGAAAGAAGATTTCGCGTTCGAGATTCCCTCCAGATGTAAAAACGCTTTGAATCAGATGTTAAACTAAACCTCTACTCATCACTAAAGAGAACATGGGTCCATTGGAGTTGACTCTACTTCTGATGTATTCTGCACCAATTAAAGCGATCTTTCTTGTGTTGTGAAAACAATAAAGCACATACCCTTGACTTGTCAGGCATAAAGGCCTTTTTTATTAAGCTTTCTGTATGCAGTTTGACGTGATACAGCAGTTTCCGTGGCGGCCGCAAACTCTGAACTTAACTGCAGAGCAGAAGACATCCTATCACGACGGGCAGTTATTGCCATATATCGATCTTGAGAAGCAGTTGTTATATAAGTTTACGACCATGTCCAGGCCTTCTTACAACAGTTCCGGAGTTCTGAAATTATTTACATATCACAGAGACTGTCCGTCTTGAAATATTCGCACATCAGGCTGCTTACATGATTGTCTGCCTTGCTTATAAAAGACCGATAATGCCCTACTTCACAGATTCTTCCAAATGATACATAGGAGCCATAGCAAAGCGTTTCGAGTCAATACACGCAAAAAACCAAACGACGTATGGCATAAATTCACTCAGATATTTACTTTGCTCAAAGCGCTTGATTCACCCGAAGACGACGTAACGCTTGATTTGAATACCAGAAACAGTTTGAATACTTTTGATTGGATAATTCTAATTAGGCTAGCCTTTCACACAATACTTACAAAAATACATTACATCGATTGGCTATTTCATGGAATATAATTATTTTTGTGTATGTAAAGATAATTTTAGACATGAGTGTAGTTCTCGTTGTAAGTCTTTAAATACTCAGATATGAAGTATTTTTTGAGTTACCTTTAAAGTAAGTAATGGTTTTGTTTGGTTTTTATGTTTTAAAAAATCAAACGTTTACGCGTTTTCTCTCGACAACTAAATTGATTAACAGAATTAGAAGTTATCAGTTTAATGAGAAAGGTCTGCAGCAGAGAATTGTTAAGAAATATCTCTAAAGTTAAGAGACATTCTTATGTTTCTTAATTTGAGATATGTAATAATCTTTGGATATGTTTAGCAATATACTAGATATCTGATAGAAGCAAATGTACAGTTGATCAAAAGAGTATCCAAACACATCTTGGTGTACCCATCCCTTTAAATACACTAACAAAAATGTCATTAGACGTGGAATATAATGTACCATAGACAAAAATGTATTTTTTGGAGTGCAGCGGTTCCGCCCTCATATTTGTATAGAAACTATTTTAGAAATTTCATGTACTAACTTCAACTTTTAATATCTCACTCAATGTTGTAAAATATTTAAGCTGTAAAAATTACACTAAATATAAATGTGTGAGCAAATTCGTCCATAATTACCGGAAATATAAAAGAAACACTATTTAGGATTGGTCTTAGTATTTAAAATTTTTAAATACAGGTATAGCATGGTTTAGTGTTCCAATTTTTGCTCGATATTTTTAGTATCATAAACTTTACGTTTATTTTAATTAAAACAAAAACCTATTTCAATGAACTAATAAAAATTATTTAAAAAATGTTCGGATTTAAATTAAACTAAGATATAACCTAATTTAGGTCAAGTTAAATAGGACTAATTTGTATTTATACTACAGAATATACCCGCCCCCCATAAAAATGCAGTTTTTAAAAATATTACAAAGTTATCTCAGCATGAATGAATTCTAAATAAAATTTAACGTAAGTTTTGAAATGATTGAATTTAATTAGAAATTCAATGCTTGTGCCTAATTTTATCACTTTAGTTCTGGCCTCGAAATAGATTTTATAGTACTTGTGCACCTAAGTTTTTAAATTAGGTGAACATGTTGAATTTTAGGTGCACATTTAAAAAAACTTAATATAAGAGCATTAATGTAATATAAACTACTTTATTAGCTGTGTATGTTTATATAGGTTAGTAGTATATAGTAAATAAAAATATTTAAACACCTAAATTATCCTGCCGACCAAACGGTATAGTGGTTAAGATGTTAGCCTCTAGATCGGAAGGTTCCTGATTCGAATCAGGGTCCGGGCATGGATGTTTGTAAGCGTATGGTGTAGAGGAGGCTGGTGCACCTTAAATCTGTCGTGGCCGAAAGTCCTCACGTTGGGTTGGCGTGGAAGTTTGGTGAGTGGGGTGCCAGCTCAGGAGTTGCTTCGTCATCTGACCGTGGTTCAAAATAACGAGGCGTTGTCCTCTAATCTTTCCCTTAAGAGATTGATCCCGGACCGTGGTCAATAGAACGTTGTGTTGCTCTAGTATGACGTTAACTAAAATTACCATTACCATTACCATTACCTAAATTCTCCCTTCTCTAGCTTACGGTTGTCGGGAAAGTCGCTTCAACCGAGCCATCTGGAAAATGTTTCGATCATCGGAAAGTTCTTGTGGCAGTGGCACAAGTAAACCTTCCTCCTGTATAAACCTGTTATGGTCCAACTATTTTGTTTTCGCAAAGTGTCTATTTAGGAATTTTAATTACGTTCCTTTAGAGCAAGAGAGGTTGATTCTAATATTTTGTTCAAACATCAAAATAACTTAAAACACGTCCCCCCCCCCTTTTATTTTTATTTTTAACGTTATGTGCACTGCGTGCACCTAGCGGGAAAAAAATAGGTGCACAATTTTATTTTCGTGTTCACAGTGCACCTGTGCACCCGGGTATTTCGAGCCCTGCTTTAGTTTGTTTAACATTTCATCATGCTTTCTTCAACGAATAAAATGCTCAAGGCCAAAACCTTCTAAAAAGGAGGAGCTATATTTTTCTTTTGTATGAATTTTAAAGACGAGAGAGAGAAAAACTGAAAGAAAGACAGCAATACTGAGTGATTTCATTGATTGCAAATTATTCACGATATTCCCAAAACTAATCAAAATGAAGCATTCTTGAATAAAGGACAGTATCTCAAAAGCTACCAAAAGATAATAACTAAACTTTTTGAACACCTAGGTGTGAGATTCCGCTGAGTTGATGACATTGCTTTTAAGATGTGAGGGTCAAGTTGATCAACATACACTACCCTACAATAATGGACCGGACAGCAAGATGTGATGGTTTTAGGGAAAGATGCTTTAATAGGGGGATGGTCCCCCACGTGCTGCAATTACACTAGCAACCCTTCTGGGCATATATTCAACAAGGTTTTGATACACATCTATGGGTATTTGTGTTCATACGTGCTGCAAGAATGTCGCCAGCTCAGCTGTAGATTTCGTGCGTGGTTCCCTGATTCGTACGCGTCGCTCTAACTCGTCACACAAATGTTCTATGGGGTTAGGTCGGGACTCTGAGCATGCCAAGGAAGACGTTTTACATCCATATCTTGATAACACTGCTTGACAGAGGCTGCAACATGGAGCATTGTCGTCCTGTAAGGTAGCATTTGTCCATTGCATAAAATTACCAGAGCATACGAAGAACCTGACTGTCCAAAATGTTCATGTTGGCGTTGGCGTTCAATTTACTACGAATAACATGAAGTTTCTAGGCCATACCACGAAAAACACCTCCCAAGAAGTGGGATTTTATGCAAATCCGATGGCGTCCTGTCCATTATTGTATTGTAGTGTATGTAGAATAGCGTTTCATACTCCAATTCTCAAAGTCAGTTCTCAAAATGCATCAGTATTACCCCTTTGTAAACCAGATAATTTAATAACAGAAGGTTTCTGAAATACTTTTTTCATATGGCACACCCGACATCATACACCTGTCTAAGTGAGGTAGGTGATTGTATTCACTATATGCTAGACTGTGGGCTTACCTTACGGCACATTTCTGAGGTAGACGATTTCATTTGTGATCAACCCAGTGACATTAAACATCACCCGATGTGTCCGAGTGATAAGCTGCTTGGGTAAATTTGTGTGGCAAACACCTCCTTGTCCACTTCCAAGAGTTCCTAGAGTGGTTCAGGCATCAGGACCAAGACAAAGCGTGTAGGTTAAGCAAATGTAATTTGTGACGGTGATTAAAATAAGATGTAGATGCCTATATGGGAATTTCATCTTCTATATAGCCCTGCATGCATAAGTCCAAGCCAGGCTATAAGTAGTGCTATTTTTCGGATACTTACTTTTTTTTAAACATAGCTATTTTTAATGAGTACTTATTAAAATTTAACAAGATATTCATAAAAAATAATATCTTATTTTATGTTTCAATACATTTTTATGAACCAAAACAATGATAATAAATAATCCCATCACGGTATAAAACTATATTTATACTAAGAATTGAATAAACCTAACCTATAATATTTAGCTTAAAAATATTCAACAGATAAAATATCCTTCTTTTTACACTGACACAAATGCAGTCGAATGTCGCAAAAATAATGCAAGAAAAAACAGGACACCAGAATGTACAATGAATTCTTTCTTCGAACGAAAAAGTAAGATACATATTCAGCCATCGGCATGTATGTATTCCATTCTCTTCAAAAGAAGCTCTCACAGGAAAAATGAAAAAGATAAGAAAAATCTTAGGCATACATAATCCATACATCCTGAATCGACAGCATCATTGGTGAAGTATTGCTATACTCACAGTAACAAAAATGTAAGAGAGGAATTCTGAAGTATGAGGAAGGTGTCGAAAATACTTTATTCCACAGTATGGATGTAAGTAACAAACACGGAGTGTCTCATAGACAGCCGGAGAAGAACGTGTCTTTCGAGGCTTCTAGCCTTTGTCAATTCTATTGAATTTGGAAAAATATTTTGCCTCTGCTGTAGAAGAGAAAGGAATACTAGAATTTTATGAGAGTTAATATATGTTGCGATTAAAATAAATATTTAAATTAGGATTTAAGTATATATATATATATATATATATATATATATATATATATATTTATATATTTTAATCTCAGATAAGATTAAACGCGCTTACTATATGCAGAATTGCATTTCACTGTTTATTTAAAATCTCGTAACTTAAATTATACTCTATAACAAAAAAATAGACACACCAAGAAATAATTGTTCGATTGCAATAACAATTGGTGGATGTGTAGACCATATATCGAAAACCAAATGATTAAAATTTCGGAATAATTGAATGATTTATTTCAGAGTTTAACCGTTATAAAGGGAGGAAGTCATTAAGGGGTTGGTCCACCTCTGCAAGCTGTCCCCCAGCTTGGCAGAGACTGAAAAATTTCCCCGATGGTGTCCTGCGGAATTTCTTGCCAACTGTAAGGCTAAATGGTCAACATTCCGAGATGGTTGCAGTGGCCTTGTCATATCCACCTAAATGTTCCCTATTGGAGAGAGATCAGGAGACCTAGCTGGCCAAGGAAGTGTTTAGAAAGCTTGAAGACAATTCATAGCAACAAGTGCCGTGTGCGGCCGGGCATTATCTCGTTGAAAAATATGTCCGGGGTGTTGCAAAAGGAACGGTAACGCAACCGGTCGTAGAATGTCGCACCACTGTTCTGTAAGTGTGCCAACCAAAGGGGTCCGACTATCAAAGGAGATGTCACCCCAGACCATATCGACCTGTTGTGGGCATGTGTGGCGTGCGATAGGAAGGGCACGATTACCATGCTGCCCTGGACGTCTCCAGTCGCGTCTGCGGTTGTCTTCAGGACACAGTTGGAAACGGGACTTGTCACTCAAAGACTTTACGTCCCCAGTCCAAGTTGATCGTGCTCTGCACCACTGTAATTCTGCACGTTCTTGTTGCTTCGATTTTTTCGTTACATATTATATTTACTGTAATAACAAATAAGTAATAAGGTTGTGTTTAGGTTTTATGACGCAATGGCCATATTTGGCCAAGCTATGCCAAAGACGCAAAGTAAAACATATCGTGAAAAGGAAAAAAGAGGGATTTAGGAAATTGAGTAGTGTGATGAAATCAGAAAAAATCGTTTGAGTATTCCGGGAATGCGACTGGTATGTTTTCTAAAGACAGTAAACCCTGTGGGATGAAAGAGAGTAGTATTAAAAACAAAAGTAGTTTAATGTGATTTATGATATATGTACCATTTCCCTAAGAATTTATTTCATTTTTTTAGTTGTTGTTGTTACACACATGCTGTACAGTATTAAACACATTAAATGATGACAATTGATTAAATGGAAAACTCAAATTATTTTTTACAGAAGCCAAAAGCGTGATCTGAGTGTAGATTTGAACCAATAAGGTTAAATCTATCCTTCCAGAATCCATTTTATTGTTTCTTGAAGAAATAATGATATTTTAAACTATTTTAAAGATAAAAGATTTAAGATATTTAAATAGAAAAATTTCTATAGAGTTGAATAATTTGAACACACACACTGTAAAGTATTAAATACTTCATATCTTAAATATGTTTTAAAAATTTCGAATCGTGTTGCTGATGTAAATCTCCAACACTTTTAGAGCAATCAAATTCACCTGTGTATCGGATGAAATGGTGTGGTGGCAGAAATGAGTTGGTAGCGTAAAAGAACAAGTTCTTTGGGTTTCACCACTACAACATTTATTCTAACATTATACAGCTAACATTATATAGCAGATATTTATAGCAAATTTACAGATAGTATGGGACAAGAAGGGTTCGGCATAGTAGCGAGCGTGTCTTCTCGCTCTCAGTTCTGAAGGGTATCTGCATGGTCTCTGGCCTCTCACAGCCAGGCCGCCTTCATCTGAAAACAACATGTCGATGGAATCTAGAGTGTTCTAAAGGGGCTTGAGATATATGAGATCGTAATGTCGCTGTAGCATCAGATGAAGAGGGTTTATTTCAAGTGCCCAGAAGTTTATGATCTATGTATATAATGTCAAATGGAGTGCTGTAATAGTATTTCTAGAGTTAGTAATAGACAGTTGATCACTTGAAAGGAGTTTTACTATATACAATTAAGGAATTCTTGAACATGTCTGCTTTGTGACGGCCTGATCAGAGAAGCCGCGTTTAGAGCGTTACAACCTGGTTTTATATTTGTGAATAGTAATTTCTAAATTTCCTCAACTGAAGAATAATTTCACTCTTTCTTGAAAAATGTTTTATAGTTGCTGAGGAATTTTTTTGGAAAATGTTTTATAGTTGGTTCAACTGGAAGAATTGAGTTAATTTCTCACCTAACGATCGATTAATTTAAAAACACGTGATTAGAAAGTGTATTGGAAGAGATTTTATCAAAATCCCAAGCAAAAACTTCAATTCATAAATCATCTAACTATACACGCTGTGATAATGTGCTTTCGTAAACATTAATTTTACAGTATCCATGGTTCTAATCTTTTAGTACAAAGGTTACAAAGGGCACTAGTTTATTCGTCCATACGCGGAAACGATTTAGATCAAGCAATCTACTATACATATTGTTTTATTTAATGACACGCATAAATAGCTTTAGACAAGTAATTTAGAAGCACTTAAACAGTACAGTCCAGAAGAAAACAAACATATCTTAACAACCTTCCTTAATTCACTTACACGCGCAAATGACTTTGGTCAAGGAATCTGATCAATTGAAAAGTATAGTTCGCTAAGTCAAACAAGTCGTAGCACCCTACTATGCTGTTGGTTTATTTACACATACGCGAGATTTGTTAGGTTAAGTAGTCTATAAACACTTTAACAGGATAATTCTGTGGAAGCAAATAACATATTGCAGCACCTACTTAATAGGGATGCAACATCGATGTCAATGTTTTCAAAACATCGGTGTTTAAAAAAAAACATCGATGTATTTACCATCGGTGTATTGGAGACGATGTTTTCTTTAACATCGATATTTATACTTGTCGATGTATTATTTTTAAATGAAAAAAGTACCAATATAAAAATTAAAAAAAAAATCAATTAGCATAATTTTCATAATTAGTAAATTGAACATACTTTTAGATCTAAGTGGCCAAGGGTGAAGGGTCTAAAAAGCAGGGCTGCGACATTAATGTCGATGTTTTCAAAACATCGATTTTTTTTCCATTGATTTATTGGAGCCGATGTTTGTTTAACATCGATGTTTTATTTTTGAATGAAAAAAGCACCGTAGTAAAAATTAAGAGAAATAACAGTGCAACTATGTATTTGTCAGTGATGGCGACATCTTTCCCATTAGAAAAAGTTTTTTCTCTCACTGGTGGAATAATTAGTGAAAAAAGAAGTGAGCTTAAGGTGGAAAACGTTAACAAACTTATTTTTTTATAAACTGTAAATAACAAATATTGGGACATATAACAATTATAGGCCCCAATAATTTTTTATTTACAATCAACAAAAAATAATTTTGTTGTGTTTTTTCCTCTAAAAGTTGATAAAGAATTAATAATAGCTAACAATAATAATTGTTATGTACCTCCCTAATTATACTTATAGTAAGTCAATGTAATGTCATATGGTTGTAAAGATTATTTTCTTTTATATTATTCAAGTTGAAAATGAAAGATTTGTGAACTGTTCTTATTAGTTTTTTTACTTTGTTGTGACAGAGCTAAAAAAAAAGTACTAGTTACAAATTAATAAACACGGCAAATGACAAATCAAACCTCCCCCCCCCCTTCTCCGGTGAACATTATTTAGTACGTTCCTAAAACAGTTTTAAGAAATGGGGGGGGGAGGTTTAAATACACTGATATTTAAAAACATCGATGGTTTTCGGGCGATGTATTATCAACATCGATGTTTTAATCTTGTACATTGATGTTGTAAGACAGATGTTTTTCTGTCGATGCCGCATCCCTACTAATAAATATTAGTCGAATGAGCCCTTTGATCTTACTATACTAGTATTGGTTTACTCAGACAAAACTGTGTGTACTTGGCCTAAGTGATTAATCCACATTCCACAGAAAAGTTCACTAATTAGGTAGGTAGCTGGATTAACGTCGCACTGGAGCAATACAAAAAGGCTTTTGGCAGCGGTTCGGGATAAATCCCAAAGGGAAAGATCCAACAACACCTCATAGTTTTCAACCACGGTCAAAACATAACCTGACACCCCACTCTACCAATTTCTACATCGCTCTTACACATTTAAGGCCACGACAATTGAACATGCACAGCCCCACGTACACGAGATTGTTGGTAGAATCAGCTGCTCTTACAACCGGGATACCACGGTCCTCAAAATTCACAAAACATTTGCAAACCTAATAACTACAAATAAACATTGCAACTGCAGTGCCTTGACAAAACCGACCCATTCAACTCGTCCGAAAAACACACAGAACGAAGCTTCCTTTTCCACCGGTGAAGGTGTGAGAGTGTGGAAGAAACCCCTCTCCCACATTCCTCAGCAAGTTACACGCACACCGACTTGTCCTTCGCTAATAAATACACCCGTCCACTCGAGGAGGAGGCCGAAGTCAATCGGAAAGGAAGCTAATGACCCATCAGCTGTCTCATTTCCAACACCACGTGACAATTGGCAGGGCGATCGACAAGATTGATTGGACGCAGTCTGTTTCATTTCGCCCTCGCTCTGAGTCACAGTGACCCCTACTGCCCGAATCTCGGAATCAAATCTTCGCTTCGAGATTGCCTCATCTGTTGGCTTCAGATGTTTCCGTCCCTTTTATCTATGGGTGAGGGTGGTTTTTTTTTTTCAAGGAGCTCTTCTCTTACCTAATATTATGTTAGGGGACTGATTAGAGGGGAAAATAATGAGGAAATTGCGAAAATAAAACCCCAGTTGGCTTCTACTATACACTGCCCTACAATAATGGACCGTACGCCAGCGGATTTGCATAAAATCCGACTACTTGTTTGGGGGGTGTTTTTCGTGGTATGGCCTGGGACCTTTGCATGTTGTTCCTGGTCAATTGAACGCCGACGTCTACATGAACATTTTGGACAATCAAGTTCTTCTTACGCTCTGGAAATTTCATGGAATGGACGAATGTTACTTCTAACACGACAAGCCTGTATGTCCTGTTGCAGCCTCTGTCAAGCAGTGGTATCAAGATATGGATGTAAAACGTCTTCCCTGGCCTACTCAGAGTCCCGTCCTAAACCCCATAGAACATTTGTGGGACGAGTTAGAGCGACGCTTAAGGACCAGGGAACCCCGTCCGAAATCTACAGCTGAGCTGGCGACATTCTTGCAGCAGGAATGGACATATGTACTTATATCTGCGTATCAAAACATTGTTGAAAGTATGTCCAGAAGGGTTGGTAGTGTAATTTCAGCACGTGGTTGACCACCCTCTATTAAAGCATGCATTCTTTCCCTTATACCATCATACCTTGCTGTCCAGTCCATTCTTGTAGGGTAGTCTTCTAAATCGAGGTTTTCATTATATTTTAATTTGATTTCATTGTTTGTGACTCTTTCTTCGTGCACGTTACGTATCCCCTTCTCTACAACGCGTATGGCCCCTATATAAATCCTCCACTGATCTCCTTTTAGCCAAATTTTTATTTATTCCGTTATTCTCCTTTCCACAGGATATTTCGCAGCACGTATTATTTAAGGTAGGTAGTAAACGTTGCACTGGAGCAATACAATAAGCTATTGGCGGTGATTCGATATAATCACAAAGAGAAAGAACAGTAGACAACCAGCTTTTAATATTTAGCAAAGGTCAGATGGTGAGATCAACACCTGAGCTGGCATCAACACACTTCAAACTTTCCACTATGCCAAATGAGAAGATTTTTTTTAGTTCATTACAAATATACCACATGCACTCCAGTCCAAAAGTTAAGCATAGTTCGTAAAATACGAAAAAAAATGGATGAAGTATGGATACAATGGGTCAAAATCACTTCAGAAGAAGACGAAGTTAAGACATTGTGTTTCTGCGAAACAATTCGGTTGACGTTGACATGCGCAAAGCACCAGGCACATCGGAAGGAGTATAATACAGCCTCGAGCGGCATGGTCACTTTAAATAGAAATTTCGCAATTTCTGTGGTACGGAGCGTTGTTAACAATAAATAAGGATAAAAGATGTCACAGATGCTATCTGGACATGGCCGTGAAGGGAAGAATTATTGGAATGCTGGAATCTGGTCGATTTCAGAACCGAAGCATCTCGAATTCTGAATGTACCGCTATATATGATCTCCAGACTATGGTAGAAGTTTCTAACCACCGGAGTTGGTACTAGACGCCCAGTATTAGGTTTACCAAGGGCAACAATCCCTCGGAAAAACCAACATTTGGCGACGTCAGAAGAACCATTCTGCTAGAAAACTCCTTTGTTTATCTCTTACAGCAATCACAGAGTTTTGAGACATACCGTTTAAAGGAGACTCGGACACATAGGTTTCTATGCCAGACGATCAGAAGTCTGTATCCACCCTGGCGTCTACATGGAAACGCTCGTGTTTACAGTGGAGTTTGAAACATCGGGATTGAAGTCGACAAAAGTGAGGCAATGTCATTTTCAGCGACGAGTCCAGATTGAGTCTGCAAACTGATTCTAGCCGTACCACGATGTTTTCCCTTAGAAGTCTTGGTCTGGAGAGGCATCAAGCTGGACAGCCGTACAGACCTTCACATCTTTGACACGGGTTCTGTTATCGAACAAAGTCACAGAGACGAAGCAGTTGACCGTTAACAGAACCGGTAACCAGTTACCATTTGCCTGTTTCGAGTAGCTATCAGTCCTGGTTTTATATTAATCTATGATAACGCACCTCCTCTCCTTGCAGCCTTCCGTTAAAGTGAAGATAACCAGTACACATGCAGTGGTCTGTCAACTTTCTTATTTGAATCCTATAGAGGGTGGGAATATTGTCGTGAGACATATTGCAGCCCTCCGACGTTCACAAAGCTCCGTTCCGGCATTGAAAACTGCTCTCCGAGAGACTTGGAACTCTTTGAGCATAAAACTCATCGAACGTATGGGAAATCTTTGTCCAGCATGCCGTGACTACCAGAATTTCCCACACACCGTATTAAACTTCATCGTCACATTGTTTTAATCATTCTGTTTCTCTAAAGTTGAAACTCCTATTAAGGATCTTTTCCTTTCAACCCTTTTCTTGGGATAGTAAGTTATTTTATCATTGCTTTGCATTATTTTCTATAACCCTATTACACACACACTCAGGGTTTCCTTCCATTGGCATACAGATTTTCTATAATATTAACATAAACAGCATTTATGTTTAACTTTTGGACATGATTTAACGTAACGGCATTTTGTTTGTTTTTGCCGATCTCTAACCACGGTTAGATGACGAATGGGGCGATCAGAAAGATATTGTTGTTCCAAAGGACTGTACCCATAGCACGGCATTCTTGTATCATAGTATAACCATACGACCAATTAGGTCGAAACAAGTTGTCTTATATTCTTTAAGTTGTTTACAGTGGATACCATCTAACGTTAGTTCATTTGATTATGAAATTGTTAATTTGTTGACGAAGGAGGAGATGAGCTTAGAAAATAGTGATTATGTTGCCTTATAAATTTACTTCTTGTTATAAATCAAAACACTACAACACGTGGTTTGTTCCTCCCCACTCTCCCGGTATCCCGCATGGTGGCGCCCTGAAAAATTGTAGCATTTAAAAAATTCAAGAATGCAAGAGTGCTTAACAGCGTCACACATTTCGCGTCGTGAGCAAAATTTGAATATTAGAAGGAAGGTTTGGCAAAGTTTTCTATGTTATTTTGATGTAAATATCATTTCGCTGTAACTTTCAACAAAAACAGTCGTTATGGTATAAATACGGTGTATCAGCATAAATTATATACGTATTTATACTATATAGTGAATTATTCCTTCATAAATATATAATTAATTCTTGAGAGACAACAAGTTTATCTCCAAACAAGTGAAATGTGAATAAAATTTATTTTGAGAGCAATTAGTTATCAGTTAGCTTTGATTTAACCACTTTTCTGTCTTACTGATAGCCTATGTCATATAGTATCCAATGAATGAAATCTCTTTCACGCGTGCGATGTATGACTTACGTCTTTCGCTCTTTGTCAATCGGAGCGTCTGGCTTACGCTCATGATAGTATTGATCTACTTGTAGGTCATTCTGTACAACCAAGTGGACTTAATCCTGATTAAAAGTCAAATTTGTAAGTCCGATTATAAGCAAACTAAAAAATTAAATTAAACTAACAACCATTAACTTTTTTACCAGTGCCGACTTTCTACCACGCTATGTGCACTCTCACGAGAAGTTGATGGTAGAATCTTCGTCTGGTTCTTGGTGAAGATTAAGTCGCAATGTTTTACACATTAGTGCATTTAGTAGTCATATAATTTGGTTGTGTGTGTGATGTCTGTTTTGCTGCTGACGTGGTATCTCGTCATCAGAGGCCGTATTAGTCCGTTTGGAAGATTAACGTATTAGCAACCAGTTGCGAGTTTTAATAAAGCCATAGACCGTAATGTACAAAGGGGGCTAGTACATGTTAAGTCTGTCGTGGCTGAAAACGTCCTCACGTTGGGGAGTGAGGTGCCAGCTCAGGTCTGATCACGTCATCTGATCGTGGGTCAAAATTACGTGGCGTCGTTAACGGATCTTTCCGTTCGGGTTGGATCCCATATCATCGCCAATAGACCTTGTGCGTCCAGTGCGACGTTAATTGACTACCCACCTACCTACCTCGTCATCAGCAAAACTATCATATCTTGATGGACGAGATATCTCGTAATCTGTAGAAAACTGACCACATCATAATTTCGACATCATAAAAAAAATCGTGATTACATTGATGACAAGATATCTCGATGTCCCTACCTGGTTTTAACGCTCCAAATCGAGATATCTCGTATGATCAATTTCCCAAATGACAAGATATCTCGTTGTATCCACTCGGGCTAAGAACACGAGAAACCGAGTATCAATTTATAAGCTCTATCACTTGCGAACAAAAGAAACCAGCGTTCATTTATAGGCAACACCGCGGAACGGAAACAAAATCACCTGCATTTTTCAATTCATTTCAATCAATTCATTTCTCGCTTCACGGGAGCGTCATCAATTTGATATTCTCCCCAGAACACATCAGATTATTAAATTTTCCATAGTCCTCTCCTATCCCTCTTTTTTCCCTCTCTCACTCTCTCATTTCCGCCTTTTTCTCCTCCACTCATTTTTTCGGGGAAATTTCCATGTAAGTGCCAAACGGGGGAACCTAAGCGCGAATCTATTTATATAAAAGGTTGGTGGTGTCAACCTTTCCAACTATTGACATGATTGATTCGGACGGTTCCCTCCCCCTTTGCTCCTGAGTCAGCCAAGCTATTTGAGGTATTAATGGACTTAACAATAGGTCATCAGGGACACTTCTCATCTGATTACGGACCTGGAACGGGGGGTCCTGAAAAACAGTGGAATGACCCCCTCCCAACGTAAATGCGGTAGGAAGTTCATGAGCTACTTTTCGCCTTGGAAATAGATAGCCGTTTTTATTATTCATGACGACTTTGGTGAAGTTAATCTTAGTAGTGCTTTTTCTTATCAAATTTAGAAGGATGTTAAGTTGATGTGAGCTTATTTAGGTTAATTACGTTGAGCGGCTAAATTATAAGGTAGATTTTTATGCCAAAGCTCATTTGCTACAACATGGTTTTCTCATAAGGAAATTTTTGTCCTACACGTTTTCATTCAAATATGTATGAAATGCATTAGGATTGGATTGGATTTTGGGGTTTCATAGCGCAAGGTCTAAAAGCGGACAAGCTGCACCAGAAACCATTAAGAAGAAATCGATAATGCTTTTCGAAATGGTACTAAGTTAAAATTGAACATAGTAATCTTTGAATATTTATTTTCTATTTTGCACTTACAGCCGTTTGCATTTGTTCCAGTATATACTACGCTACAATAATGGACCAGACAGCAAGTTGTGATGGTATAAGGGAAATAATGCATGATTTATAATAGGGGATGGTCCCCCGCGTGCTGCAATTACACTAGCAACACTTCTGGGCATACTTTCATTATGATTTCGATATACAGCTATGGTTACTTGTGTCCTTTCCTGCTTCAAGAATGTCGCCAGCTCAGGTGTAGATTTCGGACGTGGTTCCCTGGTCCGTAAGCGTCGCTTTAACTCGTCCAACAAATGTTCTATGGGGCTTAGGTCGGGACTCTGAACAGGCCAGGGACGTGTTACATCTATATCTTGATACCACTGCTTGACAGAGGCTGTGACATCACATGGAGTGGTGTCATCCTGGAAGTAACATTCGTCCATTCCTTAATATTGCCAGGGTGTAGGAAGAACTCGATTGTCCAAAATGTTCATGTAGACGTCGGCGTCGAATTGACCACGAACAACATGCAAAGGTCCCAGGTTATACCACGAAAAACGCCCACAAACCCATAAAAACATTAAACTAGTCATAATTGATTTCTTCAGTTGAAAAAGCGTTTTCCAAATTCTTATTCCTGCTCAAAGTTATCCATCCATCTTACTAAAACAACCACAATAATTCTCATATTACTAATTAAAAATAAAACTTTAATATTTTAAATACCTTAATAGGACCAGAAAGGCTGATAAAAGGAACTTGATAGTTTAATGTTAGTCATTGTCTCTTATGACATTCGATGGAAAAACTTTGTTTACTCATTAAATAATGAAGATACAGCTCTGGTATTTTTACATGCATTCTTTAAAGCCGTATAATTAGAATAATTTTCTAAAATTGGATATTGTTGCTATTTTTAATAGTGCTTAGTGCCTTTAACCAAGAAGTTTTTACCTCTATGAATATTTGAAAACTGGTTCTACGTTCCACACAGTCAAACAAAGTTTATTGTGAGGTGGAAGGACCTTCAATGCGCACTAATTTTATTGGCTCTATTTAGGAAAAGTATAAATAATTTGTATAAGATGTAAGCATTCCCTGCATTGCACAACTATCGTGTCTTACATTCAATTTTTGAAATAAATATAGATACTTGAAACTATATAAACATATATAAAATAGATAATAATATAAAGCAATGCATATTATTATGTATTAAATTTTGTAAATTTACCAATGAATGCTTAGTGGACAAGAACAGTTCATTTATCGTTCTAAAGTGAAAAATTAACTTCTAAGCACCAATGAAAACATAACACATTTAAACTAGGCTTATTGTTATATCATTTGTTTTCAATCCTAAAGCATATACGGCAAAATATATGAAAAGAACATACACAAATTGTTGTACAATTCAGTGAAATAGGGTTGTATAAGTTATTCGTGAACAATATATCAGTTTCGTTACAAACGGGGAAAATCTCTTTTAGTATAGACTAGGAGCAGAGGGAAACTGTTTTTTTAAGCTTACACATAATTTAAATGAAATACAGTTGATTTTTCACTTGACAAAAGCAGGAAATGAATGTTCACATTGTTGATGACGAATTATATAAATCAATCAATCACTGATTTAATTTATAAGGAAATGAAATTTGTTACGATATTTTTTCAAAGTATCGATACTGTTTCATGAGCCTTTCTTTCAATCAGAGAACATAATTAGTCTATCCTATAATCACGTAAGATAGTTTGAAGAATCTTATAAAAGAATTCCTTTAAAAATCAGTTTATGAGTTAAAAATAATAAAAAATAATTCAGGCATCAAACAATATTTACTAAAAGTGTATAAGGCATTACATTATTTCTCCAAACACGGACCGATGTTTCATAATTATTTAGCTATCAGATTCTCATCTCGGAAAAAAAATTTTGGCACAAGTCCAAAGACTCAATCTAATTTTACAAACTCAGCCCAGCTTACCGATTTGCTTACAATGAACCGCTCGCCACTCTCCGACATGTCCCTACATGATTTATCCCCATGCGGGACATCAATAACATTATTAAGAGTTCATCCCGACTTTCCTTTTATTTTAATAGCTTTTTCCGTTTTGTCTGGGGGAGAGGAGAACATATCCTTGTCCGATTCACTTAGTCACGCCACGTGGCAATTCCGAACCAAGGCACTCAGGACGGAACAACCCCAACCAACTCTCCCCTGGAAAGCAGCCTTTTTACCATATCCATACCCGTACACCCTTTTTTTAAGACTGATGATGTGCCGTTATCGCTCACGGAAAAATACCACATGGGGAAAAACTCCCCACCCCATGGAAAAGTTCCAGAAATTTAGTTACGAAAGTTGACTATGAGTCAGATGACGAAGGTGGTCGGACCACCCCCCTAAATATCTACGCAGGGTCGGCCTGTGGTGGCCTTTGATAAAGGAGGGATGTGCCGAGCCTCAGAGTCCCTCCTGCTGTTCACCTCTTTTGGATGTGATTACTAGGAAGGGTGAGGTCCCCGCACGAATATAAATTTTGTTTTGGAGGAAACTCTTGGGCGAATTTGATTGTGGGCTTGTGATTCGGTGGTGTGGTCTCGGGTGAGCCGTATGCACGTACGACATCAAAGAATAAATCAGAGTTGGGAGGGAGGCAGTTAGAATGATTATAGATAATCTAGAAGGGTGTTATTCTGTTTCATCTTTCCCACTCTCCATCAAATCAAGAAGTAAATACAGGGCGCAAAACACCATCGCGCTGATATTATGTATGGGGTGATATTTCTTGCCTTCTATTATCAAAAGGTGTCTCTGAAAATCAAGGATGCAATTTCAAATCAGGTATATCGTCACCGCCACGCCAGAGACACCTTTCTTCAGCTGGCGATTTTCACCTAACTGCATTTTTCGAGTCGCCATTTCATGTTTTACGCTATGACAAAACCATGAATGAACCTTGATTTTTAGTGAACATACCGATTTTCATTAGAAAACAATATTTGGGTCGTAACTCAATTTTTCCCTAGGTATCGATGAGTTGAGTGTCAGCTAAGGTGTTGCCTCGTCATCTGACCGTGGTTTAAAAATACGTGGTGTTGTCCTGTGGTTCTTTCCCTTTGGAATTGATCCCGGTCCATCGTCAATAGTCCGTTGTGTTGCTCTAGTACGACGTGTCTATCAAAAAAAAACAATACCTATAAATGTTGAAAAAACACTGAACACGTCAGTTAAAAGTTCTATTGTGAAGCGCTGAAATACGAAATTGCGAGCAGCTGCGTCCAGGACCGTCGCCAGAAGCCCGTGGAATTTCTTCAAAGTGATGGAAATTCACCTACCTGCCTACCTTAAAAATTCATCATCGGACTCGTTCAAATAACGAGGCGTTGTCCTCAGATCTTCCCTTTTTGGGTTGATTTTGGAACGTTACTGAGGCCATCGCAGGTCAAGCAACTATCGCAGGTCAACGGTATGCCCATTGAGCTAGCAACTTGCAAGCTGTAGGTGGCGCGAGTTAGTGTATTTCTCTTTTCTTTGTCAGTAAAATTTTCTATGTGCGAGTGTTTTACTTAATGCTGTATGTCTTGTATGGCCAAATATGGCCCTTGCGCCTTAAAACCTTAGAACCATCTAAGACCGTCGCCTGTATCCCATTGTGTTGCTCCAACGTAACTGAAATTCAACTATCTATCTGAAAAGTAACATAAATATGCTAGTAAAAACCCAACTTTCTCATTACCATCAAAATTTCTGACGCGTGTTGTTACTGAAATTAATCTTGAAAGTTATGAGTGCTTGTTTTTCGAGAACATCGATACATTATTGCCATTGTATTTCCAGGACGACGATATAAAACATCCGGCGAGCAATTCGATGCAGTGTTCCTTCCTCGGAAATCAGATCAAGTCACAAAGCTAGATCCTGATTAGATCCTGATCGCCCAACAACGAACGCCCCCGCCACATTACGCAGCACTCCACGCAAACGCACTTGCAATAACACAAAACCACACTCGCAGTCCGTATCTCCGTCCCACTGTTGTGACAGCAGACACGCGGCCAACTGTCAAAATACCGTGAATCGCACATGCCCCGGTCCCAACCTCCAATCAAGGTGCTGGGAAGGGATCAGCTGTGGGGCCCCTCTGCCCGTAATCAGAGGGATCCAGACGTGATGTTGCGTCATGACACGTTCCGTGTACCCGTGACGTAACCCCGAATAAATTCCAGCACTTCTCCCCCCATCGCCATAGCGAAACTGCGGGAACTTTAATCTGAGATGGAGTGGTGATTTCCCCCAGATGGAACCGAAGCAATGAGTACGAATGGCATGTGAGATTTGTGGGAGGAATATCGAAAAGTTATCAATCGATTCCTCTATGAGAGAAGGTGCTCCAGATTAAGATGGTAGAACGTTGGAATTCATGAAATTGTTCGGATCTGGGCTTATCAGAAAGTTATTCACAGCAGTTTCGGTCCTTTTTTATTTTTGAGTTGCGATAATAATGTTCGAAAGGGCATATGAATATTACTGAAAACGCAATGTTTTAAAAATATAAGTTACAAATAGTAAATGATATACAAGCATTTTCTGTCAAACTAAATGTAGTGGAGAGTTTTTGTGACGGAACAAGCTTCCTGCACGTTTACCGAAATGTGACGTCATCTGGCTTGATTTTCGAATAGGATTTCAGCATGTCGCCAACAAATATTCCAAAGCATTAATTCTGAATTTATGTTTCTTGTTGATTGGCCCAACATTATTAGATTAAACGCCAAACTTTATAAGACGGTGGTAAACTATATATTAATGAAAATGGATTTGTTTAATGTGAAATCCTTTATTTAACAGGTATTAAATTCTCCATCTTACATCTTGTTAGATTACCCTGAAAATCCATTGTATAAGAAATGTAAGGGAAACATTATTAATATACGTATGTTTGGACTGGTATTTAAATATGTATATGGTATGTAAGAAAAGTACAGTGTTCCGTTTAGGACTATAATAAAAGCAAAAATGTGAAACGTTGAAACAAATGATTCGAATAACGAGAAGCGCCTGGTGTGCATGTTGCAGCGTGCTAAACTTCCAAAACAACTTCATAGTGTATGTTTTATCCATGAAGTTTTAGAAATAAACCACAGTAAAAGTAATGAAAAAAAACACCCAGTATTATTCACAGGGAAGCGTATTTAAAGTTTTATAATATTAATTTTTAAATTACTAATAATCTCTAGATTTGTAATTATGGTATCACACACAACGCTAAGAGTAGGATGCTCAATAACTAAATAGGTGTTGATTGTGTAAATATTTATAGTTATGTGAGTAATACCGATACTATATTACAAGGAGAGTGATGAGAGACTTAGTAATAAAGTGTGCGAGAGAGAAAGAGAGAGAAAGAGAGAGATAGTGGAATAGGATACATGTAATAATTCTTAAACCTGATGTTAGTTTTTATTTTCATAGCAAGACATTTCAGTTTTAAGTTCGCATCATGACCTGTCTACCATGTTCGCTTGAAAAATTGAAGTCCTTTGATATTTTAGTGAGGGTAATAAATCCCTACGGAATATTTAGTTATAGTGCTTTGATATATTTAATCTAATATGATTTATACTTATTTACTTCCTTATAAATTAAATTACGTAATATATTTTAAACTTCATAAGAAATAGAGAAGGAACGATTCGGTTCAATAAATTCATTACGAAATATCTGGTTACGAGTAGGAAACAATAGGTTTTAAATTTACAAAACTATTATACTTAACTATTATAATTGGTAGATATTTCAAAATAACAGAACATGCCTTATAATAATTAACGTCAAAGGTACACCTACAAAACACTTCAAATGCACCTCATTCTTTACTACTTTATAAAACTATTGTACTTTGAATACTTTTTGAGTATGATAATCAGGAATTTATGTTTCACACTGGAGAAATACAGCGATTTTTCGGCGACAATCCGGAATTAGAATTGGGCATTCGAGGGCCCTTTGAATAAGACCCCAGAAGAGTTGAAAAATATTTTCAAAAACATTTTTAATTGCACAATCTGTTGAGATTCTTGTGTAAAGCAATCAACCTACTCAAAACAATCTTGCATATCTTTCATAGAAATGACAGGATATAAAAAATATTTATTTTTTAAGAGGACAATCAAGTTTAGAAAAATCACGTTTTCCTTCCTGAAGACTAATGTGTTTCGATCATTCCTACCAATAGATTATCCCAACGTGACCCTCAGAATAATATCAGGGGATTAATTTGAAAGTCTCTGCATTCGCAGTGCTGAGTCAGAAGTGAGTCACGCGCAAGCATGCTCAGTTGCAGGAGGGTCGAATTCCAGAGAATCATTGGGCACAAATGGCTAGTTATGTCATCTTGGTAACGGAACAGGATTTGCTATCTTCAATTGATAATGCTGTGACCATTTTGGTTCGTAATTAACAGCTTTACTCACTGCTTAAATGTGCTAAGAACTTCCACGTTAATCTAAACTCGCAGTTTATGCGAAAGTTAGAATTCGTGAAGATACAGTTAATTTATGCTCCTGGTATAAAGAGAGTATCAAATCAAGAAAGGGAAAAATACCTTTTCCAATTTTTGAAATCACAGGTGGTATAGAAAAGGAGTTCAAATCCATCTTTTCCCATGTGTAAATTTTGTGGTGGAACGATGTTGAATCAACAATTAACTTCAATGAGAGCTGTACTAGTCCGTGCTTTATGTAACGTAAGTTCTGTGGTGGCATGATGATGAATGAGTAATAACCAATGCATCAACTGCAAGAAAACTAGTGTGTGCTTTCCTTTACGTAAAGTGTTTTAGAGTACGAAAGTTAATCAATAATTATCTGTAAAGACAAGAGTATATCACATTCTTGACCAATTTTATGTTACTATAATTTGTCTATTTGGATTGGAGAAAGTTAATGGATTTAAACTCTAAAAGTTGTTTGCTGTGAATAAATATTGACTCTTTCGCGTATAAGTATAGCGTTATTAATAACTCAGGTAGCTACTGTATTAACTTTCCACTAGAACAACGCAAAAGGCTGTTGGCGATGGACCGGAATCAATACTGAAGGGAAAGATTCAAAGACCAAACCTTGTAGTTTTGGACCATTATTAAGGGAGGATATTAACACCTCAGCTGGCACCCCTCTCTCTAAGTTTCCACCACACCAAGGTGAGGACATTTGAGGCCATTCCAGATTTAACGTGTACCAGCCCGCAGATACGCGACCGTCTTTGGTTGTATCGAGTTTAAAAATTGAATCGCACCAATTCGTAATTCCGCTACTCTTCAAACCAGACTACCGTGGCTCTACATAACTCATGAACCAAATATTCATAATTCTTTGTTACAAAATAAACAAAAGTTTCATATTAGAAAGTACGTTTTAAACTACTTTTCAGACTTTTCGAAAATGAACTGTATACGTAGGATGCGCCTATGAAATTTATAGTACGACTGAAAATATATGATCTGATATAGACTCATACATCCATAAACAACAAACTAAAGATTTTAAAAAATAGAATAGTGTTAAGCTTTACTGTAAATTTAGTAACACTCATCAATTTATTAATAGCTATCTTACACCAGGTAATATGCCTTGCACATGTAAACACACACAAAACATTTGCGAACGTACGTATAAACACTTATCCGTACTGTTACACCGTTCAAAAAGGTTTAAAATTTTGGTTTGTGCTATGAATCCCCTTGTTCACGATATAACTTAGATCTTGTTCAAAAGATCTTTGAGAGAAAGTATATAGTAATCAACGGTTATATCCTACGAAAAATCGAAATCCAAAGTATTAATTGCAGCTCAGTCTAATAAATTATAATAATTTAAATCGAATAAATCAGCATCACACGGACTCAAAAAGAATCTATAGAACTAAAAACATGAAGAATGGCCATGATAAAATCCTTTCTATTTCCTCAGAAAAGAAATATTTTATCGGATCTTATTAACAACAGACATAAATTTAATTCTTAACAAACTGAGTAATAAAGGCAAAGGCACACATATCTATCCATCAGATTCTTTTCTGAGAATTTTCCGTTCAGCTAAGCATAAAATAATATTATTTTCTAGCCTTTGGGATCATTAAAATATTACCCTCCGTTAGTCTAGAGAAGAGTATCCCAAAAGTAAAAACATGGAAGTTCGTGCTCAAGTGGCCCATAAAGTTGCTTATTTTCTTTTCTTTTCAATATTTCATTTCAGACGAAAGGGACTGAATTTGTTTCCTTTTTCAAGGAATTGTTCGAATACTTTCACGCACATCTTTATTTTCTGACAAAAAGTCTCGTTGAGGACTGAATATATAACTGAGGGCAAGCATTACTTGTATGCTTGTCAAGAGTTTACTGCTGAAATGTTTGATATGATGAACTAGTTTCGGTTTGAAATTAAGCAACTGTTAATCAAATAAACTTGTAAAAGAACGTACTTTAAAGGTAAGTTTTTAAATATTTTGAATGAATTGACCGCGCGCGCGCGCGCGCGCGTTTTTCAAATTAAGGTATTTGAATCTTATGTGTTTAATTTAGTGATATCAAAACAATTGACGTAAAACATTTTAAAATGACTCATCATATAGCACTCATCGCAGTTCTTTAGACAGATGATTAGTAGTAGCTCTTTCAGTACTCCGATTTACACTCATTTTCACTCTGCATTGTCTTCTACCTTCCATTTAAGAAACTTCTTAAAACGGTGAGTTCTTCTGGGAGTTTTTTAACAGTATTTTATAGCTCTATTGTTCAAATCAAGCATATAGTTCTCTGATATTCCTGACAGTAGAATTGAAAATAATGCTTTAGGGTTTTAAGGCCGTATTTCTGCACTTCATAACTCTATGGTTCTGCAGATCGATTGACGGTCGAGAGAACGGGCATGGACGTAGGATAAAAAAATTATATTTTCTCATCTGCTTCAGTTTTGTTTTCTGCGTTGACTTCTATTTTCCATATAATAATCTCATGAAAATGGAGAGCTCTTCCGATAATTGTTTTTAACAATCTTTTATAGTAGCTCAATTGCTCAAATCAAGCATGATGAGATCTCGTGGTGTTTTAATTTTCACATCAAAAACTGCCCAGTAATGTCCAGTCTCTGATGCAAAAAACTGTCATCAGATCTGGGAAAGGGACATTTCGTGTTTTCCTCTTGGTTTTTCAATCCTCCTTGGATTAATAAGGCAGTTGTGTTTCCAAAAGATATCTCGTCACTGGCAAAACTGGACAAATTTTGATGGACGAAGCTCTTTATTAGCAAAATTGACTAGATCTTAATGTACTCTATATCTCGTCAAAACCAATTTGCGTCTTAACCGAATCGGTAAAATGAGTGCTAATTTCTTTTCTTTTTTTTTACTTCCGTTTGTTTCCGTTTAGATAATAGCGATTTCTGTGCCATGTACCTTAGTGAAATATACAGTTCCTCTGAGTAATTGATAACTGAATTAAATAAGTTATCTCGGAGTAATTGATAACTGAATTAAATAAGTTATCTCGGAGTTATTGATAATTGAATTAAATAAGTTATCTCTGAGTAATAGATACATAAATTTAATACGTATATTACTTCATATCCAGCACTTTTTCTATCATATTTTATGGAAAGGGATCTCGATGAAATAACAACTACGTAAACTGCAGTTGCTATATCTCCCCCAAAGTCCCAACTCAGCAAAGAACAAATCTTCTGCACCGTTAGATGCTCAAAACACTTCCACCCTCTCCCGAACCTGATGGTAATTCGTTTACAGGCAAATGCGCCTTTCACAAAATGCTGATGTCGGCAAATAAAGTATCCAACTAGTTGGCGGAAAATTTACGGCTGGAAATTGAATGCCCGCTCAAACTGCTCTGTTTGTTTGCCAACAGTTTCGAGTGTCGGTGAGCTGCCGAATTCCGTCACCATTGTACCGCTTCTGATTAATCGCACTGATAAACAAAAGCGTGAATTGAAATTTCGGACTTAATCACATTACGTTCAATTTGGTGAGAAATTCTTCAAAGAACCCAGTTTGGCTTTTCAAGAAAACGTGTCCGTTAGTCTTCTATTCATAAGGGCACTAGTTTCAGAGAGAAAGTATCTTTGTACTCCTTTTATTTCAAGTTGCGAGGTTTAATGAGAGATTTGGAGTCACTTTCATGACAGTAAAATTACAAATTTGCTTAATTAACTATAAAAGTAAATATTTATGTGAAGGAGTAGCTTAAATATTTTCTTTAAACCAATAAAAAGCTAAGAAATTGTTACTAAACTGAATTTGCGCAATAATGAAGTCAACACTCAGTCTGGATTGTTTGCTCACTAAAAGATAAATTAAAAATTATTTTATCTAGTTACAATATTTTTACACAAGGAGAGGAAGAACTTTTATATCGCTCATTCTGAGTAAAATGCTTAGTACACATGTGTCCAAAAATTAAGGATATAAATTGCGGAATGAATCCCGTGCCAAGAACCTGAACCGATAAACTGTAAATGAAAAATGAATATTCAACAACTAGCCGAAGTAAGATAATAGCGCCCATTTGCCTAGTGGGGCTACTAAAAAATCGAGAGGAGTGTCTGAGAGTGAATACATTAAAGGTTTTAGCTTCTGCAGAAAAATAAAACATTTATTTACTCAGTCAAAAGCTATCTGAAAGGAACTCTGACCCTAATGCTGGCCTCACAACGAGCAGACATGCTTTCCACAAAGCTATCCAAGAGTTTATACAGGGTGGTCCCGAATTCATGGTACAAACTTTAATGGTAGGTACAGGACATTGTAACAATGATTTATTGTATAGGAATGTATAGTCGCAAGTGACGCGGTGAGGCGTAAACAGGGGAAATAAAAGGAAAGAGAAATGGAGTGATCGGTTGGTATCATTGCCGGTAGAGGGCAGTAGATGTCTAGCCGCTGTTGAACATGATGCATCGCAGTAGGGAAAAGCGCCATTCACAATTGTGCTGCCGTAGATGATGGGTGACTTTACGTATGCAGAAAAAGCAGACATGCATTACATGTACGGCCGTGCAAATGGTAACGGCAGAGCTGCGTTACGAATGTATCGCGCGGAGTATCCTGTACGCCAATCGCTCCACCGACGCTGTCAAGCATGTATCGATACTGGTGGACGCAATTTTGAACAATTACTGTAAACATGACACTTGTCAACAACGCTTTCAATAAAATCTTTGTTTTTCCTTTCGGCCGTTATTTCCCCTGTTTTCGCCTCACCGCGTCACTTGCGACTATACATTCCTATACAATAAATCATTGTTACAATGTCCTGTACCTACCATTAAAGTTTGTACCATGAATTCGGGACCACCCTGTATAGCAGAGTCCCACACGAAAATTAAAGCCCGTCTTTGATCATATGCAATCCTTGTTTGTATTCTGCCGGTTGCAATGCAACGTCCAAAAGAAGCCCAAGAGTGCTCTATTGGATTCAGATCAGATGACCTTGATGTTACGGATTTTGTATTAACCATAATTTTTGGACATGACTTTAGGATATTGACATTATGCTCTATGCGACAGTACATTATGAGGTCATAATCTTTGGTTATCCTTTCATGAAAAATCAAATAAGTTATACTCGGGATTTGTCTTAACCCGGTGTCTTGACATTAGAAGCAAAGGAACCAAATCCTGATGGACGAGATATCTCGTCATTAGTAGAAGACTGACCAGATATTAACTCGTCATCATAGCAAAACAGTAATATCTTTATGACGAGACATCTTGTCAAAACCAGTAGGAATATTTAAAGTTTTAGATCTAATGCAGGCCTCGAAATAGATTTTTTAATACAGGTGCACTTTGTGCACCTAAGTTTTTAAATTAGATGCACAGATTATATTTTAGGTGCACATTTAAAAAAACGTAATATAAGAGCAGTAACTTACTGTAAACTACTTTATTAGTTGGGTATGTTTTGATAGGTTAGTAGTAGATAGTAAACAAAATATTTAAACAATTTTTTTCATCTGCGAAAATATTTCTTACAAATATTCAGTTATCATCCGACATTGGTGGGCAAAGAACCCATAAAAAATAAACGAGTACACAATGTTTTAAGCAGATAAAATCTGAGCTTAAAGATAAATAATGAAAATATTTGTTTACGATATGCAGTGGCTAGACAATTCCCAAGAATTCCTACGACTTTACACTTTATTGAAACACTAAGTGTTACAGAAATGTGGGAATACAGAATACAGAAATTCCAACAGAACCATCTGGAAAAAGTTTCGATCATCGGAAAGTTCTGGTAGCAGTGACACCAAGTAAACCTTCCTCCTATATAAACCCGTTACGACTCAGCGATTTTGTTTTTGCATAGTGTGTATTTAGGAATTTTAATTACGTTCCTTCAGAACGAGAGAACTCGATACTAATATTTTGTTCAAACATCAAAATAACATAAAACATGTTCTTCCCCCCCCCCTTTTTTTTTAACGTTAGGTGCACTCGGGAAAAAATTAGGTGCACAATTTTATTTTCATGTGCACAGTACACCTGTGCACCCGGGTATTTCGAGCCCTGATCTAATGAAATGAAAAATAATTATATGCGTAGGTAAATTTCAAAAACAAAGCAATTTGAGAAACTCTTTATTCATAGTTACTTAAAAGACAATTATGATTTCTCATAATTTATATGTTTAGTCGGTCGTTATGCCGGTCATATTTTGCTATGATAGAATATTAGATGGTATATAATTTATAATGATTTAGTCAGAAAATATATTATTCAACAAAAGAGTACGTAAACACAAGATTATTACTAACGTTTATAAAGGTTCTCCGAAATAAAGCTGTTGTGTTCAAATCGGTAAAAGCGAAGTTTAAACTTTTCCCACAAACTATTATCTATATCAGAACACACATTCCAGCTTGTATATAGAAAACTGAACGTATTGAGATTAATTTTCAATAACCCAGAGCAACGTTCAACTAGAAACTACTACACTATTAACAATTTCCAGACTACAATCGGATTATGAATATTCGAAGATGTAAGAGGATTATAGAACCCAAATGTATCCCTCCGTTGAAATCCTCCACCATCATTCAAAGAGCAGCTCTCAATGTAAATATTGTCTTACATTACAGTCTACTTTGTAACAAGTACTCTTACGGACAGGAAAAGACTTAGCCAGCTGGAGATCCAATTACCCGTTCAGGTTGTATCCTGTTATCTGGAGAACCAGGAAAGTTGGGCCTTCGCCTTAATCCGGGAGTATAATCCTTTTCTCTGTTCCGCAAGTAGAGATAGAATTCGTTAAGGTGCGTTTGTTATCGGTATTTTTGGAAACGGGATACGAAGTTGCTTTGGGGAGATATCATAGGCCAACAATTGTTGGTTGTGGTGGTCGGTGTATTTTTGAACTTATAAAACTGCAGCCAATCAACTAAATGGAGGTATTATGAAACATATTTGGTTCTAAATCAATACTTCTAAACCAAATCCTCTGAGTTTCGCATGATTTTCCAAGTAGTGTTGAGTTGTTTTTACTCTACGGCACTCTTAATGACTAAATAAATATATCTTTCTAAAATATCCAAATGATTCTTCCAATCTTTGGAAAGTTTCTATTGGTCTTTTATTTGGAAAAAAATTTCTTTAGAATAGAATCTTTCTTTGGATACGATTATATCGATCTTAGGAAAAGGTTCTCTGGAATGATTCTATCGCTCATTTCCTTAAAATAGAATCCATTGGAAAGATTTTGTCACTCCTTTCGTTTGAGCGATTATATTCCTCTTTTCCTTAGAATAGAACCTTTTGGAAAATTCTTATGCTAATTTTCTTTGAAATATTCTATTGGTTGATTTTCTTACAATAAAAAACCTTTAGAATGATTCTATTGGTCAAAGTCAAAATTAATCAGATGTCATGTAGAAAAAACTACAGGTTAAAAGGTGGAAGTATGAGTGGTGATTTCCCTCAGAGAATTAAACTTCGATTCTTCAAAATTCTGGATTTGCTGTATTAGGTTTATGAACAAATGGAAAGGGCACAAACACACTGATTTGCAAAACTTCAGGAACATCATTCTTTTTAAAGGTTACAACCTCAAAATTAAGCGAGACAGTCTCTAGAAATTTTCATAACCGAAGAAATTCAGCAGGGAGCTGGTGCATATTAAAAATTGGAAGCGTTAAGTCCTAGGCTCTAACATAGGAAAAGGTTCTACCTTCAACGTTAGAGCCTCTGATGTTACACTATGATCTAGAATATAATGTTGCGGATTAGTTTCTTATCTACACCCCCATTCTCTGCATGCATAGTGCAAATACTGCATCAGTTTTCGAGGTGGTCATGTGGCCTATTAAAAGACCATGTCCTTTCTTTGTTAAAAGCTTTAAAGGTTACCCTTCTGTATATGGCACCCAGTGCAGTTTCATAATTTCAGTCAGTTTACTGTTCGTTTCTGTTCTTTTAATCGTTTTGTGTTTACTCATCGGTTCGGTATCTCACAATGTTCTATTTGTATCCACTGTATCGCAAAGAAACAACTGAAAATATTACGATTCCTTTAACTGTAGTGCCAAAACTATCTTGTCTTGGAATTATTAGTTCAAAAGTCGTTATCAAAGCTCAAACAAGAAGGATTATACTTCATGAATTCGTATATATAACATTTGTTTATACTTACATGGCACAATAATCTGTGAAATATCCTATAAATATTAAAAAATTGCAAAGTTTTACCTATTAGTTAAATAATTTGTGAGACTAGCTAAAGAACTATCTCAAAATTATCGAATGTATTTTTCTCAGTAAATATGCATCTTAAAGTCTGAATTTGAGACCGTCTGACCGTATATTATATCAACAACAATTTGTTTATTTTGCATACGTATGCTGCATCAAAATTCAGTTTAGTCTGAAAACGTCACTTTTATTAAAACCTTTAAGGTATGTCGGCGGTTACAGTCTGTCAATGTATGTTAGTATTCACATTTTTTGTACTAATCGTACATATGAGTATTTATAACTTTACTGTATCGACAGTTTAATATTAAAAGTTCATAGTAAACTATAGGAAACCAATATATAGTGTAAAGTTACAAAGATGAATTCATGTGTTTTTATAACACCTTTTATATTTTGACTTGCAGTTTTGAAAAATTTTGTAATCGGTATCTGTTAATTTTTATGATAGGTTTGTTTTGCGTATTCGCGGCACTGTTCTAAAACGATCCAACAGCTAAACACAAAATTAAAAAAGAGCAATGAACTGTGAATTAAATTATTATAAAACTAAACATATATATCCATTTTAAAATCACAATAAAGTAAATAAATTTTTTAAAATTAAATGCATTATAAAATTAGATAAAAAACACGATTTCCAAGCGTAAAAACTAAGATACTTAGGTCAATAGATAAAAAGGCAAGTATGATATTCAAATATTCTATTAACAACATAAGAAAAATTGTAAATGGATTAACTAAACGTTCTTGATGAAAAGGTTGATTTTAAATAGTTAATGTTTAAGGAAATTGACATATGATACTCAAGGTATGATAGATAAACACACTGTATGACATTTAAAAGTCCACTCATGCATTAGTTAAGTTTTAAGTTTATATAAGTTTTTTAAAGACTCAGGAGAACTTTCACCCATTAAACCCATAGAAATTACAGTAGGATTATTAAAAGACGTTTGTCTGATAGTTAAAAACTGCACAATTATTTGAATCCTTTGATGAATG
Source organism: Metellina segmentata (assembly GCA_947359465.1). Lineage (NCBI taxonomy): Eukaryota > Metazoa > Arthropoda > Arachnida > Araneae > Tetragnathidae > Metellina > Metellina segmentata. The sequence continues at coordinate 90,547,860 of OX375873.1, read as the reverse complement.
ATTTAAATATGAAGGTGTATTAAAGGTAATACATAATAGTGGATAACCAATACATCTGGGGATTCGTGTTTATATGAGTGACTTTCGTTGAACAAATCAGAAAAGGCCCACTGTAAGGGTGTCCCTTCTGGGAGAATAAAATAATTATATTCTAGCAGAATACCCACTCATTGTTTTATTGATTTTTAAAAATAATGAAATTCGAAGTTAATGAAGTCGACTAAGAACGTATTTTGAAATAACGATAGCAAGACTTCTTAATCTTCTTTAAGAACTATTATGGTTTTAGCAGAGAAAAACGTCGCGGTATTCTTTCGTTTGGAAAAGTTTTCAGACTTCATTCGAATTAAAATGGAATTACATGCCAGGTGGAAAAATACGACAGAATTTTAACGAGTACGAAATAATTCTGTCCTCTAAATCTGGACCAGTTTTTTAATTGGTGTGAAATAAAAGAATCTGAATGCTGTAAATTCGGATAGGTTTTTTCTCTTTACACAGTTAGGAGAAACAAATGTAAAAGTTCTTTAGTTTTAATTATCTTCTTTATAGGGAACAAACTAATTTGGAATCGAATCTAAGAAAAGGAAGAAAATTTAAATCCGGATTGAAGTGTAAGCCAGTGTGATAATTCTAATGAAGTTATTATTTATAATTTTATTTAGTTGTTATGTTTTTAGAGGTCATTTGTGAGTCAAATTAAAATTATTTATTCAGTCAAGATTCATTTTTCCATTTAACTGGAATAGCGAACATAGTGTTTGTCTGTCAACCAATAAGAACCTGGTTTGAATCTCGACTTGTAAGCGCGGGATGCTGGTGATTGTTTCTTTTAGGAGTAACGGCAATTTACTTATTAGTTGTGTCTTCACAAATTGCCATCAATTACAAAAGAAAACAGTGATCCAGCATTATAAATAAAATATTCAATGAAGAACCTAATCTCCTTTACAATCCAAACAGTTAGAATACATTTATTATACGGTTAACTATATTTTATTTATTTTTTAGTTCTTAAAGAAGATTAAGAATTCTTGCTATCGTTATTTTAAAATACGTTCTTAGTCGACTTCATTAATTTTGGATTTCATTATTTCTAAAAAGCAATAAAACAATGAGTGTTAATCTGCTAGAATATATATATATATATATATATATATATATATATATATATATATATATATTAATAATTATAGAATAAAACCGACATTAATAGGTTATGTGACCACCCCTCATCCTCATTCAAAGTTTACAGCGTGTGAACATGCTTTCCGTGAGGTGATCATCAACCCCAGATTCAAGTAATTGAAATTTCTCCAGTAGATCAGTTTTCAATACTGTGAGAGTAGCTGGGGGTGTGAAACGTGCGGGCACAGCAAGGCCAAAAGCACCCCAAAGATTCTTAAAATTATTATTTTCCTCTCCGTGCATAACTTTTGGCAGTGAGTGTAATTGTTAGACAAGGTATATGCAAAAAAGGATATCAGATAATGTAACGTAATAAAACATTTATACTCAAGATGTTTGGCAGCATAAATGGAATTAAGTTGATTCATTCCACTTTTCGTGCATGGATTAACAAGCTCCATTCAATCTGATTAAACGTTAGAAATGATTTACAGTCCTCTTTATTCCTCCAATGTGTAACAACTGCTGTATAAATTGAAAACATAAGCTTGTAGGTTTCAATTACCGTCCCTTAAATATGTAATACATGAAACATTAGCAATTGATCATAACTTCTTGTTGGACTGAGCATCAAAACTCATTCAATCGAGCTTTGGTACCCAAAGCACGTGAACAATATCAGTATCCCAGCAACAGAATGAAACCATTTTCATAAATATTAAAGTTGTGCACTAAATCACTTCCATCACTTTTCTTCAGTGAATAAACCTTTTTCATTTCATTCAGATTTTGAACGATCCTTACATATTTCGCTTATTGGGATATTGTCACATATATACGATCTTAAACTATGTGGACACTGCATGTTTTCCAGAAAAGTGCTTTATTATACTTTATAGTAATATGTAGGCTCTCCTTTTGCTTGTGTTACAGCTGCAACACGTCGAGAGTATACTTTCCACATGTATGTTCTCTGTAAGTCCGGGCAGGAATAGCTCGCCATACATCTTTCAAGGTTGTGAGAAGACATTGTTTTGTGAAGACGGGCGTGCTTTGCGGTGTCGTACTCATCGCTCCATTTTGTCCCACTAGTTCTCGATCGGATTGAGATCGGGGCTTTAAACAGGTCAATCGAGCAAATTCCTCTCATTTTGTGAAGAATCAATTGATTTTTCCAATAAAACAGTTAACATGACACCTGGCTATCTGGACTTAGGCCTAACTGGCACCTATGTAAGCTTGTAAACGGAGGAGACCTGTTTCCCCACTAGCGCGTCTTTCTAGTAATGGCTCTTCGTTACGTGGACGATTCTATTTAGGACCGTGGGGAGGACAGGCGCCTCAATCCCATGATAGTACTTTACGCAAGTCCAACTTGATCGGCTAATCGGATCACATGACCTAGATACGTATGTCATCAAGGTTTATAGTTGTTGGCGATTTATCTCTTCCTTTCTGCTTTCTTCTTTTCTTTTCAGATCCATGGCTATGGGAGGGTAGAGGTGGGAGCCGAAAATTGTATCCTTTTATTATATAAGTTAATAATTATATAAGTTAATAATTATATAAGTTAGTGTTTTATGTATGCTTTTTTTTGTTACATCAGAATGGTCCTAAGCCAGCGGTGGATAGGACACCATCATCCTAAAGCAAAGGGGACGGCAGAGGGGCGGAAAAATAACAGCTGGTAGTGAGTTCAGGAGTGGTTCTTAGATTATTTATGTAATATCAACGGAAGCTTGGAAAAATATGAAAAGGGTATTAAAAATTAGGAAAAGTAAATTTGAATGAAAAGGAATTAAATTGGAATTTTTTAAAAATAATTTGGAGGATCTAAAAATTTTTCCGCCAGCTGTGTTCGAACTCGGGAAGTCATCCTCCGCTGCTGACGCTAATCTGAAGGTGGGTGACTTTAGCCATTAGGCCAACGTTGCTTCACGAAAAGAAGCTCTTTAAAGTATAAGTACCCTTCCATCAATCATACATTCCATCAATCTGCTTTAAAAAATCATAGAAGACAAAAAAAAAGAGACTACCAGACAAGTAAATAATCTTAGCTCACTGTAGATCAAATGATCAAAACAAGTTACGAAAGAATCAAACTGAAGAATCGATTCACTTATCACGAGTTTAATATCTACCGACCTCCCTACGGTCCTAAATAGAATCGTCCACGTAACGAAGAGCCATTACTAAAAAGACGCGCTAGTGACCTGTTCCCCCCTTTCGGAAGGGGTACAGAGGGAGCGTCGCCGACTGTCCAGCGAATGACCGTACTGCGGATACGTCACGAAGGCTCTCAGCCAATTCGGACGAGGCCCCGACCCGAGAACTTGAATTTGGAGGCGAAAAAAGACGATTTGACTTTTGGACGTTGTACTGACGGCTGAGCAGAGACGGAACAGTGGTTCCTGGTTTTTTGCGTACTTGTGGAGTCCTGAAAAGAGCGAGCGCTCACTCCAACATTTTCGTGAGGATATCTATCCTATTGAGAGGATTGGGAACAACCTGTTCCAAATTGCTTGAACGTTGGGAACATCCTGTTCCGAACGTCCGCCGTACTCCATCCGAATCCTGTCCCTGAACTTTAAACAATTTGTAAATAACTTCATTAATCTAGAATAAAGAAAACTCTATGCTGTAAGAAATCTAGTGATTGATGCGCTACCCTGTTAGATTCAGTTCTTTACAATTTTCAGGAAACCATTCCAGCACACGTTTTGCAGTATGATATGGAGTTCGATCCTGTTGGAAGAAACAACCATCATCGTCGATGTATTGCCATAGTGTAGGCAAGGTCGAATTATCCAGAACGTCGAGGTACACGTCAGCGTTCATGGTACCAAGTACATAAAGTAATGGGTCAAGTCATAACCAGGATAAACAATTCCATACTAAGATAAATCCTATTCCGAATTTCTGCAGCGTCCAAATTATTTTATCCATATAATGTACATACTAAATCAAAATTCCAAACTTAACGTCACGCGACTTTTTTTCGGATACGATATCGGCATGTCACCAACAAAAAATTCCAATGAACGAATTCAGAAATGATATAAAATTATTGACTTGTCAACGACAGTTAGATTAAACACCACGCGTTGCGAAAGCAGACGTAAGCAAAACACCAATATGTATCATGCGAGATCGTTTGGACAGTAGACGGAAATTCTTCACAGTAAATTAGGTCTGTTTGTTTAAAGTGAAAATCCCTCTCATATTAAACGAGGCAAATGCGATTATATTCATAATACAGCTTTCTAGTTCATTCAATCGCTTTTCTCTGAAGGAGCAAAACGAATATTTATGCTATCAATCAATACTGCTCACAAAATCGATTTCTGGGAGTCATTTAAAGCTAATTATGTGTTCATCCAAGTTTTAAATTTACAGGAAGCGTCTTCCAGAGAAAATTAAGTCAATAATGAAAGGAGTTTGTGAAAAATTGGGAGGCAGGAAGAGACTTTAATGAGGAAGCCAACTCCTAACGAGGTGTTGATCGCAAAAGAAGACGCCTGTTTAAACTCGAATTATTATTTTCCCTATACTTCCTCTATTCTGAAGACAAAATTGCGTCTTTGCGTGAAATAATAGGTATATAAGGACACGTTAGGTTTTGTGAAGTCCTTTTTATCATGAAACATTGTGCGGAATCTGTTGATAAAATTAAGTGATTTTTCCATTTGTGAAGCAAAATATACTTTTCTTTTGTATGTTTACTATCGTGTTGCAATGCTTTTATAACATAAAGCATAATAGACCTTTTACGTTTCGACTAATGGAAGCGTCTGATTTCTAAATAAAATTAACTAGGATGTAAATTTCCTCAAATCTAATTAATTAGTTAACCGAATTAATCTCATGAACAGAAAACTAGATTTGGAATTTTTCGTTTGATTTAAGTAAATTCAATACTACTTCGTGTGAGTAAATATAGTTTCTCTAACACCTTCGTAGAAGTAGAACCGCTATAGACACATGAATTTGCTTTCCCACATTATTTTTTACTGTTGTAACATGATTACACCTTTTTTTTATTCCAATGAGTTACTATACTTACTGCTGTCTTGTGTTATACAACATTTATAACGATAACGTGTGTTTGCTATCTATGCTAAATATTATGTATTTGTTGTGTTACATCCAATTTGATTATATCACTCTGTATTGGGATATTTTAATGAAACTAGTGTGTTTTGAGATAATAAAGTAAATATACGAGGTCTGAGCTGTTTAAAAATTAAAATATTTTATAAAAGCTAATTTGAACGAGTTTAATAATATTTCATATTAAGTGTTATTAATCTCGTTCAAAGTAACTTTTAGAAAATGTATTAATTTTTAAATATCTACACATTTCTACTTGACTATCATAAAACTCACAAATATTTTCAATAAAATAACGTAAAAAAGAAATCTTTAATTGACCAATTCTTACTGTACGAATGCCTGAAAACATAAGCACGGAATAATTTTATTTATAAAATTTCCATAAACAAAGTGTGAAATACTATTGATTTGATACGAAACTAAATTAGAGTGTTACTCTAACCTAAATTATTTGCGTAAAATAAGTTAATATTCATCAAAAGGTTGCATTACAGTTGAAATTCGTTGTATTTGGTCATAATAGTCGTTGTATTTGGTCCTGTATTCTACTTGATCCTATATAGTGATTATAGTCGTTGTATTTGATCATTAATTTGTTGTATTTGGTTCTGTGTTCTGATTATTAGCAGGTATCTTGATACCGTTCGAACAAACAATTAATTAATTCAGATGTATAGTTCGATTTGATGTTGAAAACATCACTATTAATAAAATATATATAACCTAGGAAAAAAAAACTATAAAACTTATCTATGAGTAGTATATTTGTGCATAGAAATGCAATTACAAAAGATTGATACAAAAAAATTTTTAAAAAATAATAGGAATTACGTAAGTATTTATTAATTTTTTCACAGAAAAGTAAGTTATATTGCTTTGATATGACACTAATTTCTCGAAACAGACAACTCCCAATAATGTTTTTACAATAAACATTTATCACAAGGTTGCACCTTCACAAATCAATCCAATGCTTCTCGAACGATTGATATTAAGCCCGATTTACGTATATAACCGAATGAAAAAGCACCTTCACGGGACAGAAGAAGGAATGCTATGATGAAGTAGAAAACGAAATTCCGACACTTTATCTGAATGTGCGATCTGGCATTGAAAGACAATCCATTTCCATCCTAAGCGAGAAAGTGATGGATGGGTTCCTCTGGAAAAGAACTCGGTTTCCTGTTATTCGATTCTTCCCATTCTTTCTATCACAATTTACAGAGTTTTCAATCTCAGGAAGCGCAGACGGAGGAACCGTGCTCTTAAAATAGTTTCCCCACTCTCTGATAATAGCGGATAGTCTCTATCCCTAGGGTTTGTAGAGACGTTTTTCAGGGTGGGACCTTTGAGGGTATGGTAGGCAGTTAATGAGTACGGAAAGACTTCTTTCGAGAACATTAGGAGAGGTTTAACTCGAGTTCCCAGATACGATTTGCTTGTTCATCCAATGCATCCTTTTTGGTCCAATAGTCAAATTCCCACTGACGAATTTATGTTGTAATACAAAAAAAGTTGCTAAACATGCCAGAAAATATGAAACACTTTCAACAATTAAAAAACTTAGATTTATATTACGTATTACTCATATTTAACATAAATTGCAAATTTTCTTTCTTCTACAGTTAAGGGGACCAGTGCACAAAAATCTTTCAAAATTGCCATTATCTTTTCTATAAATTTAAATACATTTTTTTATACTTCTGTTTAAAAATTATATATTATTTATTGTAGCAGGTTAAGTAGAAGTATTTTAAGTAATTTTTTGAAAAATACATGTACGTTTTACAATAAGGTGAACCGTACTTTAAACTTCAATGTCTCAAAATGTATATTTTTACCATAAAAATACATTTTTTGGTTTACAAGTGTAACATACCATATAACATATTTTAAAACGGGCATTTTTTTTTTCTATCTGCTGAGAATAGTTAATTTTGATTGTCAAAAAGGATAAAAATTGGTAATTAAAAAAAATAGTAGTCAAATAAAAAAATCTCAAAATTTCAACTTTTGAGTTTTTTTAAATATTTGTGTTGAAGTGTTTAAGTGTCTTTCAGAACCTGTATAAAAAATTCATATAAATACACATAAAAGATTCAGAGAAAATGTTCATTAAAATTTCACGATTTTAACATTACGGAAATAGAAGTGCATCGGTTCCCTTAAATAACATATCAAGAAAATAATAAAAAAGTAATTAATAAAACTAGAAGTTTATATATTAGCCTAAAAATAGCAACACAAGATTTATTTTTATCGGAAAATTTGATTATACACGAGTTTGTCTAAAAACACGATACTATAGTTTAATGTGTAAACAGCTAAATTATGGATTGTGTTTGCCTCTAACAGACATGCGGGACCAACAGCTATGATTCACGGTCATCAGTTCGGTATTTAATACGATACGCAGCAATTGATCATAGTTCCTTTAAATCTATGGAAAGTTCCTTACGGGTTTAAGAGAGCGAGTAGAGTGTAACAACATGCATCTCTAAAGTGTTCCAGGCATGTTCAATCGGATAGATGTCATTAGATAGCTGGTCATATATTGAGTATTACTGTTATACTCCATACTTCGACCTGTTTCATTGTGAAGATACTGTTCACCTAGGCAAGTAATATCATCCTGCACGATATTTGAATCATATATTGCACTTACATAAGGTCCTACAATTGGATCAAGGATATAGTCTCTATATCTTTGTGTATTAAGGTTACCATTTCGGCAGCACATAGAGGTCTATGCGCTTACCTAAGGAGATACCGCCTAAAGCACACTCCATCTAACGTAACTAGCGTGTTTTTCCTGAAGTGGTTCCGAATGGGATCAGAGCCAACGCATATTCGTGGACGACTCCATTTTGGACTGCCAGGTAGGTCGGTAGATATTAAACTTGTGAAAAGTGAAATGATTCTTCATTTCGATTAACTTTCGAACCTTGTTTCTAAAGTATTACAGTACTACAACAATGATTATTTATTTACTTGGTATGGTAGTCTGTTTTTTCTTCATGTCTTCGATGATTTTGAAGCAGATTTATTGTTCGAAATGTAATTTGGTTTCCATCACGAGGGGAATGGTAAACTGAGATGACCGAGTGTGTTTTTGTTTAGCATTCTGAACTAACGTTTAGGATTTGAACTGTAATGTGAATAAATAATCATAGTTTTAGTACTGTAATACTGTAGAAATAAGTTACGAGAGTTAATCGAATTGAAGAATCTATTCACCTTTCACGAGTTTAATATCTACCTCGACCTACCTGCGGTCTAAAATAGAATCGTCCACGAACATGCGTTGGCTCTGATCCCATTCAGAGCCCCTTCAGGAAAGACACGCTAAATGATTTATTCCGCACGTGTTATTGAGATGATAGTGAGTCCTCGATTATCTCCAGGTAAAAAAGCACGTTTGCGATCAGACTGCTAGCTGTACCTGGATTTGAGAGTAAAAAGTTCAGACCACCACTGGCTTTCACTCCTGATGATATTCATGCGTCCCCAACTGTATCGTTCCCTCTAGTTGCGTGAGGTGAGGGATAAAAATTTTCTCGTAAAGCATGTATATCAGCTTCATGTTCCATTACTTTTTATGTCACGAATTCTAATTTTGTACAAATCGATTTAGTTTCATGGTCCAACATTACTTTTACAACAACACACTGTCCTGTGCTCTCTGCTACAACTTTGTAGGAAAGTTACTGGGAAGCGAGGGATCGAATGGGTCCATTGACTTTCTTCTGTTGCCTTTTGTTACATTGCTTTTGTTACATTGCTTTTGTTCTGTTGTTCGGCTTCAGTTTTGTCTTTTGTACCGGCCATTGGAAAAAAAAACATTATTTTTTGTCATGTATTCCAATTTTGAGCAGATCGATTGACTTTTTTGACGAATATTTGCGATTTTTGTGCTTTCTCCTCAATTTATGGACGCCGGTACGTTATTTAATTCACATTTACAAACAATTTCATATAATTCTGACAATTATATTTTTAATTATCAACTTTTCTGATATTTTCTTTTATTTGAAACCAACCACATGTATATTTTGATACACAAAAGTAACAAAATAATTCAAATAAATACTCTGACACAAAACAAAATGAAGCTTAAAACTATCCGGGAGTTAATATTTAGTATCGAATTTTCTTCACAAGTATAAATACTCTATTCGAATTAGAAAAATAGGCACATCCTTAAACCTCTGAAAAGAGAAACTTCTCCAAGTATCGCTATCGACTCATAAGAAAAATTTTACTTTTAAGCTTCACAATCAATCCCGCTTCCAAATATTCATGAACGTCTCTTTCGTATCGGGGAAGAATACTATTTTCCTATTGCCATCGATTTCAAATTCGTTATGAACCGCCATTCGGAATTTTATTAGGTTTCCGATATTCAAGCGTTTTTTTACAGTTTCATTCGGCGATGTGATATGGAAGCGAACGTTATTTAAAAAATACTGTTATTGTTATGACTTTTTTTCGCATTGTCTCGTGGCTTCCGAAAATACTTTTTATGGGCTCCGATGGAGTTAGTTTTATGGAGAGCTATTTGATTGTGTGTGCTGTTCTCTCCATGGCTCTCATTTCTTTTCAGCCCTCCGACTAAAGGAAGGAATGTTTCTTGAGACAATAAAACTGATGATGATGCAAATATAGTTACAGGGATTGAATCGATATTTTTAGTGTGGGTTTAGCGAGGGATTCATGGTCCTCGGGAAAGAAAGGTTTTGTTTAAAAAGAAATTCATTTCATAGCACCTGCTATGAGAAGGAGCCGATTTCAAGAGGAGGAGTGCCCTTTTTATTACGTTCATGCTTATGAATATTCCAATGCATAAAATAAATAATCATACATTCAAGATAGCATGACTATACCATCATCCCAAGATCACATTCACTCAAGAAAATAAAATGACTATTATTAACCTCTATGACTTGCATACCAGAAGGTGACATAGCTATATCTGAGCCAAGAAAACTATTGTTCTGTTTTATTTTATAGTTTAATCATAATCGCATCGATTTAACACTCCTTATTGCCTCGACGAGTTATCTCGTCATCAGTAAAACTAACTAGATTTTGATGGACGAGATATCTCGTCCTTATAAAAAAACTGACCTGATCTTGTTGTCATGAAAAAATCTACATCTATAAAAATTGGTCAGATCTTGATGGGAAAGATACCTTGATGCCATTTGAGTTCCATTAGGGATTGAGCTTTTAAATACTTAGATTTTTTCTGACTTAACCCGGCAAAGCCTGAATTAATTTTTTTTCCAATATAAATTTCTTTTTAGTATATTGTTGATAGGATGCTATTGATATAGGAAAAGCCTTTTTTTTATGTAAAATTTCAATAATATTGGCAAAAATGCATGGTACCATATGGTACCACTAGGCTTTTAAGGGAGCAAATTGTAAGTAATGCAATTTCCTATTGATACTGACGCAAGCGGTTAAAATATATTTTTACCAGTTTATGATTTGAAATTTATACAAAAATACAAATGTATGGCATAGAAGAACACATTTTGATAAATATATAATAGTAAAAAAAATATCCTAAGAAAAGAAGAGAAAATTTTTGCTATCCAGAAAGCACAAGACAAATGGTAATACCAATATTATTACTAATAATACTTGCATTTTTTATGAAATATAATCAATAACTTTATTACATGGTCTATTTGCAATGACATTTTGAGTGAAAGTCTAAAAAAAAAATACAAAGCCCTACGTCACATTTTACCCACATAGTGTGAACTCGATTAGTGTAGTTTAAAGCAGCACATCTTGAACCCAACTTCTTTTTAATTTATTTGTACCAGTCTTCTTGATTCTTTTTGCTACTTTTTTTCTTTAGCAGAGTTTACCAGACCCTCTTTCTTCTGAATCTAAATCTAAGTAATCTTTTCTGTGGTTTTTTTCCGTGAAGTTTCTACATTTACACGTAACTGAAGACCAGATAAATTATCTGTAAGTTCGTCTTCATCTTCTTCTGCCAAGTCTTCATCTGTGATAATACTAAAACATCAGGAGGTTCAATATAGACATCTTCTTAGTCCGACTCTGAGTTTAATTCCTCAAATAGCAGAAGATCTTCTTCTAGTGTTAAATATTTCTGAAAAATGAAACTATATTTCAAAATAATAAAATATACACATGATTTAAATAGATACATAAAAACTGCCGTAACAAATAATATGTTCAAAAATATAGTCAAAGACACATTTTAATTCCATAACTGAAATTTTAACCTACAACTCCCTCTCCATTTTATACTTTTGGCTTTGTTATTTTTATGAAATAAGCAATAGAAATACTATTTTTTTAAAGTTTTTTTTTATATAAAAGGGGTATTATTTTATGCACATTTATTCTTTAACTATTCTATTATATGTAATAAAAAATGTAATTATACACTTTTAAACCATTTTTGTATTTTCTAGAGCAAAAATCAATAAAAATCTAAGCAGTGACGAAAATATAGTGTAAAAACCTAGTGGTACCATACGGTACCAATAACATTCCAATACAAAAAAGATGTACATATATTATTATTTTTTTTTGAAACACTGTGCACTTAATATCTATACATATACGATAAATATTGTATCAAACTTTCATTTCTATATGTATCAGTAAAGAGAGAACGGTTGTACTTACTTTTTCGATGCGTCATTTTGTCATAGCCCAAAAATGTTCTTGTTTCTCCTGCTTAAAGTAAAAATCTGACTTGTTCACTTAAATTATTATTTAGACAGGATTTTTCACTCTTTTGTGTGGTGCCATCTACTAACAAACAAACAAAATATTTGCATTATAACGAAGAAAACTGTAATTTTTTAAACCTTTATTTCTGGTACCATATGGTACCACTAGGCTTTCCCCGGTTAAACTAAGCAAAATGTCTATTTCACATCAAATGCATGGAAAACATGAAGAAGAATAGTTAAAAAATGAATTTGTTTTTAAAAATTCTGTAACTTGCTCCTAACCAAAGAGTGAACTTTTCAAACCAATTGCATCGTAATTGAAGAAAATTCCGACGGTCACATCATTGATGAATACGAGCTTTTACAATTTTTCGTCTTGTTATTGATGAATATAAGCATTTATAATTTTTACTGGCTGTGTGTGTGTTGCAAGTTCAAACGTAAAAAATGTACCTAACATACACCAATGTGAGTGGGTTGGTTAGTACATGGCGCAAAGTCCTATAACAGACCAGCGAGATCGAATTTGAAACAAACACCGTTTGGACAAAGGGGGATGGTACATCTGTTGAGGCCACAAATCTACTCATGTTGGCTTGGTGCGAAAGTTTGGAAAGGGGTGCCAGTTCAGATGTCGCCTCAACATGGGATTGGATTGAATTGGATAAGGTTTTGTGGCATTGAGTCCTCTTGGGACATATTATGCCAAACTCAAGATAAAAAGTCAAGTATATGTAGTCTAATAATAAAATATAATGAGTGATGTCATAAAAAAATGAGAACTATATCGAATTATATATGATGGATAAACCCAATGTCATGTAAAAAGCTAAAAGTATTTGGATGAGGATTCTCTCCAACCATGTCTTCTAAAGCCAAGGTATATGGATTAAAATGTTTAAGTCGTTGCCTATTAAAATGAGCATTCAATTAAAATGTGTTTTACTGTTAGTGGGCAAATGCAGTAATTGCAAATAGGATGACCTTCTCCGGGGAGGAGGTGTCTATGGGTTATCCGAGTATGTCCAATACGGAGACGTGTTAGTATTACATCCTCTCTTCTTAGAGGTAGCGATTTCCATTGAATTATGTTCGGTTTCATAGAGTGAAGTTTGTTCTCAGATTCTTCATTCCCTTCGTTCTGCCATTTGTCTTCTAAAAATTTGCAAATCGAAGATTTATGTCACGATAAGGAATGGTATGATTAATATTATTTACGGCCAATTTGGCGGCTTTGTCGACTATTTCATTTCCTGATATCCCCAACATGAGATGGGATTCAACAAACTACCGTTAAAATTTTTGGATGAAAGTTGATAAATTTTTTTTCAGTGACTTTAAAATAACGGGATGACTGTCATGATCAGGATGTTTCAATGACTGTAAAACACTTAATGAATCTGTGAAAATGATAAATTTTTTATGACAATGATCAGATATATTTTCTAATGCTTTATAGATGGCCATTATTTCAGTGGTAAAAACAGAACATGAAGAATGAAGTTTAAAACTGTGAAGAGAATCATTAAAAATGAACGCAGCTCCAACATAGTTTGCCCTTTTAGATCCGTCCGTGTAAACTTGTATAAAATTTGAGTATTTTTCTATAAGCTTTTGAAATAGTTGTTTGTAGATAATATCAGAGGTATCTGCTTTTTAAGAATTTTGGAAAGGGTTTTAAAATTCAAAATAATGTTTAAACCAATGAGAGAAAGCATACAGTTTTTTCTGGGTGACATCAAGTGAAGAAATTTCAGATCCGTTCATCAAATCTAGCATTCTTAAGTGGAATGTAGGAATGAAGGATGTTTTAGCTTGATAAAGGCGTTTTAAATACGGACTGTGATCAATGGTATGCAATGGGTGATGAGGGGTTGATGTATTTCTAAAATAGTATTCCAGGGACACCAACTGTCGCCTTAAGTCCAGGGAAAGTTCAAAAGAGTCTACATACAAGCTGCTTACGGGTGAAGTTCTAAATGCACCAGTACATAAGCGCAAAGCTGTGTGGTGGATAGTGTTCAGAGTTTGAAGAGCAGATTTTCTTGCTGAACCATACACCACGCAGCCGTAGTCCAATTTAGATCGAATTAAAGCTCTATAAATCTTAAAAAGGCAAGTACGATCAGATCCCCATGATAATTTTGATAAAACTCGTAAGATGTTAAGAGACTTTTCGCAACGTTTGAGTAGATTTAAAATATGAGGTTTAAAAGTCAACTTCTTGTCAAATATTATATCTTTGAAAAATATTTCAGGGTCAAGGTGAAGACTTCGCTTTCTACAAAAATGAACACACGCGGTTTTGGAAGCTGGGAAACTGAAACCATTTTCGTTTATCCAATGTGTGATTTTGTTAACGGCCTGTTGAAGTTGTCTCTCTATTAAACGAATGTCTTTAGCTGCGCATGAAATATGCAGATCGTCAACGTAAAAAAGACCTTTTACTGATGGAAGCAATTGAGAAACAATATTGTTAATTCTAAAATCATCTAATCATCTTTTCTAAACTTTTGCATAAGCAGCTTGTCAGGGCTATTGGACGGCAGTTCGAAGGGTTCTTGGGGTCTTTATTTGGTTTCAGTATGGGTATTATATTAGCTTACCTCCATGACTGCGGAAAAGTGTGTTCGTTCCAAATTCTGTTATAAAATTTAAGGAGATTATTTAGAGAACTATTTGATAGATGTTTGAACATAACGTAACTAATATTATCTGGACCTGGAGTTGATTTGTGAACAAGGATAAAGCCTTTATCAATTCGAGAAAAGTAAAATCACAACTATAAGATAGTATACGGCTTGAAGTAAAATTAACTTTATTCTTTTCCGATTCAAATTTAATTTTTTTTAAACTTTCAGAGTAGTTAGTGGAACTGGATATTTCGGGAAGGCATGAAGCAATTGCGTTTGCTATTTCTTTGGGTGCTGATAGTATTTAGTTATTGTATTCTAGAATCGGAATTTGTCTATTAGGGTGTCTATTAGGGTCTATTAGGTATTTGTCTATTAGGATTCTTCTGACATTAATTACATTTTGTTTTGACAGGGATTCCAAAATGTCTTGTTCAGTATCATGGACTAAATCAGATTCCGAAAGAACGCCTCGAGATGAATTTAAAGTTTTGTGGGGTGTAACAGTGACTTCTATTGAACCGACGGAATTTATTTTTTGTATATTTAAAGCCTGTGCTTTATTAGAAACTTCTATGAATACTTCTCTTGCTAGGTTTTTTTTAAATGTTTTTTGTCTCTCCGACCATTCCTAAAATAGTTTTGTGAAGTAGAATAGCCTATATGTTTTTTAGATTTCCTTCGTTACTTTTAATTATAAAAAATTTGTGTTCTGGTAAATTATTTTCATTATTTTTGCTTATTGGTGCTCCACTGAAGGAGAAGTTGTTTTTTGATTTTCCATGGTTGAATTATAAATTTTTTAGTCCCCGGCGGCACCACCCACCATGGAGTCCAACGAGGGGATACAGGTTCCTGTACCGGTGCTAGCCAGGGACTATACGAACCCAACTCACCTCTATGACTGCCCTAAGGAGCTAGTTGGTGAGCAGGTCCTTAGTTCTAGCAGGATAAACCCACCAGCCGATTAATGCACTGGGACCAAAGTACACTGCCTGTCTATCCGAAGCAATGTATTGGGGCGTTATGTTGTCCCTCAATTACCAGGATCACCTTTTGCGAAGACACAGGTTTCCACGCACGGCAAACACGTGGGTGATATTATCCACAAGAGGAGCAGAAAGCAACAGATTAGCGTAAAGCTTCTCAAGGGGAGCCCTCAATTCCGAAGAGGCAACCACAACGAGGGAGGAAGAAAAAAAAAAGCAAAGGGTAGAGGAGGAGGAGAACAAAAGGGAGGGAAGATCACTCAGGTACCCCGGGGATGTGAAGCCCGTACAAACCTAAAGAAGGAATGCCCCTGGGGGCCCTCAACAGGGGACCGTGATTCAAAATTATGTGGTATTGTCCTCGAATCTTTAGCTTCGGAAGTTGATCCCGGACAGTCACCAGTAGTCCGTTGTATTGCTCCAGAGAGACTTTAATTAAATACCTACCTAGCTACACGATTACTTAATATATAAATAGTTCCTGCCATAATGTTTATGTGTTTCAAGTACACAACACGTTGTGGTATTTAAATCTTTGCAGGTAAATACTCCAGCAGAACATTATAACTGCCCGCGGAATCCTCAACATAAAATACTCCAGCAAAGCATTTTAAGAGCATTACAGAAGCCTTAACATGTAATGCTCCGCAGAAACTAAAAACCAGCTGCTCGCTTAAAGTGAAAACATTCATTCCAGCTTTCTGTCTCGCAAGATTCAAACACGCTGATGCATAGTGTTTATAATTTTGTAAAGTGTTACGGATTTAAATTATCTTTTCGTCAAATGTAAATTCTTATACATTAAATTGTGTTTGTTACATGAGCCTGGTGCTAAGTACTACTCTATTTCTATATTGAAAGCGACCTCTTTTGTGTTGCGAAGACAGTGAAACACATACCCTTGGCTTACTGGCGTAAAGGCCTTTTTCACTAAGCCTTTTGTATACAGTTTTCCGTGATACAACAGTCCCCATGGTGGCTGTAAGCTCTGATTTAACTGCCGAGCAGTAGACTTCCTGTTACGACTTGTAGTTATTGCCCACTATAGTTCTTGAGCAGCAGTTGTTATATGTGTACGACTTTGTACGGGCCTCCTTACAACAGTTCCAGAGTTCTGAAATTGTTTCCATAGCGCAGAGACTGTCTTGAAATATTCACATATCTCGCTGCTTCCATCATTATCAGTCCTGCTTCCAGACAGCCGATAATGCGCCATCTCACAGATTATTCCAAATGATACTTTGGAGCCATAACAAATACGTTTTGAGCCCTTACAAACTGAAATCAAACGCTGTATTGCAGAAATTCACTCAGATATTCACTTTGCGCAAAGCGCTTGACTCACCGTCGGATGACGTAACGCCTTGATTTGCATATCAGAAACCTTTTGATCACTTTTGGATTGGATAAGGGTAATTAGGCTTGTCTTTCACACAGTCTCTGCAAAAATGGATTACATCTATTGGGTATTTCATGGAATATAATTATTTTTGGGTATATAAAGATAATTTGGACATGATATCACCTTACTTTCCAACCATTTCCCCTGGCCCTCAACTTTTTATAGCTTTTATGTTAATAGTATTTTCGTTCTCAAGTCTGGAATTTTCAAATCTCGTCAACTTTTCCAATTTCAACTGTACATTTTAACAATAACTAAATTTCGCTTTGTCATTCCCTTAAATTAATGAAACTACTAGAAACGCAAAAGTCAAATAACGCAATCGAAGAAACCCCGTAACTCCAAGAATTAAATAAACGGTAAAATCAACTCTTCTCGACACCTATTAGGTGCGACACTGCATCAGACGAGGCCTCACCCAAGCGTGTGTTTGAATGGCTGCTTTGAATTAAAACTGGAGTCATTCAAACGGACGCAGTTTAGGGACAGCACTGATTCTAATTAAATCAACGGGTTCTTTGGCCCCCACTCTTCGTATTCCGCGTCCCCTTCCAATCAGAAATGAGGGAGCACAAAAGGCATTTTGATTTGCTGAATACCAAAGGGGAATGAGTACACCGAAATGGCGCATATTTTAAGAATAATCCTTTAAATGCCGGGACCCTTTTAATCAAGGTGCCTCCTGTTCAACTAGTCATTCGGTGACGTACTCGGTAGACATGGATAATGAAACAGCCTGGGCTTTTGTTTGATGGTGGATCATTTCTAAAAGGGGTAGGAAGAGGGTGGTGATTTGTATCAGGTTGAATCTTTATTGTCTGGATGATTTGGTATCCGGGTGGCGGTTGGGATATTTACGTGAATAAAATGTTTTATGCGTGACGCTACTTTGTTTATTTCACAGTTGAAACGGGAATGAGAGATTTTTCCTGTCAAGTTAACTGCTGCCTCTTATTACTTGAGGCATAGCTAAATATCTCCAGAAAATCCATGAGTCCGACCCACATCTTTTCTAGGTCTTGTATGGGTCTTACAAATCCGAGGTACCCTAGTAGTCTAATCTTTTTCCATGGAGTTTACTGACACTGGTAAACATGGGGGTCTCGACCCCAGGATGTCGAAGATATATTTATACACTATCTCGTCTATATATTTTATTTTCACAATTACGTTAAATTGTCTGTCTCATGTTTGGCACAGTTTAGTCAATTATGGCCTTAGAGCCATACAGCACAAAGACACCTATCATTCAGAATACACTCAAAAAATCAAATACTAGATCAGGATTCCCATAGAGATCCTTAGACCATCCTTAGATCCTTAGATTCCCATAGACCAAAACAGACAAAAAGATGACTCGTGGTGGCTGGCTTGTTCAGTGTAAGCTAAATGTGTGTTAAAGACAGTGTTGATGTACTTCCTTGTCTTTTGGGGATAGAACATCACTCAGCTTGTTTGTTGAATACAATTTCAGTGGGTCTCCAATAAATGCGATATGACATTCAGACATCGGCACAAAACGGCAATAACTAATTTTTGAGGTAACCCCTATACGCATATTTCGATAGTATTTGAGTAACATGAAGTGAAGTCTCCATCTTCCTCCCGGTGTGTTTGCTTGCACTGAAATTTCCTCTCGAAGGGAGAGGGTAAGATATTGTATGGAATTATTTCACCAGTAGTTACACTGTCTAAAATATCTGATAGCATGTGAAGAAAAATACACTCATGCTCATAAATTAAGGATAATGACAGTTTCTACAAATAAAGCTACAAAAACACAACAAAAGTGAAGTAAACATAAAGTTTGTTTATTAAATAAAAGGTATAGAACACAAAAAAGTAGGGTACATTTACCATAGCACCTAATAAACATAAGGGACATGCTCACTGGAGCAATTGGATGATATATCTTCCGTGCAAAAAAAGTAACAGTATACGGTTTATATGAAGGTTAATGGGCTGTATGCTTGCCATGTGCTATAATATAGTCAGTAGAACGTCTGGGCATGCTGAGAACCAAATTATCCAGCTATCTTAGGGGATTCCATCCCACTCTCATCAATTAATGCTTTCCGAAGTTGCGGTATAAACTTAGGAGGTAGATTAAGGGCTACAATTTGTCGGTCCAACATGTCTCAAGTATGTTCAATGGTGTTGAAATCGTGATGAAACGTCGGATATTCTAAACGGGTGATATTCTCTTCTTCAAGGCATTCATTCACCATGTTTGCATGGTGAGAACGGGCGTTGTCATCCATAAAGATAAAATCTACACACATTACACCCCTGAACAGACACACGTGTTGTTGCAGAATGATATTTCGATAAATTGAGCATGTCATGGCTGCCGACAGCTATCGTGATAGGTCTGATGCTGCACTGTGCCTGCTTCTTTTATCAGTTATTGCTAAATAACGGTCATCTTGTGGCGTTGTAACCCAGTGACGAACTGTACTGAAACGTCTACCAACGTTTCCATCCTCTTGGAACCGCTTCCAAAGCCTTGATATGACACTCTGCGAGATTCCGAATTTTTCAGATATTTCCATTTGCGTGCACCCACATTCCAAACATCGATAATGCGGCCACGTAAAAAATCGTCCAGATGTGTTCTCTGTAGGGTTGGCTAAAAACCCGGGTTTTTTTTAGAAAAACCCAGCCCGGGTGGGAATTTATGGGTTTTAGTGGGGTTTTCTGGGTATTTATAAATAATTGTAGAATATCATTCTAACTTGATTTTTTTATGCTTGATGTAGTAACCAGTGATGTAGTCAGTGGGGGGGGGGCAAGCATGTAGCCAGGATTTTGTCAAGCGAGGGGTACATAATATGAAATTTTAATTTAGTAAAATGTTTAAACATTAGAGTCTATAGGTAAAATTTAGCTGAAGGGGGAGTCCGGACCTCCCCCTTTGGTCACATCCTTGAGGGTAGGGGGGGGGGTGCAGACCCACTTTTTTTATTCAATCTGAAGCATACCCCATTTTATAATTTCAAAGTGGACGTACTTTCCTTTTTTTTAATCATGTCCCATAAAATTCTCTAAATACCTCTGTGTAAGTCACAGGAAAAACAGCTATCATTCAAGTGGAAACTGGTTGATTGGGGAAGGGGGGGGGGGATCACACAGTCAGGTGGTTGAAATTCTTCAAAAATGGGCATCCCCTCCCACCTTTTTTTAACAACTACACTACTGGTTTGAGCAGCAAAAGTACCAATTTATGGTATAAAAAATGTTTAATTTGTAGCATATAAATATCAGATTTCTTCAAAAACACTGTTTTGAAGCAATTTTATGCAAAAACATTTTGGAGCCATTCTAAGGATAAATATATAGCATTATATAGGAACTCTTGATTTTTTCTAATGAAAAAAAAAAGTTAAATGCAAAAGAAATAGTTTTTTAATGTTACAGATAATAACTGTACATATAAAAAACAAAATAAACACTATAATGCTAATCCCTTTAATATTCTTAAAAATATTTACAAAGAACATTGTTAAGTGCAATTTGGTGCAGCTATTGCATCTTTGATGGAAGTGATTTTGTAACCGTCAGATATTACATTATGTTAGAATAAAAATCTCAATCTAAAATGTTGTTATTCTGAAGGAATATTATATCTCATGTTAATTATAGTCCTTTGTAATAGTATATTATATTTTCATGTATATTTTGTTGGTTTTATCAACTGTTTTTGTTACAGCCGACCAACCGGTATAGTGGTTAAGGTGTTAGCCTCTAGATCGGAAGGTTCCTGGTTCGAATCCGGGTCCGGGCATGGATGTTTGTAAACGTATGGTGTAGAGGCGGCTGGTGCACCTTAAAATCTGTCGTGGCCGAAAGTCCTCACGTTGGGTTGGCGTGGAAGTTTGGAGAGTGGGGTGCCAGCTCAGGTGTTCCTCGTCATCTGACCGTAGTTCAAAATTACGAGGTGTTGTCCTCGGATCTTTCCCTTAAGGGACTGATCCCGGACCGTCGTCAATAGCCCGTTGTGTTGCTAAAAAATTAAATGCGTTAACTAAAAAATTACCAAATTACCAATTGTTACAAGTTTAATGATATTATGATTTAATTTTTTTGTATACAGTACACTCTCTCTAATCCGAACAAATAAATACCAGGCGGGTTTGAATATATCTGTGTCAGATTATTTACAAAAACCCACTTCATAACAAAAACCCAGTGGGTTTTTGTTGGTGGGCCTGCTCAGAAAAACCCGGGCGAGTTTACTGGTCTGGACCCAACTTGCCAACCCTGGTTCTCTGGGTCATAGCTATTTGGTTATGGCACTTTTAGGCTAATACGGCGATTGTGGACTACGCAACGATTCCTTTTATACACTCCATTAATTTCTCTGTTCCTTCTGACGTCATGTCAGCGCTGTCTGGTGGTTTATTTCAACTTAAAACACAAGCATGTTATTCCTGAGAATATGTGATTGTTTCCAAGGGTAAATTTTTGCTCTAATGCACATTTTTCTTATGATTCTGAAATATCCTTAATTTATGAGCATGAGTGTACGATCTGAGTCATAAGATAGTTTAGCTTAGAATATTTAGATTCGGGTTATTTAATCAGGTAGTTCTGCATCTAACATAGGGTAAAGAAGTATAATGTTCAGTAGCAATTTTCATTATATGGAAAATATAAATGAAAATATTTCTTTCGTACAAATAAGTATTGTATTCAGTTTTGTTTTTCATATTCTATTTCGTTGAATTGAGGCGTTGCGGATACGAAGGGCGAACTCATCATTGGGCAAAAACTTTTTTTACTCATACTTTGATTTGTCAGACAGTGGTGAATAAAGATATTAACTTCTTTGTTGAGTCCGCCTTTTCTAACTCCATAAAACTAGAGCTGACAGTAGCTATTCTATGTACTAAGAGCGGCAGAGCTCTGCGTTTAAATGCGTTTTCTGGAAACCAGCATTTGTTCAGTTCGCCTTTCGTATTCGCAACGCCTCAATTAAATAAAGAGAGCATTGCAATATAATCTTTAAGAAATAGGTACCGTCAGTCATGGCATTCATATTACGTAGTCTCCATGCTTTGTTGCCTATTTGCTTCATTTCTTCATGTAAGTTCTGTTAATCGTCCCAAAATAGCTTTCAGGAGAAGGACAAGGCTACTTGTAATTTTTAACTACAAATTGTTTTAATAATTTCTACAAACGAGTTTTGAATTTTTTTTAAACTTGTAACGTTTTCTGTACCTTGATTCGAATAAATCATAACTGAAGGTATATTTGTGACTAATTATTAAAAATGACTAACAATACAATTCATATTATCATCGTTTCTTACTACAACATATGTGCATAATTTTCTTACGTTCACAAACTCACCTGACTCACAAAACTAAAATTAGTTTCTCGTGGGAATGAATTACCACTTGTTACCCTCATGCGCGATCCAAAATTTGTTAGCTGTAAGTGGTCGTTGAAGGATATTACATAAACTTACTGTTCAGCTATCTTACAATTTTTTCAGTGCTGTCAACAATTTTTTTCAATTTCTCAATTGGGAAACATTAATCACCTGAAAAATATAAAACTAAATACATTGATTAATTTCTCCAACATTATCAATCAAAAGTTGAATTTTTAAATGATTTCTAGCTGTTACTGAAAATGTTAAGGTACATTATTTCATATTTGCAGAAATGGTGATTAAGGTTTCTAGAAAAAGTGAGTGAATATTATCGATTTACTCTAATTGCTACTGAACAAAGCGAAAAGTGTAGTTTTTGTCTACCTTATAAAATATATGCAGCACGACTTTGATTATTACCCGATTATCTGAGTATCCATGTTATCTGAGCCTAATTTAATAACCATGTTATCAGTTATAAGATTTAATTAGAGCTTCTGGTACGAGTAGACTCTATAACAAAAAAATCGACGCACCAAGAAAGAATCATCCGATTGCTTTGAAATTTCGTATGCAAAAATGTTTTGACCAAATATGCAAATAATTTAAATTTGGTATTCAATCAATGAATAGTGCGATCACCAGCGCATCGGAACTGCTCATCCAGCAGATGTATATAAGGAGTTGTTCTTGAACTGTTGTTAAAAATTTCTGCTGCATTGCGATTTAGGATACCTTTCAAAGACTGAAAAAATGCCTCGCCGCAGGATTCGAGCTCATTACGAGCAACTTTCAGAGTTTGAAAGAGGTCGTATCATTGGATTGAAAGAGGCAGGTTGGGCAAATCGGAGAATCTCTCGTCATGTGAGTCGAAGCGATGCGGCGATTAGAAGATGCTGGCAAGAGTGGGTGGACAATGGCAGATTTCAGCGTCATGATGGTCGTCGGTCGACGTAGGGCCACAACAGATCGCGAGGACAGATTGATTGTTAGATCAGCTGTCACAGCGCCTGATTCATCGCTATCAACCACACACGAGCGTCCTCCATGACCATTCACAGACGGCTGAGAGAGCGAAATCTACGCTCGTACCGACCGTTACGCCACCTGCCACTCACGCCTGCACACTGTCGAGCCAGATTACAGTGCTGCTTGGCTCGATCAGGCTGGAATGATGCTGACTGGGGACTTATAGTATTTAGCGACGAATCCCGCTTCCAACTGTGTCCTGACGATCATCGAAGACGTGTCGGGAGACGCCTAAGGCAGCGTGCCGATCCTGCTTTCACTATTGCACGGCACACGGGCCTTCAACAAGGAGTTATGGTCTGGGATGCCATTTCCCTTGATAGCCGGACCCCTTTGATCGTCGTTAGAGGTACACTTACTGCACAGCGGTATGTTGACGACATTCTGAAACCTGTTTTGCTACCGTTCCTTTCGCAGTACCCTGGGCTTATTTTTCAGCAAGATATTGCCAGACCACATACGGCACGTGTTGCTATGAACTGTCTTCAAGCTTGTCAAACACTTCCTTGGCCAGCCAGATCACCAGATCTCTCTCCCATCGAGCATGTCTGGGATATGATGGGAAGGCGACTGCATCATGTAGGGAATGTTGATGACGTAATTGATGACAATTGGAGCAAATTTGGCAAGAAATACCGCAGGAGACCATCCGGGAGCTTTACCGGTCTATGCCACGCCATCTGGCACCTTACATCCAGGATAGAGGCGGGTCAACACCTTATTGAGCTCGTTACTGTAACTCTGAAATAATTCATTCAATTGTTCTTAAATTTTAATCATTTTCTATTCTGTACATAATTTTCCTATCCACCAATTTTTGTCTCCATCGGACAACTGCTTCTTGATGCGTCGATTTTTGTGTTATAGAGTGTATATGCCCTTTGTTCTTGACTGGCATGCTTTGTCAGGCAGAATCCTGTGACAACATTTGAGTAACTCATTGTAAAATAACCACTATAAAAACATACTGGGACACAATTTCAAATATGGATTATTCTTGATTATTGCTTCGTGAATAAATTACGGCTTCTGAAAGTTACAGTAATAGTAAGTACTAAAGGTTTTTCTGTATTTCGTACAAGCCTGTTATGTGTTATTACGTCGGTACACCGCCTTTTCAAACAGCTATTAACCAAAAATAAAATTTTAATGTTTCATTTAAAAGTTGTTACAACAGTAGTTCTCTTACATAAGAACAACCTGTATACTACATGTCCTTAATCATTAAAAACTAAGCTTCCCTGAATCTACCAAATCAATATCACATAAGTAATGAACTAAACAATATGCATCTATGAGTACGATGCCGTACTGATGCTCGGTACTAATTGGCTATTCGGTTGAAATAGAGTGCACATTTTCAAGAATCCAACCTACGCAATAAATCATTGAATTCGGCCCTTTCATTACTGAATGCGGCCTTTCCAAACAACTCTTTGGCCGAAAGGGTATACGGCGACAGAAGTCAATGCGAACGGCTTATTTTCAGTCCTTTTGAATTCCAGAGGCGCTTTTAATCAACATTTCCCGGTTATTAGTCAGGAAACTTTCGCTTGGCTGATCAGCGTGGTGCGAGGAGAATGGTATGGCTAATGAAAGCCAAACGAACCTCTCCAGTTGGGCAGTGAGGTTTGTTTTGGAGGAGGGGGAGTGACCTGTTTGCCTGGACATTGACCCCCTCAACCGCTCATCAAGAATCAATATCCTGGAGTACTCTTTCGTAGCACTGGGTCGAAAAGCGGAGGTAATCTTGATTTCAGGAAGACAGGAAGCATATTCTGCGTCGATCAAAATTTGTTTATAGTGGATGGATTCTTAATTAGCGGTCTATGAGAGGGATTTTCAGAGTAAACAAACACAATAGTACGAGGATTTTTTTTTTACTTTTCTGCAGTAGATTAATGCATACCGAGATTACCATAAAAGTAGCTTATCGCCTTCTTGGCCATATTTGGCATTTAATTTACCTACCGTAGACCAATTGCATGAATATCTGTATCGTGAATTGAAAACACCTGTCTCGAGCCAAGATGTACCTCTTGGCGTAAATGGCACGGCACCATAGTTTTCTTGTCCATTCTTGCTCAAAGGGATCTCGACATATTTTTAAAACTAGGGATAAATTAAAAAAGCTTGTCCGTATCGTCCACGTTTCTGCCAACAGTAGTCAATCGTTAAACATAGATTTATTGCTACAGACATTGTCCCAGGTAGCGACTGCACGCTGTGGTAGTGAAACTGACTGTTACAATTGTCGTCTTTTCTACGAAAAAAAGCAAACATTGAATCGAACTTCGTGAATTCGATTTGGACTGTATTCAAAGGTAGGGATTTTACTTCATGTTGCCTACATGTTCTGGGAAGATACTATATCGGGGGCTACATAAAAATGAAATTCATTGCCGTTTTGGAGTTAAGTTTAACTGGCTATTCTATGGAATTTTTATCAGCGACTTCCTGAAATCATTCTTTAACAAGCCATGTTACGTGTGTGAAAGACGATAAGAAAACACGTTACTCCACAAAAACACAGCCACCTACATTTAGTTTGACATTTTTTACGTCTCTTATAGATATGTATGGTAGTGCATATATCTGGTAAGAGGCGGTATTTATAAATAGACCAAGTGCATTTAAAGGGTGTGACAGGAATGTGTTACATAAATGTCTGTTCAAGAGAAACTAATTCATAATAATTTTAAATTTAATTAAGATTGATGGCATCCCATTTGACGAAAATAAAATTGCATAAATTTTTACACTTGAAAGTGATTGAGAAGAGAAATTAAGTTTAAAAGCTATATGTATTAAAAAAAAAGGATTCGGGAATACAATTCACAAGTCTGACCAATTTTTAAAATTTTTAATTTTTTAATTAGAAGCATATGAATGGGAACAAGATTTACAAATATACAAACACCAATATGTACGGACACAAATTACCGATGGTTTTTTAAGGGTATTGATTGAAATTTTACATTTTCCTGTCTTCATCCTTGCTGCCCGAGTTGCTTCAATAACTACCAAAACATCTTACTCCAAAATCCTAAATCAGCTCAATGCAGTCAGCTCTTATATCTTCAGAAGTTGTAAAACCCGATGCACTTGCCAACAGTAAAAGAAAAAAAGAACTAAAGACAAAAAAAAAAGACGTGAATACCGCCATTCCAATATGTCTGCCGCCCTATCGGTCTGGACTATCCAATATTAGAGGAAATTGCGTGCAGCTATTTTAAGCAGGTTTATTGATACAAGGCTCCGTGTAGTTCTTTATGCTCTCATTCTTTTCTATCAGGATCGGTACAACAAGAGGAGAAAGAAGAAAGCGAAAAGAAGAAGAAAAGTATTTTCCGAATAACAAACAAGGGTGAGAGAGAGAGATGAACACAGAGAGAAAAGAACTCGAAATGCAATAAAGTCACCGCGTCTCCTGAAAGTAGGAAACAAGGAAGTTAAAGTTGTTTGCTTCATGTTTGGAACATATTTTGCCTTCTGTGGATAATATCGGAATATTTACTTTTGCTGCTTTTTTTTCTCTCTCATTTTTCTTTAGATGAGAATGCTCTCGTACGGTATTTTGTTGAAACTTGTGCGGCTACTGGTATCGCTTGAAGCAAAGTCTCGAGTAAATGTGGTCAGCCACAATCGAATAATCCAATGACTAGTCTATGTTGGAAACTGCGAAGTTTTCAATTGAAAATGTCCTTGACAAAATAAACTTCGCGCGTTTTGTCTGAATTTTTAAAAAAATAGGTTAAAATGAGGCACAAGGATTTTTTATGAAAACATTCAAGAAGTTAAATTGTCCTCTTCAAAGTTTTATTGACATAAAATTTGCTTGCGCTGTCTATCTAATATTATTTTTTGAATACATTATCTATATATATATATTTCTCTTACGTGGCACGCAAAAAAGACGTTATTTGTTACCGCGTTTTGGCAACATTGTGCGATTGTTTGTTTACTAGGAGCCGCGCGCCTCATTTGAATCTATAGCGTTATCGGATGAAATTTTATTAAAAAAAATGAATTTTAGACGAGCTGTTGCGGTTTGTAATAGAAATCTAAGAAAGCGGAGGATCTTTTCAGGGCTATTTAAAAAACGGTCCTTTTCAAGGCTAACAATTATAGTACAACAAGACGCGTGCTCTACAACTTTCGACAACAAACTCAGTCAAAAAGTGTATGGGTGGCTCGAGTACTGGGGAAATGTACACACAAACAACATGCTGGGTATTCAATTTCCAAAGCAGCGCTCACATTGCGAGTAAAAATTTGCTCAAAGTTTTCATTTAAATTCTGATTCCAGAGGTACTGTATATATCTTTTATGTAATACAACAAATTTAGATTTGAAAAATATTTTTTTAGGAATATCATATTTTGTAATCAATCCCTTCTGCTAAGACACGTGTCTTCATTGATGCGAGCGAAGCGAGCATAGGTTCGCTCAGCGAACCAATGAGAATTGCGAAGCAATCCTCCGGGGGTTGGCGAGCGTTAGCGAGCAGGGGGCGGACCCCCTAGTAGGACTATAATTGAGGATAGGCACGCATGAGGTCAATGAGAGCCACATTCAAAGAGCTCCACCATAGTTACATAGTATTAAATACACAATTTCAAATTTAATTTAATTTGTATTGATGTGGTTACATATTAAACACAGGTTTAGTGCTGTGTAAAGTATACATGTAAGTAAATATAATTAAAAGAAAGAACATACAAAATAATTATTTCAGAATTATAATTATAAAATAAAGTATAATAAATATGTATTAGTAAACATTATAGCGTTTAACATAGACCTCTGGTCAAATCAACGAAAATAGGCGTAAAATTTGTTTCTGTGCGATGATGATGTGATGGTCAACTGTGAAAGATATTTCAATTTCACGAACTCCATTGTGGTGTGCAAAGATTCACAACACTATGTTGTACCAAAAATTGAAATTAGACAAGAAGAAGCTTTCTTTAAGTGTATTTTGATTCTGGCACTAGATTCCAAAATTCAATTATAAAAGTAGATTTGTACTGCCCTTTGCAGTTTCTGATCCTCTTTCAACTTTAATAATTCCAATTCCCAAGCCCGCTTTATCAACAAGTATTAATTTAGATATTGGAAATCAATCTTCAATAATATCACAAATAAGTGGTCATAACAAATAATATATTGTAAAAAAATACTAGTACCCCTTCCAAAGTGCGGAGGGAGTGGGTATGCGCACACAATGGTGTGTATTACGCTATACAAAACGAGACTAAACGCTCTCAACCCCACTACATATCGACGCTAGGACTAACGACGCAACCAAAAATCTACTTTCGAAGCGATTGCGAATCGACTTGTACACTTCATTAACTGAACCAATCGAAAATTTACTATCGAAGCGACTATGTACGAATTGAACGCCCCACTTGGTCAGTTTAACAAGATTCGTAAAAAAATTTATGATATAATGTTTAGAAAAATGATTCTAATTTTCAATGGGAGTCACACTTTACTCCACGAAGAACCGCATTTGCCCTTCTGTGGACTATAGCTCCTTGATGGGTTATTTTTATATAATAGACTATAACATATTGGGGCATATTGTTCGAGACAGTGATTTTGTTTGCTCAGGAGCATAAAAAATGTCTTCCTGCATTTCCTAGAGTACAAGACAAAACCTTAGAAACTCAAAAGGGTGGAAAATATTATTTGATAAAATAGATGAAACGAAATTTGTTATTTTTGATACATACAAAATATTATTATTACAAATCAAACTACTGAATTTGATGATCTTATAATTATTGTAAAAGATTAACACAATTATGAGGAAGAATAGAAACCACGTACAAGTTTATGAAACACATAAAGCCTCCTTTGTCCAAACCAAGTCCGAAGATAGTTGGTTGTTTTGGGGGTTTTATAGCGCAAGGGGCATATTTGACCATGAATGTGCCAGACACAAAAAAACAATATCAATGGACATACAAAGAGATGGGAAGCTTTCACTGACACAGAAGTGATAGATGCACCCCAATAGGAATCGAACCTAACAGTATACGATTCACAAGTTGCAATCGTAGTAGGCCACGGCGGCTCTCCAAGTCCGAAGAAACTAATCAAAGGTTTGTTGGTTTGGGTTTTATTGCCCAAGGTTCAATTTTAACCAAATTTCGCCAAACACAAGACAGACAACATCAAATAATAAAAATAAGTACTCAAAAAAGTATTACTGATACAGAAGAGAAAAATACATCATTGGATAAGAAACACGGATCGAAACTAGAGCTGAAGGATGTGCAAATTTTGTAACTATTTTAAAGGAGAGTTCGCTGTTCAGAAATTTCAGTTAAAATGAAAACGGTTTGCATCTTATTTGGTGTTAGCCATACATGAACAAATCCCATTAAGTGAACACAAATCTTAACTGGCAGCCATATGTCCATTGATCAGTTAGGTTAGTTTAAAACCCGACACTATATGACAATTTTTCATTCTCAATTGTAGCGCGGGGAAAACCTTTTAGGCTAGTTTAGCTTTAAAGACAATGATCGATCAATATTTCCGAACAAAATCTTATAATATTTGTGCAACAAATTAATGCATGAATAAAATTGCGAAATACTTCCATGTGATTGTCTACGTTTAATGTAATCTAATTTTTATAGAAAAATATGCGATACCTGGGAAACAATTCTGCTTTTAAAATTTCAACAGAAAGTAATTTATTCTGCAAAAATAAAATTTCCGTTTCAGAAAACCGTATAAACAGGAACAAGTATATATATATATATATATATATATATATATATATATATATATATATATATATATGAGGAGATAAATCAGTCCCGGTTATTTTAAAAACTAAACTTTTTTGAAAAATACCTAGTCTTTTGATAGGTTAGAAGTATAATCCATCAAACATGAAAGTCCCAATGTTCGTTTGTTTTTATATTAATTCTAGAGCTTATTCATTTATTTCTGCCGAGAAATTTTATGGCTACAATATATTATAAATATATTTAAACTTAACGAACGCTCTTTTGAAGAAAATAATACCCCACCAAGTAAAACAGCGCCTTCTTTGAAATATATCTTGGAAAATCTTAGATTCTTCCTTTATTAAAGCATACAATTCGTGTCTTGGAATTACTTTTTCAGTGTTATAATTTAAATTCTGTTTTGAGCATGATATGCTTGTTGTTCGTTGGCAGCGGAAGAATCAGTTAATCTCTAGCGTATTCCATCGTTCTCAAAGCACGATGAAGAAAAAATAGAAACAAAATAGAATCTCGGTTGACGAAAAACATGTTTTCAATATTTGATGTTGGAAGTATTTTTCTTCTACACTGGGAGCCAAGAAGATGGAAAAATGGATTACAGGTGTTTACCTTCAGTCAGTTTCAATCTGCTAAATCGGGTTAAAAGGAAATGTTTTCCAGAAGAGAAGTTTCAAACATTTTTCTTCTCCTGGAAATAAGTTTTCCTGTTCATCTAGTGCAATACTTGTTTTGTGTTGCAGAATGTAATCTCGGTTATATTTGTATTTTTACCTGTTTCGTTTCTGTTTAGATTCAAACATGCTAGGAGTTAAATTGAATAAGGCTATATATTTAAAACATGAAATAAATAAATGCAGATTTTTATGACTAAATGAAATCTCAATTTTAAAAATAAACAGACATATTTTCTATACTAAATGTTTATATTCCTCGATTCCTGTTTGTAATGTATAGAGATAATTTGATATACTACATTGCCGGCCATCTTATATGCAACACTATCCAAACTATTTCGATAGCATCGTATGTCTTCTCGTAGCATCTAATAAGACAATTTTAACGTAAATTTATTTCATAGTGGCTTTATTTTAATTGTACCCGTAATTTTAAGACGATAGGATACTCCGTCTTATTTAAAAGATTTCGTTTTGTATATTTTTTACTAGCAGAATTATATACCTGGTTATATTCAGGTCGAATTTAATAAACGTCGATTGAAAGTTATTCGAAAAATGCGAATATTTTGCTGTTGTACCTCAAATACATAAACTCAGAATTTTTAATGCTAGTAAAAAATGAAATACTAATTCTGGTATAACCAGATACAAAGTAGCAAAATCGTATTTGTACTACCAGTGGGTTTTTACTTGCACTTATCGCATTAAAAAGTTTTCATACCTTAAAAAAAATATAGGTTCCAAAGTACGAGGTTTCTGCTGATCTTTCCCTTCAGGATTGATTTCGTAATTTTGCCAATAGCCCGTTGTGTGGGTACAGTGAGACGTAGCTTTAACTATTACCAACTGCCTATCTTACAAAGGATAATTTATTCGAAATAAATAGTTAAAATCGCTTTGAATCATCAATTAAATAGATATTCATAAATTATAGTAAAACTATAGAAATAAATAGTTTAAAATTACTCCAAACTTAAGTATTAGAGTTTAAATTCTGTTGAAAAATGCTCTATCAGCAAAAAAACATTCTGAGTTTCAACTGTAATCGTAATAATGCTCAATATTATTAATGTTTATATTTCAAATTGTTTTTCAGCCTCCCTGCACACACAGGAGAAGTCAAACAGGGAATGCAGTCTACGTGCTTAGCAGGGATCCAAAAATATGTCTACCAATTTCGGTGCGAATTGTTGGTGAAACTATGTAAAATATAATAGAGTAGACAGACACCAACTGTGCTTTATACATATAGATTGTATATAAAATATAGAAAATATTTTAATAGTTAAAATAGTTTTTGAAAAGAAAAAAACAAAAACGTTTTTTAATGTATGATTTTTCTTATTAACTTATTCATTCAAACGCCATTATTTGTACAATACAAATATTCATTCTTACTTTCAAATCATACTTTTTTTAAAAAGTAAAAAAAAAAAAAAGCTAAATAATTCAAGCAGAATAAAAAATACCTGTTCCGACATCGAAATAAAACTTTCCTGAAAAATGATACGAACAACTCAAAAAAAGAATCTGAACGTCTAGATAAGAATTGGAATCGAGTATGCTGAAAAGTACCAACCCATTTATATCCCTGAACATTCTTCTCCTCGTAAAATGAATAAAATAGAAATAACAATTACAATTTCCTAATCTGATTTAAATTGTAAAAACATGATAGCATATAGCACGTGTGAAAATACACAGTTTCAGTACAATTATTTAATTTTAGGTCAGCATTCGAAACCACTTCGTTTGACGCCATGGTTCCTTCCTGCATAATGAACTCCAATTATCAACGCATCGTGGTGCTCTCTGCAAACGCCAAGAATGCGTCGCGTTGGCGAGGAAAATAGTTTATAAACGTCAGTAGGGACGCCAAATTACGACTCTTTGGAATGTGTTACGGCTCTGGCTCCAGGGAATGCAGAGCAGCTGAACTGAAAAATGGTGGCCCTCCTCACAAACACAGGAATGCCGAGCGGTGCTTGACGTTTCGGTAGACACGTATTAAAGCCAACAATGCCGCTTTCGAAACAATGAATATCTGATGATCTTGGAGCAGAAGCAGACCGAATTTGTCTGATAGAAGAGTCGTGGTGTGTGGAAGGGGGATTGAGTAATGATCTTTCCCCGAAACTTTACGCTAACGTTCCACATTTTAAAGATTTAGTGAACGTCATCGTTCTTATTAGTTAGTTTAGATCTCAGTTAAATAGTTTTATTAATGTAGAACCTCAATTTAATTAATTTTTTTAAATAACTTGTTTTGGGGGTTAAGCAATCAATTATGTAAACATTTTA
Source organism: Metellina segmentata (assembly GCA_947359465.1). Classification (NCBI taxonomy): domain Eukaryota; kingdom Metazoa; phylum Arthropoda; class Arachnida; order Araneae; family Tetragnathidae; genus Metellina; species Metellina segmentata. The sequence continues at coordinate 90,514,713 of OX375873.1, read as the reverse complement.
TAAATTACAAATACGCGTTTTTATAACACAAAAATTACGTGAAACATGTTAAAAACTTTTGAGATTTATGTTTTTTTAACTTAAACTTGAATGTAGTGATCTCTAGAAACTGATGAAGTATGTCTAGTGAAGTAAATCTTTGCTTATGGCTAGGCCTCCACTTGCGATTTCTAGTCGCGGTGACCAAAAATTACTGCCGCAGAAAATCTACATGTTGCACACACTGCATTAGATAAATTGTTGAATGAGAACAGTTTTACAATGGATGCCATTGAAACTACTTATGCGATCGCTGTTTTACTTCGGGTGAGAAGTAAACTGAAGAAGCATCGTTATTGCTACATACGAGTACAATAACAAGTCAAAGATTATTGTAAGAGCTATTTTACAAGTTATATGAAGACTTGTATGTGAGAACCCTGCAATGTTTTTCCAGTGTTACTGAATGACAAAAAGTAGTTTTGACGAATAGTTGGGAATAATTGGTCTATCAATAACAATCTTCAATTTCTTTAAATTCTTCTTTTCAATTTCTTTAAATTCTTCTTCTTTTAAATTTCTTTAAATTCTTCTTCTTTTAAATTTCTTTAAATTCTTCTTCTTTTCAATTTCTTAAAATTCTTATTTTCAATTTCTTTAAATTCTTCTTCTTTTCAATTTCTTTAAATTCTTCTTCTTTTCTCAATTTCTTTAAATTCTTCTTCTTTTCAATTTCTTTAAAAAGTAATTAAGCATCAACTACTATTAATATTAGTCCATCATCACCTCAGGTAAATTCATTCGGACATTTTAAACAAGTATTTCCTGTGTTTGAAGCAGATACCTGAACAAGACTGTTTCAGAACTGCGACTAAACTATCTGTAAGTGACTACACTGCTGAAAACTGCATGCCCATGCCTGGCCGTGCCTGGCCTAAAGGATATTTCTATTCTTGATAAACACATTTAGTGAGTAAAGCATAGGGAGTAGAATTTTAATTCCTTCGTAATTTCTTAGAATTATGTCTCTTAACTTAGTGTGAACTTGACGTATTGCATAACACATTTGTATCAGTTTTAAATAACTTGTATGTCCTTCATGTAAGAAACACCAGATTCTTTAATCGATAAGTATAAATTATAATATTTCTTGTACTTCAATATTTCTATGTTAGAATGATTTTCTTGGTTATACAACAGCAAATTAAAAATGTTTTTGCTTCTTGTTCAACATCCAAATTAGCAGTAAAAGAAACATGATTTTATTTCAGAGTCCAGTTACAAATTTAACTATGTTGTGCCAATTTATAATTTTATTATGGAGCTGGTTGAGGTCAACGCAGAAAACCAACGCTCAAAATCATTTCTTTTCTATTTCGTTATGAATATTCAGAGATGAGACTATTTTTTGTGGCTAATATTTCACAAATAATTACTTATAAGGAAGTAACTTATTTTATTTGAAGAACATAATAAAGATGTATTTCATTCATTTATAGCATCATACTTATTGAGTTATTACTTGCACCCTCCAAAATTCGACAAGATATCTTATCCATCAAGAATTGACAGATTTTGTAAAAAAACTGGTCAATTCTTGATGAAAAAGATATTTTGGTCACTACCTGGCCTCAAGATCTGGTCAGTTTTCTTCTGAAAACGTTACATCTCGTCCATAAATATCTGGTCAGTTTTGCTAAGAATGAGAAAACCCGTCAAAACAACAATCAAGAGGGTTAAAAACAGAAATAACACTTTCGGAGAAGTGAGAGCTTGAGTCTCTGGAACCCCTTTGCTTCACGGATTTTGCTACTGTTCAAAACCTTGTGAACCTCTCTCTCACGTTTTGTATTCAATAATATAATTATTTGGAGGTGTGAATTTTACTAGTCAGACAGAGACCATAACTTTACCGCAACTTTACCTTATTAAATATAACACAGTAGAAGCACAATCATTGAATAAACATTGAAGTGAAATTGTTTGAACAGTAAACTGAATTTATTTTTAACTGCCACAAAATATTTCTTTTCTATCAGTAAATTTAGCTAGGATCTTCCCAAAGATATATTTTTTTAGCGTTGGGTCCCGATATAATTTGCTGTCGCTCAGCAAAAATTGACAAGCCAAACCCAAATCTCACTTAATTGCAAATAACAAAATAAACCATATTTTTAATAATTTTACGAGTCTAGGAAATTTTATCAACATCCACTTGAACCCGTCACTGCACAGATATCCAGTACGCCCAACATTACCAACGACCTACGATATAGCTAGTTTTTGGAATATGCCAGGCACAATATCGTTTCACACATGAGATATGAACTCGCCCTTTAACAAAGTACAGGACGCGGTCCCCCTAAATATCCCATATCCCCTCCCACTAACTTCCCACCACTTTATGCATATATACCAAATATACCATAGGAGGCCAACATGAATTGGTTTTGACTCGCATCCCAGAGATGCTCTAACTTACGTGAACGGCATAGTAAAAAAGTTTTTAGAAATAATTCATAAGCCTTAAAGCACTTTAGGAAGTGGGGAAAATTGCACATCCTTTGCCATTCACAGAGGGAATATCTATAGGGAGATTTTCCCCCTCGCTGCATCTGAAATAATCCCTCTCAGATTAGAACCCAAGGTGAAGGAAGTTATAGGTTGAGGAGACTGGTCGTGAATCACTCCCCCCGGCTTTTTTCCCGATCGGGGATTTTTATGGGGAGCTATATTGTAATGTGGATGAAAGATGGGGGAGGGGAGAGAAAATATTGTGTTTTATATAATCTCCGAAAAGAAACTGCATTATCAGTCTCTAACAGGCAGTATTCTGCCATTTTACTCAAACGAAACTGTCTGAAATAAAAGGGGAGTATAACGATGGTTTTTCGTTGATGGTAGCTGAAGAGCATGGCATGCATTTTCAACTTTTTGGTATTTGGGATGAATATGAAAAGAATCACTCAACTGGGTGATAAATCTTCCTATTTTGGTATTTTTGCAAGAACTTTCATATACTGATATTTCTAAGGCAATGCTGATTTTTAAGGATACTTAAATCAATCCAAAGGGACTCCTCAAGAACTGAAGGCAAAATTTTGAGACCAGGATAACTGTGCATATTGATAGGTATGTAGTTATTTTGATTAATGTTGCACTGAGGCAACACGACGGGCTATTGTCGACTCTACGCAATCAAACCCGATAGGAAAAATCCGAGGACAACACGTTATTTTGAACCACGGTCAGATGACGAGGTCACACCTGAGCTGGCACTGGACAAAGCCACTTTCCAAACTTTTATACCACGTCCTCTTTGTATATGACGGTCTTTGGTTGGATTCAAACTCTCTTTGAATATTCAAGCATTTAATATAAATAAAGCTGCATAGGTCTCTAAATTTTCCCCATCATAAGAAAAATTAACTTCTGCAATTGATTACTATGAGCAGTAAATAATAGAGCAATAGATATTTGTACCACATGGAAATGACAGGTTACGCATTGACATTATTGGTGTAAGCACATCAAGAGTACGAGAGTCCGAATTCGGATTATTGACAGGTTAAGAATCCAGAATTCATGATCCAAAGAGGTTGACCTTTTTTTGCACGTTCTACACACAATATACTAATATAGTTATATGTATAGATGTTATTAATATGTGAAAAATCTAACATTCTGGATGGATATGCCACTTCGGTGTTATACTCGTAACTGCACAGTGTCAGCGACATTAAACTGGTACTGTTTGAGCGCATGATTAATGCTTCATTTAAATTTTATAAGTTAATATTTATTGCTCGTGTAACTAATTCTGGGCAGATTTTTCGGTATTTTAATTTTCGTCTACACCATAATTGTGAACTCGGATTTTGGAAGAATAATAAGTGAATTTTAGAGAAAATGGAGGAAATTGTAAATTTTTCATTTAAATTCAATGTACGCCTAGTTGCTCCGTGAAAGATTCACTCCATCTCGATTCCTATATTACTCAAGCCGCTTGCATGGGTAAAAATATTTGGTTATTTTTAATTAAAGTCGTACTAGAGCAACAAAGAGGGCTATTGATTTCGGTCCGGGATCAATCCCCTAAGGGAAAAATGCGAGGACAGCACCAATTTTGAACCCCGCCGCTTGCATTGGATGTGGAACAAATGCTAGAAGAATTAGTTGCTTTCACAGACATCCTATCAAATATAAACATAAATAATCGGCAACATCTCTTTGGCATAGTTCAATCTCATCTAGCTTTCAGACGATAAGTTACGCGTATATTACTTTTGAGACTGTTAAATAGAGACCATCCTAATTCGGATATTAGCGAACTGAATGGATAGGTTTCAACACTAAGCTCGATTCAACCTGCAATATTATTCTCTTCACATAAGGGTGATGTATAAAGGCACACATCATGGAAAACGTGTAAAGTGCATGCTGCGTTAGATCGTCGTCATGTTTCATAGACTCCATTCACTTTGTAGATGTTCAGAGTATCTTCACCATTATGCGAAATTGGAAACAGAGGGTGATATAACCCTCCATTCGCAGTTGTTTACAATATCACAATGCTAACCCAAGTATAGTCAAATAATCTTAGACATCTTCATGTGCGGCACAAACAGCTTCTTGCATGGTCTGCACGCTGTCTAGACGTGTCCTAAATGATGCAAATATGTCTGGATTAGCATGACTAAGGCGTCTTTCATATTACACGTCTCCATAATTACCATCCTATTAACAGTCTTAAAGTAGCTTGGAAGGTTTTCTTCATACAAACTATACTCCGTATGGGAATAAATATTACTAGAAGAAACTGAAAACATCTTCCATTCAATATAGCATTGCTTTAGAGAAAACATTTGACCTTAAGTGAATCCACTTTTAAAATATAGTAAACTCGTCTTGGATAGGTAGTTAAATGGATGCAATTGATCTACACAGCAGGCTGTTCGCTTATCAATCCCGAAGCAGGCTCATCTAGGAGAGGTCTGTAGTATGCAAAATGGGTGGTGATTGAAATAGGCGATTATTTGTTTTTCCAACTTGTTATCAGTGTTATCAATTCCATCTTCAAATGATAAATTCCGAATAAAATTGCTCTCTTATGACATCAGCTGTAGAAGAGTATTGCGTGTGATCAATCTTGTAGCTAATTAAACTCGTTCAAGGCAATGTGACCCAAATGCCAGTTCACCTGAGTCGAACTGCATCACCTTGTTGATCACACAATGCTAATTTTTGAAGGAAAAAAAACCACTATCGACCGATAGAATTAATAAAATACTATGACATAGGTTATTCATAATCTTCAACTCGAAGTGATCTGGGTTGGTTGGGTCGGTGATTGGGTTTTAGGGTACCAGGGTCGAATTTGGACCAAATGTTTCAAGTACAAGACCGACAACGTCATTAAAAGACAAACACATAAGTAATATTTCAATGGCACGAAACGTAAAATTACATCCAGCTCGAGTTACAGGAATTGAACCTGCATCACCTACAACTCAGGCTGCTAGAATGGACGTGGCAAATAAGTAGAGCTGAGCACTGCTGTTGAGAGAAACAACAAAAAGTTAGATCCTAAATTCCGAACAGTAGTCACGTGACAGTTGTGTAAAAAATTGGCTGACCGTATTGGCATATTTACGTCTCATTTGGCGATGTAACATCTTATTACAGGGTAGATATGTGAATAAGCCTTTTCATAGAGTAGCGACAAAAATGGCGAAATCGTCAAACTCTACTGCTATGTCGGGATCAATTAGCCGATGAATCAATGAATTGGCGTCTTCTTCAGTTCCTAGCTTGCTATTACCAGTTTTGGTCATATGATCCTGGACACATAAAAGGTTACCTTATACTGAGTCTTTCCATTGACCTCTTGCATTGATAGCCCAATGGCCAATCCCTTTGAACTACGGTGGCCATCGGGTACATAAGTAGTTGAATTAACGTCACAGTTGAGCAACACATGGGCTACTGGCGACAGTCTGTGAGAGTGGGATGCCAGCTCAGGTGTGACCTCGTCATCAGACCGTGGCTCAAAACGACGAGGTATTGCTCACGGATTTTTCCCTTCAAGATTGTTTCCTGGCCATTGCCATTAGCCAGTTCTGTTGCTTCAATGTGTCGTTAATTAACTACCTACCTATCCAGATAATTACTATTCAGAAAAGTCAGTTCTACCTAAATTCATGATTTACATTAAGACAGCACTGATCGTTTTGCTCTCAAACTGCATTTCCAATTCAATTTATATAAACCCGAGTATTCCTCATAATAAGGGTTGAGCTTTAATTAGAGAATTCTAGGAAGTAATTTAGAGGCGTCTTTATTCAAACTAATTACTAATTGAAATCAACAAGATTATAGGAAAATTCTTCGAATGAAATACGTACTAATCAATGAGTAACAGTAGATCTTAGCAAGAACTCCTAAATTAGCAGACTTTAATGCAATTAGAATAAATGCGGTTCACATATATATTGTCAATTATGATTCTAAGTGCAATGAGACATAAGAGAAGTACATTATTGCGGTTATGAGTGACAAATCAAAGTTCTCAGTGTCTAAATTCTTGTGTAATTTTAACACTTTGCCTCAAATATGGTAGCATTAACTACACCACTATATTTAAATATATACGTATATGTGCTTTATGATGAGTTTCATAATACAAAATGGATAATAATATCATTTTAAGTAAGTTTTACACTTACAGAAAACACCATTTCAAGCTGCTAACGTAGGTCAGCTAATGAACTTGAAATTTTCAAGTCAGTCTCTACTTGAAATTGAAGTTACTATTGAAAAAATTATAGCAAATATGTAGTTAAAAGAAAATCTAAGAATAGGGTTATAGAACACTTTAATTCAAGATTTTTTTTAGGACATTATTTTTCCTAGTATTATTTTTAAGCTATATTCATAGGTCACTTTATGGAATACAATATACAAATTTCTTTTTACTATTGCTAGGAATAAAAAGTATAACATTTTCCGTAAAAGAGATTTATAGTAAAAATATTAAAAATGAAAAATAATATATATATATATATATATATATATATATATATTAGTTTTCGCTTTTTAAAAAAACAATTTTATAAGTTCTAATAAAAAATAATTTTAATTCACACATATTTGAATAAAATGAAAGTTAATTTATCATTCAATGAACTTAAGTACATTACACATTTAGTAATGATTAAATTATTGTGAAATTTTTGAGGTTTTATTGTGCAAGGTCTAGAAACGGAACTAGATTATAATGAATGAAATATCATCCATGATTAAATTTTCTTTAATCAAGGCCCTTACCAGTAACTCAACCCCTAAGGGATCTTAAAACGCCGGCAAAAAGGTGCACTTTGCTTGGAGTACGAATCTTGTTTACATTGAACTTGGGTTCGCTGATTCAAGTTTCCTTGTTTCTACACTATTCCATGTAGATGAGGGCCTGTTATTCCAAAATCCTCCAATAAGTCTCGTCCTTTACTCTAAAGCTCAAGGTGGGTGCGATGTGTTAGGCATCAACTTGGGGACCTCGGAGGATCACAAGATCCATAAGCAGGCATTAGTAAAATATATATGTAATCAAATTAACACAAGCAGATCAAACGCAGAAAATAAATTAGTTATGACCCGTTTGAATTTTAAAGATCCTGACAATGCTTCAAATGACAGCATTGATTTGTTTTGTCGTTGTCATTTTTGGCAGCATGATTTAATTAGACATACCTACTCTTTTTTACCACGTTGGTGGTTTATCTTTAAGTGAAAAACTACCCTATAGTGGAGAGTCTCTGGTGCAAACATCTGTTCGAAACTGACATCAGCTCTGGACAAGGAAAAGTTTATTTTCTTACTTGTATCTTCATTCTCTTTGAAGTAATAGGCCAGTTTTGTCTCCACGAGGTATCTCGTAACTAGCCAAACTAACCAGATCTTGATGGACGAGATATCTCATTCTTCACAAAGTATACCAGATCTTAGACGAGATATCAGGTCAAAACTCTTGAATGAATAAATTAGTACCATGTAGAATAATAATCATTTTATCACAAACATTACTTAATGTTCCTTAACGGTTACGTTTTATCACTGTAATGTGCTTTTATTACATGCTTAACTAAAAGTAAAATGAAACTGTATATAGTGACTCTTTCATATTAGTTTGCGTTAGACTAGTGAAATATGAGACACGTCTCCGATTTCAAGAGGAAAAAAAATTATCATTTCCTTTCACAGAGATGACACCAAACAAACGTCGAGGCTCCAAAGTTGTAAATCAAACATCATACATCAAGTAGAAAGACAGCAGATGACATTTTAAAAGATTTTCCAGTTATTTTATGAATGATTTATAATAATAACATGAAATAACGCCTCATTAAGCTTCAACCGTGATCAACTCCAGTACGGTCTAGTGTAGAATGAAAAATAAAGTGTATTATTAGTTTCAGCTTTTAGGGGGTTAAGGAAGATTTATGGCCTATCACTTAAATGTTGAATGCAGTTGAATGGCTTCTGCTAGTTGCACGCCTATAAATTATCGTAAGGATAATACAGAAACAGATTCGATTTCGGAAAACAGATTATGGTAGAAAAATGTTCTTATGACAGAATGGAATGATCATACTTAGTGGACATTGAAATTAATGGTAAGGAAAAATAATTCTGAGTTTCCTAAAATCAACTGAGATGAATCATTCATATTTTTATTGGAATACTTTCTACTAGTTTTATGGAAAAATAGTTTTATAAAGAATAAGTTCTTTAGAATTAGTCGCTTAGCATTAATAATCTAATTAAAAGATATTAACTCGATTAATTATTTGAACTGGATTCACTACTATTTTTTTATGTTTATGATTCTTGATTCTATAACTCATATTGACATTAATAACTTCTTTTTTCCGGATGGCAAATATTTAATAATTTACAGACTAAATCTTTGAAATGACAGTAGCTTAATACTTAGGTTATAATACCACTGAAGTGTGCCAAAGTTATAAGTATACTCATTTCTTTATAAAGTAAGCCTCAAAACAAGCTTGCCTCTACCCCAAAAAAATATTTTAAACAAAATTTTTGTTCCTAAAATGGTTAAATTTTTTATTCTTGAAGATACACCTTTGAAAATGAAGTAATTTTTCTTACGTAGTAATAAGAACATAGATGAGAAATTGTTTCTATATACTCTATGATATTTACTCCGAAATGAAGTTAAGAGAATTTAGGCTATTTACTTTTATGGCGTTGAATTTTGTACTTCTACAAAAACTGGTCACATTTTTACTAAGCACAAAGGTTTTTTAAAATACTCTGCTCTAAAGATGAAAATTAACAAGTTAATTAATTCAACTGTTAAAAGATAATATTTTGATTTCTTCTCACCTTTAAATTTGAAGTCTGATTTCATGTGCATATATTCTCGATTCGTTCAGAAATGTAATTTTATCCTTGTTCAATCATCTTTTTTGTGAAATTCAAAAGGTTTTTTTCCTTAAATATATTTACAACAATAAGAAAATTTTCCCATTTACATCTGAAATAAAAGAACTCATTTTCAAACCGTATATCCTCTAAATTTCAAGAAAAATTAAGAAACATCTGAGTGAGAGTTATTTGAAAACAATTTCCCCTTTTTTGAACATATCGCACCCCTGCAAGAGAAGTGACACAACTCAAAATTGCAGAATTTGAGAAACATCAACTTAAAGGATATTATAAAACTTATATTGAAATGGTATAAACTTGTTTTAAATTTTATGTAAATATTTATGGTGGTAACTTTTATTGTATTCTATAGAGTAGTAATATAACAGTCTGGGGCACCTCATACATACTTTTCAATGACATAACATCAAAAAAAAATTAGTGTCACTTTTCTTGCCGAAGTGCGATATACTCATTTAATAAATACATTTACACGGATGTAAGTAAATAATAATTTGACTAGAACTCTATTTTTACTTAATAGGTGAAAAAGGAATATTTCTTCTCAATATCAGATCATGGACGATTAATTCTTATAGCATTAATATTATTTGAAAAAGAATTCCTTTATAATGTACATATACTCAATTAATAAATACTTTTACACGGATATAAATAAATGATATTTTGACTAGAATTCTATTTTTACTTAATAGGTGAAAAAGGAATATTTCTTCCCAATATCAGCTCACGGACGATTAATTCTTATAGCAAGATTCCTTTGGCAAGAAAGTGGCATTCAGTGCTAACCCAGGATTAACCACTATTGAAGATGCTTCAATATCACACCAACCGAGAGGTGAGGAGGGAGGATATGCCTGTCTGGAGGACTTTGTTGATGCTGCCTCGCATTTACGTATCATCTTCAATAAACTAGTAAACTTCAGTCATCCAACTCTACTACGTCACATAGGATATTGGAACTCATAACGAAGAGCTTTTATTGTTAAAAAATGAATATAGAAGGGTTTGGATATCAGAGTCTTCCAGTTTTATTTAATGAAGATAATGTAACTTAAAAATTAGTCGAATTTAACCCAAAGTGAGCCATGAAACTGAGATAATAATTAAAGATATTCACTGTTATTTTTAAGTACAAGGAACATAATGTTCATTAATGAGAGGAATTAAATAAAATATAGATTTTTTTTAACTAATCCGGCACATAGTATTGAGGATGGTAGAATTTGATTGGGCAGGTAAGGTGGACACAGTTTCACCAATGTGGTTTTCAGCTATATTCCGTCTTAGGGAAACGTTAAAGTGATTAAGAAGGGCCAAATTCTATCCATTATTGAAATATTAAACAAAAGCCATTAAATAAAGAACGGAAGACAAGTTATTTGCAAAACATGCACGCACAGAAATACCAATACCAAAAAAAAGTACTCAAATTTCGTAAATCAAGAGTCGAAGCAACAACATAAATTACAAACTATACTGTTTTCAGATGAATTTTTAACCTTAACAAAAAAATAACCTTGAAACTGTAAAATGCAATAAAGTTATCCATCTGCCACTCTCATAGAATGTACAAAGTTAAACTCCATATGACACTTATTACCATCGTTAAATTGATCTCCCTATGTGACATTGGCTTTATTAGAACGGTTTAAATCACCCCCCAGGTACGTTCCATTCCCAAGCGGTGCGTGTCGGGATATGAGCAACCACCCACCCCGCTGAAAAACTAGATTATCCCCATCCTCCCCCGACTAATCCTGTGAGGTTTTGTTCCAGCTTAGGGGGTTCGACAGGGGTCTGGAGAATGAAGGTGAGGGGTGTCTCGTAATCGAATGTAATGCGGGTGACGTCAGAGCAGAAGGGGTGTTGAGGGGCCGATGATTAAACAAGGCAGCTCGTCACAAAGGAGGGTTGTTAAATCCTCATAATGGAGTTGTCGAGGTTTGGGGGATGATTTGCTGAGCCGAGAAAAGGGGACTTAAGGCTCCTTATAAACAATATGGATGGGGACGTGGGTGATAGAGTGAGAGAGGAACTTCAGCAAATCGAAGGTCACACTTGGAAGGAACTAGAAATGTGTGTGGAAATGGTAGTACTGTTGTGGTAGATAAAAAAAGTTTACGTGGAATAAAATTTTGTGCTGTAAAAACACTGAACAGATTGCAGGAACGTGTTGAGAAATTTGAATGTTTCATGTGTCTTCTAAAAATATCTAAAAATTTAAAATTCCGTGACCATTTATTTTGGTGTAAAAGTATTACATAAATATCCGTATGTGATTCATAAGCGTTCCATACAAAAGAAAAATATTTTAATCTATACTGTAGTATGTAATACTTCTATTATATTTATTCCAAAAAATGTATGTTACTATATCCATTTATATTTAAAAGCGTTTTAATGATATTCTTGTAAAGATGAAAAAGTAATGCTCAAATAATTTTAATTATTATATTTTAATTTAAGTCAAACCAATATCGCGTATTAGATTTATTATGCTTCTACCTTAATGTAGTTGTTATTAATGATTAGTTTTATTTTAATTATTATCTATTACATATAATTGCATTTTAAGGGCAATATTTTACATAAAAATCTGAGTAGTTAATTTTAATATGCATAATTGTAACTCTGACATTAATGTTTAATGATTACATAAATACAAATTTAAATGTACTTTCAGAGTAAATTATGAAAACTATTTTTTCAAAAATTGGGTTTCTTTGACATTGAAAAAAACTATGTCTCGATGATATTTTCATGACAATTTATGTCTTAAGTGACACTAAATAAATTAGATGATTATATAAATGAATACAACAATAAGTAATTTAACACAATAAATGATCATTTTGTGGATTCAACTATAGTCAGGATTAAAACAAACCCCATAAGAAGCGATTGAAGCACAGTTAAAGTACAACATATTTAAGCATGAGTTTTCCCCTTTTGTTGTGATTTAATCCTAACAAGATAGATTCGCCGAAAAGATCAGCTTCATTTTTTATTTTTAATATCACTGTGAGTCATTTTTGAAATTTTTAAAGCGATATTATGATATAATGATATTGTATTAGGATTGTTAACTAAACTAGATAATTTCGAGATTTTTTGTGGGAAAATATAAGTTGAGATTGTATTTCAATCGATTCTAAAGGTAATGTTAATAAATGTAAAGTACGAAATATCATCATATTCCTCATTTAACACTAACATATTTCTTCGATTTGATACCTCTTTGGTATTCCTCCCATCATATAAAAGTAATGTCTGTCTAAGACTACATAAAAGCGCTACTAGAAGACATAAATTGGCAGTTTCCAGCACTTTATGCCACCCTTAACACCCTCTAGCTTCCCTTAAATTTGAACTGAAATAAATTCACCATGACTCCATAATTGAAACATTATTCCTGCCCCGGTAATAAAACGATATTTAAGCAGCGCAGATATACCACTTATTTAGAGGAATCTCCAAATAACCATTTTCGCGGAATCCGAACTGCTGCATGCAGCCTGATGTAACTGAGTCTGACTGCAAATTTAATTAGTTCCGCTTCGTTAGCTTGTCTCTGTGCTAGAGATGAGCCCCGGGAATTCACGGGGACGATTTTTCCGCGGATACGACTGCAAGCTGCGTGGAGAAATTCGTCTCTCTGGAGTCGAAATGTTACGCTTTTGCTAATTGGATTTCTCGGCTGCGAATGCATATAATGGCATATCGTGCGCGCGACTTTTTACTTTGTTTTGCCTCCGAAAGGTGAAACAACTGGGAGTAAAAATTATCGGGTTTGAGAGGATGTTATTGGAGGTGTCGTTGCTGCTGAGAGAGCGGAAAGTTATCGCAGTGGTGGGTAGCATAACATTGCTGTAATTTATGGCTTTTCGCTGTTTTTCTTCGTTATGCTTGCTTGCTGAAAACTGTGAGAATTAGGAGGAATGCTTTTTAAAATAGGGTGGTTGATTTAATTATTCATGACTCCACTTAATGCATTCGCTAATTTGAATATCTTATTGTCTTTAGTCTTACGTCACTAAATTCCAAAATTTTATCATTACGCTATTATTAGGAATAAATCACAATGTATGATATGACACTTGTATTACTTGGTCACGTGCAGGGAATTTTACACCCTTTTCATAAATATGTAAAGTATTTGGTTACATAAAGTTTTGCATGAACATAGACAAAATACAATTTTTTCGAAGCAATTGAAAATTATTCATTTGACTCAGTGGAAGGTTATTCGTAAAAGGGAAAAACTTTGTATACGTATGAATTATTTACTATTTTTGATACTTTTCAATGTTAAATAAGTAAAACGTCAGAAACAATACTAGTTACAACTCGATTGTATTTAAGATATTATATTTAACTCTAAAAAATTTCGACGAGATATAGCGTTCTAGATCTGGTCAATTTTGCTAAGGACGAAGTATCTGATCAAAAATAATTTCCCCATTACTCCCAGGGGAATGAATACCCCATAGACTTCTAATATAAGTAGACTGAGCATCGCTATTGAGAAGAGCTTCGCAAAGTGTCCGCAACATGTTGTCAGTAGTGACGTGACTGCTCCACGAAAATTCAGCTCGGTTGCTTGATTTGGCCTTTTATCGCCTCTCTTGGCGACATTTTCTTACAAAAAGTTAGCGATTCGATGAGCATAATACTGAGCATTTCTGGAATTTGAGTTACATTTTAACATTTTTGTGGGCAATGCAAATGAATATTTACTTTTTTCACTTCTGAATTTTTTTTGAATTTGTATCATTTTTTAATGTTTTTAGTTTTATTATAGAATTAAGTTCTTTATGGGATTAAGGTTAACCAGTAGTACACTTAATCTATTGACTACAATTTATTTATCTTAATTCCATATTTTAGTTAAAGTTCTTTAACTGTATTAGGTGTGGAGAAATTATCTGATTTAATTTCAGAAAATATTTCAAACTTTTGGAAAAATTTATTGAGGTTAGCATGAGTTGGAATTAATTGAAAAATAAATACCCATGTTTGGAAATAACTTGAATTAATGTGCATAACATTGAATATGCATAATACTGAATGCTCCTTGAATATGAGTTACATTTTACCATTGTTGGGCAATGCAAATGAATATTTACTATTACACTGCTGAATATTTTTTGAAGTCATATTACTTTTTAATGTTTTTAGTTATTTGAGCTTTTTTATAATTAACTGAAGTTCTCATTGGGATTAAGGTTAACCAGCTCATATACAAAAAAAAACAGTAAGCTTGAGATAAATAAATTGTAATCAATAGATTGCTCTCAGGTCAGGAGTTCAGATTAAAATTTGGTATAAGATAGTTGTTCTAAGCCCGACATTCTTTAATTAATAAAATATCTTATATATATAGTTCTTCAAAAACTGTATTAGGTGTGAAGAAATTATCCATAAACACAAATATATTCAAGGAGTTACGCATAAAAATATTAACAAGAAAAGTTATACATGTAATGTTTAAGATTGAAGGAAACTATTTTAAACCATACCCTTGATGTTAGCTATTTTAGATTTCTGGTTCAAAAACTAATTAAGTTGCAACTGTGTGTCCATATATGAATTTTGAATTCATCAAAGTGATGATGTAAATAACTCTTGACAACTTTTATGCTTTTAAGCATGTACAAAAATTTGGTAAAGATTTTTATATTGAATTTTTATTACTTATTGTGTGTGAAATCAATATTTAATAAATACAAAAGATAAATAAGAAACATTAAACGAATGAAATTTACTGTCACACTCATCACATTTTAAATGAACTAAAAGACAGAAACAAAATTCTTCGATTAATTAATCAAAACGATTTTCTTCTTTCTTCATCTTTGGAAAAACTAATAAATGGAACAAAATAAAATTTTAAATACATAAGAACTGAATAAATGAATTTTCAGCAGATGCACATCTTTACAAGTTCTTATTACAAGTAAATATAAAAAGTTTTACTAAAAGTTCTAAAAAATCATAAATATAAATTCACAATTATAATACTGCTTAGAAAATGCGTTAATCCTATTTTTAACAAATTGATTTTATTTAATATATAATTTAAAGTTTCAAACATTATCTTTTATTTTAAATATTATTCTTATGTAATTACAGTTTGCACAGATGGGTGGATACAAAACAATGTTTCTCAGCAAGAAAAATAATTTATGTGTTATATTTAAATTGATGTTACCAAATTCATAACATTTTTATCGTGAGACACGAAAGAATATAGTACTCTTAGTTGTCTAAACATAATCGCCTAGACAGGGAACGATTTCGCTTAAGTTTTTACATTTCGGTTAACTATTTGTAATATTTTAAGACAGTATAAATTTCAATTTACAATTAGAAACACCATTACACCCGTTATTTTGTTTTAAACATTAGTTTAGATACATACTGATTGCAAATGCATGAAATTTTTTCATAGAACGGGAAATGTCCGCAGGCTGTATTTATTAATTCTAAAGTTAGATATCCATTTGTATCATACTACAGGGTGTCCTAAAAGTTCCTGTACTGACGATTCGTGAATGTATTACACAAAATTAAACTTTAAAACAATTATTTTTATGCTAATGGTGAAAAGCACTTTTAACATAACGTAGGAAACAAAATATGAACTTACATTTGGTTACCGTTGACTGTACGGTCCCCCTTGGCGACTTTTCAAACAAAATCGTCAAATTTAAGATGGCGTCGATGAATAAGCCTCAAATAGCGAAATTCTCTGAATGCGGGATAAATTCATTTTGCAATGAAGAACAAAATGACGTGGAACTTTATTATCGCACAACTTGAGTGCAAAGAAAATCAAACGATAAAAATTAAAGCGTCGATAAAAATATAAGCAGACGATAAAATTCAATAATTAAAAAAAACACGGGCAATAATTTTTTTTAAAGTTAGAGTACGGGAAGTTTTAGGACACCCTGTAGAAAGTATTGAAAAATAGAAATGTGAAAGAAACTCACTTTCGCTCACCTGTGAAATGTAATGTTTCCACCTTTAATAAATTTGGAATTACCTCCATATACGCAGCACTGTAGACCCATTTTAACTTGAGTATTCAATGCATTTGCTATTTGCTGGGGAAGAAGGAATGCGCAAACAATACGCGCGAAGAGAGAATTAGTCATGTGACTACTGATTTTCGTCATATGATCATGCGGACATAAAAAGGTTGCCATAGCTCACTCTACTATGTTGAAAAAACAATTAGTCCATTGCCCAGAACTGGTGATGGTTTGAAACAGGTTTTAGCTCCAGAGTCTGACTACTACAGGGCACTTTTGGACATGAAGATATAGCACCAAGATGGTCAAAGCATTTTTTATTGACTTTAATTGCTACAAACAAACATTTTTTGAGGCATTTATATTGGATCACACAGTTGTATTATTGCGTTTTTCTTTATATTTTTTTAAATATTGTTTGATATTCCGTAAACTTTTTTTAAATATTTGTGTCTCTGCAAAATTAGCTTCAGTCTGAAAAGTTAAAACTCCTAATATTAAGCCTAAACAATTGAGTTATTTATGTTAGAATGTCGAGTATGTACAGTAAAATTATCTTATTTAAGTATATTGCATAAAAAAATATATCAGTTCATTCTTATTACAAAAACCTTTATACTGAAATCCAAATAGGTAGACTGCTTATGCTTTTTTAGTTTAGTGTTTCATAAATATCGTACTTTTCTCATAAAAATATTTTGTATGTATTTAAGTGTATTTTTTACAGTTAGTAGGAAAGTTATACTTTATTTTCATGTCACTTTTTCTTAAAGAGAAGAGGATTTTTGTGGAGGAATATGAAACAACCTATGCAGTGAAATTTAACATTGAAGTTCAAAATCTAATAAACCTCCTGGAAAGACAAATTAGATAAATGGAGAACTTTCCATTTGGATACAGATCAATGGTCAAATAACAGTAACCAATTTCAGAAGTTAATTCCTTATTTTGATGTTAATATGAATCAAAATACATTGTATGATATAAAACTAAATATTTATCAGACACAAACAAGTCAAATTTTCAAAATCAATGCCACCTTAAACAGATTTCCTTCCTTTCAACTTCTTATACTGATGCATCATAGCAAACCCTTTAAAATACCGTCTAGTGCGATGTACGTTTGTTTCAGAGAATCCATTTTGTTTATAATTAAGCTTAAAATGCTTGTCTTTTTATGACTTTTATTTTACATTAGTTGTGTATCATATTTCTACCCTTTAATAATTCCCTATGTTTTTAGATTTTTTTATACTATAAAAAAAATTTAAAGTTGTGCTCTTATTATCAATTTTAAGTGAATGAGATTATTTATTTATAATGTCAGAGGTAATATGAGATTCGATTCACTTTGTCATTTAACTCAGATAGCAAATTGGCCGGATTATTTTATTGAAAGGTTGAGTAATTGATTTAAGCATTAAACCATTACTTCTAATAAATTACTCAATTTCCTTTAGTACAATTATAAGGATATTACTGAAAAAAATCCCATCGAAGTTCGATGTCCACTTATGCATTTGTGCAGACTGAATGCATTATACTTCCACAGTGGCTATTCATCAGAACATAAAGCTTCATCGATCAATTTTTAGTTATTAAAGAACAAGGGATTGAATTCCATCTCATTAGAGGAAGAAAAGCATTATTTTAATTGAGCGCCTATTTAGTTTTTCCTAAATTGTTTTAATTGCACATACGTTTATTCTAATTTAATTATGGAACGATATTTAATCATGATAAATATTCGATAAAAAAATTTGCCAAAGAACAGACGAAGACTCATGAAATAGCTCTCTAATTCTTTCTCTTTTCTAGCACACAGAAAAATAATAATAAAACACGACAAACTAAAAGAGAAAAATAATATATATAATTGGGAGCCATTCGCCTCTGTTCGAATCATTCATTCGGTCGTGGAATTTAATTTATTCTAGAATGTTCTATTGGAGAGTAAGGAGCTTACCTTTGTTTTCAGAATTGATGAAAAACCTTTTCTGCTCGATCGAATTTGTAGATATTCTTAATATGATGCTTTTGATAGGAAGCCTTGTGGTAGAAGTTTGGAAAAAATTAATTTTGTAGATTCTCATTTTGAGAAAAGAGGGTATTTTCTAGAAAACATCAATTTCGTTCTTTCTTTCGAGGCCGAAGAAATTGCTTTTTTCATTAATGTGTCTATTGATGTGAACTGAGTGAAATATAATTCAAGAAATAACGAAATAATTTGCTCCCAACTGTACTTGAGCTACTAGTAAATAATGTATTGCTTTTCTATTCAATATGTTTAAAAATACAATTTATTTTGAATGCAATGTATGTTAGCATTTGTTTATATAGTAAGCAATCTTTTCCTGTAAAAAGTTGTAAATAATATAAATAAAACAGACAAAATGGTTACTTAAACAGTGACCTTTTTAGATATTTTTCTTTCAAGTCAAAACCGTCAATTGCGTTACATAAATAGTATTTTTCGTTACTTGATGAATTAACGCTATCCTAAGCATCAATCGTTATCATATTCACATGAGGCTGAATGCCAAGACAATCTGGACAGCGTAAATGAAGCAAAACCTGACAACTGTTTAACAGCACTTGCAGTATTTCACTTTTAAAACAACTACAGTCGCAAATTATAATTAATGCTGATGAACTCATATTTAACAATCAATTCCTCATCAATCAACTATCAGATATTTAATATCCTTTGCTGTCAATATCATACTGATCTTAACTTTTCCGAGGTATTAATTTTAAATTGATCACTTGTCACTTATGAAGTTTTAAACGTATCATAACAGAATCTATAATTTCATGTGAACTAATTGAGTAATTAGTCATTCTTAAATCACCTCCCTCAAGGATTTGAAATACTATTCTGAAATATTAATATAATTCATAAATATTAATAGGTACTAATAGTACTATTACGATTTGTGTGACACCAAATTGACATGATTAATATTAATTATATTACCAAATTGCTAAGAGTGGTATTAATTTTATTAAAGTCGTCAATATGGAATGTAACAAATTACGTTATAATATTGTCGTGTAGATTTATTGTAGGTAAGCTAACCTCTTCGTGTATATTTGCAAAAGTCAAGCGAGGACAAAGATTACTGATCTCAACTCGAGACTTTATTATTCACTTGAACTGAGTGATACATCTCCTTTTATACCTTTTCCGAAAATGAATCGAACATTCGAGAATTCGAAAGTTCTAGAAATTAACATAAGTATATTACTGAAGAAGTGAGAAACAAACAGAAAGGAAACTTTAAAATGAAATCTACTTTTAGGCCACTTGCCTCTAGTGGGATTGGAACTCCGACTCGCAGTAAGGTGCAATACCGACTGAGCCATGATTTTCAGACGAAGTGAATAAGTTTCGCTACAATATGATAGTTTAAATTAGTTTAGAATAGATATATCTAACTTCTCAGTGCAATGTAGCAATTTTCGTATAGCGCAAGATTTTCTTCCAACTCTATTTCAAATTTAATTTGCTGCATTATAAAATAATATGGTATTAGATTTTCAATAAGAATAAATGTTCACCAAGTATAAAGTCTCAATATTATACAGTGCTTGAGCAACGCTTTTCTATAAAGAAGCAATATTGTGAAAGTTCATTCCAATAGAGGATGTAACAATTTAAAAGTATGAAAACGACTTGTAATACTTAATAAAAAAAATCCATTATAATGGTAAATCTCTATTCCAGTAGAGAATTTAAGAGAAAGGTGAAACTATTAGGACTAATAATAATTAAAAAGTTACTTTTCACTAGGAAATAGAAGATAACAATGAAAAACACTTAACAATTAAGACGTTAATAAATATATAAGGGTATACTCAAAGCACCAGGGAATATGTTCGAATTAATCGAAGTTGAAATTATCGAGAAGAAAAAAGCCTATATTAATGTTATAATACACAGGAAAGGAATTGTGGAACTTTGAAGAAACTTCGACCTAAGCAGAAATTTGTGTTCACATGGTTCGAGTTATTAACAGTTTGTTGTACTTATACAAAGCAAAATATACAGACTAGCATAGAGTGATATTCAAGTTCGAAAATATCACTATATTAATATTTAACTATGATGTAAAATAATTACAGGAAATATTAAGAGAAAAATATTTAAATACGTATAAAGTCGGACGTAATTTTGAGTTTTTTTAAACACATTTTAAGGCCTATACCTCTATTATTTTCATTGAAATATTTTCCAAACTGCTTGACAAGAGAAATCCGTTGCTGTGTCTCTTTTTGTAGTGCATACTCTTGATGTATTGTCTACTGAAAAGCGATGGTTGGCTAACCAAGAATTTACAAATTTTTTTCCGGTTGAAAGTGTTCTATAGGTGTTTATTTGCATTAATAAACATTAGATTGGAGACGTTTGAAATCAATAAAGATTATCTCAAATCTATTACACTATGTTATTCATTAATCTAAACCCGCGCTCGCACTCGGCCGTCGAACATGGTGATATTTCAATTGTTCTTAAAAGAGGCTTTAATTTTTTTGAAACAACTTGGGTGTTTTCATCGGTCCCTCAAACCCTGAAAAGTGCACATTTCATCTATACCAAAACGTCGACAGATCTTTTTACCTCCTTTTCTCCTTGGAGAATATCCCCTGTATCTATATTTTCTGGATCAAGTATGCATATATCCTTGAAAAGTTGACAATATTCTCTCTTCATTAACATCAGAACAAAGTCTCGATACCATTTTATTGACAATACTTTGAATGAATTGCTTTTGCTTAATAGGTACGATTTTAGAATTATGTACCAAGGTGGTATCTTGAAATAAATTTTTGTTTTGCTTTTACATCTATCTGCGTTTCACGTGATGTTTTGGGCGATGATTTCATGGAAATGCAAACCGTGTACGTAGTTTTTAAGAAAAAGCAGAGGGTATGCGGAATTTACTGGAAAAATCAGAGGGTATACGGCGTATACCGCCGTACACCCTCCACTACAGCCCTGACCGCCACGTACGCCCATCCTCACCACAATCTCTTCTCACAGCCTTAAAAGAGGCATAGCGATCTATTCCTACACAGACTTACAGAAAACTCGTGGAAAGTATGCCTTGACGTGTTGCAGCTGTAATAAAAGTAAAAGGAGGGCCTGCAGGAAGTTTAATACTCGTATAAATGAAATTGTTTCTTACCTATAGGGAAAGTAAGAAAACAATAGAGATGCTCAAATCTCATTGCTATGAATAAAGATATGAATGGAATACATTGATGTTTATGTGTTTCAAGTATGTGAAAAAACTATAGTCAACTTCCTTCGCCAAAAAATTACCATCAATGAAATTCGAAAAATCCAAATTCGTCTAAGTACACCCCACTCGAACCTTTTTCGAAGCCACTTCATTCTTGGGCCTCATGAGAAAACACTCGAACCCAAAACTCGCCTCTTCCTAAGCAAAAATGCCTTTGTTCATCCCTCGCGTGGACCCGAATAGCGGATCGCATTATTTTCATCGCCGTCATCGAAACGATGAAGATGACGATGATGATAAAGAGAGCAAAATTTTTCCCTTTCCGCCATCTTGACGGTGGAGCTAAAACCTACCCAAAGTAATCATATTACTTCTCTCTCTATCTCCCCACTTCTGGCTCGATTACCTTTGTGTGAGAGGGCGGTGGGGAGAGGGGAGGATATATTAATTAATTGGTTGCCCTAGGGCAATCTTTTCGAAGCAAAACTCCAGGACGGAGTTTTGTTCTCTCTCAAGGAATTCTGTTTCAAGAGATGTGAAGAGCGGGGAGCGTTCACAAAGTTTTGATTCTGTTATCTTCACCTGGTTGAGAAGAATGATGACTTTTTAATGTGGGATGTTTGGTGGTGAATTTAATTTACGTGGAATGGGAATGCTTTTTTTCTGATGAAAACTTCTGTTGGTTTGTTTCCAAATCTATTTTGATAAATGTTTCGATTCGAAGGAAGGGGGATATTCAGCTTTTTTTTATTCTGTTTACAATGTTTCATACATACGACAAAATCATATTTTTTAATCATTTGACAAAGTGCTACAAAATATTTGTCATACTCTAGATATTTTGAATGGATCTAGTGGCCCTCATTGACATAAATCCAATATTTATAATAAGTGTTCAACTGTTTGCGTTGACCCTTCAAATGGTTTCTACTAGATATCTCGTCTATCAAAACTCGTCCAGAAGACTACTTTTCTAACCAATCTCGGTAAAGACTACGTATACCTCGTCATCAAAATATAATTCAGAGTTTATAATGATTGCGAGTTCAGTTTCACTGTATATATACAAATATATAATTAAGACTTCTAATTTTTTAAATATCTAAATAAATATTGTAATTGTGAACTGTTTTAGACAACAAAATCATTTTTGGTCGAAAAAAAACATTAAATTGTAATTAAGTGTTCAAATGATATTTAACTAAATTTATTTCCATATGGTTATTGCATCTAAAATTAAAATTTTTTCATTGTGTATTTTAAATCGCTCATGAATTTCAATGTGATAGATTGAAACGTTGGTTAAACCGAGTAGTCAATGCTCCCCGCATTGAATGGTTATCTTGTCAAATATATCCTTGTATGGACATATTGTGATACAACTTACAACGTAATTTGAATCCTATTTTCACGTACAAAACTAATGTTTAATGCTTAGTAGTTTAGAAATAGTGTCAAACCCTCTTTTGCTTACATTTATATTAAATACTTTTAGAAACAAGCAAAATATGTCTGAACTATCTCCTTTTCAGGTTTTTTATATTTACATTTAATATACATATTTAAAATTGAATCTTTTAGCATTTATTTGCATGCATACATAAGTTGGCTGTTTGAGGTCTCAGTTGCTATGTAATATTCATGTACTGAAACATTCATACACTGAAGAAATTCAACCAACAGAAACAATCTGCATGATGAAATTGTATTAAATTTATTTTATTCTATATTTTGTAGAATTTTAAATACAGTGGCCCATATGTTTCAATTTCGACGATTTGTTGTGACATTTTCGGTAAATCAAGTAGTCCTAAATGATTTAGAAATTTCTTCTCTGTAAAACATGTTTCTCTGCTAGATTAGTGTCGTGTATAAGAAAGTATGCTTACCGTTTGGAACAGTTTAAATCCATAGGGCGAAAGCAAAAAGCCATACTAGAAAAGGAGAATCTCCTTATGAAACCTTACCGTACACCTTGGCGAAAGTTGGCAGTATATAAATTATTCGCCAATGAATTGAATATAGTGTGGTTTTATTCTGGGGAAATGTTAATACATCCCCCCCCCCAGAAGTCCATACGTAAAATTTCGGTAAAACGCAGAAGTTGAGTAATCTCAAAGGAAATAAGTAAAAATAACTACATACTTTCCTTAGCGATTGAAATTGATTTTTATTGATGCACACATAGAAATCATACTGAAGTATATCTGTGTGAAACGAAAACCCTAAGAGCACACACATTTATTTAACCACTCATTATACATTCGGTATTCCTGTCCACCTCGAATTCACAGAAATATACAATATTAGTTCAATGCTATTACATTCCTCTGACAGTAGCCTGCAAACGAACCTCTAGATTGAATGTCCTTGCACCTTTCACTCACTGTGCTTACCATTTCGCACGTACTTTTCTCTTTCTTCTCACTTCAAGCACCAATCTGCTCTGACGTCTTAATCCTGAGCCCACTATTCCTAATTCATATTTCTAAGCCCTCACGAGCACATCTCTTTTAGGTGTGTATGAGCTTCACGATCCCGAGTTACTCTAGTGATCTTTTCCTTTCCCATGGAGTTTACTGTATTTAGTAAACACAGGTGCCACGCTCCGGGGATAACCAAGCAATCTTTTTTGAATTTAATCCTACTACTCTATCCCCAAACCCTTTTCCTCTTTCAGTGTCTTGTGTTTGACGCAGATGGGCTAAATATGGCCTTCCACCATAAAATCTAAAAATAACCAACCCTATCTCTGATGTCGTTGTGTTATGATTGAACTGTTTGTTGTTTGTTATGCCTACACTGGCAGACCAGAGGAGTGCCAGGCCCGTCGAAGACGGCAAGAGGCGAGGGGGGTGCGCCTTCCATGTTATTGAGCCCCATTGGGAGGAAGTCCGACTTTGCTCGACATACATGACACATCCGTTTTACAGGCAGGTCCCTTTCATACATCCATTCACTCGCACATATCGTAATTTAGATTCCAATCAGAGGTCGATAACGCCCTGATCAGGTACCCCCAGAGGTATTGATTTGGTATGGGAACAGGGGGGACATTGTGACCACGACCTATTTAACGTGCCCCAGTCACCATTAGTGAACACGACGGTCTTTAGCCAGGTCGAAGCGCCGATCTCGAAATCATCAGAATTGTAGGCTCCGCCGAGGATAGAACCCACAACCCTTCTGATGCGAGCCCGATGATTGAACTAATCCACATTACTAACCCTCCAAGGGCTAACGACAAGATATTTCGTCCATTAAAATCTTATCAATTTTGTGAATGACTAGTTAGCTCGTCCTCAAGATATTGCCCATTTTTTGCATTATGACGACATCAAGTTTTGGTCTGGTTTTTTTTTAATGACGAGATATCTCGTCCATCCAGTTTCGTTAATGATATGCTACACCTTGAAATCACAACCACCAGGAGGGCTTTAACCACAAGGTTCATGACAGCTTAGTTTCAATACGACGCACGTTAAGTATATTCCAAAATAATGAAATACAATTTCATTTACATCAACAATTTCAACACTTCCTTCGGATTTCATAGACAGCTCTTCAATTCAAAACACCATGCACTTTATTTGATTTTAGACATTTTAATTCCAATCTCTCGCATATAGCACTTAGATCTCTCTCTCTCTCTCTCTCTCTCTTACTCAGCGAAGAACACGTTCCCGAATTATCGATTTATTTACTCGTTTATAAGTTATTTTTCGTAGTTATTTTACTCGTAGTTATTTTTCAATTCAAAACACCATGCACTTTATTTGATTTTAGACATTTTAATTCCAATCTCTCGCATATAGCACTTAGATCTCTCTCTCTCTCTCTCTCTCTTACTCAGCGAAGAACACGTTCCCGAATTATCGATTTATTTACTCCATCTCGCATAGACGTATTCCATGATCCAACTTCAAAGATTCCGCATGCCTTCGAGGCTCACGAATCCGACGCTACAAGACTGCAAACATCCTACACCTCTCTCCAACTCCCGCACCCCAAAGGATATAAAACACACAAACAGCAGCACCGTCGGTTGCTCATTACATCAAAAATCCACCTGAGTTAAACACCAGATTTCTAAGGATTTCGATGCCTTGACTTGGTGTTGGAAACGAAGCAAGAAGGTAATAACTGTATGTGAGGACTATCACCGAGACATTAATAACCAGGGTTCGTTTCTTAGAGGTGCTTTTGTCTTAGGAAAAGTTTCCCCCATCTGCTTATTTGTTATCAGTTGAGAGAAAACTCCCTGAGGGGAGAGATTTTACGTTTATTGTTATTTCTCCCGGTTTTTCCCGGAATTTGAAGTGAAGGGATACTCATTAGCGATAACAGTACAATAATTAGGCAATAAGGGAAGGAGAAGCGAAGTCTTAATAACGTGGAGGGACTTTTTTGTTTAGGGGCTTCTTGCGAAGATATGTTGGGTTTCATCAACAATGGAGGAGGAAAATTACTTTAATTTGAACATGAAACCGGGAGAAAAGTCACGATTGGAAAGTTTCTTTTTTGTTTTGGTTCATTGTGATAAGTACATAATAATATTCTGGAAAGATACTAATTATTACGACAATTAGAAACGAAACTTTTAATAAAAATCAGTTTTTCGTGTAACTTGAGCAGTTTTTGTTCTTTAAGTTTTGGGAATGTTTTGGTAACAAAAATTACAGAAGTATGTGTTCTATTTTCAAGACATTTAATTAGTCTTACATTTTCCTATGGAGGTATAGATTAAACACTAATTGTCATGGACAATATGAGAAAATTCATGTTTACTTAAAGATGAAATAAAAAACTAGCACTCTTATCTACTCATTATTATGAAACGTCAGGAACAAAGAAATCGTTGCATGTACGTGCTTTACTCAAGACTTCTAAATAAAATTCTTACATTTGTATTTGTTTCTTTTCTTATCCTTTAAAATTTACCTCTTCTTCCTTTAGTACTAAAAGAGGAATTCTGGTGCATATTTGTGAGGAAGTTCACAGTGAGTAAACCAGCTTTGTTTCTAACAAAGACAAACACCAACATCTATACGCTTGAAAACCGAGATTCGAACTCAAGACCTAATGGGTGCACACAAGTGTTATTATTACTAAACCAAGCAGTCAGCACACTTTTATTTGTTGAATGCTGTAACTTTTTGTACACAATATGAAGAGGCTCAAACGCATTTTACGCTTGTGTTCTCAGCCCTAAGAGAAATTTTCAATCTAATTTATATGTATTTTGTATACATTAAACACAGTCGATTGATCTGACGTTAATTTTTAGCATCTGCTAAACTCTATCAACATTTTTAATGTTGAAAGGATTATAAAGTTGAAATATAATTTTTTTTCTACTTGTGTACAATTTTTACTTTAGCTTTTTTTATATATTCTTTGACTTATTCACGGTAGTTAAAAACTGCCCTAACAATAATTTTGACAACTATTTATGTCATATCTTTTTGTGTAGTCTTCAACTATATTCTCTAATGTAAGTAAATAAACAAACTAACCTATATTTAATAAAACTGCGAATAAATACATTCTCTTAATAATATATTTTGTACTTGTTTAGCTGAAAAGAAAAGAATGGGAATAATTGGCCATAAATTGAAATAATTGGAAATAATTAGCCACTACTTTTTTTTTATTTTGTATTATTGTCAAATTTTTTGTAGTGTTCCATTTCTTATTACTGATAAGCATGTATTTATTTCATTATAGGCATGTATTTGAAGTTTCATAGATATAGAATTGTTAATCGTCATCATTTCGCTGTTACTATATTATCAAGCAAACTTCAATATTAAATTAAACAAGAGCTCTTTTTTATATATTCTTTGACTTATTCACGGTAGTTAAAAACTGCCCTAAAAATAATTTTGACAACTATTTATGTCATATCTTTTTGTGTAGTCTTCAAATATATTCTCTAATCTAAGTAAATAAACAAACTACCCTATATTTAATAAAACTGCGAATAAATACATTCTCTTAATAATATTTTTTGTACTTGTTTAGCTGAAAAGAAAAGAATGGGAATAATTGGCCATAATTTGAAATAATTGGAAATAATTACCCACTACTTTTTTTTTGTATTATTGTCAAATTTTTTGCAGTGTTCCATTTCTTATTACTGATAAGCATGTATTTATTTCATTATAGGCATGTATTTGAAGTTTCATAGATATAGAATTTTTAATCGTCATCATTTCGCTGTTACTATATTATCAAGCAAGCTTCAATATTAAATTAAACAAGATTTTAGAACATCCTTATTCATAAAAAATATCTTTAAAACGGTCATCTATGAATGTGTTTACCATTTCCTGCATAAAATAGGAGCTTCTAATTAATTATCACTAAATAAAAAAAAATTATTGTGAAACGCCAAAAAAAAAATGCAATGTGATGAACGAATGAAATGCTTCTTTTAATAAATTTTTTCTCTCATCAGTATGTTTATCTATATTTAACATTATGATCTTCATTTAACTTATGGTGATTGCCTCGACTAGGTATCTCTTCATTAGCTAAACTAACTAGTTCTGATTTCGTCATCATCAAAATATCGGAACTATCTTGATGATAAAATATCTCATCATCAGCAAAATTTGTCAGATCTTGATTAACGAGATATTTAGTCGAATTCCCTTTGAGGGATAATAGATATCGTGGTTCCTATGGCAAATATGGAACCTCAGCTCATTTTGTTTCTTTCATCACATTAGAGTTTGTAGAGGTTCTGGAGCTAGCAGATGAAAAAGCAACCATGCTGGAAATAGAAATTCTACAAAGTGTGCATTTTTCAATGGAATATGTTTCAATAATCTTCAGCTGAGATTGTCCACTTCTAAGTCTAAAAAATGCCACTGCTTCTTTTTTGTTTGCTTTTGTAGCATTGTTACATTTTTTGCATTGTTCCATTTCTTATTATTTTTATTTTTGAATGGCTTCTTTTTCAATTATCTCAAATGTTTTTCTACTCAGAAGCTTTTCAATTGCATCTGTAGGAAATGTTATTCCATTGATATTGGTTTTAGTACCCATTTTGAACAATTTATTTTAAATATATCCAGTATACTTACAGAAAAATCGAACACTTTTCAACTTTTAAGATTCAGTCAACCTCTCCAGTGAGTGCAATAAATATGGTATTTATCTTCGTATCCAAGGCTTTATATTTCCTATAATCTGGTTCTTAAGGTTTTGAATTTGCAACTCACTTATTTGTTGCTGAAAAACATTAAGTAAACTAAAAACGCGAAAAAGCGTTGCTATTCAGTTTGTAATAGAAGTAGAAATTTAATAAGATTGATAAATTTTACATATATTTTATCTAAAAATACAGTGATAAATCTTAATACAAGAATTGTGTAATTTATCACATTCTATTTATAATATGTCGGGACATTAAATGTCCTCACGTTGGCGTGGTGTGGAAGTTTGGAGAGGTGCGATGCCTGCTCAGGTGTTGACCTCATCATCCGAACAAGGTTCAAGATTACCTGTCCTCAGATAGCGCTGCAGGTTTGATTTCGTTTTTTACTGCTCTGTTTTGGTGGATTTTTTTCCGCTTTATGTTGATGTTTGGGGGAGTGTATGAGCAATTTTTTCAGCCTAATGCTGATCATATATAGAAAACACCTTTTTATGCTGTCTGGGTCAGGCTCCTCACTGATGACACCTTAATCCACCAACATTTTTTCATTTTTTTATCCTTTTTTACTACTTTTTTTGTATCTATATAAATAAGAATGGAGTGTTTGTTTGTACATTCAATATTTTCGACCCGTTTAATCTATATAAATAAGAATGGAGTGTTTGTTTGTACATTCAATATTTTCGACCCATTACAAGTTTTCTATCCGTTTTGGACCCTTCTGATGCCGAATCCGCCTTTTTCTCGTTTGGTGTCTGTCTGTCTGTCTGTCTGTCTGTCTGTCTGTCTGTCTGTCCGTCTGTCTGTCTGTCTGTCTGTCTTTCTGTCTGTCTGTATGTTGTGCCCTATACACGTCCACACGGTTTAAGATATTTTCATGAAAATACAGTGAGTACTTATCTTGATTTAGTGAGTGGCATTGGTTGCGAAAGTCTGTCTGTCCGTCTTTCTGTTCTATGCTCGATTTTGTGTTTGTGTAGACATCATATGAATTGTATTCCAGATATTTGATTGCATTGTATTTTATTTTATACATTATCTATTAGTTTAGTGAATTCAATATTAAACATTTCTTTATTGTTATATTTTGTTGAGTTTCATGCTAAAACACCTGAGTAAGTATACTTAAATCAACCATAATTTGGTAGTTTTGGAAAAATTGGAATGTCTATTGAATATTACGATTACCTCGATTGCTTTACCAATACTGCTGAAAAAGTAATTATTCTTCAGAAAATTATTATTTGTTTTATGGAATTTCATCTCTGATACTTCATTTATTTCGAGTCTTATTTTTATTATTTGCGCAATGAATTAGATTTCCGAATATTTGGGACAGACGATATTTTTCAATGAAACGAGAATGAACAAGATCGCGCGAGCAGTGATATTTTTTCTGGTTCTTTCGCTCTGAATTAATTTCACAATTCTAAATTTTGTACACTTTTAGTTGTAAGTTGTGGCAACTGTGCGAGATCAAGAGATAAAATTGAATCTCAAATTAATATCTTTAGAACAATTTTTTGCGGCATCGTTTATTTTGTTTTACTTCGCTGTTTCCTGTTTTAAATATTAATTATTTTAATAAATGTGTTTTCCTTCTCATCACACGCAACAGCACCACAAAGTATTAGACTTAAAAATGTTAGGTAAGTCAGTATAAATTTTCAGTAAATTTTAAGTGTAGTTATGCCATTATTGAAAGAATAATGCCGTTATTTAAAGAATAATGCCGTTATTTAAAGAATAATGCCGTTATTTAAAGAATAATGCCGATATTTAGAGAATAATGCCGTTATTTAAAGAATAATGCCGTTATTTAAAGAATAATGTCGTTATTGAAAGAAGAATAATGTTTATTAATCCAAACTGGAACTTTTTCCAACATTAAAAACTTCGTTGTAATAATGACAGGAGAAGATTGCAAAATTTCACAATGTCGCATACCGGAGGCAAGAGTGCCACAGGTAAAAAAAATATTGTTTTGTTGACTATGAGTGCGAGAGCACTCGCCGTAAATCGTAATTTCAATGAATTGAGTTGAACATGAAAAGAACTTAAGAAAGGGAATTCCAAATCTTCCTATAAATCGTCTTTTATAGTAGTAACCTTAGTATCACCTTTCGTCATTTTGTTGCTTTGTCATACAGCAATTGTGCGATGTATTTGAAATGTATTACATGAATGGATATGCATGTGTAGGATTTGTGTCCAAAGTAAGTTGTAGAAAATATAAAGATGGTGAAATATGTTAAAATAAATTTTTATTCTACAAAAAACTTAAGTCATTATATATTTTGATTATCTCTTCAATGAAGAGTAAACCAATTCAAACCGAGTAAGGTCGGGTATTTTGCTAGTATATATATATATATATATATTACGAACACACAAATTATTTTAAAAAATATAAAAATAAAACACACTGTCAGAGGAGTGCGCTAAAGCTGCAACTATCTCTGACAGGTAAATACTTATATCATTCAAATACGTAATTTAATGAAAGATCAAAATAAAAATAAGAAGCATGTGTATTTTACCAGAAAACGAAAGTTAGAAGAAAAGTTAAAACTTACCATGCAAGCGTGCTGAAAGCTGCAGACATAGCAAGGTAAGGAATACATTTATCTTAAATAAGAAGAAATTCAAAAAATAAAAACCAAAAGGAATTTATTAAAAACGAAAGTGTTGGTGGATCAGGGCGTCATCAGGGTTGGTTGGGTATTTGGTTGGGTATTTTTTTCTTGGCGCAAGGGCCAGATCTGGCCAAGCTGCGCCAAACATATAGACTTACCCATACAACTCAAAATGGTGTTTTCTACGAATATGAGCCGCAAAATGCTAAGAAATTGCTCATATACTCCCCCAAACACCATTAAAAGCAAATATACAAAAAAAAAAGATTGAAATAAGAAAATTTAAATCAAACCTGCAGCAGCAGTCGGGAGACCGGCAACACCATTCTAGAAGATCGCATCGAATGCCGCTACTCACTTAGTTCAACAAATCGCCAACACAAATGACTCAGAGGAAAAGTAATAGAAATAGTCATCGGTGGCGTAATTGTTGATAGTAATTGAATTTCTTCTTGTTTAAGAAAAAAAAAAAAAAAAAAAAAATATATATATATATATATATATATATATATATATATATATATATATATATATATGTGTGTGTGTGCGTGCGTGTGTGTGTGTGTGTGTGTGTGTGTGTGTGTGTGTGTGTGTGTGTGTGTGTGTGTGTGTGTGTGTGTGTGTGTGTGTGTGTGTGTGTGTGTGTGTGTGTGTGTGTGTGTGTGTGTGTGTGTGTGTGTGTGTGCGAGCGCCTATAGCAACTTCCGAACGACAATTTATTTTGGGCCAATATTCGAACATAGACCTTTTAGTAGAAAACAGTCTATGCATATTTCATAGCAATAGGACTACAACTAAAATTTTGTAATACAAGTCCACGGTCCTTTTAAAACTCCCTGTGGCTTATCTTTACTGTGAAAACTGCCCTGTAGCGAACAGTCTCTGGTGCAAAAACCTGTTCCATAATGTCACCACATCCTAGCATGTGACAGTTTTCTTTCTTCAACTTGGATCTTCTTTCCCCTTGGATTAATTGGTCAGTTTTGTCTTGACGGGTTATCTCGTCTTTAGCAAAACTGACCACACATATCTCGTCAAAACACTTTGTGGATTAATACAACATAAGTAGTTGCATTTTATAAGAATAATATATACATATATATATATATATATATATATATATATATATATATATATATATATATATATATAATCTACACTTGAGATTTTAAACGTGTCATGATAATGCGGGTGTGCCTTACGTTTATCATTGTGCTCCATTATTTAATACCCAACAAGCATTTCGACATCCCTCTTGAAGCTCAAATTCGTAAACGAGAAGCACCACGTGAGACGGTGCGAAGAAACCATCCTAGAAAACACCCGCTCTAAACTCGGATCTCTCTGGTCCAATCGGAACGCTCCGCTGCACCTAGCTTCTCGAATTGTCCTCCGTGCCACCCACGCGCACCTGCACCCCCTTCCCGGTACCCCAACAAACACACTCCCCATCCCCCCGTCATTCTCCTTGCGACCGGCACGCGCTCCACGCGATACACTTCTGCCAGTGCTCCGCCACAGGCCGTTCGTTCCTCATGTGGAGACGGTGACATGTGGAAAACTTTCGTACTGTTCATTTCATGATCGGGATTCTATTTGAAGATCTGGACTACGGTGGTGGAATTGTCAAGTGTGAATTGAATATGTTTGTGAGTGTCTTCGTCGTGAATAAACTTTGAACCACAGTTCTAGATAATTCCATGCCCAATCAGTTTTGGAATCTATGTCCAATGAGCTTTGAAATCTATGCCCAATTTTTGGAACTCTTAATTTTGTCTTGAGGATAG
This sequence comes from Metellina segmentata, assembly GCA_947359465.1. NCBI lineage: Eukaryota > Metazoa > Arthropoda > Arachnida > Araneae > Tetragnathidae > Metellina > Metellina segmentata. Next base: position 90,481,392 of record OX375873.1, on the reverse strand, counting down.
ATTTCATCCTGACCCGTGTGTATAAAAACAATTAAAGTGTGAAACATTGAAAATTGAGAGTAAAATATCTGATTTATCACTGGAGTTCTCAATATTAATCAGTGTTGGAATTATTTATTATGAATTGAATTTTTCTGAGTGTCTTCATTGTGGGACATTTTAAAGGAATAAACTTTGGACGGCAGTTCTTAAATAATTCCACGTCCAATGAGTTTAATGAATCTATGCTCAATGAGTTCTGGGATTTAGATTGTACTTGGAACTCTTAATTGTGTCTTGAGGAAAAGTTTATTGTGCTTCAGAGAAAAGGTTTTATCCTTCTCTGTCTACAAAAACAATTAGAGTGTGAAACATATGGTTTTCTTACTAGAGTTCTTACTATTGAAGTAACGTGTTACGATAGTGTCTGGATCAAATGTTGTGGCTTATGTGAAAACTGTTCCTGAATTGTGTTAATATACGGTGGTTACACTTGGAATACTACTCTTATAACCTGACAAAGAAATTTTTTGTTATAAAAACATTTTTTTCTGATTTTACAGTTGAAATATTCCATGAAATGGAAAGAAAAGACTGAATGTGAAAAGGAATATAACGTCGGCGTAGCGTCTCTTTTGGAAGTTTTTTTAATTACTGTGCAATACAAAAACTTGATACCTTTTCTGTCTAGCTGACAGACTCTTAAACAAGTGTACCGTCTAAAAATAATCGGCAACTTACAAATAAAAATTAAATTACTTTAAATTTGTACAAAAAAAATTTTAACACAGATATTTCAATCAACAGTTAGGGATTGACTCATATCGATTTATACTAGGTTTTTTATTTGCGGTAAAGACCCAAAAAAAATATCAGATTGGTGCATTTTATATTTAAAGTAAAATTAAATAAAATAACAGAAAATCAGCGGTTACTTGTACAAATAATTTACACAGACACTTTACATATATTAGCTCTCTTTGAGCTTATATAAGTAACAAGTTTTAAAACTATTTATTTCCAAAAACAATTATTTAAAAAAAAAGAAGAAATACTGTTTTTCTCTTTAGTGTTTTAAGCACTCGATATAGTAACGTCACTATTAACTCTCGAACATATGTAATGTTAAATTTCTCGGATACAAGTGGATTCCCAATACCGAGAGATTTCTTTCAAAAGGAAAAACTCCCGAAACTCCAGAAGATAAGAAATGCTCCTGCCTCCCAAAACCCGCAACTCGAAGGACATTTTCTGATTGAACTGAGATTGGACAGGTTTTCCGTGGGATTTTTCTGCTGAGCTGCATAGAATTGAACTCGGATAAGGTATGGAGACCCATACTAAAAGTGGAAGATTTCCAGCAAGTCCCGGCCGAGGATTTAGCATTTCCAGAATTTTCTTTTTGCTCTTTCTGCTTGTACCCGGAGGAAACGGACTCTTCAATTTGTACGTTCAGCGGCACGAAGTTTTACGATTATTAGGTGAGTTTTTCAAACTTTTGAAACGTTAGAAAAGTGTTAGCATTTTCTTTAAGATTCATGGCTTGATTCTCTAGTTTTTCTTACTGGAATGTTACTCCAATCAGCATGGATTTCGTGGAGGTACACTAAAACCTGCTTTAACAAAATATTCATTTTTACTACTTAAGGTTTATTTTTAAAATATTTAAAACTTTCTTAGTCTTCAAAACTAAAGGTTAAATGTCAGCATCTTTAAAATAAGTGAAAAACATCATAGATGATGAGTTGTTTTTACTTCTGAAAATTTCTAACTCTGAAAGATACTAACAAACTATGCACTCAAGAAAAAGTACATTTTAGAGATATCTCTGGAGTCAAAGTAAAATAATATTATTTTACCTTCATAGTTTAAAAGCGAATACATTATACAAAAGTATATTTGTTTCAAATTTATCACCTTTTGAATGTGAAGGGAATTCTGGGATTTATTTCAGAAAATCCTTTTTATACCACTTTATAAATCGATTGTTGTGAACGGTTTTTACTTATTCTACTCCAGATTAAATTATTGATTTATTTGGTTTATGAGAAACACAATTCATTTTCTTCTAAAAATTTAATTTAATAAATACTTAAACAAAAACTAATGGAAAATTCCTAATTAATTATTCATTTCTGCTGCCTTTTCAAAGAAAAAATTAGCTTGATCTTTTCTAAAGAAAATACACTCTTGATTATAAGAAGAGTGCAGATAAATTAATAAATTAATGGTTTAAAAATTTCTCCACGCTAAGTTGCAAAATGAAAATTTTAAGCGTTTCCAAGCCAAATAATTAATAAATTGAATTGAAATTTTGACTGAAAACTTTTATTATTTTTTTAAACTTTTTAATTGGTTAAAAAAATTCAAGATTAAAATACTTATACTCCTTTTATTTTACAGTGTAGTGCGTACTGAAAGTATTTTTAACAAAGTAATGATTCGAATATAGTATTGAAATTATTTTAAGATTTCAGCTTTCGGTTCAATAGTATAATAGGATTTGATTTAACAGTAGCTAACTACTTTTAAAGCTAAACGAATTCCATTCATGTGTATTTGAATGAACTTGTTCGATATCTTAAACACAGGAGAATAATTTTTATAATAAAGGTGCTGTAATTCACTGAAACAATAGAATTGAAACAGTACCTAATTCATTATGTGATTCTGTACCACCAAATTGTTTTTACAAACAATGGTCTATAAGATTAATCTACGATTGCAGAAGTTTTTAAATTTAGTTATACTGATTTGTACTATTTGCCTTTTAATGCTTTTAGCAATTCAAAACAAGGCAAGAAAATGGAAATCAGTAACTAAATTTTTTTCTGTAATTGAGTCACTTTATGCCATAGACATATATTAATTCTCAAACAGCAAAACATAACCGAAACATCATACAAACCTGTATGTTTGTATTGTTAATATTTATTTTTGATAATATTTTTTTGTTTTGTTAATATTTTTTTTTAGTTTTGTTAAATTTATATTTGAATATTTTCATTTACAAATTAATTATACAAGTCTCAAATTATACTATGTATGATAACGATAATTATATTTTGTGTTGACAATCGTATATGCTAAAAATATTTTTCACATTAAATTGCTTCTGGGAAAATTTTTAATCACTTCATGATATAATATAGCACATTTAACTTCAATTAATCCACCGAAACAGTTAGGCAAATAGGTTTAAACGCTAGTAACATTCCGTTTTAAAATATTACTCAGAATAGAAGACGATCAAATTTGTTTTTTCAACTCATGAAAGCTAAATCAAACCAAATTATCTCTATTGTCTTTTAATGAAATTACATATTGATATTATTGAAATATATGTATCCAATTTATTATTCATCACTTTCTGTTGTAATTAGCTGTCGTTTTGCGACACAGGATAGTCATGTCCCACTAAACAATCAACCTTTCTGAGTTATACTACAACCATGGAATTGATGCCAGTTTAATCCGCTAACTGTCTGATCTTGGTTCAAATTTAGTGATGTCCTCTCCGATATTGATCTTCAAACGTCACCAAACACCTGTTGCGTTGCTCCCCAGTAAGCTCTAAGTTGTTCTCCTTTCAACTACGTACTTAACAATAAGTTTAATCTTCAAGTTTGAAGGCCTTCAAAGTCTTGTATGGTTGAGAAGATTCAGACACATTGGCACTTATTTATTTGCTCTACATAATTGGGTAGTTCGTCTGTAATTGGAATCCTTAACCGTTAGAAAGCCTCGGTAGTCAGGTTGGAATCACAACGGAGTAGCAACCAGAAGGTAGCGAGTTCAAATCCAAACATAGAACCGTTGTGTATAAAGATTGGTCTGGTGCTTATTAAATCTGCCTTGACCTCAAATTTTCTCTAGCGTTTTATGGAAGTTTGGAGACTTGGAGAGTGGGTTGGCAGCTCAGGTGTGATATCGTCCTCTGACATTGTTTCAAATTTACGTGGTGTTTTTCACGGATGTTCTCTCTAGGATTCATGCCTTGCTGTCAACAATAGCCCGTTGTGTTTCTTCAATGTTCTGTTAATTTAAATACTTACCTACCATTGCTTGAAATAAGTCTCAGAAACCACGGCAAAAGCCGTGAGATTAGCTTAAATCGCCATGACGATCAGCGGTTCTCAAGGAAAGCTTTGCTGTGAGTGTTTGAAACAGAAAGTTTCATTATTTCTTTTCAAGCACCAGCTATTAAAAAAGAGATTTTAAAAGAAAAAACTATATGCCTTTTTGAGTATATGTGCGGATGGTCCTTCGCTTTTAGATTTTAAGGTTAGTTGAGCATTTCTGAAAGAGTTTCGTGCATATGATCAGAGACCTTACTTTTATCTTTCTAGTTATGAAACAACTGGAATTTTCTCTAACCTAATTGTTGTGACATATATCTTCGTAAACTTGCTAATAAGGAAATAAACGCATCTATAATATATTATTTGAGTGTTTCTTTTAATCTCAGATGTATTTTAGGGTTTTTTATGAAATTATAGAAAATTTACAAGAAAAGTGAAATGTATTTTTTCTTCTTCTCATTGCATTATTCATTCAATTGTTTTAAATTTTAGCGAAAAATTTGCAACTGCAATTTACTATTGTTACGGAAAGTTTAGATTTTGCCATGAGCTAAATAGTTTTTTGCTGCCATCTTATAAAAGCTCACAGCAATATTTGCTGCCAGTAGTTTCAAAAACTTATTTCGAGCCCTGCTACCTACCCTATACCTAGATTTAGGTATTTACCTGTCATCTGACCGTACCTCAAAATTACGAGGCGTTTGTCATTTGCCCGTTGTGTTGCTTCAGTTCTATGTAAATTCAACTGCCTACCTAGACCGTTAAATCATGTTTGCATACAAAACAGATAGTGTAAACCTCAACCAACATACTCTTGCCTAAAAATCCATTTACATTTAATTCAATACTTTCGTACATTGGAAAGGTTTGTTGTAGATGCGACTTGTATAAAAGAACTATTACTTTTAGAAGAATACGGATTCAAGATTAAAAAAAAGAGTCCTCCAAACATACATTTCAAGTCAACATTTAAGCAATAAATATTCAGTGCTTTTCATTTCAAATTGAATTGCTTTAAAAACATCAAACTTTTAGCTCCGAGAGTAAAACATTTCACAAAACAAATAAAACTGCTTGAAAATAAAACTTCAATCTCTTCTAATTCAACAAAAGTCCCTCAATGCACTCCGATGAAACAAAGCGAGAACGGACTCAGCAATAAAAAGATCTTTGCAATTTTTATTCATATCACAAAAAAAAAGTTCATTTCATCGAGTATGCTCTTTTGTTTTCCGCTCACCTAATTCGTTTACTTCGTTAAGTGCTCTCCTGTCATCCGTTTTCCGGGCAATTCTCGAATTTCGATTTAATGTTATGGTCAATAAACTCTCTCCAGTTTCCCGAAATTTCATACGCGTCCCACGGGGTAAATAATCTCGCCACTTCCATAAACGCCGGTGACAATCCGGGATTTATCAGTGTCAATTTGATACCCCTTTTGCGGATTGCAGATGCGAGTAACTCGATAGAGCCATTGTTAATTTCTGCCGTTTTCGTGCGTATTAATGGAGAAGTCTTATTGCCGCTGGGGAGTGTAGCTGCAGAGTGTCCCGCAGCATTGTTGTCATCCTGTCTGGTCGGTGTTCAGAAGGAGCTTTCTCCCCTTGTGTGTCCTTTTCGATGCTTTTATGTAGAGTCATGGGGTTGAAAGGGGACATTTCTGGGGGCACGATTTTCCCTATGTGAAGTGAAGATCAGTGGTCTTTCGTCCATTGAACCCCAAAGGTGTACTGTTGCTCGGATGAGTAGACAGTCGACCTTGAGCCAGTCGATTTTTGAGAAGATTTGAAAGCTTGTTAGAAGAAGGCTGCCATACGCTAAAGCATGAATAGCGATTACTGTTGTTGGTCCTTTTTGATCTTTTTGATTAAGGCTTTAGGGGTACAAAGATGTGATGCGCTTCCATTACTGACTACCTTTTTCTCCATGACAAATCTACAATAACTAACATGAAATGATATGCAGTGAACCTAAGTTTCTGACGAATTGACATAATGAGTTAAGAAATAAAGTTGGTGGAAACTATGGCAAGCATGAGAGATTGTGATAGATTAATTTTAACGAATCTTCGGTAAATTATTTTTTGAAAAAAACCGACAACTTTAGAGCAATACATTTTAAAACCTTCCTCTCACCAGGTACAAAGGACAACATGCCGTCAAATTCAAGGGTGATAGAGGTCAGTGGACTGACATCTCTAGGTTGACCAATGGACATTCAAGATCATTTTCATTTTATATAGAATTTAGACCTCCTTGAGGCTGTCCTGGCGAGTTTTCTTGTCGTTAGCATAACTGACCGATTCTTGATGGCCGATATATCTCTTCATCAAAAAACTAACTAGATCTTGTTCTAATCACCATCCAAAAATAGGCAATACCTTCAAAGACGAGATATCTCGTAGAAGCCCCCTATAGTGGTAATGTTATTCCCATCTGATGAAAATATAATGTGAAGCAAGCCTCTCCTGTTTTTCTCCTTCCTTGTCTGGAGTTCTTCAGGAAGGATGTGTATTTTAGTCCTATCGTTTCTAGGGTACATCGTGGCCCAGTGGGTATACAGACTGCTCTAGCATCTTTCGAGTTGTAGGCGCCGCAGTTTTGATTCCAGTCAGGTGCATTCCTCCTTGGGTGTATTTCTCTTCTGTGTCTTTAATCTTTCATTGTGGGTATATCTAAGCTTGCTATTGCTGGGTTTTGTCTGTCGCAGCATGTCCAAATATGGACTTTGCGCCATAAAACCTCAAACAATCTTATCTTCTTCTTAGAGTCTTCTTGAAGGTGAATTTTCTAACTAACTTTATCTAGCTAGATTAGACCAAGTAGAGTAAGAAACAACATCAATGTTTCATTGGTTCTGTAGACCACACAATACGAACATTCTTTAATAGAGCATTTAAATTTTAAATTGAATACCTTTCATTGATTTAACGATATAAAAGGATGTTTAAATCTTCTAATACCTCTGTGTTTGAACCAGTTTGGCTAAATCTGACCACTCAAAACTAAACAACCCGACATTCTACCGGGAAAAGTAAACGTATTTTAACATGTAGCTTCAAAATAATTTGTGACAGTCAAATGCTACATTCAAAACTAAGCATAAAATTAATTCGGTAATATAAAGAGAGTTTAGCAATGAGTATAGTAGAGCAAAAATTTAATTAGCAACTTTCATTGAAATTTGTAATCCTTCGATACTTAATCATTGATTTATTGTCAGTTTCAATTGCAATTCTATGGGTCAGAATTTCCAGTATGATCTACATGTAGCGATCATTCAACGTAACCCACAAAACAGTTTTTCATCTGTTGATAGAAAGAATGTTGAGGAACAATGAATGAATGAAATATTAGAAGGAACAATGTTGGGTATAGGACAGTGGAAATTTAAGTAAATTATTTTCGATAAAATTATGTTATGATAGTCTTTTGACAGGTCAGGATTTTTATCCCTGAGAACATCGAAATATATTTTGCCAGATAACTTTTACTTTTTCAAACATTAAAGTTTTATATCAGAAAACTTAAATTCTTTACAACAAAGCAGAGTGCTACATCAGAAATTGGAAATTTACTTTGCTATTTTATAATTAAACAAGATACACTGTCCGTAAAGCTTCAGTGACTCAACAGTTTCGCATTAATTTCCATAGTTGGAAATTCTGATACTTGGTAATAGCGTTTGTACATCCAATAAATCATTACATCAAAATTGTAATTATAGCAGTCAATTACCGAACAATATGATTACGTGTTTAAATACTAAAAGGCTTTTTTTTTAATAAACACAATTTTATAGATGTTAATATTTAGTTATGTTTTTTAACAGTTTTCGCTTGCGGGTCCTGCAAATTTCACATTTGTAATTGTAATTACAGTAGACAATTTTCAAACAATGTAATGAAATGTTTAAATACTAAGAAAATGATGCTATGTAATTTTCAATGGAGGTTTTAGAACATTCCAGTAGAAATTTTGAATAATGAAATATTAATGAACAGTGTTAATGAAACTGTTTGCATAAAATTATATGTAATGGCAATTATTTAAATTTTGAGACGATTTTCTAATTACAGGGAATAGTGTTTTTTAATTTTATCGTAAAATAGTTTCCCGTGTCAATTTTTAACAGATTGAATGACTTACCTACCACTTATGTACACAAAGTTGATTTGTATGTCTAAAGGGTAAAATTATTTTAAAGATAGAGTATGAGTTAAATTTGGTGAATCTACCAAAATTAAATTAACTGACCTGTTTTGAAATTCATGAATTGTACTAAGACATCTTGGTTCTGTAAATACCCATAATTAATTATTTTTAGATTTATAGTTCTATGTTCCTTCGATATACCCTGTTTTTGAAAATTGCAACAACGTTAAGGAATTATAATAATCATTTGTGACTTATAAGATATGCAAAGCAGAGTATGTAAAGCGAATAATTCGAATTGTGTAGTGATGTGGCATGTCTGGGCCCAGCAGTGCTCTCTGAACTGTCGTGTAAGGAGCATAATTAAAAGGTATTTGGGAGACACATATGTAATGCATTGTAGATAGTGAGCTGTAAAAGTTTCTAAGGGAATCAATTTGCCTCTTTGATGACAAAGACAGCGAGAGTTCGAATAGGGATTTATGAACAGCTTTCATGAAGATTGATCTCACTACCGCGACATTGCCACTCGTAAGGGATATGACGCTTAATTCCATTTTAATCGCATGAATATTTTAATACGTTCGTTGCCAAAGCTGATATAGTGCGTTGATAGTTATTGCCCCGCCGTAAAAATGGGTTTCTCCCAGAAGCCAATACCAGCAACGCCAATACCAGAGTAGAGATTGATGAAAGCTCAGACAACAAATTTGTAATTTCATCATCTGTTAAAGATTTATTAGATTGTATTTTTCTTTTTTGGGGGCGTGAAGGCCCTGCAAAACTATCGTCTCTAAAAATTCGCGTTGCAAGATTTTTTAATAACTAATAAAGCTATAAATTGGAAACAACATACCTTTACAACTAGCTTCTAACCTTTATTCCACGCCAATAACACGCCAACACTTAACATATAATGCCAATTGAAGCGTAGAATAAATTTTGAGGCACAGCTCTTTAGACGCGAACGCGTGACAGGCTACTGAGACCTCACTCCACATCACGTGCTGGCGCGTGTTTGACTCGTTAACGTTGACGCCGCATCACGCGCTGCAGCGAAAGTATTAAGGTTGTCTGTAGTTTTAATATTTACATTCAATAACTATCGACCAGAAGGAAGGCAGGTAATTAATTAACGTTTCACTGTAGCCACACAGCGAATTATTGGTATAATCGGGATCCATCCCATTGTGTAAGATCCTAGGACAACACCTCGTAATTTTGTACCACAGTCAGATGACGAGAACTTGATCTGGAACATCACTCTCCAAGCTTCCACACCACGTCAACGTGAGGACATTTTAGGTCAGATTTGACGTGCACTAGCCGCTACGTACACGACGGTGTTTGTTTGGATTGGGTTTCCCATTCGCAACACTCCTGTGGTTTATCCGCAACTCTTCATAAATTCGATGCGATAAAAAATATAATTTTGCGATAGTGTACACATTGTTCCTCGCGTACGCGCGATGGAACGTCAAACGGATTCGATGAAACCAAGGCAAGATCGCTGTGATGTCATGAAAGAACGGAGGCGAGAGGCGGTTAATAGAAGTATTAGTGTGGGATCTGTTTTTCGTGCTTAGTTCTCAGACGGTTTCCCGAGAAAGTAGAGATCACAAAATTACGAGATTAACATGGTTTATTCAAAATTGTACGGGGACAAGATGGAGAAGGTTTTTTTTACTCATGTGGCTATTATTTTCGGGTGCATTAATTGCTAAAGTAAAAGAAAGGGAAATCACTTGCGTAGCAATCACCGGATGATGGCGAGAGTTAGCGAGCAGGGGAGAAGCCCAACTGTGACATCAAGGACCGGAAAGTCAAATCAGGATTATAAGAATTATTAAGTTAGTTTAGCCGTCGCACGAGATAGACTCTGCAAAAGGAGTGTTGGTTTGTGAAGCAAACCAAATGGGATTGCGTGGAATCTCCGGAGGTTGGCGAGAGTTTGCGAGCAGGGTGCTGAGCCCTCTGGTGTTTCAAAAGATTAGAGAGGATTGATAAGGTATTCGTCATTGACAAAACTCACCAAATCCTGTTGGACTAGTAATTTCATCAGTAAAAGAAAACATCAGAGAGATATGATGTCAATCCGATCAATTTCGCTAATGACGAGATATCTCGTCATTAGCGAAATTGATCGGATCTTGGTGGACGAGGTATCTCGTCAAAACGACGCGGAGAGTAAATTTACAAAGTCCCAAAATCCCAGAATGAACTAAAAAAATACCTTCCAAAGCCCTCCCACTATCGAACGCAATCTAGCGTTACATTACATTCTCCCTCGTCGACGTAACCACGTGACCGATGAACAAAGAACGGAAGAAAAAAAAATTGAAGAACAATAAGTCATCAGCAAAAAACGAAAGCACTCATTATCTCACATTGCTAGATACTTATCCGACTGACTTGATTGCTATTTCTTCTCGCCCTTTGTTTTTTCCCCACTTTTCCCCAGGGAAGGGACATTTTCCCCTTCACCTTGCACCTCGAGATGAGTAACAAGAGGCGAGAGAGACGTGTTTATCCAGAGGGACGTTTCCGCAAGAAGAGCTGCGATAGGATTGGTTAGAAAAATAAAATGGTGTGAAGAATGGAATACTTGAAAATCACTGTACGCATTGAGTTTTAATTAAAATATATTTGGTCTGTACCCATAAAATTATCCCGCCTCATGGTTGTCTTGACGAGGTATTTCGTCATTAGCAAAACTGACCAGCTCTTGATGAACGATGTATCTCGTCAAAAGAAAAAAGAACTGACTAGATCTTGATGGAAGAGATTTTTCGTTTGAAATCTCTTATAGAATTGAAGTCGTTTTAAGTTGATTACTTGAATTTAACATGTAAGTGATACGGATCACATAAGAACATTCGAAATGACGGCCAAATGCGAAGTGAAACCAAGTGCAAACTGAGTTTATATCACGCCAACAGCTGAACACTGTTCTGATTGGGCACTGATTTTCATCGTTCTTCAAAAGTTAAAGAAAGAATCAGATTAAATTTTGTTCAATTCCGGAATGGAAATCCACAACTTTTGAGTCTCGGAATCAGAATTCACAACAGTGTCAAATATATCACACATGAGCTGATGCAGGTTGAAAAGAAAATAGGTTAGGGATTTTTCTCGCATGTTGGTATAGAGTATAATATACATTTTTGAATTCAATATAAAAATCACCGTGCCCCTTTTGGCAGAACTGGTATTTGAAATCTGAATAATGTAACGTGTGAAAGAGCATTATCTTTGGATTTCAAGTGGAAGTCAAAATTTTTAAGGGTTTTAGCTTTTCTAGATCACGATTCGTTGATTTTTTGACCGGTGAAGTTTCACTAAGTTCATTTTTTCACAAATGTTAAATTTCATCTTCATTGACACTTAGTGGGTAAAGCTTAGGTTGTAGAATTGTTTACAACTTCGTTTAATCATAACTGTTTTTTTTTTAATTTAGATTGTATCACGTGTAAGCCGAGACATTGCGCATTGTTTTGCGGTGAAAATAAAAAAAGGCTGTTGTAATGTATGATTTTTAATACGGTATAATTTGCATATTGTTATGAAAAAATTTTTGTACAGACCTAAAAAATCAAAATATTGGTATAAAATACGGAATTTTCAGATGATATATTGCGACATTTTGTGGGCTGTTAATGACTGGTCTCACTTTGTTCATATTCAATTTCTGAATATTAAAATATTGTGTAGTCTTTCATAACCCACTTCATTTTACAGTACTTAGAGCATATTAGTAAAAACGAGGATATCTATATATATAATTCTCTTACGTAGCACGCAAAAAAGACATTACTTCTTATCGCGTTTTGGCAACATTGTACCATTGTTTGATTATTACGAAGCCTCGCGCCTCAATTGAATTTTTAGCGTTATCGGATGAAAGTTCATTGAAAAAAAAAGAATTTTAGTCGAGCTGTTGCAGCTTATAATAGAAATCAAAGAAAGCATATGATCTTTGCAGGTCCATTTGAAATATAGGGCCAACAATTATAGTTTAATAAGACGCTTGCACTACAGCTTTCGACAACAAACTCGATAATAAAGTGTAGGTGGCTCGAGTTCTGGGGAAATGTACACACAAACAACATGTTGGGTATTCAATTTCCAAAGCATCGCTCACATTTCTAATCAAAATTTGATTAAAGTTTTCATTTGAATTATGATTCCAGAGGTACTGTTATAACTTTTCGGTCATTCAAAAAAAATTATATTTGAAAAATATTTCTTTTTGGAATACAATATTTGTAAGCAATTCCTTCTGCTAGGCACATGTCTTCAGTGATGCGACAGTAGCGAGCATGTTCGTGCAGCGTACCAATGAGGATTATAAAGCAATCCCTCCGAGAGTAGGCGAGCGTTAGCGAGCAGGGGGCGCGTCCCATAGTAAAAGCATATTTTCCAAAATTCGTTTTGAAAATAAAATGGAGATACAGAAAGTATACTGTAGAAAGAGAGTAAAAAATTATTATTTCTGTTCAAAAACGCTTACATTCCGTATGTGATCCATTACTTCATATATTATTATGAGTAAAATGTTTGAATTATTTTCCTTCCTGAAGGTTGTCTTGACAACGTATCTTAACATTTGTAAATTTGACTGTATCTTTATGGAAGAAAATCTCGCCATTAGAAGAAAACGGACCAGATCATCGAAACATTGACAATCTTAATGGTGAAATATCTCGTCGAAACCACTTTGAGGGTTTAATGATGAAAAAAATATTATGAACAGCACAAATATTTCATCATTATTCAAATCTGTATACCTTAAAAATAGTAATTAAAAAAGTGAGGAAACTAATACTTAATAAAATTCAATAAATGAATTCAAGGTCATAAATTTACAAAATTAATTGCATTTGTTCCTTATAGTCAACATTTCTCTTTTATGAGCAGTTAATTTGTGATGCAGTTTTAAATTACTTAAGTACATATGTCCCTGTCGCTTGATGGAACAAATACAATACTTCCTTAAGCACACATACTTTTAGAAGTATTCAACTTGCTCCTTTGATTTTTTTTCCATGGATCTTTCCCGGTATTGATCACGGGTCGTAACGATAGCCCGTTGTGTTTTGTCAGTGCGATATAAATTTGACTACCTTACCTTTTTAATCGCTTTTCTCTTTTTATGGAACTTATAAACAACGAAGGCCGATTTTTTAATTAATTGTAGCAAAATTGATATATTTGCTACTAGACTATTATTCATCCTAAAATGCCATAATGCCCATCTCAATTCATCCACTTAACTAGAAACCAAGGAAATCACCCAAAATTTCGGGTAAAACTATATGTCTCCATCCGTTTTTTAGTCATCTTCATCCCAAAAATCTCTCTGCCAAATCCTCAGCTTACTGGTAAGGTCTTACCATCAAGAATTTTTTACATCTCCCTCCTTAAGAATCCGGGGGCTAAAGTTTCAGCCACGACGCAAACTATTCTCCAAGTAATCCTTTATCTGGCAATTGCCCCCTCGGATTTCCAGTCCATCCGATCTTGATCACATCGGTTAGGTCAAACATCCGTTTTTTCCTTTAACCGTGTACTCCATTCTGTATGGTTTTTTTCTCCTGCCATCCCCCTGAACAATCGCTTCCCTGCTTAGCTCCGGGGCCAAAGTGCGGAAACTTTTTCCTCTTTTATGGCGATCGGCTTTCTTCTGAATAAAGTAACAAACTGAGTCCGAGACATCGTCTGAATTAGAAATGAGAGCGTTTCGTTAAGCGGTGTGCCCCCTGATGCTGATACTTGTGTACTTGCAAAGCCTTATACTTTAATCGGCTAGAGGAAATTACCTTTCTTCCTTCTTCTTATTTCTCTGGTGCTTACTGGAACAGGAGAGAAACGGGAGGATGCTTATAGTCTCGATAAGATCGGTAGATTACAGCTTGGAGTGAATTACGTCTAAGTGCACTCGAGCAAACTTGCGTTTAATAAACGTTTGTCTCAGTCAGGATTAGGTAGCTTAAAGACTAGAAACTTTGCGTTTGTAACGGAAAACAATTTATCACTATTTTCCTCTTTGTGTGTGGGTATGAACTAAAGATAGTAACTTCCCTTAACCCTGCTGATGGTTGCTCGATATCTAGTCCACGGTATCTAGTCACTAGCAAAATTAACCATATCTGGATAGACTAGATATCTTGTCGTCAGAACAAAAACTGATATGACTTTTTTATGACGAGGTTTCTTGATAAGATTTTCTTGATTATGAGTTATTTCGTCATTAGTAAGATCTTAGTGAATATCTTATCGAAACCGCTTGAAGGTTTAAGTTTTTATTCCACCCTGTATATATTATTGCCGTGGCTGTAAAATGGATTTATAGCTCTGTGATGAATGATTGAATGCTTGTGTTTTCTCCAAACCTGACACAAGTGATTGCTATTGGATATTTAGCATACAAAATCATATATTCACAGTCTTTCGACTCATAAAACATTTTCATTGTTTGGTCCTTAGAATGTTATCGATTGTTTGTTAGTTTGTATATGACGTTTTGTGGGGTAAAAGTAACTCGACACAACCTGGAAATATATTGATGCTGAGAGGGTGAATGAAAAATGTATTACAAATACTGATACACATAAGTATTTCATGACTAAACCTACGGGAAAAATTTTACTCAACTGTCCATAACTAACCCTAGAAGTACTATTAAAGCACTACATTTGACATTACATCGGTCATGAAGTTCTGGGCACTTGAAATAAACCATCTTTATCACATCTTACACTGACTTTACGATCTCATAAATATCAAGCCCCATGGGAACACTCAAGATTACATCGACATGTGGTTTTCTGCTGAAAGCGACTTAGAACGCCAGAAGAACAGAGACCATTTAGAACTTAGATTGCAAGGAATCGCTCGCTAAACCTCCTCCAAACCCTCCTTGTCTCAAAATACATGTAAACTTTCTGTATATGTTAGCTGTAGGATATTAGAATAAAGGTTCTAGTGGTGAAACTCAAAGATCTTGTTCTTTCTGCTACCTTTTCTGTCATCACGCCATTTCATCCGGTACAAAGTCTTTGTCGACTTGTGGTATATTAATAAACGTTTGAGCCATTAAATATTTTGACTCAAAAAGAAAATAAATTCAACCCCTCAAGTGGTCTGCAAGAGTTAATTCATCCATCAAGATATGACCAATTGCACGACGGACGACATATCTAGTCGATTCAAAACTGCCATATCATCTCAGAGGAATGAAAATCCAAGTAACAAAAAATAATTGCCCAAAACTGTTGATGTATAGGAACAGGTTTTTGCATCCGAGGCTAGCTACTATAAGGTAGTTTTCGAAGCGGAGATAAAACACCAGGATTAGTAAGTACAACTAAAAGCTCCCAAAATGATCTATGTAAATAAGTGAATAACAACTGACTTTTCTATTTCAAAACATTGTTTTGGATTATCGATCTAAAAATTAAAAATACCAGTTATTTACTTTTTAGAGGGCTTTTGCATTCAAAATACTTTACTCTATTCTTCGGAATCAGCTTTCCAAATTCAAAAACTTCCAGACTGAAAAGCGCAAACACCGTAAAATTTCTTACGAATCACGGGAAAGCTAATCACTTCCACCCACTGGGTTCAGTATATATCGATAATCGACGCCTTGGATCTGCTGTAGAAGTATCGATTTAGTGTACTAAATTAATGAGTAAAATACTTTCGCGGCTTTGGATTATGGACTTTATCGATTCGCTGGAGAGTTGTCTGTCTATTCCTTCTGGAATCTCTCACGAGTATTTAGTTAAGTGAATATGTAAAAGTATTAGCAGTATGGTGTGTGTGTGAACCAGGATTGTGGTAATCGGAACATTGATTATCTTCCAAAATATATCTTCAAACTTTTAATTATTGGTGCGGAAAACAGATTAAGCGAAGCATGGCGTTGTGGGAAGGGATGATTTATTAAATAAAGATGTTAATGGCGATGATATACAAAATTCTAGACTTCTCTTATGGTGTGTTGTCTTACAGCACAGTCACCAAACTCATGAATAAAAGAGCTTTATATGTTGGTTGGGTTGGGTTTTTATGGCTTTAAGTTCTATATTTGACCAACCGGCATCAAATACAAGATAGAAAGTCAAGTAAAAGTACCTATACACAAGAGGGAAGCACGCTCAGACAGGAATTGAACCTGACAGGTAATCTCTTTAACAGACAAACCTGCTGCAACTCACAGAATGATAGTTCGGAGGCTAAACCCACTGGGTCAAGACAACCATCAGCGTTATAGGATTTCTATTTAATAGTATTCATATCTCTAGAATATAAGCCGACCAACCAGTCTAGTGGTCAAGGTGTTGGCGTCTGGATCGGAGGGTTCCTGGTTCAAATCCGGGTCAGGGCATGGATGTAAATTGTGCTGTCCTTTGTTAGGGTCAATGATGGTCCACCCACTGGGTGCCCCTTCACAAGTGACCATCACTTCTGGCCTTGTATAAGGCTACAATGACTTCGGTCAATTCTGTACTGTATTGTATTTCTGTACTGTATCATGTATTGTATTTGTCTTTGCAATCTGTACCCAGCCTTGAAATTGGAAATAAAAAAATATATATCTAGAATAAAACAAAATTGGACTTAAAATGGCCGCAGTATTACGGTTGGAAGGGCAGTAGATTTGTAATCAAAGGGTTGCGAGTTTGAAACTCGATCAATCCAAATACCGTCGTGGGGGCTGGTGCGTGTTAAGTCCTCCATGCCACCATATGTCCTCGATTTGGCGTGGTTTGGAAAGTGGTTTGCCAGCTCAAGTTTTGACCTCGTCATCTGACCGTGGTGTTGCCGTGGGATCTTTCCTATTGAGACTGATCTCGGAATCCCTATGAGTTGCTCCAATGTGACTTTAATTCAATTACCCACATTAGGATTTTGAACATTTTTCGTATAAACATTGCTCACTGGCATACTTTTATAAAGCTACTCCTCCAAGTTCAATTTAGTTTGGAGAGCGGCGTGCCAGCTCAGGTGTTGCCAAGTCATCTGACCGTGGTTCAAATTTACGTGGTGCTGTCCTCTGATCTTTCCTTAGGGGATTGATCCCGGACCGTAGTCAATAGTCCGTTGTGTTCCTCAAGTACGACGTTCATTAAAATTACCTTACCTTACCAAGTTCAATTAAGTTTTCGGCACGTTCTAAGTTTTGTTTTATTCGGAAAATATAATTTAATTAAGTAATTCATCATATCACATACACCAATTAATATATAAAATCAAATATTATTTTACATGCAAAATTTTCCTAACATCGCTAATTCATAAATTTTGCTCAGCTGTGAGTAAAAGAAAATTGCTGTTCTGAAAACATTTCTCATTTCTTTTCAAGAAGTGACAAGTTTAAAAAAACATAAACCTTGTATTAATCAAAGCAATAGCAAGAGATCTTATGTCTACCATTTATACACAGTATGATACAACATAAACACATAAAAACGTAGTTTTAATTGATTGTTAAAATATTCCTAAAATTTAATTCTTGGAGATTATATTAAGTTATTGGTTTGATTTTATTTGTTTTGAAACTATTTGAAGGGAAATTATAGAAGCCTTATCATTCAAAGAAATATACACGCATTTTATGTACACATAATTTATATAACATTGATTTCCTATATATCTAGAAATGTTGAAAACATTAAAATTTATTTTACACAGAAATTAGTAATTTGTATACATTTCATAAGCAATTAAAAGATACATTAGGTAAATGTTAAACTTTGAAAATTGTCATGTTTTGAAAAACTTGTTGATTATTATTTTAAATTTATGTTAACAAACAAACGTTTTTTGAAACACTATCCTACTCGTTTTTATTTCATTTAACAAAAAGTATCTAAGATTGATTAATGGTTCATATTTTTTGTACATCCTCACAGATAAAAATATCAAAAACTAACTTCATACCATTCCGCCTACAGTTTTTCCCAATCTAATAAATCTTAGCCATCCAAACGTGGATGAAAAAATGTCCTTTTTCTGACTCCAATCCGTCATCCATAACCCATAACCGTCAGTTAATATTATTCTGTCATCTATTTTTGAGATGACTTTTATGTAGGTCAATAACTCAGGATGGCGGGACTTGCGTTTGAAATTTCATTGTTTTTACTACATGATGAATAACTCTCCTCGGCAGGTAGGTTGAAAGGAGCACTAACCTTTAAAATTAATAATGGAAGTTCTCCTATGTATCGAATATAATGAATGGTGCAGTCGTCAATTGGAAATTAATTGGTTATCGGATTATGGGCATGGCGATCTTTTTTAGAAAATGGAAACGCCAGATAAAATACTTTTTAAATTTAGTATTCCCAGGGCTTAGAAGTTAGAAAATTGAATTGGATCTTTTGAGTCGAATAGCTTTACGCTGCCAAAAGTGCTATGAAATTTGCATACTGTCCCCCAAATATTATTTTGTATTATGTAGAGATACCTTTGAAATGACCCCTTCGTGTATAGTTCAAAAAATGTAATTATTTATGTGGATACTAATGTGATTCAACGGTGGTTAACCATCTAAATGATTTTGACGAAATATCTCGTCAGAAGGAATTACCAATTTTTGGATGATGACTAAATCAAGATTTTCTCAACGTCTGCTAATGACGTTTCCTTTTAAACATAAAGAAACTCGTCAATTCCTTTTTCAAACATTATTTTTTACATAGCACCATTAGCTTTCAAGGAACACTTAAGCATTTCTTATAATGAACAGTAATCCGTTTCTGTTAACCGTTGACCGGCGATAAACTACAGTTAAGGTAACCTCTTAATGTAGCAGTAATACATTAATGTAACTTCTTAAAGAAGTTGTATATCAGAAATAAAATCTTTATATTACGTCTGATTTGTTTGCTTAAAAATCCCCTCTCGTGCACTCGCTGAAATCTCGCCAAACCACTTTACTTTTTGAGCCAGTTTCAGCAATCTCTGCACAATATGATGATACTATCCTGTTCCTCACACGGTTGATGAGACGGTTAACAGTAAGCAAAAACAAACTTCAACGCTTTATAAACTTTCATCATCAAGGATCTTGTCAATTCATCAACAAAACCCCGTTAGCTTTCAAGGAACAGTTAACCGTTTCTCCTGAACAGGTTGGAAGAGGTAATTTGGCAGCCAAATGAAAACGCTTCTCTGTCTTCATTAAGCGTCGACGGCAAAGTGGCCTACCATCGAAAACATGAATCTTCCTCGATGTATAATTACATTGAGGGTGGGTACTCTCGGATATATATTTGGCCAGCTCTTAAGAACAGCTGCTTCGCACCGTAAAAGCAATGCCCCGATCCAGGCTAAGGATCTAGAGTACAGTTAATTTATGTTATTACCACGCTTCAGTCATTAAGCCAGCTCCGCACCTTTCGGGCTGTTATCGGGACAGGCCATTTGCCTAATTATGTCCTCCATTATAGTCTCGGCCGTTTGGTTCTGAGAATGTCTTCTTTTCAACGAGAGGACCGCTACCACTCTTCGGGGTCCTTTTTTTATCTCCCTTCCGGGGATTATTTGGTTCGGTTATTTTTATGTTTACTACGCTACTTTCGAATGCGTAATCCAGCCATTTAATTAATTTGTAAGAGTGAGTTCTTTTCGTAGCTGGTTTTGGAGGAAGTTGGCGTGAGTTCGGGAGTTCGTAATGAGATTAGAACCAGTCTTGTTTTCAGGTAACTGCGACAAGACATTCGACGGAAAATATTTATGTTACTAGCCAAAATTTGATACAAAATGTCTTTAGTGAAACCCATGCTCTTTAATCATCTTACGAGGGTAGTCCCAGAAGTTCCCGACCTAACAAAGAAAACACAAAATATTCGGGAAAAAATATCTTTATTTCTCTACATAGTCTCCTTTTAGCTCTATACTCTTTTCCCAGCGATGTCCAGTAGCTTCTATACCCTGTAGTGAGAATCGTCGAGCTCCTCAAAATAGCCATCAAATGCAGACTCCACCTCTTCATTGTTGGCAAATCTTTTACCACCTAGCCATTTTTTCAAGTTATAAAACATAAAATAATCTGAGAGTGCTAAATCTGGGGAATAGGGTGCGTGAGGAAGTAATTCCAACTTTAATTCATTGATTTTGGCCATCGCGACAGCAGATGTGCAAACTGGTGCATTGGCTTGATGAAACAAAACTTTCTTGTTCGCTAAATGTGGTTTTTTTTTCTTAATATCATCACTCAAACGCTGCAATAACTGCGCACAATACTCACCATTGATTGTTTTTCCTTTCTGAAGATAATCAATGAAAATCATCCCACGCGCATCCCAAAAAATTGACGCCCTGACCTTGCCTGCAGATGGAACTGTCTTTGCCTTCTTTGGACCAGATTCTCCCCTTTCAATCCATTGTTTTGACTGTTCCTTCGTCTTAGGTATGAAGTGATGGTTCCATGTTACATCCATGGTTATGGATCGACGCAAAAACTGGACTTTATTGCTATGAAACATCGCCAAACACTCGATTGAAACATCCTCACGACACTGTATTTGTTCCATTGTAAGAAATCGCGACACTCATCTTGAGCACAGCCTTCTCATGTCCAAATTTTCAGTCAATATTCAATGTACAACACTTTTTGACATGCCTACCATATCTGCTAGCTCGTGCACTTTTAGTCGACTGTCATCCAGTACCATTCTGTGTATTTTCTTCACCATTTCTGCCGTGGTCATCTCATTTGGTCAATCACTGCGGTGTTCGTCTCGGCAGCTCCTTACGGCCTAGTCTAAACACTGACGCCCAATATTTTACTGTTGTAAACGAAGGAGCAGTCTTCTCAAGAGAAGAATCTAGCTCCGCTTTGATATTGGTTGGACTGAGGCCTTTCAAATGAAAGCATTGTATCACATAACGGTGACCAATTTTTTCCATGTTTGCAAATGCACTGAGAGCGTTCACTATTGGTGACTGCCAAACAAATGCGAAACAACGTAGTGTCGCCAAATTTCAAACTTAAGCTTTATAAAGATGACACTTTCTTCCATAGTCATTCTTTTCAAACAACCGCCATCTATACGTCAGGTCGGGTACTTCTAGGACTCTCCTCGTACTTGGGCTCATATCATGTAGGTTCAAAACTAAGAACTTTCTTAGAATAAGGATTAATATCTTCAAAACAAGGGGAACACATGTTTGCGTAGGTAGTTGAATAAACTTCACAACACAGGCAATTGGCTCGGTCCGGGATCAATCCTCTAGAGAAAGATGCAATGCCTCGTAATTTTGAACTACGGTCCGATGATGAACAAGTGTTTGGGGAATACTTTGTCTCACGTAACCTTCAAAATTAGTTTAAAATATCCTCACAATTTGATCTTTCTGATATTATATACAGGGTCTGTCCAGAAAGTAATGAGACTGCATTTTTCTCACCAAGCAGAATGCCAAAGGGGCCGAGTTTGGGTTCGGTACAGATTGTGGGGGTTGTCAGCTACAGAATCTGGCAGAAGACAGTTGGTCTTGAGAGTTTGCAGCGCATGTATCGCTCGTGAAGCAGATACGTGTTTGAAACTGGCGTTAGATTTTCAGAATGCAGCGGAGTGTTGAGCAGCAATACGCCATAAAGTTTTGTATAAAACTAAAGAAATCGGCTACTGAGACGCTTGCCATGTTACATGAAACCTACGGGAAGGATTCTTTGTCCAAGGCTCAAGTGTCTAGGTGGCACAAAGCTTTCAAAGACGAAATAGCAGATCAAAACTGAAGTCCATGCTCATTGCGTTCTTTGACACCAAGGAAATAGTGCACAAAGAGTTCGTGTCACCCGGACACACAGTTAATGCAGATTTTTACAAGAAAATGCTTCAAAGGTTGAAGAATCAAATTGTGCGCGTCCTCCCGGAGCTCACACACAATTGGATTCTGCACCACGATAATGTGCCGGTTCACACATCCTTCAAAGTGACTCAATTCCTGGCAATACACAACGTCGCATCGACCGATCTGTCTCCGCCGGACTTTTTTCTCTACCTTTGGTTCAAATCCAGCTTAAAAATTCATCGTTTTGACAGTCTGGAGAACTTGCAGATAAACGTAATGCGCGTTCTGAACAGCATTCCAGTTGAAGACTTCCAGGCGGGCATCAATGGGTGGCAGAGTTGTTGACAAAGGTGTATTAATGCAGGAGGAGGGTATTTTGAAGAATATTAAATGTCTGTAAAATTATCTTCAAATAAACTAATTTTATGGAATCAGTCTCATTACTTTCTGGACAGACCTTGTATAACCTTACGACCGTAGTAGTTCGACAAGAAATATTTGACTAAATAACTATATTTCTCGTAGAAGCCCAAATGCTTACGGATTTTATATAAAGTACCTTTAACGAATTTTATATATTTAAATCATCTTACATTACATCATGTAGGTTCAAAATTTTATTATTTTTTTTAACTGAAGATTAAATGTATGTATCCAAAACAAATTTGAAAAATGCGAACACACATATTTGAAAAATAGTCTTCGCGTAACCCCTTCAGGTTTAATTTTAATAACCTCCACATTCTATACTCTAGATATTATATGCTTTTAAGACCCATTATTCTCCCCCACACGTATCATTTATTTAAACATAGCGATTCTCTCAATCTAAACTACAAAAAAGTAATACTTCCTAAGCAATCTTCAAGAACGTGAAGGTGAGAGAGAAATAGTTTAAAGGACACAAATCACCAAGGCCGTGACATGTGAACGAGGTCCTTCAAAATACTATATAAAAGGGCGTTAGCGTTGCTCTGACTTTAATACATGTTCTATGTATTCTAGCCAAGTAGTATGTAATGTAAGAAAACGAATAGTGTAATGATTTCAGCTCCCATAATACTGTTTGCATGTCTTAAGTGTTCATGTTATGATTAAATCTGTTGTTTTGCCTTAGTATTGCTGTAATTATTAACACTGAAACATCGTCACATAAGCTAATACGTGCTACAAAATTTTGATATAGTTTTGAAGATTCCCAAAGCCAGAGTAATTCATTTAGATGAATTAAACTTATCTGAAAATTATTAAATCATCCACTATGACAAATACTATCACCACTATGTTACGAAGATAGCGCTTTGTATATAGTAACTAAACAGAATATTTGATGTTCTTAAAGGGTAAGGCACAAAATCTAGAAATACGTAATTGACACTACTAAAATTAAACTTCTAGGGTCTGTTTTCAGGTAAGAGCTAATAAGTGAAACACGTGCTTTTATGAGATGGCTGTAAAAGATCTGATTACATTTGCTAAGAAAGAGGTATCTTGTCGTGAGAAGACTGCCTTATTATTCCATGGGGAATAAAGAACCAAGAAAACAAAATATTCTTTTCCCAGATCTGAAGACAGTTTGGAACAGGTGTTTGCACCAGAGGCTGAACATTACAAGGGAGTTTGTGACCAAAAGACAAACCACCAGGAGGGTTAAATGGGTTAAAAGAAAACGCATTAACGTGTCCTAATATCATCTTAATCTTTTGACTACGGCTATAGATATAACAAGCACGATTCTTTCTAGGCGCGATTCTTATAACTTTAAGGTACAACTGCTGTAACGGCAGTAGTCTAAATTCTTACTTGGTGCGATTCTTATAACTTTCAAGGTACAACTGCTCTAATGGCAGTAGTCTAAATTCTTTCTTGGTGCGATTTTCATACCTTTCAAGGTACAACTGCTCTAATGGCAGTAGTCTAAATTCTTTCTTGGTACGATTCTTATAACTTTCAAGGTACAACTGCTGTAACGGCAGTGGTCTAAATTCTTTTCTGGCGCGATCATGGTACAACTGCTGTACCGGCCGGAGTCTAGAGGTTAACAACAAAACTCAAAGTATTAAATAAAAATCCTATCTATAATACATAATAAATTATACATATTGTATGAAAACCTTTTGGGACGTATTGCCTTTTTATGTAAGCCTGCGATTTCAAAATTTATGTGGCAATACTAAACTGATTTCGCTTTCAGAGCGAATGGAAAAAAAATTATGAATTTTTATCATTCTACTTCATCAAAATGTAAATAAACTTTTCAAACTTTAACTGTTCATTTCTCAAAAATGTTTTCCCGTTAGCATTGTTTATGCACTTTACAAAAGAGCCTTAAGCCGAGCGTAAGATAATAGCAGAGGATACACTGAAGTGGAAACTAATTATTGAGCTAATTTTAATTGAGTCTATTTTATTGGCGAGAATCTAATTTACTTAAGTGGGGCTCCCTGTTCTTTTGTCTTCCGTATTTCCTATGCAAGTGAAAGTATGAAAACAAAAGAGGTAGAAACACCAGTGTTGTCTAAAATGATTCCATTAATACCTTCCTCTTCACTTAAAGATTACGAGCTTGAAAATTCTAATTTAATTTTAGGGAGAAGAGTATATTTTTTTATCATTAAATCTAATTTTAACACACACACACAAACGGGATATTTTTCTCCTCGTAATTTTAATCTTAAAACAACAATGGATGACGAATTATGGTGTAGAAGCACTTAGTGTGTATTAAGAACAATTACAAAATGACAGTGACTGTAGAGTATAAAAAGATTAAAATGCAGATCGAGATATTTCTGTAAATGCATTTCCAAGGAGTTTTATTTCTTATTCAATTTGAAGCATTCAGAATTTCCAATTAAAACTTAAATGTTTTTTATCGTATGTTTAAGAATAATCCTATTTTAAAATCTTTCCTCTTAAATTTGCTAAAAACTTTCCGTTGGACCAGAATATAAACATTTTCCTAGGCTCACTGTGGTGAAGTTTGGACTCATGTTGGGGCATGGGTAAAATAAATATGTATCAATGAAAACAAAATAAGTCGGAAAGATAAAGAGTTATATGTAAAATAAGACTTTTTTGATAGCACTTAAAAATTATTTCTTAATTTTGGAACAACTATCTAAAAAAGTATTTGCATATTATAACGAAACAGGTTAAACGACTTGCAGAATTGCATATTATTGTGTAATTGGTACATTTAAAAACACCATTAAAGGTATCAGACAGAAATTAACTTCATCGTGGATTATTGTGGGAATTGAACAAAATGTAAAATACTATATTTCTGGTATCTCACATCTGCTCAGTTTTATTAAATGTTATGATGCTTGTGAATAAAAATAAGAATTTTTTTACAGTAAAAATATTAACATCGTTTAATTAATCGACATAACAATGCTGTTTTGTTTATATTATTTTTATTTTATAGCATTTTATTAAAATATTTTCCTAATACATTAACTTTAAAACGAAATACTGTGTATGCGCGTGCAGTTTTGTACAGCATATTGTACATTTTGCCGCCGAATGTAATAAAAATGATAAATTACTGAAAGCATATAATGAGAGTTTCATGATTCAAATTTAACGATTTATCATGAGTTAGAGTGTTTTTTATAGATTCAAAGTGCTTAAAATAAAGTTTTTTTTGACAAGACGCTAAATCAAGTGTTCAGTTATGAATCTGTCTGTTCAACAATTGAACCTACAGATCCGATATAATTGTCAAATAGCGAGCAATTAATTAATAGACAGAAACAGTTCTGTCTACTCAAGCCCAGCACCATATATTTTAAATTTAGTGACAAAAATATAAATATCCACTATACATGAAGCAAAGACGGCGAGATTTTAAAAAGTAAACCTGATTGAGACCGTCAGTTTCTTTCAAAGAGTCTTTAATTTCCACAGCCAAATGCCAATCAGGGAATGTGGATGCCCCATCTTTCAGTTTCAAGTGGTCTCTTATAAAGTTTTATTAATGATGTTCGTCAGGCGCAATAGGACCTTCACAACAAATTCTTCTCTTTCCTTCCTACTTAGCTAGCATCTAATCCAGATAGTATCCTCAATGTTATTTGCGTACAATCTATCATTTGCTCCGTATTTTATCGCCTCTTTACAAGACTAGTATCAAGCTGCAAGACAGCATTTGGATGCTTCACATGGTTGCCAGAATTTGATACTATTGCATCTTTTTTTAACTTGATGAAAAATTGCTTGAATTTTATTTATTTTGTGGAAAGAAATCAAACGTGATTGGAGCTGATTAAAAGGGTTGCTTAGAGCAAATCATTAGGGTGTTTTTCTTTCGACTTAATTTCGTCATTCCCAGTTATAAATGCTGCACTATGCTAAGGACATTAAAAAATGTAACAAGTTACAAAAACTTTTGCAGTCAACACTTTTTAGTTGTTGTAAAAGTTTCCCCATTCGAATAAATCTCACACAGAAAAATAAAAATGAATAATGCATAAAATGCATATGATGGAAATTTTTCGAAACGTTTAAAAAAATGCCATAAATCACTAATTTTAAGGACAGCATGGCAAATTAGCAGCACATTAGCAGCTTCAACACGCAGTACATGTTCCGTGGCTATTAAAAGGATTAAAGAGCAGTTATTTACTTCGCACGTCGTAAATATTGAAATCAATGGACTAGGGTTCTTCCGGAGAAAATAGAAAGCTCAATTAATTAACTCATCATTCTAGTAATTAACGAAAGTAACATTTGTCAGAGTTCTTAATACAGTCTCTGTAACATGATGAGTTGCTGAGGCCACCTAACTTTGGGGGACGGAGTTGGTTATAAAAATTCAGCGGGAAGTAGTCCAACTTCGAAATTGCTCATAAATATTTATGCGCCATTAAAAAAAATTATTCGGAAAAGATGCCATATTTTTCCTGGTCCAGCAATTTTTTCAGTAATTAGTGAAGTAATGTAATTGCATAAAATACGCCTTTTTTTTTTAAATAGGACGATGCTTTTTCTGCACACAACTGTATTTTCTTTGAATCAAAATAAACAATACTTAGTTATTTCAAATTATTTAAAAAGTTTTCATTAAATCTAAACACATCGGAAGTGCCAAGCAAATATTATATTTCATCACTTTTTTAAAGCATTGACAATTTCATTGAAATATATTTTCAAACATCTAGACAATTTGAACTTTTAAGAAGATATTTATTCATCATTGCACTATGATTGCGGAATTGTGAACCACTTAGCGATAACCTGGTGCACCACGAATGGGTTCACGTTGAACTCCACTTACATTCAAAATTCAAACCGTTAATAGAGAGGCCACACATTTATTTCAGACAAATAAACATCCATGCCTTAACCAGTATTTGAACCAGGAACCTTTCAATCTATAGGCTCTGAAAACCGGACCGATTGATCAGCCCTTCATTGAAATAAGCACATTTAAATTTTACAACATGGTGATGATTGAAAAGTGAACGGACATTTTTCTTTTTGTTACTACAACCCCACTCAAAATCTTCATATTTACTCACTTTGAGGACTAAAGGATCCAGAAATTCAATAAACTGCTCGAAGGTGTTCATTGCATGATCAAAAAAATGATTAATATCAATCTATTTCCTATTTCATTTAGACTATTGGTTTCATACTACCATTAACCTAACCTTCTACCATACATAACCTTCCAAAACCGTAGATTTTATTAAAAAAATATAAACTCACTTGCCAAGTAGAATACAACAAAATTTTACAATGCAACCATAAAAGGTATAAAGTCCCCGCAATCTCCATGATCCTTTAATCATAGCGAAAAATAAATAATTGATTTAAAGTGTCATACCCTTATCAATAAAATGCATAACCTTCACCTTAATTCACAAAGAAAAAGCCCCACAACCAATAGCCTAACATCAAACGGAAATATAAAAAAATTGAAAAAACAATTACTGTCTAACTTGATACCTCACGGATTGTAATATAATCCCATCGGATCCTATTACTCTCATCCTCCTAGAACTACCTTTGGTGAGGAATGGATTCTATTTTAAAATTAATAAAAGCGGAAAACCAATTTCAGCTTTTCGCTCAGCATTTAACTTCTATGAGCGGATATACCGTGGAACAATGATGATTAATGACACGTTTCTGCAACTAGCGTGTTTTAAGGGACTAGAGTCAACAGCATATGGCATCCAACTTTTTTATCCCACATCTTTTGCGGGAGCTAACTTTCCAAAGGTGATTTTTGTTCTTTTCTTTCTTGTTTTTATCAATACTTCTTTCCCTACCGTGCCTTGTCTTCGATCACTCCTTGATTGAATTTGAGCTTAAAAATCCCTTTAACCGTTTTTTTTAAGTATTTAAAAATTTGGGTTTGGGTTTTGTAGGGGTTGGAGATTTATACATGGTGAAGAGGTTTTCATATTCATTAAATATATTCTTTGTTTAAGTTTGTAGGGAATTACTAAGAATTTTATACGACACGAGAAACGTGAACTAATACTTTATTTTTTAGGGGTTTGATTTTTTTTCATGCAATTTTAAACTTTTGTTCGTATTCATTTTATGTCACACATTTTTCCTGTTGTACAGAACGTATTCCTGATTTTAATAAAAATTATTGGAATGTTATTTTCAATTATTTTGTTGCTACGGAAGGGACGTATAGTACTGTCAACGTATTCAAAATACAATGCTGTTTTACAAATCTAAGTTTCAAACACTGAAACACTGAAAGACAAATTATAACAGTTTGAGATGAAGGCTTTGGAATAAATCCTCGACTAAGGAAATAAACTCATTAATTGGCATTTTTTGGGTGATTTAAATGCTTAATTTCATGATAAATTCATAGTCATAGTAATTAATATATTTGAAAGATATGTAGCACTGCAAAAATGTTTATGGTTTTCTTTTTTTATCTAAAAACTAATAGTTATTGGAATAAATCATCGACTAAGGGAAGAAACTCATTAACTGGCATTTTTTCGGAAATTTCAATGCTTACTTTTATGATAAATGCATAGTCATAGTAATTAATATATTTGAAAGACATGTAGCATTACAAAAATTTTTATGATTCAGCATTTTTATCTAAAAACGTATAGTTATTTTTTGAACAACTGCACAGTATTGCGTAGAAAGCAGAGAGTGCAGGTAAAAGGAAATTATTCACAGTGGACAGAAGTTATAAGTGGGGTGCCTAAGGGATCAGTTTTGGGACCAATTTTATTTATAATTTTCATAGATGATACAGGTCAGGGATAAAGAATAAAATCAGTATATTTGCAGATGACTTAAAAATATGGGGGACAGTGGATACCAAGTTACAGATAGAAAATTTATAGGGGGATTTTGATAAGATATCCGAATGGGCCTGTAAAATGGGGTATGTCATTTAATGTAGGGAAATGTCAAGTTCTGCATATGGGTTACAGGAACAGTGGAGCCGAGTACTGTCTGCAGCGAGTAAAGGTAAAGGAGGGAGAAACAGTCAAGGATCTTGGGGTGATAATTCACAGGGATTTTAAAATGGGTCACCAATGTTCAGCTGCGGGTAAAAAGGCTAATAGGTTATTGGGGTATATTAAAAAGACTGTAACTTCAAGGGATAAGAATATAATCTTGCCGTTATATAAGGGTTTAGTAAGACCACATCTAGAATATGCTGTACAATTCTGGGCTCCATATATGAGAAAGGACATAGAATCAATTGAAAGGGTTCAGCACAGAGCTACAAAAATAATAAAGGGGCTAGCAAATTTCGACTATAATGAACGTTTAAGTAAGCTAAACATGTATACACTGGAAAGAAGAAGAAGGAGGGGGGATTTGATTCAGCTTTTCAAGTTTGTAAAACAAGGGGACACAGAGGGCTTAAATTTCAATAGGGATAACAGAACAAGGGGCCATGGGTATAAATTGAATAAGACACATTTTAATCGGGATTTAAGGAAAAACTACTACTTTAATAGGGTAATAGACAGTTGGAACGCGTTGCCTGAAAATATAGTTAATTCAAAGGGAGTGTACGAATTTAAGACACAATTGGATAGTCAGTGGGAATTGGGGAATTCATAAACAAAGGACCAGCCTTGTTGGGCTTGAGCCTGTAGCTGGTCGTCAATATTTGTATTGTATTGTAAAAAAATGTGTCTGTCGATAAGTTTTTGTTCCAAGCCAACGATATTATTCTATTGTTACTGCTCTGTAGCTTCTCACAGTTTTGATCAAACGCAACTGCTTTCTTTTTATCCTTATATAGGGGAAAATTATTACAGTTCGTTAGTAAATTCAGCAAGGGGTTGAATGATTTTAACTTTTCATGTCTCTTTTAATTATCATCTTGCAAACATCTTTACAGACTTTATATCAAGTCAAACTTTTTCTAATGTATGCGTACAGTAAGAATAATTAACATTGGAATTATCTGAAAATGAATTTAAACAAACAATAATTCTGGTTTATTTGAACACTCCATGTTTATCAAACACATAGGTATTATATATTACAATATCACAAAATTACAAGCATCACAAAACCTCTATTAAGACTCGAAATTTTACCTTAGAGACAAAAACTAAGAATAAAGGAAAACGAATTAATTCAGGAATTAGTCTCATTAAATATAAATAATTGTACCCGAATGTAAGCCATTCCAACACAGTTGTTTACAAGTATGTATCACTTTATATTCATGACTATTCTTTCTTATACAAAAATAAGAATACTCTAATGCCTAAAAGGACGTGTAAAATCAACTCAAATCTATTCATAGAAAATAATTCTATACATAAATCCACAAAAAATTATTATACTGTTTGAGTTGATCACAAACACTTTTTATACACATATCTTGCCAGTGTTGTCACTGTAGCTTGTTCCCATTTCCATATCTCTCGAATCCATAAATAAATATTCCCCGAAGCCAAAAAAAATTAATTGATGTTTTGAAGAGCCAAAAACCTCTATCCCCCATTCACGTTAACCAATTTTCCCCCTACTTAAACCTCCAAAACTTCTCAACCAAAAAAAACCACACAAAAAACACCCCATTTAATATCCCGCATCCAAACATTGCAAACGCTCTCTTATGGTAATTGTGTCTCCAATTATAAGCAGCTTAAGGAGTACCAATCAGTGCATTGTCTTACATCAATTAATAATAACCACCGCCTAATGAGCATACAGAGGCAGAAAAAGAGGAAGAATAAATACCACGTCCACTTTCTGTGGTGTGGCCAAGGACGGAAAACTACCAACAAGAGAGGATTTCCCAATGCACTCTTAATTAGCGAACAAATCCCTCGTCCTGACTCGTGGGGATTTTCTTGGGGATTAAGGGGAATCTAATCCCCCTGATGATTGGTGGAGAGCGCCGAGTACTAAGGGAAAGCAGCGTCTCCAGGGGGAAGCTGAAAGTGGGACATGCCCAAGTATAAGAAGAACGAGGACGCTTCTTAGGTACGGATGATTGGATGCAATTGATTAGGAATAATCAAATTACTAGTAATGATTAGCTCAGTTTGCGTTCCCACTCTGGTCAAAAGCGAAGGAATTGATGAAGTTTGTAATTTAAGCTTATACTTCCATAAGTATAAGCTTAAGTCACGAGGAGTTATGATTACTTATTCAAGAGGAGTTATCGTCGGTATCAGTTTAAGCGGTTTTTAAGCTAGGGAAATAATTTTGATATCAGTATATTAAAATATTCATCCACTTTTTATAAACGTGGAAATGAAAACTCAGGTAATACGAGTAAAAAGAGTGAATGTTCCATAAGATAGTTTAAGAACTAGTTCGATGGACATTTGTACTCATATTAATCAAAATAATATTCTATATAGGTGAGCAAAGTATGAAGAAAAATATTCGCCATGAAGTGCTTATATTAAAGTGTTTGCTTATATATAAATATAAAAAAGCCTATATAAAATCTATACTGCATGTATAGAAGAGTTTTCATAAAATGAAAGTCTTCAGGGGATACGAAATATAGTATAAATTATCTTGGAAGCAAATCCATTAGAAATATTAATTTCCGCCTGCAGTTATACATAGCTTTTAAATAAATTGTAAACAAAAGCATTTGTATTTTAAATCAATATTAAATACACCAGACTAAAATGAATTGATCGTTTGTTTAAATTTATATTTACAAGAATGGCGATGATGGAAATATTATAAATCCATTAGTGTTCTGCGTTTATCATTTCTATAAGTTATTTCAGATAGAAAAGAAGGCCCCAATTGTATGGTAATTCATCGAGAAGACTTATTGCTGAAATTTGAGATATCCTTGCTTGTCAAAATTTGTATTGATATAAGCAATGAATCTCAAAAACAATCGAGAAGGTTAATTTTTGTTAATTTGAAATGCAGCAATGGCCTAGAGAACATAGCACTCTTGAGACCTACATATTCAAGCATAAATGAAATACAAATATGATTTATTGAAATGAGAAGACAGAGAACACTTCAATGAAGCAAAAATACAACAGATAAGTCTTGAAGATATATTAGTCAATAAGAACCTTTATTTCCCAGTAACGGCGAAAAAATTTTTTATCAGATAGAGCAATGCAGTGAAGGAGACATAAGGAAATCAATGTTACTTGATATATTTTTTATAAAAATTATTTGGTGTAGCTTTCATACAACACAGTTCATTTATTCTTAAATTGTAAAAAAATTTCTCATCCCCTTCCAACTAAGAAAGGATAATATTGTTCAAATATTTCAACACTTGAATTTTACTGTCCTTGAACTCTAAGATCTTATATCTCAAAATGAATGGAAGCGTAGTTTTCCCACAAAAATTTAACACTTTTAATTCCTGGTTAAGGTTATTAGACGATTTTAAGCAAATTTTGCAAATCTATAGGAAACACAAAAATTTGATATTACTGTAGCATTTAAAATTCTCCTAAAAATTGCTTAGGTAGCAAAATCATCTGTAGCAATCGGCGCTTGTAGTTAACGTTTTGCCAACTCGTTACCACTACCATCATTTCAGGCACCACACGATAAACAGAATATGCACTAAAGACGCAAATTGAGTGAATGTGCTATTTACATATTTTTATTGATCGAATATTGACTCGTTCAAGGCAGTTTGGCTCAAATTCCAATTCAATATGAGAATGCTTTTGAGCGTAAACAAACCAGGCGAAGACGGATAATTTTATTTCCTATTACCCAAATACTCTCACACAACACCATATCGATTAGCTCAAAATTTAGTTTTGCATTTCATTTATTTCGTCTTGACCAATCAACTATAACATCAAATTGGAATTCATTCTTTGGAATCTTTATTGAAATGTTGAAATCATATTCGAAAAACAAGTGACTTCACACCCGGAAGACGTACTAGAAGCACGTTTCATTAAAAAAAACTACTACCCTCTACAATTGCTTCACATAAAAAGCCTCTCTTAGGTGAATGCTACCAACACAAAGGTAGGCAATCATAGCTGCTGGAAAAGCAGCTTTTGAAAAAATTATCTCCACAGAATTTACCTAACCAAATTATCCAATTATCTTTCAAGGTACATATAAGGGTTACCTAAAAATACTGTTTATCGCAGTTTGGCGTTTCATACAATTCAGGTAGACCAATCAACTTTAATAAATCAACTGGGAATTGTTTTTTGGATTGATACTGAAACCGCATTCTAAAAACAAGCCAATAGACAGAACGTCCATAATATGAACAATAAGTACGTTTCGCAGCAAAGACGCTTCTGCCACTTTCTTTAATGGGTTCCGGAACACAAAAATCGTCAAATTTTCGAAATGTTTTTATTATTTTAAGAAATTCTGTGTTTTTGTGCTTAAAAAGACGTATAAATCATGTTTCTATCTTAATTAGAACTAGAGATATAATAATTTTTGTGGTGCGTTGTTTTGAAAATCTAACACTCTTGACAGTTGTTGTCATGGCAACAACATCTGTCTTTAAAACTATAAGTGCGTTTTTCTCCATGATACATTTTTTCAAGATTTCCCGTTTTCAAATTACTATAAGTCGAAAATCGATAAAGTTTAAGGATTGAAATTTGGAACATAACTTTTTCAAACATTATACTTTAATTTTGATTCAGCAAATTTGAAACAAATATTTACTTTTAAAAATATGACTTTTTAAAAAAGAAGTACTTTAAAATTTTCAAAATTTTTCCATTCAAATATTTTTTATTTTTTATCAAATTAATATTTTTTAAATTGCTGAATCATAAA
Organism: Metellina segmentata; assembly: GCA_947359465.1. NCBI lineage: Eukaryota > Metazoa > Arthropoda > Arachnida > Araneae > Tetragnathidae > Metellina > Metellina segmentata. The sequence continues at coordinate 90,447,131 of OX375873.1, read as the reverse complement.
GCTTATAAAAAAGCTTATAAATTTGTGAATAATTTACTGGAAGAATTTTGAAAATTGATCAAGAATATGTTCAGTTTTAGCAATTTAAAATGACCCCTCTTTTTTTCAAAAAAATTTAATTTAAAATTTTTTTTAAACTTTTGGAAACTTTTTGTGTTGTGATTTCGTTTATTAGTTAGATGGGTAATCAGTACAAAAAAATTCGAAATTCTAAATTAATTAATAAAAAAAAATTTAATGTGGCCCTGACCCCCTTAAACCTCCAATTGGTTTCGATAAAATATCTCGTACATGAATATCTGATTGATTTTGCAACTGACTAGACAGATACAATTTTTTTATGATGGGGAGATCAAGATCTGCTATCTTTCTTTTTGAGGTCAAGATAATTCGTGCATTAAGATCTGCTAATAGTTTTTGCTAGTGACAAGATACCTTAACAAGCCAATCTCCAATATGGTTAAGCTTGACACGAATAGGCTCTCAAAGTAATAGATGTATGGGTATGGTTTTTTGGATTTATGCTGAAACCGCATTCTAAAAACAAGCCAAGAGACAGAACGTCCATAATATGAACAATAAGTACGTTTCGCCGCAAAGACGCTTCTGCCACTTTCTTTAAACTTCCAATTGGTTTCGATTAAATATCTCGTCCAGGAATATCTGATTGATTTTTCAACTGACTAGATGGATCCAATTTTTTTTATGATGGGGAGATCAAGATCTGCTATCTTTCTTTTTAAGGTAAAGATAATTCGTCCATTAAGATCTGCTAATAGTTTTTGCTAGTGACAAGATACCTTATCAAGCCAATCTCCAATATGGTTAAGCTTGACACGAATAGGCTCTCAAAGTAATAGATGTATGGGTATGGTTTTTTGGATTTATGCTGAAACCGCATTCTAAAAACAAGCCAAGAGACAGAACGTCCATAATACGAACAATAAGTACGTTTCGCCGCAAAGACGCTTCTGCCACTTTCTTTAAACTTCCAATTGGTTTCGATTAAATATCTCGTCCAGGAATATCTGATTGATTTTTCAACTGACTAGATGGATCCAATTTTTTTTATGATGGGGAGATCAAGATCTGCTATCTTTCTTTTTAAGGTAAAGATAATTCGTCCATTAAGATCTGCTAATAGTTTTTGCTAGTGACAAGATACCTTATCAAGCCAATCTCCAATATGGTTAAGCTTGACACGAATAGGCTCTCAAAGTAATAGATGTAAGGGTATGGTTTTTTGGATTTATGCTGAAACCGCATTCTAAAAACAAGCCAAGAGACAGAACGTCCATAATATGAACAATAAGTACGTTTCGCTGCAAAGACGCTTCTGCCACTTTCTTTAAACCTCTAATTGGTTTAGATTAAATATCTCTTCCAGGAATATCTGATTGATTTTGCAACTGACTAGATGGATCCAATTTGTATTATGATGGGTAGATCAAGATATGTTATCTTTCTTTCTAAGGTCAAGATATTTCGTGCTTTAAGATCTGCTAATAGTTTTTGCTAGTGACAAGATACCTTATCAAGACAACCTCTAATGTGGTTAAGCTTGACACGAATAGGCTCTCAAAGTTATAGATGTATGTTCCCTAAGTGTTTTTTATTTGTATAAATCCCGTTTTTGCATCAAAAACAATCCAAATGTAAAGCAACACTTGCACGTATGCAATTGCATGTGATCTAGACTAGCAGTTCCAAATGTTCCGCAGTCTAGCCCCGTACAAAATAGGGCCCAAAGTGACGAGAGGCCGCATTCGTTCCATTCATTCCTAGAAAAAGAACGCTATTTACGTCAGTGTTTGCTCTTCTTCGAGAGAGAAAGGAGGTAGCTAATAAATGACCGAAGAACTGTCATCGGTCACGTGATTCGCAGACTGTGATCGGTTGTTACGCTGACAGTAGAGGTTAGACTCTGCTCTTCGTCATTGTCAAAGTTCGGCATAGTTTCGCGTCTCCGTACGCCTGCTTCCGAGGATCGGGTTACTGCTTTCTTGGATGGACGAAATTATGTTGCGCTGGAGGATGTTATTAAAGGGAGCGTTTTGACTGAGAAAGCCCTGCGATCCTTTTTCGTTGTTGAACGACTGACAAAAATGTTCAACTAACAAGGTTAACTAGCAATTATAAATAAGCTGCCGCATGCTATACGTTCATGAAACTTTTGTGTTTTATGTTCACGACTCAGTTCCAAAACTTTCGAACACGTGTCGAAAAGCTCATACATTTGAAGAAATGTACTTACTGTGGGAATTAAAATTAATTTTTAATCCACCTGGTGATTGTCTTGATGAAGTATCTGATCATTAGATAAAATCATTAGCAGGTCTTGATGAATGAGATATCTCGTTATTAGATCACAACTCAACTGATCTTAATCTCGACATTATTACGAAATTGGCAATATCATGATGCTAGGAAAATTGGTCACATTTGATGAATGAGATATCTCGTCGAAACTACATGGAGGGAAAATAACATTTTATTTAATGTTGAGTACTATATATTTTACTAAATCTTTAGCACTGAACTTGACTGAAAAATCCAACAATCCTTATTTGTTTTATTATTGACAGGGTAAAAAACTTTTAACTAACTAGGTCAACTAGTAATAATAAATAAGCTGAAGCATATAATTTACAACGCACTTACGTTTATGAAACTGGTTTTATGTCCAATTCCCAGTTCCTCAAGCTTCGCACATGTACTGAAAAGCTCATTCATTTGAATCAATTTACTCAATGTAGTATTCATAGTGGTTGTCTTAAAGATGTATTTCATCATTAGCAAAGCCATTAGGAGACCTGGATCTATATCGTCTTTAGAAAAATCAGATCAGATCTTGATCTCGTCATCTCTACAAAATCGGTAATATTTTCATGACGATATATCTCGTCTTTAGAGAAATTGGGGGGGTCAGGTGTGATAAACAAGATATCTCGTGAAAATCAGTCTAAGGGTTAAACTACCAATTACTTAATGCTGAGTACAATGTATTTAAATGAATCTCAAGTACAATCTTATCAATACATAAGAGCGTTGTTAATTTTTCATGAGAGATTTTTCATGAAAGAGTTTTTTTGAAACTATTTATAAGAGCCTTCAATGTTCTTAAACTCGTTCGGCGTATCTACATTATATTTAATGTTTATTGCAACTCACTGTAGAATATTAAATTAATCATATTGAGTGGTTTAAAATATTCCCTATGTAAAGAAATAGTTGAAGACATAATTTTTCATAATCGGCAAGTGTAATTACTTATAGAGTTTCACTTGAGCAACAAAACGGGCCATAATCGGAAATCACAAGACAAAAATCAAAATAAATAAATTCTAAAGTAGACAACAAATTGACTGAAACGGACTGCTAATAATTCGGATGTCGAAGGCAAAATAAACTTTCAGAAAAAGAAATAGTAAATAAATCAATAAAACGGAAACACTGTTTAATTGTCTAATATATGTTTTATCAAATTAATTCGATTATTTAATTGCTAGCAAAATTATAAACTCAACTGTTTGTTTACTGTAAGGTACAACTCAAATCAATTCCTAATGATATTTGTGCATCACTTTCAGTTTTCGACTGTTTCATTCTCAGTATTTTCTACAGACATTTCATATTTTCAATTTTACTTTTGTAGGTGTTCAAGTTTACTTTTAGTATTTCCACTAGAATAACCTTTTTTAAAATATTTTAGAAACTAATCCTTGTCTTTATGTAAGTAAAAGTTACTTCTTTGAAGCAATTGGAAAGAAATGCATACCTTTCCCAATGTTTTAGCAATGTATAGAATGATTCGATTTAAAGAAAACAATGCGCTGTTTTTATTAACTGTACATAGATGAAAAGAATGAAGGAAAGGCGAGTTCTTTAACGTTGTTACAGCACATTTAATTTCAATCCTCAAGAAATTAAGAAAAAGTCAAACCAAATTGAGTTTACTCATAAAAGAACATTTCACAAGTGAATTTCATAAAAGTTAAATTTTTTAAGACTTAAAATAGCTCGAAATTGTATCGTAAATTTCAAATAAAGCAATGGTACATTTTCAGTTTCGTCTCTTTAAAGATTAAATAAAAGTCATGAATTTGAAATGAGATTTTGTAAGACCAAAAAACGTATTTATCTTTTAAATTCTAAAGATTATTAACCACGTTTAAAAATAAAAAACATTTATAGGACGATACAAAAGGAATTCGCCAGAATAAATATTTTCTAACCGTTTTAATAAATGGTTTTGTTAGTTTTGAAGCTTTACCCCCTGTTTTATATGCGTCTTGTTTGGCAGAAAAATGAAATTTACATTTTAAAATATGAATAGAATTAAATTAAGTAAATTTCTTACAAAGGAATATCGATCGTAAGCAAGATAAACAAAATTAATTGTGCTGATTATGAGCGCTGTACAACTGAATGGCTAAGTGTATTATATAGTTCTTTCATTGTATTTCATCGGTGGAAAAATGAGGTATACTTTTTCTCATCAAAGCTTTTTAATTTTAATTTTTGGATTCTACCCCATAATTGGTTATTTTAGTTCTAATTTAGAGATTTCATTTATCGTAAATTACATTGCGTCTGTGAAATATTTTTTGAAAAGATGCATTGTATCTTTAGATAGGCTTTTCATTTCCCAACTTGTATTTAAGGTCTATTCCATAATTTGCAAAATTTTAAATTGATGTTTTCTCAGCCTTAAATTTTCGTAGGACTATAATTGCACCTACGTGTAAGCAACATCTAAATTTAAGACAGCATGTAATGCTACTATCATTGGTTTGAACAAAAAATTTATTTCCAATAAGTATTTTAAAAATACTTACATATTCAATTACGGAGAGTAATTTTCCTTTAGAGCGTCTTCAACTCTTAGCTTTAAAACATTAAAAAACATGATCTAAGATAAAGTGTGCTAAATACATTTTTATAAATGCTGTTATCTGTAAAATATATTATCAGATTATATACTGTTTAAGATTGTTTGGATCTTATATTAAGCGAAACATTTATCTGGTACATCAAAACTCTAAGTGCAATCGATTGCTTCTGCTTACGAGTTCCAAGGCACTGAGAAAAAAATTGTTTAAAACGTAAATAAAATATTTTCATTGTTATTTAAACATGACTTCGCAACAGTCACGTAGATTCTTACAATTTCATGGGCTCATAACATCGAGTTCGTTAAGACGAGCGACGACGACACTTAAAAACTCGAATTTAATACTTAGGTAAATCCTTTATCATTTCATAGTTTTCCCTATTTTCCCACTTTTTAACTATACTATTCATTTAAAGCTGCAATTTTTAACAGTTTTTATTTTAAGGCTAATTATTAAAACTATGTGGTACGTAAAAAAATTATATTGCCGATTGACGAAAAAAATGCATATGTGCATTTGCAATTCTAAAAAATAGTAATTACCTATCCTTGATCTAAAGTGACTCTATACAATATCTTTTGAAGCAATATTTAACGATAATTTATAGTATAAAAAGTAATACCAAAATTATTACTTAAAGATATTCGTGAGCACACTTGCTAAAAGTTTAAAACCAAACCACTAAAATTAAATAAACTAAAAATTAAAGAACTAAAATTAAATAAACCTACTACAATTTAAACCGTTTCACCATCAGTGAAGTATGCCAGTCAGTACCATTCAGTAGCATATTGGTTGAAAATTGATGATTCAGATTTTAGTGTCTTCCCAAGAATATTAATACCCCCCCCCTCCCCCCAGAAAAAGTTACCACCTTTATATATTTACATTAAATTATTGAAAAAAATTATAAATAAATTAATGGTTAAATATGTTTTGTGTTCATAATGTGTTACTATTAAAGATTGAATTTGCTATTATTTAATTCTTGACACCCAAAACTTGGGTCAGTTATCCTATTATTATGGCATACAAACTTGCACATGTCACTTTTCTTTTCATTCTAGAAATATATACCTCAATATTATGCAATTTGCATTTCAGATTCTTCCATTATGGATAAAAAATACACGTCTATATAATGTATTGAATTTATATGCATTTGAATTTACTCTTCATGCTATGAATATATTTTTCATTATCTTCTAATTGATGATTAAGATTGCACCAGTAGTACTGCAATAGTTTTACTATACTCGACAGTTTATAATGTTTTATATACGCGTGTATTTTCAATTTTCTTAAATAAATACTTCTTCGTGCTGGGAATTTATTTCTCATCTCTCGATTTATACTTAAAATTATTTCACAGTACTTTTAAATACACGTCTTTTTGCATTTTATATTATATGCGTATTTAAATTTACTCTTCATGCTACGAATGTATTGCTTATTATGGTTCGATGTGTGCTTCAATCTACACTCCAACAGCTTAACTATACATTTACTATATAATGATCTGTATATACTTCCTTTCATATACTAGTGATATATTTCTCATTGTTTCACAAATTTTCTTCCATTTACACTACTGTGGTGTGGTTTTATGAAACACTAGCAAAATACCCGACCTTACTCGGTTTGAATTGGTTTACTCTAGATTGAAAAGATAATCAAGATATATAATGACTTACGTTTTTTGTAGAATAAAAATTTATTTTAACACCTTTCGCCATCTTTATATTTTCTACAACTTACTTTGGAAACAAATCCTACACATGCATATCCATTCATGTAATACATTTCACATACATCGCACAATTGCTGTATGACAAAGCTGCAAAATGACGAAAGGTGATCCTTAGGTTACTACTATAAAAGACGATTTATAGCAAGATTTGGAATTCCCTTTCTTAAGTTCTTTTCATGTTCAACTCAATTAATTAAAATTACGATTTACGGCGAGTGCTCTTGCACTCATAGTCAACAAAACAATATTTTTTTTACTTGTGGCACTCTTGCCTCCGGTATGCGACATTGTGAAATTTTGCAATCTTCTGTCATTATTACAACGAATTTTTTAATGTTGGAAAAAGTTCCAGTTTGGATTAATAAACATTATTATTCTTTCAATAACGGCATTATTCTTTAAATAACGGCATTATTCTTTAAATAACGGCATTATTCTTTCAATAATGGCATAACAACACTTAAAATTTACTGAAAATTTATACTGACTTACCTAACACTTTTAAGTCTAATACTTTGTGGTGCTGTTGCGCGTGATTAGAAGGAAAAGACATTTATTAATATAATAAATATTTCAAACAGGAAACGGCGAAGTAAAACAAAATAAAAGATGTCGCAAAAATTTGTTCTAAAGATATTAATTTGTGATTCAATTTTATCTCTTGATCTCGCACAGTTGCCACAACTTACAACTAAAAGTGTACAAAATTTAGAAATGTGAAAATAATTCAGAGCGAAAGAACCAGAAAAAATATCACAGCTCGCACGATCTTGTTCATTCTTGTTTCATTGAAAAATATCGTCTGTCCCAAATATTCGGAAATCGTTTTCATTGCGCAAAGAATAAAAATAAGACTCGAAATAAATGAAGAATCAGAGATGAAATTCCATAAAAAATAATAATTTTTTGAAGAATAATTACTTTTTCAGCAGTACTGGTAAAGCAATCGAAGTAATCGTAATATTCAATAAACATTCCAATTTTTCCAAAACTTCCAAATTATGGTTGATTTAAGAATACTTACTCTGGTGTTTTTGCATGATACTCAACTAAATATAACAATAAAGAAATGTTTAATATTGCATTCACTAAACTAATCGATAATGTATAAAATAAAATACAATGCAATGAAATATCTGGAATACAAATCATGTGATGTCTACACAAACACACAAACACAAAATCGAGCATAGAACAGAAAGACGGACAGACATACTTTCGCAACCAATACCACTCACTAAATGAAGATAAGTACTCACTGTATGCAAATTTTCATGAAAATATCTTAAACCGCGTGGACTTGTATAGGGCACAACATACATACAGACAGACAGACAGACAGACGGACGGACAGACAGACAGACAGACAACCAAACGAAAAAAAGGCGGATTCGGCATCAGAAGGGTCCAAAACGGATAGAAAACTTGAAATGGGTCGAAAATATTGAATGTACAAACAAACACTCCATTCTTATTTATATAGATGACTAGACAACATTGCCAAGTGCTCATATCTACAAAATATAAATCAGTGAAATGAAACAGAAAGAGTTCTAGTTTCAAAAATACCATTAAACTTTGAGGGGAGACGATATAGTTTCGTAACATATTTTTTTATTAAAGTTTGTTTACTTGATAATGACATCGTAGAACTTAGCAAAAGCATCTTGCAGCGAATCATAAAACTCCAAACACTAATTATTCTTTCATATTATTTTTATCATTATCTATTTATCATTAATTTCCAAGTCTTATGCTACTTCACTGTGTTTTCTCTTTTCTTTTTAAAACTTTCTTCTTTCCAATTTGTAATTATTTTTAACCGACAATACTCTACACTTATGTGAATTTAAATCTTCGCACCAACTTTAAGGCAACAAAACTCTTTCAACACATTTAACTTGACATAAAAATTCTCATAGGACCGAAATTTTTGTAACAAATATCACACTAAATCTCAATACATTTCCATTTTTTTAGAACTGCTTTAAGCAGGCAAATGAAAACTACGGAAATCGATTGAAATCCCTCCCCTCTCAGAACTTAGACACATTAAAGGTTCCGCATCCAGCCCTATTCGGGAGTTAATTTCCCTGTCTTTAAAAGACGGGCTTTTTACGACTATTTACGAGGCTCAGCACCTAGGTCCGCGCTGCCATTTAAAGTCAATGTAGTGTGAAACTGTGACGAAAAGGAATAGGAATAAGGCTCGCTGCTCCAGTTTTCCCCTGAAACTGAATGGTTTAAGCTACGGAAACTTTCAATGTTCCGGCGTTATTTACCGTCAGTCGTTTCCTTAATCGACCCGTCTTTAAGGACATAAATTGTACTTCTGGACGGGGACGAGTTCTAAATTTTGTATTTTGGATCCCCAGTCCCCTGAGTATCATAAGCTTTCAATGAAGTGTACGATTGCTTTTACCCTTCAACACACTAAATGACTTAACAAGTTACATCTATTAGAGGGATTTTTGGGATAAAGAAACAAACCAGACAGAATGTGAAGATTTTAATTTCATCACACAAATTCTATCGTATGATACAAATAGGGACTACATAAAATGTACGCTGGTGTCCAAAATTATCTTTACGTGAATAGAATCACGGATTGCTCAGGAACTGCGAACTATAATTTTATGAATTTGTCTGAAAGAAGACATAACATCTTATAACACATAAACACAAAAGAAAAAAATAAGAATATTACATATGATATAAAACTGTAGCATGAAACCATAAAAATGGCAATAATATGTGATATAAAGAGTTACAAAATAATAAATATCTCAGTAAAAAATTAAGGCTTATGAATTTAATACGGAATGTGATCGCCTCTGACTTGTACACACATGTCTCAAAACGTGATTTCAAGTTGGCAATAATGTTGTTAACCACAGTTTAGGGAATTAAGTTCCCCACCAGAAATGCGGTCTTCAAAGCATTTATATCTCTAGGAGGAGGATGGTTCCGTGCAACTGCTTTTCCAAGGTATTCCCATAAGTTCTCTAAAGGGTTCCGATCAGGACATTTTGTTGGCCATGCTATTCACTCAATGGCTTCACTTTCAAGGAATTCGTTAACGAGGTTTTCCCGATGTGGACGAGCATTATCGTCCATAAATAAAAAAATCAGATCCATATGCACCTCTTAAAAGTCTTAAATAACGTTCTAAGACCTCATCCCGATATCTCTGGCCGGTCACAGATCCTGTGTTGAAAACGTGCAAAGGCGCATGTCCATCGATCATTATTCTACCCCTCAGCATCACACATGTGATAACAAAATGGTCACATTCCATAATATTCGAAAAAAGATTTCGCGTTCCTTACTCCCTCCAGATGTAAAAACGCTTAGTATCATATGTTAAACTAAATCTCGATTCATTAGTAAAAAGAACATGGGTCCATTGGTATTGAAACCAGTTCTGATGTTCTTTGCACCAACAACAGTGATCCCTTTTACGTTGTGACGACAATGAAACACATATACCCTTGACTTTCTGTATTAAAGGCCTTTTTCATTAAGCCTTTTGTAAACAATTTACTGTGATACAACAGGTTTAACTGGCGATTGCAAGCTCTGAACTTAACTGACGAGCAGTATACTTCCTGTTCCGACAGGCAGTTATTGCCATATATAGATCTTGAGAAGCAGTTGTTATACGTTTAAGACCATGTCCAGGCCAGTTCGTGACATTTCCAGAGTTCTGAAATTGTTTCCATAGCGCAGAGACTGTCTGTGTTGAAATATACACACATCTCGCTGCTTCCATGATTGTCTGCCCTGCTTCCAAACGGCAGATACTGCGCCACTTCACAGATTCTCCCAAATGGTTCTTCGGAGCCATAGCAAACTGTTTCGAGTTTTTACACACTGAAATCAAACGCTTTATTTCAGAAATTCACTCCCATATTCATTTGGTGTAAAGCTATTGATTCACCATCGGATGACGTATCGCCTTGATTTGCTGATCAGAAATCGTTTGAACACTTTTGATTGGATAATTCCAATTAGGTTTGTCTTTTACACATTCCCCACATTCCCTGCAAAAATGGATTACCTCAATTGAGTATTTCATAGAATATAATTATTTTTGAGTTTATAAAGATAATTTTGGACATGAGTGAAGTTTACCTCCGTATTGGCCAAGTTTGGAGTATAATGTAACTGTGCTAAACACTACCTCTGCCTACATAGAGCATGACAGAAAATGCCGCTTGTATATCTGGAACATTTTAAGTATACAATGAAATTATTAAAAATTGGCACATTGTAGGATTCCAATTATTATTCTTCACTGTCTTCACACCTAACAAATAAATGTTAGTCTTCAAAGATATATGCAGAACATTGAAAAAGGATTATACAAATACTCACATTACTTTTATTTTTATTATGTATTGTATCAAGCACATATGAGAGATGTGTTCAATTCATCAATACGTTCAATGTGATTGGAGTTGACGAATCAACTATCATACTTTAATTCGGATTTCATTCTTTGGAATTTTTACTGACAACATGCTGAAATCGAGTCCAAAAAGCAAGACAAGTGACTTCAGGTTGTGAATACGTACAGGAAACACGTTTCACTACAGAAACACGGAGGTTAAACATTAAACCTTTAATAGTTACTCTTGGAGTTGGAGTCATTTTCGAAATGGAACATTTATCGGTTATTTGATTTGTGACTACATATAGAAATAAATAACAACTGGTATGTTTGTGTATATAAACTGGGTTGCAGTAATCGCCTGTGCTTTGTAAAATTGTAATTGAGTTTTTAGAATAAAAAATATAAATTATGTTATAAACAGAAGAGAGAAAGAATCTCATTTCAACAATTGTGTAAATTTTAAGTCTTATAAAAATGGTTGTTTCCAGTCTATGTAGACATTGCATAACAAAATATGACCGTTTAGTGGAACCAAACCAACCTTTTAATATGAATGTCTCTCAGTTGACTGAAGTGGCAAACATTTGAAATCTCATGAATAGGCAGCACTCAATTTGATCAAATGCTAAGAATGGCTCGCCTCTATCATATATCTGATACTTCTTTGGTATGGGCCCTTGATTTATCTGCGTTCATCAAATTAAGTTATGATTCATGAATCAATACTTAACTGCCGAAAAGGCAAATATTTGAAATCCCATGAACAGATCAGTCAAAGGTTTCGCGCCTAATCATTCGGTCCAGAACGTAGTCTGCTTAATGTACGTGATACTGCTTCGGTATGAGTGCTTGATTTCTCAGAATTCATTCAAATACGTAAATACAATCATTAAATCTATTTTTTACGATGAACTTGGGAAAAGATCTTTCTGAAAACAATTCTCAGAAGTCCTGGTTGAAAAAATCCCAAATCTTTCCCACTGGCCTAGAATGAAAGCCGTAGCAGAATTCCGCCTCGCTACTGGCCACGACTGCCTTGCAAGGCTCCCCTCGCATAGGCATCCTTGACGATCCACGCTGCAAGCTCTGCAACCTTCAGGAACTCGTAGACTATACACACCTGCGACACTGTCCTGCGCTCTCCGCTACAACTTTGTGGGAACGATACTGGGAAGCGAGGGATTGAATGGGTCAATAGACTTTCTTTTGTTGCCGTCTTTTTACATTGCTTTTGTTCTGTTGTTCGTCTTCAGTTTTGTCTTTTGTACCCGCCATTATAAATATAAAAAAAACTATGATTCATATACCAAGCAACGTCTATGTAACGTCCAAATTGCTAAAATTTTAATAACGCTGGTTATAACTTTGGTTTTTTCAGACATTTGGTCAAGCGCGAAGTCTTGGTCTTCTCTACCTTTCATCTGATACTGCTTCGGCATGAGCCCTTGATTTCTCTGAATTCATCCAAATAAGCTATGACACATACACCATGCCTTAAAGTTTTTACAGTGCACCTTTGTTCTGGAAGCTCAACACAAGAAAAGCTCGAAATACACTTCTCTCATACCTATCCAGAAGATCATCTGGCAAGAAGTGTTGCAGGGGGACTGTTAGGATCCAAGGCAGAAAAGCATTTCTCCAAGTTCCCAGATAAGCAGTGCGCGGAAAGGATTAGATGAATTGCTCCCGATAAGTCGGAAACCCATCTCCAACTATACGTGCACAACCGAAGGCGTCTTATCATGGAATGGGGCTGGAGGCATCCAGATAGGGATCTATCCATCTCCACCGCCAGAACACCGATTAAAAACTTCCCCCAAACGCCTGCAGTAACACCCGCGCCGAAGTCAGACAGTGTGAGCGATTTCCCCTCGTCTCTCATAAGACCGGGGCATCGCGACACGATTAAGAATAAGCCCCTGTAGAACGAGGGCGTCGACGGAGCTGTTAACGAGCGTGGAGAATTGTCTGTGGATGTCGGAGAAATAAAGGGGTGTGGAAAGGGGCCGGGAAGACACCTTGCTGTCGAAACAAATGGGAGCGATCGCGCTGTCTATTTCCGAGGATCTGTGTTGCAGGGGCGGCGAGTGGTGATGGGGCGCGTAACGATTTTAACGGCCGCCATGCCGTTTCCGTGGAAGTTTGAAATGGCTTTCTGTCTGGATATCTGGTCAGGGGCTGTGTGATAACTTCGATATGCGTGACAATGGGGAATATCGGATTTTTTAAAGTTCATGTATTTGGTAGTGCATTGATCCAACTCTATAAAATATAAATTAAGACCGAATCAGGCGTTATAGTAAAGTATATGTACATATATATCAGGTGTTCCCATACTTATCCAAGTCGTGGCATCCTTAAGAGAATTAGAATTTCCTCACGGCACCCTCGTCATGTAGTATCTATCTGTGGTACATTATTATATATAATATTCTATTTCATATTTGTACGACTTTGAAGAAGAAATTAGAGAAGTAAGTGATAAGAACAGACGTGTTTAAAATTCACACAAATACTTTAATTGTACTTTATAGGAAAACATAGGTGTAGGTGAAAATTTAAATAAAACAAATAATATTACCTTCAACATGCTCTTGGAGGAATATGTGTGTTTAGTTAGCCTGCTGCTAATTGCACAATTGCTCGAATCGTGGAATTAAGATACAGCTACTCGCATTGAGCTAGTGATACAGATACTCACATTTATTTTACGACGATAATTTTTGAACGATATTGGCTCTTTATAACAGCAACTGCTTCGTGGGCGCTTCGTGGCACCCCTAATCACTTTACATGGCACCCCAGGATGTCGCGGCACACACTTTGGGAACTACTGCATAGTTATATGATTGATGACATCATCCTTCAAAGAATCCTTAGCTCAAGATGCTCTCAACAAGTTTAGCATCAAAATATCTGATGAAAAACTCAACATCTCCTCAGGAAAAACTAAGGCTATGGTTTTCTCTAAGCCAAAACTCAAAAGAAAACCTATTTTTAAATTTGAAATTTACTAATGTTCCGATTGTTAAACAATTAAAATATCTGGGAGTCATTATTGATGAACAACTCACATGTTAAGTACCTGCGATCAAACGCACTTCTTAAAACTAGGAACATGATGAGATTCACAGCTAAAACTTGGGGTGTGCGTCCTTCAATTCTAAAGACGGTACACTACAGTAATTGAGAGGGCAGCTTGCTATGCAGCCAATATATGGGGTTTGAATCCTACTGTAGCGATGATAAAAAATCTAAATAGTCTCCAAAGGAGCTTCGCTCTTCTGATCAATCGAGCCTACAGAACGACTTCAACGGCATCTCTTCAGATACTGGCTGGTATTGTGCCCCTGCACCTAGTCGTAAAAAAGGAAGCTGTTGTTTCAAAAATAATGAAACTTCAAGAAAATGTTAAACTATATGGTCAATGGTTTATCTGCATTGATTATGAACAAAAATATTTTTCTTCAACCCACCCAATCCACTCAAGTCTTCAATTAATTATTGGACCACCCTCTCCCAACATCACAACATCTATCTATACAGACGGCTCAAAAACTCCCAAAGGTGTTGGCAGCACATATGTACTTTTTGAGGACTCCAAAATCTGTCATAGTAGGGCTAGTACCCTACATCCTTGCAACTCTGTATACCAAGCTGAACTGCTTGCTCTTAAGGAAGCAGTCTACTATTGTGTTTCAGAGGTAATAGCAGCCAACATCAGGACTGACAGTGCATCAAGTATCGCCGCTCTTTGTAATCTCTTCTCCCACAACCAGATCGTCAATGAGGTCAAGGTAAAACTGCTGGAAGCCACTGAAATACCCCAAATTAACATCTCATGGGTTAAAGCACACGCTGGAATCGAGGGAAATGAACAAGCAAACCTACTTCCGAAATCTGAAGCAAATGGGATCTCTCACCAAACAACCAGTCTAAAGTAACCTAAGTGGAAATTATCAAGTTCTTTTGATGCACTGATCTTGAACCAATGGCAAGCAGAATGGGATACTTCTACCAAAGGAAGATACACTCATAAATTCTTCCCAAAGATTTCAACATACCTAAAATACCAGAACTCAAAGCTGGTACAATTTTTCGCAGGCCATGGACCATTTCCGGCATATCTAGAACGTTTCCACCTTCGAACTAGTGCGCTGTGTATATGCGGCCGAGAAGGTGATCCCATCTACTACCTTTTTGACTGTGATCTCACAAGTCAGTGGCATTTGTTGAAACCTTCTCTGCAACACTACTCTCATTGGTGCCAAAATACTGCCAAGAACAGACACTGCCACTACAAAATCCTTAGAGTGATGGAATTTCTCAGCTCCAACATTGATTGTGAGAGCTGAGAAGTCTAAGTCGAAAGTTCTCAAAATAACTTTGCTTTTCTTTCGAAACTTTTATAGGTCATTTTGACTGTCTGACATCTGTATTTAACGCTCTGACTTCTGTATTTAACATTATTATTATTTTTATAAATGATTTTATGTTTTTTTTTGTTCTGATTTTGTTTATGTTTATGTCCCTTTCTTTTGTTTTTGTTTTCTCATTTTGTTCTGTGTCAGTTTTTCAAACTTTGTCATCTTCTTCTTTTGTCATTTTGTATTTTTGTGCTTACACGTTTTGCCCTTCACTTGCCTTTCCCATTTTGTGTACTTAAATGTTTATGTATGTATTGTGGATTGCTTAGCTCTCCCTTATCCCAGAATCTCCTCCGTAAGGCGGACTATACAGCTGAAAGCCGCACAGGTGAAACAGTGTCCTCCTACGGCGTCCAATCCAATCCTTCAAATAGTCACGAGATTTCCGAGAACATAACTTTCCACAAGGTAAATAAATAGCCACGTCTATTGGTGGAAAAATCCTAGGAAGGATTCTATTGATCAAAAATTTTATAACTGGTTAGAAGTCTTACAGAGAAAACTGGATTGCATCATAATGCGTGCTGTAACCAAAATTTATTTTTATGAGATTATTTTATTCTGTTATGGAGAGAGAGTGATGACTTACAGATTTTTCCCCAATAGATATATTCTTCCTCCTGCTGAATATTAACTAACCTGCAGCTTTTTAACACTTTATACATGCTTGAAGTTAAAATAACGTTTTATGTATTTTCTGTTTGGTATGTTTAGTATATATCGTCTCAACTTTTTTGTTTTATTTTCAAATTCTCGTTTGTGATCAATTACCTGGCCAAAGTAGCCAAGTAATTGATTAGCAACCGGAGGGTTTTGAGTACAAATCCAACCAAAGACCGTCGCGTACAAAGGATGTTGAAAAAAGATTAGGTCTGTCATGGCCTCAACTGTCATCACGTTGGAGTGGTGTCAAAGTTTGGAGAGTATGGTGCCAGCTCAGGTGTAATTCTTCATCTGACCGTGATTCAAAATTTCTAGGTGATGTCCTCGGATTTTTCCGCTCTGGTTTGATCCTGGACGCGTGTAGTGCTAGTAATAGCCCGTGTGTTGTTCCATTGCGTCGTTAATTAAAAGAACTGTTACCTGAATGTATCACGTTGTTTTAAGGTTTTTTTTTTATTAGACATAACCTGTTATTTGCGCCAGTGAGAATTGAAATAATGACACACTTTAATCTAAATTTAGTTACATGTATTGTCATGTATTATTCGTTGCTTTTTC
The DNA here is from genome assembly GCA_947359465.1 of Metellina segmentata. NCBI lineage: Eukaryota > Metazoa > Arthropoda > Arachnida > Araneae > Tetragnathidae > Metellina > Metellina segmentata. The sequence goes on along the minus strand of OX375873.1, from coordinate 90,430,442 downwards.
TTGAATTAAAGTGGAATAAAATGAACCCGAATTGGAAAAATTCAATGGGATTATGAAAATTGGTTGGTTGCTATTAAATTAACGTCGCACTAGAGTAATAGAATGGGCTATTAGCGAAGATCTGGGAGGAACCTTTAAAAAATTGGAGCTTTGTGCATTAGTTTGAAAAAAAAAAAACTAAAAATATACAAATGAAAAGCCATTTCGAAAATTTTTAATAGATCTTTAATTATTAAGATTTTGTATTTCTTCCCCATTTGGGTTTTGATTTATTCTTTAGTTTAGCAATTATTGTTAATTTTATCATATCTTTTATTTTTTCAGTGGGTTGTTCTATTGTTTAATGACTGACTAAAAGATTTTAAGTTTAAAAACCTTGAAGGGTCACTCCCTCCCAAAAAATGTACTGTTATCAGTCCAAAAAATCCAACCATTTAAAATTTAAATTTAATGATCGTCCACAAACAGTATGAACCCATATAAATTTATCTTTTCAAGTTCCTTAACTTCCAAATGATAGTGAATTTGGTTTGTGTGATTTTAATTAATTCTGAAATTTAAGGAGGCAGTGTCTTCAAGCGTTACTTAGATGTGCAAGAGGGTACTTTAAGATGCAAATATAGAAGACCGGCAATGTGTGAAAAGAATTTTTTGAAAGATCTTTATTTTACCTCCCAGCTAACAGTTGATGCATACTTGTAGTTTCACAGCATGTGACTCACAGTTGCGAACACCAACAGCAATAGACTTCTGAAAGCGTAAAATAATGAGTAATACAAACTGGCCAACAACCATATTGCCAAACAGTGCCCTCTAAATAATCCAGTGGGCACTTGTGGACATGAACCTGTGAATTTTGAATTCCCCAGATCCCCTTAAAGGTTGTACGAGAAGTTTTGGAACACCCTCTATGCGAGTAAGTAAAAACTATTGGTTTAAAAAGGTTTATACAAGTGAGATGTATAGTTAGTGTTTTATATTTCATCAATCGGGGTCTAGAAACAACTAAAACTTATATCAAAAATTAAGGTTGGATTTGAATGGCGCAAGGGAAATATATGGTCATGCTATGCATAATACAAGACAGACACCTTAAATTAACAGACATACAAACTCACAGAAAGTTTTACTGGCATAGAAGAGTAGATAAGCATTTTAATTAACGTCGCACTGAAGCAACACAATGTCCTATTGGCGACATTCCACGGTCAAACCAGAAGACATTCAAGGAAGAAGGACACTCAGGGTGAGTTCGAACCTGCACCCCCAACAACTCTTAAGTTTTTGTCCTTTGTTAATTTGCTTATCCTATGTCAAGAAATAACTTTTTTAATCTCCCGATAGTTGTCTCGACGAGGTATATTGTCATTAGCAGAACTGACCAGATCTTGAGAGTTGAGATATCTCGTCATTAGAAGAAAACTGAGCAGATCTTGCTATAAAAATATCAGCAATATCTTAAACAAAATATATCATCGTTGGTAAATATGACAAAATTTTGATGGTTGAGATATTTCGTCATTATCAAAAACTGACCAGATCCTGATCTCACCATCATAAAAAATTCGGCAATATTTTGATGGAGGACATATCTCGTCAATAGTAAAACTGACCTGTTCTTGTTGGATGAGATATCTCGTCGAAACCACTTAGAAGGTTGATAAGTTCTTCTCGGATTAATAAATGCGTCTTGAAACTTGAGATAGATAAAAAAAATTATTTAAATAATTGACATATAATACTAATGCAACTCGCATTTCCTCAAACTCTTCAACTCCAGCCACCGGTTCCAGAATCAGGTGTCCCCGCTTCCCCTTTTGAAATTTGTATTCGGCCCTGATTAGCTTGACAGGCAGCTTCGACGACATAGGAACATTTACAGTCGCATTCAGATGCAGGAAATTCCCTTTAAATGAAGCTGTGCCCGCACATTTAACATCCCGCCTCGCATCGACGCCACCCCCATCTTCATGCTACCCCCCTCAAAAGAGTGATTCTGAGACACTTTTCAATATGTTCATTACGGCGTGTCACTCATTTGCCGTGACAGACACAGAAAGTCAGGCTTCACGTCCCCCTCCCCTGAATATTTTCAAAGGGGACATAAAATAAGCATTTATGGAACTGAGATGGAAGAGGGGGTGTTCTGTCGAGGATTGCCGGTTCTAATGATTTGGGTAAATGTGCAATAAATGGAAATAGATACACAGTTTCCTCCCTACTATATCTTTGGGGTTTTTTTTAGTCTCCTGTCTTCACCCTCCGTTGCTTTGATGGAGGTAATATTTCCCCCTTTCATCTAATAACAAAAGTCGTAATTGGGAAAAGAGTTGGGAAGTGTTGATGCCTGTCGTTGGAAATGGGGAGGCGTCGTAAACCAGGTGGATCGAAAGCTTAAAAGTAAATGATCTTTGTTTTTGTTGCAGTTTATTAAAACGTTTTTGAATGTCTGGGGTTAAATATTTTAGTGGTTGTAAGTTTCAAGTAGCTAGTTGTATGAAGAAGTCTAGCAAACGTGAGTGGATTGACGATATAGTCTTGCGCAAAGGAAGGGATATTTGATTCTGAGGATTCTTCAAACTGCCATTATGATGGCAATAACCAGCGAATTACGACTTTTACCACAGTGTCATCAGAAAGAAGATCAATTTATAACGAGTTTCCATATTTTTAGAAGGAAAAGAATTTCTATGACTGATTAGCTCAAAATACATTCACATACTCTCTTCACATTCTAATAAATGTATCTACACTTGTAGATAAAGTTATTTTGTAACAACGTTATCCTGTAATGAGTTCCCCCTTATTAAAGCCGAAAAATAAACTCAGATCCTTAGGAGGATAACACGCATATATCCGTTCTGAAACCTGTTGTCCCCCTCCTTACGTGTCCTCTTGGGCCACTGTAGCCCAGTTGGAAAAGTAACGGATTTAAAAACCGGTGGGTTGCGAATTCATTACTCGAACCAGCCACAGACTGTCGTATACGTGGATCACGTGTACGTTGTTTTTATCGTGGCCTCAAATGTCCTCACGTTGGAGTTGTGTGGGAGTTTGGATAGTGGGGTGCCAGCTTCTTCAAAATTACGTATTGTTGACCTTGGATATTTACTTTAGAAATTGATCCTGTATTTTGGCCAATAGCCCTTTGTGTATAACTACCTTACATGCGTGACTTCTAAAAAGTTTAGCCCTTCTTGACCAAAATACAATCTTTCTCTCTCCTTGGATTCTTTCAATTACTAGATGTGGTTATTTAGCCATGATGTATGTTGTGAAGTAAAAGCAATACTACTTGGAAATCTCGTGTGACTTCTAATTAGGTTTGCTTTATTGACCAATATAACCTTTCCTGGATTTCTTTCAATCAACAGCTGGTTCTTTAGTCATTCTGTGGGTTGCGTTGTGGAGAAATACCACATTTCAATATTTGAAAATCTCGTGGTGCTCATAAGGTTGAACTTTGCATCTGAGACTCAAATATTGATACCTCAAATTAAGCAATTTTCATAACAATTTTGCTACAGCAAATTCAAGTTCAATAAAAATTCACACCACGGATTGAAAATATTCATTAAACACACCCTGCATTAGTTGCCTACTGAAATCCACATACCCCCTAGCTACGTCAATTAATTATGCCACGCTGAAGCAGTCGTCGATGCCAAAACTCCCAGCATCCATTTAATAGTCTTCCAACACTTTTATTTCTGATCAAACTTGTCTTCGGGAGAAACTTTAAGACAAAACTCGTGGCGTATTCCTTTCAAGATCCCGACAATTACCTTCAGGATAAAGTGCTGTCAGCGGCAAGCTTCCTTCGAAAGTTATCTCTGGGGTAACAATAACAAAGTCTCCATAGCGCGGTTCGGTTTCACCTAACAACCACGACGCCATAATCTCTGATAATTGCCCTGAATTCAGGGAAGCCGATTAACGCCACCATCAATTATGGAAATCTGCGATCACATTGGAGCTGCAGGAACAGTCATCAATAACGCCCTCGAAACGTTAAAGATGGCCCGAGCGACATGTCGGGGGAGGGAGGCTACCCCAACGTCCTCTATCGATTTTTTCCGTAACTTTTAGAAGCTGTAACCAATGGAAACTAATTTACTTTGATTCTTGCTCAAGAGTTTACTTTCTAGTTTTAATGTGCTTCTTTTGAGAAATCAAAATTTGTACAAATGTGGTCAGTGAATGTGTTTTGAGATACATGATCCTGGAAATGCTTTTCATTTTAAAGCTTGGGGAATCATTTTAAATTTATCTGCATCACCAGTAGCCTTGTGGTTAGGCACTTCTCTCACTTTTCTCCAAGTTGTACAGACGCGAAATCTCTGACCAATTTTGCTAAGGACGAAATTCTGCGTCGTCAAGATGTTGCTGATTTTTTTATGATGACGAGATCAAGATCTGGTTAATCTCGTATGGCAAGATTCATCGTCCATCAAGATTTGGTTGGTTTTGCTAATGACGGACCCCCTAGTCGTTGTCTCGACGAGATATCTAGTAGAGACTACCACTTGGACAGTTAGGAAACAGGTTCACTGAATCTCTTTGTTAGGAGTTCAAACCTCGCATGTGCAGAATTCGACTTATCAGCATGAAGTTTTCTAGTTTCTTCAAGACTACAGTAAAATATGTGTCCCAGCATCTTCAAATTCCTCTACTAAGGCATGTCATCCTTCACAGTTCACCGTGATTACAGTGTGATGGTAACACATCTCATGGCGTCCAGTGGTAGCGCATAAGCGGCCACGTTCTCGACAATTAATGTTTGAAGGTCCATGCGATCCATTAGCTGGCATTGAACAAAATATTTTGAATAGTTCTTGTAACTGATACGATTGAGTTATTGAAGTAGTACCTACTTTAATATCTATCGTACACGTTGGTATACCACTTTCAATAATTTAAATATACATTGAAGAATCCTCAGTCATATTCTCAGATACATATGCAAAATTTTATGCTCATGTGGTAGAATATTGAAGGTACACCAATATTTAAAGACATCTGCTTATTATCTTAAGGAAATAAATATTTAGTGTTACATTTTTTTGATGATACTAATAATGTAATTTTAAGATGTCCAAATAAAGTTCCAATCAAGTTAAAGCCTTTTTTTTTTTTGGGGGGGGGGCATAAAATCATGTATATCAATGCGAATGGAGTGTTTGTACACTGAATATTTTAGACCCATTTCACGTTTTCTATCCGTTTCGGACCCTATTAATGCAAAATCCGTCTCTTGCGCGTTTACAGTCTGTCTGTCCATCTGTTTGCATGTTTGTTCCCATGCTACGTCCAAACGGTTAAATATATTTTGATGACACTTTGCATACTGTGAGTTCTCACTTTCATTTAGTAACTGAACTTGGTTGTAAAACTCTGTCTGTCCATTTTACTATTCTATGTTCAATTTTGTAAATGTGTGTTTATTACACGTATCACATAAAATACTTCGAAATACTTCGTTGAAACCACTTGAAGGGTTAAAGACAGAAATGGTTACATATCATGCAGGGAATACTGCAGGTTGCAGAACTTTTATATGAGGGTGGACCCTGAAGAGGGTTAAACTAAATTCAGCATTTATTTTGGCAACATCAAGTACATTTCGGGGGTCCTCTGGATTCCCGAGTCCCTTCCCCCTTATGAATACATCCATGCCACAAGGCAAAGGGGAGTATCGGATTCATTATGCGCTATGTTCAAGATATTTAGTGAGTCATAGCACTCCTGTGTGAAATGTGCAGCTAATGGAGAACACGTGTGTTGCGATTATTGGAAAGTAATCCTAACCCCACCCCCGATGCCATTTTTTACCTCCTTCCCCAAAGCTGTGGTCCTTTCACTCCCTGAGTGAGAGGGGATCACACCAGAGATATGTAGAACCTTTTTTTTTTACCAGAGGTTTATTCGATAAGCTCGATGGGAACACTCCACTCTTAGATTTAGATGTCACTTATTAGTCTTGATAACAACGTATGTATGGATTATAGCGAAAGATAACGTGGAGTGCGATAAGTCTTAAACGATGCCAAGTCTAAAGTCTGCTTTATATCTTCTAGTTAGTAAGGACAGGAACAGCGAAATTAAGGTGTCTGCGTTGTAGAGGTTAATCATTTCGAATTACGTTTCATTTGTAAGCATGCTTTAATTGTTAAATATATATGCGTTCTGGGTATATGCGTTCTCTGACTATAAAGCTGGTCTGTTGATTAAAGTAAAGGCTTTCACTCGCTAGATAAGCCTTTAAGAGTCCTATGGATTCATTTCATGCCAAGTCTACTTCGAATTTTGGCATACAAGTTTTTCAAACCAAAAGAGGGCATGAATGAAGCTATATGCTCTTGTCCCACTCACATTGACGTCCTTTGATCATGGTTCAAAATTATGTTGTGTCCTCGGATCTTCCATTGAGGATTTATCCCGGATAACCAGCTCAGGTGTTGGCTCGTCATTTGACCGTGGTTAAGAATTACGTGGTGTTATCCTCGGATCTTTCCCTTAGAGGATTGATTCTGGACCGTCGTCAATAACCCGTAGTGTTGCTTTAGTACGACGTTAATTAAAAATTAACATTACCGGACCTTAGCCAGTTGCCCGTTGTGTTTCTTCAGTGCGATATTAATTAAAATGCGTACTACTCACATTATGGCACAGCTTGTCCACATTTGGACCTTACGCCATAAAAAAACTCCTAAATCCAATCCCTCACTAATTGAAAATAAGTAACAGATCATGATATTCCTGTCCCAATATGTGCGGTAAGTACACTGTAGGGTATTTTTTAAGTATAGAAATGGTATGTTTCAATTCAATAGAGTCTTAAATTTTTTTAGAAGCATCAATTACGTTCAAAGCTTAAGCATTTATGCTTAAATATTTTCCATGAAAGCACAACCACTGTGAACAGAGCGGTGCTCTATCAGCGCCGATCTGCACTTCGCGAATTTAACTTTTTTTTGTCATCATTTTTCTTATGTTCTTATACTTGATTTTATCTTTACTAGATTTTATGACAGTAAGGCTGGTTTCTGATATCAATCTGTACGAATCACTAGCATTATGATTAGTACAATCAACAGATTTGATTCACTTCAAACAAAAAAAAAATGATAGAGCAAATTTAATTACATAGTTATGCTATTTTATGCAATTGTGTGGTTTTTTAAATTGCTGTCACTACAGAAGATTTTTAAGAGGAAGATAAAAATTTATTACATGGATTTTACCATAATGTCTATTAAAATTAAGATGCTTAATAAATCTTTTGAATGAAAACATACATCTAATTCCCATAAAAACTTAACAAAATAAAAAGAACAACTTTCAGTTTTTGTGTATTGCAACAAGCAAAAAACTGCGAAAGTGTCCTTAAAAAAATTTCAAAATACCCATTTCAGAAAAAAGTTTTATAACGAGTAGAATGTGATAATGCAGATAATAATTCATTATCTCCCTATTTTTTATGTGATTCGTCAGAAGGTGATTATTAGCTGTTTGCACAATCATCAAAGAGTCATTAAGGGCAAATCCTTGTTTGCACGAAGGAAGTAGTTCCGTAATTAAATATCCTTTTCAGCACGTGTTTTTTACTCTCTTCCCGTGCTTGATGAATCGAATAACCTAATGACGTGTTGTATTTTGGACCCAATTTTTATCGGAGTTAAGAACAAATGATTTATGGTTTTGGGTCTCAAAAACTTTGAGTTGAAGTTACGAGAAATGAATTTAAAGTCCATGAGCAAAATGTTTTGATATTTTAATTGTATAACATTTCTAAAATATTGAGTATATACTCGAAGTTGGCACAACACCGTTTTTCAAACCAAACACAAGTTTCAATGAAAAATTAATTAGTTTGTGACTGATTAGTGAGTGAAAGATTGAATAGTGCAGTACCAGTTCACGTGTGTCAATGACGTAAATGCCTCGTAATTTGACAGTGGTTCAAAATTACAAGGTGTTGTTCTCGGATTTTTCCCTTTGGTTTGATCAAGATAGTTGCTAACTGCCTTTTGTGTTTATCCAGTATGATGTTAGTTCAACACACTACCTATCCACCTACATGAAACAATTACTAAGAACAATCATTTCTAACATTTACAATTAAATACATACCAGCGTGTATATAATGGCAAAGACACATTACCTTTAATACGGTTTTAGAAATTACAATATACGGATCACTTGAAACATATTCTTACTGAAGTCACGGTGACATATCCGAAACATCTCTTTTCTTTAGAAATCAAAAAGTAAGCTAAATATAAAATGCTGGACTCTATTTCGTCTATTAATGAAGTTTCTGCTAAGTACTCTTAACGTTCTGAACTTCACGAAATTTCTGAGTTGTGGAGATTGTCGTTTTCCTATGCAAAACACCCACGATTAAATAACCGCATCTATCGATTGAAAATATCCCAAGAAAGATGATTGGTCAAGAATGCCAAAACAGGCCAGAAGTTATGACAGAGAAGAATTCAGAATGCAGAACGGATATGCGCGTGGAGGCTTTATAGTCCTGCATTTTCAACATCAATATCATAGCTTAAGACGAAAACTGGATGTATTGCCTTGTTGCTTATGCGTATTGACTTCAAGTAGTGACAAAGAATATGATTGGCGTTTCTTATTTAAATGTTTAATTAAAAAAGAGTGTAATAATAAATGGAAATTATAATCAAAGTACCAGGATGTTTGTTTAGCCAGTTGTTTAGTCAACTTATTTTACAGAAGATTACGCTAGAACTTAACAAGTCTTCGCTTAACAAAAAGTAACCGTAGAGCGACAAGGTAAACCAAACCATATAACTAAGTTAGCTATAAAAAATAGAAACAAAGCAAATTTTCCGTGTCTGATCAATTTTTAGGGATTGTGGGTTATTTTCTTTCAATTTTTATTCTGGCTCATGGTAACTGTGCAAGAGGGAAAAGGGGAAACTGCTATTCTTACCGAGAACGTATAAAACATAAAAATAATGGCATCATTCAATTTTATATCTACGGCGCTTACTTTCCCCCGAACTTCAAGCGAAGCCGCAAGCATTGAAAAGTTCCAAACGGCAATAGTGCTATTTTTAAATATATTCTCCCCGTATCCGAACCATCGAATTCCCTTTTTCTCTTCCCCAGGAAAAGTCGAAAACTCAAGGGCACTGTGAGAAGCAAACCGTAATAAATACCCCAGCACTAACTTCAACAGTAAAAAAAGTTTTGTGTATGGGGATGAAAAAAAGTATCCACCATTTCCAGCAATGCAAATGCGGAAATCTTTTTTCCCTACCATTCATATTATGATTATTACCTTCCTTTTGATTTATGCAGCCGTGGCCACAGCCTACACATCTAAAATAAGCACCCACCGATCACGAACATTAATATTGGGTTGGAATGGCAGAAATTCCCCAATTTCTGGCTCCTTAGGTCGGGATATAAATTATTTTCCCCTGTTTTATCGCACCGGGGGGATCCATTGTGGAAGGATTTCATTCACCGATCAGATTTTTTATTCTGGGGGATATTTTTACTTCTTGAGAGTGAGGTGTTAAAGGCTCGGCAGATAGCGGCAGTGATAGTAAATGCGGGAATGTTCTGGAGGGAGGTCGTTGAGGATTTTTGAATGGGGGGAAATGGATGTTATCTTCGGGAATGCCGTGAGCACCTTGTTTGAGTTGGATGGTAATGCCGTCTTTGCAGATTCCGATGTAGCTCGTTGGATTCCGGTTTAATCCGGAATCTCTTCTGGGTTTTGAAATTTAACTGGGGATTGGTATTGCTGGAAAACCTTAGTCAACCCTCCTGGTGGTGCATTAAAATGTTTAAAATTGTCCTGTAATGGATCAAGCCTCTAGTGCGAAATCCAGAGTGGTTGTAGTTTAGAAACTGGTTTTCCAAACTGCTACCAGTTCTGGAGAAGAGACATTTTGTTCTATCTGTTTGGATTTTCATTCCCTTGAAGTAATTGGACAGTTTTGTCTTGACGAATCATCTCGTCGAAATACTTGGAGGATAAAGCGTAATAAGATTTTCTGGTATACAATATGTACGAATGTCATATAAGGTCTGAAAGGGTGTTTACATATATTCAGTAATCAACTGAACCTTTGCGATAATTTTTTCAAACAAGTTAAAAAACAATTCAGATTTCAAATAACTTTTGCTGTTTGTTATCCATCTTGGTCTACACGTCTGAAGGGTAAACAAGCGTTATTCCTTCATGCAACTTTCAGATTTGAAGTTTAATCAGTTTTAGACGTTTAGACCAGTATTGTCCTTCTAAGGATTCTTTTAATCATAACATGTGGCTGTATAGTCTTTATGTGTGTTGCAGGTTAAAAACAATTATATATTACTTGAGAATCACGTGATATTCAGAGGGATAGACAAGTTAGACAAAGACCGTGAGTTCATGTACTTTCAAAAAGTTCAAGACTAACAAAGGATAAATATACAGATCCTCCATACAAGTAAGGAAGTGACCAGAAGATAATTAATCCATATTGCATTTTGAACAGGTGGGGTAAACCTTCAACACTTCATCAAATTAAATATGTCTCAAACATTGACAGACCATTCTAGAGATGCAGTCTGCAGACTTCTATCAACGTAGAAATTGAGGGAGCTTAAATGACATTTTCTCTGATATAAGCGATAAGTGGAAGGAATTTTTCAAGACATACTGTTCTGACGTTTCTTTTTATCGATAAATTTTGATAAGTATTTTATTGCAATGGTTATAATGATCCCCCCATTTACAAACTATCTGCTATTTCCTATAAAGACAAGAAAAGATCTGCCATCAAATTTAACTTTAAAAACCTTTATATTTTCTTTACTTAAAGGTAAGTAAACATATTACTCAAACGGTCTTAGGATGAGCCAAGGTACATTTTAACCTATTTATAGAATATATTCCAATTTGTCCACCTGGTAATAGTTTCTAATCAAGGAAGCACCACTGATACAAAATGTCATTAATCCAAATTTGACGAAAAAGGGGAAGCAGACATTTCAAAATATTAAATGCCATTTTGAAACTCTTTGAACAGCTACAGTTCTTTGACATAACGCTGCACTAATGCATGCAGATAAACCTATTAGCTCTCTCTTCTCAGAGTTACTATCCAACAAATGACACCATGGCAGCTGCAGTAATCCTATCCCATATCCCAAAAAAAAACACCTAGTAACCTCACCCCCAGAAGTATTAATCACCACTTTCGCGTGTTGGTCGGGTATCGGGTTAATTGGCCCGACACATTGGATTCATCATGCACACACAGATGAGAAAACCGACTGTTACACGGGCACACTCCCCTGCTATGTCATTAATACTTATTCAAGCCGCTTTCGAAGAGCTTTCCTCTCAATAATTAGGAATAAATTCCTACAACATATTACGCCAATCAGGTCTGCTGTTACCTACCACGAGCAGTGATGGATGGAATCGTATTTTTAAGGAAGGGAATCGGTTAATGTGTGGAATATGGTAATGAGGGGAGGTAGGTTTGAGGGATGGATGTGGCACGTTGATTTACGACTGGTGTTCTGAGTTGAGATTTATCGAATATCCAGCACAATCTTCTCAGAGAAACTACAACCAATTAGAGTTTAAAGCATCAAAATGTGACAGAAATTTGTGTTTCTCGTTCTCTGTACGTGATACATTAAACAGACAAGAATTAAAGGCACATTGTAAAGGTCAGTTTTATTTTTCAGTTATAGAGGGTACTTTACAGCTTCCTGTACACATTTAACTGTTAGCTGGGTTTCATGACACAAGGGCCATGTTTGGGAAAGCCACGGTAAACACAAGTCTGACAACCTTCCCTTATAGATATACTTGCACAGAAAATTGGTTTGTCGGTCAGTTGGGTTTTTTAATGAAGCATGGATCTCATTTGACCAAGCTGAACTAAACAAATGACTGACAGCATCAGTCTTGTCAACAGTTTAGGGATGGGTATACATTCATTTGGAATGTATACCCACCCCCAAACTCCAGATGTATTAGAAAATAAAAAGAATACTAAGAAATGAAAGGCAGCAAGTTTGCGAACAATTTTATTGGTCCTAATTTTAAAATTGGACATAGTAGTTGTATACTTATGGTTTCACCGAAGGAGTTTAAAGTTATGATCACAAACAGTTATGCCAACCAAACAGTATGAACGTATGAAGTGCCTTAAAAGTGAAATACTCCTTACAGAGGATTAAAGTATCGAATCACTTGTTACAGCGATTTGTGAACGAATTGTCATTCAACCAAATTACATGGTCGAATACAACGAGGTGGTGTCCTTGGATATTTACCTTCGGGTTTGATCCCGGATCATCGCCAATAAACCTTTGTATTTCTCCAGTGTGACGGGCTTGAGGTTGTTGCAAGGAGCGGGTCTCGTAGTCTACTAACGAAAACATTTTAACACAACTTCCTCTTGGACATATTTCTATAAAAACAAAGCTCAAACATTTGCCTTAAAAAAAAAAATATCCAAGCTACTTTTCTGTCTTTAGGAAAATTTTGTAGTAAGTCAACCTTATAACTAGAATGCACTTAATCTACAATGTCTGAAATCGATGCCAAGCATTGAGGAAATCCAACCCGAAAAATAATACGATGGCGTGCAAATATATGAGATTCCATAAATAAAATTCGAAAAACCGAAGCATGTTGCTTCCAATCTGTTTTCCTTTCCCTTTATTCTTATTCAACTCGAAAACTCGTGCACTCTTTTTTAAAAAAATGTAAAAGTGATGTGGGGGTAGAGAGTGGGGAGTGTCGTTTTTCTGATTGAGCGATCTCAGGATCGTTCCTTTTTTATTTTCTTTATTATTTATTTTGTCGTTTGCGGTCTTCTTTCGAAAATCGAACACCTTTTCCCAATGCTTTTTTTAAAACTTGATTTCCGCTCCGCTTCTCCAGGAAACTCTTGAATCTTGCTCATTCTATTTGCTGAAGCGTTTATCGAGTGCATCGCGAAAGTTTGCGTTGCTTGGAACAATTCCTGTCATAACTCGTTTTTTTTTATTCTGTGTGCTGGATAAGGTATATCTATGTAGATATGTGAATAGTTTGTTCAGTATGCGTATAGAGTCCGCGTGTACATATGTGCAGAAGCAGACATATACGTGTATACATTCATATATAGATGGAAAGCTATACGTCAAATACGAGTACATAAGCATATAACATACAACAACGTACTTAGACAATTCTTCTAAAACTCCAAACGTATGTCCCATACCTCAGGGGGCTACGGTAGCCTGCTTTGAAGAATGAAGTATTAGTAACATGAAAGTTGCGAGTTCGAAACTCGATCCAACCAAAGACCATCGTGTACATGGGTGTCCGTATATATAAAACCCATCGCGGCGGCCTAAAATGTCCTCATGTTGGCTTCGTGTGGAAGTTTAAAAAGAAAATATTCTTTGTGATATTCAGTTGCTTTAATTACTCGCACATGGAAACAAAATTCGATTTAATTACACGTGGTTTTGGGTTTCATTTCAAAGCTAAATTATTACAACTAGTAGCGATGTTAACCAGTTATGTTGTGGACCTCCAAGTCATATGCTGATATCTCACATGGAATTCAGTAGATAATCTAATTCATAGGTCTGTAGAGAGTGTACATCCCAAGGCACGAATGATGGCTCTTGTGAATCGATTGTTATTCGATTATTTCAAGCGGCCACCTTGATTGCAGTGATGCTAATAACTGATTGAAATCGATTCCTCTCTTAACACAACATTGTGATCCAGCTTTGTCTGATGCATTGATTCGATAGATCATTATGAATCGTAATCCAATGGTTGCATAGAATAATTGTATGTATGATACTTTCCGTTTTGTACTCTAGTAGAGGGGGATTCTAGAAGTCCTAGTTTCTAGAAGGTTCTAGTAGTCTAGGTTTGAAGGGTAGATACTATGGTATGCGTTCTTTTAACCCTCCTGTTAGTTGTCTCGACGAAGTATTCTGTCATTAGCAAAACTGAGCAGATCTGATAGACAAGATAAATTCTCACTAGAATAAAACTGCCCAGACCTTAATCACATCATCATAAAAAAAATCGGTAAAATCTGGACGACGAGATATCTGATCATTAGAATAAAACTAGCCAGACATTAATCTCGTCATCATAAAAAAAAATCGGTAAAATCTTGACGACGAGATATCTTGTTATTAGAATAAAACTGCCCAGACATTAATCTCGTCATCATAAAAAAAAATCGGTAAAATCTTGACGACGAGATATCTTGTCATTAGAATAAAACTGCCCAGATCTTAATCGCGTCATCACAAAAAAATTGGTAAAATCTTGACGACGAGATATCTGGTCATTAGAATAAAACTGCCCAGATCTTAATCACGTCATCATAAAAAAATCGGTAATATCGGGACGACGAGATATCTGGTCATTAGAATAAAACTGCCCAGACCTTAATCACGTCATCATAAAAAAAAATCGGTAATATCTGGACGACGAGATATCTGGTCATTAGAATAAAATTGCCCAGACCTTAATCACATCATCATAAAAAAAATCGGTAAAATCTGGACGACGAGATATCTGATCATTACAATAAAACTAGCCAGACATTAATCTCGTCATCATAAAAAAAATCGGTAAAATCTTGACGACGAGATATCTTGTCATTAGAATAAAACTGCCCAGATCTTAATCACGTCATCATAAAGAAATCGGTAATATCGGGACGACGAGATATCTGGTCATTAGAATAAAACTGCCCAGATCTTAATCGCGTCATCACAAAAAAATTGGTAAAATCTTGACGACGAGATATTTTGTCATTAGAATAAAACTGGCCAGATATTAATCTCGTCATCATTAAAAAATTGGCAATATCTTGACTACGAGATGTCTCGTCATTAGCAAATTTGGTCAGATCTTGATGGTCGAGATATCTTGTCTAAACAATTAGGATGGCTAATGGGTAAATAAAGTAATTTCAGTGCAATGTGGCATACATTATATATTACATTTAAACGTACGTGGGTCTTTACGTTGTGGCGCAATCATGAAAAATTTTTCTCAAACAATCTGTCAAGTCTACTAGCACAGGTTTATTGTCAATTCATTACCGTTACAGTCCTTTACCAGAAGCCTGTGAACCAACTCCTAAATGTGCTGATTGTGTACAGTTAACGTGGTCTGTTTGCCATTTCACAACTTACTTTGCTATCGTCTGATTTTAATATCTACGCCGTTCTGTCGTCTCAATTGTTATTGTTCACATGGTGGACTATTGGTGTAAATTGAAACAATTTCAATTGCAACTGTTAACAATAAGATTAGATGGAAACGTAACTACTTTATTACTGTTACTATGCTTAAAAATGCTTTTAAATTGATCCCGCCAATATTAATGGCAAAATAACTAAACATTACAGACCCTTATAGTGCATTTTATTCCCAATCTCATCATAGACATAAAACATGGTGCTATTAGTCCTAAGTTTAAACTCAAACGTCTAATCACTTAGACTCCATATTTTTATCAAAAGCGAATTTTTTAGCATAGTACCTTTTAAAAGGTTAATAGCAATATTTAAAGCGTAAACTAAATAATGGCAGACTTTTGAAGAATACGTCATGGCTGTCTCTACAATATGGTATGTTATCTACGATCATTTTTTGCTTCAAGAATGTAGAATAATACACGATGAAAACTATTATTTTCAACATACAAGTGCGAAACTTATACACAAATTTATCTTTGAATGAAATCTGCCAAATATACCATGGGTTCACAATATTTCAATATTCCTCACAGCTATTTCTGGAATCTTTTCCAGTTTTCCCATCAGTAATTAATAGACTAGCTTTATGTCTTGCGATAAACTTGCTTCTGTGTCTCGGGAAAAAAATCTACAACCGGAATAATTGGCCATCTTCATTTGATTTTTTTTGCTTGTCAGATGTTCAATTCTTGCTACAAGAGTATAGAATGATGTATTATGAAAGTATTTCTTACAAATATTCAGTAACAAGTAGGAAATTTAAGTATGGATTTATTTTCGAATGAAATCTGTCAAAGCATCCCAATTTTTAAACATTTCTCGCATCCATTTTCTGAATTTTTATCAATGTTCCCATCTATTAATATACTAGCTTTTCCAACTCGTGGAAAACTAGCTTCTATGTCTAATATCCAAAACCAGAATAAGCCATGGTTACCTCATTTTCTTTGTTTTGGTTTGTTGGACTGTGGTCCTTTTTTAGCTTTTTGCTACACGTTTAGAATGTTACACGATGAAAATAATTTCTTATGTACTGTTAGTAAGTAACAAATACGTTATTTAATTAGGCATTTATTTTTAATGAAATCTGCCAATTTTTTTCAACTTTTTAACTCTCCAAGTAGTTTTGACTAGATTACCTCAATAAAATATCTGGTTTACGATTCGTTCAATTTTGCTAATAATGAGATATCTCATTCATCGACAGCTGATAGTATATGCTAATGACAAGATATCTCAAGGAGTCAAAATTTGCATATTCCTATAAGGTGAATGAAGATCCCAGTATTAAAAAACAAACTGTCCCTTACCCAAAACTGGTGATAGTGTGGAACAGGTTTTTAGATCAGAGGACCAGGAGGGTTAATATCCCTCCCCTCTGTTTCAAAAATATCGTCCAATGCCCCCATCAGTCCATTAACAGACGGCTTCTATGTCTCGGGAAAACTTCGAAAGATAATCGAAGTGTAAAAAAATGGATTGAAAATCCGAAACAGAACGTCAAAATACAAAGATCCGGAATGGAATAAACCCCGCTACGTGCGAATAGGGGCGAAGCCATTTCTATCCTCTCTCCTGTAAACGGGAAAAAAGAACATCCCTTTTCCCGCGCAATTTCGAGAACCACTATCTCACGTAGAACCTCCCGAGACGCTCTCGCCAGATTTCACTCCAATTGTTCCAGTCGCGCAAGTAAGACTCAGTCCACCCCGGGAAAAAACCGGAAAAAGTTTCCGGGAGTAATGGGCTCGGGCGTCATAAAAAGAAGACACAATATAAAACGGGACGTACAGAAAGAAATCCGAGGCAGATCACTTTTCGGGACTCCTTTTATGTACTAGATCTTCTTTTCCTCTTTTCCCGAGAACCTTAAATTTTTCATCGTCCCGCGGGTGGTTATTTTGCGTCGCGATCCATTTCGGGAACAGTGGGAGAAACGAGAGCGGGGATTGCTTTTCAGTGTATTTGCCCGATCGGCTGAATGTTAGTTTGATTGAGCACGTCAGGTGGATGTGATTGGACGCTCAATGGAAGGATGCCCCGTTCCAATATCGGTGGTCCGGTTGTACCTGCCGCAGGTTGTGTTCGCGCTTCGTTTTCAATCACTCGAGCATGGGACTCGCCACATCAAAGGCGTTCGGTTGCAACGGGTACACAGAATTTTAACAAAAGGGTATTTGTGTTCAACCTGGAATGGATTTCATTTCTTCAACCATGTAAGACAGCGGTTTTCAAGCAGTGAACAGTTTGAAAATGTGTATGATGGATTTCATTTCAATGGTTGAATTTCCAGTTAGCAAACAATTTCAAGCAAAACACATGTTTTTGCAACCCATAAAAATTTTATGGGCATTAAATTGTATTATTGTACCCATTTAAATATTTTTTTTTCTAAAAGATTTTTGTATGCCACTTTGGAGCAATAGACTAGTTTATTACATAACTATTATTATATTGTTCAGTAAATCAATCGAAATTACACTTATTTTTTGTCACATTGATGGCTTAGTGTATTTTTAATGTACCGCATTGTCCGCCGTTGATTATATGTAAGGACCCAAGTTTCTTACTCATTTCTAAAGTGAAATGTATTTCGAAATAGTCCATGATATAGTTATACTGGAATTGAAAACTACAAAAGCAAACAAAACGTTTATTAAAACTGCTTATTTACATGGTACCGAATGCTGTGTAGGTATATAATTAACGTCACACTAGAGCAACTAAACGGGATATTGATGACTGTCCGGGACCAACCCCACGAAAGGATAGATCCGAGGACAACACCTGGTAATTTTGAACCACGGTCTTATGAAGAGGCAACACCTGAGCTGGATCCCAGTCTCCAAACTTCTACACCACAAAAACTTGAGGATATTTGAGGCCATGACTGATTTAACGTGCCCCAGCCCCCTTTGTACACGACGGTCTTTGGTTGGAGTCGAACGTAACGTGGTGTGTAAGTTAGGAGAGTAGACTTCAAGCTTAGGTAATCTGGCAATTTTATGGAATGGACGAATGTTACTTTCAGGACTACAACGCTTCATGTCATGTTGCAGCCTCTGTCAAGCAGTGGTATCAATATATAGATATATAACGTCTTTCCTGGCCTGGCCAGAGTCCCAACCTAAACCGCGTAGAACATTTGTGGGAAAAGTTAGAGCGACGCTTACGGACCAGGGAACCACGTCAGAAATCTACAGCTGAGCTGGAGACATTCTTGCAGCAGGAATGGACACAAATACTCATAGTTGTGAATCAAACCTTGTTGAAAGTATTCCCAGAAGGGTTACTAGTGTACTTGCAGCACGTGGGTGACCATCCTCCTCTTAAAGTATATAATCTTTCCTTTATACTATCAAGTCTCGTTGTCCGGTCCATTAGTATAGGCCAGGGGTCGGCAACCTATTGAAACGGAAGAGCCAAAAGTTACAATTTACAAAATTTCCCAGTTTTTAAAGAGCCACTAAAAATTTCGTTTCAATATTATAGTATTTGCTTATATATAGTTGATTTTTAATTTAAAATAAACCGCTTTATATACGGAATTAATATTTATTCATATAAAAACACAAATATAGATAGTTACATCAATGGGAGCATTGGCTTTGCATGCCTTTTGAAAGTTTGATTAAATCTGGCTTATAACTTGTTGTTTTAAGTTTCAAGCACGATTCTAGATTTTTATTTGTTAGTTGACTACTAACTTTACTTTTTATTATATTCATGCAAGAGAACGCTTGCTCGCACGAATATGTCGACACGAAGATCGTCAGCACTCCATATACCAATTCCATATACCGCACTGTAGCATTCTGGAAGACTATTCAATGCACCACAAATATAAGGGCCTCAACTCGCGGAATTTCTTTTAGAGCTGTCCACTTGTGCTGCGCGATGTGCATGCATTTCTGGACCTCCAACTCTTCCAACTTGCTCTTGAGTTCTGTGAACTTGCCACTCCACAAGTCTTTGTTTTTCAAATCTAGAAATTGCATTTGAAGCGATCCAGCATCAATTCCAAATGGCTCAATGTTGATGTCATTTGTATTTGTGTTGAGCGGATTTACTATGAACGCGAGAGTACTTTTGTTTGTTTTGAATTGCTCGAACCTCTCATTCTTCATGTTTTTTAAAGCTATGCTGAAGTAATTCGTGTCAATAGTTGTATTGGTCTCATCGCGATATTGCTTCAGATTTTTTTAATGAAGTAATTTACGGTTCTCTATGTCTTCAACAAAAATAAGAAATTTTTTTCGAAACTAACTTCTTCTTCAAGCAAGGCGTAAGCTGGGTTGCCCTTTCCTTGCAATTTTAGATTTAGTTCATTTAGTTTCATTGTGGTATCTACCATGAAGTTGAATTTTTACAGCCATTTGTCTTCTTCCAATTCGGGATGGTCAATGCTTTTTTCATTGAGGAATGTTTTTATTTCACTCAAGCACAAACCAAAACGTTACAAAACGTTACCTCTGGAAAACCATCGCACTTTATTGTGCAGAAGTAGGTCAGAAAACTGGCTATCTATTTCTTCAAGGAAATCTTTAAACTGGTGATGGTAGAGTGCTTTTGCCAAGATGTTGTTAATAATCTTAATTATCAAGTTCATGACCTCAACTATTTCGGCCGTAAATGTTTGGGCACAAAGCGCTTCTTGATTAATTATGCCGTGAAACGGTCGAATTTCGTGGTTTATTTTTTTCTGAAGAATTGATGTTACCCCTCTATGGGGGTATTCCTGTTATACTTCTGGCTAGATCAGTTGCTGAAACGATTTTATTTAAATCGATTCCATTGCCTTCCAGGAAATTTTGCACAGTATTTGCTATATCTTCTTCACGAGTTTGCCCTGAGAGCGGTAGCAATCCTAGCAGTTCTTCTTTTGGACCTTGGGACGACATATACCTGACGAAAATGGTAACTTGTGCCGTGTCTTTTATGTCGCAAGACTCATCTATAGCAAGTGATAAGGCAGAAGCCAGTTGAATGTCTTCCACTTGCATATGTGTAACATTTGAAGACATTTTAATAGTTCTATCTTGTACTGTTTAAGCAGATAATGGCAAATCTTTGATTTTTTTTCATGATTTCTGCTTTGTTTTTAAAATCACGAAACAGTTTTTCAGATGCACGTATAAAACAATCTTTGACGTACTCACCATCTGTGAATGGTTTTCCTCTTTTTGCAATTTCTAATGATACTGCAAAGCTTGCCAGATTTACATTATTGGAAGATTGCGCCCAGTTATTTAGCATGTAACTTTTTTTTGGAGCTCTTCAACAGCTTTTCTTTGTGCGTCACCGGTTGGATATTTACCAGCAAACAGGGCATGTTTTGTAGTGAAGTGTCTCTCCAAATTTGACTTCTTATTGTGTGCGAGTTTTTCGTGGAAATGAGACATGTCGGAAGGCCATCTGTGTTGCATATGAATGCAAACGATTCTGTCCAATCCTGATTGAATTCTCGGTTTTCTTCTTCAGTTCTTCTCTTCTTTTTTTTTTTTACCAGATGCCATTCTGGCGGCGGAGTTGAAAAAAATGATTTAAAAAAAATTTACTTAGCTATCTAAAACGGCAAACAATTTATTTACCATTATTACTTCGTTAACACGATCCTCAGATTTATAATCCAATTCTGTTACTGATTTTATTATATTATGCGCGTACGTACTTTGAGAAGATAATTCGCTTCTCAATCGTATTCTTCTGTTGTTGTTTCTCATGCCTACATTGGCAGACCAGAGGAGTGCCAGGCCCGTCGAAGACGGCAAGAGTCGAGGGGTGCGCCTTCCATGTTATTGAGCCCCATTGGGAGGGAGTCCGACTTTTGCTCGATATACATGACACATCCGTTTTACAGGAAGGTCCCTTTCATACATCCATTCTCTCACACATATCGTAATTTAGATCCCAATCAGAGGCCGATAACCCCCTGATCAGGTACCCCCAGAGGTATTGATTTGGTATCGGAACATGGGGTACTTTGTGACCACGACCTATTTAACGTGCCCCAGTCACCATTAGCGAACCCGACGGTCTTTAGCCAGGTCGAAGAGCCGATCTCGCAATCATCAGAATTGCAGGTTCCGCCGAGGACAGAACCCACAACCCTTCTGATGCGAGCCCGACGCTCTACTGACTGAGCTACCGCGTATTCTTCTTGAAACAACAAGCGAATAGAAACGCAAAAACCGCAAACGATTAAATTAATACACATGCAAAATAACGTCGACCACGCTATCCGAGGATGACTACACTATCTAGACTCTAGACGGTCGCCGTTTGGGTGAGACAGAAATGGAATGCAATTGGCTGAAAGATAAACATGGTCACGGAGTCTCATCTCTAAGAACAAAACAATAGTTCAAATTTATCTCATTACGGTCATGTTAAACGTAGAAATTTGTAATTAACGATTATGAAAATGGAAGCTATTGAGAAATTAGGTACTTAAAAATATATTTTCTTACTTTTTAAGGGTTTTGATAGTAAATTATTAATTTTTTCGTATGGAGCTGGAGAGCCGCAACTTAACATCGAAAGAGCCGCAGGTTGCCGACCCCTGGTGTAGGCTAGTATATATTTATTTTCGGTTAACTATTTTAAGTATTCGTAATAGCATCGTAAATTGTCTTTTAAATGTTCTTACTGGGTAACTATAGATCATTCATGTTCTATTATTTCCTTCTTGAATTCCGTATGTTGCCATTGTTAGATATTTGAATTTACAAAATTCCACTTTCGAAAAATCTGCGTTGTTCAGATATCATTCATTTATTCCTATACAACGCAGGGAGCATGTTTGCATGTTTTCAGTCCCTCCGCCACAATATCCCAAGCAACTCGTACATCATGAAAATATTGACTACAATAGTGTTCCAATATATTTTAAGGAATCAACCATTATTCTTCACCCCTTTCTATTAATCGAACTTCTTCAAACGAGAAGTCCCAGCCCACGTAGCATCGCCAACATTTTGTTTTCATTTGCCTTCAGACCTTTACATTTATCAAATTTCATTCCTCAATAGCTCCATACTTTCTTTCCCTCATTTCCATAAAATGGAACGATTTCTTTAATAAAATACCTGGTAGTTGTAGTTACGTAGTATTGGAGCACAACAACGGGTTATTCGTGACCGTTCGGGATCGATACCGAAGGGAAAAGATATGCGGACAACACCTCGTATATTTGAATTCCTTTCAGATGAAGAATTCAACACCTAAGCTGGCACTCCACTATCCAAACTTTCACAGTACAATTCACGATTGAAAAATTTGAATGACGCTATAAAGGGAAATTACCGTCTTTGCCGTGTCAACGATAATCGCGGATTTGTTGCAAGTGGAAATAGGTTGCATAATTCCATCACATCCGCTGCTATCTGGTGTAGTAAGAAGTTTTAAAGCATGTGTCAAAGAAATGAATATGTAATTTAGAGCTGATAATACTACTTTTATTCATCGAAATAATCTCCATCATTATATAATACCTTCTGTCATCGGTCATTTAGTTCACGGATGCGAGCAGTGTAGAAAGATTCCTCTGTTGACACAATGAAGTAGTCAACCCATTTTCGTACATCGTCCACTGTACGGAAGTTTACATAAAACAAGGCATTCTGCATAGACCGAAACAAATAACAGTCCGAAGGGGCTATGTCGGGGCTATACGCCGGGTGTTCCAAAACTTCCCAGCCAAGTGTTACTAACGTGTACTTGACCACTTTTACAACATGCGGCCGTGCATTGTCATGGAGTAATTTGACGGGCCTCAAACCTTTGCCAGTAAACGGACGTTTTCGATCGATTTCTTGTTTTAATCGCAGCAATTGTTGTTTATAGCGTTCAGCAGTTACACTTACACCCGACTTTAGCAATTTGTAATAGAGTACTCCCTTCATATCCCACCAGATGCATAGGAGAACTTTTTTGCAGTGAATGTCTCTTTTCGGCGTTCATGTTGTTGCTTCGCCGGTATTTACCCATTATTTTATGCGTTTCGGACTGTCATAACAGATCAATTTTTCATCTCCTGTCACAATTTTCTACTAGAAAGATTTTCTGTGTTGCCTGTTTAGCAGATTCATGCACTTCAAGACACGGCCATCCTCAATGCATGTGTCACCCATTTTCCTGCCTTCTGAATCTTTTCCATTGCAAGTAAACGATTAGAAATCGTTTTTTTGTGATACTCCTAACTGTTCAGCAAGTTCATTTTACGTTTGAGATGCATCTTTATCGAGAAGTGTTTGCAAATCGTCATGGATAGCCTTCAGTGGAGCGTCGCTACGTTGTCGATCGTTAAACTCAAAATCGCTATCTTTAAAACGTCGAAACCAATACTCACATGTGCTTTTCGATACGATATTCACCCCTAAATCAGAACAAATTGACTGACATGCTTTTGCAGCACTTTTATATTAGTGAAATTCGTAACGAATGCAGTGACGAATAAATGTCTTATCGTATGACATCTTTCACCTTCAAAATTTCAACTTTACGTTCGCTTTTTCCCTAGGTTCTTCGTCGGTTTGATATCTCTAATCTGGTCTCTATCACATGACACAAACACGGTGAACTGATTGGTATGCTATTTTGCAGTAGACGTCATACAAAACTCGCTTTAAAACTTCTTACTACACCTAATAGTATGTATCGCACAGTAAGAAGTAGTTATAAATAAAAGAAAGCAAACGAGAGAAAACTGCTTGAACGTTACTTTTTACAGCAGAAAATTGCTCTTCAGCTTACACACGTGGCAGCACATAATAACTCAAATCAACTTTCACAACCGGACACATAAACGTCGACTACTCAATTTATTAAAAATAAACACTGCGATTTTACTGCTTGTACTCTCCCAAACCTCACGTTGAAACAAAATAAAAATACAACTGTTCACCAACACAAAATCCGCAACCCGTTCCGTGGCGAGAAATAATCGTATCTTCACTAATTCTTTCCGGAACATAAAAGGTATGCTCTTATATTTTCACCTGGATTGTAATGGGCGTTATTTATGGTGCTTTTAAAGGTCCCTTGCAGGAGATCTCTTAATCTTCACCGGAGAATCCATAAAACCGGTCATAAAATGCTTCATAACCTTCTTTCGAGTTTCCCGAAAGGTCCTTTTCGCACTTCATTTGTGTAGCTGGTAGTTGGCTTTCAATGTTTGTCAGCTCGTTTTTAGAGAAAATAATGTTTTTTATCTCCCTTTCTGTTTGCAGCTTGTACGTTCTGTTATAAGGCGTCTCCTTTTTCAAATTCTCTGCTTTTCTCTTCATTTTTCCCTTTTCATATTTGCTTTATTCTTCTATTTACTCTATCACTTCAGACAAGGCGTTCAAAAAATGTGGAAAGTTTATTTTTAATGAGAGAGCTTTTCAATGTGTACAAACAAACCAGTCGAGAAGGGGATTTTATTTCTTTTAACCAAATACTATGACAAGCAAATAAGGTTTACCTAGAAATGCAGTGTATCTTCATTTTGGCAAAGTTTGGCGTTTAATTTGATTGACTTTTGATCTAACTATCATTCTAGTTTGTAATTCATTCTTTGTAATTTCTGCTGGCTGCTATCGTATCTCTTTATATTAAAAAAAGTTGCCACCGCAGGAATGAAAACTGTGTTGTTTAGCTCGATTCTTAGACGGTTTCCCTAGAAAGTTTGGATCAGAAAAATATGAAAATAATATGGTTTGTTCTTCATCGTGTTCCCTGGACAATTGTAAAGATCTTTTTTCAATATGGTTATTAGTTGAGAGTTTATTAAGAGTCAAAGGGGGGGGGGTTGGCTAACGTAAGCGAGCAGGGGCGGAGCCCCTAGTAAGAAAAATATGTCGAGTGACATCACGCCCAGATTACGTCACCTCTCATTAAAAATTGAGTATATTCAAACTAACTATCGTTGACCAATTAACTAGCATTATATCGTCGGTTTTTAAGTGAAATACACTATGTCAAAGAACATAGTTATGAGAAAACGAAGATGTGACATCCTACCCTTTATGCTTTATCCGTAGATACTCAATATCTAACTGTCATGCAAAAAAAATTATTTAATGAACCAAATCTATTCAGAGGTCCCATTCTGATATAGAAAAGCAAAAATTTTAAAATATCGATAATGTTTCACTTGTCATCAAGGAATATGCAAATTTGGAATTTTTCTTGGTAACATACTAATCAAGCTAAGTGATGCGAATTCCAGAATACATGCATTTGATCAGTTTTGCTAATGACGAAAGCTGCTTTGTAGAGACAACTAACTATATATATATATATATATATATATATATACTTTCAAGAACACAGGAAACTAAAAAAAATTACAGGGCATTACTACAAAACATCAGGGAAGAGCCTGACCCACACAACATAAAATGGTGTTTCTACTTATGAGTAGCATTAGCTGAAAAAAATTAGTCATATACTCCCCCTAACACCACTAAAAAGCAAAACAAAAAACAAAAAAACACTAAAAAAAGAGTAGAGAAAAAAACGAAATCAAACCCGCAGTAGCAGCCGGGAGATCAACAACACCAAGCAGGAATGGAACCTGTGCCGCCTACAACTCGAAGTTGATAGGGAAAAACATAGCGAACACTGAAAATTTTTACTTCAATATAGAGATTACTCACAGAATAAGCAGTTGAAATTTCAAGTTACAAAATCTTAGCATTTGAGAGTTTTTTCTGTTTCAAATAGATTTCTGCTTTAAATTTAAATATAACAGAAACCAAGAATAGTGGCCCCAGAGCCCCGTTTCAGGTTCTAAAAACTTCTAGAAACTTTCAAGTCCGTTTCATTTTTATATCTGTACGCTGAGACTTTTGATGTTTCTTAACTTTATCCACATGGTGGTCTCCATCTAGCTTATTTTGGGAGTCCTGTGGCCTTATATACTCAAAACCAATGGTTTTCTTCGACGCAGCTTCTCAACGACCTCTGGGTTGCCACTAAATATAGCACAGCTGCGTCGGAGTGGTTATTACCTGCATTATGATGCTGCGACAAGCACTATAGCTGTCTAAATAAATAAGAAACACAATAGATGACACATTGAAAACCAATCTCATAGACCTAAATCTGAATTAAAACTTAGTCTCGGAGAGCAGGAAGAATGGAAGAAACGATGCTCTTTTAAATTATCTAAACATGTGAATTAATGCCATTAATTCATTTTAGTTTGAAATAAACATAGAAACCTATATTGTAAAGAATGCTCTAATAATACATTTTTCTACCTATTCATTTCATTTAGGCTGCTCTGTTTCATCTCTAGTAATAGTTTCCCACAACTCATTAATTTCAGTTAAGCTGTTCTGGTTTTCACAACTATGAAAAACAACGATTGGAATATGAGCAAATACATTTACCATATATAAAGCTCAATTCTCAAAGATCCAGATATCCTACAGCAAGTTTTTTATTGCACTTGTAATTTTGATTTAAAGTTAATTAACTTTATTAAAACGATTATTTGTTTACATTTTGAATATATATATAGATAATAACGAGTTATTATTTTCTTAATCAAAACAATCTGGGGTGTGAGGTGCTTGTTTTCAGTGTTAACTTACCCAAAATAACGGAAAAGCACAAATATTTTCAGTGAAAAATTATGATTTTATGTATTGCAAATTGGTATTATTTTTTAAACTTCTCGACCAATAGAATATTTTTTAGGATTTTTTTTAACCAATAGACGTAAGCAACGTATTGAAATTGCATTTCAGTAATACGTTACGCCACAAGCTGTGAAAGAAGTTTCCAAGGAACTAAGGCCCACTGAATTTAGCTTCACAGAAAAATCATGTGGAATTACCGTTCTAAATTTCACCCTCATGTATGCGAACTAAAACAAGCCATTTTCTCTGCTTGATTTCAAATCAATTTTAACCCTCTTGACCATTAGAATCTTCCAACGATTCTTTCAACCATTAGACGAGGTTATTTAGTAGTGTGTTTTTTGGAAGAAAAGCAATAATTAGAAATCTTGTGTTGATACGTACATATTTTGAAATCTTGTATTTCTACTGTTATAAAGGGAAGTGTGTCTCGATGTCTCTGTTTCTCTGCGTGTATGTATGTATGCCGTGTCCTGACGAATCTGTGGCACTTACAATAATGAAATTTGGCACACAGGTAGTTCAAAATTTTTGCAAATATTGTGTCGAACCCGAATTTAAAAATTTAATTTAGAGCATTTTTTAAATAATTTTTTAGTTTTTTCACACTTTGTTCTTCTTTTAACGAATTAGACGTCACAGCTCCTCGATTGAAGAAAGAAAATGATTTTGCGTTTCTCGACCTATGGAACTGTGCTAAGTTAGGACGTCACTTGCGGAGCTGACGTCACATTTAAGAAAGAACAGATTCTGCGTTTTTTGTCCAAATGCTTTTGGAATCATGCTAAGTTAAGGAGAAAATCATCTTTTTGTTTTTCCTTCTTAATAGGTTTCCAATCCTAGTGTGTTTTCATATACGTTGTTGATTAGTATAACTTTCTTGCAAGCGATTTCAACTTTGTCATGGGCAAAAGCTATTTGAGGTTTTCTATCTACGCCATCGTTAAAGATAGATTGAAAATTTCAACGGATATGAAATCTACGGAAAATTTTACACCAGATCGATGCCTTAAATGTGATTTTCTTTAAATAAATCATTTCCAATTGTAACCCGGTTCATGTCGGGTGGAGTTGGGAGTCATTCTTAAAATTATTGTTTCTTTTTTTTATATGTTTACAGTATCAGTAATATTTAATGTGTCCATCTCGAAAGAGATTTGCGCTTAAGTTGAGCGTATTAGAAATGCCTTCACGAGTAAAAGTGCATTCATCCGTGAAAAAAAAAACATATTTGCACTAAAATCCGGCTGCGCTGCTAGCTGTTGCAAAAACCAACGAGCATATTCGACACGGCGCATAATCTGCAGGTATGAAGGCTTGCTTTTTCTGTGTATGGTAGGGGTGTAATCCTTCGTCCCGTAATACTCGCCAAACAATCGAGTGGGGCCCATTTACTGCACAGGAATCCTTTCGCGTGCTAATATCCGGACGATCTTACACTCTTTGCAGAATGTCCTTTATAAACTAGTGGCGTCCGCACATTCCTGCCACGCCCTGTATCATCAGACAGAGGATCCCGTTTCGCACAGGCACCGATGCAAACGTTGGAACATTTTTCGGTCCGGCACATGTCTTCTCGGGAAACGCTGCCTCTACAGTCTTTCAGCTTCTAGAACATTCCCATTCGCAAGACCATACATAAAATGCATGTCCGCCTTTTCATGATCAGTGTACGTAGCGATGCCTTCTGAAATACACGGTAGCGCTTGCTCTCCAACCATGTATTGTATGTTGAAAATTGCTTGTTTGATGTTTTCTATCACCCTTTAAATTTTTGCCCATGAGTTTCGAAACACTCTGTATATATATACAAACTTCCACACCATGACAACATGAGGACATTTGAGTCCAAGACAGATTTGACGTGCACCAAACCCCTCGTACACAATGATGTTTACTTGGACCATGTCGAACTCTCACCTCTCCAGTTGCCAATCCATTACTAAACAGGGCTACCGCAAAATCTGAAAGAACTAGTGACCTTTTGGGAGCAGGATTTTGCTTCAGAGTCTGGACCTAAAGGAGGTTTTCGAAGCTTTCTATATCCACGAAAAAATAAGTGAAAAATAATTCCATTACAAGAACAATGAAGAAAACAACTGGTTCTCAATTAAACACTGATTCTCTATAGTTCCGTTCTACGCATATTTGTGAGATGAATGAACACAAACATATTGATAGTTCTTTCAATTTGAAAACATCGAAATCGCAAACCAATTCCACGTTTTTTTCCTCAAGTACAACTAAAAAACATGTATTTTTTACCATGTACACAAAACTAAATGTCTCCTAGTAATTGAGTTTGAAGATAGATAAAAAAAAATAGAACTTTGGATACAAAAAGCACTGTTTACTCACCCCGATATTTGTATCTACTTCAACTTCCCTCAAACACTTTCTTCTATGAAACCAAGATGCGTCTTCCTAACTCATCATCTTGAAAGGATGGCTTGTACCTGTAAAAAGATTGAACGAACTAAAAAAATTTGCCTCAAAGTAAGAAGAAAACGTCCATCTTATTTTTTCTACCTCGGCTTGTTGAAAATTACTGCCCATAGTGACAATTTAAGCTTTCCACACTTAACTGTAAAATAGATTTAGGAAGTGAAACGAAAGGGAAGAATGTTAAGGAAAAATAAGATAAAAAACGAGAAAACTATAATAAAAAATGATGAGTTTCATAGCAGTGAAGATTCCCTTCCGGGATTAAATTGATCACGTTTGACAGAAACGATGAAACTGGGGGAAGATTTCGCAATTTTATTTTCTTCTCATTACTTCTCGGGCCTCTTTTTCGGATCTGGTTCAGTTGCCAAAAGAGTTTTGTTGTTTTTTCTTCCGAAGAGAACACGAAAGTTTTTAGAAATGAAACAAGTAGGATTTTTTGAAAGAGATTACACAAACTTTTCTTGTGTGTTTTCTTGTAAACATAAAAATTGTTGGATTCGGAAAGATAAAATACTGTCGTAAAAACTATTTTCTGTATTAAAAGTAAAAAAGAAGTTATATTGTTATGGTGCTTCGAAAAGTTGGATCTTATTCTTTCAAGGGGTATTTTATTTACTAAAGTAAATAAAGGTAAATTCAACGCAATATGAATATATTCTAAAATGCTTGAGTTAAATAAAAAAAATCAAATATATTGTAGAAATTATTTAATGTAGCAAATTCTTTTTAACCTATCGGAATATTTTGCTGCATACAGAATTTGCAACGATTTCTAGGTTCATTTGAAAAGCGTATTTTATTGATATTGAAAGCACGTTTTATTTATAATAAATTACGCAAGCTTAAATTATAAATTAAAATATAGTTGAAAAAATATTTAATTTATGCTTCAAATTTTAATAATATTGGGGACTTCGTATCATACGTTTCATATATTTATCCCGTACCAAAAAATTTACATAAAAAATAAATATGCAATATTTTGTAGTTTAGTCTTTGATTAGTCGTTTTTAAGTCGATATACGGTATTGTAAAACAAGCATAGTTCAAAGTCAATATATAATTAATCCGAAAGTTTATGGTAGTTATATTGAAGTTTATGCATCAGAAATTAAACAGTTTGATCAGAATTAAAATTAGTAATATCCAAACCTTTCAAAATGTTTTAGTTTTATATGCGAGTTGTAGGTAGCGAAGGATCCGATTCCTGTAACCTTACATACTTCCTCATATCTTGATGTATTTTTCCTTCTGTATTAGTACATTTTCCTTGTGTATGTAATGTATATGTCCATTACTGGAATTTACCCTTTCATGTTTGATATAGGTTAGGTAATGGGTGGTTAAATCAAAGGGCCAATAAGATGAACGGGTTGTTAAGGGATTTGTGTGAGAGGGAGGAGGTTAGATTTTTAGATGTTTGGAAGGAGTGTAGGAGGGATTGGATAAGCAGGGACAATTTGCATTTAAGCCTGATAGGTAATAGGGAGGTTGGCAAGCGGGTTTTGAATATTCTGTAGTCAAAAAACTAGAATACAAGCAGGGATGGGAAGGACATAGAGGGTTGACAGTACACTGTAATTGCTTAGGAAAACTAACAGGGTCTAAATTGTAGGAGACAAACAATACAAAGGGAAAGTGCAATGTAAGGGATGAAAACAATACCAAGACAAATAATACAAGGGGAAAGTGCAATATAAGGGTGAAAAATAAGCTAAAAGTATTTTATTGTAATGCTCGCAGTGTGAGAAATAAAATGGATGAGCTCAAGGGAATTGCACAAGCAGAGGATATAGATATCATTGGGATTACTGAAAGTTGGGCAAACAGTGAAGATGCACAAATTTTAGAATTAAGTGGATTCGCAATGTTTAGGGAAGACAGAGTGAATAGGAAAGGGGGTGGGGTTTTGATTTATGTGAGAGAATTCTTAAACTGTACGGAAATAAATTTAAATAGTAAAACTGAGGGTATAGAATCAGTCTGGATGAAACTGAATACAGACAAAGGCAAAGGACTAATTCTGGGCAATATATATAGACCTCCTGTTTGTAGTGAAGAGCAGGAAAAGGGCATGTGCAATCTGATAAACGAAGCATGTCAAAAAGAAGAATTAATTTTAATGGGGGACGATAACTATCCAAATATTGACTGGACAAACAATCTAGCTACAAATGGGAAAGGGGCAGAATTTTTGGAAGTGATACAGGATTGTTTTTCGTACCAGATGGTGTATGAGGATACTAGGGACAATGCAATATTGGATTTGATTTTCAGCAATGATGAGGATAGCGTGCAGGATTTGGTTATAGGTGAGCCACTGGGAGAAAGTGATCATAGAAGTATCAGATTAAGTATAAATTTTCAGTCAGCATACACAATCAATAGTAGGATAATTCCAAATTTCAGAAAGGTAAATTTTCATAAGATAAGGGAAGAGTTAAAGGAAACATTCAAAGGGGGATTATTAGCACCGCATCATTCTGAACAATGGGAGGAATTCAAGAATAAGTTAGACAGGGTGTTAAAAAAACATGTAACGTTCAGGAAAAAAGGAAAATCTAGAAAATTGCTCCCTATGTGGTTTTCAGGGGAAACACACAAAGTTCATTCATGGAAGTAATTCACACGATATTTAATTCAACATATAGCACAGGTTGGGTACCAATGGATTGGAAGTTGGCCAACATAACTCCAATTTTCAAAAAGGGAATACAAAGTGATCCGGGCAACTATAGACCAGTAAGTCTAACATCAGTAATTTGCAAAATATTTGAATCTCTGTTAAAAAAGCATATAATGTTATACTTGGAGGAGGGGGGACTGTTATCAGAGAATCAGTATGGGTTTAGGAATGGCAGATCCTGCTCTACAAACCTTTTGAAGTTCTACGAAAAAATTACTGAGGAGCTGGATAATAAGAGCAGTGTGGATATCATGTACATAGATTTTCAAAAGGCTTTTGATAATGTACCTCATGAGGCATTACTGTTTAAATTGGAAAGGCTGAAGATTCAGGGAAAAACATTAATATGGATAAAGAATTGGTTATTGGGTAAAAAGCAGAGAGTGCAGGTAAAAGGAAATTATTCACAGTGGACAGAAGTTATAAGTGAGGTGCCTCAGGGATCAGTTTTGGGACCAATTTTATTTATAATTTTCATAGATGATATAGGTCAGGGGATAAAGAATAGAATCAGTATATTTGCAGATGACTTAAAAATATGGGGGACAGTGGATACCAAGTTACAGATAGAAAATTTACAAGGGGATTTTGATAAGATATCCGAATGGGCTGTAAAATGGGGTATGTCATTTAATGTAGGGAAATGTCAAGTTCTGCATATGGGTTACAGGAACAGTGGAGCCTAGTACTGTCTGCAGGGAGTAAAGGTAAAGGAGGGAGAAACAGTCAAGGATCTTGGGGTGATAATTCACAGGGATTTTAAAATGGGTCACCAATGTTCAGCTGCAGGTAAAAAGGCTAATAGGTTATTGGGGTATATTAAAAAGACTGTAACTTCAAGGGATAAGAATATAATCTTGCCGTTATATAAGGGATTAGTAAGACCACATCTAGAATATGCTGTACAATTATGGGCTCCATATATGAGAAAGGACATGATAATTAATTGAAAGGGTTCAGCACATAGCTACAAAAATAATAAAGGGGTTAGCAAATTTCGACTATAATGAACGTTTAAGTAAGCTAAATATATATACACTGGAAAGAAGAAGAAGGAGGGGGGATTTGATTCAGCTTTTCAAGTTTGTAAAACAAGGGGACACAGAGAGAGGGCTTAAATTTCAATAGGGATAACAGAACAAGGGGCCATGGGTATAAATTGAATAAGACACATTTTAATCGGGATTTAAGGAAAAACTACTACTTTAATAGGGTAATAGACAGTTGGAACGCGTTGCCTGAAAATATAGTTAATTCAAAGGGAGTGTAGGAATTTAAGACACAATTGGATAGTCAGTGGGAATTGGATAATTCATAAACAAAGGACCAGCCTTGTTGGGCTTGAGCCTGTAGCTGGTCGTCAATATTTGTATTTGTATATTTGGCAGATATGCCACTTCCAACATAAAACCCAACCATCCTAAATTTCTAGAAAATACTTTAAAGCAACTTATTTAAAAAAAGATAAAATAGAACAATGTTAAATATTTTTGTTTCCGAGTACCATTTTTCTATATCAAATGTTTAAAATAAATAAATGTATTGTTTAAAATGTATGTGTTGTGTATGGGTATGTGGTTGCGTATTCATATTGAATTTCGTTACACTTTTTTTTCCAAACCCGATTAGGGCACCAAACAAATTACTTTAGCTAGTATTTTATCAGTTCATATCGAGCTGATCTCTGTAAGAATATAAAAGTGTATATGCTTAAGAAATATTTTATGTGATTACTTGAAAATGTAGCACCTTAAATAGTATTCGAGAAAAACTTCAAAGAGTTCTATTAAAAACCCTTAAAATACGATAATATTTAAAAAATAGATTATGCTCACTAAAAATAATTCATTCAAAGAAATCATCTTTTTCCGAAAATTTAATAGTATGCATACTTTCACTAGTTAGTAAATTAAGTTAAACAGCAGACATATAAGAAAATTGTAAAATATTAATTAATTAAAAATGCATCATATTACGTTAAGTTACTTCAATTTTTTTTTATAAGATTCAAGTATCTAGTTCATTAATTTGAATTTCCGTTTTCTTCTAGGTAAGTGACTTACAACTTTTGCAGATCCTACCGGTAAGTTTGCTTTGTATGTAAGAGAGCTGTTTTGTGAGCCTAAATTCAGAATGCTCTAAAGTTTTGTACGAGCACGAACCGGGGTTAAGGAAGTGAAGTAACTTAGCATGCTACTCAATTGCAGCTCCGCTCAAGGATTTAAAATAAACTAATATTTTTTCTCATTTATTAAAGGGAACCAGTGCAGTCCCCCCCCCCCATCTGAGTCATGTTAAAATGTTCAAATTTAAAGGAATATTTTCTCACACAATCTTTTATGTGTATTGATTTAAATTTATTTATACAGGTTATGAAAACACTTTAAAACTTTTGAAAAGACTTTTGAAAAATGACCAATTTTTATCTTTTTCAACAATTCAAGTGAACTTTTCTGAGCAGATAAAAAAATAAATGCCTGGGTTAAATTATGTTATAGGGTATAAATGCTACACTTGTATAAACTGATTTTTTTATATTCGCTTGAATAGACTTTCTTCAGATTCATACAGTTATTTTTGAAAAAATTATTTAAAATACTTCTACTTAATGTATTTCCATAAATAATGTATCATTTTAAGCAGAATTGAATACACATTTATCTAACTTTAGAGAAAATAAATCGAAAGTTTAAAATATTTTTGTGCATTGGTCCCCTTAAAAACAAGCTCAATTCAGGAATTGCAAATGTCTGTTCCATGAAGTCTGGCTCTAATTGCTCCACGCGAATAATTTACTGTTGGAGGAAATTAAAGCCGAACATCGTGACGACAAGTTAATTTAGTTCTTAATTGGTAGTAATTATTCTTTATCTGGTAATTTGTTTACGAAAACATCGTAAAACTCGAAGTATTCGTAAGATATTTTTGGTCCAACAATACGCTAGATACAAAATTATCTTCTTTCAGATCATTTAATGGGCTATCTCTATGCTTTTCTACTTTACAAACGAAGATGCTATAATCTATCCATCACACTATCTTACTAGTATGTAAATATTTAAACTTCAGTTCATTAAAGAATTAAAATTCACATTTCCAAAACTGGTTTTAGCCTATAAAAAATTTAGACATTATCTAAAATTTATGCACCCCATAAATTATAAAAACATGCTTCAAAAAACGTCTCAGAGCACTTAAAATAAGAATTAAAAAATACCAGTACGGCTGCAGGGAAAATGTATATGGCTATTACCACCATAAAAAAGTAGTGAAATACTGTATTAATTTAGAGGGACCTTAAATCCCCGTAATTGCCAGAACAAAAACACGCAGTGGGTCATTAGATGCTTATAGGTGACGGCGTAAATATTTAATCATGTCAGCTACAGTGCTCTCAATTGAAACCCAGCCCTTGGGTGAAAAACATTAGGGCTTTCACAACCGGAAAGAATTTTGATCGATGACATAGTCCCGGGAATTTTTAAATGTAATCACTAAAAAGCCGTTGAAAAATAAAACGATGATGGATGATAATTAATAGAGGTGCCTGCGATACCTTATTTTTTGCCGATTTTTTTGCTTTTAGAGATAATCTGAAACACTTTTCATTCCTTCCTTAGCGATATTTTTTCATAGGATTTGCCGTTTTGTTGGATTAAGGGAATGGTAGCGAGACGCTTTGATGTATTGTGAACAGAAAATGATAGTATTTATTCATGATTACAGAAAGAGAATGAATAGTAATGGTACTTACATTCTGCAAAGATCAGAAGTGGATCTAATAAAGGACATTTACTTGAATATATTTCTCCTCTCCTGTTATCTTCTGTATGGCAAGAACAAACTGAATCTATCTGAGAGGTTTTCTCTGTAAAGTGTATAGTGTATTATGGCAGAAAGCATTTCATGTCTGAATTAAAGATGTGACTATTTGTTTTCAAATACAATTTCAGCGCGTCATCAATAAAAATTCCAATGAATCTATTCCGAATTGATTTTTGGCAATTGATAGATAAACGCCATATATACTCATTGCCATAAAAATTTGCGCACCAAGAAATAATTGTGAGATCGTAACGAAACCTGGCATGAAGGTACATGTCGGCCAGATATGCAAATGATTAGAAATGCAGCGTGAATGCGCATTGCGTAATGCCACTAGAGGGCGTTGAACTTCGTTCTCTTTGGAGTATAAAACAGGTAAGCAGAGCTTGTTTGAGTGTACTTAATCTTTTGCAAAGAAAACGCTGAGGTAGACATGCCGCTACGCCACCATCGAAGACAATATGAGCAGCTGTCAGAGTTCGAGAGGGGAAGAATCATCGGGATGATGGAAGCTGGGTGGTCAGCTCGGCGAGTAGCTCGTCAAGTAAGCCGTTCTGATTTTACTGTGAGGTGATGTTGGGACCAGTGAACAGAAGAGACTTCATTTACTCGGCGACCTGGCTCAGGATGCCCTCAACAGACCAGTCGTCGAGAAGACCGTTACATCATATGAAACTCACGCTTACAGCTAACTGTCTCATTGGCCGCTATCCAGACACAGGCAGCACCTCCACTACGGGCCCGTGTGTCTTCCCGAACCATCGCAAAGCACCTGGCTGAAGGACATCTGATATCGCGGCGCCCAGTACGTGTGCTGTCAATGACACCCACCCATTCGACGCCTCCGTTTGGAATGGTGTCGCGCCCGACGGGATTGGACTGCAACGGAATGGAACCAGGTCGTCTTTAGCGACGAATCTAGATTCAATTTGAGCAGTGATGACAATCGTGTTCGTGTGTGGAGGCCCCGTGGCGAACGCCTCAATCCTGCCTTCGCTTTACAGCGACACACCGCTCCCACAGCTGGTGTGATGGTATGGGATGCCATTGCTTACGATACACGGTCAACTTTAATATTGATCCATGGCACAATGACAGCCCAGCGGTACGTCCATGGTAACCTTCAGCCACATGTGATGACACTCATGGCAGGGCTCCCAGGAGCCAATTTTCAACAAGACAACGCTCGGCCACACACAGCAAGGATGTCACAAGACTGCCTCCGTCACATTACCACCCTTAACTGGTCAGCTCGATCCCTAGATTTGTCAACAATCGAGCATTTCTGAGATCATTTGGGACGACAAGTTGGACACCCTACAAATTTGGTCGAACTAGAGGCGCTTTTACAGCAACTGTGGAAAGAGATGTCTCAGGACATCATACGGAACTTGTATGCCTCAATGCCCGTGCATTCGAGCTAGTGGGGGTCCAATATAGTACTAAAGCTTTCGTTCCTTTGTACTTTTTTCTGCAATAAATGATCCTTTTTCTTTGATTTTCTAATCACTTACTTATATGAAAGTAGTACTTACATGTGTAAAATTTCGGTTCATTTTGACGACTTTTTCTTGGTGCACAAATTTTTAAGACAATGAGTGTATATTAATCGTCAAATGCCGCCAAAGTGGTGATTGTCAATATTTTAGGTTACCCTTACATGTCAAGCAAAAGCATTTGGGTAGTGGAAGTAAAATGTTCACTTTCTGTATGATTCGTTTGTTCACACTGAAAATAATGTTTTACTTTTATTGAGTATAATGTTTTACTTACCCTAACATCTATATACAGAGTGTCCTAAAAGTTCCGGTACTCCAACTTTAAAAAAATTATTACCCGTGTTTTTTTCTATAATTATTACATTTTATATCATCTGCTTTTTTTATCTTCTGGTTGTGTTAGCGCTCAAGTTGTGAGATAATAAAGTTTCACGTCATTTTGTTCTTCATTGCAAAATGAGTTTATCGCACATTCAGAGAATTGCGTTGCTTGAGGCTTAGTTTGAATGCAAATAATATGACAATCATTTAACAATATGAATCATTTGCCAACATAAATATCCAAATGATGCAATATGGAGAGAATATACGCTATATCAACTCCTTCGGCGATTTCGTGACACAGGTTCGGTGGAAGACAAACACCGAGTGTCATTCCAGACTTTGTGCAAGAAACTCAACGGAGGATATTGAATTATCCTCATCACTCCGTGAGGCGTTTGTCCCAACAAACGGGCGCATCACATGGATCGAGACATAAAGCTTTAAGAGCTTAGCATTTTCGTGCTTATCGTGTAAAAATGTTACAGGAGTTAAAGCCACCGGACATGAGAAGCGGCTTTATTATTGCCGATGGTTCCGAAGATTTATTTGCAAAACATTTTGTACAAAATATTTTTCTCCGGTGAGGCCTGGTTTCAATTAAGCAGTTAGGGTCAGGTGGGGTAATTGTAAACAAACTATACAAGCGTCCACATGGGATTACGAGAAACTAAAAAGTTGTGAAATATGAAAGGTAGCAATCCTGAGGATGCAATATGGTGATCCCGTATTTCTTTGAACCACAGCTGATAGCAATATCTTTAGTGGAAAAATTTATGGTTGAAAAGTTTGGGTTTTAAAGTTTTTGCGTACTGCATTTTCTGCTGCCCTCCATAATATATTGAAAGGCATGTAGTTCCAATTCTTTACTACGGTCAGTTACGTTTCTATCAAACATAAAATCATTGACTTTTGCTTCTGGGAACTTTAATACACCTAGAGTTGAATGTTTACAACAACCCCATATTTTTCAAGGGACGGGGTAGTTGTAAACATAACTTTGACAATAGTTTCGTTCAATTTGGATGTAAAACCAATATGTTTTCCTGTGTAATTGTATATTTAATCATATTTAGAACGTTTGAGTTGTATTTTTCGTGTTCTTGGGGAGCAAGAAGACGGATTTAATAAAATTTCACATATATGGTGAAGTTCTTACAACTGACCAAGTACTGTCACACTTGAAGGAGGCAGAAGAGAAAAAGAACAAAAGGAAGCCTGGTAAGAAGATAGTGAAAGAGCCAGAAGTAAGCAAGAAACCAAGAAAGAAGCAAATGCGAGGAAAGCAGAACTCGAGGACAGCGAGGATGAGGAACCATTGAAAGAATTGACTAACATTGACGGTGAAGAGTTTGAAGTTCTCCAAACATTCAAAGAAAATATAGAAGACTAGCTTGTAGGGGAAGTTAAATATTTTGGAGCCATTCATGGAAGACATTGAAACGACTACGTTTGTACTTGTTGAGGGGGTGGGAGAGAATGGAAATCCATTTTTCGTATGTATGAAGGGTGGATGTTGTTTTAGGAGAGGAGTTTGAGATCAACGGACTCAAATGCATCGATAATACATATACTAAATTCGCTTTGGTTCAAAAAGACTAATTCTGTGTTACCAAAGACCATGTCAAAGCAATTTTGCCTACTCTAACCTGTAGCAAAGAAGACCGTAAGGAAATTTTCAAATTTGAATACACTGTTAATGTGTAAGAAATGTAATGTGTGTTTGTTTTTGTACCCAAGTTTGCATTTTTCAATTTTTAGATTTTAATTTTTAGTTTTTTTTTTAATTTTTAAATTTGTAATTTTCTGTTATTTACACACTAAATAGATTCTTTGTTCAGTAAATGTTTGAATGATTTATTCTTATGCATTCCTGGAAGTTCACCTCATGATCAATGCTACTTTCAAGTTTCACTATATTTGTTTAATGCTACACATTACCCTAAAAATGACAAAAATATCGAAAATATGTTTTTGCATTTTTCGAAAGCCCATACAGTTGAGAAGCTTGACTCAAAATTCTAGATCTGATATCCAATTAGTTTTTTAAATATTTGAAATTTTCTGAGTGTTATCAGTGACAAAATTTTACAGCACAGGGGGGTAGTGGTTAAATTTGTTTTTGTTTTGATGTATTTTTACATTCTTACAATTAATTAAAAATATTTTTGAATAAAATCAATACTTAGGTGAAATAGTTACTATCTTCAACTTTCACTATTAAAATCGTATCTGTTAGTTCATGTTCTGCGTTCTCTTCGGAGTATCATTAATAACTAACCAATATTGATAAAAAGGTCTTTTTCAAAACCAATATTTGGTTACGATTGTTATATATAATATATTATCATCAAAATTTTGTAAACATTTTTAATTGAAAATATTAAGTTAGTATTAAGATAAATAATTTGTCGCTGCCGTAAAAGATGTTTTTCATCATATGAAAACATAATATTTTGAACTAAAAAAAATATATTCAATCACATTGAGTTAAATTAGTGTCTTATTGCATTTCATAGGTTGGTAAATAACATTAAAAAATTAGAGCTCTACAAGCATTAGTTTTTGTTTTATGACTTCAAAAACGTAAAATGTATTTTTCTCAGTCTTTTATTTTTGTGGATGCAAGTGTTTTCAAATCCCTAAGGCTTTTTTCTGTACAAGATACAGTCTAGAAATATTTGGTCGATAATTTCATATATATGTGCTATAAAAGTTAGTATGGATTTAGGTCTGAAAATTCTAGTAATTGTTTAAAAAAATATCATAGTTAAAATTTTTAGAATTTTTATGGTTTTTTTTTTAGGTTTAGCTACAAAAACAATTATTAAAATTCAACAATGAGACTGATGGTCATTTCCATAGTAACTTTTGTTTCCAATTATCCAAGAAATATAAATCACTTGAAATAACTAAAAAAGATGAAAAAAATCATTAATTATTTTTAATGTTACTGTCTGTAGAAAATTTTTTGAAAAAACCTTTTTGGCGATCGACTCATCTTAAGAAATGTTTACCCACCTTGTTCTCCTGATCTGATCATCCAGTCTTTTTTTCTGTGGTGATCTTTAAAGTTTATGAAGATAATCCCCAAGCAGTAGATGATATGAAAATGAACATTACTCAAAGGATCCAAGAAGTCACTCCCAGCATCTTGAAACGCGTTTCTCAAAATATGTGTTAACGACTTTAGCTTTGCCTCCATGAAAAGAGTTGACTTTTTGAACATTTATTATAAATGTAGGTTCAAATTTTTTTTCTACTAAAAAAGATGAAAAAAATCATTAATTATTTTTAATGTTACTGTCTGTGGAAAATTTTTTTGAAAAAACCTTTTTGGCGATCGACTCATAAGAAATTTTTACCCACCTTGTTCATATTCATATTCACGCTTTTATATTCTGTTTTATTATAAATGTAAGTTCAAATTTTTTTTCTACGTTATGCTAAAAGGGCTTTTTACCATTTGCATAAAAATTATTGTTTTAATGTTTGTTGTTTTTGTATAGTAAATCCACGAATCGTCAGTACGGAAACTTTTAAGACACTCTGTATTATGTGTGTTGGTAGCTATAATATTTTATCTTTTATTCTAAGTCAGAAAAGTTACTTTTTTCATCATAAGTCTTTAAATTCAATATCCTTAAAACAGAAATAAAATATAGAACTCTAACAGCAATATTATATGAGAAGACAGAAAGATCCGTGTAACTATTGAGGGGATTTCCCATCATATCTAAAGGGCCACGCAGAATGCAAGTTGGAGATTTACCAACCATTCTGTAGAGATAATTTTTCAGGTAGTCGTGAGATCACGAATACAAGCAACTCCTACAGCTCTTAGTGGATCATGTGATAACTGAGACATTAGCAAAGAGTTCCAGTCTTTCTCCTTAGTTACATCTTTTGGAACTATTAAATCGAGAATATTTGATTTTTTTACATCTATTCGTTTTACTGTATGATATTCATTGAGACGGCATGGCTGAGGTAATTCGGAACCGGCATAAGCTAGCTACCAATCATAATATCTAAGGAGCCTCAGAAATAGCTTGGCATTATGCTTATATAAAAACTCTGACAAAGGCAGCTTTTGACGAGCCTTGCGTTAGAAGGAAAGTATTTCGATATGAAGAGCTTACCACCAAACTTTGATTTCAGGGAGGGGAACATTATAGTATCGTAATTTGGAAATTCCTCATTTGCTCTTCGAACTCGAAAAATCCTTTTTTGCATTTACCGTTTATTAAATTTAAAATGCAATGGAAACAAAGCGCATATCAAAAACTAGTGTAAGAATAAATCAAATCAGAAATCATGAACTAAATTTATTTTACTTTAAAGCTAATAACTAAATAGACTTGAAAGCTTAATGTGAAAAAATAAACTGTGTACAGTAAAATTTAAGGCAATAAAATTAAATGAAAGATAGAACAAGGAAGAGAATAATTTCTCATGTAATGAACTATGTATGAGCAGCCTTTTCTGTAAAATTAAATACAGATGGCGCTAGAATTTTCATAGTGGACTGTATTTCCTGGAAGTATTCCGAAATGGACGTCACTTAGATATATTTCAAGGCAACCAAGAGCATTGGATAACCAAAAGTAAAATCGTCTTCCGGTGGTTTGTTTGCATACTCTGAAAACCTTCATCTTAGTCTCTATGATATGAAGAATAAATTCAATCTCAGTTCGTTGACATAAAACATTAACCCTCCTTGTGGTTGTCGTGACCAGGTATATCATAATTAGAAGAAAACCGAACAAATCTTGATCGACGAGTTATCTCGTACTCACACGAAAACTGTTCAGATCTTGATGAACAAGATATCAAGCTGTAATCACCCGGAGAGGGTTAACTGTATTTGAAAATTAAAGAAAATAGTCCTCACGCTAATTTTTAAATTATAAATAATAACCTTTGGCGTACTTTTTCACTACTCTAAAATTGAAGTGAGCAAAGCGAGTTTATACATCTTCTAAAAATATACCAGACTGTAAAAAATGGGTTTAGATCTCAGATCGGATGTGACGATTTCACGATTACGCTTAAACAGATTACGTATTTCCGCCCTGACACAAGGCATTAACATCACAAAAAGTCCTTATAAACTTATTCCCCTTCTATACACTGAAAGATTAACCTATTCTCTTCTCATTTTTCTCCCTTTTTCAGCTGCTAAAATATTTACAGGCCTCCTCCCAGCACAGAGATCGCGCTCAGAGATACTTCAGGCTAAAAGTACATAAAAAAAAGGGACATTCTAAAAGGATGAAATAAAGCCGCTTAAGAAAGGCAGATTTCCCTAGCTCCATCTTTTCCTTCCTGTTTTTAAGATCGGGCCCGGTGCTTAGAAAAAGGAAAATATTTGGATTTTTTTTTTGTTTGTTATTTTAATCTGAAGAAGAAAACGTAATAATAAACTCGCCCCGTGATATATAAATGCGAAGTGGAAGAATAAGTTTTGGCTCCAGCTCGAATTTTTTTCCAACATTTTGCAACTTTTTTCTTTTTTCATCCAGAGATTTCGAATGTCCTATGGGAGCGACGGGATTTGCGAAGAAGATTTATAACCCCAAGCGAAGTCGTGCGTTCCCGTGGTTGTCTCTTTCTCCAGTCTTTCCCTCCAGTCTTCTCTCTCTCCCCCTGTGACAATCTTTTGTTCTTTTCAGTAAAACTCGCCCCTTTTAAGCTTTGGAAAATAGTATCGCCTTCCCTTCCACGACAACCTAACGCGAAGGTATCGGAAATAGCTTACACTGCACCTTAAAGGCCGTTCCAGCAAAACAGGACGTTTACTCAGATTCAAGAATGGGGTAGATAGGAGAAACCCTTCATCGGTTCCGCAAAGATTCTTTTAGTTGACCATAGTTGAAACATTAAATGTGACAGAAGAATCACCTTGAAGAAACATTCGTGAAAACAAACTACTGAAAGAAGAAAATAATTGAATCGCACATACTATAACTAGTTATCGAGTTGAAATGAAAAGATTTCTGAGTTGGATAGATGAATTAACTTTGCACTGAAGCAATGCAACTGCTATTGGTAATGGTACTGGATTACCCCAAACGGAAAGATCCGAGGACAACACCTCGTAATTTTCAACAACGCTTAGATGCCGAAGTGAACATCCGAGATGGCATTCCACTCTCCAAGCTTCCACGCCACTCCATCATGAAGACGTTTAATGCCAAGACAGATTTTACGTGCATCAGCCCCCGCGTACATGATGGTCTTTGGTTGGGTTGAGTTTCAAACTCGCTACCCCCTGTCTGATTATTCGCTACTCTTTCAATCGGACAAGCAAGGCTCAAAAATTTCACGAACTTTTTCATTGACTCAAGAGACTAGTGTAGACTTTGGCCTTTTCGATGATTCCGCTTCATCTTAACCAATCATTGACTAAAGATCTAAAGTCCTTAATTTTTAAAATTCATAAGTAATCGTCAACAAAGTCAATCCGTTTGAGCTTTTATCTTCCTTTAAGCAAAACTTTATTTAGCCTGGCCAGAAGTTTTTTTTTTTAGTTCACTTCTTCGAGCATGAACAAGTTGTTTAGTTCTGAAATCCTCGCACAAATTGCGCAGCAGAATCAGGTCTGATATGAAACAGGTTAACAAGTTTCAGGTCACCGCAGAAACACCAATTACAATTCTCCGGACTTTTGTTATACTCTTTTATTCGAAAATGCAGAACCTTTATTATGATAGTGCATTTTCATTTGAAATTAATTATCCCACGGAATGGCTGAAAGTAATGAAGAAAGACTTGAACTATCCAAAAAAATGTTACATTTTTCTTAAATTACTAAATTCCAATAAAAAGTTTCATGTTGGTATTCTATTTTTGTGTGTTAAAGCGTTTATTTTTTTTTTGTTTTGTTTTTCTTGAGTTGAAAGTTTTTAACTACAAACAATAGCTTTCTGAAAGCTCATTATTGTAGCATTCCGGCAGCAACCTCATATCTAGAAGACGTCGTGGGGGTTCTCCCTATGGACAGCAGCTGTCTATCATCTTCGCTCATAATGAAGTTCTTCAAACAGCTGCTAAAAGTCTTGTTTGTTCGTCGGATGGCAACTGTCTTCAGTCTCTCATGAGAGTCACAACCGCAAAACAGAATATGTTAGTTGAAGTAAAGTTTTTGATGCAACCTCACAAATGCATACATTTAGTTTATTTTTACAAAAAGAAATCCTCCACTTTAATTATTGAA
This sequence comes from Metellina segmentata, assembly GCA_947359465.1. Classification (NCBI taxonomy): domain Eukaryota; kingdom Metazoa; phylum Arthropoda; class Arachnida; order Araneae; family Tetragnathidae; genus Metellina; species Metellina segmentata. The sequence goes on along the minus strand of OX375873.1, from coordinate 90,385,529 downwards.
ATTAGTTCCTATTGTGTTTCACTCAAAGGAAACGTTGTGTTGCTTTAGTACGACGTTAATTACAAATTACCAAATTACCTGTAAGAAAACATTTGAATTACCAACAAAAAAAAAATTATCACATTCCTCTGAATAATCATAAAGTTTTATAGCTACAGTATGTTTGAAACAAATATAAAATATTTTTGAAATTGGAATTGTATACCTACGACTGCACTTAGGAGGAAGAGACTTACATATGTATTCTGAATATTGCTATTCAAAAGAATAATAATATAAATATATCTAAATTGTCAAATTATTTACCCAAATTACGTTTACTTAACTGATTTGATGAACCACGGTAACCTGGTTAGAAGAATCTCGTATTACCAACCGGAGAGTTGAGATTTCAAAACTCGATCCAAATGAAGATAGTCGTGAATGTGGGAACTTGTCCACGTTTAATCTGTCGGATTAAATCAGCCTCAAACAGTCGTGTAACAGTTTGGAGAGTTTTATCATTTTACACTACTTTTCTCCAACGTATACGGCAGAAAAAAAATGACATTATTTCATAGATTGGCGAATGACTCAGATGTGAACAATATAAGATCACTCGTTGCTAGGTTCATGCGCTAATTTTGCCACTTAGTTGAAATAAGTTTTATTTTTGCTAAGTGTTATAAGTTTAATAAGTTTTATTTTATTAAGTGAAATAAGTTTTATTTTATACAGCTGCATACTATTTCCAAAACTACGTGGAAGATTTTGAAATTCTTCACGAGTCTATTCATCAGCATAAATACTTCAGCGTTCTTATTATAGAAGGCAATAGACTAGTTAGGTTTTATGGCACTTTGGCTGCATTTGGTTAAGCTACTCCAAACACAACAGACCACGTTAAGTAAGAGACATACACTCACAAAAAAGTTTCACTGACACATAAGAAAGAAACACTCACCGAGGGTAAGTTACAGTAATCGAACCTGTGCCGCCTACAACTTGGAGGACAGGAGATAATGAGGAATCTGTCGTATAGAAATCAGTGCATAAAAGAAAATGTAAACACTTCCATTAGGGGGGTATTAGTGAGTCACTTTGCGTTACCCTGGAGCACCATGGGGCAATTCACTTTCTTACCATGCCTTCCAGGCAAAACCGTTTGTATAGAGGCCACCTTTTCATGCAGGGGATACAAACAATCAGCACCCTGGCCACTAAATTAATTGATCGGCTAAAAAGAAATAAATACTATAACTAAATTGTCTCATTTTTTTTCAAAAACATTTTCCTTGAATCTCCTTATGGTTTTATCTTTACGTTTCATTTCGACGAGATATCTTGTCATTAGCAAACGTCCCAGGTGCTGAATTATATTCGTTCTGCAACACAACTCCAAGCAATTGCAATTGTTTTGCAGGCATTTTGTCTGAATTTTGAAAACTGCAGTAAAATCAAAAACAGACGTAAAACACAATTATCGACTAAATATGTATTACCTATTTATAACATAAAATAAAAATGAATTAACTTACTTCATTTAAAACCAATTTATACTTTCAGAATTTGCAATTCCGATAACTTTTGAAAATAAATATTTTGTCATTGACATAGAAGATATGTTACTTATAAAGTGTTTGTGGTAATTTGGGCGGTGTATAGTGGTTGTTCTGTAGCTAGAAAAGAAAAAAGTGTGGCAAAGAGCGCGCTTCGCACTGCATAACTCGTAACTCTTATAATTAAAAACAAAACCTGCCAAAATTTTGATAAAATTAAGAAAAACATGTTCTGCAAAGACTTTGCTCTGCGACGCACTTTCTGTTCCCGGGGCAAACGTCAGGTATTGATGGACGAGATATCTCGTTGAAACCATTGATACACTTGATTCATTTGAGTTTAATCCTTAGAAATTGAACCAGCGTGAAATACAAAACACAGTTCGTTGGAAATAACGCACGCAAGATCTGCAGTCCAAAAGATGCGTACAATAACAATTCTCGAAGTAAAACATCCCTAGAGCCCGAACGACAGGTTTCATTTTCAACAGTAACTACAATTACACTTCCACTTCATAATGCATGGCATGCACAGCGAGGTACTGTTGCTTCACGTACGTTTAAATATGCAAGACAACTCTTTATTCGGACTTTTTTAGCACAAAAAAAAATAAGTTTCAAATGAGGCTGATGCCTTGTAGAAAAAAGCTACTGTATAATTCAAAAAGTCCGGGAGAAAGAAAATACAACATCGCCTGTGGATCTCAGCTTTGCAGTTTGCATTACTTCATGTTTGATACTAATGTAAGAGAATTTTAAAGGAAAATAAGAGCTTGGAGCTGTGTGTGTATTCGCGCATAAATACTTAATAAAGGATGTAAGTAGACTTCCGACTAGAAAAAAAGTCTCGTTGGGAGGCCAGCCGGATGGAAAAGTTACTTCAAATACTAACTTCGCTACCTTACTTATTTCCCCTAGCGGGTTGTAGCTAACATGAAATGCATTTCACAAATACACTTCTTTTGAAGTTTGAGAACAATGGTTCGGCGAAGTGAAACCTGTGTTTGAAGAAGAGGATGGTTTCTTGGAATGGTATGTTAAAAAAGGCGTTGCATAATTGATAAAAGAAATCCGCATGTTTCAGGCCTGAAAGCGGCTAATAAGTTCTGAAGTCAGTTGTTCTAGTCCACGCATCCTACACCATGGGATACAAATGTGTCATTACCGATTCTCTCAATTTAATTTTTACATTTTTTCTGGAAAAACAGTTTATACGATTAGGAAGTGCTTTGTGGAAACCCAGCAACGTCAAAATCTAGTTGACGGTACAACCTTGAGCTTGGCGTTAGTTTCAGTGCATTGTTCCCGAATAGGTGTTTTTGCAATGCGCTTCATATAAATTTTTACCAAATAAATGTATTTTCACACACTTTACATATACATTTTCCGATTTTTATACAACTACATTTAATTTTTTATGTCAGTCAATGTTCATTAAATGCTATTCAATTCAATTAACAAATTACACATAGAGTAACAGAGAAAATCATCGAAACTAAAAATATTATAAGAGATTTTCTTATGGCAATAGTGCAATACAGTGAGACAACCCTACCGCGAAACTACTTTCCTTTTAAATATGACAGCACCATACATATTTAAAAGAAAATGTTTTTACTAATGCGAATTCCAATGAAAATAACAAAGGAGGCAATAGTAATCCATCAGCTGTTGGCAGAACCGCATAATTACAAGGCTGCTGCAATCAATATCAAAGAACCCATTTCCCCGTTCCTCTTTGAATACATAGACGACTGTGTACACCTTAATTTCACCCTCGGGGAATTGAAGGGTTAAGTGCCATCGGCTTTTCCTATGGTTCAATGGGTACTTTTTCCCCGCATGCAATTAAGAGGATTACAGGAAAGAGCTCACGTAAGAGAACTTAGGGGTAAGTTACCCGCATTGTTTTATGGCTCCTTCCGCTACAAAACTCTGTGGAAACACTAAAACGGGCGATTCCACTGTTTGGAGGTGATTATGTTATTTTTGTGTTGTTTAAATGGAGTGTGTTCTCTAACTTCAGCTTCCAGCTGAAGTGATCACCAGCTTTCACTCCTTTTTTAGTTTTTTGAACATATAAGGACAAGATACGTTACTGACAAGGATTACGCTCGAACTCCTGGTGGTTGTCTCAACGAGATATCTCCTCAATAGCAAAACTGATCGTATCATGATGGATGAGATATCTAGTCATTAAAAAACTCACCACATCTGAATCTCGTCATCGTAAAAATTCAGTAACTTCTTGATGATGAGATATCTAGCGAAATTGGTGATTTCTTTGATGAAGATACTGACCAGATCATGATGTTGCCTTCATGGGGAAATCGGCAACATCGTGATTACGAGATTACTGGTTACTATTTGAAATTGATCAGATCTTGATGGACGATATATCTCCTCAAAACCATATGGACGGTTAAGCTAAACTAAGCCAACAAAACACTCGAACAATGACAGTATATGTTCTAACCTGTTACTAGTGCTCTATATATTTGACTCGGGTTTGATTCCTGACCGTTGCTAATATCCCGTTGGTGTTGCTTCAGTGCGGCGTTAAATTGAATACCTACCTACATATTTCACTAATTCGTGGCATTTAGTGTTTTTTAATTGACGTCGCACTGGATCTATACAACGGTCTATCTAATGTACGTGGCATACAACTGACGTTATTTGTTTATTATTGAATGACAACAATGAAAAAAAAACAGTACAAAAACGACCATTACGGGATTTATTTACCAATTTTAGCGTTAACTTTAAATATGCTTGATTTGAGCTGTGGAGCTGCATAGTATTGTTAAAACTACACGGATAAGCTAGCCACTGTTATGAAATTCTTCAGAAATTTGATTGCAAAAACATTTAGAAAAATGAGGAAAATAGAAATCACTGCAGAAAAGAAAATATGTGCGAATATAGCTTTGGCATCAGAAAATGCCAAATGATCTTTGAACAATGGAATGGAAATAAATTGAAGTAGATATTATAAATTTAACTGTGTATCAATATGCCCGAGTTGAGTTTTCTCCATGAATTTTATTGGAAACGGGAATAAACGCCAGTAAAAGTAAACTAAATGCTGTTATGCAGTTTCAAAACAAGTTTGCATGTACGCAAAATTGGCAAAAACTACTTGCATAAAAGACAGTACCTTTTGCTTCAATTTTATTCTTAATGAATATAAAATAACTTTGAAAACGTAACTAAAGTAAAGAATTTGACTCTATTGCAACCAAATTCAAATCATGTCGTTGCCAAGAGCCACCTGTGTTAAACTTCTTCTTTTTTTACAATTACTCTACATAAATATTTTTATTTCTTGCAATCCATCAATTAATTACTTCTATAAGTTTAGATACATTCTATATAATGTGTTCCATTTCATGTATTTTTTTTAAAGAAATTCTCAACATCTAAGCAAGGTGAATTTTTTGCTGTGTTTAATACGACAAATGAGTTTATAATGAATGATATTTCGTCATAAGACTTTCAGTTTTTGTTTATATAAATCAATAAATTTATATCTTGATTCCTAAAACATATACAAAACTATACTTTTATACCCTTAATCTTATGTATTTTAATATTACCTCACCTTTTATATTACCAATAACATGTGAAAGTCTGAAAAAAAAAGTGTCTAGTCAATCCGCTTTATCTAGGGTAGGGGGTTTGGACTACACATAAAAATTATCAAGTAGGTATCGATTTTTTTTCTCGTCATTTACCGTAGTTCTTTATCACTGTTTCCCTCATGAATACATCATGCTAATTCACTCGAAACCATTACGTTTCTCACCCTGGTAGTGAACCTTGGCTTTAGCCCAAACACACAAAATGGCACGAACCTAACAACTGAATGGTACGTGACCGAAAAGAGAACGAAGGAGAGTCTTATTTCCGATTTCATTTTAATGTTAATACATGCCGTTCAAAAACTGGAGAAGATCAACCAGCGAAATTCCCATAAAGCATTACAGATTTCTCCCATTACATTACGAGTGATAGGATCAATTACGAGTGAATCGATCGGCCCTTATAATTAGAATATTGATGTTCGTTAAGAGGGTTTTTTACCTTCTCGTCGCAAACATTCGTAAATCGATCGTTGTTACTTTTTTAAGATTTAAAAAGTGGAACGACAGTAGTTTTATGCCATGCCATAAAAAAAAATTATACTCCCTATTTTTTGCATAGTTAAATGATATAGGTAGTTTTATGATATACATGTATTATTTTATTAAGTCCGGGATATACCAAAAGCATAAAACTATGTTCGAAAATTAGTTCCAAACCAGCCTTAAACCTGTATCTAAGTACAGCCTAACTCAAATGTATCGTCATCTGACCATGGTTCAAAATTATGTGGTGTTGTGCTCGGATTTTTCCCATTGGGATTGATGCAATCAAAAGTCCTTTGTGTTGCTCCAGCACGATGTTAGTTAAAATACCTACCTATACTAGTATAAAAAAAAAACTTTATTTTGAACAAAATACTGTATGTGGAGTATGCTATACCAGGCTGAGCAGAGAAAAACAATTTTATATTTGCTCATCTTTTACATGAACAATAGAATATTATCTTATATGTAGTCCAAAAGAAGGTAGGTAGTTGAAATTACGTCGCATTTGAGAAACACAGTAGGATATGTTGTTGTTATAAGATGAATAATCCATCTTTAATGTTTTCAAATTAGAAAGAAAGTTAATGGAAATCGTAGCTAAAATAGTCTGTAAGTAGATCAGATTAAAAATTATACTTATATAAATGTGAGTAAAGAAAATAAAAGTTGGTAAATATTTAAATTGAAAGAAATAAATAGCTGGCAGCTGCAAAATTACTTTTAGTGCTATTTTATCAAGTCAATATAGGTGGCGGTAGTGTTTTGAGGTGGAACGGACTTCCTGTACGTATTACGGATGTGACGTCACTAACCTGTTTTTGAATACGATTTCATAACGTCGCCAATGAAACTTTTTCGAAAGAAAGAATTTTGAATTGATATATGATAGTTGATGTGTAATGTCAATTAAATGAAACGACAGACGTTGGCAAAATAGTGATAAACTACTTTTCACTGTAATCCCGATTTGTATTATGCGAGAGCATTTGAATAACAGGTACTTAAATATCCGTTTTCTATCCTGTTTGTTTGCATTAAAAAGTCCTCCAATACATCTGGATATTATTATGTTTTTAAAATCCAGCTATTTTCAGAGGAAAATGGTAATAGTCAGATTAGAGAGCTTTAAGAACAGGGGTTTTGCCTTAACGATTGTGTAAATAGTAACCTACAATACATATGCCTTAAGAGAAAATGTAATACATTCGCACACTTAAAATTGCCATCTATCGATAAAATTTCCATTATACTTTTCACTTTGAATGCTACTTAGAAATACTCATACAAAATTGTTTCCTCAACATGAATCTGAAATTGACTGATATTCTTATATTTTAATACTCTTTCCCCTTCAAATCTTTATACAACCATGATAGAACTATGCATTCAACTAAATTCGGAAGCCACTGCTTTATATTAAAAATGCATATTAACTTTACGTTAATTGCATTAATCAATGAGCTAGAAATTGTGCCTTTATTTGCACTACTTACGCAAATAAATGTGAAGCGTAGATATAAGATAATATCAAAGCAAAAAAGATCTAGAATGTATTAAATATTAAATTGATTTCTAAGCTTCACTTTCCTGAAAAAGGGATTAAATTAAACTTATACAGCTAGGGATAAAGGAAACTTAAATATTTATAGACCGTGTGTAGTCAATACTTTTAGATCATTCGTAGAGGTAATCAAATATTCATCATCTGATAGGTAGTCTTCTAATACAAGTTGAAAGTATGAGAGATGACAATCGAAAGTTATAAGCAGGATGCTTTTCAATGTATGGAAAAAGTGCTTATTAATATCAACGTATTTTCCTTGCATTATGAATATTTTATTGAAATAAAATATTCTAAGACGTATTGAATCAAGTCGAACGATTTCATTTCAATAATGCAAAATTAATTACGAATTAAACTGATTTCTTGCTACAAATTAATCAATTGTTCTTTTTCTCATAAAGCTTCTATGCGTAACTAAAAATATTATAACCTTGCTAAATTTAAATATTAATTAAGATTATACACAAAACCCTATGAGATGAATATTTATCGCGTGTGTAAGCTAACGGGCCCAGACGAGAAACAAGTAGATTTTATTTCCGCTAGCTAAATGCTGTCGTATGTCGGGGTTATCTTAAAATACAGTTAGTCGTTGTTTTGGCGTCATTTGGTATTTAGTCTAATTAGCGTTAACTAATCAGTTACCATATCGAAGACATAGAGCAGAAACGTATTAAATGACATACTTTTGGAGACACTAAATTCTTATTTTCATAATGATGTTAAATACACTTTCATGTTGTAAAAATATTAACACAACGTCAAAATGTTTATAATTTATATTTTTTTAGTAGTTATTCTTTAAACAACTAGCTGTACAGTAAATAATTATTTTATCAGTTAAGGAATTTCTGCACTATGCTGACCATATATTAATTTGGAATTCATTCTTTGGAATTTTTATTGGAAACTTGCTAAAATCATATTCGAAAAACAAGCAAAGTGACCTTACTTCCGGAATCGTAAAGTAGACTCATTTCTCAACGAAAACACTGCCACTAATATATTTTTCTCGACAGAGAAAACGTCATAGGTATAAGAAATTAACGTTAATGAAAGAAACTATGCTTCCTACATACTAAATAGTAATTTACTTAAACGATTTTCCGTAATCAAGCTAGTAATTTGTTGGTATTTGTAATCAGAAAAGATCATCTGTGTGCAAGTAAAAACAAAGATTCTGTATAAATGAAATCATTGCAAGCAAAGACGATGTGCATTTAAGGTAACTGTTTCGACACTGAAGTTGATTACACCATACGTATTTACTTAAATACAAAAAGTAATCAATAAAGGTTAGAAGCATAGAGAATATTTAGTAACAAATAATAGAAATTCCGAATGTTATAGATTAACTAATTTATTATGGCACAAAAGGGACCCATCTAGTCAAACTGATCCAATAATGTTTTTTCCCTTAAATATACGGACATATACTTCAGGGAAATAAGGAATAAACAAAGAAAGTTCTGACATATCGCTCACGCCTTTCAACAACGTCCTATCTAAAAAAAAGTGATTTTTCAGAAGAGTGATTTTAAAGTTTAAAAGTAGATTGAAAGGTAATAAAAATAAATATTACTTCTGTCTTCTAGCGGCTAAATATTAGACGGTGAGATATGACGATCTTGCAGGAATATACTACTCTTTCAGGACATTCTGAAAACAGGCATAACTAAAAATCGCCAATTTCTGAGATATGACGTTGTTGAAAGAAGTGAACAATGTAAGAAAGAAGTACACCTAGGTTTGCCAAAGAAGCACATTTGCACCACCTATAGTCAACAAACTATTTATACCTTTAAAAATCTTTAATTGCTTATCAATAAGTTGTTACTCTATGTGTGCGTTTTAATTTGTAACAAAATATTTATATCTTCCTAACCCAACAATTACCTAAATACTATTTTAAGCGATATAATTTATCTAAAGATGTTAGATTTATGCTAAACTATAATGCAATTGAAACATTTCTATAGAAATATTACTGTCTATTTAACTACAGAATATTAGTTATGTTAAGGACACATAAATATACAATTTTCAGAACAAATGTTAAAAAAATATGCTATAATTTATTCCGTTAAGTACCTATCCTCTCAATAACTTAGAAAAGGAACGAAATAATGAGGTCACAATATTCTAGTTACCGTGTATACAATACAATGTATTAAAACAAAATTTTTACATCAATTCACAGTAGGATTACCTAAAGCGACGATATTGTTTGTTTTTAATTAAGAACTGTATCATTGCAATGTGAACGAAAAGAAAATATCCACGATTACATAAGGTAGTAATTTCAAAATGCTCAAGGGGAAGTTGCGATTGACTAAAAATGTTTTCCATCGCAAATATATTTTCTCGACCGAAACTCTTTATTTTCAAATTAAATTCTGTAGGATTATTTTGTATGAGATGTATTACGTCTTTTTGTTGTCTTATTGCGGATATCTTTTTACATATTTCTATAACGTAGGCCAGAAAAAGTTTCATCTGTATTTGTTGACTTGCAATGGCTAGATCAAGCATAACGTGATTCCTCTGACGAATCAAATCTGCCGATCGAAAGTAAACAAGCTTCTTGCCCATATTTGAAACAAAATAAAACAAAAGCTGATCGATTTCGGATACGTATTTTAAAAATATACTTTTAAGTATTAATTTCTAGTTGGATTGTATGGTTTTGAGCTTTGCTTTTATTTCGTGATTTTTTTGGACAGTACATTCTCAATTCTAATAACCATCTTTCCCGGTTAAGAAAATAAAGGTTTACGACCACCTCTTTCCGCGACTTTTTCACACTAAGTATTAGTATCAAAGTTATATTTTAAAATTTATTTCTGAATCATATAAAAGAATTCATTTTAATTATCATTTTTAAAGTAGCTAAAGGTAAGAGTGTGTTCATAAAGTAAAACGTTCAGACTTTCAATTAGACAGTGTGTTTTCGTGTAATTACACCCTTTCATTTCGAAATAACTTTTAAGCTAAACATTTTTATGATTTCTTTAATATTCTTTACTCAATCAAAACAATTTATGCATTATAACATTATGGCTAAATGATCACTTTTGGACCGCTCACTGCAAATACGTAAGGTAGCCGGTAAGTAGTTAAATTAACATTACACTAGAGCAACACAACGGGATAATGACGATGGTCCGGGATGAATCTGAAAGGAAAAGATCCGAGGACAACACCTCGTTAATTTTATTCACGATCAGATGTAGAGATCAACACTTTAGCTGGCACTCCACTCTCCAAACTTCCCACCACGTCATCGTTACGACATTTGAGGTCACGACAGATTTAAAGGGCACCAGCCATCCACGAACGCTGCTGTCTTTGATTCGACCTAGTCTCGAACTGGCAATCCACCGGTTGCTAATCCACTACTCTTTCAACAAGGTTACAGTGGTTTTTTTTCGAATACGGGATTTCGAATATGTCTCCCATTTATTTGAGCACATTTCCAGAGTGATTTGTTCAACTTCTCAAATGCTTTACTTAAGCTGTGGAATCGTTGACTGCTTGTTAGCCCAGATTTACTTCTTCAATTAGCCCAATAGAAAAAAAATCCACTGCTGTCAAATCTGGGGAATGAGGGGACGATCGACATCATCAGGTTTTTGAATTATTTGGCCAGGAAATGTGTCCTTCAGAATTATCTTGGTTGCATAACATTTAGCCGGTAGAGCAGTTGTACCTTGAGAACGTCAAAAATCCAGTACAGCAGTTGTACCTTGAGAACATCAAAAAGCCAGTACAGCAGTTGTACCTTAAAAGTTATAAGAATCGCGGCAAGTAGTAATTTAAACTACAGCCGGTACAACAGTTGTACCTTGAAAGTTATGATTTTGCCAAGAACGAAACGAGCCAGTATATCTATAACAGTAGTCAAAAGATTAAGCTGTATGATATGTTGAAATCACATGTCCTTCAAATCTATTGTCGATCAATTTCAGACAAAACTTCATTTGTAACATGGTACAATATCGTTCATAACTAACTTTGACCGCGTGTTTATTAGTATCAGTAGAAATAAATCATCCAATAATGCCTCCACTCCAAATCGTACTCCCAAATACATAGTCCAGTCACATTAATGTGACCTCCACCTACTTTCGACGTCAACGTGAAATAACCAATCACAAAAGGCAGGTGGCAGCACATTGCTGTGGAGTGTATATAAAGGATGTCCTAGGGCATCGGAAAGTATTTCAATCGTTGGCGTATAGCAGAAACGTAGCGATTTATCCGACGTCCAAAAGGGCATGATTATTGGCTTTCGGGAAAGAGTGTAAGCATTTCGGAAACGGCTAATTTTGTGAACTGTTCGCTTGTCGCCGTGGTAAAAGTATACCGTGCATGGCAAAATGGCACTATCCAAAATCAGCGGCGTGGCACATGTGGTGCACCACGGGCTATAGATGACAGAGGCGAACGAAGCCTACGGAGATGCGTTCGGGCGAATAGACGTGCAACTGTTGAGCAACTGACCGCCCAGATGAACCAAGGGGCTACCAAGAGTGTATCCTCGACAACGATTCAGCGAACGTTGCTGCGCGTGGGCCTCCGCAGCAGACGCCTGGTTAATGCACTTATGCTGACTGCTGTTCATCGGCGACGAAGGCTGGAATTTGCACGCCAGTACCGCAATTGGACGTCCACAGAGTGGCGACAGGTGGCTTTTTCCGATGAATCACGTTTTATGCTCCATCGGACAGATGGACGTTGGCGTATACGGCGTGAAACGTCTGAAAGCAAACACCCTGCAACGATTGCCGGAAGGATCCAGGATGGAGGAGAGAGGTTATCTAGCGCAGCTGGCCACGACAGTGGAGTTGGCATGGCTCAACATCCCAGTGAACACCTTCAGAAATCTAATTGACTCTCTTCCTGCACGTCTCGCAGCGGTCCGCTCTGCCAAAGGTGGTTATTCTGGCTTTTGACAGGTGGTCACATTAATGTGACTGGACTGTGTAGTTTCTCTGCGTTGATTGAGGTAGTTAATGAGATAACCCTCATGGTGGTTGTTTCGACGAGCCATCACCTCATTAGAAGAAAAATGACTAGATCTTGATAGCCCAATATCTAGTCGTTAAAAAAAACTGACCAGATCTTTATCTCGTCATCATTAAACAATAGACAATATTCTTGATGCAAAATGCATTAGCAAAATTTCTCAGATCTTTATCGATGAGTCATCACGTCAAAACCACTTGGAGTGTTAACCTTGGATTTTCTTTTGATTCCTAATAAAGCCTATAAACAATAGTCAATATTCTTGATGCAAAATGCATTAGCAAAATTTCTCAGATCTTTATCGATGAGTCATCACGTCAAAACCACTCGGAGTGTTAACCTTGGATTTTCTTTTGATTCCTAATAAAGGCAGCTCTGTTTGCTTATCCAAGCATTGTTGTCAAAATAAAGCTCGAAGAAATTGAACTCATCTCGTGATCGAAGGGGTTCATACTTGCAGCGTGATCAGAGCGAGTAATTAGTGAAACCGATCTCAAATTTCAAGTATTGTTAATGATTGAGTAAACCCTATGTAAAATATAATTAATAAAAAAGTGTTTTAATTAAAAAATGTTTCAAAAACAAAATGTTTTCCTTGCATATGAAACACTCTGAATATACTATTTTTCTAGTTTATAATATTCTTTCAAGCTTTCGTTTACTATAACCGTGCATTTATAGTTGCAATTTAAGTCAGAGAAAAGAAGAAGGGTATAATTTCCTTCTACACTCAACAGGGATATGAAATTCTTATTTCTATCCTATTATAGAACTCGAACTCACGATAACAAGACCAATATGTCATTCAGGTACAATTGAAACATCCGAAACGCGTAAAAAGGAATTCACTATGCACTTAACAAGAGTCTCGATAGCGCACAAAGGCTGCTGTTGCAACGAAAGAATTCCTCCGAGCTTTTCCATCTTGGCATGGAATTCTTAATCAAAAAGAATCCTCACAATAAGCAGCATTCCATCATCAATAGAAATAGAAATATCACCATGTAGGAGAGGAAGCCTCCTTACTGTGTACTCCGTAGTCTTTCATCTCTATTACTGCAAGAATACGAGATATTGGTGCTACTGTCGAGGGTAGAGAAAACGGGGACGCAGAAAGTTCGGAATGAATTGCGGAATGTTTAAAAATACTACCAGGGTGAATTGAAATCTCTGGTGAAGCAGTATTTATCAGACAGAATAGCACCATCTGTAGCTTTGAAGTCAGTAAAATAGAAATGTACAAAATCCTAAGATCTTTTAAATTTGAGGTTATGCGAAAGCGAAAGACCTGAGCTCATTCAATTGATATATAAAACTCAATTCAGGGACGTATGCAGATTCTTTCCTCCCCCTAAAAAATGTCCTTGATGTTATAAAAGTAAATTTTAAAGTTGGTTTAATCGATGCAAATCGAGGTGTTGTGTTGGTACTTATCTCACTTCGCAAAACTAGAATACCATTAAGTCTATTAGTCCCAAAGATTGGACGCCCTCACGAACCAGCTTAGGATGATGAATAAGCTCGCCTAAGGGACAACCTATACTGGCTATATGATATGTCTATGCGAGTGGTGAGCTGCAAGAAAAGCATACTTGACTTTGTATCAAGCGCTAAGAAATGTTCCAAAAAGCATGCTTCTTGATGTTATAAAAAAATGTGAAATTAGTTTAATCAGTGTTATGTTCATACTTATATCACTTGACAAAAGTAAAACTGCATCAAGTCTCTTAGCTCGACACAACGGAGGCCCTCATTTACTAATACAGGATGGTGAATAAGCTGGGGTCCAAAAGACAGCTGATACAGGATATAATGTGCTAATGCGAGGTCTGAGTTGCTTAAACAGCATGCCTGATTTCCATCAAAAGCATCAAGAAGAATACTAAAAAAAGGCGTGCTTGATGCTACAAAAATAAATAATAAAATTATTTTAACCTATATACATCGAGGTGTTGTATTGGTACCTATCAACTTGGCTATAAATAGAAGTACACTAGGTGTATTAGTTCAATAAACTGGAAGCCCTAACGAACCAACTTGGGGTAGTGAATATGCACACCTTATTGAGAGCCGAGACAGATGTTTTGCTAGGAGACACCTGAGCAGCCAAAAAAGCATACCCATTTCGTTATAATTTTATTTATATCAGTAAAAACATCCACTTTTCGTCAAAATTCTATGAATCGGTCTTATCCTTAAACAACATTTACTTTTTATTGTTTAAACTTCAGATTTTAATATCGGCAATTCAAGATAATTGAATTAGCTGAATTATTTTTTTCAGTAATAACGCGATGCTAAAAGTACTTTATTACGTACTCTAATTTTAAACATTAAAATAAATATTTCGATACAGTTTGTTATAAATGAGTGCTTTATGCTAAAGTTAGAGTTCCATATAACTGCGTCGTTTTGTATTTTCACTGTAACATGATTACATTTACTAGTCAACTTACCTTCATAACCTTGTCCTAGTCAATGTCCTTCATAAACTAAAAATGTATCACAATACAGTAAGAACATTTAATTTATATTAAATAGAAAATAATCATACTTCTATTACTATTATATAAGCAACTAAATTAATTTTTTTTCAAATATAAAGAAGAAAAGTTAACCTAATTAGTTTTTTTACATTCTATGGTGGATTATACATATACTTTCTGTGATTTATAACTGAATTCTTCCAAGCACTTTGCATTCCTTTTATCCGCGGTACAGACTGAATTCATTACAAAAAGGCCCAGGTGTGAGTCTCAACTATTTCAACGCATGAAAAGCTACGCCGAAAGGAAATATTTCCAACTTAATTCGAATTTTATTGGACTTCAGCGTTGGCTAGAATATCTCGAAAAATATTCCATACCCTCTGTTGTAGGAATAAAAGAAACAAGTCTGCTCCACTATTTCGCCAAAGCGATGTATTCATCATATTGTGGGAAGTTTTCCCCCCTGCATAGGAATTCGTTTGATCAAATATATCTTTTCTTAGATCTTCCCTTGGAAAAAGGTTCGCTTATGAAAATGTTCTCCAAGAGGGAAATTGAAAGATATTTTTATATGAGGAGGGGCTCATGTAATATACTTCGAATTGCAATTGAGTTGGAAGAAATACTTTTTCTCTTCAAAGCACGCAAAAATATATTTCTGCAAAATCCTATAGCTCGGATTTACTAGTTATGGAGCTTCTACGTGAACCCAGGTCTTTTTAGTATGGACTTTCGTTTCTTTTTCTCGTTTCGGTGCATCGGAAGATATTTCATTGGGAGAGCACATGAAAATTGGGCTTTCTCTTGATTGAACTACACACCTCATTTAGATAGCTTAGATTTACACCTCATTTAGATAGCAACTCGTGATTGATTGTACGTATCTATTTCTAGTGTAAAAACTTTTTATAAGAATAAGAAGATTGTGGATAGCCCCAACAGCTCTTAACCTTCCTAGCGGTTGGTTGTCTTGACAAAGTATCTTACCATTAGCAAAATTTTCCAGACCTTGATTACGTCATCAGCAAGAAATCGGATCTTGATGGACGCGATACTTCGTCAAAATCACTTGGAGTGTTAAGGAATATGGAGGCTAAAGTCACTAGTTGCTAGTTCGAATCTCGAATGTGCCGCAGTCTGGTTGGATGTTTGAAGATTCCTGGCTTCTTCATGACGACACGTAGTACAACTTCACCAAAGTCATCCAGGCAGGCATATCTCCCCTGTCCCCAACTTACGGATGTGGCAATATTGTTCATGATGTCCTGGTTTAACACTGAGACTGCCACATTCTCGCCAACGATATATTTGAAGAACTATGTATACATAAGCTGTCAATGGAGAGAAAACTTATAATAGAGTATCCCATGAAAGAATGGGATTATATTATTCCCACACAGGTCCACCGTTATGTTCCAATAATTTTCCCACTTCTATTGTTTGTTCTTTTTTCAGGAGTTAAATACCACAGAATTATGCCTTTATTTGTATTAGTAATCTGTATAATAATCTGCCAACGTATTCAAGTTAAATCTCCAAGTGGTTTTGACAATATATCTCGTTTGACAAGATCTGACCAATTTTACTGAAGCCGTGAGAGATAACTTGTCATCATGATACTGCCGATTTTTTTTATAATGACAAGATCAAGATATGATCAGTCTACTAAATAATGACAATATATCTAATTCAGCAAGCTCTAGTCAGTTCTGCTAGTGACGAGTTACCTTGTTGAGACAAACACTAGGAAGATTTAGCATTGCTTAACGTTCTATAGCTGCACTACGTGGTGTTTTTATATTATTTTTAAAGTTTAATTTTTGTACACTAAATATTGAATAAAAGATTGAAATATTCTTTAATTCTGCAACGGCTTTTTTTTTTAATTTTTGCGATTGTCTTTATATTAACTAATCTAACTGGATTTCTAGCAAAAAATTCAGTTTTTTTAGATTTAATAGTAATTTATATGCAAACTCTAAAATTGTAGGAGTACAAATTCAAAACATAAATTTTAATTTTTTATGTTTGTCTTGTTTCCAAAGTTCCTTAGTTTAGTTTCCTCCTCCTTTCTAACATTTTGCCACTTCTATAAAATTTCATTCGCATATTATTTTCCATTTACGCCAGACTAAAAATGCTTGATTATAGAAATAAAATATTTGAATCTCCCTTAAAAATTAAAAAAAAAGTGTACATTCTCCTTATTATTTTTGAAAATAATCATATAACAAAACTTAAGCTTAAATATATGCTGAAATCTGTGATTAGAAAAAACTTCAAATATAGGCTTAGGTATGGATCTCAATTCACTTGGCTATTACGAAATTGCAGAAAGAACATGGAAATAAATACAGAAAACTTTCAGTTGTCTTTATCAGTATAATACGCCTTATCCCGTCAACGAAATCGGAATCATCAGACACCAACTGAGAACATAACAGGGTAGATTACAGAGTATCAATGTAACATTGCCTAACGCCAAATACAAAGATACCCCTGCCACAAAGAATAACCCTTCTTTCTATTGAGGCTGTATTGATTATGTAAGAAAATATAGTCCTAAAATAAAACTAAACATTAAATATTTGTTGAAATTTGTGATTAGAAAAAAATTCAAAATATAGACTTATGAATGGATCAATTCAGTTTGTTATTATAAAATTGCAGAAAGAACATGAAATAAGTGCAAAAAAACTTTCAATGACCTTCATCAATCTTATCCTGTCAACAATATCAGAATTTTTAGACACCAAGTGTTAGCATAACAGAGTGTATTACAGAGTATTAATGTATTATTGTGTAACGCCTAGTAAAATATACCCTTGCCACAAAGAATAACACTTCTTTCTATTGAAGCTGTAAAGATTCCACAAGGCAGTATACATTATAAGAAAATATAGTCGTATAATAAAACTTAAAATGAATAGTTGTTGAAATTTGTGATTAGAAAACAATTCCAAACATAGACTTAGGTATAGATAAATTCAGTTGGTCATTACAAAACTGCAGAAAGAACATAAACTAAGTACAGAAAGCTTTCAATGATCTTCATCCAGTCTTATCCCGTCAACAAGACCAGAATTATCAGACACCAACTGGTAGCAGAACACGGTGTATAACAGAGTATTAATGTAACATTGCGTAACGCCTAATACAAAGATATCCTAGCCACAAAGAAAAACCCTGCTTTCTATTGAAGCTGGAAAGGTTCCGGAAGGTAACATACTGCACTGGGGAAAAGCAAAAAAGGTAGCAAAGCATATTCCTCTTGATTTAGACCTTGTTGTCGTGGCATATGAGAGGAAAAATATCTCATGAATAGCTGATAGGAGCCCACAAAACATTTCCTTTTCCGTTCATTTATTTATTTGTTTCGCGGCAGGTTTCTTTTTCGCACCTTCATCTATATTTCCTTCTCCCCAATAATTACCTTCGCTGATGGAGGGAAAAGAAGGGAACAAAAAATAGGGGAAAATACAGGCTTAATGCCAGAGACGTCATCACCGTTGCTGAAACTTTTGCTTTTGGGCTGCGCAGGTTTTTTTCCCCTCTCGGTGTAGGGATAAATAATGATGCATGCTTTTTTTTCTCTGCGAATACTGGCAGGTAAACTGGAGGGAAAGTATGTATATATAAAGGTAGTAAGAGTTTATGAATTATTGGAATTATTGACGGATGAGAAATCACGTTGATGAAATATAATGAATGTTGGCAGGAATGTATAAGGTATAATGCTTTCCTCTTAAAATCGTATTGCGTGGTGTGGAATTTTGAAGGGTGGGATGCCAGTTTAGGTGTACATCTCATCATTTGAAAGTGGTTCAAATTTTCGAATTAGTGTTCTAGGATTGTTCTCACAGGATTGATCCCGGACCGTAGACACTAGGCCGTTGTGTTGCTTCAGTGCGATGTTAATTCAACTACCAACCTTTTCCTGGGTATATATTTTCTCTTCAGTGCCATTAAAACTTTCCTCTTGTGTATATATCAATTACTTGACTGTGGTAGCTCATTTGGTAGAGTCACGGATTAGTCACCGAAGAATTGCGAGTTCCAAACTAGATCCAATCAAAGTGTGGGTTGGTGCACATTTAATCGATCGTGGCCTCAGATGTCCTAACTTTGGTGTGGTTTATAAGATTGGAGAGTGGGCTCTTGTTTCGACCTCATCATCTGATCGTAGTTCAAAATTATGAGGTGTTGTTCTAGGATATTTCTCTTCGGGATTGGCACGGACTGTCTAAAGTAACGCTTCAATACAAATACAATTTCCTTCGATTTCTTGATGTCATTATTCTTGTGCTAGGCGGAGCTATTCTAAATATGGCTATGATCCAAACTGATTTGGAAATGCAAACCTTTAACAACTCTTGTAATAAACCTAAACTAGTAACTGTTTTTTTTTGTTCGACAGACGTTATTTACTGCCCAATGGAAAAAGAACGAAACCTAGTACCCTTTGAAGATCATCTTTAACCCTGTATGAAGAATAACTTTTCACGAAACTCAAACATGGCTTTGCAATTCATCGGGATTCGGTTAATAATCACCCAATATCACTTTTGAAACACGCTCTTCTGTATGTATTTCAGTCATGACGTTACATGGCTTGATTTAAGAACGCACTTTCAGCACAACAGTTGAAATTCCATAGAATGAATTCCGAATTTATAAATAATATTCGATTGATTAAATGTCAAACGTCGTCAAAATGGGGATTTTTATAAAAGAACTATTTCCCTAGTATGTATTAAAGTTAGACCTATATCCCCTAGTTTATTCTGACAGCAAAGCGTCATGCAGCTCAACAGCAGTATGTAGCCCCAAAAGTCTCATAGCTTATAATACAAAGAACTATACCATACATCAAATAATATCTTCAATAGTATTGGTCTTTCTGCGTTAAAAATCTGTTCTGGATGTTTTCTTGGCGGCATTTTACCATTCATCGATACTGATTAAGGTTGACAGTAATATTTAAAAATTATATTAGTATAATATCTGAATACTTAAGCCGTTGATCGTGATCGAAAAGCCTATGCATCCTCAAGAGCCCCATGCAGCCTCAAAATACCCATAGCCCATGATAAAAAGAGCTATACTATCCATCTAATAATATCTTCAATTGTATTGGTCTTTCTATGTTAACAATCTGTTCAGGATATTTGCTAGGCATTTTACTGTACTAAGATACTGATTAAAGTTAGAAGGTCAATTTAAAAAGAAATGGAAACAATAAACTCGAATATGTGTTGTATGTTGTTGTACGAATTCATATAAAATATTCTATAACGAATATTCTTCCACCTAAATAAACGACACAAATACTCCCTCATCAAATTAAGTTACATACAATCTGATAAGGACCGAAGTAGGCAGAACGTGGAAAGGAAGTCTGATACAGACAATAATAAGCTAAATTAGGAATTAAAACGGGAAGGGAAAATTACTCGGAGGACTTGTACGGGTGACAAAACAATGAAACTATAGAATAAAATGAATTTTAATTCCACCTTATCGATCTGTTTACCTTGGAGCAAACTGGAATATAAAAAAGAAACAGAATTCGGAGAGATAGGGGATGAAGAAAAAACAATTCCTTTCATGCAAATCAAGCTCGCAGCTCATTTACGAGCACTGTCGAGGAAGCCGTGGCGCGAAATATCTATTTTTCTCTTCACTTCCTATCCTTTTCCCACACACACCCCCGTGCTTCTCCCCGCCATCTACATAAAAGAGATTCCTATTCTTTAACGGAATTAAAAAGAATAACAAAGAAATTACTAGTAAGAGAAGAATATAAAAGATTCCGAAATTTTCTTAAGCTCTTAGGCATTAGAAATTAAGATATTGATGAAGTCAGTTCAAAAGGGGTTTTGCGCCTATTGCGTTTTCTTGTGCGGTGGTCATTCCTGGACGCCAATAACTACTTATTCACCAATTATACCACATAATTGGTGACTCAGGTCACTTTTTATGCAGATAGCGAAGCTTGCAACCAATTATATCATGTAATTCGTAGCGTGGATAACCAACCATTCAGAGAACGAATGGCGTGACCAATTATACCAGACAAATGATGACGTGCTCCAATAACACTCATCATTTTGAAAACACCTCATCTTTTTGAACCAAAGTCTGATGATGGAATCAACATCTAAATTGGCAACCCACTCTCCTAAGTTCCACACATGCCAGCGTGAGGACATTTGACGACACGACGGGTTTAGCATGCACCAGCCCCTACGTTCACGACGCTATTTAGATGGATCTGGTTTCGTACTCACAACTCTCCAGTTTCTAATCCGCAACTTTACCAACTGGGCTATAATGTCCCCTAGGGTTAATCGGGAAAGGAGGATTATAAAAAAATTCATTCGTGTTGTATAACCACATTGACTCGAATTCGTGCCCTATTCTTATATTAGTAATACCTCAAAAAACATGCGCCTCGTAAATTTTGTAAAGAGAGTACATTTTTCGACTCTAAGCCCTGAATAATGCACACTATTTAAAACACTTAAGTGTGGGTGAGAGAGGATTACAAAAAGTAAAAGTTATTGGACAATCTGACCCCATTTCAAGAAGTTGGCCACTGTGTTTTCTGTCAGGCCATCGTTTACCTCAAAGAGCAATTTATTTTAATGGTACTTTATGGTTTTTTCCAAATACCCATGCTTCACCTGTCAATAGCAAAAGTAAAGTTGTCAGGTTATCTCAAATAATGCGATTCTGGGTCAACTACCAGACCTTTCTCAGACGAGATAATGTGGTTAACTGAAGTACTAATAGTTTCTCTCCGAAAGTATCCCAGAGGGAATTTATTTTTTTTTGTTTAATTCTTTGTTATCGCAAAAGGAAAGACCTTACAAAAGTACCACAATAACTGAAGTAGAGGAACATGATATAAAATAATCAGATTACTGCATGATTAAATGGTGGTGATAAAGATTTGTTATATATTTCGTAGACTTGATATAAAAATTTGGAATGAACAAAACTGTTTCATTTGCAACGCAAGGCTATTTTTAACTCCGATGAAATTGAAAAGTACAGACTTTAATATTGATGATGCTTAATGGTTTTATACCAGTTTTATGTTTGGAATTAATGCAAAATTGTAATGGAACATTGTCACAATAATTTCTAACCTGCACAACCCGCGTTTAACTCCCTAAAGGCTTCGCCATGTATATATACGTTCTACCACCTGGTCTCTCATGCTTGACAAAGCAAGTTTTCTCGCAAGGTATGCTTTAGTCTTTTCCTCATCAAGACAAATAAGGCACTTGTTAAAGTCTGTCAGGTGAAAACAAATCAAGTAGGTCTGAGTTACAATATGGATTATGACTTCTGCAGAAAAAAATGGCAACTGCTCTAGGGATTATTTTTAAGTAACGTAGATTATTTGGTATATGTTATTTCAATTAACGTAAGACTGAAGCATTACAACTGGCTCTTGGATACTGTGCGTGATCAAACCAGGCGGGAAAGATTCTAGGACAACAACACTTAATTTTGAACTACGGTCAAATGACGTTGTTACAACCGAGCTAACACCCCACTCTCCAAACTTAGATGAGTTAGCTCGTTTGAGTTAGAGCATGCCCCAAGGTGACATGTCTATCTAGAATATTAAAGTAGATTACTTCGATACATTATTTCACTTATTCATTAATTACATCTATATCATTGTACTAGGTTACACTTTATGTACAACATGAAAAAAAAAATCGATTTTTTAGTCTTATCAAGGGATCATCAAGTCCTGAGGATTCTCAATGAATCTCATTGTGTTAATAATTTTGACCTAAGAGCCCTTGTATCAAGCATCGTTCCTGTGCTATGCGATTCTAAGGTGTTTGGTAGTCGGTTCGGTAGTTCGGCTCATATGTCATAATGCTGTAAGGGCGGCAGACTGCGATGTAATGTAAAAGTGTGTCAATTTCACAACATGAGCAATTTTCTGAATTTATTTTTTAAACTTCGATGGGTAAGATGTAATTTGGCCATGTCCTGCGAAGAAGAGTGGTTTGAATGAGCTGTGTAACGTGTTGACATAAACCACAATCAAATCACATGTGATGCAAAACTAGTCAGTGATGAATGGTGGTAAAACAAAATGGTTCAAAATTAGCCCGGTTGCTAATCCGTTACTCTTCCAAGCGGGTTACCGACCCCCAATGGAGGTCATTTGGCCTACTCTGGAATTGAAAAAGATTGGAGTCATTCCAGTTGATCCTCCTTAAGGCACACTGAAGTGATCGCGGTTTCTTTCCTGTCCCCTACCATCAATTCACATATTTAAGCATCGTGATTAGGTGAAATACCAAAACCTACCCAAGGACAATATATATTGGCTATGAAATGCAGTATTTAAAAAAAGTCAGACTGTTACTAAGGCATATTATTTCAATCATTGACATCCTACAGTTAGTAAATATTACAAGGAAGCATGTTTAAAAATATCTAAACGTAATTAATACACTGTCTCAGCAAATCAATAGCGAGAAGCCTCTATTCATTCCAAAAGGAAATTCTATTCTCTTCTCTATTCATTCCTTTCTTTTCAAGAATCAAGAATGATTTATAATTTTAATTTATATCCGTTTCTCATTTTAATAGAAATGTATAGCTTTCCTACTATGAAAAGGCTTAAAGTACTTATTTATTTGTATAAAAGTTGCTATATTTTGATAATGTTATTCATGGGGAATTATAACTTTTGTTTTTACAAGCATTTTTCTTTCTGATAGGCATCGTTGGTTGATAAAAAAAGGAAATTCAAATTTTTTTTCATTAATCTGTAACATATATTTATTTTGTGCTGTTTATTGAAAATAAAAAGCACACGTTTTTAATATAATTCATTCCCTAAATTTTTGAAGAACACTCCCCCAATAAATTATCATATTTACTCTCATTTACTCTTATAATGATATTGATTAGAATTTTTGAATGCTAGCAGGATTACCCCACTCTACTCAGGTTAAATTGGTTACTTGTAGCTTGAAAAAGTGACGAGAATAATGAATTTTCTTTTTCTTAGAAACATACCATCATTTAAGTGTCCGAAAGAGAAGTTTTTAATGACTTTTCGATATTATTATAATTTTTAGAACTCACTTTTGATGCAAATTGTATACATGCACACCCATCGCAATGGGCAAATATTACATCCAATTTTCTCTAAAACTTCTAAATTAAGTTTGAGTCTGGTAAATTGAGTAAGTTTATGTAAATGAAGTTGAGTTACCTATGATTATTCAGCTTTTCCTGAGATCCTGTGATAACAACTCTGCCCACATACTCCGCCGCGGTGCAAATACGGGCACTTTTGAACAATCCTCTTTTTTATATTTGAGTCCATTTCTTGTGTGATTTGTTCCGTTTCTTTCTGAGTGTTTGGTTTCAGCTGTTGTATCTTAATCAGCTTGTCAGCGTAGACTCGTTCCCTTAACCCTTCTTTGCATAGTGGTGGAAATTTCCATCATAACATTGAATGCCCAAAAATTATATAAAAGAACAAGTTCACTTTAAGTTGATCGTGTCTGGATACCTTTTTA
The DNA here is from genome assembly GCA_947359465.1 of Metellina segmentata. Taxonomy (NCBI): domain Eukaryota; kingdom Metazoa; phylum Arthropoda; class Arachnida; order Araneae; family Tetragnathidae; genus Metellina; species Metellina segmentata. Next base: position 90,361,208 of record OX375873.1, on the reverse strand, counting down.
ATGTCCATTGCATAAAAAAAAAACATAGCTGTCAAAAATAAGCAAGTGTCACTATCTGTTGAATTTTCAAACATGTATTCAAAAACTTTCGACGACGAAAAGTAAGTTTGCACTTACCCTCTCTTCTCCAAATTCTAATCCGGGCTGAGCTTGCCTATGTTTTTCTATTACAACGAAAAATAAATCAAGAAATTCAAAATGATCAAGTACTCTGCCTTTAAAATAAAATAAGTTTAATCATGATTGAAATAATACACTGACTGACACATCTGCGCCGAATCTAAGAACATAAAAGGCTTTCAAGCGATGAGTTTATATATACTCAAAGAGCGACGACAGCGCCGCTTGTAATTTACATACAAATTTGCGAGGCCGTTTTCGACACTATCAGTAAAACGAGCTTGAAGTTGTCATTCCGCTGTTTGTTGTAGTTGCAATAAACGTATGATTTCGTTTTTAATTTTGTTTTATTATATTTGAGTTTCTATTGCTAAAAAAGTGAAAATGATTGGAAGAAAGGTTTGTAACATGCGTTTCTGTTATTTTTAGAGCAATTTCTGAAAAAGTTTGCGTTTAATTTTAAAAATACCACATGATACCATCATATTGTTTTTTGTTAAATTTATACTATAAATATATACTAAGATTTCTTTTAACCATTTTTCCTTTGATTTTGAACATGAATTATATCACCTTGATTTATTTCACCAATAAAGAAAAAATCATGCAAAGAAGGGTTAAGTAACCCATAGAAAAATCTGACACCATCAAATTAGATGAACGATAGGAGCAATTGTAATCATCAAATTTGAATATAGTTCCAGGAAATGAATCCTTTAGATTATACATGGTTTCAACAAACTAACACCAAAACACACTCCAGTACCAAGTGCCGTGAGACACTGTATTAGTTTAAATAAGTGTGGTTGGGATGAATAGAGCATGCCACCAGGGTGACATGTCTATCCAGAATGTTAAAGTAGATTACTTCTATACATTATTTCACCTATTCATTAATTACAGCTATATCATTGTATTAAATTACATTTTTGTACAACATGCAAGAAAATGTCGATTTTTGAGTCTCTTGGGATCACTAGGTTCTGATGATTCTCAATGAATCATCAGATAATAATTTCATGTTAAGGGGGTCCAAGACACAAAAATCGTCAAATTTACGAAAATTTTTTTATTATTTTAAGAAATTATCTGTGTTTTTCTGCTTAAAATGACGTCTAAATCATGTTTCTATTATTTTAATTAGAAATAGAGATAGAATAATTTTTGTGGTGCGTTGTTTTGAAAATCTAACACTTTTGGCAGTTGTTGTCATGGCAACAACTTCTATCTTTAAAACTTTAAATGCGTTTTTCTCCATGATACATTTTTTCAAGATTTCCTGTATTCAAATTGCTATAAGTCGAAAACCGATAAAGTTTAAGGGTTGAAATTTGGAATATATCTTTTTCAAACATTATACTTTAATTTTTGATTCAGCAAATTTGAAACGAATATTTATTTTTCAAAATATGACTTTTTAAAAAAAAAGTACCTTAATATTTTCAAAAAATTTCATTCAAATATTTTTTATTAAATTAATATTTTTTAAATTTCTGAATCAAAATTAAAGTTTATAAATTTGTGAATAATTTACTGCAAGAATTTTGAAAATTGATCAAGAATATATTTTGAGCCTTAGCAAATTAAAATGACCCCTCTTTTTTTTCAAAAAATTTTAATTTAAAATTTTTAAAGAACTTTTGGAAAAATTTTGTGTTGTGATTTCGTTTATTAGTTAGATGGGTAATCAGTACAAAAAAATTCAAAATTCTAAATTAATTAATATAAAAAAAATTTCAATGTGTCTCGGACCCCCTTAATAATTTAAACCCTCGAGCCCTTGTATCAAGTATCGTTCCTGAGCTATGCGATTTTAAGGTGGTCGGTAGGTGCCCTCATATGTCATAATGCTGTAAGGGCTGTAGACTGGGATTTAATGTAGAAGTGTGCCGATCTGACAACAGGATCAATTTTTTTAATTGATTTTTTAAACTTCGATAGCGAAGATGTAAATGGGTCGTCTCCTGCGAAGAAGAGTGGTTTGAATGAACTATATAGCATGTTGACATAAACTACAATCAAATCGCAACTGATGCAAAACTAGTCAGTGATGCATGGTGGTAAAACAAAACGGTTCGAAGAAATTGGACAAATCACGTGGGTGAGATTGTGTTTGCAGTGTGGCCATACGTGATCATTTAATTTTGGTGGCCATCGTAAATATGTCATAAAACCCCATTAATAATGTGATTGAGAAAACAATATCCTCGGCTTACTAGTGAAACATTTTGTCAACGAACCTAGTTCTGAGAAAACTTAAAGAGAAAAGTTCTACTCCCTATTGCTTTACTCACTAAATGTGATCCTCAAGAAGAAATCTAATCATCATGCAAAGAAAGAATGACCTAATAGATATCACCAGTCTAAAGATCAACGCAATCTAGTCTATAAAAGGTAAAACAAATTTAGGTACTGAAATTTTGTACAGCATGCTTCACTTGTACGCAGTATGTTTGTAAAGAAATAAATTTTTAAAAATTGACTTAAAAGGTATAGCAAAACGAAATGGTTCCCTAGCATAAAACACCCTATAGAATTAAAGAAGAGAATCTTATGCAGATCAAACTAAACACACAGAATTTTACATTCAGTATACTGCTGCACTCAATTATATGCACGTCAGCAAAGTAATCAAAACACCCTGAATTAAGGGCACAAAGTCGAATCCCTAATAAGGAGAACCGGAACGCTTCCATCGCAGCCCGAAATTTGCTGAAACACGGCATCATTAACGATAGAGATATGGTTGTTTATCTTGCCTTTATCGGGTGGTCTGCAGTGAAACACGACTCGCCATCGGCGCAATTATTAAAATTACGTTGGCTCATCTCTGGATGAAAGAGTAAACCTCTATCGATTGAAGTCTTTAGTTACCGCATAATCTTTCAAAATTGCACGGGGCTCAATTTTATACTAAGTTTCGAAGTGTTGGATTTTCTCCTAAGAGGGGTCAATCGATTTTGCACAGAAATATAATTTCACAAATTTGTGTTTCTTGCGTAAATGCTTCCATTTTTAGCCCACATATAGTGTGTTGCTGCTAATAAGTGAGTATGTTGTTTCACTTTAGAGCTTTTGTTGGCGTATGTAATCTTGGAAGCGGGTTCACTTAATATGCTGAAAGTATCTGCTGTATTATGCTATTTTGAGCCTTAACTGCTTATAATGATATATGCCACGACATGAGTTATAAATAAAAACAAAGCACTCAAATATGTAACCAATTATGGAACTTAAGAGATATGGTTTGCCACTCTACGATAAACTCGTGGCTTAAAGTGGATTTGGAACTAATACTAATATCCATACAAAAACCGATAATCTTATCCAGGGCCTATTAAACTAAAGGCCAGAGCTGCTGTTTCTTTATTCTACTAAGACGACTTTAAATAATACATTTTAAGTCGGACAAATTTGCCAGCTTGAGTCGTGTCTGTTTCCTTGTCAGTTTCGTTGCGTTGGTAAACAGCTTCTAGAGTCTTAACTGCTTCAAGTGCTTATAATCTTTCTTCTCCAATTGCTCGGCTCTTTACAGCTTCTAACGTTTTGTATTGTCTGATTCCTTCTTACGAACCGTTCTTTACAAAGTTCACTTACATGATTTTCGGGGAACGACGCAGTAAGTCGAAAACAGTTGTGTTGAACAAGAAGTTCTTGACATTATAAAGTGTTCAAATTTCAGGCTGTTAGTACTCAGCTATTTTTTATGTCCAACACAGCCGTATTTTCTGCTTTGTGTGTATAATTTAAAATGAAATAATCTTTTAAATTTAGATGACTGGTAATTATTATCTTCTAATAGCAATGGATCTGGCATGTTATTTTAAAAATGAAAAGATGAGGTTGTGCTATATCAGTAATTTTCTAGGTAAAAAACAAGTAAGGTAACTCAATTAAAATAAAACTCTAGATTCGGGTTGGACGCTTGAAATTAACTTTATTTCCGAAACAAAGTATCCTTAAATTCACCGAGTGTGAGACATAAAATAACCATTCTCTTATATAAATCTATTTGTCTCTAAAAAAACTTTATGTTAAGATGTTAAACTTTAACGCAGAAACGTCATACTATGTGAATGTTGATACTTAAAATTAATGGCTCTTATAGTTTAGTTGGGTCATTAATTATATATTTAGAAACATATATTGATTGAACTTTTGCTTGACAACTCATTCATCATCCGAGTTTGCGTTTTCCGCTTAAGTAACCCTTTTGAGGCGCATGAAAGAGCGTTATAATGATGAAATTATTAGATTTTCCACTTGTTAATATTTGTATGAGAGGGATTTTCAGTGTATACAAACAAGAAGGAAGATGTATTTTTCTTCTTGATAGACAAATTTTTCTTACCTGATAAACATTAGGGTACTTTAAAATGTATTTTATCATCGTGTTACTAACATTTACATGGTGCTGACCAATAACGACGTGATGAAATCGTATTTGAAACATAATCCAAGTAACGTCACATCCGGAACCTGTACCGGAAACTTGTTCCACCACAAAAACACTACCTCCGCCTACATTTAGCTTGTTGGAACATTTAGCTTGTCCTCTTATATAAACAAATATAGAATTACGCTTAGTGGTACCGATAAACTATACAACATTTGGTCATGTTTTAAATCATATATTTAGGAGAATCGTAGAAGAATATCAGTATCGTAGAAGAATCCAGAATACATTTCTGACGAGTTGTAGGATCACCAAGATTACCTAGATACGTTTTGAGTAAGGACCATTTAATTATTGGGTAATTATATCTAATAATATTTATGACTCAAAAATGAGGTGTTAATATGTGTATACTGTTCATTTGAAAATTATATGTACTCCCAGAACTTAGAGAATAACCTCACAATATGGGCCATTGACTTTTTTCTTGTTTGTAATGTGATAATAGTATGAATGTGGGGCAAGGGCATAAAATTTAATTATTTCTTCTTTGATTCTTGCAATATCCCTGGCGAAATTCGAAGCACTCCTGCTGAGAGGACAAATCCTCAGGACTCCAAGCTTTTATAGGCATTCCCAAACAACTTTTATATTCTGTGGGTACGTCTCCAAAACACATTCTCTCCACCTCATTAGCTAACTTATTTCTATTTTGCTGATAAATATAATCCATAAATGTTATTTGTTACTAAAAATACTTTACAAGTGATTTGAAAAATTATTGATATTATTTATTATCGAATAACTGGGATTCGTATCATCATTAAACTTACATTATGCCTGTTGATATAAGAATACGATGATCTTGAAAAATCCCTTATTGCTATCCAAGTGCGTATTATTTTTTTGTGAAGTAATGTTATACAATGAGTGAGTACATATTTAAGTACACCATTGATAAGCTCTCTTATTCATAAAAGTTTGCATCTCAAAATAGAACAATAAGCAAATTAATATATATTACAGCTCAAAAATACTTCTCAAACGCTGTTTTAATCACGCAAAAACTCAGTAATACAGAACTCAATTCCTCAATGAAACTCACAGCTCTCAAAACTACATCTCAGTTAAAAAATTTTAAATCAAACAAAAAAATAAATATGTTACTAATGTTTTCATATGTAAGAATACTATTTATTAATAAATTAATTATATTATCGCATGCGCGTTTTCACTGTTTTTTTTTATAAATATTGCTTTAGTTTTTTTTTATCATATAATTATCGCTTGCATTATAGTTTTCTTACATCTATGTCATGATTTGATATTTATTTATTGTGCACGAGTACTTTTTAGTGAAAGTTTTTAAATATCTTATTTAACTTTAACCATGCCTTGAGGATAAAAAGTAATGCAGGCCGTCGCAAGTTTGCATTTTATATAACAGGATGAGAGTAAATTATAAAAATCGCTAAGGATTAACATCTTCATAACAGAGAAACTTATAGTTAGGAATCCTAAAATCAATGCATAGTTGTGTTAATGCCCAACAGAAACGGGTTTGTTTTCTTACTATTCCACCCCCTGAATTTCGAAATGCGATGGAGTCCAAAGCAAACAAGTACTAAACACATTTATTCAAAGAAAATAAACATTCTCTCATATCAAATCCGAGCTTCTAAAAAATTATTTCTCGGCGTAAAATTTATTTCGCTTCTCGCTTATAATCTCTCTAATGGCGAAAAACTAAGATTTTCTCGAAATAAATAAACAAGAAATGTAATGAAAATGCAGGGATCGTATTCCGCTTTTCCCGTGCTACTTTAATTATTGCAGAAAATCTTTTTTGAAAAAGAGATTTCTTTTCGTTAAGTACTCGAGAGAAGGAAAAAGTGACTCAATTTAAATACTCCTGCATAAACTATTCCTCTGGTTTAATAAAATATAGTCGTCGTTCTGTATCCATGGCCTCCTATTCATATAAAGAAACATTCTCGTAAAATGTCTCTTTAAAGTTGATATTCGAAACTGTGTTGCTTCTTCTTGCACTAATTCCAGGAGTTTGCTATGTAACTGGCACGTTTTCAGATTTGCTTTAGTTTTCTTCGAAATAAATTTACGGGGGTATTACTATTTTCTTTTGAACCTTGTGAAGAGCTTTAACTTAAAAAAATACTATTACACTAGGTATTTTATCTTTTCCAGAAAATAATTTTGGAAAGGTAAATTTGATAGATATATTTCATTTTTTATGAAACGCGTGAGATTAATGATCTTCGACTAAATTATTCCTTAGTTCTTAAACACAAATTTAGAACTAACAGAACAGGAGCTCACGTATTATCATCAACACGCAAAAAAAACTGAGAATCTTCTTTACTCTTTCCGCTAATGACATTTTGAGGCTGTTAATCGATGGTTTTTACTATGCCATGAATACTAGTTCGAAGCCGATATTTAGGCTTACTATTTTGATAGATGATCATATCCAGTTGTTTCTAACCTTTACAACCTGTAACATCTTCTAACCCTATTAAATTCAAATTATTTTAGAATGATTTAGTGTTTTTAACTTCAACTTGTGTAAAAAGAATGTAAAAAAAGGTATTTCAATTTCAAGAATCTTAACAATGCAAATTAAGTTTCACAGATTTTGGGACCTTGTTGCAACATTATTGCAATCTCCATTTCATATAATCTCACAGAGATTTGCCCTTGCAAAAGGGGTACATTCTTTATAAATTTTTATATCCTAGATGATTCTGAATATATTCCATGTCTTTTACACTTTTCCACCATTTTCAAAATATTTCTGTTCTTCCAAATTCGGTTTTTAAAGTAAACTTTCCCTAATTCTTTTAAAGAAGACATACCTGAACAGAGATTTCGGATTCGAAGACTCTATTTCTTTATATATATATATATATATATATATATATATATATATATATATATATATATATATATATATATATATATATATATATATATATATATATACAGGGTGGTCCCGAATTCATGGTACAAACTTTAATGGTAGGTACAGGACATTGTAACAATGATTTATTGTATAGGAATGTATAGTCGCAAGTGACGCGGTGAGGCGAAAACAGGGGAAATAACGGCCGAAAGGAAAAACAAAGATTTTATTGAAAGCGTTGTTGACAAGTGTCATGTTTACAGTAATTGTTCAAAATTGCGTCCACCAGTATCGATACATGCTTGACAGCGTCGGTGGAGCGATTGGCGTACACGTTCAAAGATGCCTGGTATTTCACGCACACCTGCAGCAGCTACAGATAAGCGAGCGACGAGATCCTCATCTGAGTCAACTGGAGTCTCATAAACAAGATGCTTTAGATGTCCCCATAAAAAGTAATCGAGGCTCGATAAATCGGGAGATCGGGGTGGCCAAGGGACTGGTCCACCACGCCCAATCCATCGAGTACCAAACGTGGCATTCAGGTAATTCCGTACATCAATGCTGAAGTGTGCTGGCGCCCCATCGTGCTGAAACCACATGCGGTTACGAATGGCGATCGGAACATCATGCAGCAGTTGTGGTAACACTTCTTTCAGAAAAATAAGATAGCTTCCGCCAGTGAGCCGCGTGGGTAGTAAGTATGGGCCAATCAAAAAGTCGTTCACAATACCAGCCCACACATTAATACTGAAACGTTGTTGAAACGCATGTCGACGCGTTGCATGTGGATTATCGGTTGCCCACACATGGGAATTGTGCGCATTAAAGACACCCTCGCGTGAAAATGTCGCTTCATCTGTAAATAGCACATAATCTACGAAATCCGGCTGCAACGCACATTGCTGCATCACCCACAGGCAGAAGTTCACGCGGCGAGGATAATCTGCCGGTTTCAATGCTTGTACTTTCTGAAAATGGAAGGGGTGTAAGCGATTTTCGTTTAACACTCTGCATACAGTCTGATGACTCACACCTACGTCACGCACAACAGTTCTTGTGCTTGACTCGGGTCTATCAGCCACAATGTTCAAGATGCTTTCTTCCAGCCTTGGAGTGCGTACAGCTCTTACTCGACCAGCGCCATGTCTGTTGACGTCAAACGCACCTGTTTCACAAAGTTGACGATGTAACCGTTGAAAAATTCTATGATCCGGCATTCGTCGATCAGGATACTCCGCGCGATACATTCGTAACGCAGCTCTGCCGTTACCATTTGCACGGCCGTACATGTAATGCATGTCTGCTTTTTCTGCATACGTAAAGTCACCCATCGTCTACGGCAGCACAATTGTGAATGGCGCTTTTCCCTACTGCGATGCATCATGTTCAACAGCGGCTAGACATCTACTGCCCTCTACCGGCAATGATACCAACCGATCACTCCATTTCTCTTTCCTTTTATTTCCCCTGTTTACGCCTCACCGCGTCACTTGCGACTATACATTCCTATACAATAAATCATTGTTACAATGTCCTGTACCTACCATTAAAGTTTGTACCATGAATTCGGGACCACCCTGTATGTATATATATATATATATATATATATATATATATATATATATATATATATATATATATATATATATATATATATATATATATATATATATATTATTTTCTTCCATCGAGGAGCACAACATATGCTAATATGAAAGGTCATCCGATATAATTCATTAGGTCATAACGTTCTAACAATAGGTCACAAAATCTCCAACTTCTAGAGACCCGATCCCATTGTACACCGATATTATTATTGCCTCCTCAAACTATAAAAATATCGCATATATGCATAGAATAAATATCCCAATTATACGCATCAGATTGGTTGGGTTTTGGGGCTTTATGTCACACCAGCCCTACTTAGACAATCTGCGCCAAACACAAAACAGACAACGTCAAGTAATGAACATAACATTCAAAAGGAAAAATTTAAGAAGAAGTTATACTCAGGACAGTTACCGGAATCAAACCTGCACCAAATACAACCCGAAGGTCGTATAATATTTGTTGGTTGGACTCAGCTTTATGGCGCAAGGAACATATATTTCCATGCAACACAAGACAGACATCAACTAATAATTCTTTAGGTTTTTTTTCTTGGGGGGGGGGGGTGGCGTTAGAGGCCAAGCTGCGCTAAATACAAGACAACAAGAGTTAACCTTTACTCTGCTGTAGATAAAGAATTATTACCACTAAAACTTCGCTAACAATAGCGGCATGGTATAGATCTGTCTGCGGTGGATGTCATTCCCTTTTAAGTGACCACTGGTATCGATCACCATTTACGAGCTGTCCGCGACTGACCTTCTAGAGAATCCTTCCTTTTGTTCGGTACCCTACCCTGTTGACCGTGAGGTGTGAACGCTTTGAGGGAAAGGCAGAAGGTCGCTCCTATGAAATCTCTGTAGCGCCAAACAATACGCCACGCAATACTATGAAAGGAAAGCATCAATATTAAATGCCACACAAGACCTTATCACTCAAGCTAGGTAATTAGGTAATTGAGACGTACTTGAAAGCGAAAGAGCCGTTCCTAGAATCGATTGAAAAATTCTAAGCGCCGCAGCTTAAAAGTTAAGTAATTGTAACTATTAAAGATGAAGAGAAGTAGAGAAAAATCGCTTAGGTATCTAGGAGTCTCGCCCCCCCCCCTGTTTACCAGTGGTAATCAATAACGGACTCGTAAAGAAAGTTTTACTTACGCAGAATAGAGAAATACACGCAGGGTGTTTAATATTGTAAAAGACATGCATACAAATGGATCGTTCCTAAAAACGTATTTAAACGCCAAAACTCGGGTCTTGCCATCTAGTAACGTACTACTGATTTAATGGACGAAACACGAAACGTTTACTTTTGTAAACAATAGTTAGAAGATTCGTGTTTACGGCGTGGTGTGCTGGTGGAGTATTCAAACCCACCCTACGCATCAGTGATTCAACGAGACCGTCTCTGGTATTTCCCACAATGCCCACCAGAGCAGCCATACAGGCGCAAACTCGGGGTCGGGCGCCAGGTGACTAGGAAACAGTCGCATCGAAATTGCTTCTGATTGCACATAAAGGACAGGGCGGACCTCTTATGACCATTTCGCGTGACCAACCGGTATCCAGCGCATGGAAAGAGTACTAAAAGTCAGGCATAAATTGCTTTCTATTCCCGGCCATCGGTCAGGAAACCACGTTGGAATTTCCCTGGCAAGGAACGACGAAGAAGCAGAAGGGAATGGGGAAAGATTAATTATTCTTTCAACTGAATTATTTCTTTGTCGGGGTAATTGACTTAAGCTTCACATTTTCTCGTATCGTGTTTCTTAATGTATGGAGAAACAGGGGGAGCTGCTTCTAATGATGCATTGTGGCGTGATGAGTAGAACAATAAAGGAAATTAGTGGGGCTTCAGAAAGGTCTGTAAGTCTTCTCTAAATTTGCAGTGGTTCCTGATAAGTATGAGGGGCTACCGTGTCCCTGTAGGTTTGCCCACCACTCTAGCAACCGGGGAGTTGTAGGTAGAGTAGGTACAATTCCTTTCGGGATGTCTTTCTCTCCCCTTCTATGTTAGTAAAATCTTTCTTGTGTGTGTGTTCAGTATCTGACGCTGATGGTCTTGGATTTGGCACAACATGACCAAATATGGTCTTTGGGCCATAAACTCAGCCAACCAACTTTAGTAGGTTTTCCAACCTCTCTCGTAACCAACGAGTTATAGGTGGCGCTGGTTGGATTTCTGTAATTTACATTGGGTGTCTCTATTCTGTGTCAGTAAAACTTTACTTGCATGTGACATTGAAGTTTTCTTGTGATTGGGCAGTACACACCGAATATTCCCTTGCGTCATAAGAAAAATAACCAATTAATCTTAAGAGTAAATTAGACAAAAAAATTAGTAACATAAAAGCAAACCACATTTATCAGAAGTTCATAAAATAATATTGCTTTATAGAAAATGGTTCTTGCTATGAAGCGAGGTATTATCGTTCATAAGATAACGTTTTGAGATAACAAAAAAAAAAATATATATATATATATATATATATATATATATATATATATATATATATATATATATATATATATATATATATATATATACATATATATATATATTAAAGGCTTTTCATATTCATAACACGAATATTGTAATTTAAATGAAACTTTCAGAAACGCAGTGCATACGCGAACTCAGCATACGGCGAATAAGCTCGATATTTTTGCCCTTCTGACATTTTTTGCCACAATAGGAAGAATTGAATTCTACTAGTTTGATATGTAAAAATTAAATATTTCTGCATTAAAAACGATTTACTAATAATTCCATTCCTTATGAGGGTAATTAATGTTTTACAAACAGAACTTAGTGCAAATTCACAAAAAGGAATTTTCACTGCAAACAAACCGGACGAACATTTTAGTTCCGATACCCAAATGACTCAAATGATACATATCAGTCGTACCTAAGAATGTAATTTATTTCCATTATGTCCCAGAATTTCGTGTTTAATTTAAGTAGCATTGACCAACTAACTGTATTCCATGAATTCGAATCTCATTCTTTAAATTTTTTAATAGCGAATTTTGAAATTGTATTCGAAATACTTTACGTACGAAATGCATAAATGAAAACACGTTCCGCCACAGAAACCTATATCCAGATTAACAGAAAAAAAACGTCATAGATGTTGGCATTTAGCTATTATTTATAGATTATTTTCTATTCTTTTCTATCTAGCTATTATATACGATTATTATTTTTTTTTTGACGATTTTTATTTCTCTCTCTAGAATAATAGCGAACCACAGAATTTTACATGGATAACAAAAAAAGGTTGAAAATAATTAAGCATATTTGACTTCTAAATTAAAATTTGTAGAATTCTGTCAAGAACTTAATGAAAAACGCAGCACACTTTCTGATTTAGCTTCTTAACTGATCGCTTGAATCGTAAAACATGCAAGAGATGTCAGGTACGAAATACTTGCATGAAACAAGCTCCGCCATCTACATTTAGCTTGCCAAAAAGCGTCTCTCATTGTAAAACGATAGTTTAACAAAAGACAATTTAGTTCCGAGTTTTCTTACTTCTTTCAAATATTCTGTATTCCGGAAACAAATGCCACCCATCATTCGGATCCATTTAGAAAACACTAGACACGAGGAATACCCAACTGCCATCTAGGGTCTTCTTCCTCTCGTCCTTCCCCCGCACTCGAGGGAGTGGTAAAACGCCCTCCCTGGGGTCAGGAAGATCGGAAACTAGAGTCGCCAAATAAGGGGGATCAGTACATTTCCTCATGTAAATAGAACCGATGTTGGGTAAGGAATCTCCCATCTCCCCACTGTTTGGGCTAAGCTCAGAAACTCAGATCGGTGGACTTTCAGAATACTGTTCAGATCATCTCATAGAATATAGATGAAATGGAGAGGCGGCACAAGACCTTGAGCATAAATCTTAAAGGTTTGAATTGTACACTTAACGGTTTTCAAGGTGTATAATTTACTAAATAATCGGGATAAATGGTTATTTACATCATGTACTTAAAAGTCGATGGAGATGATCTTGAGTCACAAATCATGGAAACGCTTTTCGGTAAATTGTATTCAACGTTCCTTGGAATAACTACAACATCTCTTTGTGTGCTTCTTATGACTCCTGCAAGTGTCATTTACACTATTCACAGTGGTTTACCTCAGACTGGATGCGCATTGTCTTGGCAGAAATAATCAATAAATTTACCCACAATCTGATATAATCATGTCAGATAAGCTCAATTATCTATTTGAAAACTCGCTACATAACAGCTATGCAAAGTGAGAATGCTTCTGTTCGATAGCCGTAATGGGTTATACATGGATCAGAAATAAAACAGTTGTTGAGAGTCGGATTCAACTATCTAACCCGATGAAGTAAGATCCGATTAGCTCATTTCAAAACGCAGATTATCTTACGTAATGTATCTAAATGAGCAACCTATCACGAAATTCTTTCTTACTTAAAATAGGCTGCAGACCACCAAATTACAGTTTTCAAATGATGCACTCAACGTAGACACAGTATTGTTTTATGTTCAATTCAATTATTTATAATAGGGATCACAAGAAACTCATCCACTCATATAGTGTTAATAAATTACCATAATCTTTATATCTGAGATCAATTATATTTTTGACAAATGGCTACAGCAGCTATGCAATTCTCAAATACTTCTTTGATCTTGCTGCTTACGACCTCAAGACAAAATTTGTTCAGACTCTCCGTACGGTTTTTTTTACTCTTACGGGTTGTTTGGTTGGTTGGTTGAGTGTTATGGTGCAAAGGCCGTATTTGGTCATGCTGTGCCAAAAACAAGACATACAGCGTCAAGTATTGAACAAACACGCACAAGAGAAATTTTACTGAAACACAAGATATAAATAAACCCAGAAAGAAATCAAACCTGTGTCGTTTATAACTAGAAGGTTCCTAGAAAGGTGTCACAGCATCCCACGATATTTTTAAGGGGGAACAGGTAGTTGAACTAGCATCTCAACACAAAGGGCCATTGCAAATTCTGGAAAGACATACAGACCATTTGGAAGCACACTGATCTCCTTTATTGTTCCAATCATTACTCCATAATACAGCATTAGAAACAGCTCCCTCTGTTTCTCTATACTCACGTTGGGTTGGTGTGGAAGTTTGGAGAGTGGGGTGCCAGCTCAGGTGTTGCTTTGTCATCTGACCGTGGTTCAAAATTACGAGGTGTTGTCCTCGGATCTTTTCCTTAAGGGACTGATCCCGGACCGTCGTCAATAGCCCGTTGTGTTGCTCTAGTACGACGTTAACTAAAATTACCATTACTGTTTCTCTATACATTAAACCTCCTGGTAGTTGTCTCAAAGAGGTATCTCGTAATCAGAAAAATTAGTCATATCTTAATGAACGAGATATCTCGTCTAAACGACTTGGAGGATTAAGAAACACTGAGACAAGGAGAGCCTCAATCCCTTCAAGGAGTGGGTCGAAACCTTCTAGTTTCAGTCTACCAATTTATTACAATTGACATGCTTGACAAAAAGTTAAAAAAATCAACACTTTATCAACCCTCCAATTCAATAAAATATCGCGTCCATCAAGATTCGACAAATTTTGCTAATGGCGAGATATCTCGTCATCAAGATATAGCAGCTTTTTCGACGATGACGAGATCACAAGTCATGGTCAGTTTCTGCTTAATGACGAGATATCTTTTCAGAGTTAACCACCAGGAGGGTTAAGAAAGCTATCAACGTTCGATTCGGATTTCACTTCCTACCTCAGTCCCAGCCTCACGACGGACCCAACCAGAGATCAATACGTGTCTCACCAACTGCCAATACCCGAAGGATTCCCTCCAGCAACGCATGTACCATGATCTTCAGCATCTTCAATCCTCTCGCCCATAGTATCGGAAGACCGTCCGTGTTTGTCCTGCAACCCTCCTCCTCACCATCATCCTCGTCGTCGTCCCCACCCCACACACCATGGTGCGTGCGTGTTTGAAGAGTTCCTGTAGCAGCACCGACTCCTGCATCGCCGTCTATTCTACAGGGGGATGTGTTGCCTGTGGACTGAGTGCTTTCCTGTGCCCGGGCAATGTTGACGATGACTGGAGGAGGGAGACACGGATCTCAGAATTTAATGGAGTGGTTTATTGTCAGCGCGTGTTTAGAAAAGGGGGTTGGACGGGGTGTGATTGCTTTTAAAAGGGGTGTTTGTGATATGGGGGTGGGCAAATAGGAGGAACTGATTCGGGATTCGGCGTTCCAAAACTGCATTAACGCATCAGATGCGGAATTTCAGTTGCTGCGTAGAGATTTTGTGTCAATAATTTTAAGTGAGTGGGACGGGGAAGTTTTTCACTAGAAATAGTCAAACCCCAAACTCCATTCATTCTTCATAAAAATTGTCGGTGATGTTTGCTTTGCCTGGGTGAAATGTAACAGTATTTGCGATTCGGAGCTTTGTAACTCGTATTTTACTCTTTTATGCGCAGAGATTACCAAAACTGGCGATTCACAAATTTGATGACACAAAGATTTATTCGATCCTGCGCTCGTTATCGTTATCAAAGTCTATATAGAGAAATAATTTCAGATTATTATCAATCCTGTTTGTTGTCTTTGCATCAAATTTACTTTTCATGTTAAATGTAACGTTAGTCAGTGTAACATCTTAAACACTTGAACGTCACGTGATTTACGAGTTCTGTAGTGTTACTTTACCCCCACGGGATAAAATAACCACATTTACTGTTTGAAAGAACCCTAGGAGAGATTATTCTTTTGATTAAGACGGTTAAGATTCGCGAAGTCATGTTTAAAATCATGCAGGTACAGAACGTATATAAGCGTGTGAACCGTTCAGGGGTTTAATAAACCTCGTAATGCTAACTGTTTCAATGTAACAATATTTATTTATTTTTAATTAAATTTGCTCTTAAGATTAGCATTTAAAGTTAGATTAATTCCGTAAGCAATGCTTTTGATTTTCTATGCATAAAAAAAAATCTTATTTATGAAACTTTAAATGCCATTTTTTTCTTTTTTGTTTATTACTATCAAGTTATGAACTGAGCCAAAAATATTTTAATGCGTAAGGAGGATATGCAGTGCGAACAAGGAAACCAGACGGAAAAAGGAGCTTTACTTCCTGACTATCCGAATGCTGTCATGTGATACACATTGGTGCACCATAAAACGTATTTTGTTTCCATTTTTGGCAACATTTGATCGTCATCTGAACGTGGTTATAAATTACGTGGTATTGTCCTTGGATCTTTCCCTAAGGGAATTGATCCCGGACCATTGTCAGCCCATTGTGTTGAGCTACTACGACGTTAATTTATATTACCTTACCTTGGCAACATTTGGCGTTTAATTAATTGTCTTTGTCCAATCAACTTACATTTATCATTCAGAATTCATTCTTTTGATAGCAAAGTTCTAAAATTGTATTCGAAACATTCAAGTGACGTAACGTTCGGAATACTACATAATATATAGGACACGTATAAACACAACAACAAAAAAATTTACCGCCACCAACATTTAGCTTGAAGTAAAAACCCTCTTATAGAACTTCTTTTAACAGAATAAAGATAAATCACCGATAACATTCCAAAATAGCTCCAGAAACTGTTTAGAACGAGAACGAGAAAGTTAAAACCACACGAATCCTCGGAAAGAAAGAGAAATTGGCAACACATCAACTCATCTTAATGTTCCAAGCTTACAAAGCTTTTGTAATCTGTGCAAAACGGGTCGCTTAAATCCATTTCGAACTCCACTTTCACCAACTTACGCTTCTCAATCACTGAAAGGTTCTTGCAGTCTCCATTGGACCTCTAGGAAGCAAATTTATACAAAAACCAGAGTTACCGAATCCACAGGGAACAATGCTTGATGCGCTTCCAGAGGAAAAAGCCTCAGGTTTTCTTTGGTTAACAAAACACAGAACCGCTTCGCAATGTCTTCACCGGGCCTCCCAGGGGAAACATGGTGGCCTAACCTTCGGCAATTCCGTTTCGATTTATATTTATTTCCGCTGCCGTAGAAGAAAATTAAACGTCAGTTCCAACTTTCGGGTCCATTCGTTACGCTGCGATTCAGTGTTTCGCGGGATTACGAAAGCAACTATCCCTTCGAAATTCCTGCCCTGATACTTATTATGGAAGTGAATTTCCGAATTGGGCGCTTGGAAGCCGCGGCCTTTCAGTGCTGATAAATTTCGTCATTACCGTGGAATACGGTTTAGCAGACAGTGAATTGTGGCGGCCATTGTGAGCCTTTTATATCGGAGACTACATTGTTTTCCCCGGTTCCGTGGCAGGACGGGGAGATTTTGAATACATATTCAAATCAGAGTAATGTGAATTTTTGCATATTATTTATCTCTAACTAGTATTTATTTGTTTGGTTTGAAGACAGCGTAGATTGTTTATTGAAATCTTGCAATGTGTCCATTTAGTGTCTCAACTTACATTCAAAATGTTCCAGATGTATGACAAGTATTTTCTGTCGCTAAAAGAAGGTGTCGTAAGCGTTGATTTTTTGCATTGGTTTCATTCTTTCTTCAGTCTAATATATAAAACCAGAAAATCTTCAAAACACAATTTTGCTTTTTTTTTTAAACATCGGGGGTATTCATTAGAGAACAGAAAATTCATGTATACTGTGAGTAATCTAGACAAATGTCTTGCATAAAAGACTTTTCAACCTAAAGTAATAAAAATGCAAGATAAAACTGAGAAAAGGTCAAAACCTCGGCTTTCAAAAAAAAAATTTATTACGTGAATCCCAAATTAGATTCTAAAGTTTGAAAATAATTGCCCTGGAATGCAGCTCAGGTGTTATTTATCTCGAAGGAGCTCCAGGTATCCACTATAACAGTCAGAAAACGCGATTGTTCAGAGTCATCCATTGCCTTAACGACAATGTAACTGCAGTTTGACTGAAACTGGGCGCGTAGAAAAATCCCTCACATGAGAAGGAAAATACATTTCCTCCTCGATGTCGTTTGCTCAAAATTTTGACCAGCTGTCGAGGAGAGTAGAGCCGGAGTTAGCAGACTTCCCGACGTTATCTAAATGACACTCATTCGCTGAACGTTTTCGTTTCGACTATTTTTTTTTCATACCTGTGAAAACTGCTGGCCAATGACTGATATCTATGCTGAAAGGGACCAAAGTGACGCTTTCGAAATGCTCCCCGTTTGGAAACGAGTTTTTTTATTTGGACAAATGATCCCGCTCCCCAAAAAATCGTTCGTGATAACGTGTTCGACTCTAAACTTTCGTATGATGCGATTTAATAACATTAGGTTTACAAGTGTTAAAGAATTTCGATTTTCTTGTAGATTTATAAGAGGATGATTTATGATAAACGCTAAGGTTTTTTTTTGTGTGTGTATAGAAATGAGATCCAGAAATGGTTTTGATTTGACGATTTCGTTTCTTTTATCGTTTTAATTATTTTCCTATTTCCAAATTTTCGAATAAAGGATGGTAAAATGTTTTCTCTACTGACATAAAATGGTAGTTGATGAAAGAACAAATAAAATCGTTTTTCAATATAAATAAACAATTCCAGCCGGTTCGATGTTCCTTATTCGAATTATGGGTTTTGTGTGTTAAATTTTGATTGTCACATTTTTACACCATTCAATAACTCCGTACTATGTTTTATAATTCATATTTTCTTAAATAACAGAATTTGTACTTTAAACTTTTAAAAAATGTTTATTTGTTCATTTTATGTAAATTTCTTATATAAGACTAGGATAAATGGCCTGTCATACAACGGGTGCATAAAAAGTATGTTTATTTTGATCAAACTTTATTTATAAGTTTATTTAAAACCTGACGTTGTGTGACCACTGGCTATGTATAAATCTTTTTCCACCACTCTGTCAACTTTTGCTGATCTCTGGCTGTCTATAAACCTTTACCCACCATTATCTGTTAACTTGCTTTGCTTTCGCATGTTGTTGTTTTTTTAACACTATACAGGTAAAGCAATATGATTTGAAAACTTTATTTTTGATCAACACTGGTAAAACAATGAGCTGTGTACGGCAATCATTTTGTACGCAATATTATTTCTATGGAGATTTCAAATGTAATGATTTTTGATATTTCGTATCTTGTTTCGCAAGTAACATCACATCACTGATCAGAACGACCAGAAACTCCGCCAACTCGTGACGTCACACAACCAGTCAAAACTGTAATAGCCACAGAAACACAGGAGAACCTAGTGTTATAAAATATATCATGCAATTGTTGTATATGCCTGACTCATGCATTAAGATGTGATGTAATAAAATGCTTTGTGATGCATCAGGCACAGAGTACAGTTTACTTTCAGAACTAATTGAAACGTTAAAAACCTATTCTTCATTACTATCGTAACATTTTCAGGGACGGTTCCTGTCCAATAACGACTTATTCTCTAATAGCAGTCTACTAGAGGTTTTAAAATTGCATGCAACAGGCCGTATCACTTAATGTTGATGTAATTATAGGCTTTCTGTCCTTTTTCAGTTTGTAAATCTTGTGCAATTAACTCACAATTTTTACTCGGTGTTGGTTCGTCTCAGTTAAATATCCACTCCGTGACGAAAAGAGCAAGTAACTAAAATCTTAAGTTTCAAACCACTTTACTTGATGTCACTTTGTAAGTCTGCTAAACTTAAGTGGTTTGCAAGCAACGCAAAACACTTTACTTGTTGTAGGCGACTCTATAAAAGCAAAACAAATGAGGATTGCTTGAATAGGGTATTGCCTTTTCCACTTTGGTGACATTATTTCCTAAAATTTCAAAATGCATATATTTTAAATTTTATATATCTACGCGACTATACTCCTTTTGGAAAGATGGAATATTTTTCATTTAACTAATAAAACGTAGGACAATATTTTAGCTATTTGAGAAATAGCTGTTGCTCTCGTCAGGGTTATATTTAACCAATCAGTCCATAAAAAACCATACGTGTAAATTAAAGACCGTACGCGGGAGATAAATAAGTTGTAACGAATAGATCCATCGGAAGGGTTGTGGTTTCTGTCCTCGACGGAGCCTGCAATTCTGATGGTTGCGAGATCGGCGCTTGGACCTGGCTAAAGACCGTCGTGTTCGCTAATGGTGGCTGGGGCACGTTAAATAGGTCGTGGTCACCAAGTCCCCCACGTTCCCATACCAAATCAATACCTCTGGGGGTACCTGATCAGGGGGTTATCGGCCTCTGATTGGGATCTAAATTACGATATGTGTGAGTGAATGGATGTGAGAAAGGGACCTTCCTGTAAAACGGATGTGTCATGTATGAAGAAGTCCAAACCTCCGGGGCAATGGCACCCCCAATTGGGCCATATATGGCCGGCACGACAACAACAACGAATAGATCAGACCTAGTTCCTTTCCTCTCAGACCTGCAGACAACATTTGAACTTTCGGATGGGTTTGACCAACACTCACAGACCAGATACAGCCATCCAGACAGGTTTACCCTGACCGCAGTCCAGATGTTGCCTTCCGGGTATGTTTAAGTAAACTGTAGTGTATATTTGGTTCTACGTACTAGCTTTTCCGGATCAGTCCAAATATGGCCCTCCGACCAGCTTTACCCGGTCCACAGTCACGATTTATGGATACCAGATATTCCTAGAGAAAACTCATTCATAAAAGATAAATATTTTTAAAAGTAGCAAATCAGAGGTTAGCGTTATTTCTCAAAAAGCTAAGAATTAAATTTGAGCTAGCGGATTTATACAGGGTGATTTTACGGTCATGAGACAAACTTGGAGGGGTGGTAAAGTTCTGAAATATACGTTTTTCGTATTGGAATGTATGGAAGTGTCGTAGTTGTCCGCAATTACCTGGATGCCAGTTTTGCGGGACGATGGATTGGGCGTGATGAACCAATCCGATGGCCACACCGATCACCAGATTTATCGAGCATCGATTATTTCTTATGGGGCACCTACAGACCATTGTTTATGGGACTCCAGTTGACTCCATTGAGGACCACGTTGCTCGAATATCCATTGCGGCTGCAGCGAAATGCTGGCATTTTGGAACTGTTCGCCAATAATTTCTTCGGCGCTACCAAGCATGTATTACTGTTGGTGGTCGCAATTGTGAGCATTTATTGTAAACATTGCTGCAAAGAAGCACTTTGCAAAGATGTTGTAAATAAACAATGTATTTCTATTATGTCTCTTTTTTTTGTTTGTCCCTCCATACGTCACCTCTGACCATACATTCCTATACAAAAAATGTATGTTTTAGTAAACTGTACCAACCCTCCAAGTTTGTCCCATGACCGTAGAATCACCCTGTATATTACTAATGAGGTACAAGATAACGAAGTTAAATTTCGTAGTCCCTTGTATAGACAATCCCTATGAAATAAACTATGGACCTAACACAGGGCTCGAAATACCCGGGTGCACATGAAAATAAAATTGTGAACAATTATGAACTAATTTTTAATATGAACTAATTTTTTCCAGCTAGGTGCACACAGTGCACCTAACATTAAAAAAAAGGGGGAACGTGTTTTATGTTATTTTGATGTTTGAACAAAATATTAGTATCGACATTGCTTGATCTAAAGGAACGTAATTAAAATTCCTAAATACACACTAAGCGAAAACTAAATCGCTGTGCCGTAACATGTTGATACATGAGGAAGGTTTACTTGTGTCACTGCCACCAGAACTTTCCGATGATCGAAACATTTTCCAGGTGGCTCTGTTAAAGCGACTGTCGCGACAGCCGTGTGCCGTAGAATTTCGATATGTTAATATATTTTGTATTTACTATCTACTATGAAACATACCCAACTAATACAGTAGTTTACATTACATTAATACTCTTATATTACGTTTTTTTTAAATATGCACCTAACGTATAACCTGTGCACCTAATTTAAAAACTTAGATGCACAGTGTGCACCTGTATTAAAAAGCCTATATCGAGGCCTGACCTAACATTTATTAACGTGAAATCTCAAGCAGGTGAAATAACAAGAGAAACTTTTGTTAAATTTGCCATGGAATAAAAAAAAAATTGTGAACCTTTCATAAATGTTATGTCTGGAGTGGAATACCTTTTTATCCTCTCTTTTCGCTTGAAATTTATCTCTCGATGTTGTAAAAATCATGCATTGAAAAATGTTTATTTTTGCATTTCGTATAAGATAGATAACATAAGACATTAGAGAATTAGCACGTAAACTTTTTATGAGTCTGGTATGCAAAACATAAATAAACTTAGTGAAAATATGAGTGAATATATGTTAGGGGATTTGACAAGCTTTGAAAAAATCACTGTTAGATAATAATGTCTTCATTTTAGTTAATTGAAATATTCTGGTGTAATGCACATCAAATAAATATGCAAATGCTATAATATTGAAGCAACAGTTTCAAATGTTTTGCGAATATTTGGGAAAAAACGAAAATTTCAATAATTAAGTGAGTATTTTTCTTTCAAATACAATACACTGATATGCGT
The DNA here is from genome assembly GCA_947359465.1 of Metellina segmentata. Classification (NCBI taxonomy): domain Eukaryota; kingdom Metazoa; phylum Arthropoda; class Arachnida; order Araneae; family Tetragnathidae; genus Metellina; species Metellina segmentata. Next base: position 90,338,670 of record OX375873.1, on the reverse strand, counting down.
TAAAAGGTTCCTTTTGGAAAATTGAGAGCTCACTGTGGCAAAATAATAAGTTCAAAATATTTCCATTTCGTTACATAAATTTTTAACATCCTTACATAATATTTATTTATATTACAAACATAGATAGTGTGTTATTTACTTGTTTCTTATTGTTATTTTTGAATATACAAAATAAGGTATTATTCATTCCCTTAAGCAAAAAACAAGATAGCTGTGATATTTATTTTTCTAGTATTTGTACTAATTATAATAATGTTTTAGATATTTACACAATAATGAATAACTCTCTCATCTTAAATGTAATACCAGTGAATATAGATATTATTTATAATAATATCTATGCACTGTGTGGTTTAAACAAATTTAAACATAAAAACCTTTTATATTACAAAAACATCCGTATGCTACTGATCAAAAAAAGTAAATGGGTATAAACAAAATAAACTCAACCACTATGATAGATAGGTATTTTTATTAACGTCACAATGAAGCAACACAAGGTACAAATGGCGACTGTCAGGGATCAAACCTGAAGGTTAAGATCTGATCTAATTTTGAAAAAATTCAGATTAAAAAGTCACTCCTAAGCTTGCACTCTACTCTCCAAACTTCCTCACAACGCTAAAGTGAGGACATCTGAGGCCTCGACAGATTTAACCTGCAACAGTCCCCTTTGAACATGACTGTCTGGTTGGAATTGAACTCACAACCCTCCGATTACTAATCCATTACTCTTCCAATCAGGCTACCACGTCCCCGAAAGTGAGAAAAAGAAATACCTATTTTTGATAAATTTTAATTCGTTTTGAATATTATAGGTTTGGAGGTCGATGAATACAATCATTGTAAAAGTATTAAAATATGGTAGGAAATGTAGGCAACGACACGGCCATCAACAAACATGAACAATTAAAAAATAAGCTCAGATGTAAAGTCAAGAATATTTTAAACAGATCATTTACATCGTTAATTTGCTTAAACAAAAAAGAGCTTATCCTAAATATATAGCGATGTAATTAATAAGCAAACTCTCTTAATACGAACATTATTACCTCGGAAAGCAATGTAGGACTGATCATACCTTTATACACTGTTACCGATGCATTCTGTAAATTCCGTAGTTAACAAAACGTGCATTTCTCTAAAAAAATGTCTAAGTATCTAAGGATTAAGGAAAGGATTGAGGGCAGACACTCGCCAACCTAGAGCTTCCGAGATAGGCTCTATACAACTGTCAAGAGGGTGTACTCTCCAATCCATTCTCTCGACAGTTTCCACTTCGGTGTATTGTTGCTCAGCTGACTATGGAGAGTACGAACATTATTATCTTGTAGTACACGCACATCGATTGCGCCAACATAATGCGCTGAATGGAAGGAATGCGCCTACCCCTTTATACATAGACTCTGCCCCTATTATTCAAGAAGAATATAAGTTTCGATATAGGTTAGGTTCTATTAAGCCACGTACTTATTGGTGAATGGTAACACGTAATGTAACGGAATCCGCTACTGCGTAGAGCTGTTGATAGAGGCTCACGAACAACTTTCACATGCTCGAAGCTATCGAACTAGCTGTCAGTTCGGGAAACAAACACATAGGGAATTGCAATAGGAAGGTAGTTGAATATACTTTGCACTGCAGCAACACAACGAGATATTGGCGACGTTACATCGCAAAGTCATCACAAGGGGAAATTAGACGACGAGGACAATACATGAGCTGGCACTCTCCACTCTCCAAACTTCCAAACCATGACAATAAATGCAATTTGTAGATAGTTGAATTTACGTCACACTGGAGCAACTCAACGGGCATTGTCTACATTTCAGGATCAATCCCGAAGGACAACTCGTAATTTTGAACCACAGTCAGATGAAGAGATAAACACCTGAGTGGCATCCTACTTTTCAAACTTGCACACCATGCCAATAAATTCAAAATCAAACACAAGACAGAGGACATTAGTTCAATGGTAACATACAATTATCGATTTTTCTTCTATTCATATCAATCAACAAAAATATTTTTGTTAAGAGTAACATTTAAGATTACAAGCATTTCAAAGAGGATTGATGAGTATGCTACTTAAGGAATTGAATGTCAAAGAAAGATATTGTCCTGTATCAGCTTTCATTGATTTTATTCAGCGTTGTGGTTTCAATTTGTTTGTTATTTTCAAAACAAATATCAATTAGCATGGGTTTTTTTTACTTTCATTCTTTTTTTTTTTTTTTACATTCTCTCATTTTTTTTTTTTTAATTTTTAATTCTTGATTCTGTAGTTCATCATGTTACTTTCTCTTGACCGTCATACTACTTATGACTGAAGTAAAATTCCTCAAATAAATGATACCTTAACCACATTACAGCGAGTTTTCAACTCAATCTCTCCAATGACTTGATTATCTGGTCTTATAATGCTTCAAAATTTAATTAAGCCTATTAAACAAAACTAAACTTTACTACAGGTACCCAAGTTCATCCTGTGCGATGATAACGAAGATATTGTTCTAATTCTTAACCGTCCAAGTGATTTTGATGAGATACCGCATCCATAAAGATCTTACCACTTTTACTAATGACGACATACCTCGTCATCAAGATATTACCAATTATTTTAACATAATGAGATCAAGTTGTGGAGTGTTTTCTTCGAATGACGAGGTACATCGTCCATGAAGATCTGGGCAGTTTTGATAATGCCAAAAATCTAGTCCCGGCACGTTTTACAGCATGATTAAATTTTGTTAATTTTAACATTAATATCCCTAATTGGAATAAATCATTTTCTATTTGTGATGACTTCAACATCTGAATAATTGTAATTGATAAACAATGCTGTCAAAATTCTCAGTACTGAATTTCGAGGGGTAAACAAATTTTATTTCAGAAACATCGTTGATATTTTATTCCAGAGCACGTTAGAAAAAATATTTTTTCATTTCAGCTGTGTTATTTCATCTGACTTTAAAACCAGACCTTCGAGTAGGAGTTGTGAAGCGGAAGAATTTCTCGTTAAAACACTGGTCTCAAAAGGATTTTTAAAAGATCAACGTGAAAAGAAGTTCCGACGTCAAAAGGAAGATAAATTTATTTTCTGATAACATTTTCAGCTAACTATAAATGTTTTCTGAGTAGAAATTAATGGTGTAATCCTTTCACCAAAGAAAAATGTAACCCACCTGCTATTTACCAATTTTGTATGGCTTTGTTTGAACTCCCAAGTCATGCTTTCACAAAACCCTTAAAAGGTTTTAAATTTCTTTCTCTTTCGTTGCATCATTTGACGCGGTGTTAGTAAATATCGATCAAATGCTCATCTGTCCATTTTGTTTTATTTCTTTGGCTCAATTCTAGACTGCTCCTAGAATAGCATCTTAAAAAATGTTCGCATTATCGCCTCATTTTTATAAATTTTTAGGAAGTAGTTCTCAATTTAAATACACTTTGATCAGTGTTACTTTCAACAAGATAAGCTGTTTTAAAGAACTTCTATACGAGTTATTGAAGTTCCTCCGAAAATGCTTTGTCCCCGCCACTCTAGACTATTTACTAATCAGAATTCACATAATATTTGTTAATGACTGTGACTGTCTGGATGAATTACTATTCATAAAGTTGACATTTTAAGTTTGGCAACGCTTCCTAAAATGAGCTTGTAAAATTGTCTTCTTTTAAAAAGTACATTATAAATTTCCCAAGTTATAATAACTATGCAGAGTGTATAAAATAGACAATAGTTTAAAAGTTAGACATTTTTGGTAATTTGTAATTTTTTTAGTTAACGTCGTACTAGAGCAACACAACGGGCTATTGACGACGGTCCGGGATCAGTCCCTTAAGGGAAAGATCCGAGGACAACACCTAGTAATTTTGAACCACGGTCAGATGACGAAGCAACACCTGAGCTGGCATCCCACTCTCCAAACTTCCACGCCAACCCAACGTGAGGACTTTTGGCCACGATAGATTTAAGGTGCACCAGCCGCCTCTACATCACACGTTTACAAACATCCATGCCCGGACCCGGATTCGAACCAGGAACCTTCCGATCTAGAGGCTAACACCTTAACCACTATACCGGTTGGTCGGCAGACATTTTTGGATTGTATATTAGTAGTTATACTCGATGCAGAACTCTGCGTAGAAAAATGAGAAATATTAATTTATATAGTATTTAGAAGGTTCATAAAGAAATATATCACGTTCGCGTGGTGTGAGAGGAGTGTGTTTGGAGAATGGGGTATCATCTCAGGTGTGACCTCATCATCTAACGGGGTTCAAAACTACGTCGTGTTGTCTTCGATTATTTCCCTTCGGGGGTTGATCCCGAACCGTCTCCAGTAGCCTTCTGTATTGCTCCAGTTCAGCGTTAATTAAAATACCTACCATCGAGTAATAGTCTTGGAGATTGTTTCGGGACAGAACTTACGGACATTATTGAGAACAATAATGTTGCAGGGTTCAATAACTTCAGTATGTATAATATATGTTTAATGTCTCATAACTCCATTATGTAGAGGGGGAATGAAGATGGTATTTAGAAAAGGTATCAAGTTCACATAAAACAATAAAATATAACAATATTACAGCTAAAATTTATTGTTCCTTCGTAACCACGAAGTGTTAAATTTAAAGTAGAATTTCATCAATTTTTGAACGAGAAAATTTCCATTGTCTAATCATTCACATGAATAAGAATGCATTTTGTAGAATTAAGTTTTGTGGATAGAACAAAACAGGTTAATACTTTTCGGTATCTGTATTTCTTCTAAAAAATTCTTTAAAGGTCTTTTCTCGTAGTGAATATTTGATACGTACTTGTTTCAAACATATTAAAGTTCAAGTAACAATTTCAATAGTCGGGTTAGTGAAAATGATAAAAAGTTTTTTCCTTGCCAAATGGTAATAAACATTGATTCAAACGCAATTGACTAGCAACGGTTGAAATATGAAAGACCTTAACCGAACTAATTATTTGTCGCAATAAAACTTTATATGATTTTAAATATCAATTTGAACTCTCAATTTATTACAATATTAATTTTATAAATAAAATATATTCAAGAATCGAAAAATGTTTTTCCCGATTTCATTATTTCGTAACACATAACAATATACTGATAAGCCATAAAATAGAATATGCATAGTGAAAAAGAATGTAGGAAGAGAGGATCAAAAGAATTTTTGCTTGTTTGAATGAATGTGTGTAATACGGTATATGAAAGTTTAAAATATTATGAGTTCTTGAATAGTGGTTAAACCATTATTATAATCTTCTAGTATTTTTAAACTTCAAATATGCTAGCCTAAAAGTTGACTTATTGTGTGGCCTGAAGGCTTTCAATCTAACAGAAATGTGTTGTGTATAAATCCAAACAATGTTTTTGCATCAAAGAGTATACAATTTTTATGCAATGAAAGTCAAATGCTCTACAATTTGTGACAATATTTTAAATTTTTATGTTGTTATAATTGACTCACTGATATTATTTTTCTTTCAGGTAAGTGCTTTTCCTGTTACAGATTGTAGTGAGGGGTAAGTTGAAAAACCGTTAATTTTCGCACAATAGCTTTTGTGTTCACAAGCTAAAGTTCCCAGCTAATTTGTATTTGACAAATGTCATTCACAACTGCTTAACAACATTTCGACATAGTATTATTCAATTTTATTTTATTTTTAAACTGTGCACAGTTAGAAAATAATCGGAAACCCTCAAGAACAATAAAATTACTCGCATTCTTAATTTCAGTTCATTTCCATCCTTATACAAACATTTTCATGCATGTTATTGCCGAATCTGTGATTTTTATTCCGTTTAAGAATATTGAAATCTATTGTATGAGTAAGTTAAAGAACTTTGACCAAATCATCTGCTGCGTCATCAACATATGGTCATCTATCTTTTAATGAAATAGACTGAGGATGTGTGTGGACTCCCTGTCTTAAGATATCTGCAGGGTAAGAAATCTGGGCTTGCGAATCAAATTCAGCTAATTAGCAATTAAAGCTTAGACTAACGTTTTTAATCACACTAAATAATCACTTTAACCAATCAGTAATCTGTTCCACATTAAAATTCATCATTTTCATAACGGGGTGACAGATTTTCAAACCAAACAACCTCAAGAAAAGCATGAATCTGCGCGTACATACTAAGTCTAAGTCATTAGAAGGTCAATGGAAATGAAACATACCGTCTACCCATCCCTTTAAAAATCTGTGAATATAAATACATTCATATAAGGTTCACTATTGATGATATTTCCAAATATTGAATTAGAAGGATGATACAAGTTTACATTGCCTTTTTACGGAAATAGAGCATGCAAGCAGAGTCGTTGTCACAAGCCCTCTTAAGTGTAAGTAACGTAGACCAGCGAAATGACTTGGACTGATTGGTTATCGAAGTGTAGAACTAGTGTTTTTCATCGCGCTGAATTAATCGCCTTAACCAATCATCAATTTGCCTCGCGTGAAGATTACTGCTTTTCACATAACCATGTGGCATATCTTAAAACCGGAAGAAATAGTATGAATCTGCATGGATATGCGCCATCCATTTCATTATAAGGTCGTTGCCTATGGTAAACAAACCTCACAGTGGGCAATTACGAGTCACTGAATCTTGCTCGCCAAACGGCAAGGTGTGAAGAACATATCTCCTTCGCTTTTCCACAAAAGAGCGACAGCATAAATTTCATAAAAAAAACTTTCGTGACAGATGTCAGTTTTATTTCATTGCTGCACTTTTCGTTTCTTCCCATTATTATTATTTCATTTTCTCTGTTCGCTGAGTAGGGTCGAAAAATTTATCCAACTCTGTAAAAGTTATCTCCTCTCTCCAGCTTGCTCATACCGTACCATTTTCTACTAAACTACGCCTCACGTTGTGTCGAGATTTTTTTTTTCCACTTCTTTTGTTTAGCGTTTGCTTTCTCTTCTCTTCCGATTTTCTTTCATTTTTCTTCTGACTATGCTTCGTTTATTTGCTATTCTTTTCCTTCGGTATTTTCTGTGACGTGTGCTTCCGATATGAGTCGGATTTTATTTCATTGTTCTTGAAATGTAATTTAGGAGACATGTTGCTTTCGCCCATTCCTGCCGCTCTGCGTTTTATTATTAAATTTTACTTTAAAAGTTATACGTACGTGGGGGTAAGAGATGTGTTACTCTTGTTTCATATTTGTCAAAAGAAGTTGTTCCTAACACGGACACGAGAAGATTTTTAGAAAATGGATACTAAAAAAATGTACTTTTCACACCCAAATATTTATTTTTCTAACAAAACACTTTTTTTTAATGGATTTCGCACACGTGCATTTTACTTTATATTTCGTTACAGTAGCGTTTTCAACTATTTTATGATTTGAGGAATGTCAATATTTCTATTCTTTATCTCTGTATCAACCCTCCAAGTGGTTTCGACGAGATATCTCGTTCATTAAGATTCAACCACTTTCGCTAATGATTAGATATCTCGTCATCAAGAATGCCCATTGAATTCCAAATGATGAAGATAGTGTCGTTTTTTAATGATGACGTAATTTAGAGATCAGGTCAGTTTTTCTAATGACATGTCAAGACATGCCATGACGTCGTCAAGACAACCACAAAGTAAGGTTAGTGAATTTTGTTTTCGTTGATATGACTTTTTCGTTACATTTCATTGTTTAGTATGTGTAGTTGAGGGATTGTATTCTCTTATTTTCAATCACTTTACAACTGTATAATTCTGTAGTTTACAAATCACTATTTATATTCATATTACGCTATCATTTATTCACTGCTTCGTGTATGTATCATCATTTGCTTCTAACAGCAAACCGTTTTCTTTTTCTGTTGGATTTAGATCTCTGGCTCTCCTTTATCAACTGTTTTTCTCTTTTATCCTAATTGAAGGAAGCCAGTTGATCGAGATGAGAAATTTGGTTAAGGCATGATATAGAGTTTGGTTTCTTACTTCTTGAACAAACTCCTAACATTTATAAAAGAATGATTCGAACACTTCATGGGACCTTGTGTGCTTTTTTCCTAAATTAATATTACCCTCCAGGAATAAATTACAGCCTCCTAACTATTTTTGCAGTGTTTAACCATATAATTATCATTGAAACTATTTGGTTTAATTTCCATAAGCTCAAACGTTTCCGAACTTGAAACGATGAATGGTTGATAGATGGTTGGTAGTTGAATTAAGGTAGCACTGAAACACAGAATACAACGCGTTATTGAAATATAAATGAAATGCCAAAATACGAGGGAAACATGCAAGTTTGAAAATAAACAATAGCTACCCAATGTCTGTTTTGATACCCTTCACCGTATTATTCAGCATTTAGCACAAAACATTAATTGTTTAAAATAAATGCACATAATAGCTTATTCCTCTTCTGCAATGGCTTGACAGCCCAGCATGGAATTTGACTTTGATGACTATGTTCTATATTAATCTTATTATTGGAAATAGTTCTCCAATTCTCAATTTTGAAAATTCCAAAATACTTGTCTACACAGTCAACCCCCATCTAAGTTTTTGTCTTCATCTAAGCCTAACTACAATTCACCTGGACTGAAAGCCTTTATTTCCTAATTTCAAAGGGCATTCAAATGGGTCCTTCCAACACCTCCTATATCTTCGATAGGAGGTGTTGGTTCAAGCCATCCCATCACCTGCCGACGAACCCGTCTGGTGGTTAAGGTGTTAGCCTTTAGGTTGGAAGGTTCCTGGTTCTAATACGGGTCAGAGCATGGATGTTTGTAAGCGTATAGAGTAGAGGCTGCATGTGCACCTTTAATCTTTCAGGCCGAAAGTCCTCACGTTGGGTTGGTGTGGAAGTTTGGAGAGTGGGGTGCCAGCTCAGGTGTTGCCTCGTCATCTGACCGTGGTTCAAAATTGCGTGGTGTTGTCCTCGGATCTTTCCCTTAGGGGAATGATCCCGGATCATTGTCAATAGCCCGTTGTGTTGCTCTAGCACGACGTTAATTAAAATTTACCATTACCCTCTTTACACATCCCATTATCTGAAATTTTATCCATCCAACAATATCCGGTTATTTGTATAAATGGTATATCTCGATATTAAGTACTTCCTGGTTTTGACGAGGTATCTGGTCATTAGCAAAACCATAGCAAATCTTGATGGACGAGATATCTCGTTATTAGAAAAAATCTGACTAACTTCATCTCGTTATAATCACAAAATTGGTAATAACTAGATGATGGATATCTCAACTGACCAGATATTGATGGACGAAATGTCAAGACTGCGTGAATTGTTAATCTTCTTCGACACACTCCATTTGTCTGTATGCCACCAAATATAATTTTGTACACAGCTCAAAAGAAAATATATCATACTAAAACATTACTGGATGGAAAAAGAACTAATTATTTCATAACTCATGTTATCAGCACATAAAAATTAAGCATTTTAAAGGTAGATTTAAGGTTGAAAAGTTCTTAATGTCATAAGATATTCAATTATGAAACATAAATACCTTTGCTCAAACTTTTTAATAATTAAGATCAGATTCCCGTATTTAATCTCATGATTCAGATTCATAATCGGGACACTACAATTAGAGTATTAATCTCTCATAGTTTCTAAAGTTTAATCATTCAATTAATTCTTGTAGATTAATTCTTAATTATAGATATTCTCTCTAATGCATTGTGAATAAATTAAAGCCTGAAACTGATCTTCGGTGGAGAGGAAGTTTCTTTCTTGATCTTACTTAATTTAATGCTACCCACATCCTTCTGATTAGTTGAGTAAAAAAATAATAATATTTACAAGCTCACGGCAACGGCCTTTTTTGTAATCAAAAGAAACTTTTTGTGTAAGTGCAAAAAATATCGTGCAAATATATCATTAAGTGTAAATTTTTTTCGTTTCTCTACAAGCAGGTTCACACTGCATCCATCTTTCTTCCGTGAAAATAAAGAGAAATTGTCCTCTTAAAAGAGGTTTCTCAAGATCTTCGCATCTGCCCTGGAACAATCCTTCCGTTTTAATAATTAAATATTTGCCACGCTTAGGCACGATATTTAATTATCCTTCTTCCAATTAATAACAACCAGGCGGGCAAAAAATTAATCTAGACCAATTTCCTTTTTTCCCTCTATCGCACCCCGACTTGCAGTCTCGCAAATTGCCGGACCAATTAAGTTGCAAGTGAAGCCGTTTCATGGAATTAAACTAGATAAATATTTTCTGCAAGTGGAAACTATTTGGTTTTGTTGCTTGGCTAAGGGAAAAACTCAAGACATGGCAAACAAGGGTTTGTTTTCCGTTTTAATTAAACGTGTTAAATAAAATTTCGCGAAGAAACGTGCTCAAGCAAGCAAAACTGTTTGGTAGTGGTTTTGTCATGGGAAGGACTTAGCTTTTACTGTGGAAGTTTAATTTTCCTGGTAAACATTGCTTAACGATATGAGAACAAATTGGAAATAATTTTTCATTGTTTATTAATGGAATTAAATGTTGTTATTTAATTTTAGAATTTATTATTGCTGTTGAATTTATAGACGTGTATGTTTTATTATTCCAACAACTATTTTACATTTATTTTATTTTATGTATAGAAATAATTAAATTATTATGAAACATGTTATTTACCATTTATTTTATTCTATCTATAGAATTAAATGCATATTAATATTATGCTATTGTTTAAAATTTATTTAATTTATATATTTATAAAACTCATGTTATTTATTGCGGAATTCAATATGAAAGAATAAATTCCAGTGTGTTATTCTGCCGCCGGCCAAGAAGCTGAGTTGTTAGCATCCTGGTCCTCACTTCAACAGAAACTGGGTTCGAATCCAATTAGTAGTGGTTTGTAATCACTTTAAGTCGTAGGACTTATTTTAATTACCCTTAATGGGACAGATGATTACCATATACTGACAAACTAAATCCCCCGGGATCATTTGCATCTAAAAAGGCCAAATATATTCATTCTAAAAACGGCATAAATATTTTTCCTTTTTTTTTTCCTATTTTCATTTGCACTAAAACTAGAATGTGTGATGAAAATTATAGAATAAACGCTTCCCCCACGAACAATAGTATGAAGAAGTCAATAGGGAGAGATCATAACCCTACTTTGTGACTTGATAACTTTTTAAAAAAGCTTGTTGAAATAGATGTCTTTCGAATGCATTATTTTTTTTTTCATATTTTTGCTTTCGTACTCGCCCAAAACAGAAATACTTATCGGTTTTAAGATTTATGTTCTTTGTTCATTCCTTATTCCTCTTGGCGGTTTATCCAACAAGGTATCTTCTCATTAGTAAAATTAACCCAGATCTAGATGGACGCGGTATCTCGTAACTAGAAAAAACTGACCAAATCTTGATATCATCATAAAAAATGGTAGTTTTTTTATGGCAAAATATTTTATCAAAGGCGAAATTGGTCAGATCTATATAGACGAGAAATCTTGTCAGCAAAATTTGTCAGATCTTGATGAACGAGGTACCTTGCCATAGCGAAATTAGTCAGAGCTATATAGACGAGAAATCTTGTCAACAAAATTTGTCAGATCTTGATGAACGAGATACCTTGCCATAGCGAAATTAGTCAGATCTATCGAGATACCTTGCCATAGCGAAATTGGTCAGATCTATATAGACGAGAAATCTTGTCAGCAAAATTTGTCAGATCTTGATGAACGAGATACCTTGCCATAGCGAAATTGATCAGATCTATATAGACGAGAAATCTTGTCAGCAAAATTTGTCAGATCTTGATGAACGAGATACCTTGCCATAGCGAAATTGGTCAGATCTATATAGACGAGAAATCTTGTCAGCAAAATTTGTCAGATCTTGATGAACGAGATACCTTGCCATAGCAAAATTGGCCAGATCTATATAGACGAGAAATCTTGTCATCAAAATTTGTCAGATCTTGATGAACGAGGTACCTTGCCATAGCTAATTAGTCAGATCTATATAGACGAGAAATCTTGTCAGCAAAATTTGTCAGATCTTGATGAACGATATACCTTGCCATAGCGAAATTGGTCAGATCTATATAGACGAGAAATCTTGTCAGCAAAATTTGTCAGATCTTGATGAACGAGATACCTTGCCATAGCGAAATTAGTCAGATCTTGGTGGACAAGATGTGTCGTCATTGGAAAATATCGACCCTATCCTGATCTCGTCAATCATGAAAAGAATCGGCAATATCATAATGACGAGATATCTCAAATTTGTCAGATCTTGATGAACGAGATACCTTGCCATAGCAAAATTAGTCAGATCTTGGTGGACAAGATCGGTTGTCACAGCAAAATTGGTTGGATCATGATGGACCAGATGACTCGTCGTAACCCCTTGTAGGGTTAAAATATTGCTAAAATGTAGTTTGTTATTTTATTAGGAAAATATAGAATACATCGAGTCAGTTAAAATGAAACAATCCATCTTGTAAAGGGTTAAAGGAAGTCAGGAAAACCCCTCCCACACAAAATCCCTGAAACCACTACTGTTCCCTATAACATGCATTGAGATTGGTGGTCTCAGTTCTCGGGTCCTGAAACATTTCCTGAGTGTCGCCATCACTCACTCAATTTTTCACGGTTGCTTTGATCTAATCTATCATCCCTCGGTCCCCTGCCTGTGTTTGGGGATGGGAGCAGAGAAAATACACTGCCGTGCTTATTGACCGATGAGGACACGTCGTGGTTAAAGTGAGTCTTTAAAAAAAGCATCCCATCCATCGAGAAAAAGCACTCAGCTAAATTGGACACCGGGGGTACAGGGAAGAGGCCCAAGATTCACTCTTCAAGTCTCGTAACTCTTCTGGTAATATTTCACTAGAAGAATGTAACTTCACTCGATGATGGGGTGGGTTTTGTTGATAGTGAAATCAGCATCTACTTGTTCGAGATGGAATTGCTTATGTGTTCGAGGAAAATCAATGGAAGTGGTTCGTTTCACGTTTTCTTGACTGTTGGATAAATGGTACATAACCTTCCGAGGGGTTTTGACGTGATATCTCGTCCAGAAAGATCTCGTCAGCTTTTGCTAATGTCGTGAGACTTCGTCAAAACAGCCCCCCAAGAAGGTTAATGGTCCACTATATGTGATATCTAGTGAACCATTAAACATATGGTGTTTTCAAAATATCTAGCCAAATTATAAAGGGTGGTAGAGGACCAAATAGACTTTTTTTTCAAGAAATGTGCGTCCTGAAAGATGTCGCTTTTATGTGGAAGAAGGTTCTGTTACGCAACAGTCGGTAATGTGACTTCAGTGGCGTAAGGAGTTATTCCCCGCTCCGAGTTTCAGCAGCAGGCTCCGTAGCGGTGTATGACGTCTCGGTCTTTATATCGGGCGTTTCGAAAATATCTGGAGAAATTGTAAAGTGTAGTTCACACAAATGTTCTACGGGGTTTAGTACGGGACTCTAAGCAGGCCAGTGAAAACGTTTTACATAAAAATCTTGAAACCACTGCTTGACAGAGGCTGCAACATAACATGGAGCGTTGTCGTCCTAGAAGTAACATTCGTCCATTCCATAAAATTGCCAGAGCGTAGGAAGAACCTGATTGTTCAAAATGTTCATCTAGGTGATTCAATTGACCAGGAACAACATGCAAAGGTCCCAGGTCATACCACGAAACATATCCCCTAACAAGTAGTCGGATTTTATGCAAATCCGCTGACGTGCGATCCATTATTGTAGGGTAGTCTATGTATGAAGATCATGACGTCCGCTCTCGTATTTTCAACGGCAACCACCGAATTCGTGTAGCGATAAATGCCGTTGAAAATCCGAGAGCTGACGTCATGGTCTTCATACATAGACTACCCTACAATAATGGACCGCACGTCAGCGTATTTGCATAAAATCCGACTACTTGTTTGGGGATATGTTTCGTGGTATGAACTAAACCACGTAGAACATTTGTGGGACGAGTCAGAGCGACGTTTACAGACCAGGGAACCACGTCCCAAATCTACAGCTGAGATGGCGACATTCTTGCAGCAGGAATGGACACAAATACCCATAGCTGTGTATTAAAACAGTGTTAAAAGTATGCTCAGAAGGGTTGCTAGTGTAATTGTTGCACATGGGGGACCATCCCCCAATTAACGCATCTTTCCCGTATACCATCACATTTTGCGGTCCGGTCCATTATTGTAGGGTAGTGTATGTTGATCATCTTGACTCTCACATTTTGAAAGCAATGTCATCAACTCAACGGAATCTCACACCTAGGTGTTAAAAAAGTTTAGTAATTTTAGTAATTTAAAAGTATTCCCAGAAGGGTTGCTAGTGTAATTGTAGCATGTGAGGGACCATCCCCCTATTAAAGCATGTATTACTTCCCTTTTACCATCACATCTTGCTTGTCCGGTCCGTTATTGTAGGGTAGAGCATATTACCCTTAACATCAAGAGATTTGCAAGTAATTTAGTATTGGTTTTATCACATTGTGTAACTAAATAACTTCTGGTGAGGGTTGAGAAAATTCTACGAAACTTTATTTTGGTCTCTATGGTCAAAACTGGTTGCAAGTCATGCATTTAACACTAGCTTGTAGAACGGATATATGAGTGTCAAAAACGCTGAACGATCAAAAGCATTTAAGAAATTGACGCGTATAACTCAATTTTCAATGTTAACTTCATTACGATATTATAAAGATATAATGAATGCCTGGATGGGGCTAATTATGTTTCTGGAATGAGGAAATAAATATTACGCAAAATTATAGTAGACACTTCTTAAGAAACAGTATTCTAACTCAATCACAATGTATTCGAAAGATCGTAACATCATTTAAGTGACAAGTCTTATCGGCAAAACACTTCATCTTTCAGTAGCTGAAAAAAAACTTGTCAGCTTCAATAGATTTTTTGCTATCTGCGAAAACATCATTTTTCTTAGAAGTTAGAATTGGACATTTTCTCTTCTGTCTCAAGCATAAAATATGTGGAGAAAGTATATTAATTCACGTAGAAATACAATTTGCAAAAAAATACACTGAATTCATGTAAAAAGGCAAATTATAATTGATTCTAGTTATTCGTAACATGAAGATAAATTTAAAAAAAATATATATCTGAATGGGAAGCAAAAGTAATCGTTTATACGTCTCTTATTTTGCAATTTTTCTGTATTTAAAATCAACTTAAATAAAAAGAATGAATAAAAAGAATGAACTTAAATGAAAAGATGACGAGGTCAGCACCTGAGTTAGTACCCCACCCTCCAAACTTCCACACCAAGCCATCGTTAATACATTTGAGGCTATGGTAGATTTAACGTGCACCAGTCCCAAGACACGACGGTCTTTGACTGGAACCGTGGCCCCGAGATATGTTTGAACTGTTTCAAAAATTATATACGAGTAATTTGACCCCAAGTGTAGATGGTTTATGTTTTTTAAAAATGTATAAGGTTTTCTTTTCAGCAATTCTCACATGCTAATTACTAACCGATTCTGGAGACGCATTCTATTTGCAGAGTCTAGACAGCTTTATTGTTAGGTTCGGGAAGTGCCCATCGCGTTGAAATAATACTAGAAATGTGTATGCTGATCGTGTTCGGCAAGGCGTATTTGATTCAGCACGCAGCCAACATGACGCCATGCATTTAGAATATTGGTTCTGCCCTGTCTCAGCTTCGTCGAGAGAACGGTTTTTCAGGCCAATGAGGCTGTCCACTTATAGAAAATGGTAAAAGGCCCGGTCATACTTCGCGTTATTTGTATGCTGTGGAAGTCCGGCAATCACTTATCTATTTCCTTGGGAATAAAAAGTTTACGACGCTTATTTGGCTTGGTTATAACAAAATGATTAGCCAATTTTTTGTTCATGCGTTTGGAATTCCATGCAGTCATTTTTCAATTTATACTATTTTTTTTTTACATATAGTCTATATAAAACATAAAATATACAAAATAGCAGTAACATAACACACACAAAATAACAAAAAATAACCAAACAGCGGGAGTGCATTAACCAGAAACCGAAACTCGAAACTAACCATGCAAGCGCGCTGCAGCTGCAGACATAGCATGGTAAGCAATATAATTTCAAGAACACGAGAATTTCCAAAAAAAAAAAAAATTCAATACAAATCTTAAAAAATGATAAAAAAAATGAAGAAATGTTGGTGGATCAGGGCGTCATCAGGGAGGAGCCGGACCCAAACAACATAAAATGGTGTTTTCTACATATGAGCAGCATTAGGCTGAAAAAATTGCATAATTGCAAATTGTATATATATATATATAAACGCTTATGCATGGCGGAAAAAGGGTCTTTATTTTTTTCTTCCCGTTGGCAAAGATCAGTTTCTTTACGAATCCATATTTATAATGGTATCCATACCACGTGTCTCATTCCTTTGTTGCTATACTCCTCTTATAATACATAATATCATTTACTGACGTTGCTATGGTAACGAGGTCTTTCTTATGATTTTAACTTGGAAATAAAGGGGCTTATTATCTCAGGGGGCCACTGATTTTTACATATTGTTCTGGAACCGCCTTTTCCTAGTGATTGACACCTTTGATTTATTTTTATCATTTTTTCCCAATGACTCTCTCTCTCTTTTTCGAACTAATTTAAAATTGTATTTATTTTATTTCAGCCTCCATAAGTATAATATTTTAATTATCATTTTTTTTTCTTTTGATACCCTATAACTTTATGTACCTTTGGGTATTTTTGTTTTTCATTTCTACTAATTAGATATTTTTTAATTAATTTTTTATTGTTTTTCCCCTATGAATCCATGGTATTTTTTTTTTGTAAAATTTTATTTTTTAGGCTTGATATATCTCACATATTATGTAGCCACCTAGTCTCTATTAATGTTCAAACTGAATAGGAACTCATTTTCAGATATCTTCATGTTCGTGGCCATTGTTACAGTTACGCAACCAACGAAGTTTTCAATTCCTGTCAGATTATTCCTCCCCATATGGGAAATTTAAAAGCAGATTGAACAATGGTAACACTTTTATGTTCCCAGGCTCATGTGACCATAACTAGTAGTAACATGACCCTGAGACTATATTCGTCAGCTGGGTGCAACCGAATATTCATCATCTTATTGATCCAAGGGACGGGCTAATTTCAAACATCTGCCCAGTCATTCGATGTTATATTGCGAAACAAGAAAAATAAGATATCAAATCGGCCAACCAAGTCAATTTTTCACATAGAAGTCACGTCGCTACTTTCCGATATGTCTGTCAAACTTTTTGAAGCTTTCCTCAATAGCAATGCTAAATCTACTTGAATCGTACGTGTATGTTCCTCCCTTTGTGTACTTCTATTTTTCTTATTCTCTCTCAACTCTCATTCTCCCCCCCCCCCTCTCTCATTTCTGTGTCTATAAAAAATGTCTTTATTTGCGTCCATTACTTAAAATTTACATACTGATTCTTGATATTCCAAATCGGATTACATGGGTTCTCGATCAATCGACCTAACCTATACGTTCATTCCCTGGGATTGATCGTGTGTTAAATATTTAGCCGTTTATAGCCTTGTTGGAAAATCGTTAGGTAACACTCTTAAGAAGACAAATCAAGCATTTATTTAGTTTGAAGAAATTGATATGTAATCGTCGAGCGGACAGCTAGAAAGCTTCGGGTTAGAGAAGAGCAGTGATTTACAATAGTTTCCAGTCGTTAAATCAAACAGGGGAAATAGCTAGTAAATCCCATATCAGCTGATATTATATTGTTTATGTACGTTTGTGACTATTCTCAAGTACACAAATAATGTCGATTTCTGTCCAGCATACACTAACGATATTGAGATTATCGGAAGTACGGAATAATCACTGTATCCTATTATAACAGTTTTGCTTATTTCTTCATCAGACAGAATATAAATTGCTTCTAAATACTCATCAAAGGATCGCGTTAAGCGAACTAGTTTGAAGACATAAAATCGGTTTGGATTCGTTTCGAACAGGAAAAGCTTCCCTTCTCCGGTACCTCAAAGTCATTTTCAAGAAATACCACGTCTATCAAGATATCTGGTCAAGTTTGTCATTGATGTGATACCACTCCATCAAGATCTGGACATTTGTTTTCATGACGGAATACATCGTCGAGACAAAACTGCTCTATTACTCTAAGGGTTATGAAGATCCAAATTTGAAAAATCTTTTGCATCAGGTCTGGTCATTACAAGGTAATCTGCGACGTGAAAATAAAGAACCAGGAGGATTATTAAGAACAAGTAGATGAAAGGGCTGCTCACTTGACTACCTTGCCATTTAGCGAGTGCCTTTTGGTTTTGTACTAACTGATTTTATGCTCTTTCATGGCCCTAGATCCATATTTTTAACCTAAAATACTTCATCCCATATACAGCAACAGGAGGGTTAAGAATTAGTAGATGGAAGGGGTGCTCTCCTGACTACCTTGCGATTTGGCGAGCGCCTTTTGGTTTTGTACTAACTGGTTTTATGCTCTTTCATGGCCCTAGTTTCATATTTTTAACCTAAAATACTCCCTCCCTTGTACAGCACCAGGAGGATTAAGAATTAGTAGATGGGAAAATACTACCTCCTTTGTACAGCACCAGTAGGATTAAGGATTAGTAGATGGAAAAATACTACCTCCTTTGTACAGCACCAGGAGGATTAAGAATTAGTAGATGGGAAAATACTACCTCCCTTGTACAGCACCAGGAGGATTAAGAATTAGTAGATGGAAGGGGTGCTCTCCTGACTACCTTGAGATTGAGCGAGTGCTTTTTGGTTTTGTACTAACTGGTTTTATGTTCTTTCATGGCCCTAGATTCATATTTTTAACCTAAAACACTCATTTCCTTATTCAGCACCAGGAGGATAAGAATAAGTAGATGGAAAATACTCCCTTCCTTGTATAACACCAGGAGGGTTAAGAATTAATAGATGGAAGGGGTATTCTCCGGACTACTTTGCGATTGGGCGAGTGCCTTTTGGTTTTGTACTAACTGGTTTTATGTTCTTTCACATGGCCCTAGATTCATATTTTTAACCTAAAACACTCATTTCCTTATTCAGCACCAGGAGGATAAGAATAAGTAGATGGAAAATACTCCCTTCCTTGTATAACACCAGGAGGGTTAAGAATTAATAGATGGAAGGGGTATTCTCCGGACAACTTTGCTATTGGGCGAGTGCCTTTTGGTTTTGTACTAACTGGTTTTATGTTCTTTCATGGCCCTAGATTCATATTTTTAACCTAAAACACTCATTTCCTTATTCAGCACCAGGAGGATAAGAATAAGTAGATGGAAAATACTCCCTTCCTTGTATAACACCAGGAGGGTTAAGAATTAGTAAATGGAAAGGGTACTCTCCTGACTACGTTGCGATTGGGCCAGTGCCCTTTGGTTTTGTACTAACTTGTATTTGTAACCTAAAATACTTACTCCCTTAGGACACATCTTTAGGTGTGTACGGCATCATAACCCCGAGGTACCTGAGTAATCTGCCCTCCCTGGTATCCTGTCCCAATTTTACCCTCTCCTACCCTTCTGCTTTTACCTTTTTCTTCCTCCGACATTGTGTTATCTGTCTTGTGAATGTCACAGCTTGGCCAAATATGGCCCTTTGCTCAGTAAAACTCCTAAAAAATCAACTAACCCATATGTTATATTCCCCAGGTGCAGAATTATATTCAGGTGTTTATTTTGTTTTTGTCATAGAAGATGTGTTATGTATAAAATGTTTGTGGTAATTTGGGCGGTGTAGGTGGTTGTTCGTTAGCTAGAAAAGAAAAAAAGGTGTGGCAAGGAGAGCGCTTTGCACTGCAGAACATCGCAACTTATAATTAAAAAACATTGGTCAAATTTTGATAAATTAAGAAAAAATTGTTCTGCAAAGACTTTGTTTGTTCTGCGACGTACATCGCAGTTTTAAGCACTTTCTGCTCCCGGGTTATATTCCTTGCTGAATAGCCCGGCGTTGCTCGGGTTTAAAGTATGACCATGGCAGCTAAAATATAACCACGACATTTCCTTGTATTAGCTCAAATACACAAACACTGTAGAGCTTGTTTCCTACCACGATAGCTAAAGTATGAGCGCGACATTTTCATGTATTATTTCACACACAAATCCTGTAGAACGTGTTAACCTTGTCCATGTCCATTTATTGGAGAAAAACAAACTTTAGATCTTAAAAATGGGGCTTCGAATGCACTTTTAGGACTACCTGCGTGCCAATTTTCATGGCTTCTGATTGGTCTGAAGACTGGAAAGAAATCGCTTATGTTTTCCGCAGTGTTCTAAAGTATAAGTGTACCAAATTTGGTGTGGATTAATTAAACGGTGTAGATTTTTGAGAATATATACACACACATCATTTTATATATATATATATATATATATATATATATATATATATATAAATGATGAGAATATGCACTGTTATGTAGCGGTTGCTCCGGAAGTGGTATGTCCTTTCTTGCTAAGAATATCGACCATTTCTATCGAATTTTTTAAAAAGTTCTAAGAATATCACTTTATTTAATTTTCTCACAATACATCCTCCTTCATACGATGTTCAGCAAGTGAATATTAAATTCCACGTCTCAATTACGAAACCTCCCCTTCTTTTCCAATACTTCTCTCACAGCCGCCATCCGTCAACCACGTCCGTTGTTCGCCCTAATGTAATTTCCTCCCGTAAAAATCTTAATTGAAGGACCTATTAGTACCGCGGAAGAAACCGTAATGAAAATCTCACCCGAAGTAAAACTAATCCAACCGTTACTATTAATATCTCGCTTCCCCCGCCACCAAACCGCATTAGCGAATGAAACTGCAATTTGTTCTAACACACAGCAACTAATCCCATAAAAATCTTAATTTCGAGGAGCCGCCGCCCCAAAGTGAAACCGCGGTTCAGTCACAAATGAAGGGGGCTTCCCCACCACCACCCTTCTTTAATCTCCTTACACGGGGCCGGACTATAAAAAGAATCGGAAGGGAAAAAATCGTCCGGCATATTGGATGGCAGACGTGTTTTTATAGCGCAAGTGATTGCAGATGTGATATCTGATGAAGATTGACCAAAGTTCTTGGGCTGGACTTTGGGTACTTACTCGGCTATTTGGGTTTGATTTTGCCTCCCTCTACTTCTTAGGACTTCTTTTTTTCCTCTCGCTCCTCCAGCCTAGAGTGTCGGGTCGCTTTTATTACTTGGGCCGATATGTAGCAATCACTGTGATTTTTCGTGACTGGTGGAGTTTATGAAGGCGAGGGGTTGTATGCACATTCAATCTACCCTACAAACGTGGAAGGTAATGTTTGAGTGAGGACAAAAAAGATATGATTGCGTTGTCTTTTTTTCGAGCTTGTCTATTTTTCTATGGTTTAAAAGGAAGGGGTTTGTTACATTATTATACACTACTCCTCGGAATGTAGTTTATCGAAGTTTTGATTAGGTTTGGTGTTTAATCTAATTGATGTTGGCCAATCAACTGGCATATACAAATAAGACATCGTTACTTCCAAATGATGAATTGTTTTTTCTGTCACGTAGAAACAATTACAAATTTACCTCGAGAAAATTTAAAGATATTTGAACTGTGAAAAGTTACACAAAATGAACAGACAGTTTAATAAAAACCGTAAATGAATAATAATAAACGTTAGAACAAAAATCGAGTGATTTTTGATGATTTGAAATAGACATTTCTAGAATGTTCGTATTCGTTATTTCCATTCATACAAGAGCTGCCCTGTAAAAAAAATAATAAAAGCATAAGGTTGAAGTTTTGATTTACTTAAATTATCGCTTGGAGTCCCATTTCGGCTTTTTAATTGGAGGTGTTTTGACATAAATACATCTTTAAAATTGAAACTGTAAAGGGTGGTAGACATGAAAAGTCAAGTATTACAAAAAATCTGTACAACTGTCTTTCCTTATGATTTCAGAACTAGATGCAGACTAGATGAAATATTCAGAAGATAAATAAAGCATAGTGTAAACATAGGATACTGTTATCTGGCATTACCTTCGGACGACTGTGCAGACGCAGTGAGAGCTGGGAAGGGATCCGAGAACATCGAAATTCTACAATAATCGACGATCTTTGGGCCAGTGAAACCTTGGAAGGCCTTTAGTGATGACTACGTTAATGGAGTCATTCTGAAACTACCAATAAATCACTCTACAAAAATATCAAACTGCACTTCAATAGTTAAGACTGTAAATTAATTGTTGAATACACAAAAAACAATCGCTCAAGATGTCTGCTTCATTCATTCTACTGTCCAACATAAGACCCGAGTATTCACTTCAAAACTATGGTTTGTGTCCTTCGAACACAACTTACCAATTTTTTTATTCTTACTAATGGTTCCTCCCCCTGCTCGGATACTCTCGCCAACCCCCCGGTAATTGCTACGCAAACCACCACTTCTTTCGCAAGCGTCTTTCCTGGCCATGACGTCACAGCGAGTTTTACCCAAAGGACAGCTAGAAAGATGTTACGTTTCAGCTCCGCGATGAAAAATTTGTACATTATCGCGAAATTATACTTTTCATCGTATCGAATTTATTTATGAACCAATTTTTAATATAATTATTCCTTCAGAAAGAGTACGTTTTAATCTTTCACGTGGTATTTTCAATTTTTAAAACCTATAGTATTAAGCTATAGACGTTCAGTTTTAGTTTTGTATCGGAAATTACGATCTAGAAGTTTCGAAATTTGTATGACCAACTGTGAATCGCATCATATTTATTTACTAACCAATTTCAAAATCAATTATACCATAATAATGTAGATTCTAAGGTTTTTAGCGATGTTTTCATACTTAAAAACTAATAGTATTAAGTTATAGATATGACAGTTTAAAAAAAAAAGGAACGGAAATATCCCGATTTCAAAAAACTATTAACAGGAACCAAAATGAAGTTTCTAAAAAAAACTCGGCGAGTTGTAAAAATTTACTTTTAAAGATACTCTAAAAAAACTTAGAGCTGAGTACTCAAATTTTGTACATGTTTTGTTCACTCGCGTTAGAAATTTCGCTTTTTTCTACTTTGACACTTAATGCATCCTAAACTAATAGCCTCATCGGAAAAAAAATCTTCTCCGTCTTGTTTCCTGTACAATTTTGAACAAACCATGTTAATTTCGTAATTTTCTGATTCGTATTTTCTCGGTAAACCGTCTAAGAATCGAGCGAAAAAAGCGAGTTTTCAATCCTGCAGCTGCGGTGGCAGTTACTTTTTTCAAATAAAGAGAGAATATTATTTAATAGTTTAAACAAATCAGTGGGTGGTAATATTTTAATCCTGCAATAATTATTCATCCTTCCTTTCACCCTCCTGGTGGTTGATTGTCATGACGAGGTATCTATCTTAGGAAAACTAACCAGATCTGAGATATTGCGTCATTACAAGAAAATTGCCCATAAATTGATTTCGTCACCATCAAATAAGCAAATCTTTATTGACTAGATATCTCGTCAATAGCAAAATTGAGCAGATCGTGATGCTAGATAGGTAGGTAATTAATTAACGTCGCACTGGAACAACACAATGGGCTATTGCCGATGTTCTGTGACAAATCCCGAAGGGAAAGATCCAAGTAAGCCTGATAATTTTGAACCACGCTCAGATGACGACGTCACTACCTGACCTGGCACCCCACTCATCAAACTTCCACAACTCACCAATGTGAG
Organism: Metellina segmentata; assembly: GCA_947359465.1. NCBI lineage: Eukaryota > Metazoa > Arthropoda > Arachnida > Araneae > Tetragnathidae > Metellina > Metellina segmentata. The sequence goes on along the minus strand of OX375873.1, from coordinate 90,314,980 downwards.
GACATTTGAGGCAACTACAAATTTAACGTGACCAGCTTCGGTGTACACGACGTTTTTCTGCAGGACCTAGTTTTAAACTAGCCTTACTCTTCCAATAGAGCTACAGCGGTCTTTGTAGATCTTGATAGACGTGATATTCCATCAAAATCACTTGGAGTGTTAAATACCAAAACGAGTACTTAAAACACATGTCTTCGTAGTATGCAAATTGACATCAAAAGACCTAATACTTATTATCTCTGTAGCAGCAGACACAAATTTTGATCCCGGAACCCCAGACTCCTTGATCAATAAAATCAGCACGACAGTTCTCCCGAAAAGGACTACCAGAAATAAAATTAATATTTAAAAATACATAATCTTATTCCTCATGTGCGGGAAACGGTGGCTGGTGCACGTTAAATATATCGTGGCCTCAAATGTCCTCACGTTGGCGTGGTGTGGAAGTTTGGAGAGTGGTGTTTACCTCGTCTTCTGTAGGTTTTTCAAATTACGTGGTATACTACTCGGATCTTTCCCTTAGGAAATGATCACATACCGTCATCAATAGCCTGTTGTGTTGCTTCAGTTCGGCGATAATTAAAATACCTAAATTCAAAAGCACGTCTATTCGCTGTATGGAAACCCATGTGCAAACGTCAAAAGTCCTACCACTTAATCTCTCTGCAGCATCAGACATACATTTCTTTCCAGGAGCCCCAACGCATCCAGAATCCTTGATCAATAAAATCAACGCTACAGTTCCTGGAAAAATAAAATGAATAGCGAAAAAGCACGTCATTTCATTTCCCATGTACGACGCCAGCGTGCAATGTCACCTTAAAAGTAATTTGCCTTCCCGAAAAGAATTCATAACAAGCTCTTCAAAGGGAGAAACCAGTCGCAATATATCAATCCGAGCGTAAAAGCAAACTTTATAGAAATTTTCCAGGAGAAAATAACGAGTCCCGGAACAAGTCGCCGGGATAATTCCAGAAACGCAATCCGGAATGAAACAGATGCAGAGTAATGAAGAGAGAGTGAAATGATAACTTTTCGAAATCGAAGAATGGGGCGCTTTCCGAGCAAATTCAATAAAACGTCCTTGCAAATCATTTTTGAGACTTGTGGGGGGAATTGGATAGGGGGAGGGAAGTTCATATTTCTGTGAAGAAAAGGGTCGTTTTGGGGAGAAAAACATGCAATTCAATTTCGGACTTTTCATTATGGAATTAAATATTTCATAGCACATGTTTCGCTGTTTCTCTCTTCTATAAATCTAGACATTTTATTTTCAATCAAAATCCGGTATGGAGCAATAGATGGAAACGGTGGCTTCTTTGAAGCTGTGTGGGCTGGTTTTTTGTATAAAAGCCTCTGAGATTATTTTATGTTTTGCTTCTATTTCAATTATCAAAAGTGCTTTTAAATGTGTCGTCTTTTTACAAAGTGATGTCTGTTTTTTGGGGATCGTAATTTCGATTTTTGTTTACATTCGTTTTCAATCATGCGTTCGTAATGGATGTTAAATCAAGTGCTCAGTTTAAAAAGTATTAGGAAGCATTATGATTTGTTTTCGGTGTCATATCTGTCTGAAGAAATCAAATTCTCAAGTGCTTTTAAATTATGTGTCGTGATTTTATAAGAAATATGGTTTACATGTTTTCTTTTGATTACGTATGCAAGTTTTAATGTTCGTTTTCAATCGTACTTTTCACAGAATCAAGTTATTCGTTGAATATTTATTAAAAGCCTTCATCTTTGGCTTTGAATAATTAATTTTTTAATGTAGCAACATGGTAAGTTTTCATTTTGTTGCAATAGTTAAGTTGAATTGAGGAAAAACAATTTTATTACCATCTAATGTTTGTGATATACACATTTTCAGACAAAATCCTATTGATGGTTGAAAAATTGCAACAAATATCACCAAACTAGTCGGTGCCCAACTGAAGTATCTTGACTACTTTTACGAAAGAAGGAGGATTTGCACACAAAATACACTGTTGACTGGAAACGGTGTTTTTGTTAGATTAAATTCGAAAAAGTTTTAGAAATTAAAAATTTAATTCTTACTTGTTACTAGGATACAATTAAAGTAAACCCAGTTTAGACTCTTTACATTAAGCAATTTTGTACAACCTTAAATTGATAACAGTATGTTTGTTCCTTGATCGTACTAATTTATGAGAAATAAAACAAAATGACTGGATAATTAAGTAGTTAAAAGGTGTTTGTTTGAATAAACTAATCATGTAATAATCAACACCACAGTCTTAGAACGCTCATATCCTAGTACGTTGCTTAAAAGCTGTTCTGTAGTGAATAGTTGACATTAAAGTGTTATGGTAGATATGGTAGAACTCTATTTTGACCAAAAATCAACGCTTAATACATGAAAAGAACGATTACTTTGAAGTTCGTTGAGCTATAGATGCACGATTCTTCTATAATGAAGGAGCTGTGCCATTAATGTAAAGAAACAACTATCACGCACTGTGTAGCAAAGCTAATGGTGTGAAATAATATGCATAATGTGAAAAGTCATTCTAATGTCGTAGATTTCCATCATCAACGAGAAGTAATGTTTAGAACGAAAGTCAATGACCATATGACTTCCCTTATGTGGAACCCTGTACATTCCGTGCTAATTCGTCTGGTGACTTTAGCTAAACCTTGTCTCAGACTTATTTTGCGACTTACTTTATAAGACTGCTTTTAAAACTTTGTTCCATAAGCTTTTCTTTGTGTCTTTTCTTTCTTTGTACTTAGTAGACTTTGTCTTAATTCGACAAGCCTTCGAGGTTCAAGAAGCGTAGAATTTCTTGTGTATTCTCATCATAAAAGATAATGCTTTACAACTAGGAAAGGGTAGAAATATGTATTTAAATTAAATCAATGGGTAGAGTAAGGAAAAAAGGCACAAAAAAGGACTACATAGAATGTAGTAAAGACAATTCGTACACATCGTTAGTTTAGAGTATGAACTCATTTTGACATTTTTAGAAGTGACATTTTTTTACACTGATTATTGTCATGATGATTAGAAATAAATTGTAATATCGTATTCGTTTGAAAGGAAATATACAACTATCAAAGTATTTACAATGTTTTTTTGATCAAAACAATTATTGTTAGTCTTTAATCCCGCCTGCGATGTAAAATTTAACTTTCTGTCACCTAATGAGTTTCAAATCTAAGCAAATTGGAATTTAAAGCTCAACAATGTGTAAGCCAAGTTAGTTGTAAATTCGAACTAGTGATAAATACTACTAATTTTTTTAGTATAAACTAAATAAACCTCATATTTGATAAAACTAGATTCGACACTTTGTTTGAAAATAGTTAAGGTAAAATTACTTCTCTTGCTGACGACGATATGTGTTTTATTCACTTAATCAAAATAAGAAGCCAATATTCGTTTCGTAGGGATTATACAGCAAGATTTATTAATATTTTACAACTAGCTCATTGTATTACAAATTGTAAGCTTGTCTTTCAAAAAGCTTTGTTAACTTTAATTAGACTTCGTCTGTGTGTTACGTGCTTTTGCTTCTTCACATACAAGACAAAGTATCAGGAAAAGTTTTTAACACTTATACCATCCCGAGTGGCGAAGCCTTTCTTGGTAGCTCTTTCAAAAAATGAAGAAGTTAATTAAACTCCCCTATCAAAAAGAAATAATAAGGAAGGAAGTGAAACAGAAAAAGTTAATAGAAAACATTTTAGGCACACACCAACAAAATTAGGAAATATTTTTCACCTCATCTAAAAGAAAGATATTTATATACATGGCGTGTGGCGTGAAACAACGATACTCTCAGAATAATAATAAAAAAGACGGGAACTTTCCCAGCACGCGAAGCTTTTTAATTAATTAGTAAAACTTAGTTTCCTTTTAATTAAATTTTAACTCCTCTTTCTTTTTTTTGTACTTCCATAAGGGATTTGAAACGTACGCTTTTGTGTTCCCAGTCTTCCTTGAGGGATCTGAGGAAAAAATGCTCTCTTTTTTTAGATAAAATGGTCAAAAGATCCGAATTGTTCATTACTTAAATTGTCCGAAGGTTAAGCTGGTAATCTTGAAGGGAGAATTTCCCCTACATGATTCCGAATATCATTTGGGAAGAGGGATTAGAAATAATTAAACATTTCAACCACCGAGGATTGGAGCTTCGAGTGTGTTCGCGTGGTACGTACACTGGATTGGGATTAGTTTCATTGCAGGTGTACTCTTGGGGAAGTTTTTAGCGTGCTCGTAAAATAAACAGTTAAATTATTCACTAACACTTTGGTGGAGTGAATTATCGCTTCCAATAAAGACTTTTCAGCTGCTTTTTCTAAATTAGCTTAAACAAAGCTTGCGATTTAATTTTTTTTTCAGCAAATGTGTAAAGGGAAGATGTTTTTGTAGTTTACTAAGCATCCAACGCTTTAAAAAATTCAAGGAATAGATCAGACAAATTGGTGGTAAGAGTAGAGTATTATTGTATAATTAAGTACTAATGGGGGGAAATGCATGTCATTAAACAGTAACCATAAAAACCCTAAACTATACAATTTCAACTATCAACTTTGTTCAGTTGCAGATTCTTTTCTGATCAAATGAGCTATTCGTGTAATAAACTGGCCTGAAAACTGGTATAGTCTTCATTGGGTTTATCTGTCACCCATAAAGTCCCAGGATCAAACCACGGATTATAAGCACTTAGACGTCGGTGATTGTTCCTGTTTGAAGTAAAGGTGGCCTCTACTGCGTAGTTCTTCACAAATAGCCTCCAGTTCAAAGTAATATCGAAAGCCAAATAAGTCAGTAATAGTGTAATAAACTGTATAGTACTAAACTAAATGCATACATACAGTATTTATTGTATTGCAAATATATTAACAAAATTACTACTTTAAATGTAGTATTGTATTAAAAACCGGATTACGAGTTCGAAACTCCAACCAACTAAAAGCCCGTCGAACCTAATTAGTGCAGTGTAAATTTGTAGTGTTCTCCAATGACCTTGTGTTGGTATGAAGTAAAGGTTTGGAGAGGAGTGCCATCTCAGGTGTGGGTAGTTTGAAGAGTCGGGTGCCAGCCCAGGTATTGCTATCGTCTTCTGACCGAGGTTTAAAATTATGAGGCGTTTTCCTTGGGTCTCTCCCTTCGGGATTGTACCCAGACCATCGCCATTGTGTTGTTACAGTCTAATGTTAATAAACTATCTACCTCAGAATTTGACTGCGTCATCGGACCGTGGTTCAAATAACGAGGGGTTGTTTGTAGATCTTTCCTTTCTGGATTGATCCCGGACCGTCACCAATAGCCCGTTGTGCTCCAGTGTAACTTGAATTCCACTACCTAGCTGTGCAAAAATCAAAACAATCTCGTGGCACGCATCAAAAATACCACTCGTTACTTTTAAATTAGGTGCCTTAATTTCTTTGCACAGCCAGCGCAATCCCGGCGTTCAACTACTACTGTACGGTTTAGTTGAAACCGAAAAAGAGAGATGTTCCCCGGAGGGTTCCGATAAATCAATGTGTCCCTCATCCGACACGAGTACACGAATCCCCGTGGCCATAGATTGCCAATTAGGAAGGGATAATGTTGTACGATGATGCTGCGCTAATTGACGTCCTGCGGCCGACTCCTAAACGACCTGTGACAGATTTAACCCCGTCTGGGGACGACGAGACTCGACATCAAACGAGACAAATGAGACACCCGGGACGCCTTCTGTCTCTGAATCGGAGAATAATCAGTCCGTATGTCCTCCAGATTAAGGGCACTTAAAAATTGAGATCATCTTTATGTTCTTTTGAGACTGTTCTTACAGATGGAAGAAATGTCTCATTGAAACGAGTTGTTCACTTCGGTTTAAAGCTTTTGTAAGTTTGCTATGGGGGGAACCTACATCGACCTTCTAATGAAATATACGGAGCCTGTGCTGGCAGCTTGTTGTTTCGCCTGATCTATCGGCTTGATCTGACACATGCTAAATTCTCGGGGAGGGGGGGGGAAAGCACGAATTCTAATGTGGGACAAATTATTGATTTGTTAAAATGATTGTCCGTCGTTATTAAAAATGCTGGTTTTTGCTTCTATGGCCAATCCGGCCCTATCAATTTGTAATTTGACAAGTTGGCATTTACGTCACGTGATTTGGGGAGAGTTGCTGGCTGAATACTACTAGAACTGATCTCTACACAAAGTATTGGTGTGATGACGGTCTCTATCGAAACAGGGGTCGTTCATTTTGAGTATGAGTGACTCTGGGGTTGACAATTTTATTTTGTCCTTCGCGAATGTTGACTGCAAAAGGGGTCGTTTACTGTTGTAGATATTCTTGGTGACAATTAAGAGTCGACAAATATAGTTCCAATTCTTCATCAAGCTACCAATGACCACCTTGAAAATATTTCCTCAATCATTCTCTTTAGAAAGTAGAATCCTGTCTGTTTCGATGAAAACAGACTTGTCTGTTGTCATAGAAACAATGATTAAGGTGGTAGACAGACAGTACAGGTTTAATTATGAGGCAGGTTAGATATAAACAATGAGTTCCCACAGCTGGTTCCCTTATAGAGTAGCTCTGATGAGAAATCAGGTGACCTTGCGAAAGTTCATTTGTACAAAGGGGATTCAGCTCTCTGGAGCTATATACAAAACCATGCATGGTGATAAGGGATTGTTTATTTAGCCAAGTTGTATTCACTGCTATGGCTTTCTGCTTAAAAGTATAAGACATTATTCGATAAAGACGCCAATTATAAGAAAGGATTGTTTACTTCTATGTCTGTCCATATTTCGACGAATAGATTCGTCCAAATAGCTGGACGATAACATGGTTTCTGACTCTGAGTTGACCGTTCGATGCGGAATGCCACAGCAGTTGTAAAGAGTGGGCAAAATAAAAAAAAAACGCCTATCATCATTCATGGGCATAACAGACTTTTCTCCTGCAAGTTTAACCACATGTTTTCGGATGGCTCCAATCCGACGTTAATTTAACTACCTACCATTCATTCTTCTTGAAAGTAATTTTTACATGATATGAATGTGTTTGATTAATAAGTAGAAAGATATAAGGACATACAGAAGCAGTGAAACATTTTACAGAATGAATCAGTACACCCTGCAAAATGGACAATGATTCCTTGATTGAAGTATCTTAGCAACAAATGTAAAGAGGAAAGCTTGCATAATAACTTTCTTTGTATCATACTTATTCATCATTCATAAGTCTATTCCTTTTATTTGTGATACAAATATATTATTTATTTTAACTAAGGATGCCACAAAAGTTGATACATACAATAGCAGGAAAATACTTTTCGGAATACCTCCCGTTCAGTAAAATATTTCTATGTACAAATTTGCTCACATTTATTCCATCATATAAAAAATGCAATTTAAAATTTGCATCAAATATAGGAGTCAATAATTAATTTGCATCATCACGTTTATTGTCTTCATATACAATTATACAAATCATTCTCCACATGGAAGAAAATTATTTTCATGTGTATTTTTTATTCGATAGTAAATATGCATACAATATTTTATTTATACAGATATTATTGATGTTTCTTTTGTTATTTATAGATATTACTGATGTTTCTTTTGTTATTTATAGATATTACTGATGTTTCTTTTGTTATTTATAGATATTACTGGTGTTTCTTTTAATTTTTAATTGCTACAAAATCAAATGAAATATATTCATGAGAAATTTCAAAGTATATTCACAGATCACTCTTATGAGTATTTAGGGCCGTGAAAGAGCCCGGATGAAAGAGTAGTGGATTAGCAACCAGAGGTTTGCTGGTTGAAATCCAACCAATCCAACGATTTGCCTGCCGTCGTGTATAAAGGAGTTGTTGTACGTTAAATCAGTCCTGGCCTCAAATGTCCTCACGCTGGCGAGGTGTGGAAGTTGAAGAGTGGGGTTCCTGCTCAGGTGTTGACGTCACATAACCCTAGTTCAACATTAAGAGGGGTTGTCCTCATATCTTTCCCATCGGGATTGGTCCTTGACTGATGTCAATATTCTATTGTGTTGCCCCGGTGAGACGTTAATTCACCAACTTACCTACGAATATGTGTATTTAAATTGGGTTGATTTTACCAAACGTAGTTTTTAGACTGTTATTCAATGACAAACACAAATTCGATTCGTAGTTTAAAACATGAATTAACTTTTTTAATATTCAGTCACACTGTAAAACAATTCAAGTTTTCCCAGAGCATCCAATCCTTAGACTTTTCTGGGAAGAACGATTCGCGGTTTTGGCGTGGTGCCCGGTGACGCGTTTTCCTCAAAGATTAACAATTTGCCAGCCACCGATCTTGACAAGTGACAAGAAACTTGTGATAAAACTATGAGAGTAAAAACTATGAGTGAGGTTAAACTCCTTCATAGCTTCATATCTAATGTAATAAGAGAAAAACTGAGAGCAGCTGCAAAATTGAAAAACCGTGAGCATGAAGATGTAAAGTGGTCAGAATGTCCTGACAATTCTGCTTTTAGACTTCAAGGCATAGTTAAAGCAGCCTTTCGAGAGGAATGGTTTTTGCCAAAGATAAAATATAATATAATTAATTTATACAAATATTATTTATTTGTTTTTCTTGTTTTTCTACTAAAATTAGAAGACAACATAAGTAAAGAAGTAGAGGAACATTTCACATTGTTTTTGTGTGAAACTAATGTACCAGCAACTGGTCCGATGGAAGAGGTTGAAATTTTAAGTGATTTCTCAAGGCATAGTTAAAGCAGCCTTTCGAGAGGAATGGTTTTTGCCAAATATAAAATATAATATAATTAATTTATACAAATATTATTTATTTGTTTTATTGTTTTTCTACTAAAATTAGAAGACAACATAAGTAGAGAAGTAGAGGAATATTTCACATTGTTTTTGTGTGAAACTAATGTGCCAGCAACTGGTCCGATGGAAGAGGTTGAAATTTTAAGTGATTTCTCAAACAGCTCATCAGAAAATTTTCATCGAATTTTATTCATCGTGAGCTTTATCTTTGTGGTTGAGATATCTCTTCATTAGAAAATAGATCATATCTTTATGGACGAGGTACCTCGTCTAAGCCACTTGGTGGGTAAAGATTGAAAATCATGTTTGGAATTAGATTCTGACATGAGTATAAGCAATGACAATGCGCATTTTCACTAAAATCAATAAAGTTCAATTTATTTAAATATGTTATCGTTTATCTACAACTGTATTTCATTGTTTAGTTAAAAAGCTATCACCCACATTGATCTGGCCACTATGCCATAGAAACAAACTCTTGCCGACCAACCGCTCTGGTGGTTATGATGTTAGCCTCCAGATAGGAAGGTTCCTGGTTGGAATACAGGTCAGTGCATGGATGTTTGTAAGCGTATGGTGTAGAGGTGGCTGGTGCACCTTAAGTCTGTCGTGGTCAAAAGTCCTTACGTTGGGTTCGTGTGGAAGTTTATAGAGTGGGGTAACAGCTCATTGTTGCCTCGTCATCTGACCATGATTCAAAATTACGTGGTGTTCTCCTCGGATCTTTCCCTTACGAGATTGGTCCTGTTCCGTAGTCAATTACCCGTTGTGTTTCTCTAGTTCAACATTAATTAAAAATTACCAATTACTAATTATTTACCAATCAACTATTTCCATAACCGTGCGAGATAACCTTATTTAAAATTTTTCTCGCACGGTTTTGTGTCCCAATTTAAAGTTGTTTCATACGAAACACGTCGGCACATGTTATGTTTTCTATAATTGGCATATAGAGTGAAAGTTCATGTCTTCGCATAATGAAGTTGTAAATGTCCTATATTTTTTAAGCTTGCAATCAGGTTATACCGATTTAAATCAGCTTGATGTATCACGATTTAAATCAAGTGATTTTTTATTAAAAGATCATTGATTTAAATCAAAATTTTAAATGTCATTTATCTTTCCATGTTAAGTTTGTTAATATTGAAAATAAAATAACCATGAACGAATGATACATGTTGTTTAATTCAAGTATGTTTAGAACTTTGCTTGCACTCCAAAAATTATACTGAAAATCATCCTCGAAAGTGGTTTAATGAAAACACTAAACAACAGTATTCACTAATTGAATCATAATTACCAGATAAGTATTTCTTCTTGGGTCATTGACCAACAGGTGCAATTCACAAAGCCTGTTCATCAGTTTGTTTTGTTTTAAACATTTCATGTGACTATAAATTAAAAGTGGCCAATATTGAACTGTACTTCGTGTGATGGGTGAAGGTGCTCGAAATATACTCAATAAAATTATTAAAATTATTAAAAAAAATAATGTGGCGAATTGCATTCTTTTTTTAAGACGTTTTAGGTATTATTTTGTTATTATTATCTGTTTATGAAACAAAAGCAGATAAAAATTAATTATTTTCCATAAACATTAGTGCTAGTCATAAAAATATTAATGTTTAACAAAAATTCCAAACTATTAAGAAACTAGACTGATTTGCGTGTCTCAAGTCCAACAAGTATAAACTTGTACGGGCAATTATAAAAAACTGATTTAATTAAAATGCTTTATTTAAATCAAATAAATCCAATTTTATGATTATTTCAAATCATGATTTTTTTATACCCTACTTTCTATCATGTTACGAGATAAAAACATCATAGTATCCATGTATGTCTATAAATCATTAATATTCTTTAGTTGTGTACAATATGTATACAACAGAATGCAGAATTGTCTATAACACAATTTAACAAGTAGTTGTGTGCATAAATTTACAAAGAATATATTAGTAGTTATGCAACTTTTATCTGATTAGAATTCAAGTATATTTTTAAATTTATATGCTTTAATATGTAACTTATTGGTGTTATTTTTCTTTCAGGTAAGTGCTTTTCCTATTGTAGATTGGACTTAGGGGTAAGCTCAACAACTGTAATTTTTTCCTAAATATATTTTTGTGTTCCTAAACTTATAGTTATATCAATTAATCATAGTGTGCAATTGGATATAATAACAATTTATTGAATTTTGAACATTATAAACACGTGTGAAATGCGTTGATGAGCACGATTTGTAAAAGGCATGGAATTTGCAGTCGCTATGAATGATTTAAACGCGCCAATTATTTTATAGATATTTTCAATAGAACAAATTTAAATAATCTTTGGAACATTTTATGCTAATAATATCTAATTAGCTAGTTTTAGGTATGAACGGGTGCTATGAACATATATTCAAAGACCAGGATTCCTGTCCAGATTTGATATTCATTCCACCGTTATACTTGTTTGTTTTCAGTTCAAGTCCCCTATACGAGAGGCATAAAACTAATACCTTACCCAAAAACACAGAAATGGTTTTAATCTAATGTTCTACGAGTACCATTTAATTTTGCAGTAGCTACTAATATTATCATCAATAATTCATCGGCATTTTAAAAAAAATTGACATGGAGTACGCAAACTCAGCCTCGTGTTATTTCCCTGTTTACAATATCTCGAAGCATGAATTCTTATATACGACTTATTGACAAGCAAGATAAAAATTCGATAGCCAATTGGCTCAAGTTAATTCCCAAGCACACTTGACTTATATTCTGAGATCTTACAACAGCGCTTACGCCCACAGGCTCCATCTATTTCATTCGGAGGTCAATATTATCATCTGGATTTTCTCATAATTCTTACAACATTCAGCATGTTACACGCAGTCCTTGTGTTATACCCTTCCCATTTTCCGTACATCCCTCCTACTTAATAATATTCTTTAATTATGAAGATATTGCTTGGAAATTTTTATTTGAAGATTCGAGGTTACACTTGTTTTTCTGATGTTCATTGTAATGCCTCGCTGATTTAGAGAAGACATTGTGAAATCGGCATTAATACGCCGGATTCATGTAACAAGGTGTAAGGTATTGTAATGACACATAGTTCTATATTTTAATATATATCGTTAGTAACCGGAGACGAGAGCTCCATTTTATAATGGTTCAATAAATAAAGCAAACTTTCCGGAATAAAAATTGCTGTGGTATTTGACTTCCAGATCACTTTAATCGGAGTAGTAGTACCTTCAGAAATCCTCCTCTAAGTCTTCCTCTCCTATAAACCCCCTTCAGGGTAAAACAATCGAGTGACTGAACATTAAACAACCTTTTAAATCCTCCTATCAAACAGGATTCCAATATTTTGTAACAAAATACACAACAAAGGACCATTAAAGTATTCCATCTCCATAGAAATATTCTCAACGGGAGACGAGATCTTTTTCACAATTGTGCAATTAACGCAGGGCGCTATTCGGAATCCAAAGTACCGTGGTCTTTAAACCTATTCCAGATCATATTGATCGAAGAAAATATGCCTGCTGAAACCCTCCACTAAACCCTCCTCCTCTCTTATAAACCCCTTCAGGGTAAAACAACCGAGTGACTGAAAGGATTGCAATCTTTCTTATCAGAATACTCAACAAAGGACCGGAAAAAAAACACTTTCTCAGGCAAAATTTAAGAAAAAGAATAGGGTAAACTGTTTTTCCAAATAAATTTTATTCTAAACAAGCTTTCGGAAATCAAGAGAGATTTGAGAATGAGGGAAAACACCACTCAAAGAAAGCGAAAACGATCACGAGAGATCAAAGATTTCGTACTCTAGACAAAAGAAGCAAGTAAACATCCGATTATACTGTCGGTGATTCTTTAGTAGCAAACTCATGGATCACTTCGGAAAAGAAACTTCCGAGCAAGTAATCCTCGGTGTAGGGACTGAGGGCCGTGTAATGAACTCGAAAAGAAGGAAGAAGCAAAATAAAAGGATGAGTTTTTCTTGTTATGGCTCATTAAAGTGAAAAATTCAGAAGAAAAACCCTGCCGGTTTCGATGGAGTAACCGCTAAAAAATCCAAGTTATTTCGGATATAAAAAGAGTGGGTTTTGTATCTTTAGGCTTCTCTTTGATCAGATTTAACCCGATGAAGGGCTCACGCGCATGATTCCACCTTGCATCCTGCGGTCTTCTCTGCATAACTTCTAAAAACTTTTGTCCTTATTGACCAATAGAAGCTTTCCAGATGGTTCGATTCTAAAGAAATCAGCAATACAACCTTTCCAAATTATTTAATTATACAGAGGCTTATAGAATATTTCGAAAGGATTCTATTCTAAGGTTATGGGCAACAAACTCTTTCCAATGAATTATAATCTAAGGAAAGGACCAACAGGACATTTCCAAATGATTCTACGTATTTTACAGAATGGGACAATGTAATCGGTTCAAAGAAATATTCTATTCTAAGGAAAGGACAAGAAATATTTCTGAAGGATGACAGAATCTATGGAGATTCTTTGGAAAGATGTGGTTATATAGTTATTAAGTGTACTAAGTGTTACAAGAGCAATACCATAGTACTCGGAAATCTCACGACACTCAGAGCATCAACTTGTTTTCTAAACTATGCTTTAGATAGCATTAAAAATAGATGGTTTCCAGTGTTAGATTCCCTAATATTAAAGCTTAACAAGACTTGTGGAAAGCAGAACAACATTGTCTTCAAGAAAGAACTTCATAGTGAAGAAAGATTTCACTGATATATATGCTATTGGTATTGTGAGTTAATTTTTGTAGTAGTGGTTACATTCGCGAAAAATGTTTGCGATAATGTCTTGGCAGACACTCAGATTTTCCATTTGTCAGATTGACTTTCGGATCCTAGTTTCTTGATTTTTATTTTATTTCGGATGAGTAAATGTCCACTTCACTTCAAAAAAGCAATAACTAATCCTCACACACAACAATAATCTCTTCTTCAAACTCAGTCTTTTATATTCGTAACCAAAATATCTATTCTTAGGATCTAGAAAGTCTATTACAGAAATGAACCATAAGCAATCCAAATTTCTAGAAGACGAACAATCAAGCATTTTAAGCACTGGAGATTAGACAGGTTCTTGGCACATTAAACCCCGTGACAAATAAAATATTTACTACTGGACGCCTCACGTGCTTCCAACGAGAAGTTTGTTGCCTTTGGGTAAGTCGATTTTTGAAAGGATGTTTGCGCTTATTAGCAGAAGGCTGCCATGCGTAAAAGCGTGAATGGCATTCACCATGGATGCTTTCCCCTGACAACTCATTATCAAGTTTCGTCACCGAACTATAAACTCAGAACCAGAATCCACTCTAAAGACGCCATTTGTGGAAGCGCTTTGTTTATATAAACACCAGTGCACTAATTTAACTAATAGACTCGTTCGAAATCACGTGACTCTATTACTACCCCCGTCGTGAGTTGGACTAAATGTTTATTTGATAACCGATTTAGCCCTCTTGGTTGTTATCTTGACTTGGTATCTCGTCTTAAGCAAATTATAGCATACCTTGATGAGTGATACACCTCGTTATTAGAAGAAGACGTACCAGATCTTGAACTCGTCACCATAAAACATCGTCAATATCTTGATAACGAGATATCTCGTCATTGGCGAAATTGGTCAGATCTCGATGGACGAGATACCTCGTCGAAACCACTTACAGGATTAAGTATTCGATTCAATTCTCCAATGCGTGACCTTTTTCCCTGATCAACCAAGCCACGATTCTACAATCGAATGAACCCGAAAGCGTCGAACTCTCCAGGAAACCCTGAAGAATCCTTCCAGACTACCGAACAGGATCCCTAATTCGAAACCGGATCAGGCGTGCTTCCGGACCTCTCCGTGCACATCTTCCCGGACAAATCCCGCTTGTTAAGTAAATTGCACTCGGACGTAATTAACCGGAGGATTAGAGCTGTCTCCCAACGCTCCTATTTGGAGATCTAATTGCAGAGGATTACTTTGATAGCGCTTGTTAATGAAGGGCTGTTTTCGCATTCAATGGCGGATTCCGAATGCTGCAATGGTCCTGATTTGTTCGGGGCTGACTTATTTATCGAGTCATGATTCAGTGGGTCTGCTGCTGTTCGCGATGAATTGTAAATGGGACGCGGTGTGTTCTAACTGATGAATATCTGTTGTCGCATTTCAGTAAATCATTGCCAAGCGGGTTCTGATTGAAAGTGAAGTGACCTTTCAATGGTTTGGTCTTTTTCGTTCAGTTGAATAACTATAGAGAAATATCAAATACTTTATATTTCTTACAATGTAGGTAGTTAATTTACGTCACAATGGTGCAACGCTACGGGCTATTAGGGACGGTCCAGGATCAGGAACGATACTAGGACGATGCCTCGTAATTATGAACCACAATCACATAACGAGTTCAGCACCTGAGTTGCACCTCCCAAACTTCAGCACAACACCAACATGAGGACATTTGAGGCCACGTCAGATTTAATGTGCACCAGCCTCCGTGTACACCGTCTTTGCCTGGACAGAATATAGAACTCACAACCCCTCTGGTTGCTAATCCATCGCTCTTCCAATAGGACTACCGTGGCCCAACAATGTAAGAGACACCTGTTGAACTAGCAACATTCTTCCTGCAGGCGGAACAGGTTCGATTCATCTAACTTACCGTGGGTATATTCATCGTTTCTGTGCCAGTAAAACTTTCCTTCTATGTATAGCTATATCTTTCAACTTGGCTTTCTTTGGCGGAGCTTGGCAAAATATGGTTCATGCGCAAAGTTGAAGAGTTGAAGGTCAGTTCAGGTGTTGGCTTCATCATTTAATCATGATTTAAAATTACGAGTTGTTCTGTTATGTTTTCCTTCGAGTTTGATCCCATATATGTGAAATTTAAGATGACCGAGCGTTGCTACTGGGAAGATCGTCAAAAAGTGTTGATGTCGGACATGTGTGTTGTCAACATGTCGGTTATTAGTCACGTGACTGCTCTGTAAATAACTGACTATAATGGCCAATTTGGCATTTCATTGAGTCATTTCATGTTCTAACGACTTAAGATGTCTGAATTCCCATTTCTATTGAGTGGTGATAAAAATGGTGAAATCCTCAAATTCTATTGTCGCTTGAACCAATCATATTATGAACAATAGACGGATGTCTTCTTCCATCCCGTAGACCAACTAGATGATGAATGTTATTATCAACCCGCACGACATAAGTCGGCTGATATCTATGTTACTACTTGATCTTGGGCACATAAAAAGGTTACCATTGCTCGCTTTACTTTTATATTTCCTCTATGATTGATGAGTATATTTCTCTCTTCTGCATCAGTAAAACTTTGTGTGTCTATTACTTGATATTGTATGTCTTGTGTCTGGCGCAACATGGAGAAAAAAAGCCTTGCGCCTTAAATCCCCAAACCAACAAACCTCTATGATTGATCCTGGATCATCGCCAATAGACCATGGTGTTGCTCCAATGCGTACCTTGAGTATGTGCATGCGTCAATTTACCTGACGGAAAAAATACTGATTGGTGCACTTGGGCCAGATTTGGCAATGTATTCATAAAAAACAAACATATACTGACAATAAAAGAATCATAGACTTATTTTAAACTGTTACCTATATTTATAAGAGTGAAGCTCAGGGAAATAAAATATCTCTAAAGATTTTTTACTTCAAAGACTTGTATCTCCAAGCAAATGCTTATGACGAAAAAGTTGGATTGCACATTATCCACCCAAGTCATTTTTCTCCACCACTAAATTCCTCAAATATTCAGAGTGCCTGGAAACGTTTCTGGTCCCGGCTTAAGAAGGATAAAAAAGAAAAAAACCGTGGTTACTCAGCTGACACTAATACCGCTCAACTTCCCATCCGAGCTGGAGCCATGCTCTCCACATGAAACAGAATTTTCAGCGACCAAATCACTCAATTAAATAATTCTCAATGCTCAATTTACCCCCCAGGCCAGCAATTTCCATCACGAAAGAGGCAGATCCGCATGAAGAAGAAGAAAAAAAAAAGAAAATATCCACTCTCAGCAACTTTAGTTTCTGCTCTCTAAAAACTCTTCCACGAAAATGAAGAGCCTCAAAATATAAAAAAAAGATGAAGAGGGAAAAAGCGACTTCAAGAGGGAAAAAGAAGGAAAGGAAGGGAAAAAACACCATCTTGCGATTCGGTGTTGTAGTAATTTTTCCCCTTCGGTTAATTCGATTAAGATGACGATATCGATATTATTACTGTTGACGATGCTTCTCCGCCACTTTTCTTTTATTTATTTTCCAATTCTTGGGAATGATACTTTTCTGCGATGCCATTTTTTGTCGTTCCGGCAGAAGTTTTTAACATAATTTATTTTTTTATGTCCTTCTATGGCGTTATTTTTTTGTCTGTGTATCCACTCCGTGTGTTGTGATCATTAATTAATTAAAAGGAAGTGCAAATTGCCAGCTATTAGTTCATTCCCGCACCGAAGAAAACCTTTCAAAGAATTGATTTTTAACGATGATTAATGGAATGGTGGCGAAAGACCTGTTACGCATCCAATCAAAATTCATAGGAAAGAGTCTTTTTCAATTCGACAACATTTCGTGGAAGCGAAACTGTTTACATATTGAACAAATTCATAGTAAGACTGTTTAAATTACGTTTAGTAATAACATAAAAATAATAACATGCACAGTATGTATTCGTGATCAATAATCATTAAATTTGCTTCATTTTAGAACAATAAAAGTAAAACAGAAATTGTACTTTTAAATGCAGCCATTGTTTTACGGGGTTGAAAATCCCCTGTACAGACAATAAGGGTCAGTAAAGACAACGTAATTCACCCCTGGTGGTTATCTCTTCACCGACAAAAATTCCATAGTTCCAAAGAATGAATTTAGAATATGACAACTGATTAGTCGACGACAGTTAAATTAAACGCTAAACATAGCCTAGCACCACTAAACATCTGGCGATAAATTGCATTTTAATGTAACCCCGATATGTATCATGCAAGAGTATTTGGATAGAGGAGGCAAAGTTTTCTCTTCCAGTGTGGTTTGTTTATAAACACTGAAAATCCTTCTCATCATTCTCATAGCAACAATTTTCGAGATAGAGATTGCTTGTGGTTTTTGCTTTACTTTATTGGTGGTTGTCTTGACTAGGTATCTCGTCATCGGCCAAACTGACCAGATCTTGATCTCGCTGTCATCATTTAATCGACCATATTTTGATGACGCGTTACCTCTTCAGTAGCATAATTGGTCAGGTCTTGATTGACGAGATATCACATCGAAACCAATTTGAGGGTTAAACCCCATTCACATAGAAACGTATGCCAACTGAATTCGCAAAGGACGCTGTTCGGCAGTTAGCTAGTTTGTACGGCTATCCATGCTTCGTTACCTCGTCATAAGTAAAATTGGTGAGATCTTGATTGACGGAATATCACATGGAAACCAATTTGAGGGTTAAACCCCATTCACATAGAAACGTATGCCAACAGAATTCGAAGAGAACTGTGTTCGGCAGTTAGCTAGTTTGTACGGCTATTCATGCTTCGTTACCTCGTCATTAGTAAAATTGGTCAGATCTTGATTGACGGAATATCACATGGAGACCAATTTGAGGGTTAAACCCCATTCACATAGAAACGTATGCCAACAGAATTCGCAGAGAACGCTGTTCGGCAGTTAGCTAGTTTGTACGGCTATTCATGACTCGATGTTGTCAAGCGGAGTGTTACTATTGCTGGTCCGAACATGGAACATCTTTAAAACTGTGAGTGTACAGCTACTCAAATTTTGTAACATTACGGCTTCAAAAAATATCGCCTTTCTTTATTTCTGTACATTAATGTATCCTCTTCTAAATACTGGCGTGCATACAATCCGGTGTGAATAGGGTATAATTTTGTGTTTAAACCTTCCTGTAAAGTTTATGTAGGAAGTTTAGAGGCACCTGTATTTTACTACCAGCAATTTAAATAGAAGAATGCATCATTTTATCCAACCGGTTTTTTTTTCTTTTCATTTCGCTATACCATTACTTCTGTGCTGTTTTGTTTGTTTCACTAAGCCTTCATGGAACTATTTGGAATTGTGTGATTAGGAACGGAGTAACATTTTCAACTGATAGTACATTCATTTTCGCTCTCCTCATTAGAAAATATTATCATTGATTTATAAGTGTTGAAGCAGTTGAATTTCAAATTCTTAATTCTCTCAATCCTCTAAATCACAAAGCGATAAAGCGTCATTAAATGAAAAAAGTAATTTGATTTCTAACAAAGCACAAATCAGAACTTTCCAAATTTTCAGACACGATCTTGTATGATTCAGTTTTAGAACTGGTCTTGGATCGTACCATTGATAGGTCATTTGGAAGAACAGTGGACTTTAGCGGTTGATCGATAGTTAAATTAACCCAACTCCAGAGCAACACAAGTGCTATTGGAGATAGCCCGGAGTCAATCCAGTAAAGAAAGGTACGAGGACAGCACCTGGTCATTTTGAACCACTGTCAGATGACAAGATCAATACAAATGAGCTTCCCCCCAGGTACGTGTCAACGGGGGGGGCGGGTATTTGGCCCCTCCTGTCACTGAGGAGAAGTGGTGAAAGCCATATTTCGCCACTCCACACACTATCAAGAAACATTATTAACATTTTAACTTCAAAAGTAACATTAAACAGTACCGTTAAAACAACTTTTTGGATTTTAATTTCATTTACGGTCAATAGATCCGGGCCCAGATCTATAGGTGGGCAAACTTGCCATTTGCTCGAGGCTGCAGATTTCGGGGGTGGGGCTCAAAAATTGGTGTAAAGAAAAAATACAATGTATGAAAACAAGTAAAAAAATTATAGGACATGAACGTGTCGTACATTGTCAACACTCTGCATATACTTAAGATACTTGGGCGACCCTTCTATAACATTGACAAATTACTACAGACCTTTTAAGTAAAATAAAACAACTACCGACGGTCATTTCCGACGTACATCTCCACATACATATGCCTCAATATATACCTATCCATAAACATAAAAAACTTTTTACAAAGATTTTAGTAGAAAGGTTTATGACTTTCGTCCAGCGTTGTTGAATGGATTCATTATAAATTGTTTAACTGATAGTTGTTGACATTTTTATTGTAAAACAATGTAAGGAGGGGGGAGCGCCCTTTTTAAGAAATACGCAGTTAGCAGCCCGCTCTTCCATATATATATATATATATATATATATAGAGAGAGAGAGAGAGAAGCGCACGGAGGGGGCATAACGCATTCTGAGAGCTTCGATATATTCCGTGAAATGTGTATTAAATAAAGGGTCTAAGGGCAAAACAAAATTAGATGTTGAAAAAAAACGAATTTGAAAGTTTTCTAACACGTAAATGCATAAAAAGTTTATCAAGAAACTTCGAACAAATTTCATTTATGTTGTAAATGTTTTTATTTAACTAAAAGTGAAAAAATAATTGTTTCAAAGTACCAAAAAATAAAGTTATTCCTCTGAATACGTGGAAAAAGGTGGCCCAGCATACCGATACTTGGTCACTTTTTTTAAGGGTTACAATGGTTCTTCCCCAAAATGAATTTACGTGGTGCTCGCACTTGAAAACTACGACATGACTATCTCATTTTCGAAGAAATTGCTGTATAGTGATTTCAATTCTGGATCCTTCAAATGTATTGAAGGGCTCGAACATGTCTTTGAAGGCATGTCTTGAGAAAAGCGATTTATTTTTATGACCGACTGACGGATTGTATGTTAGGATTTTATTGCGTTAGGTCCCAAACTGGACAAGAAGCGCCTGACCAACTGACGGAAATGTCATTTATTATTAATTTGTGTTTTATGTGTTAATGAATATTTATTAATATAGTTAATTAATCATTTATATATATATATATATATATCATATTAAAATAATTTATTATTAATAATTAATATACATTAATTATATTAATATAGTTAATTTATTATTCCCACTTTTCACTGAGGTACAGTCCATACTTTTCAGGAGGACCAATCCCCCCCCCATTTAACAACCCTAGTTACGCCTATGCCTGTCCCCTCTCTAGTCTGATTTCCTGATTTTTTTGTGATCAAAGGAAGAGTACCTATATTTCATCAACAAAACTGTAAACGTTCTTTACATGAAATATAAATCGTTGAAAAGATGTTTATTTTTGAATTTTTGCCCGATAACTGAAAAACTGTTTCATGAATTTCGATGTAACTCTGAAAGATTTTATATGTTTATAGAAAGAATAATCCTCATTAAGTTCTTGGTACTCTGAAGGGCCTCACAGAAAATAGTTTGTTCGTAAGGGTCTTGGAGAATTCCCAAACCATTTTTCAACCCTCTTTATATGTAACATATATTTTATTGGAAAAGCTGTTAGTAATTTCAGTTGTACTCTAGTAAGGGAAAGATATTTCAATGTAATATATCCATTGCTTTCTGCGAATCTATTAGAACATGGAATGTTATTTGAGAGAGGCTTAATACAAATATGTAATAAATAAAAATCCATGTTATCTAGTGAGCCTGATGGTTTTGGTCAACATCAACAAGTTGTATTAAAATATATAGTTTTTGTCTGAAGAATTAGATTGTTATCTCATAAGTAAGAATCCAAATCATGAGTTTCTATGAGGGTTTTTTCTTGTTTGCTGGGATTGTCTACTAAAATATAATATCGAATCTTTCTCTTCGGAATTGATCCAGGACAGTCTTCAATAACCCGGTTGTTGTTGTTGACGTGTATCTCCCAAACTGAAACCCGAGATCAGGCCCAGTGATCAGAAGTAGGACAGACACAGAAGAATAATACAGGTTTTATTTTACAAACACACAAATTGATCACTGGTAAAGACATAGGGGGTGCAGCTATCCACTTTTTGGTGAGAGAACCACTTGGGCGGGAGTCTGACTTCTTCCTTGGACATCACATACAACCAGCCCTAGGACAGTAGCCCTAGTCGGGAATCGAACCACGAACCCAAAGCGTGGGAGCAGAGAGTGCTTTATCCGCTATACCGCATGGGCTGCCCAAGTATAACCCGGTTACTTGATCCACTGTACCTTAATTCAACTACCTACTTATTATATTAAAAACAGTTGAAATAGTTTATTAATACACACATTGTTGGGAGTATGTTAAATTTACCTACATGGACATTAATAGTTGTACTTCTTAGTTTGAAGAACATTTTTTGTTTGATTTCTTTTGCAGTTTTCTTGCCTTCTTTTGCTTTGTCTTCTGTCGTTTAATGTCTTCTGAAATGCAGTTCTTAACCCTCTTGGTGGTTACCTATAAGAGATATCTCGTCAGAGTAAGCAAGGATGAGATGTCTCGTTGTAACCACTTGGAGGGTTAAATGAAATACACACCCCTTGCACACAAATGATTATCTTTGCGTGGCTCTCAATCAACAAATAAATCTTTCTAATAAATAAAGTCGTATAAAAGTGGGTAAAATCGTGTTCATGTTTTGCGGAATAGTAAGTATTTCCTTAATTCTTCAAATCATACAGACAAGAGTGTCGACAACAACACAGCATCCTACAAGTCATAACCTTTTGAAAAATCGTCTAAACCTCTAAAAAATCCAGCGCCTTCTTTCAAATTTCTGAGTCTACAATATCAATCATCAACACATCGTTTGCTCTCGCCGTTGCAAAAAGAACGGCGAACAAAACCCCGTACCCAAACAAAAGGACAACCAAAAAAGGGGGGCAGAATTCCGAGAAGCCCTTCCACCGGAAGCAGAAGAGCAGACGACAGTGGGGGTTGCGGAATGCAGACGATAGCTTGACCGATGATGACTTCCTCCAGGAGGGACTTGTGTATTTACGGTTGACTCCTTCGCTTTCTGTTAATAGACTATCCCTCTATCTGTCAGTTGCAAGCCTCCCTGCTCCCACTCCGAGGGTGCTTTCCGATGAAGGACTAATGATGCATCTAGGCCCGAACCCCGTAGAAAAAACTGGAAAGGGGGCGAATGCGGGAAATTGGGTGTCGGAATCTGGCACTTCTCTCCCCTCAGAGGTCGAATCGGATGAATGTGGTACTCGTACTGGATCTTGTTCCATTTTTCTCATTTGCTTCCCGTTCTGCCTGTAATTCGCAGAAGGGGCTTGAATCCATTGGTCTCAGCTAGTAATTGGTGACGTAGACCAGAGAATCGACCAAATTTCGTAGATAAGAGGACCTCTTGCACCATAAAAAGTGCATGTTGGAGTCCTCATAAAAAATTTTGCACTAATATTCAATAGCTATAGCTTTTGAATATTAAGGTTAGTCCGATATAGTGTTATTTCTTTACGTCTGAAAGTTGCATAATCTGTTAAAATTTCTTTTTGCTGTTTGTGTTCATACTAGTGTTTTTCATGCTATAAACTGAAAAATCAATAACCCGTTTTCTGATATTGCATCGTGGATCGTGAGATAACTTGTTGTCCAAAGACTAAAGAGAGCAGAATTTGATAAAATACTAACCTAAGCCCTCCAAAAGTTTGTATTCAAAAATAATTAAAAGTTTTGAGAAAATATACTATTTTATATTGGTCAAATGCAGAATAATGGAACTTTTAACTTGAAGTAGTGGGACTTTTAACTTCAAGTAATGGGACTTTTAACTTCAAGTAATAGAACTTTTAACATCAAGTGGAACATGGAACTTTTACAAAATAATGTGTTTCCTGTGAAATTGTTTGATAGGTAAGGTAATTGGTAATTTTAGTTAACGTCGTACTAGAGCAACACAACGGGCTATTGACGACGGTCCGGGATCAGTCCCTTAAGGGAAAGATCCGAGGACAACACCTCGTAATTTTGAACCACGGTCAGATGATGAAGCAACACCTGAGCTGGCACCCCACTCTCCAAACTTCCACGCCAACCCAACGTGAGGACTTTCGGCCACGACAGATTTAAGGTGCACCAGCCGCCTCTACACCATACGTTTACAAACATCCATGCCCGGGCCCGGATTCGAACCGGGGACCTTCCGATCTAGAGGCTAACACCTTAACCACTATACCGGTTGGTCGGCTGAAATTGTTTGAAGACAAGTCTAGTCGTTTATTTCGAAATGCAGTCCTCCAAACTCAGGATTCGTTACATGCTGGGGTTATCTTTGTGCTCTTGTAGGCACACAGAATACCAAAGTACTTCTGCAATTACACCGTATGAGGCTACCATTCAGGGTAGGTAAATCAGGTGTTAACCTCATCAACTGACCGTTGGTCAAAATTACGGGATGTGTTGTCATCCTATCTTTTCTTTCGCAATTGGTCCCGGACTATCACCAGTAGCCGGTTGTGTTGCTCCAGTGAGAAATAAATTAAACTACCAAGCAAACAAAATCTATGTTATGCAAATAGTTATAAGGTATACGTTTAGTTTATCACTGGGGTTATTTTGTGTTACACGAAGGTTAATAAGGCTGGGCTCTATAGTTTAAAGGGAATTACTCTGTACCACAAAAATCATCTTTTGCAGCACCCTGATTCGAACCCAAAACATGTTAAACACATGTCCAGTGTGCTGGCCACTCAGCTACTAAGATACCTTAATAGCTTGCTTAACAAGTAGTTACAAAAGTGTAGTAAATTTTCTCTCCTAAAATTCTAAAAAATCATGCATAACTCTAGTTTGCATTATTTTTATGCTTTAACATTACCTTTTGTAAGAAATTAATATTTATTTGACACGTGCATGTTTTTCTGATATAATATTAAATTGAAACTTTTCACTTCTTTTAAAAACCATCAAATGAGCTTGAAATATTACATTAAAGAACATCTTGTTTCTTGTTCTCATTCCAAATTTTAACCCCTGCGTATTTATTTGAATTAATTGTATGTGTGAGTCAAACATTCTACACATTTTTGAATTGATATTTTTTTAAAAAATCTACAGGTTTATTTGTATTAATGTGTAATTCTAGATACGTGCGATACTTTAAGAAAGCATTAAGTAGATACACATACATTTAATCAAATTCAACTCAAGATCTCATTAGTACACAGGAATAATTTGCCATTTTATTGACAAAATGTGTCACATGCTTGTAATAATAACATGAAAAGAGACACCGGGATAATTATAATGCAATCTTAATATCTGTTCGATACTTAAATAGTATTTTCATAATTAATTCAGTCACCTCGTTCGGAGTAACACATCCATACCATGTTTGTTAATTCTTCGCACTTTAAACACAAAGAACCCAGAAAATGTTTATCCCTAGGTAGAATATTAAAAGCTTCGTATTACAATCACGTCACATTCATTAACAAAGGAGATTGAAGTCAGAGAGCGCATATCTTTTATTCCTACATGCAGGTAAATGAGTGTGTACTGACTCAATGCGACTTGTTCACAGAACAATGACTGCTGATATAACCCTCAGGTATGTTGGGGTCGCGTTTGTTTCCATTAAATGTCAGACAATATAAATACGTTTCGCTTATGGATGAGAGAAAATTGTAAACGAGCTTTCGAAGTAACACTATCTTTTGGAAACAAGCCTGATGGTGTAATTTTACCGTAATCCAGCCGAGATTTCTAGGAGTAAAGTAAAAGCGCATACCAGTGTACGTATAATGTATACCAGTGTGAGACAATAGTTATACCCGAAGCAGCTGTAAAATTTATTTATTAAAGCTATTTTTTATGTCTGAATACGTCTTTAAAATTGGAACAGTATTGGAAGCATGCATGAAAAATCAAGCGTTATAAAAAAAAACGTTACAATCATTTGGTTGTATGGTTTCAGACCTAGGAGAACCATCCAGAAGATAGCCGTAGAATCGTGTACACAAAGAATGTATGTACCTGACATCGTATGTACCTGATATTGTATGTACCTTACATGGCCTTTCGTGCTGAATGAGCGCTTTCTTTGACCGTTAGTGGTTCAGTATGTTTATCCACAGAGCTAACAACTTACGAGCTGCATGCGGCCGGCACTGGTTTAATTCCTTTAACTTAACCTGTGCTCTCTTCTGTATTGGTAAAGCTTTCCTTGCTTCCATTAATTGACGTTTTCTTGTGTTTGGCACAGCATTAAGCCATAAAACCCAACCACCCTTTGAACTTTAATGTAATTAAACATCTCAGATTCTACAAGATATTGCGAAATACATACATATCACTTTCACTTCCCTTCCTTCATTTCTGTTGAGAGGTTTAGTGGATGAATTCTTCATTGTTACGGGTGGTAACAAAGAGGACTTCTTCCTTTAAACAGTCAACAATTCAGGAAACATCCTACATGTAGGGGTAACCAGTATCTCTGTCTACCTCTGCAGATCGAAATAAGGTAAGCCCAAACATCCTCATGACAAATGGCCGGTCGCCAAGCCTTTGCGGATCGCGATCCAAATCAAGCAGGAGGACGTTTCAAAACACCGACTCAACCGCGACTGTTGCTCTTTTAATGTTTGTAAAATTTTCCTACTGTTGACACAAGCAGGGGCACCCCGGGGACCAGTTGCACAAACATTCATCACAAGCAAAGGCAACTTCCAGAAGTAGAGCGCGCAACAGGAGACGCGAGTCAACAACAGGACGACCTAAAGATGATCGATCGGCGGATAACAACCGCAAGATGAAATAACAACACCACTTCACTTCAGTTTCGGAGCGTTATTAATGGTCTGCCCCTTTTCGACGAGGAGGATTATGATAAATGCGATCGTCTGTCTGTCTCTGCGTTTCTTAGGAATGCTCGGGGAAGAAAGCCTGATGGATATATATGATTGCCGAGTGAAATATTTATGTGTCGCATTACAGCGGTGCAGTTTTAATCACGTGTCAGCGAGCGAGATTTGCGATAGGCTACGGTATTCCGGTTGATAAATTAATTGCAAAAGGAAATGGATTTCGACGGGACAGTTTTTGTTGCTGATGTGGTTGTGGGTTGACGCTTGGGAGCCTTAATTAATTTTCGTGCGGAACCGAGGACCTCAGAGAAGAAAAAGAAGTATGCGTAGAAATAGCATTCATCCATATATGTTCTTTTACACGAAATATGATCATGGAGAGCACCTAACTTATAATTAACTCTTCCATTACTGATGACTTCATCATAAGCGCCGACATAAATAATGCAAGTGATGCTCTGTAAAAATTATCCAGCTAAGAGGAAAGGTTAACAACATGTTATCCAAGAAACTCTCTGTGAGTTTTTTCCTTGTTTCTCTTGAACATATCCTATGCAACTCGACCAAAAGTATTGAATACAGAATATTTTATCATAAAAGTGTTTGTGTATTTTTACTTTAAAATTCTATAACTATCTCGCACTGTGATAAAACTTTAAAACCATTCTCTGTTCCTCTGACTAAATAGTGAACGGACTATTATAGGGAATAAAATAGAGTATTTAGAGTCTATACGTGAGAATAAATCTAGTAGAACTAATAGTTTAAGTTTTAAAAACTTCCAAAAATCACATTAGGATTATTTAAACTAAAACGTATCTTTATAATCTTTCTCCAATACGATATTTCAGGTCAACATGTATTCTTAAGCGTTCTTTAAATGCATCCCTCCATCCTTTATTTCCACAATTACTTAACATGATCTTGTATTTGCCGTATCTTGGCCCCATATGGCCCTTAGCCAAAAAACCAACGGAAAAAATAGTATCAAAGTAGAAGCTCACAAAACCATCATCAATGCAGTGGACAAATTTTGAACATTTCCATCAAACCGAGATTAAACCTAATTATGTTGATCCCATATATGCGTCGTCCCAAATGGCACCACCATAATATTCAAAATTAGCTGAAAATACCTATTTTTAATGCATTTTTATTTCAATACATATTTTTGAAGTTTATCATATAATTTCTTACCTGATAGTACATGCATGAACCGTATTACAATCGTCAGTACACATTTTGTATACCAGGCTGCAATACCACTATAGTTAAAGTAAAAACTAAATTTATTTGTTCCATGTGTAGAAAGACTGCAAATAAAGGCTTCTCGTCACATTATCCCTTTAGTAGAATTTACAGTGGTGGTAGTTTTATAGCATTCGGTAAGTATGTATTTAGTCGTTCTAAATATGGCGATATTGCAGTCAGGTTATAATAGGTACCATATAATACAAACTATTCTATGTTTCATAGAAAAAATCTGCATTTTAATCCTCCATGTGGTTTTAAAGAGATATCTCGCCCATCAAGATCTGACCAATTGTTGGAATTGACGAGGTATCTCGTCATTAAGATACTGTCGATGTTTTTCGATGATGAGACCAAGATCTGGTCAGTGTTTTAATAATGACGAGATATTTTGCACATAAAGATCTGGTCAATTTTGATAATGACGAGAGATGCATCGAGACTAAACCAGGATATCTCGTCCATCCCGATAAAGATCTGGTCAATTTTTTAGTAATGACGAGATATTTCGTCTGTCAAGATCTGGTCAATTTTACTAATGATGAGACATACACTGAGACGAAACCAGGAGTCTTAACATCAAAGTAGCTTAACTATGCCTTATATTTGACATGTACATATATATTCTAACTCTCCTGGTGATTGTGTTGACGAGATATCTCGTCATTAAAAGAAAACTGACCAATCCTGATGAACGAGATAGTTCGTCATTTGAAGAAAACTAAGCAGATCTTGATCTCGTCATCATGAAAAATCAGCAATACCTTGATGACGAGATATCTCATCAATAGCAAAATTGATCATAACTAGATGGACGAGATATCTCGTCAAAATTATGTAGAGAGTTAACGATCCCTGGATATATTTTACAAACAAAATATGTATTAGAGGCGAAACTTTAAGTGAAATGCAGCAATAAATAACCCTAGAACTATAAGTAAACCTTACATTTGCTCCGATTTAATACGTTATCCGTACGTAAATAACTCGCATTCGCTGTCCCCAAACATTGCCATCACTTGACGAGCAATTAATCCTTATTTCGACATCAAATTCTGTGTAAAAGTCCTCATTAATTCCGAGTATACAATAATTTAAGTACGAGGAAACTGCCTCGTCGTGTAAGCTTCTCTGCAAATCTCTTAGAAATATCCCAAAATCGAAGGAGCGCTTCTGAAGTAAGGGGTAAACACATCCTAAATTATATCGCTCATTAAGACGGAATTTTAGAATTCGAGTAAACTTTAAGAGAAAGCTTTCATCCCTTGTTAGGGAATTAATGCCTCAAAAGTTTAAGTTTTCCTCTCGTAAAATAGCTCGTAAAAGTTTCCCTTAGAGATAAATCGCTGCTAAGTAAAGCGGTTGTTTTATTTTCGTCCCACGATGGACGTTTTATGAAAATTTAATTATCACCTACGAAAGGCAGCGATTGAGTTTTAGGGACATAACTCTGTAAAAATGGGTGTAATATTTTAAAACTTTTGAAGACATAAAAATTATTAACGTGTTTTTATTTCTTTTTACAAACAACTTTGCTTTTACGAAAGTTGCTCTACATTAAATGGTATCTATATATATTTCACTAACTTTCATGGCGTAGAAATAAACATTATTTGTGAACTGGCAAATTGCAACGAATTAATTTAAACAATATAAGATCAGCTGCTGAGAGATTAATTCACTAATTTTGCATATTGGTTTAAATTGGCTTCTGATTTGAGCTAAGGAGATAACATTACTTAACCTTTTGACTACGGCTATAGATATACCGAGCGCGATTCTTTTAACTTTCTAGGTACAACTGCCGTAATGGCCGTAATCTAAATTCTTTCTTGGCACGATTCTTGTAACTTTCAAGGTACAACTTACGTATGTACTGGCCGTTGTCTAAATTCTTTCTTGGCGCGATCATGATACAGTTGTTGTACCGGCCGTAGACTAAAGGTTAAACAACACAAAAAAGTTTGCCACATTGTAATAAATTTTATCAACAGTCTGATTAGTGAGGCACTGTCAGCAATATGGTAAAATTCTGTTGTGCTTGGCGAGCTTTGGGCCACTGTAACTTTGGATTACATCAGTGTCACTCGAACGGTACCAAACTATGCTACAAGTAATACTGGACAACAGCAATCACTCAATAAAAAATAATATCAAACTGCACTTTAATAGTTCAAATTGTAAATTAATTGTTGAATATTCTCAATAAAGAATCGTTCGAACATCCTATATGTGCTTCATTCATTCTACAATCCACAGCAAGTTCGAGTATTCACATAAAAACTATCGTTCGTCTGTCCTCGACAAAAAAGAACATAATTTCTTTTCAGTTCAATTGATTTGCAGATGAGAGTGAATAGATAATGCAACTTCAGACTACTTAAAAGTACATCATTATTAAGATTTATTGCATTACTATACATACGTATCACTATAACATAAGTTGAGTTTCGTAGAGGTAGCTATGTTCACACACAACTGTACACGCCCTCTATGATTAAGCAGTGGTTGAAATGGACAGATGGCTAATACAAGCTGACTAATTGACATTGGGTAGAACTGTGAGAGCTTTGTTAAACTAGAACAGCCGGATTTTAAACTTACCTAAAACCGCCGTTGGGGGTTAATTTGACCCTCATAAGAAATGTGAGCCATATCGAACTAAATTTGTTGCAAATGATAAAGGATGTTGAAAGGACAATGTATAAGAGTTTTCATAGGGTTTGGTTTTAGTTTTTAGAGTTAGGTTTTTTTTTTTTTAAATTTTTTATTTTTAAGAGCTAATTCTTTTTTCTTTGCAAAAAAAGTTATTATTTGAAATGGCAACAGAAAAATAATAATACATGTCAATATATAATGTAATGTATAATTTTACACAATGTTATACGTTGCATTATACTATATTGAAATGAATAATATTACACAATATTATACATAAATTATACTATATTGGAATGTATAATATTACACAATATTCCTCTCATGATAAGAAAACAAACAAAAGATACAAATGCAAATTGTACAAATTAGTACACAACATGTTTCAAAGTGAGATTACAAAAAACATAAACAATGATTAAACACAATATGTTCCAATAGACATTAGCTCAGGTGGAACAATATGAACGCTTGACAGTGACATCAACATATTTACCACAAATAGGGTTCTGGCATCCCTCACAAATGGCAGAAGACTAATTCTATCCCTTGCAAAGTTCAGAGACACATTTCTTTCGTTTTGGGGTCTGTACTTGAACAATTAGGGGCATCTGTTGCGCAAAGCACCATTTGTAGTTATTCCACAGGCGCAAGAATAAGTTATCGAAGTAAAATTTTGGAACCCGGGGATTCCTTGAAAAATAGCCAAGCATTGAGTGCAGCAATATCAAGGACGTCATAAAAGACATGAAGAGGCCATCTGCGCGTTCCACATATCGTAGTATATTTCCTTAACATCTGATCTACTACATTTACTCCACATTTCGTATGATTGTAGTAAGCAGTAAGTGAGTGTTCGGCTTCTTTCCTATGTTTGTAAGCACACCCGCTAACTGTCGCGATAGTCATCGCAATAAGAGGTGCGAGTTTCCCCAAGCGCAGAAAACAAAAATGAGGCATCGGGATTTTAAAAACAGACATTCACTTGAAAATCGGTCATTTTTTCTTATGAGGATCAAAATGACCCCTGTTGGCTGTTCTAGATATTTCTTCGATTATTTAATTTAATAATTGACATAGAAATATAAAAAATTTTCACAGTATACTTGGAAGCATTTTAAGAAAAGTAAAAAAATATGAGCTTCGAGGTTCAACTGTATGGTCAAATACCGCAAGTGAAATTGGAAAAAGGGTCAAAATGACCCCAACGGTGCTTCTAGTGTTAAGATCACGGGTGTTAATACTTATGCATGGTCGTGAAAGTGAGTGTGATTACATGACCAAGTATTCAAAAATAAACCATGGTGAGTGGTCCCTGTCAACACTATTTTCTAAGTAGTAAATAGATATGTGGAAGTTCTAAAAAAAGAGCTGACCCTTATATTCTTACTCCTTATATTTAAAAAAAATGTATTTTTAAGTATAGGCATGTAAGACACTTTCGATGGAAGTGGCTTGAAAGTGGAAGCGACAGTGTAAAGACAAACGTAAAAAGCGAATTTCTGGAATGTACGAAAATTCTCCGTGACAGACATTTCCAGTATGACAACCTAATAAATGCTTATCCTAAAATGACTGACATTGTTTATATGGTAACCACTCAAGTTGAAATGTTTCTGCCGTCTCCCCCGTGAAGAACTGGAATAAAAAGAGTGAGGCACGAGTCAAAACCGTTCTCGGCTATATTCAAGCCATTTCACTTTTCGTTTGATGGAACAATAGCCCTACTAAGCCATTTTGTTTACGCACTGACAGCTTCTTGCATTTAGAAAATAAAGCCTTCCTTTTTATATCGGGCCATTAGACTTTACTTTTTTTCATTTACCCTCCGTTAGCCGAGACATTCCGCGTTTCCAAAACATTTAGCTTCCTCGCATTTTTATGTGCATAAGTTCGCGAGCGCAGAGTTGCACTGGCGTTCCTTTCAGGTTTTTTCTTTTTTAGCCTCCGGCTCGAACCAGTCTTGTCGCTGCGGATGTTTTATTTTAATTTTTATGGATGTTTAATATAAAAGGCTGGGATGTGCACGGTGCTTTTGTGTCACTTGGCTGCAAATGGAATGCGAAAGCTGCGTTTCCGACGCGCGAAGTAAGTGGCGTTTCGGATTACGCGAAGTGAAAAGTAACGTTCAAGCATAAAATCAATGTGGAAGGGGTTTTTTGTCGCTCTGAATAATTGTTTAGTTAAGCGTGTAGGAGATGAATTGTGTGTGTTTTTTTGTCTGTGTGAGGGAGATCGGTTCTGTCTTCAGCAACATAAACAAAAATAATTTCTTCTTAAATCCCTGCGATTTAGTGAAAGCTGCAACGTTACGCGCTTTGCGTGACATATTGCTTAGAAGCATTCAAACGGTCGTACGTTTGATGTTTGTCGTCGAAATCATTTCATTTTGCTTTAATCCAATTAGTTTTGAAATTTCCTTTCAAACAAGCAGTTTTATTTTATTTTCTTTGTTTGTTGCTCAATAGCTCATTTTTTAATTCGTAATATACATTATTCGAAACTTTTTCTTTCAAAGAAATATTACTGATTCTGTTGAAGTACTGTTTCAGGCAAACGGGTCTCAAACAGTTTTCACAAAGACGATTTACAAAGAGGATATTTGTCTTAAATGGCTTAGGTTTTTATACATTACCGCACAAGGAGCAATGCAGAACAAGTTGTACCAAACACACCAAATAAAATTCGATGAAACAGATTTAAAATTCGAGCAAGCAGATAAATCAACAATATGTAGTAATAAATACATCAAAGCATATATATTGAAATGTAAAAATAAATTATTTAAAATGTAATAAACTCAAATGTAATGTTGAAAATTCAGTTAACATTTAAAGTGACAGTCCTAGCAAGGAACTCTTATGCGCAATGAAAGAAAAGCCCCTAAACGTAAATAGTTAAGTATTTAATAAATCTTACAAATTAAGAGTTACTAGATTAAATTCTTGCTGACACTTCAGGGAATATAAAAAGTTCAACTGCGACTAGTGCACAGTCCGCGCCTACGAAGGTTGTAAGGATAAAATATCATGTCTTACACTAGATAGGTGCTCTCTTCAGGCTGATACCAATAAGTAGCAGATAAGTCTCATAAAGACATGGCTATCTGTGCTTTGAAAAAAATTAAAATAGCAACTGATGGGCAGTAAAATTTTTGATGAAAATCCAATTGTGAATACAGTGGAACTACATAAATCTTATAAGAATCAATAGAAAACTAAGCAAAAATAAAAGCATCGTTTTACTAAACATCATTCTCCTGAATCTAATGGCAAGGTTGATTGGTTTGATGGTTTTGCTGTAAAGACCATCTTTGGCTATGCTGCGCAAGACATGACAAACATGCCCACGCAAGAGAATTTTTACTTCCACCGAAGAAAGAAATACCGATGGTAAGAGATTAATAGTCTTGATTCTAAATCAACTCTAACAGTTAGTTTTGGGTATTGTTACTAATCTCACTTGGCATATATAAAAATTATATAAAGTCTATTAATCCATGAGACGAGGTTCTCAAGAACCAGCTTAGGATGGCGAATAAACTGGCTAGAGGAACAGCCTAGACATATGATGTGCTCGGGCGAGGTCTGAGTTCAATTGCATTTACAAGAAAAGAAAGTGCTTGCAACCAAATTTATTCTTCTTTGGCTACAAGTGTCAACTGCGATGTCTAGAAAGAGAGTGAAATTTGATCTTTCCTTCTGCTCATTTTACCAGGAAACACCAGGCTGACTGCAGGCTAACCAATCATGAGTCGAGTCTTATAAATTTTGTTTATACTCTCTTTATATTTGGGAACAATCTCTACACACTCCAAGTGGTATCGACAAGACATCTCACCCATCAAGATCTGAGAATTTTCTTTGAAATATTTCGTCATCAATATACTGCAATTTTTTATGATGACGGTTTGACGGTTGACAATTTTCTTCTAAAGACAAGATATATCGACCATTAAAATCTGGTCAGTTTTGTTACCTGTTCGAGGCAACCACCAGAAGGGTTAATAGGTAATTTTGCCCTAAGATGGTAACGCATCAAGACTTTCCTCCTAATCAAAGAGATCGGCGGTTTTTGTTCACTTGCATACGAACATTTGAAGAGATTCATTGAAGATATACTCAGCTAAGGCTTGCTGGTAGAGGCAAAGTCAGACTTCTTCCTTTTGGTGCCTCGCAACTTCAACCCCACTGTATTTGTATCCCTCTTTCTAGTTACTATGGCCGAATCAATTTGAACATTTATTTTGTATCTTCCTTCACGCAGAACAGAGGATTTCAGGGTGTTAGTTGAGGTGATGGATCGAGAGGAAGGTGTTTAGTTTCATTAGATAGTACCAGAATT
Source organism: Metellina segmentata (assembly GCA_947359465.1). Lineage (NCBI taxonomy): Eukaryota > Metazoa > Arthropoda > Arachnida > Araneae > Tetragnathidae > Metellina > Metellina segmentata. The sequence goes on along the minus strand of OX375873.1, from coordinate 90,280,218 downwards.
CCATTTCGAATGAGGATTCTGAGTTTGCATGGCGATTCATTACCAATTTATTTTCTAAATTACGTTATTCAATTTCCGAGATATGAATTACTTTGCACGTTGAATAAAGCAAGTTGAGTTACTCAGATTGTAATTAATATCAACGTTGCTGTCATTATATGGTCTTGTTTGCACAGTACTGAGGGTGAATGACATACACCTTTCTATGGATGAGATTGGTGATTTAATTTTATGTCCCACTCCCCATGTGTACAGACGCGTAATCACAATAGAAAACTGTAACATGTTGTGCAATAGGCTTGAAATGTGGACGCTGCGTTTACATTTGAACGTGTCAAGGGTCTAATCCATTGTTCAGAACGTGCTTGTGTGAAGTCAAACACACAAGTGATGTAGTTTAGTGATATATAGTATAGACTATACACTACCTACTACAAGTGATGTAGTAGGTAGTGTATAGTCTGGCTACTGCAAATCGCCACTTAAGTCGCTTGTTTTCGAATGAGTCTTCATTAAATTGTGTGGCAGGTTGGAACGTGAAAAAGAAGGTCCGCTAAAACTAGAGTCTATAGGGCAGGTTTTGGTTCTAAGTTTATTGTTTCATGCCAAAAATGATAAAAGGGATAACGATTTAGTGGAGTGGACATCGATTGGTATTCATGTTTTTGAGTAAGACAACCTTTTAAGAGCTTTCACACCCTTTCAAAAAAGACTGAACCAAATAGACTGCCTTTTTGTTAGAACCACACGGAAAGGCCAGACTCGGAGGATACACCAGACATTACCAGTCGGATAACTTTGAGCTTTACGAAGTTACTCACGAACCCTGTTCGATATCCACGAATATTCATCGTTAGGAAAAACACTAGTCTGCGCACCAATAGCCGATACGCCCAATTCGATTCGTAAGACCGCTTGACTTACACTTATGCGATCTTAAGACATGGTCTCCTTCCACATGTATTAGGTAGGTAGGTATTTTAGTTACAGTCGCACTGGAGCAACACAGCGGGATATTGGTGACCGTCCGGGATCAAACCAAAAGGAAAGATCCGTGTACAACACCGCGTAATTTTGAGCCTCAGTCAGATCATGAAGCAATACCTTAGCTCAGGGTTCGAAATACCCGGGTGCACAGGTGCACTGTGCACATGAAAATATAATTGTGCACCCAATTTTTTCCCACTAGGTGCACCACAAAAAGGTGCACGTTAAAAAAAGTGAGGGGAACGTGTTTTATGTTATTTTGATGTTTGAACAAAATATGTGTTTCTACCTCTCTCGCACCAAAGGAACGTAAATAAAATTCTTAAATACACACTATGAGAAAACAAAATCGCTGGACCGTAACGGGTTTATACAGGAGGAAGGTTTACTTGTGCCACTGTCACCAGAACTTTCCGATGATCGAAACATTTTCCAGATGGCTCTGTTGAAGCGACTGTCGCGACAGCCATGCGCCAGAGAAGGGAGAATTTAGTTGTTTAAATATATTTATTTACTATCTACTACTAACTTAATTAAACATACCTAACTAATAAAGTAGTTTACATTACATGAATGCTCTTATATTTCGTTTTTTTAAATGTGCTCCTAAAATAGAACCTGTGCACCTGATGTAAAAACTTAGATACACAAGGTGCATCTGTATTAAAAAATCTATTTCGAGGCCTGCCTTAGCTGGCACCCATGAATGCTTTAACGTACGCAGCTTTCTTTGTACACGACGGTTTCTGGTTGGATTGGTACTCGCAACCGCCCGGTTTTTAATCCGTTATTTTTCCAACCAGTTAACCACTGCCCTCTTGATTCATTAGGTCGATGATTCTTTTGAGAGAACGTAGTTCTATCCATTTAACTAATAAAGTAGAATGAATGGTTTATTTGGAACAAAATTTTAAGGTTGAAAATTATCATCGGATAAAAAAATATTTCCCACCTAAAATAAATGGAATATTTTTCGTTTTTTCAGTTGTGGTTAGACCCTTTTGCACTATCAACTATCTAACGGAGTCCTAGACATAATAATATCAACTGACAGAAAATTTATGTATCTTAATTAACTTAATATACCCTAGAATATTTATGAATTCATCATTCCCCATTTTATGAATTTGGGGTGTCAGATGTCCCACTGCCCCAGAAAGGGTAAAGAGCTCTTTGATTTACAAACTGGGGCAAATTGCACTCAAAAACGATTATGCAAGAAAGGGAAATAAACTTTGTCAGACTAAATGTCACATAATATCCAATGAAAATAATACTATCACTATTCCGAAATTTTTATTTCCAGTGACAGCATGGATGTCGTTTGAAATTTCATTATCAATAATTCTTTGTCGATAAGAATTTTCATCCTTCACGAGCATATTTAAACCTGTCAGTGCCAGAAGGTGCTGGCAGGTGTTCACATTCCGTAAATCTTCGAGGAATCGATAAATTCACTGCACTATTCAGATTGGATCAAATCACATCACGGTAAAGGTGCTGTAGTAAGTTCAGAAGGTTAGGTACTTGTGTGGGTTCTCAGATGTTAAGATTTACTTAGTATATGTTTTTATCAGGAAGTAAACCCCCGTCGTATACTCAAATTTAGTAATTAAGGTTTCATCGACTTGATTATAACCATGAAAATAATTTTAGAAAGTGACGGATCAGTTTTAGAAAAAACGAGAAAACATTTCCTCCATATTAAACGCACTTTTGATAGTTGTATTAAATGTTGCGTCAGCAAAAATAAATTCCCGTCTGAAACACAAAATATCCTAAGATTTCTTTATAAGCTTTTAAAAATAAACAGTTAAAAACTGTTTACCGAGCTTATTAAAAGCCGTTTTGTTGGATCATTTTTGAATCGGATAGCAAAAAAAAAATCACGAATTATAAATTAGTATTTCAAGTGACTAAACAGTAACGGTTATAAATTTTATAATCAATTACAAACTCCCCCATCGTTACAAAATTTATCTTTTTAGCTAATTTCTATGTTTACTTGATCAAAAGGTACCAGACTTCAGGGAAGTAATGCTGCATTATCTATTAAATATATTTACTGTTATTTACCGTTTTCTGGCTCTTGTAATCAATCCATAAAAATTAAATTCGGTTCATTTCAACCAGCTGTCCAGCACATTATTTTACAAGTGTCAAATTAAGAATTAGAAAAAGGTATCAATCCCGTAGGGAAAGTTTCGAGGGCAACACTTCGTAATTTTAAACCACTTTTCAAACCACGAGGTCAGCACCTGATATGACATACCTTTTCAATTTTGTACACCAAACAACGTGACTATATTTGAAAGCACGACAGATTTAACGTGCTACACCAACACCCACGTACTCGACAGTTTTTGGTTGGATCTAGTCTCGAACTCGCAACCCTCCTATTGCTAATCCGTTACTTTCCAGCCGGGCCAATCGTGGTCCGAAACCTTAAACAGAAACTAAAGCAATTGAACTCTGAAATGTATGCGCAGAGGAAAAGTCCCCTGAAAAAATATTCCCTCAGTAGTTGAAATATTTGGAGAAAAATTGCCGTATTCGGCGACATACGTAGTAAAGTTTATCGATGGTGTTAAGGAGGCTTTCTTGCTAACTATAAATACGGCAGCAAAAACTGATTTACAGAGAAGAACAGTCGAAGAAATCTGTCATATTTTGGTCGTCGTAAGTAATTCGTCTTATTTATGTGCCAGTTCTCCATGATCAGAAAAGGAAGATTAGTCCTTTCTATTTCGAAATTAGATAGAAGTTCCTTTTAGAATCTTTAAGTGGGAGTGCATGTAAAGCAGTCATATTGAACTTCAAATTATGTTAAGTTTTCGCCGAGTTTCAATTTCGTCCCTGATCGCATGTCTCAACAGAATATCGTCAACTATAACTTAAGCGGAGATCCTAGTGAGAGATACATTCCGATATGATAATTTCATAAGTTTTATGTGTCACGTAATCTAATAAAGTTGGATTGCTTTTCCGAAGCAGGCCTTTTACAAATAGCAAGTTTCAGTAAAAGTTTATTACTCATCATACATCGATGTCGATAGTTTCTTACATTAACCTTACATCAAGGTCGATAGATCCATGATAAAGTTCAGTGTCTGGAGGATTTTATGTAGAAATTTCCTTTTTATAGATTGAGAGATTTATGTATTTAGAAACTCTTTTATTTATGCATTCTTCCTAACAAATAAAGCTTGTTATAATCCACATTGCGTGTTATTAATATTAGTACATTAGGAAGTAACAATTAGCAATAGAAATCTTTTATCAAGCCTCCATTTTACATATCGTGTCGTTAAATTAGCTTATTTTGGTTAAACACTTTCTAAGACCTTAGTGCACAAAATTTCGTTCAATTTTTAAATAAACTTTTCCTGAGTGATATTTTTGCGTTTCATTCTGATTGTTGTTGGTCACAGTTATTATATTAAACTAAAAAAAATTGTCCAAATTCGCTGTAAAAGCATTTCTAATCTGTATCATGTGGGAACATTCGGACTGTAGATGCTAATTCTTCGCAGACTGGTTTGTTTACACATGAAATCCTTCTTATATAATCGAGCTCCAATAGGACAACCCAACAACATCCTTTGGGGGTGTTCATTTTAGTTAAATTTTTCCACTAATATTTATAGAAAAATGACAGTAAGAAAATAATTCTAAAACTTTTTTTTAATGCAGTCCAAAGAGCGATTGCAAAAACCAAATACTAAAAGCTTAAAACAAATAACAAATTAAAAATTATCACAAACTAATTAGCATTTCTAAATATGAGGAAACCAAAATCGCGAATGAAATATCTCTTAATATTTTAAAGCTTTACAAAAGAAACCAAACTCTTCGAATAAATGGAGAGTTTATTCCTTCTTTGGAATCGCAGTTCTTTCTTTTCTATTTCCCTATCTGCTTTCTAAATCGAGATGTGTTCGGTCGTTTTTATTGAAATATTTGGAAGTGAGTGGCATCGCATAACGTCTTCGTAAACAAGGAGGCTGGTTCGTGACGTCATACGGTAGCGAAGAAGGAGACAAGTCGAGAGACAGGGCATCTGGCAAAAGTCAACAGAAACGAGTCGGTCTTGACAGTGCCACTTATGTCTTCGTTTTCATATTATCTCCACTTGCTTCTCGGGTGTTTTTTTCCCACTCCCAAAGAGGGGGGATGTATTTCTATTGAGGAATATTTTTAATTCGAATGGGGGGAGGGAGTAGAAGTAGAATTGTTCTGAACATGTTCGTCGTTCTGTGGATTAGTGTCAATTACTGAATTGTTTTTCTATTGAAAGTTCTTCGTTTGTCTTTAAAAAAATGGGGAGTTTGTCCTTTAAAATCGCAGTTCTGTCTCCAATTTTGTTAAATTTTAAATTAGTTTAAATAAAAATTGAAATTATTTTTACGATTAATAGAATTGCTATTTTATACTTCTACCAAGTGTAAAAGTTAAATTAAAGTTTTTTGGATTCAATTTTAAATAGAATAAATTATGTCTTAATTTTTTAATCGATTACGCTTCTTTTAAACCTTTTCAAGTGTATATATAAGTATAAACCAAGTGTATCTTAAAAATTTAATATTTCACTACTTTCAGTACTTTTAATACTTAAAGTAACAAATCTAAAGGAACTTTTTGAAAACACATTATTAACATCAAATGAAACACAGTCTGAACTTTTGATTAATTAAGTCTTCAGAGTTGTATGAATTTAAATAGATTTAAAGCAAAAAAGCAAAATTGAAAACTGCCCTGAAATAAAACGGTCTCTAATTTTGAGTATAATGTGTACCAAAGGTCCAACTTTATTATACTTTAAATATTTGGAAAAAGAAAGATAGGCAGGTATTTACTTTATGTTGAACTGGAGCAATATACAACAGGTTATTGAAAAAGGAGATATAAGCAGTCTCCAATTACAACTACATAATTTTTTCTTAGTCCCAATTTGTTAAGTCGTCTGTGATGCTAGATATAATTCAGAAGTCATCGTGGCTCAATTTTGGAGGTGTAATTTTTATTCCTGAATTCGATGTGTTCCTGTTCAATTCCTTGATGCAACAAACCATTTCTCTCTTCCTACTATATCAATAAAACCTTTTTCACACAGAAAACGAGGTGTTTGCGGTACAGGTTCTATTCTTGGAATACTTTGGTATATTTCTCTCTTATGTATTAGGAAAGCTTTTTATTTGTGTGCATGTTCATTTTCTTAACGAAAGAAACACTGCTAGTTGCAGCTTGTCAAGCTATGGTCCTTGCGACCAACAAAAAATAAATCCACAAACCAAGATAATTTATTATTGACAAGTGTAAATTTAGAACTACCGTTCATTGTATTTTTTTATTGAGTTACCCTGGTAAATTTCTTTTAAAAAATTAATTGAAAAATAAATATTATTGATAATTTTTAAAACGGAGGTATTTAAAATTGAAAGCTTTAAAATTGCAATCATATCCAATCAAAACGAACCATAACCATACAGTGGTTGTTGGCAACAACCGCTGTCTGTATGGTTACATACAAATCTATTAGTTATTATTCCTATACATAGATATCGTTGTGTTATATTGATTTTATTTATATACATGTTGTTTTGAAAATAAATACCTCTTTCTCTGCTTATCACCCATTCTATATGTATATGAATCCTCGATCCATACAACAATCTGGTAGCGATCCGTGGTTTATATTAACAAACCTTTAAAATGTTTAACGCAGATAACAAAATGTCGCTGGTGGTTCCTGCATTATCTGGAAATAACTATTTTGTATGGTCTGTAAAGTTAGAAGCCGCCTTGGCGATAAAAGAACTTTCCGAAGTTTTGAAAGTAGCTGTACCTGGAAAAGACGATAAAAGCTATGCAGAATGGAAATCAAAGAATTCTGATGCTGTTTCTCATATCAATCTTTCTTTATCTGATGAATATTTACTCCAGTATGCTCCTGAACAGAATTCCAAATTACATTTATGGAAAAATTGCTACGAAGACAGAACCAACAGAAAGCTCCCGAGCAAACCAAGAACTTTCAACAGCGCCGGGATCCGAATAATACGAGAGGTTCCAGTACAGAAGCGCAAAAGGATTACGGTAACTGAAGAAGTTCTGCTGAGGGAAAACGCCCTTAAACCTTCGCTCTGATGACATCCGACGACCATTAAGCAATAAGCAGCTCCCTATATGTATGGTTATTTGACAGAGATGCAACATGTCACATGGTAAATAGTTTAGTGAATTTAAAAGTTTTATGATGAAATTCAATTAACTGGTATTAATTCTACATTAAGCTCGAATGTTTATGGTACTGTAAAAGCTTAGCTTAATAACAATAACTTCGTTTCCATGATGTAATATATGTACCTACACTTAGATTCAATTTACTATCGTTAACTACTTTATTAAACAAGGGTTACAAAATTACTTCTAAGAATGATTGTTTGATGGTGATTGATAATCAAGGTAGGCAAGCCTTAAAAGCAAAGTTTATAAGCGTTTAGGAATGCTTTTAGAGCCTAATGTTGAAGTTTCAATTAAAATTGGAATAATATTATCTCAAAGAGATTATTTAGAAACTATTCTTGATATACACGGTATGTGTGATTGCAAACCTGTAAAACTTCCAGTTGCTAAAAATAAAGACAGAAGTTTTGACAGTACGGACGAACAAATCAATCAAACAAAGTATTTAGAATTAATCGGTGAACTTTCTTTTCTGGCGAATTGCACACGTCCTAAGTTTTGTTGTAAACTTTCTATTTTGATATAATCAAACACTAGAAAAATGTCATTATTTGTTACTTAAAAAGGTTTTAAGATATTTAAAAGTACCAAAGAGAGAGGCGTATTTTATTTTATAACAACAATTTTGGTGATCTTAACGTTAGTGCTGTTTCAAGTTGGGGAAATGCCGAAGGACGAAAGTCATTCTCTGCATCGGTAATTATGCTTGATAAATCTTTGTTAGTCTCAAAAAAAGCAAACGGAAATGCGTTGGAAGGTCAACCTGTGAAGTTGAACTTTTTTTAGCAGATAATACTGAGAATTTAATTTGGATATGTAATTTATTTGAAGAGGTAAAGTACTCTAAATTTATTAATTTTCCTGTTAGTGTTTATTGTGATAAAAAGCCGCAATAGATTGTTGCAATAGTGCTAAATCTTCTGTAAAGACAAGACATGTTTGCTTAAAATTTCATTTTATTAGAGATCTAATCGAGTGTAATAAGATCGAACTTGCACATTGTAATGCTAAAGAAATGTTAGCAGATATTTGAACGAAAGCTGTCTCTGAAGAAAAATTTTTTGTGGACTTTAGATCAAATAAATCTGTTAGAAAGAGGTATAAACCAAGAAGATTGTTTATATTGAATTTGCATCTACCCAAGGGGGATATATATACATATACATATATAATATAAGAGAATACATTTCTCTTTCTCTGCGTACCACTCAGTCTATGTGTATATCAATCCTTGATCCACACAACACTTGCGACCAACAAAAAATAAATCAACAAACCAAGATAATTTATTATTGACACGTGTAAATTTAAAACTACCGTTTATTGTATTTTTTTATGGAGTTACCCAGGTAAATTTCTTTTATAAAATTAATAGAAAAATAAATATTGATAATTTTTAAAACGGATATTTAAAATTGAAAGCTATAAAATTGCAATCATATCCAACCTAAACGAATTTTTTAGCGCTATTACTATTTTGAGGCATAAGAAATAAATTTTGGTGAACATATGGGTTTTTAATTTATAATTTAAGGTTCAATTTGCTAAGAATAATAAATTCATTTTTGTATACTGTGTATAAGCTGAAATTTTTAATACGAAACTAAAGGAGAATAAGTGCACGCTTATACACTGTCCAGTCACATTAATGTGACCACCACCTACTTTAGACGTCAACGTGAAATAACCAATCACAAAAGGCAAGTGGTAGCACATTGCAGTGGAGTGTATATAAAGGATGTACTAGGGCATCGGAAAGCATTTCAATCGTTGGAGTAATGCAGAAACGTAGCGATTTATCCGACGTCCAAAAGGGCATGATTACTGGCTTTCGGGCCAAGGGTGGAAGCATTTCGGAAACGGCTAATTTTGTGAACTGTTCGCGTGCCGCCGTGGTAACAGTATACCGTGCATGGCAAAATGGCACTATCCAAAATCAGCGACGTGGCACATGTGGTGCACCAAGGGCTATAGATGACAGAGGCGAACGAAGGCTACGGAGATGCGTTCGGGCGAATAGACGTGCAACTGTTGAGCAACTGACCGCCCAGATGAACCAAGTGGCTATCAAGAGTGTATCCTCAACAACGGTTCAACGAACGTTGCTGCGTATGGGCCTCCGCAGCAGACGCCTGGTGAATGCACCTATGCTGACTGCTGTTCATCGGAGACGAAGGCTGGAATTTGCACGCCAGTACCGCAACTGGACGTCCACAGAGTGGCGACAGGTGGCTTTTTCCGATGAATCACGTTTTATTCTCCATCGGACAGATGGACGTTGGCGTATACGGCGTGAAACGTCTGAAAGCAAACACCCTGCAACAATTGCCATGGATCCTCAACCGCGTAATCTAGCGCAGCTGGCCACGGCACTGGAGTCGGCATGGCTCAACATCCCAGTGAACACCTTCAGAAACCTAACTGACTCTCTTCCTGCACGTCTCGCAGCGGTCCGCTCTGCCAAAGGTTTTTATTCTGGCTTTTGACAGGTGGTCACATTAATGTGATTGGACTGAGTATATAGGTATGAAAAGAGACAAATGAGAAGTTAAAATGGTTGCATCAACAATCTTAGTCTTAACCTGTGAAGATGTTATTTAGAATATTCCGATAAATGATTTAAGTAATTTCTCTCTTCTCTTTCAGTCATTGTATTTCCTATTTGAAAGATGTTTTCAAAAGTAGAAATACGACGAACTAGGATTTAATCAAAGATGTTAGCGAAAACTAATTTGAGAATCAACTGTTCTTAATTTCCTCTTGGAATACTCGCATCAGATATTTCCTAACATTCCTAACGCTGAATTTTAGATAAGTGATTAAAGTGCGAAGTAAAGTGAAAATATTTTCTGAGTAATATTAATGTCCTTCCATTCTGAGTCTAGAAGAGAGAATTTTACAATCAGTGAAAAATAAGAATTATCTTCCTTGCATTGGAATGAAAATGAAATTAAAATTATGCACAAATTTTATTTTTCGAGCAGAGTAAAATAGTTTTACATTTGAGTGTAAATGGTGTATTTTTTTTCTTTTGTTCATTTTGTTTTGGGGAACAGAATTATACAGCTCTTGCATGACTTATGTAGTTTTCGATGTATTTTGAGTTTTAATGTTGTGAGAGGGATTTTCCTTGCATACATAAGCAAGAAGGAAAGTTGATATATTACCTCCTATTATCCATGTGCTCTCTTCTGATGCATAGGGAGTTACCTTGAAATGTGATTTTATCGCCATATTGGCTACGTTCAATGTTGTTGCTGTTTATTCAGGATTACCGCGAAAGAGTTTGGCCGATTGTACTTTTAATCACTTCTCATAAAAATATTCTTTTAAGTCTCTAAAGCATGCATAAATATTGTACTATAGCTTACATCACACACACACAAACACAAGTAGTTGTATGTGTATAAAAAATTCTAAATTTAATTTTTCCAAGTTGGTTGTTATCAGACTTCCAATTTTAAACAAATATTCATACACTTCGTAGTTAGGAAGAAACAAAAATGTGGTTTTATCTCAAATATTCGCGAAGTAAAAATTTAAATTTTCTACAAGGGGTGTTCAACTGAAAAGGTACGAAACGTCGTAACAACATAACCGTTAACATATTTGCATATGCCGCTATGTGAAACTGTAGCGAGACATCTAGGGATGCGATTGGAATCTCCGGCGTGGATCGGAGCATGCGCGGGCGCCCGCATGCGCAGGTGAGAGTAGAGGCTATTATAAAGAGCGCCGTCCAATTGACGCGGCAGTGCGTGTGAGGACAGTATGGTGTTCACGTTGCTAAATTTGACGATTGAGGAGCAGCGAGGCGTTATCCGATTTCTGACAGCGGAAGGTGTTAAACCGGCCATTATTCATCGCCGGATGGTGACCGTATACGCGTAAGACTGTGTGTCCGACAAGTCAGGGAGAAAATGGAGTGTCCCTTTTTAGTGCAGGCCGTGAGAGTTTGGTTGATGACCCGAGACCAAGCCAGGCAAACACAGTCATCACGACCGATCTCATTGACAAGGTGGACGACCTAGTGAAAAGTGACCGGCTTGTTACATTGATGCTGGCGGTGAAGGTGGATGTCAGCGTTGGAACAGTGTGGACAATTGTTCACGACAGGTTGCGTTATCGGAAGGTGTGCGCTTAGTGGTTTCTGAAGCAGATCACCGACCAGCAAAAGGAACTGCGTATGGGGCTAGCACTTCAACATCTGTTTCGGTATCATGAAGACCCCGCTTTCCTGGAGCGGATCGTCACAGGTGATGAGAGCTGGTGTCATCCCTACGAGCCAGAGACAAAGCGGAACAGCATGCAGTAGAATCATGCGTCGTCAACTACCCCTAAGAAGTTCAAAGCCGTGGCGTCAGCAGGGAAGGTGTTAATCATAGTCTTTTGCGACGTCCAAGGTCAGCTACTTGTTGAATTCCTCGAGCACAGAAGAACCATTAACTCCGATGTGTACTGTGAGACACTCCGAAGCCTATGCAGGTCCATCAAGAACAAAAGACTGGGGCTGCTCACGGAGGGTGTGATTCTGCTCCATGGTAACACGCGTCCACACGTCTCCAGGATCACACACGCGGAACTGGCCAAGTTCAAGTGGGAGCAGCTTGACCATCCGCCCTAAAGACCGGACATGTCTCCGTGCGATTTCCATGTGTTTGGTTCCCTGCAAAAGCATCTGAAAGGGAAGCGCTTCAACTCGGACGACTAAATCAAGGACGCTGTGAAGGACTGGGTCTCGTCACGGCCACAGGAATTATGGAAACAAGGAATCCTTTGGCTCGTTAATCAATGGGATCGTTGTACTCAGGCCTATGGTATATACTTTGAATAAAGTCTTCATTTATACCCACAGTGTCGTTTCGTACCTTTTCATTTGAACATCCCTTGTAACTTATGCCACTTACTTGGTGCTTAAGAAACGATGAGACGAACTAATAATACTTAAATCGTGCTTTAGAAGAGGTATCATATTTCCACAATTCAGTGATGATTCCTAGAAATCGATGATAAATTCAATGAATTTAAAAATTTAGAATGTAATTAAGTATTTTGAAAAAAAAATGGAATTTCTGTATTTGTTACCTTTTATAATATGGAATTTTAGATAGGAATTTTCTTCCAACTAATTAATTAGTGATATGAAAACTTTTTTCTAATATTTTCCTGCAGGTAGGTGTCTGAAAATATAAATATCTAATTCATACATATATGCCTGCTTTATACGCTCTCCTGATGGGAGTTCAATTCTACGAAAAGCTAGCCGTGGTATCGCAGATAGTAGAGTCATACATAAGCAACCAGATTGGTGACATAGTAATGTGAAATACACTCTATAACAAAAATCGACGCACCAAGAAGGAGTTGTCCAAGAGTTACGCCGGGCTTGATCAACTCGGAAAGGCGCTGACTGGGAACGTATAGTCTCTAGTGACGAGTCCCGTTTCCAACCCTGACCTGACGACAGTCGAGCTGTCTGGAGAGAGTGGGGATGTCCAGTGCAGAGTGGGGATCCTGCCCTTGATAGCCGGACCCCTTTGGAACTCATTTCTGGCACACTTACAGCACAGTGGTACGACATTCTACGACCGGTTACGTTACCGTTCCTACACCCCGGACATAGTTTTCAACAAGATAATGTCCGACCGCACACGGCACGTGTAGCTATGATTTGTCTTCAAGCTTTCCCAACATTTCCTTGGCCAGTTAGGTCTCCTGATCTCTCACCCATAGAGCAGATTTGGGATGTTATGGGAAGGTGATTGCAACCATCCCGGAATGTTGACCATTTAACCCGACAGTTGGAGACAATTTGGCAAGAAATTCCGCAGGACACCATCCGGGAACTTTTTCAGTCTCTGCCACGCAGGGTGACAGCTTGCATCCAGGCCAGAGGTGGACCAACGCATTATTGACTTCTTCCCTTTGTAACGATCAAACTCTAAAATAAATCATTCAATTGTTCTGAAATTTTAATCTTTTTTTTTTTTTTGTGTATGTATGTTTTTTACATCCTCCAATTTTTATCACAGACAATTCCTTCTTGATGCGTCGATTTTTTTTTTTGTTATAGAGTATATACTCAGGGAAGGTCACAAGAATCGAACCTACTCCGCTTCCTCCTTGCAGGTTATTAGGCGCCATGAGTAAACTCACGGAGCCATAGCAGACCCGTATTATGTACGAAAATACGCAGAAAATGGTAGAAGCCGCTCAAATACTCAATAGAAAGGTCAATTTCCCCTGCTACAAGCATCAAAATTTCAAAACAAACGTAATTTGTAAATCGTCCCTCCAGTGAAAAAAATAACATTCATCGCGCAACTGTAACACAGCAGTATCATCAAGTCTTCAGTAGAGGGAGGGGAAATGCCTATCACCTTTACTACTTCCTCTTTTCACATTTGCCTGTTTTCACTGTTTATCGTATTGAGAATGCATGTTCCAAAATATTTTCAGTCGCCACGATTGAAGAAAAAATGTGATTTATAGCATTTTTCTCTTTTAACAAACGCACACTATTTTCATTTCATCGGTGTTTCCCGTGCTGGAAGGAGAGCAGGAAAACAACCAATCATGTCTGACAGAAAATTGAAGAGATGGCCAATATATATAAAAGGGGCTAGAAGTGATTATTTTAGAAGTTTAAAAAAAGAGTCGTTGATGATATTGTGGTTTTTGAAGACCGACATTTTCTGTGCAAAGCAAATGAATTTTCGTTAGACATATAATCGAATACTTTTTTGACGAATTGATTTATATTGAAGCTATTGTCCCAGGTGCAGAATTGTATTCAGTGTTCTGCAACACAACTCCAAGCAATTGCAATTTTTCTGCAAGCATTTTGTCCGAATTTTGAAAGCTGCAGTAAAATCAAAAACAGACGTAAACACACAATTATCGGCTAAACATGTATTACATATTTATAATATAAAACATCACCACAATTAATTAACTTACTTTATTTAACACCAAGGCACACTTTCAGTATTTGCAATTCTGTCGATAACTTTTGAAGTTAAATATTTTGTCGTCGACATAGAAGATGTGTTATTTATAAAGTGTTTGTGGTAATTTGTATCAGTATAGGTAGGTTGTTCCGTAGCTAGTGAAGAAAAAAAGGTGCGGCAAGGAGCGCGCTTTGCACAGCAGAACATCGTAACCTATAATTTTAAAAAAATTGGCCAAAAGTTTGATAAAATTAAGAAAAAACTGTTCTGAAAATACTTTGTTCTGCGACGTACGTCGCAGTTTTAAGCACTTTCTGCTCCTCTGGCTATTGGTTGAGTAAATAAATGGGTGAAAATTACGTTTTTCGTGTGCTATTTTAGTTCAAATCATAACATTGGACGCGAGAGATACCTCATTTGACCATCTGAAGAGTTCAGGAGCATATATTCGCCTATCAATCTGTAGATTTCCCTGATTGACATCCGAACGGTTTTGACCGACAGAATCTTTCTTGGATTGGTTCAACCAGTACACGTGGTTATTGAGTCAGTATGTGGGTTGTAGGGTACCTTACTACAACCCACATTAAATTACTATTAGGGTAAAAGCAATTATACATTATTCGGAAATCTTCTGACGCTCAGAGGGTTAGAAATGAAACGGTGCGTAAAAAATGGCTGAACCAAATTGTCTCTAATCGTCATGTATGTGATACAAGGACCTTTTTATTGAGAGAAAAGCCCCTTAGAACCAACAGATTGCTAGCACAGTGGAAAACAACCCACTGAACTACGGAGACCCCACTTTGAATACCTTTTGAACCTCTCTGAATTTGGATGAAGTGCTACTTGAATAAAATCTGAATAATATATCCGTGATACTCAACGTCTCAAATTAACTTTGCAATTCATCTTTATCGTAATTAATAAAATTGATAGATAAATAATTAACTATGTATGATTCTGAAACATTCATAGTCATTCACATACATAAAAAGTGACCGGACATTGCCCACAGCAAGGACAACACATGCTTGAATTACATCACGTTCACTTTTTATGACTGCTCAGTTTAACCTCCACGGAAATCAAACTTCTGCACAATTACACCACGATCAAACATCGGCTGCAACCACCTGCACTCGGGGATAAACTGGAACAGACCTGTCCACAAGAAGCACGATCCCAAAGACAATCCATCACGACTAAGTACACCACAGCGCTGTGTAATTAAAGTCTTATAATCCATTTCGCCACATTATACCTAATGTCCGCTATTACGTTTTATGGGCATCCCGAGATCCCCTCCCGGACCATTTTCAATGGGGACCACACCTGTAATGGAGGACCCGCCTCGACGCTTCGTCCTGCATATGACAAGTGGCCCAAATGTCTGAGTGATTAAGAGCCCCCCACTTCTGGCTGGCCATTAAAGTATTGCTGCTCCGCTGGCTGCCTCACTGGGGCTGCTCCCAGGTTGTGCCCTCTGACATCTGAAGATGGTAATGAGTGTGGCCAGCGCTTCTGTTGTCGCGAGGGCTGAATGGAATCGCAAAAGAATAGAAATGCTGCTGTTTGAGTTGAGATGACCCAGAGGGCTTGAGCGCTATTTGTGTTGTATTAATAATGTTGTATGAAAATGAACCGATCCATTAACTGGCATTTGCATGGAGACATTCTGTTTAATCCTTGAGAAATAATATATTCTATGGCCTTCCTCCACTGAGAAATAGGAATTCTCCAACGACAATCAACGCAAGAGCGCATGTGCTAACAAACGAGTCTGGTGGCAAAATACAAGGAATGTATGTCAACCAAAAGGATGTTTAATGAAATAAAGATTATTGTAAGGTTTATGGTGCAAGGACCATATTCCGTAAGCTGAACGGAACAAAGTCTAGAAAATGGATAGGTGGGGGTTTTATATGGTAATCATGTTGTATGAAAATGAACCGATCCATCAAATGACATTTGCATACAGACACATTCCATTTAATCATTGGGAAATATTATATTCTACTAGGATAAATGGGCGGCTCACTGGCTGTGTATAAACCTTTCTTCACCCCTATCTCTCAACTTTTGTTGATCACTGGCAATGTATAAACCTTTAACCAAAACAATCTGTCAACTTGCCTTGCATTCGCATGGTGTTGTTTTTTGAGCAATACGGGTAAAGCAATACTATTGAAAAACTTGATTCTTTATCAACACTGGTAAAACAATGAGCTGCGTACGGCAATTGTTTTATACTCAAAATTATTTCCATGACTATTTCGAATCTAATAATTTTGATATTTTGTATCTCGTTTCGCTCGTAGCATCACACAGCCCATCAAAACAATTAGAAACTCCACCTACTCATGACGTCACACATCTGATCGAAATTTTAATAGCCACGGAAACACAGCAGAATCTAGTATTTTATATAATAAGATAATCTTCCTCCGCTGCGGAAATGGGAATTGTCATATGACCATCGACATAAGAGCGCATGCGCTATCGAGACGCATTTGCTGGTAAAAAAGGGACGTCTATGTAAAGAACTCACAAGATTTCTTTAGGGTATAGTACTGTTTTTTCTCCACAACAAAGCACAATGACACAATAACCGCATCTAATGGTTGAAAGAATGCTAGAAAAGATCCTTTTGGTCAAGAAGATCGAAACAGGTTAGAAGTCTTGTTGAGAAGAATGCAGTTTTCAGAAAGGGTATAGGCCTCAGTCATACATCTTGTTTAGGTATGTACGGGCATCACAATCCCGAGTGATCAATCTTCCCTTCTGTTTTAACCTCGCATACCCTTTTTCTTTTGTTTCCTCTCTTCTTGTCTGTCTTCGCCAAATATGGCCATCGCGCCAACAAACCCGAAGACAGCCAACTGGAACAGATATATGCGTGTGAGCCCCAAAGAGGGGGTTAAGCACAATAGAATATTCCACACTTGAACTTGACATATAATCGAAAAAGCAATATCGTTAATCACACACCACCATGGCGTCCTTAACTAAAAGCACGAAAAGAATAAACGAAGACCGCCTATTCAAGAAATCAAACTCGAAAACAGACGACTGGAACGGATATATGCGTGTGAGCCACCAAGGAGGGGGGTTGAGCACAATAAAATATTCCAGACACTCGAACTTAACACATAAACGAAAAAGCAATATCGTTAATCAGGCGTCTCTAAGAAAAACACGAAAATAATAAGCCAAGACCTCCTATTCCAAAGATCGATGCTTTTAACGTCTCTTAACAAAAGCCCGTCCGAATAACCGTCTGCACTGCATATCCTTCGGAGATCCCTCTCAGGATTTAAAAGCAGTGAACATATCCTGCAAAACATGACGTATAGAGCCAAAGAAAGTGTCCTTGTCCTCTGGTCGATCCGCTCTTTGTTGACAAAAGGAAATGGAATAAATGAATACAAGATTGCATTGAAAACACTCCGCCCCCGAGGAAAGACTCGATACATGTTGATATAATATTCTAGAAAAAGAATGATAAAGAATATTGCTCTGGCGACTACTTTGATGCAAGATTCATTTTTAAGATCGATCTGCCACACCATCCGTGCTCTCGGCTGTTGTAGAGAAATATTTTTTTGGATACTCTTTTGAAAAATGCACGAATTGGTCAGAGGTTGCTTTTTTTTTATTGCTTGTTGGTGTAATGCTGCGTGTTTGCATGCACTCTTTATTCAGTGTAGTGTTGTAGTAGTATTCGTGCCGTTATCTGCTGTGTACCGTTTTTGTCAACTGAAGCAATTCATTGTAGCGGATTTACGTATGGTAACGAAATGCTACAATGCATTTAATTTCTTTATAAAGAATGTAATCAATGTGAATACATCAAAGTAATCTGTTTAGTACACTAAGTAAATAAACGTAATTTAATGTCACGAGAAAAACAATTGCTATTTAATGAAATAAACTAATCTAAGAGAATTAAATGAACTCATGTAAAAAAATTACGTTGATGAATGCGAAGTGTAATTTCATATTAAAGCTTGGCAGAGTAGTAAAACGTTTCAAATAAATCCTTAGATATATTCTTTTCACAAACTAAATTATCGTCAGTGGTCAACCATTTTTTGCGATTTAGGCCTTGAAAACTTAAACACCATTTAACTTAAGAAAATGATAGAATTTTAAAACTAAACACAGGCTTGAAATAAATATGAGATGAATAAGAATTTTTTTTTTTTTTTTTTTTTGCATTTTAAAGTACTGCATAAATCATCTGTTTACAAGTGAAAAAATAAGGTCACATTTTTTTAAGTAACAAGTTTTATAGTGTTTCTAGACCAGCATGGGGATGATCTTTAGACTGGTATAGTTCAATAAGTCATTTCTCTTTTCATGAATAGATTTCTTGAGAAACATTCTTAGAGTGAGTTTATAGCTAAGGGAATAGAATTTTTTTCCTTCATTTCCTTACGAGCTTTTTTGACTTAGTGTCTTTCACTCGTAAATCGAGTAAATGCACTTTGAGATTATAGTATTAAAGATTATGTTTTAAATAAATCTAACTTTACCTTCCAAATTTTAGAAAGACATTTTATGCATGTTTTAATTTATAGTTATACTTTACCATCTTTATTTAATCTTGATTGTTTCATTGATTCATAAAGCCATTACTATCATTGAATCTAGAATTCATCACCATATCATTTAATACGAATGCAATTATTTAATTTAATCACAACCTTCGAATTGAAGGTTGAGCCAATTCGATTCCTGTCAGGTACTTTCCTCCCTGGGTGTATTTCTTTCCCTTCTAGGTCAGTAAAAACGTTCATTGTGTGTATGTCTATTACTTGGTTTCGCCTGGCACACCAAGGTCAAATATTTCCCTTGTGTCATAAAACCCCACAACCAACCAATCAACTTTTATTTAATCGATTCCTTCACCATTTGATGTGAATGGAATGCAGTTGTGTAGTAATAAAAATGGAATTTACTATCAAAATAGTCTCACAGCGTTCAAATCTATATGTAATCAAAAGCATAGGTGTATTTCAATACGTTTGCATGTTTCAACACTTTGGGGTTGGTCCCTCTTCCCAAACTTTTATCGCCCCTCTTCTACACTGCGATGTAGTCCCATTCAAACCTGTGTCTTCGTGTTCTAATTTGCTCGCTTGTGGAGTCGCCTTGCCTCATTCCGGTTTGACTTTTTAGGGAAGAGGGTTCGAGAAATGGAAAAAATTGGCCTCCGAAAAGTCGGAAACTTCCTTTGGCTTCTGGGAGACCGCGGAAATCCAAACGCCTAAGTGAAAAAAAAATAAGAAGACCGGGTCTTCTTTCCGACTCGTCACTCCATTTTCGATCACAATCTCTGAAAAAGAATCAAATGTCTAGGCTGCTAAGAGTTGTGTCGTCTCCGTTCTCAGATTTGACAGCAATCCTTTCAAAATCTGTTTTAACTGAAATGTCGAGTCCTTTATAATCACTGTTAACTGTGTCAATACAAGAGGAATTTTCGGTGTATACAAACCACCGAAGGTCATGACTTTATTTTCGGTTGTAGTGCTGGCTCCCATAAGAAGGTAGTCGAAACACGTGGTTTTGAACGAGTCTATAAGTGAAATTAGTGGACTGGTTTACCTTCAGTCCCCTAATTTTACATATAGACACGTAAACAAGCCTTATCCACAATTGACGTCCTTAGCATGGATTACGGTTCTCAGTTTGTCGTTATGCTTCTAAGTTTGTCGTTCAATTTCATAAGAGGCATCATTCATAAGAGGCATCATTCATAAGAGGCATCATTCATAAGAGGCAAGGGGAATCATCCACGACGACCTCCATTCATCCTTTTGCATATGGAAGTCTTCCCCTAGCGATCTTTCACATCTATAGAGAAATCAACTGAGCAAGGTCGGCTGCCTTCTACCGGAAGGCGTAGTATACTTAATGTTCATGATTGGTAGGTCACAGAGCTAGCTGAAAATGTAGGCAAGTGACGTCACATTCGGAATACGTTCAGAAAGCACGTTCTAACACAAAAACATTACCACCATTGACATTAAGCTTGACAGAAAAGCATCTCATAAAAATCACAAATCGATTGATATAATACTGACATTTGGTCTTTGAGATAATTAATTCAGTTCTTGGTATAAAAGAACATAATAATCACTTTTCAAACCTTGTCCTCTTTGAGAACTGCTGTCCAAATAACATTACCTGCACGCCAAAAGCACCAAACTGCGAATTGACGTTTCCACAAAAAGACGTTAAACGTTTTGGTGCTTCATGAAAAATCAAGTTACGACACAAAAGTTGTTTCCACATGAAAGTCGTCATTACCATTAAGTTGTGGTCATGGTATTAATGGTGGCCATGGTATTCGTGGTTTGTCATGGTATAAAACATGAAATGGTGACTCAAAAAATGCAGTCAGTTGAAAATCTTCAAAATGCTGATGATACCTTTGTCGTGGTGGTAACGATATACAAGCTGACCTTTAAACACATGTAATCTGCCAGATATTTAATTTAGTGAATATAGTGACTTGTACAAAAATTATAAAATCTCATTGATAGTACTTACATTGACTACTAAAAATAAGATGTAACTAACTGATAAGCAACAAAAATATACCATTTATACATCAATACCTTTTTGACATAGCTCTAAGTATTCAACAATCGTCAATTAGATTGGAGGTGTTGATTTTTTTTAAATTTGTAATGTTACTAATATTGAAAAATAAAGTATTTCCTTTGAACAGCAAGCGAGTTATTCTGACCTAGAGAGCTTTACGAATACTTCGGATATAGTTTCTTATTTTACTGAATGGAAAGTTATAAGTTTTTTTAACCTTTTACCTGCCAATGTTCCCAAATGGGAACATTTTTTTGTGAATTTTTTTAATAACCTAATTCTTTGTTTAGAATATTCATACTTGCCGAAATGCCACATAATAATATGAATTTATTTTAGGTGCCACCGTTTTTCAAAAAATAAATTCAGCTTTCTTATAGAATTTAGGTCAAATTTACTGAATTTGTAAACTTCAAAGTGTCATGCAAATTTTAATTTCTTAAAATAAATTTTAAAAAAATTTTACAGTCGTGATTTGGTAGTCAAGGAACATATATTCTCTTACAAATTGACAAAATATTTCCAAGTGCCATCTGTAGGAAGTAATTCTTACAACAATTTTGATGTTCCCAAATGGGAACATTGGCGTTTGGGGTATAGTGTTTGAGGGGATTTTTTTTAACTCGCAAAATTTGAGTAAATACTCTCCTTATTTTTTAACTATCACAATTCTTAGGCTATGGGTGACTTAATAGATGTAGCGGCTGATTCTTTCATCAGCTGGCACTTTTGTATCTGCATGTGCCTAACACCCGTTTTCTTTGCAAACCGTGACACTCTATTGTAAGGTAATCGCATTGTTACAGTTATGCATGTTTGCGATTGGGATTTCTTTCACTATTCACCTTACAAGAATAGTAACCATATTACCCTTTGGTGAAATGGTTGGTAGAAATGTAACACGTGACTTACTGGTAGGAAAAGAGAGGAGAGCGTTTTGAATGACCTTTGCAAAGATCACATTCCAACAACATTCCTTTTTCAAGACTCGACGAAGGTGTGACCTGTAGTCGTTACGGTTTCAACCAATTAGTTTCATTCTCACAAAAGATTTTATTTCTCGCCTATCTCAGAGAGTACTACTGTATAGTATACGCTGAACGCTGTAGTTTTATTAATTTTTTTTACGTAATACGCCATTCCTAATAGGAATTGATTATTCAAGTGCTTCTCAGGTATCACTCCGTATCAACTACATCTTTCAGAGATACCTTGCAAGTTCCCGCGAGCCGCTCTGGAATTTTTCAACAGCTTATCCAATTACGAGCTCGAGGAAGTATACAATCCTGATCTTTGCATATTGCCATTTGATGAAGACGCGAATTTGAGTGATGAAGAGCACATGAATGATGGAGCTTTGAATGAGGTTCGTCCTCCAGATATTTGTGGCCAGATTGACCTGATAATTAACAATGAAGATGGTAATTCGACTATTTCATTTGACCGAATTCCCGATTCGGGCGAAGATCAAAGGAGAAGCACACCCTCATGTTCTGCTCCAAATGCAGAGAAGCGAAGACAAGAACTCAATCCCAGATGGAAAAAGAATACAACGTTGGATACAGGACAAAAGCTAACTGAAAAATTTCTCGAGCTTGAGACAGTGGATCCTCTGGAGTTATTCCACAAAATACTCCCTATAAATTATGTACAACATCTAGTTGAGATGACAGCGTTGTATACACTGCAAAAGGGGCATATAATAACAGTTAGCTGTGAAGATATTCTTCAGTTCCTAGGTCCACTTCTTTTGAGCGGTTACCACACGATGCCTACAGAGGACTTATATTGGAGTAATTCTGAAGACACATGTGTTATAATCTTTCCTAAGATAATGGCTAGGGCACGCTTTTGTCAGCTTAAAAAAGTACTTTCATCTTGTTAACAATAAGGATGTTTAATCGGGTGATGAACTAGAAAAGATTGCTCCAATATACAATGAATTGTGTAGAAACTTGATTCAGTTTGGAGTTTTCTCGATAAACTCAGCATTGACGAATCAATGGTGCCCTTTTTACGGACATAATTCTTGTATGATGCTTATTCGCGGAAACCCCATCAGATTTGGTTACAAGATACATCGTCATCGAGATCTAGCCAATTTTTTATAATGACGAGATCAAGATATGGTCAGTTTTGCTAATGACTTAATTCCTCGTCCATTACTACAAGACCAATTCTGCTAGGACGACTTATATAGTCCATCAAGTTATTGACATGTTTTTTAAGTAACGAGATCAACATCTGGTCAGGGTTTTCTGATGATGACATATCTCGTCCATCAAGATCTGGTCAGATTTGCTAATGACTTAATCCCTCATCCATTTCTACATGCCCAATTCTGCTAGGACGACTTATCTAGTCCATCAAGTTATTGACATTTTTTTAATGACGAGATCAATATCTGGTCAGTTTTTCTGATATTGACATATCTCGACCATCTGGTCAGTTTTGCTAATGACGGGAAACCTCGTCAAGACAACCACCTAGAGCGTTGAACATTACCAGCACTTGGCAAGTCCTACTTTAATCAGACACTTTTTATATTCAGAGGACGCACTTTCTCTGTAAGCACACTTCATCCACTTACATTTTATTATTGCATAAAGTATCCTTTGTATTTATTTCAACCACATACTTCACAAATGGGTATATTATTTTCCAGCATTCGTATTCAGTACGGCTTAAGACTTATTTTTTCTATATGGCAATAAATGTCCAGAAATAAAATCTTAGTCCAACTGTTCAACGAAATTAATCTCTTTTCATCCAGCACTTAGTAATTTTTACAAACACATGTATTAAAATAAAATTACGGAAATTCAAACCTCATTGTCGTCCTGCTTTTCTGCTGACATCCAAACATGGTTGTCAAGATGTGCCGTGTATATTAGGGAAGAGGGACTTTCGGTATGGAACCAAATCCCCCAAAGATGCTTCCTCGGTTGTCATAGCAACGCCTTGTTACCGGTGGATTAATTTGAAAAGGATTTCCTATCGCAGACCGGAATGCACTATAAACGACGGAATCTATTCACCCCCATGAAAAAAATCGATGCAGGAAGGAGCAATAGGTAGATAATCATAAACGTTGAGGTGGGGGAAAAACACCCATACACATAAAAAAGAAAGAGAATTGCTTCTTAGATTCTTGAAATCTGACCTCCGAAAACCCATCCAATCTATGCGATAAAAAATGCAGCGAGTTTCTTTTTTTTATATAAAATAACAATGAGGAGACTGGCTTTTTGTGTTTTTCCAGTCTTTTCGGTTGAGTTCTTAAGAAATTAAAATTTCGGAACATAAAATGCGTTCTAGTTTGTAAATATCGAACGTCTAGAATTTATCGCGATAGAATGATGTTCGATACCGACGACTTAAAATGACCCTTACTTTTCATGGCCGCCTCAGGTTTGAAATACT
This sequence comes from Metellina segmentata, assembly GCA_947359465.1. Lineage (NCBI taxonomy): Eukaryota > Metazoa > Arthropoda > Arachnida > Araneae > Tetragnathidae > Metellina > Metellina segmentata. The sequence continues at coordinate 90,256,000 of OX375873.1, read as the reverse complement.
GTCTTGAAACATAGGGGGATGGGAAAAATTCCACATGAGCTCCAATAGTTGGAGACCAAGTAAGATTGAGACTTTTAAGGACGGTACACAAATTTAATTATTTTTCAAATCGTGTGAGCAGACTGTTACTTGTTCATTTAGCCTTTTCATCCATTTACTATTACTATATCATTTAAAAGTAACTATTCATTAATGTAGGAAGTTAGTGCCACCTGAATCTATGAATTTAAAAATTTTTTAAATATAATATATTTACACTCGCTTAAAAACGTTTCTTCTGACGATTATATTCAACCCTTCTATTAGCTTTAACTTAACTGTAATCCTTCACAAGTAACAAATAATTATACAGCTATAAAGGTAACTGGTACATGTCGCATGCAAGGATATACTCTACCCTAGAATAATGGACCGGACGCCAGCAAATTTGCATAAAATCCGACTACTTGTTTGGAGGTGTTTTTCGTGGTACGGACTGGGAGCTATGCGTGTTGTTTCTGGTAATTTGAACGCCGACGCATACATGAACATTTTGGATAGTCAGGTTCTTCCTACGCTCTGTCAATTTATGGAATTGACGAACGTTACTTCCAGGACAACAACGCTCCATGTCATATTGCAGCTTCTGTCTAGTATTGGCATCAAGATATGGATGTGAAACGTCTTCCCTAGCCGTCTCAGAGCCCGACCTAAACCCCCTAGAACATTTGTGGTACGAGTTAGAACAACGCTTAAGGTCCAAGGAACAACGTCCGAAATCTACAGCTAAGCTGGAGACATTCTTGCAGCAGGAATGGACACAAATACTCATAACTGTGTATCAAAACCTTGTTGAAAGTATGCCCAGAAGGATTGATAGTGTAATTGCAGCACGTGGGAAATCATACCCCTATTAAAGCATTTATTCTTTCATTTATACCATCACTTCTTTTTGCCCGGTCCATTATTGTGTGTGTATATATATATATATATATATATATATGTTGCATACTCGAAACCCCATCCACCAAACCACCTGCACAGTGGCGACACTTGTAGCGACGCCAGCGCCACGGAGTAGAGAACACGGAGCGCAGGTGCATAGGAGAGCAGGGTGGAAAGAGCTAAGTCACCAGTTGCGAAGCTCTCATCGGCGCTTTCGCTTTCGATTTTATCTTTTAGTTAAGCTTAAGAGCCTAAAGTTGTATGCTCAATCACAGAATACAGTTATTGTTTTAATTATTGTTCTTGTCTTCATCCATCAACCAACACCCTAGACAACCCGAACCAGAACATGGGGGCTCAAACGGTTCTGAACTTTGAGAAACGAAATGAACAGCTCTTGGACTAACAGCAACGAAATCTCCCGATCGCAATTTACATCACAGAACAAAACGGAAGGAATGAATCGATACGGATTAATGTTTTTCTACAACTATCAATGTTTACAATGTAAATTGGGTATTGCTTCGATAATTTCAATACAAACCCCCATCTTTTATCACAAATTTGGATTCTACAAAAAATTTCAGGCTGATTTGATGAAAAAATAATGTAAAACGGATAAAATTGACCGAGAAAATCCATAAAACCATTAAGAGAGCGTATAAATGTTCGGAGTTCTATCACATTATAAATATTAATAAAAACATATAGTGGCCATCGCAGTGAATGACCTGTTGCAGGCGCATTAGTATAGATCCCATTAAAATGGTGACAAAGTCAGAATCCATTCTGACTGAATCCCAGGATCTGTTAGCAAAAATTTCTGTTTGCACTTTGTGAACAATCCCCAATAACGATAATAATCTTCGAATTTTGCTACCAGTCTCACTGCGATACTAATTATGCACGTAATGAGCTGTAATTTGAAACTCCAATGTTTCAGTAACAGTTGAACTACATGGTGTCAAAATTTTCCCATGTTTCCATTCATAATTTTTATGAATATTAATTTCCTAATTGATTAAAAAATAGTAAATTTAGTTTGAGGATTAAAATGTTTATAGATTGTATTTGAGTTTTTGGGTAGCAAAGGATGAAAAAACAATTTCCAAGAAAAATTAGTGTTTGTAGTAAATATAACAAAAACGTGAAATCAATTTGACATTAGGAGATGTAATTTTCAAACACTTACAAATTGGTGAAAAATCCTATCAAATTCATGAACTTTTTATTATTTCCTCCTGAAATTGTGTGTAGAATCCAAATTTGTGATAAAAGATTGGGGTTCACATTGAAATTATCGGAGCAAGCGCCCAATTTAATATGAAGACTGCCCCTTAGATACATTTTAAGTTTTGATATTTGTAGACAACATTAATCCTTATCAATTGCTACCTTCCGTTTTGTTCTGTGATGTAAATTGTGCAATTGCGATCGAATGATTCGTGTTTTTTTTTTTTTTTTTTTTTTTTTTGACGGCTCTACATGACTGGAGACAGGTTGTACCAAATGTCTAAGCAGCGGTCACGTAAAGTCGAGATATTCTGTCATGGTGGTGTTTGAGCTCTGAGCTGCCGCTCCATGACACCCCAAATGTGCTCTATCGGATTAAGATCCGGCGAATTAGGTGGCCAGGACATTAAGTGGAATTCATCCGTATGCTCCTCGATCCACTCCAACACAATCCAAGCTTGTGACATGAGGCGTTGTCCTGCTGGAAGATTCCATTTCAAGTTGGGAAGACAGATGCCATGTAAGGGTGCAACTGATCCGCAATGATGTTCAGATAGTTCGCAGCGTTCATGGTCTGTTCTACCACAACTACGAGTCCCAGAGTCGCCCGAGAGTCGAGCCCGAGAATCGAGTTCCACGAGAACGTCCCCCAAAGACCGCCACCACTATCCTTTGTATGACCTGCTGTTCCAGAGGAGAGCAACTGTTCGCCTGGCAGACGGCGTACCCTGACACAACCATCGACGTGATGAATGGGAAATCGGGATTATCTGACTAGGCAACTCTCTTCCACTCATCCATAGTCCAGTCTCGATGTTCTCGGGCCCAATGTAGGCGTAGTTGACGATGACGTTTGGTCAACAGAGGCACACGAGTAGGATGTGGCTGCACAGTCCCATATTTAACAGTGTACGCTGAACTGTGTGTTCCGAAACACCTGCGCTTGGACCTGCATTTTATTGGGCTGTCTGCTGAGTCACTGTCTTGTGCCGATTTTGCTTTACAAGCAGGGCAGTCTCCGACGTCCTTTTTCTTTGATGACGCGTGGACGATCAACACCTTGACGTGTGCTGCTGGTGTCTCCGTCATTTATTCACTTTAAATGAATACTAACAACGACAGATCGTAAACAACCTACCAGTCAGTTTCGGTGATACTTGTTCCGTGTCTTCGGGCCATTACGATCCGACCTCTATCAAATTTGCTTAAATCAGCAGCCTTTCCCATCACTCGCAAATCATCACACTTTGTATATATATATATACAGTCCACATTAATGTGCCTCCTGTCAAAAGCCATAATAACCACCTTTAGCAGAGCAGACCGCTGCGAGACGTGTGCAGGAAGAGAGTCAATTAGGTTTCTGAAGGCGTTCACTGGGACGGTGAGCCATGCCTTGGCCAGCTGCACTAGATTACCTCCCTCCTCCAGCCTGGATCCTTCTGGCAATTGTTGCAGGGTGTTTGCTTTCAGACGTTTCATGCCGTATACGCCAACGTCCATCTGTCCGATGGAGCATGAAACGTGATTCATCGGAAAAAGCCACCTGTCGCCACTCTGTGGACGTCCAGTTGCGGTACTGGCGTGCAAATTCCAGCCTGCGTCGCCAATGAACAGCAGTCAGCATAGGTGCATTAACCAGGCGTCTGCTGCAGAGGCCGCCCATGCGCAGCAACGTTCGCTGAACCGTTGTTGAGGATACACTCTTGATAGCCCCTTGGTTCATCTCGGCGGTCAGTTGCTCAACAGTTGCACGCCTATTAGCCCGAACGTATCTCCGTAGCCTTCGTTCGCCTCTGTCATCTATAGCCCGTGGTGCAACACATGTGCCACGCCGCTGATTTTGGATAGTGCCATTTTGCCATGCACGGTATACTGTTACCACGGCGGCACGCGAACAGTTCAAAAAATTAGCCGTTTCCGAAATGCTTCCACCCTTGCCCCGAAAGCCAGTAATCATGCCCTTTTGGACGTCGGATAAATCGCTACGTGTCTGCATTACGCCAACGATTGAAATGCTTTCCGATGCCCTAGGACATCCTTTATATACACTCCACTGCAATGTGCTGCCACCTGCCTTTTGTGATTGGTTATTTCACGTTGACGTCGAAAGTAGGTGGTGGTCACATTAATGTGACTGGACTGTATATATATATATATATATATATACACAAAGAGCATACCATAAAAACTGAGAGTGAATTTTTTACGTAGTGGCAACACCTAGAAAATAAAATATAAAGGTACTGGCGATTTATTTGAAACTGTTAACTGTACAATTATAAATATTCTAAACGAAGCAGACGATTTTATTTTCCTAGTTTCGTGCTTGTTGTTTAAAGAACTGTTTTTATTTGCCCTACAGAAATGGAGATGAGTGATTCAAAGTTAAAAAACAAAATGCGTTCTGACATAAAATTTTGCCATCGTTTTGGCAAAACAGCTCCCGAAACAGTTAAGTTAATGAAAGAAGCTTGCAAAGACAAATGTTTTGGTGAGTCTACGATTTTTAGATGGCATGGCAATTTCAAAAAGGACGTTTGTCTGCAGAACTGGCTCCTAAGCCTGGCCGACCAGAAAGTGTTATGTTTGATCGAAATGTTAACACTGCGAGGGCAATCTTGCAAGAAAATCGGCGAATGACATGTGAGGATACAGCGGCATCAACTAACATTTCGAAAACGTCGATGTTTCGCATTCTACGGAACAATTTACAGCTTCGCCATGTTTGTTCCAGATGAGTCCCTCATCACCTTACTGAAGAACAAATGCAAACAAGAACTCGCCTATGTTACAGTGGAAACAGATGCTTCAAAATGATCCGAATTTCCTAAAGACTGTAATAAGAGGTGATGAAACTTGGATGCATCATTTTGATCCCGTTACCAAGTTCGCAAAAAGTGTATGGAAACACTCATTCTCCGCCTTCGAAAAAAATCCGACAGACTAAATCTGCTGGAAAGGTCATGATGATTTTTTTTATCATAAAAGTGTGATCTATCAGCATGCTGTGCCTCCAAAAACTACTGTGAATGGTGAATATATATTTTAGTTTTGAAAATTTTGCATGCACATATCGAGAAAGCGAAATGAACTGGTAGGGAATTGGACATTACATCACGATAATTCTCGCCCGCATGTCGCTACTTCTGTTCAGCAATATCTTAGTAAATGCAATATTAAAATCATGCCACGTCCTCTTTTACAGTCCAGATCTCGCACCATGCAATTTTTGGCTGTTTCCGACGTTGAAGGAGAAGCTCCGTAGAAAATTTAATACAGATTCTGAAGTTCTTTCAGCATTGTAGGGTTATTTAAAGCAGCTTCCAGAAAAAGGCTTCTCTACTTGTTTTGAAAAGTGGGCTGAACGATGGGACCGTTGCATATCATCTGATGGAAGATGTTTTGGAAATGTATTTTTTTTCTGTAAACATATTTCTTGATTTTACTCTCAGTTTTTATGGAACGCTCTTTGTATATATATATATATATATATATATATATATATATATATATATATATATATATATATATATATATATATATAATGAATGGCCCAGTACTATAATCTCTCCGGCCCATTTGTTAGTTATATAAAGTTTTAATTCATGTTTGGTCTATTGAAATTTTAAATCGACCAAACAAATTTAAACTTTAAATACATTATGTTGATCACATTGAGTATATTACCTCAAATCCTGTTAACTGCCTCATTATGAAGAAAAGATGGACTGGGTGAAGTAAGTCGAGAGTTTTCCTCTATGAGGTCAATCTAGACATAAACCCTGAGGTTAATTCAGACTTCAACCCTCTATGGTGCGTCATTAAAATGAAACTGCATTCCTCTATTTATGCCTAAGCGTGATAGTCAATCCATATTCCATGCTAAATGCTCTCAAACTGGCAACTCCTGGAGGTTATGTCAGATTTCAGACTCTATGGAGCCTCATTAAAATAAAGCTATCTTTCTATCTTTAAGTCTTGGCTTGAAAGTAGGTCCATATTCCCAGCTAAATGCTAGTTAACATGCAACTCCTGAGGTTAAGTCAGACTTCAGTCTTTATGGTACTTCCCTAAATTGAACCTGCAACTCACTCCATACTCCAAGACGTGAAAGTAGGTCCATATTCCCAGCTGAATGCTAGCAGGAAACTCCTGAGGTCGTCAGACTTCAGCTCTTATAGTACCTCATTAAAATAAAATTACAATGCGCTCCCTATGCCAATGAATGTCTAGGATGGTTTGGGCATCAAAGGTCCTCAAAACAGAAAAATATTGTTGTCAAATAGAAAATTTGTACATAAATACATTTAATAATTACGAAATATTATTTTTATAATTAATATTATTATCCATAGTTTTATCATTTATTTTACTATAGAGAAATTTAGTTCACGATACATAAAGAGGTATCTCTGGCTTCAATATGACTTGATCAGCCATTGCCCTATGCAATGGTGAGGAGACAGCTTTTGGATGATCATTGGGTGATTGCTGTTTGACTCGTAGAACAGTGACTTTTTTATCCTTGACCAAAAGAGAATTAGCAGTGTGGACAAAAGTGAATAAATGTAATTAAATATTGTCGTAAAACTAATTCATTAATAGAATTGTTAATTAAATTAAATGAAACTAAACGAAACAAATACTCTATCAGTGAGCGCTATAAAAAATTTTCCACGGAACATTTTATGAAATAGTTTGCTCGTATCTTGAAACGAATTTTATATTTTGGATATAAAAAAATAATCAATTCTATGCAAACAAATGTGAAAAATTTCAAGTACTGTAAAATGTTTTATTAAAATTGAACCCAGCAGCATGGTCTAAATTGCACCATATTTAAATCTTATACCTCTAGTCTTAATTCGCAGTAACAGCTAAGTAAAAATGACAGAAACCAAAAATATTGAACTTGTAGCATACATTTATTCAGTTTCCTTTTGCTCCTAATTAAACTTAACTGACTACTTGTAGGAAACTTCGGATTTCTGAACAATTTTTTCTGCTTTTCCAGAGTGATATATGTTCTCAGCAGCCAAATTTTGGCCACGTTCCACGAAACACTTTCCCCGTTAGAATTCGAAAAGTGAGCAAACCCACACCTTCCTGTATTTCCGCAAACGTGTTTAACGTGTCGTAAAATTCGCCATTTGCAAAAGATCCCCCTCCGTGCGTTCCAAGAAAAAGTTCGTCAGGCGTGCCAAATAGGCATACATCACGATAACGAACGGTACGCGACATATTTATAACACGCTGTGTCACCAAGCGAGAAATTGGAATTTTAGGCTTTCGCCAGTTCTCCTTTTTTTAGCGTTTTGTTGATATTCTTGCTTCTTTGTTTTTCTTCCAAGTCTTAACCATCGTCGGGCTTCATTTTGCGTGAATGATATTAAGATGTACCGTAGAGGTTTTTTCTACCCTGGTGTCTAACTCCTACCTCACCCTCCTTTATTTTTTATTGCTTTATACAAAGTCTAGACGCGTTTTCTGCTATTGGCAGGTGATTCATCATGCTTTTTTTTCCACTGAAGTTGTTGAAACGCTGTGTGTCCAACCATGTAATATTACAAACAGATTTTTTCCGGTCTCGCGTCATCCTCCTTTCCCCCTCGAATTCATTTCGCATTTTAGAACGTTTAAACTTTTTTCCCCATCTCATGGTTAAAAAAATCTAAATAGATGCAAAAGGGTACTTCCACGAGAGTACTTTGTATACATAGAATACATTGCATGGGTCAATATCTATGTGGAAAGTTTTAAATTTATTCAGTGCATTTCGTCGTACGTCAAATAAGTGGCGAATATACATCGTAATTTCTTGTTTAAAAATAATATGTACAGTGCAAAAGAAATGTCTACTCTATTATAATCTCGTTATCGATATTTGGTTTTTATTAGAAAAGAAGGAAACTTGGTTAATAATTGTATCGGGGACAAAAACTGTTTCTTCGAAGCATTTTTAAATCATCTACGACTTAAGTGGATAAAAGATTACGGATTTCGGCTTTATGAAAAAAATTACTGTTTATGGAGAAATACATTAAATTAGGTATCCCGCCACTGCTCGCTGAAACTCGCCAACCCCCGGAGGATTGCCTTGCAATCTTCATTGGTACGCAATCCGAACCTTTATCGCTTCGCTCGCATCAATGAAGACACGTGTCCTAGCAAAAGGGATTACTTACAAAATATGGTATTCAAAAAAAAATATTTTTCAAATATAAATTTGTTATACTACAGAAAAGTTATACAGTACCTCTGGAATCAGAACTCGAAAAATTTCGAATTCAAATGAAATTTTGAATTGAAATGTGAGCTCTGCCTTTGGAAATTGAATAACCAGCATATTGTTTGTAAACTGCAACATCTCGACTAATTTTCATTTTTTTTTCAATAAACGTTTACCCGATAACATTATAAATTCAATTGAGGAGCGAGGTTTCGTGGTAAACAAACAATCGTACAGTATTGCCAAAACGCGATAACCAATAATGTCTTTTTTTGTGTGTCACGTAATAGAATTATATATATATATATATATATATATATATATATATATATATATATTACGTGACACACAAATATATATTTAAGGATATCAGTCACTTTTTATTCTTAGTTCACTTAAAATTTAGTTTCGTAGCTTTTTAGAGGTCATTTCGTCTACTACAAAGAACGTTCTGCTAAATGAGCTATCAACGGTATGAATAAAAACCAATTCTGAGAGTAGAATAAACATGTTCGAGTCTTAAATATTGGACTTTCGATTTCGGTATTTTTCCAACACTTAAAAAAATTGCCTACTCGTTTTAACACTAAGAATATCTTTTTGATATGATGAATGGTTCTAAATATCAGTTTAAAGCATTGCAAATTCAGTAAAATAGCAAACCGTCGAGCCAGCCACATATGAATTTTGGATGATTCTTCTACTACAGTCCTCATCTCTGCAAACGGATCAATCGATTGTGCAAATCAAGTCCCGTTTCGAGATCAAACAAGTTTCAGTCTTAAATTTTAAAGTTTCAATTTCAGATTTTTCACGAAAAATTAATACATTTTTAGTTTTTTAACACATAACGCGTCTTTTTTTTATCCCTCATAATTCGAGTGCAGTGGACATCGCACCAAGAAGGAATCATCCTATTGCTTTGATATTTCGTATTTACAAATGTTTTGACCAAATATGCAAATAATTAAAATTTGGTGTCCACTGAATGAATAGTGCGATCTCCAGCGCATCGGAACTGCGCATCCAGCAGATGTATATAAGAAGTTGTTCTTGAACTGTTGTTACAAATTTCTGCTGCATTGCGATTTAGGATACCTTTCAACGACTGAAAAAATGCCTCGCCGCAGGATTCGAGCTCATTACGAGCAACTTTCAGAGTTTTAACACTAAGAATATTAGAGGTCGCACACTAAGAATGAAAGAGGTCGTATCCTTGGATTGAAAGCGGCAGGTTGGGCAAATCGGAGAATCGCTCGTCTTGTGAGTAGAAGCGATGCGGCGATTAGAAGATGCTGGCAAGAGTGGGTGGACAAAGACAGATTTCAGCGTCATGATGGTAGCGGTCGACGTAGGGCCACAACAGATCGCGAGGACAGAGTGATTGTCAGATGAGCTGTCACAGCGCCTGATTCATCGCTATCAACCATCAGTCGTGCGACCGAAACACGAGTGTCCACCATGACCATTCACAGACGGCTGAGAGGGCAAAATCTAAGCTCGTACCGATTGTTACGCCACCTCCCACTCACGCCTGCACAATGTGGAGCCAGATTACAGTGATGCTTGTCTCGATCAGGCTGGAATGATGCTGAGTGGGGACGTATAGTCTTTAGCGTCGAATCTCGCTTCATACTGTGTCCTGACGATCATCGAAGACGTGTCTGGAGACGCCCAGGGCAGCGTGCCGATCCTGCTTTCACTATTGCACGCCACACGGGCCCTCGACAAGGAGTTATGGTCTGGGGTGCCATTTCCCTTGATAGCCGGACCCCTTTGGTCGTCATTAGAGGTACACTTACTGCACAGCGGTACGTTGACGACATTCTGAGACCTGTTTTGCTACCGTTCCTTCCGCAGTACCCTGGGCTTATTTTTCAGCAAGACAATGCCAGACCACATACGGCACGTGTTGCCATGAACTGTCTTCAAGCTTGTCAAACACTTCCTTGGCCAGCCAGATCTCTCTCCCATCGAGCATGTCTGGGATATGATGGGAAGGCGACTGCATCCGGTGGGGAATGTTGATGACGTAGTCCGACAATTGGAACAAATTTGGCAAGAAATACCGCAGGAGACCATTCGGGAGCTTTATCGGTCTATGCCACGCCGTGTGGCAGCTTCCATTCAGGCTAGAGGCTGGTCAACACCTTATTGAGCTCTTTACTATAACTCTGAAATAAATCATTCAAATGTTCTGAAATTTTAATCATTTTCTATTCTGTACATAATTTTCCTATCCACTAATTTTTGTCTCCATCGGACAACTCCTTCTTGGTGCGTCGATTTTTTTTTGTTATACAGATTTAATGCGACGTGGGATAGATGCATAAAAGTCATGGACAATATTTTAAGGAATATTAAGCCAGTCCTCCTGCAGAACGGTCTCTAATTCCGAAAGTCTGGATGGAGGTATTGAACATTTATGGGAAGTTTGGACTCCAAATTTTCCCATAAATGTTCAATAATATTCAAGTCCGGAGACTGAGGGGGCCAGGCGAGATGTTCAACTTCATCGTCATGCTCTTGGAACCATTCTTGAACACACCTAGCAGTGTGAATAGGGGCGTTGTCGTCTTGAAAAAGCAGTCGCTCTCCAGGGAATACAGTCTGGACAAAAGGATGGACATGATGCCCTAGAATGCTTAGATAGTGATTGGATGTGATCCTCCCATGCAGAATTACAAGTGGCCCAAGACCGCGCCAAGATATTGCACCCCGTACCATAATGGAGCCACCCCCATGCTTCACAGTCGGCAAGAGGCATTCAGGATTAAACGCTTCTCTGTGACATAAACGCGTCCGGTCGTCTGAAATAGGGTGAATGACGATTCATCTGACGATATTAACTGTTGCCACTGCTGTGGGGACCAGTTTTTGTGATCTCTGCACCATTGGCGTCGCTTGAAAGCATTAGTTGCTGTCACCAAGGGTTTACGAATTGCCACTCTGTCAAAAATGTTCGCAGCATGTAGTTCTCTTTTGACAGTTTTTGTTGAAACGGGATCCTGGAGATGACTGCTCATTTCGGATGTTATCTCGAATAACGATTGCTTGTGCTTTTTGGCTACTACGCGCTTCAAGACCCGTCTATCCCTATCAGGAAGCTTTGACTTTCGGCCACTGTTGTACTTTGAAGAAGTCGTCTCACCCTCTTACGTGTACGCTGTCATAACGGCTGATACCGTACTCCTTGCAAGCCCCAAAAGGTTTGCTGTTACCGTAACCGATGCTCCACCTAAACGCGCTTCAACAATCATTCGTCTTTGGAACTTTGACAGGTCTTACATTTTAACTTATCACAGACAGTTCGATAGACGCATGCAACGCAGGTGACTGCTGTTGAGAGGCTGATACCTTCCTCTTCACGCCCAATAGATGGCAGACTTCTGTTGCAGGTGGCGCGGCTGTACTGCAGGTGTGAAATACGTCATACCTTTTCACAGGTGTTCTATATCTATATATATATAGCCGAACAACAGAACAAAAGCAAAGTAGCAAAAGGCAACAGAAGAAAGTCTATGGGACCATCCGGTCCCTCGCTTCCCAGTTGTTGTAGCGGAGAGCACATGACAGTGTCGCTGTTGAGTATAGTCCATGAGTTTCTGAAGGTTGCAGAGCTTGTGTAGCGTGGATCGTCAAGGACGCATATGCGATGCAAATGCCTTGCAAGGCAGTCGTGACCAGTAGTGAGACGAAATTCTTCTACGGCTTTCATTCTAGGCTAGTCAGAAAAATTTGGGATATTACCCCAAAAGATATTTTATCCAAAAGTTATAAACTGAAAGAACAATGCGGTCTCTTATAATTGTGTTAATCAAATACGTGCATACCATAAGACAGCGGTTGAATCTATGGAACCTAAAAAACCACCCATCGCCACAAGTAAGTCTTAGAGGGTCCAATAGTTCGTCAACTGTGCTTAAATTATTTATTACTTTCTATGGAAAACGGTGCACTCTTAACAAGAGCATACGAAAATGCTATGAGAGCGTCATACATGTCCGCACTGAAACTAACACTGCAATCTGACTCGATAGGGACAAGTATTGTTCCCTCTTGAACACCGGAGGAGGGTTTCTTTTTTCTTTTAAGAACACCGCCCCCGTGAAGGAATGGTTGAAGCACTTTTTCGTGTGTTTGGAACATTTCGATTCGTTACAAACCGAATCTTCAGTCTTTAATAATCCATTGTATTACATGAAAATGACTGTAGAGGGGCAAACAAAATCAACCTACCTTTCATTATCTTGTTAAGTAATAGTTAGATGACATTCAAATCCTCTTATTTTTTGAAATGGCGATATAAATATAATAAATCTAACTGCACAACTTTAATGTTAGTTGCAATCGTAACCATGGTGTAAAAGTGTTTCAATTTTAATACGGTTCTAATCGTGTTTCAAAAAATGCGCAGATATTACCTATGTTTTATCAGTCAATATTCATACAGGAGTTTTTGTTTATTAAATAGAAATGATTTTCTAAAAACAAATTCGAACGTCACCACTAAAAGAATAAAAGTAGACAGAATGTAGGAGACAAGTGGGCTCATATTGACCTTCTTAGTAAAGAAATTAGGATGGTTATCCTTATCTGATCTATTAACAAAAAACTATTTTTAAAGGGAATAGAAACCTTTGCAGTAACTATTAGAATAGCAAACAACCCAACATTCCATTCAGAATACAATTTTCAATAGATTTCACAATTAGTGATGCGATTTTATTCAATTAAAATGTGTGTATTGTCGTTTGACTGCTGTAAATGATTGATTAGAAGTCAATATACCTAACCAAAAACGCAAAGTGCCATACGAGTAACTAACAGCTGGAACAGGGCCGCATCATCGGCCTCCGTGGTGAACTTTTGTATCGTTAAATCGATACTCGCACATGATGTAATTCCACAACAGTGATGCGTGTGTGGAAGATATAGACCATGGAGAACCGGACAAGTCTAAACCCCGGCAGTGGGAAACGCAATATAACGTCACCACGGGACAACAGACACCTCATCCGCATGGCGTGACAGACCATACAGCGTCCTCTCGTGCGTTGGCATAACATTGGAGCACGTCATTAGTATAGATGTGTCATTGTCTGACCTCACGGTTTGTCGACTTCTGCTGCGCCATGAGCTACGTGCAAGGATTCCTTTGAGCAGGATTCCCTTGACGCTGAACCACCAACGTCTCCAGCTACGATGGGCTCACTAACACAGTCATTGGCGTGATGAATGGTAACAATTGTCTTCACAGATGAGTCCCGCTATAATCTGGCATATAACAATGGACGCTTACTCGTCAGACGCTAAAGAGGTAAAAGCCTTCTTTTAGTGTCATGCTGGACGAACGCCTGACGTTATGGTCTGGGATGCTATTGGATATCATGGGTGATTCCACCTACTCCAAACTGTGAGGTCTCTGAACAGCGGGCGCTACATCAGGGAAGTTGGGGAAGCCCAAGGTTCTACCCTCCTGCAACGCATTCCCGGAACTGCATTTCAGCAATACAATGCCCATCCACTTGTTGCTCGGAATATACAAGCCTTCTTAAATGCACGACAGGTTCCCCGGATATGTCGCCCATTGAGCAAGTCTAGGATATTACATTGGTCGGCGACTCGCTCGTAGCGCTTGTCGGACAAAGAGTACAGCTGAACTTTGAAATCAGATAGAAGCCATGTGAATGCCATTCCTCAGAATGACAGCCTTCGTGTATGAACGTGTAAAGATTCGATACCTCGACGTGTACAGTAGGGTAGAGCGAAAAACACGAATTTCGGAAATTGAAAACGCCTATGGTGGGAAAAGTTGGGGACTACCATGCTTATTAATAACTAGCAAAATACCCGACCTTACTCGGTTTGAATTGGTTTACTCTAGATTGAAGAGATAATCAAAATATATAATGACTTACGTTTTTTGTAGAATAAAAATTTATTTTAACATCTTTCGCCATCTTTATATTTTCTACAACTTACTTTGGACACAAATCCTACACATGCATATCCATTCATGTTATACATTTCACATACATCGCACAATTGCTGTATGACAAAGCTACAAAATGACGAAAGGTGATACTAAGGTTACTACTATAAAAGACGATTTATAGGAAGATTTGGAATTCCCTTTCTTAAGTTCTTTTCATGTTCAACTCAGTTAATTAAAATTACGATTTACGGCGAGTGCTCTCGCACTCATAGTCAACAAAACAATATTTTTTTACTTGTGGCACTCTTGCCTCCGGTATGCGACATTGTGAAATTTTGCAATCTTCTAATGTCATTATTACAACGAATTTTTTAATGTTTGAAAAAGTTCCAGTTTGGATTAATAAACATTATTATTCTTTCAATAAAGGCATTATTCTTTAAATAACGGCATTATTCTATAAATAACGGCATTATTCTTTCAATAACGGCATTATTCTTTAAATAACGGCATTATTCTTTCAATAATGGTATTACACTTAAAATTTACTGAAAATTTATACTGACTTACCTAACATTTTTAAGTCTGATACTTTGTGGTGCTGTTGCGTGTGATGAGAAGGAAAACACATTTATTAAAATAATAAATATTTAAAACAGGAAACAGCGAAGTAAAACAAAATAAAAGATGTCGCAAAAAATTGTTCTAAAGATATTAATTTGTGATTCTATTTTATCTCTTGATCTCGCACAGTTGCCACAACTTACAACTAAAAGTGTACACAATTTAGAAATGTGAAATCAATTCAGAGCGAAAGAACCAGAAAAAATATCACTGCTCGCGATCTTGTTCATTCACGTTTAATTGAAAAATATCGTCTGTCCCAAATATTCTTAAATTGTTTTCATTGCGCAAAGAATAAAAATAAGACTCGAAATAAATGAAGTATCAGAGATGAAATTCCATAAAAAAAAAATTGAAGAATAATTACTTTTTCAGCAGTACTGTTAAAGCAATCGAAGTAATCGTAATATTCAATAGACATTCCAATTTTTCCAAAACTACCAAATTATGGTTGATTTAAGTATACTTACTCAGGTGTTTTAGCATGAAACGCAACTAAATATAACAATAAAGAAATGTTTAATATTGCATTCACTAAACTAATAGATAATGTATAAAATAAAATACAATGCAATCAAATATCTGGAATAGAATTCATGTGATGTTTACACAAACACACTAACACAAAATCGAGCATAGAACAGAAAGACGGACAGACAGACTTTCGCAACCAATGCCACTCACTAAATGAAGATAAGTACTCACTGTATGCAAATTTTCATGAACATATCTTAAACCGCGTGGACGTGTATAGGGCACAACATACAGACAGACAGACAGACAGACAGACAGACGGACAGACAGACAGACAGACACCAAACGAGAAAAAGACGGATTCGGCATCAGAAGGGTCCAAAACGGATAGAAAACTTGAAATGGGTCGAAAATATTGAATGTACAAACAAACACTCCATTCTTATTTATATAGATACAAAATATGAGCTAAATCAATTAATATCTTCAGGTGCCAAAATCACTTCGAAATTTCGAAAATTTGCCAATTTTTTCACAAAAACAATAATAACGCATTTAAAAAATTTAATACATCTTATTTAAAGCCACGGTTAGGTGAAATGAACTTCCCTGCTTGTAAAAAAAATGTTACACCTAAAGTTATCCCGGAAATTTAAAAATGTCACCTTTTTTAAGAGCACTATATCACGCCCGTCTCCACTCCTCTCAATAGACTCATCATTGCGTTCCTCGCTACTAGTGTGCACGGACTCTTCCCTTTCTTCGCTTGTTTATAAGGGGTAAATAACTCGTATTTCACCACATGGAGTGGAGGTGTCTGGGTTTCTTTAAGTACCCGCCCACTTTTTTTTTGTAAATATCTAGTAGGTGTATGCTGATGAAAATGCCCTGCCGATCTAGTCTATCAAGGAAAACTAAGTCCTTTGTTCAAATTGATTCGCTTTCGTTTCTTGGTGAGTATTTTACTGTTTATTTTTTACTTATTTTAGATATTTTTTATATAGAATTTTAATCTTTATGTTCAGTTTTGTTTGGATTTTGTTTGTTAAGAATACACGGTTCTATGAATTGGTCGAAATGGCTAGGACAAAATCAGTAGATGTATGTCCCAAGTTTGGAATGGCTAAAATTATGAAGCCTGACATGCTTCCAACATTTGCAGATGTTATGAAGTATTATCTTTACATACAGAAAGATTATAAAAGAGATGCTAGTATGTGGCTGATGTATGTTCAATTTTAATTAAAGAGCTTTAAGGATTATGTGGAAAAAGTTCGATTCGCGAACTGTAACAAACCAACAAATAATATATATGCTGAAAAAATACCCATAAAGCATATAGAAATATTAAGAAACTCTTAAAAAATACTGGCAAACTATATTTCTCGAAAAAAGTTCTGTCCTTCAGGGAATCAGCAGAAAAATATCTATTTGATATTAGCATATGTAAACATAAGAACTTTATCAGTTGTACTTTCAAAATGAAAGTATCTATTGATGAAAGAGCTTATTTAACAGATCAAAGGACATTTCGAAAAATGGTCATTGGAAATGTTGACATTAAAATCAGCAGAATGGTTGAAGAAAAGATTGCAGCGCAAAGAAAGAGAAGCAGATAGTCAAAACTTTCAGCTCAAATATTGTAAAGGAAAACAATCCAAAATAATCTCGCCCTCTATTACGGGAGCTATTTTGAGTTTTAATTTGCTTAAGAATTCTAATTACACTATAAACACAATCATTGATAATAATTCTTCTTCAACTTCACAAACGAGAACTAAACTTCCAAATGTAGCTCAGGCTTGTGACAGAACTAGTGTTTCCGATAGATCGGCAGCAATTCTAATAAATGCTGCTTTGAAGGATATGGGAAAATTTTCCAAGGATGACTCTTCAAACATAGTTGATCGTAGTAAAATTAGAAGAGAAAGGACAAAGACCCGCAGCTACCTGAAAAGGAAAAATGAGGAAACTACCTCTATCAAATTAAGGAATATACTTTGAAGAGCGAAATTATTAAACTTTAGTAATGATTAAAGAAAGAGAAAGGATTTCTAGAAAGACGGTAACAGAAGAACATATCGTTCTAATACTAGAACCAGGATCAAAATATATGGGACATGTCACTCCTACGACTGGCTCTTCTCAAAATATTAAAACAAGTATTTTAACTTTTTTTTTAGAAAAATATCGATTTTTCTAAGATGCAAGTGGTTGGCTGTGATGGTACAGTGGTAAATACATGTTTAAAAAATGGAGTCATTCGACATATCGAGCTCTTTTTAGAACGTCCTGTGCATTGGTTTATTTATTTATTACATACAAATGAGCTACCCAGCTTCCTTTACGTCATTTGTTGCAACATTTAGAAGGGAAAACCACTGGACCAAAAGGATACAGCGGAGAAATTGGAAAAATGTTAGAATCTTGTGAAAAATTTTGCCTTTAACAAACTTTGAAAAGATAGAAGTAACTTTGCCAGATATTGTCCAGAGGATCTTAGCACTGATCAACGATACCTTTACGAAATGTGCACAGGGATATCAAATAAATATATTCCATTAAGCTTGTCACAAAAAGATCCAGGAAAATTGAGTCATCCCAGTTGGTTGACGACAGATAGAATTTTAAGGTTATATGTTTCAACAGAAGATCCAACTTAATCCAACTTAACAACCAACAACAAGAATCCCCTTAACTTGAAAATAATAACAGAGTATGTTGTGAAGGTACATTCATATGTGTGGTTTAAAATTAAAAGTCAGTCATCCTGTTGGTATGGGAGTCTTCCTTTTTACCATATTTTAAATAAATAGAGATTTTGCCTTAGGATTTAAAAATTGTAGTAGATATAACTTTGCAAAGAAATGCTTACTATGCCCATCCAGAAAATATTACTTTGGCAATGTTAGCTGATGATCGAAAATACGTCAGAGAATTAAGGCTTAGAAGAATTTGAAATTAAGAAAAAAAAATGAAGTTGAAAAGAATATTGGAGAGTTTAAAATTCCCAAGTTAAACTTCGAAGCAGACGATTAGATAAATCTAATTGAATGGCAATCAGATTCCATTACAATCCACCACTTACAGTATCTCTTTCTGATGATCAACTCAAGTCTATGATTCTAGACGTTCCAACCAATAGTAACATGTTTAACATTCCATGTAGTAGAACGTTGCGTTAAATTAGTAACTGAAGCATATAGTACAGTATGTGGTACAGAGGCACGAGATGGATTTATTCGGTCAAGAATTGCTTCTAGACTTGCTTTACCCAGATTTGAAACCAAAAGCCAATGTCAACCACTTTTAAGTTAAACCACTTGCCAGTAACTTCAACTTAATTTTTTAGGGTAAGCTAGCAACTTAAATTGAAATTTTTAGGGTGGGTGGGGGTGGAACTATATGTACATCCACCTCCTCGTGCCGAGTTCTGGGTTGTTTCCATAATGCAAAAAACAGCGTTGAGCTGCAAGGGGAAGCGCCCGTGTAAACGCGTGGTCGTAATGATGAGTCTATTGAGAGGAGTGGAAACGCGCGTAATGGCGCTCTAAAAAAAAGGGGAATTTTTTTATTTTCTTGGATAATGTTAGGTGTAAAACTTTTTTTTTACACGCAGGGAAGTTCATTTCACCCACCCATGGCTTTAAATAAGATGTTTTAAATTTTTATATTGCGTTATTATTATTTTTGTGAAAAATTGGCAAAATTTCGAAATTTCAAAGTAATTTTGGCACCTGAAGATATTAATTGATTTAGCTCATATTTTGTATTATTAATAAGCATGGTAGTCCCCAACTATTCCCACCATAGGCGTTTTCAATTTCCGAATTTCGTGTTTTTCGCTCCACCCTAGTGTACAGGCTCTCATCGCTTCGCTTGACTGCTACACAAGATATTGATTTTCGGCATTATTTTTGTTCTATTGCTCTGTAAATTTGATCGTTTATTTAAATCACTCATAAGTAATACGTGAAATAAATTTCGTTTATTTCTGATGATTCATTCATAGTATTGAAATTTTCACAAGCAGTACTTTATTTTAAAAGTAGATTGTTATGAGCTTTTACTTTAAGGTGTATTAAGAATAAAAAAATTACTTCGTAAAAAAAACGTATAATTCCCACAAAGAATGTAAAAAAAGAAGTTTTAAAAATTTGAGGGGGGGGGGGATAAGTTTTATTTTCTGGAAACTAAGCCACGTTATAAAGATTATTCGGAACATAACTTCGCACAAAAAATATTTTTAGGTATAAGGACTAAGTTAAGTACTGAAAACCTTTAAAGAAGTCATGTGATTTGCAGAAATGTAAATTCTAAATATTTATTGGTCTTACAATTCTTTCTATCATTCTCATTAAAAATATATATATATATAACAAATTCAGAAAAGAATTGCCAAAGAAATCTTTCCAGAATTGGTTTTTTTATTTCAGACTGCGAAACTTACCGTATACACAGGAGTAATGAACCTCGTTCTCCATGAGGATCATTAAATCTATCCAGAGCAATAGCGGTACAAAATTGTCAAGTTTCAATTGAAAACCTTAACTTCCAGCTCTGCCAAATGTGTGATTGAGAATACAAAACAAGATATTTTCAAAGTGAGGAACACACAAGTTAAAATTTTAAAAATTCCTTAACCACATTTTTCCCAAAATTAATATGTTTACTCAAATCTCTCAACTAAAAGGATCTCAATAGTTCTAAATAACATTTTAAAGCATTGCAAATTCAGTAAAATAGTAATCTGGAGTCAAAACAGCAACCTATGGATTTTTGTGCTTTTTCCACATCACCACCTTTTCCCCAAGCTATCGGCGGTGTAATCCAAGGCATTTTCTAAGAGAATATCAAGGCAAGAAAAGTCTAATTTCGAACCTTTGATGTTCATATTTTGCTAAAACTAAAATAATTTATCTATTCCTTCAAATTTCAAGCATATCTTTTAAAATGATGAATAGTTCCAAATATATGTTTAAAACATAGTAATCTCAGTAAAATAGTAATCCGTCGAGACAAAGTTGAACAAACCGTCGATGGATTCCTGTGTTTTTTCCACAACAGTTCGGTTCAAAATTACATAATGTTGTCTACAGATCTTTCCCATTAGGATTAATCCAAGACCACCGTCAATATCGCGCTGTGTTGTTCCAGTACGACGTTAGTAAAATACCTACATACCATCCACTACAATCCAAAGTAATCAAATTGAGAAATTAATGGTACAAACATGGTATTTTTATTTACCATAGATCAAATAAATGAAAGTAAAATATTAGAGATTTGATATACACATTTGTCCGAAATTCAAAATATTTCTTCACTTTAAATATAAAGCACGTTTCTCTAGATCGGAAGGTTTCTGGTTCGAATCCGGGCCCGGGCATGGATGTTTGTAAACGTATGGTGTAGAGGCGGCTGGTGCACCTTAAATATGTCGTGGCTGAAAGTCCTCACGTTGGGTTGGCGTGGAAGTTTGGAGAGTGGGGTGCCATCTCAGGTGTTGCTTCGTCATCTGACCGTGGTTCAAAATTACGAAGCGTTGTCCTCGGATCTTTCCCTTAAGGGACTGATCCCGGACCGTCGTCAATAGCCCGTTGTGTTGCTCTAGTACGACGTTAACTAAAATTACCATTACCGTTACCTAGTTTAAGAAAATTTGTGTCTACTTTTCTATTCTAGAGTCAAATAAAAAAAAACTCTTTAAACATAAACATGTTTTTTGCAATGCTAAATATACTAATGTATTTATTTCAAATTATGTGAATCTGATAAAATAACAATCCGTCGAGCCGGAGTCGAACCAGCGACCTTTGGATTTCCGTATTTCTTCCACTACAGACTTCCGCTCTTCCAACTGATCTATCGACGGTTCAAAGATCGATAATTTCAAAGCGTAGAACAGACAAATAAAAGTCTTATTTGGGAAAATTGATATCAGTAGTTTTCCGAAATTATAAATATATTTTCAATTCTTTAAGCATGTAATTTTATATGATAAACAGTTACAAATGTTTCTTGTATATATTGCGAATACAGATAAACAGTAATGCGTCGAGCCGGAGTCGAAACAACCACGTTCTGATTTCCGTATTTCGTATTTCTTCCGTATTACAGTTCACCCCTCTGCTAACTGAGCTATCAACGGTACAAGTAAATGACGATTTCCAAGCGTAGAACCGACAGTAAAAGACAAATTTGAAAAAAAAGATTGATTTCTGCAACTCTCCGAAATTATAAATTTTTTTTTTCCTTTTCTTAAAGCATATATTTTGATATAAAGTAAACAGTTACAAATATTTCTTTCAAATACTATAAATACAGAAAAAAACAGTAATCCGTCGAAACAGCGACCTATGGATCTTCGTGTTCAATCCACTGCAGTCCATCGCTCCACCAACTGAGCTATCGACGGTACAAATTAGGAAATTTAATAAACGTCAATAAATTAAATAACTACCTTGTTTAGGAAAATTTGTGTCTCTACTTTTCTAGAGTCAAATAAAAACTACACTCTTCGAACAGAAGCATGTTTTTGCAATGCTAAACAAAATAATGTATCTATTTAAAATTATGTGATTCGGCTAAAATAACAATCCGTCAAACCGGAGTCGAACCAGCGACCTATGGATTTCCGTGTTTATTCTATTAAAATCCACCGCTCTGCCAAATGAGCTATCGAGAACTCAAAGAACAGTCATTTCAGAGCATAGAATAGACAAATTAAAGTCTTTTTTGGGAAAATTGATATACGTTGTTTTCCGAATATTGAAACATAATTTCAATTCCTTAAGCTTATAATTTTTAATGATAAACAGCTAAAGACATTTCTATTAAATATTGCAAATCCAGAAAAACAGTAATGCGTAGCGTCCGAGTCGAACAAGCTTCTTTCGGGTTTAATTGTTTCTTTCACTACAGTCCACCGCTCTGCCAACTGAGATATCGACGGTACAATCAAATGATGATTTCAAAGCATAGACACAAAAATAACAGTCTAATTTGTAAAAACAAATTTTTATAATTTTTCGAAATTAGAAATATTTTTTGCTTTTCTTTAAGCATATGTTTTGATATAATAAACAGTTACAAATATGTTTTTCAAATATTATAAATACAAAAAAAAAAACATTAATCCGTCCAATCGGAGTCGAACAAGCGTCCTATGGCTTTCCGTATTTAATCCACTACAGTCCACCGCTCTACCAACAGAGCTATCGACGGTTCAAAGAACGGTCATTTCAGAGCGTAGAATAGACAAATTAAAGTCTTTTTGGGGAAAATTGATATGCGTTGTTTTCCGAAATTAGAAACATAATTTAAATTCTTTAAGCTTATAGTTTTAAATGATAAACAGCTAAAAACAGTTCTATTAAATATTGCAAATTCAGAAAAAAAAGTGATGCGTCGAGACCGAGTCGAACCAGCTATCTTCCGGTTTCCCTGTTTCTTCCACTACAGTCCACCGCTCTGCCAACTGAGATATCGAAGGTACAATCAAATGATGATTTCAAAGCGTAAAAGCAAAAATAACAGTCTAATTTGTAAAAATAAATTTTTATAATTTTTCGAAATTAGAAATATTTTTTGTTTTTCTTTAAGTATTTGTTTTGATATAATAAACAGTTACAAATATGTCTTTCAAATGTTATAAATACAAAAAAAAACAGTTATCCGTCCAGCCGGAGTGCAACTACCGACCTATGGATTTCCGTGTTTAATCCACTATAGTCCACCACTCTACCAACTGAGATATCGACGATACAAATTATGAACTTTTCTAAGCTTCAACAAATTAAATAGTTAACTTGTTTAGGAAAATTTGTGACTGTATTTTTCTTAAGTCAAATAAAAACTACACTCTTTGAACATAAGCATGTCTTTGCAATGCTAAATAGATTAATTTATCTATTTAAAATTATGAGAATCTGATAAAATAACAATCCTTCGGGACGCAGACGAACCAGTGACCTATGGATTTTCATGTTTCTTCCACTACTGTCCATCGCTCTACCAACTGAGCTATAGACGGTACAAATTAAGAACTTTACTAAGCGTCAACAAAATAAATAGTTACCTTGTTTGGGAAAATTTGTGTCTGTTCTTTTCTACAGTCAAATAAAAACTACACTTTTCGAACATAAGCATGTCTTTGCAATGCTAAATAGATTAATGTATCTATTTAAAATTATGTGATTCTGCTAAAATAACAATCCGTCGAGCCGAATTCGAACCAGCGAACTAAGGATTTCCGTGTTTAATCCACTATTGTCCACCGCTCTACCAACTGAGCTATCGACGGTACAAATTAAGAACTTTACTAAGGGTCAAGAAATTAAATAGTTACCTTGTTTGGGAAAATTTGTGTATGTACTTTTTTAGAGTCAAAAAAAAAAACACTCTTCGAACATAAGCATTTCTTTGCAATGCTAACTAGATGAATGTATCTATTTAAAATTATGTGATTCTGCAAAAATAACAATCCGTCGATCCGGAGTCGAACCAGCGACCTATGGATTTCCGCGTTTAATCCACTACAGCCCACCGCTCTACCAACTGAGCTATCGACGATTGAAATTCAGAACTTTACTAAGCGTCAACAAATTAAATAGTTATTTAAAATTATGTGATTCTGATAAAATAACAATCGGTCGAGCCTTAATCGAACCAGCGACCTATTGATTTCAGTGTTTAATCCACTATAGTCTATCGCTGTACCAACAGAGCTATCGACGGTTCAAATTATGAACTTTTTTAAGCATCAACAAATTAAATAGTTACCTTGTTTGGGAAAATTTATCTGTATAAAATTATGTGATTCTGCTAAAATAACTATCCTTCGAGCCGGATTCAAACCAGCGACCTATGGATTTCCGTGTTTAATCCACTACAGACCACCGCTCTACCAACTGAGCTATCGACGGTTGAAATTTAGAACTTTACTGAGCGTCAACAAATTAAATAGTTACCTTGTTTGGGAAAATTTGTGTCTGTACTTTTCTAGAGTAAAATAAAAACAACACTCTTCTAACATAAGCATGTCTTTGCAATGCTAAATAGATTAATGTATCTATTTAAAATTATGTGATTCTGATGAAATAACAATCGGTCGAGCCGGAGTGGAACCAGCGACCTATTGATTTCAGTGTTTAATCCACTATAGTCTACCGCTGTACCAACTGAGCTACCGACGGTACAAATTATGAACTTTTTTAAGCTTCAACAAATTAAATAGTTACCTTGTTTGGGAAAATTTATCTGTATAAAATTATGTGATTCTGCTAAAATAACTATCCGTCGAGCCGTATTCGAACCAGCAACCTACGGATTTCGGTGTTTAATCCACTACAGTCCACCGCTCTACCAACTGAGATATCAACGGTTGATATTTAGAATTTTACTAAGCCTCAACAAATTAAATAGTTACCTTGTTTGGGAAAATTTGTGTCTGTACTTTTCTAGAGTCAAATAAAAACTACACTTTTCGAACATAAGCATGTCTTCGCAATGCTAAATAGATTAATGTATCTATTTAAAATTATGTGATTCTGCAAAAATAACAAACCGTCGAGCCTGAGTCGAACCAGCTATCTATGGATTTTCGAGTTTCTTCCACTACAGTCCACCGCTCTACCAACTGATCTATGGCCGGTACAAATTAAGAACTTTACTAAGCGTCAACAAATTAAATAGTTAACTTGTTTGGGAAAATTTGTGTCTGTACTTTTCTAGAGTCAAATAAAAACTACACTTTTCGAACATAAGCATGTTTTTGCAATGCTAAATAGATTAATGTATCTATTTAAAATTATGTGATTCTGCTAAATTAACAATCCGTCGTGCCGGAGTCGAACCAGCGACATATGGATTTCCGTGTTTAATCCACTACTGTCCACCGCTCTACCAACTGAGCTATCGAGGATACAAATAAATAAATTTAATAAGCGTCAATAAATTAAATAATTACCTTGTTTAGGAAAATTTATGTCTGTACATTTCGAGATTCAAATAAAACTACACTCTTCGAACATAAGCACGTCTTTGCAATGCTAACTAGATTAATGTATCTATTTAAAATTATGTAATTCTGCTAAATTGACAATCCGTCGCGCCGGAGTCGAACCAGCGACATATGGATTTCCGTGTTTAATTCACTATTGTCTACCGCTTTGCCAACAGAAATCGACGGTTCAAAGAACGGTCATTTCAGAGCGTAGAATAGACAAATTAAAGTCTTACTTGGGAATATTGATATCCGTTGTTTTCCGAAATTAGAATCCATATGTTTTGATATAATAAAAAGTTACAAATATCTCTTTCAAATATTATAAATACAAAAAAAAATAGTAATCCGTAGAGCCGGAGACCTATAGATTTCCATGTTTTCATCCACTACTGTCTTCCGCTCTGCCAACAGAGCTATCAACGGTCATTTCAGAGCGTAGAATAGACAAATTAAAGTCTTACTAGGGAATATTGACAGCCGTTGTTTTCCGAAATTAGAAACATAATATAAATTCCTTAAGCTTATAATTTTAAATGATAAAGAGCTAACAACAGTTCTATTAAATATTGCAAATCCAGAATAAAAAGTGATGCGTCGAGACCAAGTCGAACCAGCTATCTTCGGGTTTCCCTGTTTCTTCCACTACAGTCCATCGCTCTGCCAACTGAGATATTGACGGTACAAATTAGGAAATTTAATAAGGGTCAAAAAATTAAATATGTACCTTGTTTAGGAAAATTTGTGTCTGCACTTTTCTAGAGTCAAATAAAAACTTCACTCTTCGAACATAAGCATGTCTTTGCAATGCTAAATAGATTAATGTATGTATTTAAAATTATGTGATTCTGCTGAAATAACAATCCGTCGAGCCGAAGTCGAACCAGCGATCTATGTATTCTTGTGTTTCTTCCACTACAGTCCACCGTTCTACCGACTTAGCTGTCGACGGTACAAATTAAGAACTTAACTAAGCGTCAACAAATTAAATAGTTATTTAAAATTATGTGATTCTGCTAAGATAACAATCCGTCGAGCCGGAGTTTGATCCACAACAGTCCACCGCTCTACGAACTGAGCTATCGACGGTACAAATAATTAACTTTATTAAGCGTCAACAAATTAAATAGTTACCTTGTTTGGAAAAATTTGTGTCTGTACTTTTCTAGAGTCAAATAAAAACTACACTCTTCGAACATAAGCATGTCTTTGCAATGCTAAATAGATTAATGTATCTATTTAAAATTATGTGATTCTGATTAAAAAACAATATGTCGAGCCGGAGTCGAACCATAGAGCTATTAATTTCCATGTTTCTTCCACTACTGTCCACCGCTCTGCAAACTGAGCTATCGACGGTACAAGCAAATGATGATTTCAAAGCGTAGAACCTAAAATAAAAGTATAATTTGTAAAACTTGATTGCTGAATTTTTCCGAAATTAAAATTATTCTTTGCTTTTCTTTAAGCATATGTTTTGATATAATAAAAAGTTACAAATATCTCTTTCAAATATTATAAATACAAAAAAAAAATCCACTACAGTTCACCGCAATACCAATAGAGCCGGAGACCTATAGATTTCCATGTTTTCATCCACTACAGTCCACCGCTCTGCCAACTGAGATATTGACAGTACAAATTAAGAAATTTAAAAAGCGTCAATAAATTAAATAATTACCTTTTTTAGGAAACTTTGTGTCTCTACTTTTCTAGAGTCAAATAAAAACTACACTCTTCGAACATAAGCATGTCTTTGCAATGCTAAATAGATTGATGTATCTATTTGAAATTATGTGATTCTGCTAAAGTAACAATCCGTCGAGCCGAAGTCGAACCAGAGACCTATGGATTTCCGAGTTTCTTCCACTACAGTCCACCGCTCTAACAACTGAGCTATCGACGGTACAAAATATAAACTTTAATTACATAATTTAAATTCTTTAGGCTTATAATTTTAAATGATCAACAGCTAACAACAGTTCTATTAAATATTGCAAATCCAGAAGAAAAAGTGATGCGTCGAGACCGAGTCGAACCAGCTATCTTCGGGTTTCCCTGTTTCTTCCACTACAGTCCATCGCTCTGCCAACAGAGATATTGACGGTACAAATTAGGAAATTTAATAAGGGTCAAAAAATTAAATATGTACCTTGTTTAGGAAAATTTGTGTCTGCACTTTTCTAGAGTCAAATAACAACTACACTCTTCGAACATAAGCATGTCATTGCAATGCTAAATAGATTAATGTATCTATTTAAAATTATGTCATTCTGATAAAAATAATAATCCGTCGAACCGGAGTCGAACCAGTGACCTATGGATTACCATGTTTCTTCCACTACTGTCCACCGCTCTGCCAAAAGAGCTATCGACGGTACAAGCAAATGATGATTTCAAAGCGTAGAACCTAAAATAAAAGTCTAACTTGTAAAAATTGATTTCTGTAATTTTCCGAAATTATAATTTTTTTTGCTTTTCTTTAAGCATATGTTTTGATATAATAAACGCGGACCAACCGGTATAGTGGTTAAGGTGATAGCCTCTGGATCGGAAGGTTCCTGGTTCGAATCCGGGTCCGGGCATGGATATTTGTAAACGTATGGTTTAGAGGCGGCTGGTGCACCTTAAATCTGTCGTGGCCGAAAGTCCTCACGTTGGGTGTTGGCGTGGAAGTTTGGAGAGTGGGGTGCCAGCTCAGGTGTTGCTTCGTCATCTGACCGTGGTTCAAAATTACGAGGTGTTGTCCTCGAATCTTCCCCTTAAGGGACTGATTCCGGACCGTCGTTAATAGCCCGTTCTGTTTCTCTAGTACGACGTTAACTAAAATTACCATTACCATTACCGATATAATAAACAGTTACAAATATATCTTTCAAATATTATAAATACAAAAAAAAAAAGTAATCCGTCGAGCCGGAGTCGAACCAGCGACCTATGGATTTCCGTGTTTAATCCACTACAGACCACCACTCTGCCAACTGAGCTATCGACGGTTCAAACAACTGTCAATTCAGAGTGTAGAATAGACAAATTAAAGTCTTATTTGGGAATATTTATATCCGTTGTTTACCGAAATTAGAAATATAATTTGAATTCTTTAAGCTTATAATTTTAAATGATAAACAGCTAAAAACAGTTCTATTAAATATTGCAAATTCAGAAAAAAAAGTGATGTGTCGAGCCCGAGTCGAACCAGCTATCTTCGGGTTTCCCTATTCCTTCCACTACAGTCCACCGCTCTGCCAACTGAGATATCGACGATAGAAGCAAATGAAGGTTTCAAAGCGTAGAACTTACAATAAAAGTCAATTTGTAAAGATTAAATTCTGTAATTTAACGAAATTAGATATATTTTTTGCTTTTCTTTAAGCATATGTTTTGATAGAATAAACAGTTACAAATATCTCTTTTAAATATTATAATTCAAAAAAAAAAAATTAATCCGTCGAGCCGAAGACGAATCAGTGACCTATTGATATCAGTTCTTTATCCACTATAGTCCACCGCTTTACCAACTAAGCTATCGACGTTACGAATTACGAACTTCTTTTTAAGCTTCAACAAATTAAATAGTTACCTTGTTTGGGAAAATTTATCTATATAAATTTATGTGATTCTGCTAAAATAACTATCCGTCGAGCCGGAGTCGATCCAGCGAACTATGGATTTCCGTGTGTTTAATCAACTATAGTCCACCGCTCTACCAACTGAGCTATCGACGGTACAAACTAAGAACTTTAATAAGCGTCAACAAATTAAATAGTTACCTTGTTTGAGAACATTTGTGTCTGTACTTTTCTAGAGTCAAAAAAAACTACACTTTTCGAACATAAGCATGTCTTTGCAATGCTAAATAGATTAATGTATCTATTTAAAATTATGTGATTCTGATAAAATAACAATCCGTCGAACCGGAGTCGAACCAGCGACCTATGGATTTCCGTGTTTAATCCATTACAGTCCACCGCTCTACCAACTGAGCTATCGAAGGTACAAATTAAGAATTTTACTAAGCGTCAACAAATTAAATAGTTACCTTGTTTGGGAAAATTTGAGACTGTACTCTTTTCTAGAGTCAAAAAAAAACTACACTTTTCGAACATAAGCATGTCTTTGCAATGCTAAATAGATGAATGTATCTATTTAAAATTATGTGATTCTGATAGAATAACAATCCGTCGGGCCGGAGTCGAACCATCGACCTATGGATTACCGTGTTTAATCCTCTACAGTCCACCACTCTACAAACTGAGCTATAGACGGTACAAACTAAGAACATTACTAAGCGTCAACAAATTAAATAGTCACCTTGTTTGAGAACATTTGTGTCTGTACTTTTCTAGAGTCAAAAAAAAACTACACTTTTCGAACATAAGCATGTGTTTGCAATGCTAAATAGATTAATGTATCTGTTTAAAATTTTGTGATTCTGATAAAATAACAATCCGTCGAGCCGGAGTCGACTGAGCTATCGACGTTTGATATTTAGAACTTTACTAAGCGTCAACAAATTAAATAGTTACCTTGTTTGGGAAAATTTGAGACAGTACTCTTTTCTAGAGTCAAATAAAAACTACACTTTTCGAACATAAGCATGTCTTTGCAATGCTAAATAGATTAATGTATCTGTTTAAAATTATGTGATTCTGATAAAATAAAAATCCGTCGAGCCGGAGTCGAACCAGCGGATTTCCGTGTTTAATCCACTACAGTCCACCGCTCTACCAACTGAGCTATCGACGGTACAAACTAAGAAATTTAATAAGCGTCAACAAATTAAATAGTTACCTTGTTTGAGAACTTTTGTGTCTGTACTTTTCTAGAGTCAAATAAAAACTACACTTTTCGAACATAAGCATGTCTTTGCAATGCTAAATAGATTAATGTATCTATTTAAAATTATGTGATTCTGATAAAATAACAATCCGTCGACCTGGAGTCGAACCAGCGACCTATGGATTTCCGTGTTTAATCCACTACAGTCCACCGCTCTACCAACTGAGCTATCGACGGTTGATATTTAGAACTTTACTAAGCGTCAACAAATTAAATAGTTATCTTGTTTGTGAAAATTTGTGTCTGTACTTTTCTAGAGTCAAATAAAAACTACACTTTTCGAACATAAGCATGTCTTTGCAATGCTAAATAGATTAATAAATCTAATTAAAATTATGTGATTCTGATAAAATAACAATCCGTCGAGCCGGAGTCGAACCAGCGACCTATGGATTTCCGTGTTTAATCCACTACATTCCACCGCTCTACCAACTGAGCTATCGATGGTACAAACTAAGAACTTTACTAAGCGTCAACAAATTAAATAGTTATCTTGTTTGGTAAAATTTGTGTAAGTACTTTTCTAGAGTCAAATAAAACTACACTTTTCGAACATAAGCATGTCTTAAAAATGCTGAATAGATTAATGTATCTATTTAAAATTACGTGATTTTGCTAAAATAACAATCCGTCGAACCGGAGTTGAACCAGCGACCTATGGATTTCCGTTTTTAATCCACTACAGTCCACCACTCTGCAACTGAACTATCGACGGTTCAAAGAACATTCATTTCAGAGCATAGAATAGACGAATTAAAGTCTTATTTGGGAATATTGATATACGTTGTTTTCCGAAATTAGAAATATAATTTAAATTCTTTAAGCTTATAATTTTTAATGATAAACAGCTAAAAACAGTTCTATTTAATATTGCAAATCTAGAAAAAAAAGTGATGCGTCGAGCCCGAGTCGAACCAGCTATCTTCGGGTTTCCCTGTTCCTTCCACTAAAGTCCACCGGTCTGCCAACTGAGATATCGACGGTAAAAGCAAATGAAGATTTCAAAGCGTAGAACTTACAATAAGAGTCTATTTTTAAAAATTAATTTCTGTAATTTTCCGAAATTAGAAATATTTTTTGCTTTTCTTTAAGCATATGTTTTGATAGAATAAACAGTTACAAATATCTCTTTTAAATATTATAAATACAAATAAAAACAGTAATCCGTCGAGCCGGAGACGAACCAGCGACCTATTGATTTCAATTCTTAATCCACTATAGTCCACCGATTTACCAACTAAGCTATCGACGGTACAAATTACGAACCTCTTTTTAAGCTTCAACAAATTAAATAGTTACCTTGTTTGGGAAAATTTATCTATATAAAATTATGTGATTCTTCTAAAATAACTATCCGTCAGGCCGGAGAACAACCAGCGACCTATGGATTTTCGTGTTTAATCCACTACAGTTCATCGCTCTACCAACTGAGCTATCGACGGTATGAAGTAAGAACTCTACTAAGCGTCAACAAATTAAATAGTTATCTTGTTTGGGAAAATTTGTGTCTGTACTTTTCTAGAGTCAAATAAAAAGTACACTTTTCGAACATAAGCATGTATTTGCAATGCTAAATAGATTAATGTATCTATTTAAAAATATGTGATTCTGATAAAATAACAATCTGTCGAGCCGGAGTCGAACCAGCGACCTATGGATTTCCGTGTTTATTCCACTACAATCCACCGCTATACCAACTGAGCTTTCGACGGTTGATATTTAGAAATTTACTAAGCGTCAACAAATTAAATAGTTACCTTGTTTGGGTAAATTTGTGTAAGTACTTTTCTAGAGTCAAATAAAACTACACTTTTCGAACATAAGCATGTCTTAAAAATGCTGAATAGATTAATGTATCTATTTAAAATTACGTGATTTTGCTAAAATAACAATCCGTCGAACCGGAGTTGAACCAGCGACCTATGGATTTCCGTTTTTAATCCACTACAGTCCACCACTCTGCAACTGAGCTATCGACGGTTCAAAGAACAGTCATTTCAGAGCGTAGAATAGACAAATTAAAGTCTTATTTGGGAATATTGATATACGTTGTTTTCCGAAATTATAAATATAATTTATATTGTCTAAGCTTATAATTTTAAATGATAAACAGCTAAAAACAGTTCTATTAAATATTGCAAATCCAGAAGAAAAAGTGATGCGTCGCGCCCGAGTCGAACCAGCTATCTTCGGGTTTCCGTGTTCCTTCCACTACGGTCCACCGGTCAACCAACTGAGATATCGACGGTACAAGCAAATGAAGATTTCGAAGAGTAGAACTTTAATAAGAGTCTATTTAAAAAAATTAATTTCTGTAATTTTCCGAAATTAGAAATATTTTTTGCTTTTCTTTAAGCATATGTTTTGATAGAATAAACAGTTACAAATATCTCTTTTAAATATTATAAATACAAAAAAAAACAGTAATCCATCGAGCCGGAGACGAACCAGCGACCTATTGATTTCAGTTCTTAATCCACTATAGGCCACCGCTTTACCAACTGAGCTATCGACGGTACAAATTACGAACTACTTTTTAAGCTTCAACAAATTAAATAGTTACCTTGTTTGGGAAAAAAAAAAAATTTATCTATATAAAATTATGTAATTCTGCTAAAATAACTATCCGTCGAGCCGTAGTCGAACCAGCGACCTATGGATTTCTGTGTTTATTCCACTACATTCCACCGCTCTACCAACTGAGCTATCGATGGTACAAACTAAGAACTTTACTAAGCGTCAACAAATTAAATAGTTACGTTGTTTGAGAACATTTGTGTCTGTACTTTTCTAGAGTCAAATAAAAACTACACTTTCCGAACATAAGCATGTCTTTGCAATGCTAAATAGATTAATGTATCTATTTAAAATTATGTGATTCTGTTAAAATAACAATCCGTCGAGCCGGAGTTGAACCAGCGACCTATGTATTTCCGTGTTTAATCCACTACAATCCAAAACTATACCAACTGAGCTATCGAAGGTTGATATTTAGAAATTTACTAAGCGTCAACAAATTTAATAGTTACCTTGTTTGGGAAAATTTGTGTCTGTACTTTTCTAGAGTCAAATAAAAACTACACTTTTCGAACATAAGCATGTATTTGCAATGCTAAATAGATTAATGTATCTATTTAAAATTATGTGATTGCGATAAAATAACAATACGTCGAACTAGAGTCGAACCAGCGACCTGTGTACTTACATGTTTAATCCACTACAGTCCACCGCTCTACCAACTGAGCTATCGACGGATGATATTTAGAATTTTACTAAGCGTCAACAAATTAAATAGTTACCTTGTTTGGGAAAATTTTTGTCTGTGCTTTTCTAGAGTCAAATAAAAACTACACTTTTCGATCATAAGCATGACTTAAAAATGCTGAATAGATTAATGTATCTATTTAAAATTATTTGATTCTGTTAAAATAGCAATCCGTCGAGCCGGAGTCGAACCAACGACCTATGCATTTAAGTGTTTAATCCACTACAGTCCAGCACTCTGCATTTGAGCTATCGACGGTTCAAAGAACAGTCATTTCAAAGCGTAGAATAGACGAATTAAAGTCTTATTTGGCAATATTGATATACGTTGTTTTCCGAAATTAGAAATATAATTTAAATTCTTTAAGCTGATAATTTTAAATGATAAACAGCTAAAAACAGTTCTATTAAATATTGCAAATCTAGAAAAAAAAAAGTGATGCGTCGAGCCCGAGTCGAACCAGCTATCTTCGGGTTTCCCTATTCCTTCCACTATAGTCCACCGCTCTGCGAACAGAGATATCGACGGTACAAGCAAACGAAGATTTCAAAGCGTAGAACTTACAATAAAAGTCAATTTGTAAAAATTAATTTCTGTAATTTTCCTAAATTAGAAATATTTTTTGCTTTTCTTTAAGCATATGTTTTGATAGAATAAACAGTTACAAATATCTCTTTTAATATTATAAATACAAAAAAAAACATTAATCCGTCGAGTAGGAGAAGAACCAGCGACCTATTGATTTCAGTTCTTTATCCACTATAGTCCACCGCTTTACCAACTAAGCTATCGACGGTACAAATTACAAACTTCTTTTTAAGCTTCAACAAATTAAATAGTTACCTTGTTTGGGAAAATTTATCTATATAAAATTATCTGAATCTGTTAAAATAACAATCCGTCGAGCCGGAGTCGAATCAACGACCTATGGATTTCCGTGTTTAATCCACTACAGTCCACCGCTCTACCAACTGACCTATCGACGGTACAAATTAAGAACTTTAATAAGCGTCAACAAATTAAATAGTTACCTTGTTTGGGAAAATTTGAGACAGTACTCTTTTCTAGAGTCAAATAAAAACTACACTTTTCGAACATAAGCATGTGTTTGCAATGCTAAATAGATTAATGTATCTATTTAAAATTATGTGATTGTGATAAAATAACAATCCGTCGAGCCGGAGTCGAACCAGCGACCTATGGATTTCCGTGTTTAATCCACTACAGTCCACCGCTCTACCAACTGAGCTATCGACGGTTATTATTTAGAACTTTACTAAGCGTCAACAAATTAAATAGTTACCTTGTTTGGGAAAATTTGTGTCTGTACTTTTCTAGAGTCAAATAAAAACTACACTTTTCGAACATAAGCATGTCTTTGCAATGCTAAATAGATAAATGTATCTATTTAAAATTATGTGATTCTGATAAAATAACAAACCGTCGAGCCGGAGTCGAACCAGCGACCTATGGATTTCCGTGTTTAATCCACTTCAGTCCACCACTCTGCAACTGAGCTATCGACGGTTCAAAGAACAGTCATTTCAGAGCATAGAATAACGAATTAAAGTCTTACTTGGGAATATTGATATACGTTGTTTTCCGAAATTAGAAATATAATTTAAATTCTTTAAGCTTATAATTTTAATTGATAAACAGCTAAAAACAGTTCTATTTAATATTGCAAATCTAGAAAAAAATGTGATGCGTCGAGCCCGAGTCGAACCAGCTACCTTCGGGTTTCCCTGTTCCTTCCACTAAAGTCCACCGGTCTGCCAACTGAGATATCGACGGTACAAGCAAACGAAGATTTCAAAGCGTAGAACTTACAATAAAAGTCAATTTGTAAAAATTAATTTCTGTAATTTTCCTAAATTAGAAATATTTTTTGCTTTTCTTTAAGCATATGTTTTGATAGAATAAACAGTTACAAATATCTCTTTTAATATTATAAATACAAAAAAAAACATTAATCCGTCGAGTAGGAGAAGAACCAGCGACCTATTGATTTCAGTTCTTTATCCACTATAGTCCACCGCTTTACCAACTAAGCTATCGACGGTACAAACTACAAACTTCTTTTTAAGCTTCAACAAATTAAATAGTTACCTTGTTTGGGAAAATTTATCTATATAAAATTATCTGAATCTGTTAAAATAACAATCCGTCGAGCCGGAGTCGAATCAACGACCTATGGATTTCCGTGTTTAATCCACTACAGTCCACCGCTCTACCAACTGACCTATCGACGGTACAAATTAAGAACTTTAATAAGCGTCAACAAATTAAATAGTTACCTTGTTTGGGAAAATTTGAGACAGTACTCTTTTCTAGAGTCAAATAAAAACTACACTTTTCGAACATAAGCATGTCTTTGCAATGCTAAATAGATTAATGTATCTATTTAAAATTATGTGATTGTGATAAAATAACAATCCGTCGAGCCGTAGTCGAACCAGCGACCTATGGATTTCCGTGTTTAATCCACTACAGTCCACCGCTCTACCAACTGAGCTATCGACGGTTATTATTTAGAACTTTACTAAGCGTCAACAAATTAAATAGTTACCTTGTTTGGGAAAATTTGTGTCTGTACTTTTCTAGAGTCAAATAAAAACTACACTTTTCGAACATAAGCATGTCTTTGCAATGCTAAATAGATAAATGTATCTATTTAAAATTATGTGATTCTGATAAAATAACAAACCGTCGAGCCGGAGTCGAACCAGCGACCTATGGATTTCCGTGTTTAATCCACTTCAGTCCACCACTCTGCAACTGAGCTATCGACGGTTCAAAGAACAGTCATTTCAGAGCATAGAATAGACGAATTAAAGTCTTACTTGGGAATATTGATATACGTTGTTTTCCGAAATTAGAAATATAATTTAAATTCTTTAAGCTTATAATTTTAATTGATAAACAGCTAAAAACAGTTCTATTTAATATTGCAAATCTAGAAAAAAATGTGATGCGTCGAGCCCGAGTCGAACCAGCTATCTTCGGGTTTCCCTGTTCCTTCCACTAAAGTCCACCGGTCTGCCAACTGAGATATCGACGATAAAAGCAAATGAAGTTTTCAAAGCGTAAAACTTACAATAAAAGTCAATTTTTAAAAATTAATTTCTGTTATTTTCCGAAATTATAAATATTTTTTGCTTTTCTTTAAGCATATGTTTTGATAGAATAAACAGTTACAAATATCTCTTTTAAATATTATAAATACAAAAAAAACCAGTAATCCATCGAGCCGGAAACGAACCAGCGACCTACTGATTTCAGTTCTTAATCCACTACATTCCACCGCTTTACTAACTGAGCTATCGACGGTACAAATTACGAACTAAATTTTAAGCTTCAACAAATTAAATAGTTACCTTGTTTGGGAAAATTTATCTATATAAAATTATGTGATTCTGCTAAAATAACTACCCGTCGAGCCGGAGTCGATCCAGCGACCTATGGATTTCCGTGTTTAATCCACTACATTCCACCGCTCTACCAACTGAGCTATCGATGGTACAAACTAAGAACTTTACTAAGCGTCAACAAATTAAATAGTTACCTTGTTTGAGAACATTTGTGTCTGTACTTTTCTAGAGTCAAATAAAAACTACACTTTTCGAACATAAGCATGTCTTTGCAATGCTAAATAGATTAATGTATCTATTTAAAATTATGTGATTCTGATAAAATAACAATCCGTCGACCTGGAGTCGAACCAGCGACCTATGGATTTCCGTGTTTAATCCACTACAGTCCACCGCTCTACCAACTGAGCTATCGACGGTTGATATTTAGAACTTTACTAACCGTCAACAAATTAAATAGTTATCTTGTTTGTGAAAATTTGTGTCTGTACTTTTCTAGAGACAAATAAAAACTACACTTTTCGAACATAAGCATGTCTTTGCAATGCTAAATAGATTAATGTATCTATTTAAAATTATGTGATTCTGTTAAAATAACAATCCGTCGAGCCGGAGTCGAACCAGCGACCTATGCATTTAAGTGTTTAATCCACTACAGTCCACCACTCTGCATCTGAGCTATCGACGGTTCAAAGAACAGTCATTTCAGAGCGTAGAATAGACGAATTAAAGTCTTATTTGGGAATATTGATATACGTTGTTTTCCGAAATTAGAAATATAATTTAAATTCTTTAAGCTTATAATTTTAAATGATAAACATCTAAAAGCAGTTCTATTTAATATTGCAAATCTAGAAAAAAAAGTGATGCGTTGAGCCCGAGTCGAACCAGCTATCTTCGGGTTTTACTATTCCTTCCACTACAGACCACCGCTCTGCCAACTGAGATATCGACGGTAAAAGCAAATGAAGATTTCAAAGCGTAAAATTTACAATAAAAGTCAATTTGTCAAAATTAATTTCTGTAATTTTCCTAAATTAGAAATATTTTTTGCTTTTCTTTAAGCATATGTTTTGATAGAATAAACAGTTACAAATATCTCTTTTAAATATTATAAATACAAAAAAACCAGTAATCCGTCGAGCCGGAAACGAACCAGCGACCTACTGATTTCAGTTCTTAATCCACTATATTCCACCGCTTTACTAACTGAGCTATCGACGGTACAAATTACGAACTAAATTTTAAGCTTCAACAAATTAAATAGTTACCTTGTTTGGGAAAAAAAAAATTTATCTATATAAAATTATGTGATTCTGCTAAAATAACTACCCGTCGAGCCGGAGTCGATCCAGCTACCTATGGATTTTCGTGTTTAATCCACTACATTCCACCGCTCTACCAACTGAGCTATCGATGGTACAAACTAAGAACTTTACTAAGCGTCAACAAATTAAATAGTTACCTTGTTTGAGAACATTTGTGTCTGTACTTTTCTAGAGTCAAATAAAAACTACACTTTTCGAACATAAGCATGTCTTTGCAATGCTAAATAGATTAATGTATCTATTTAAAATAATGTGTTTCTGATAAAATAACAATCCGTCGACCTGGAGTCGAACCAGCGACCTATGGATTTCCGTGTTTAATCCACTACAGTCCACCGCTCTACCAACTGAGCTATCGACGGTTGATATTTAGAACTTTACTAACCGTCAACAAATTAAATAGTTATCTTGTTTGTGAAAATTTGTGTCTGTACTTTTCTAGAGTCAAATAAAAACTACACTTTTCGAACATAAGCATGTCTTTGCAATGCTAAATAGATTAATGTATCTATTTAAAATTATGTGATTCTGTTAAAATAACAATCCGTCGAGCCGGAGTCGAACCAGCGACCTATGCATTTAAGTGTTTAATCCACTACAGTCCACCACTCTGCATCTGAGCTATCGACGGTTCAAAGAACAGTCATTTCAGAGCGTAGAATAGACGAATTAAAGTCTTATTTGGGAATATTGATATACGTTGTTTTCCGAAATTAGAAATATAATTTAAATTCTTTAAGCTTATAATTTTAAATGATAAACATCTAAAAGCAGTTCTATTTAATATTGCAAATCTAGAAAAAAAAGTGATGCGTTGAGCCCGAGTCGAACCAGCTATCTTCGGGTTTTACTATTCCTTCCACTACAGACCACCGCTCTGCCAACTGAGATATCGACGGTAAAAGCAAATGAAGATTTCAAAGCGTAAAACTTACAATAAAAGTCAATTTGTCAAAATTAATTTCTGTAATTTTCCTAAATTAGAAATATTTTTTGCTTTTCTTTAAGCATATGTTTTGATAGAATAAACAGTTACAAATATCTCTTTTAAATATTATAAATACAAAAAAAAAACAGTAATCCGTCGAGCCGGAGACAAACCAGCGACCTATTGATTTCTGTTCTTAATCCACTGTAGTCAATCGCTCTACCAACTGAGCTATCGACGGTACAAATAAAGAAGTTTACTAAGCGTCAACAAATTAAATAGTTATCTTGTTTGAACAAATTTGTGTCTGAACTTTTCTAGAGTCAAATAAAAAACTACACTTTTCGAACATAAGCATGTCTTTGCAATGCTAAATAGATTAATGTATCTATTTAAAAATATGTGATTCTGATAAAATAACAATCTGTCGAGCCGGAGTCGAACCAGCGACCTATGGATTTCCGTGTTTAATCCACTACAATCCACCGCTATACCAACTGAGCTTTCGACGGTTGTTATTTAGAAATTTACTAAGCGTCAACAAATTAAATAGTTACCTTGTTTGGGAAAATTTGTGTCTGTACTTTTCTAGAGTCAAATAAAAACTACACTTTTCGAACATAAGCATGTCTTTGCAATGCTAAATAGATAAATGTATCTATTTAAAATTATGTGATTCTGATAAAATAACAAACCGTCGAGCCGGAGTCGAACCAGCGACCTATGGATTTCCGTGTTTAATCCACTTCAGTCCACCACTCTGCAACTGAGCTATCGACGGTTCAAAGAACAGTCATTTCAGAGCATAGAATAACGAATTAAAGTCTTACTTGGGAATATTGATATACGTTGTTTTCCGAAATTAGAAATATAATTTAAATTCTTTAAGCTTATAATTTTAATTGATAAACAGCTAAAAACAGTTCTATTTAATATTGCAAATCTAGAAAAAAATGTGATGCGTCGAGCCCGAGTCGAACCAGCTACCTTCGGGTTTCCCTGTTCCTTCCACTAAAGTCCACCGGTCTGCCAACTGAGATATCGACGGTACAAGCAAACGAAGATTTCAAAGCGTAGAACTTACAATAAAAGTCAATTTGTAAAAATTAATTTCTGTAATTTTCCTAAATTAGAAATATTTTTTGCTTTTCTTTAAGCATATGTTTTGATAGAATAAACAGTTACAAATATCTCTTTTAATATTATAAATACAAAAAAAAACATTACTCCGTCGAGTAGGAGAAGAACCAGCGACCTATTGATTTCAGTTCTTTATCCACTATAGTCCACAGCTTTACCAACTAAGCTATCGACGGTACAAATTACGAACTAAATTTTAAGCTTCAACAAATTAAATAGTTACCTTGTTTGGGAAAAAATTTATCTATATAAAATTATGTGATTCTGCTAAAATAACTATCCGTCGAGCCGGAGTCGAACCAGCGACCTATGGATTTCCGTGTTTAATCAACTACAGTCCACCGCTCTACCAACTGACCTATCGACGGTCCAAACAAAGAACTTTACTAATCGTCAACAAATTAAATAGTTACCTTGTTTGAGAACATTTGTGTCTGTACTTTTCAAGGGTCAAATAAAAACTACACTTTTCGAACATAAGCATGTCTTTGCAATGCTAAATAGATTAATGTATCTATTTAAAATTATGTGATTCTTATAAAATAACAATCCGTCGAGACGGAGTCGAACCAGCGACCTATGGATTTCCGCGTTTAACAGGCCACTACAGGCCACCGCTCTACCAACTGAGCTATCGACGGTCCAAACAATGAACTTTACTAATCGTCAACAAATTAAATACTTACCTTGTTTAGGAAAATTTGTGTCTGTACTTTTCTAGAGTCAAATAAAAACTACACTTTTCGATCATAAGCATGTCTTTGCAATGCTAAATAGATTAATGTATCTATTTAAAATTATGTGATTCTTATAAAATAACAATCCGTCGAGCCGGAGTCGAACCAGCGACCTATGGATTTCCGCGTTTAATACACTACAGTCCACCGCTCTACCAACTGAGCTATCGACGGTCCAAATTACGAACTTCTTTTTAAGCTTCAACAAATTAAATAGTAACCTTATTTGGAAAAATTTATCTATATAAAATTATGTGATTCTGCTAAAATAACTATCCGTCGAGCCGGAGTCGAACCAGCGACCTATGGATTTCCGTGTTTAATCCACTATAGTCCTCCGCTCTACCAACTGAGCTATCGACGGTCCAAACTAAGAACTTTACTAATCGTCAACAAATTAAATAGTTACCTTGTTTAGGAAAATTTGTGTCTGTACTTTTCTAGAGTCAAATAAAAACTACACTTTTCGAACATAAGCATGTCTTTGCAATGCTAAATAGATTAATGTATCTATTTAAAATTATGTGATTCTGTTAAAATAACAATCCGTCGAGCCGGAGTCGAACCAGCGACCTATGCATTTAAGTGTTTAATCCACTACAGTCCACCACTCTGCATCTGAGCTATCGACGGTTCAAAGAACAGTCATTTCAGAGCGTAGAATAGACGAATTAAAGTCTTATTTGGGAATATTGATATACGTTGTTTTCCGAAATTAGAAATATAATTTAAATTCTTTAAGCTTATAATTTTAAATGATAAACATCTAAATGCAGTTCTATTTAATATTGCAAATCTAGAAAAAAAAGTGATGCGTTGAGCCCGAGTCGAACCAGCTATCTTCGGGTTTCACTATTCCTTCCACTACAGACCACCGCTCTGCCAACTGAGACATCGACGGTAAAAGCAAATGAAGATTTCAAAGCGTAAAACTTACAATAAAAGTCAATTTGTCAAAATTAATATCTGTAATTTTCCTAAATTAGAAATATTTTTTGCTTTTCTTTAAGCATATGTTTTGATAGAATAAACAGTTACAAATATCTCTTTTAAATATTATAAATACAAAAAAAACAGTAATCCGTCGAGCCGGAGACAAACCAGCGACCTATTGATTTCTGTTCTTAATCCACTGTAGTCAATCGCTCTACCAACTGTGCTACCGACGGTACAAATAAAGAACTTTACTAAGCGTCAACAAATTAAATAGTTACCTTGTTTGGGAAAATTTGAGACAGAACTCTTTTCTAGAGTCAAATAAAAACTACACTTTCGATCCATAAGCATGTCTTAAAAATGCTGAATAGATTAATGTATCTATTTAAAATTATGTGATTCTGCTAAAATACCACTCCGTCGAGACGGAGTTGAACCAGCGACCTATAGATTTCCGTTTTTAATCCACTACAGTCCACCGCTTTACCAACTGAGCTATCGACGGTACAAAGTTAGAACTTTACTAAGCGTCAACAAATTAAATAGTTATCTTGTTTGAACAAATTTGTGTCTGAACTTTTCTAGAGTCAAATAAAAAACTACACTTTTCGAACATAAGCATGTCTTTGCAATGCTAAATAGATTAATGTATCTATTTAAAATTATGTGATTCTGATAAAATAACAATGCGTCGAGCCGATGTCGAACCAGCGACCTATGGATTTCCGTGTTTAATCCACTACAGTCCACCGCTCTACCAACTGAGCTATCGACGGAACAAATTAAGAACTTTCCTAAGCGTCAACAAATCAAATAGTTACCTTGTTTGGGAAAATTTGAGACAGTACTCTTTTCTAGAGTCAAATAAAAACTACACTTTTCGAACATAAGCATGTCTTAACAATGCTGAATAGATTAATGTATCTATTTAAAATTATGTTATTTTGCTAAAATAACAATCTGTCGAGCCGAAGTAGAACCAGCGACCTACGGATTTCCGTCTTTAATCCACTACAGTCCACCG
Source organism: Metellina segmentata (assembly GCA_947359465.1). NCBI lineage: Eukaryota > Metazoa > Arthropoda > Arachnida > Araneae > Tetragnathidae > Metellina > Metellina segmentata. The sequence goes on along the minus strand of OX375873.1, from coordinate 90,213,001 downwards.
CTCTACCAACTGAGCTATCGACGGTACAAAGTAAGAACTCTACTAAGCGTCTACAAATTAAATAGTTACCTTGTTTAGGAAAATTTGTGTCTGTACTTTTCTAAAGTCAAATAAAAACTACACTTTTCGAACATAAGCATGTCTTTGCAATGCTAAATAGATTAATGTATCTATTTAAAATTATGTGATTCTTATAAAATAACAATCCGTCGAGCCGGAGTCGAACCAGCGACCTATGGATTTCCTCGTTTAATCCACTACAGTCCACCGCTCTACCAACTGAGCTATCGACGGTCCAAACTGAGAACTTTACTAATCGTCAACAAATTAAATAGTTACCTTGTTTGAGAAAATTTGTGTCTGTACTTTTCTAGAGTCAAATAAAAACTACACTCTTCGAACATAAGCATGTCTTTGCAATGCTAAATAGAATAATGTATCGAATTAAAATTGTGTGATTCTGATAAAATAACAATCCGTCGAGCCGTAGTCGAAACAGCGACCTATGGATATCCGTGTTTAATCCACTGCAGTCCACCACTGTGCCAACTGAGCTATCGACGGTTCAAACAACTGTCATTTCAGAGCGTAGAATAGACAAATTAAAGTCTTATTTGGGAATATTGATATAAGTTGTTTTCCGAAATTATAAATATAATTTATATTGTCTAAGCTTATAATTTTAAATGATAAACAGCTAAAAACAGTTCTATTAAATATTGCAAATCCAGAAGAAAAAGTGATGCGTCGATCCCGAGTCGAACTAGCTATCTTCGGGTTTCCCTGTTCATTCCACTACAGTCCACCGGTCTGCCAACTGAGATATCGACGGTACAAGCAAATGAAGGTTTCAAAGCGTAGAACTTACAATAAGAGTCTATTTTAAAAAATTAATTTCTGTAATTTTCCGAAATTAGAAATATTTTTTGCTTTTCTTTAAGCATATGTTTTGATAGAATAAACAGTTACAAATATCTCATTTAAATATTATAAATACAAAAAAAAACAGTAATCCGTCGAGCCGGAGACGAAACAGCGACCTATTAATTTCAGTTCTTAATCCACTATAGTCCACCGCTTTACCAACTGAGCTATCGACGGTACAAATTACGAACTACTTTTTAAGCTTCAACAAATTAAATAGTTACCTTGTTTGTTAAAATTTATCTACATAAAATTATGTGATTCTGCTAAAATAACTATCCGTCGAGCCGGAGACGTACCAGCGACCTATGGATTTCCGTGTTTAATCCACTACAGTCCACCGCTCTACCAACTGAGCTATCGATGGTACAAACTAAGAACTTTACTAAGCGTCAACAAATTAAAAAGTTACCTTGTTTGAGAACATTTGTGTCTGTACTTTTCTAGAGTCAAATAAAAACTACACTTTTCGAACATAAGCATGTCTTTGCAATGCTAAATAGATTAATGTATCTATTTAAAATTATGTAATTCTGTTAAAATAACAATCCGTCGAGCCGGAGTCGAACCAGCGACCTATGGATTTCCGTGTTTAATCCACTACAGTCCACCGCTCTACCAACTGGGCTATCGACGGTACAAATTAAGAACTTTACTAAGCGTCAACAAATCAAATAGTTACCTTGTTTGGGAAAATTTGAGACAGTACTCTTTTCTAGAGTCAAATAAAAACTACACTTTTCGAACATAAGCATATCTTAACAATGCTGAATAGATTAATGTATCTATTTAAAATTATGTTATTTTGCTTAAATAACAATCTGTCGAGCCGAAGTAGAACCAGCGACCTACGGATTTCCGTCTTTAATCCACTACAGTCCACCGCTCTACCAACTGAGCTATCGACGTTACAAAGTAAGAACTCTACTAAGCGTCTACAAATTAAATAGTTACCTTGTTTAGGAAAATTTGTGTCTGCACTTTTCTAGAGTCAAATAAAAACTACACTTTTCGAACATAAGCATGTCTTTGCAATGCTAAATAGATTAATGTATCTATTTAAAATTATGTGATTCTTATAAAATAACAATCCGTCGAGCCGGAGTCGAACCAGCGACCTATGTATTTCCGCGTTTAATCCACTACAGTCCACCGCTCTACCAACTGAGCTATCGACGGTACAAATTGAGAACTTTACTAAGCGTCAACAAATTAAATAGTTACCTTGTTTGAGAAAATTTGTGTCTGTACTTTTCTAGAGTCAAATAAAAACTACACTCTTCGAACATAAGCATGTCTTTGCAATGCTAAATAGAATAATGTATCGAATTAAAATTGTGTGATTCTGATAAAATAACAATCCGTCGAGCCGTAGTCGAAACAGCGACCTATGGATATCCGTGTTTAATCCACTGCAGTCCACCACTCTGCCAACTGAGCTATCGACGGTTCAAACAACTGTCATTTCAGAGCGTAGAATAGACAAATTAAAGTCTTATTTGGGAATATTCATATACGTTGTTTTCCGAAATTAGAAACATCATTTATATTCTCAAAGCTTATAATTTTAAATGATAAACAGCTAAAAACAGTTCTATTAAATGTTGCAAATCCAGAAGAAAAAGTGCGTCGAGAGCGAGTCGAACCAGCTATCTTCGGGTTTCTCTGTTCCTTCCACTACAGTCCACCGGTCTGCCAACTGAGATATCGACGGTAAAAGCAAATGAAGATTTCAAAGCGTAGAACTTACAATAAGAGTCTATTTAAAAAAATTAATTTCTGTAATTTTCCAAAATTAGAAATATTTTTTGCTTTTCTTTAAGCATATGTTTTGGTAGAATAAACAGTTACAAATATCTCTTTTAAATATTATAAATACAAAAAAAAAACAATAATCCGTCGAGCCGGAGACGAACCAGTGACCTATTGATTTCAGTTCTTAATCCACTATAGTCCACCGCTTTACCAACTAAGCTATCGACGGTTCAAATTACGAACTTCTTTTTAAGCTTCAACAAATTAAATAGTTACCTTATTTGGGAAAATTTATCTATATAAAATTATGTGATTCTGCTAAAATAACTATCCGTCGAGCCGGAGTCGAACCAGCGACCTATGGATTTCCGTGTTTAATCAACTACAGTCCACCGCTCTACCAACTGACCTATCGACGGTCCAAAAAAAGAACTTTACTAATCGTCAACAAATTAAATAGTTACCTTGTTTGAGAACATTTGTGTCTGTACTTTTCAAGGGTCAAATAAAAACTACACTTTTCGAACATAAGCATGTCTTTGCAATGCTAAATAGATTAATGTATCTATTTAAAATTATGTGATTCTTATAAAATAACAATCCGTCGAGACGGAGTCGAACCAGCGACCTATGGATTTCCGCGTTTAACAGGCCACTACAGGCCACCGCTCTACCAACTGAGCTATCGACGGTCCAAACAATGAACTTTACTAATCGTCAACAAATTAAATACTTACCTTGTTTAGGAAAATTTGTGTCTGTACTTTTCTAGAGTCAAATAAAAACTACACTTTTCGAACATAAGCATGTCTTTGCAATGCTAAATAAATTAATGTATCTATTTAAAATTATGTGATTCTGATAAAATAACAATCCGTCGAGCCGGAGTCGAACCAGCGACCTATGTATTTCCGCGTTTAATCCACTACAGTCCACCGCTCTACCAACTGAGCTATCGACGGTACAAATTGAGAACTTTACTAAGCGTCAACAAATTAAATAGTTACCTTGTTTGAGAAAATTTGTGTCTGTACTTTTCTAGAGTCAAATAAAAACTACACTCTTCGAACATAAGCATGTCTTTGCAATGCTAAATAGAATAATGTATCGAATTAAAATTGTGTGATTCTGATAAAATAACAATCCGTCGAGCCGTAGTCGAAACAGCGACCTATGGATATCCGTGTTTAATCCACTGCAGTCCACCACTCTGACAACTGAGCTATCGACGGTTCAAACAACTGTCATTTCAGAGCGTAGAATAGACAAATTAAAGTCTTATTTGGGAATATTCATATACGTTGTTTTCCGAAATTAGAAACATCATTTATATTCTCAAAGCTTATAATTTTAAATGATAAACAGCTAAAAACAGTTCTATTAAATATTGCAAATCCAGAAAAAAAAGTGATGCGTCGAGCCCGAGTCGAACCAGCTATCTTCGGGTTTCTCTGTTCCTTCCACTACAGTCCACCGGTCTGCCAACTGAGATATCGACGGTAAAAGCAAATGAAGATTTCAAAGCGTAGAACTTACAATAAGAGTCTATTTAAAAAAATTAATTTCTGTAATTTTCCAAAATTAGAAATATTTTTTGCTTTTCTTTAAGCATATGTTTTGGTAGAATAAACAGTTACAAATATCTCTTTTAAATATTATAAATACAAAAAAAAAACAATAATCCGTCGAGCCGGAGACGAACCAGTGACCTATTGATTTCAGTTCTTAATCCACTATAGTCCACCGCTTTACCAACTAAGCTATCGACGGTTCAAATTACGAACTTCTTTTTAAGCTTCAACAAATTAAATAGTTACCTTATTTGGGAAAATTTATCTATATAAAATTATGTGATTCTGCTAAAATAACTATCCGTCGAGCCGGAGTCGAACCAGCGACCTATGGATTTCCGTGTTTAATCAACTACAGTCCACCGCTCTACCAACTGACCTATCGACGGTCCAAAAAAAGAACTTTCCTAAGCGTCAACAAATCAAATAGTTACCTTGTTTGGGAAAATTTGAGACAGTACTCTTTTCTAGAGTCAAATAAAAACTACACTTTTCGAACATAAGCATGTCTTAACAATGCTGAATAGATTAATGTATCTATTTAAAATTATGTTATTTCGTATTTTCTAGATCGTATTTTCTAGAGTCGCTGGTTCAACTCCGTCTCGACGGAGTGGTATTTTAGCAGAATCACATAATTTTAAATAGATACATTAATCTATTCAGCATTTTTAAGACATGCTTATGGATCGAAAGTGTAGTTTTTATTTGACTCTAGAAAAGAGTTCTGTCTCAAATTTTCCCAAACAAGGTAACTATTTAATTTGTTGACGCTTAGTAAAGTTCTTTATTTGTACCGTCGGTAGCACAGTTGGTAGAGCGATTGACTACAGTGGATTAAGAACAGAAATCAATAGGTCGCTGGTTTGTCTCCGGCTCGACGGATTACTGTTTTTTTTTGTATTTATAATATTTAAATGAGATATTTGTAACTGTTTATTCTATCAAAACATATGCTTTAAGAAAAGCAAAAAAGATTTCTAATTTCGGAAAATTACAGAAATTAATTTTTTAAAATAGACTCTTATTGTAAGTTCTACGCTTTGAAATCTTCATTTGCTTGTACCGTCGATATCTCAGTTGGCAGACCGGTGGACTGTAGTGGAAGGAACAGGGAAACCCGAAGATAGCTAGTTCGACTCGGGATCGACGCATCACTTTTTCTTCTGGATTTGCAATATTTAATAGAACTGTTTTTAGCTGTTTATCATTTAAAATTATAAGCTTAGACAATATAAATTATATTTATAATTTCGGAAAACAACGTATATCAATATTCCCAAATAAGACTTTAATTTGTCTATTCTACGCTCTGAAATGACAGTTGTTTGAACCGTCGATAGCTCAGTTGGCAGAGTGGTGGACTGCAGTGGATTAAACACGGATATCCATAGGTCGCTGGTTCGACTCCGGCTCGACGGATTGTTATTTTAACAGAATCACATAATTTTAAATAGATACATTAATCTATTTAGCATTGCAAAGACATGCTTATGTTCGAAAAGTGTAGTTTTTATTTGACTCTAGAAAAGTACAGACACAAATTTTCACAAAAAAGATAACTATTTAATTTGTTGACGGTTAGTAAAGTTCTAAATATCAACCGTCGATAGCTCAGTTGGTAGAGCGGTGGACTGTAGTGGATTAAACGCGGAAATACATAGGTCGCTGGTTCGACTCCGGCTCGACGGATTGTTATTTTATCAGAATCACATAATTTTAAATAGATACATTAATTTATTTAGCATTGCAAAGACATGCTTATGTTCGAAAAGTGTAGTTTTTATTTGACTCTAGAAAAGTACAGACACAAATTTTCCTAAACAAGGTAACTATTTAATTTGATAGCTGGTCAACAAATTAAATAGTTACCTTGTTTGAGAAAATTTGTGTCTGTACTTTTCTAGAGTCAAATAAAAACTACACTCTTCGAACATAAGCATGTCTTTGCAATGCTAAATAGAATAATGTATCGAATTAAAATTGTGTGATTCTGATAAAATAACAATCCGTCGAGCCGTAGTCGAAACAGCGACCTATGGATATCCGTGTTTAATCCACTGCAGTCCACCACTCTGCCAACTGAGCTATCGACGGTTCAAACAACTGTCATTTCAGAGCGTAGAATAGACAAATTAAAGTCTTATTTGGGAATATTCATATACGTTGTTTTCCGAAATTAGAAACATCATTTATATTCTCAAAGCTTATAATTTTAAATGATAAACAGCTAAAAACAGTTCTATTAAATATTGCAAATCCAGAAAAAAAGTGATGCGTCGAGCCCGAGTCGAACCAGCTATCTTCGGGTTTCTCTGTTCCTTCCACTACAGTCCACCGGTCTGCCAACTGAGATATCGACGGTAAAAGCAAATGAAGATTTCAAAGCGTAGAACTTACAATAAGAGTCTATTTAAAAAAATTAATTTCTGTAATTTTCCAAAATTAGAAATATTTTTTGCTTTTCTTTAAGCATATGTTTTGGTAGAATAAACAGTTACAAATATCTCTTTTAAATATTATAAATACAAAAAAAAAACAATAATCCGTCGAGCCGGAGACGAACCAGTGACCTATTGATTTCAGTTCTTAATCCACTATAGTCCACCGCTTTACCAACTAAGCTATCGACGGTTCAAATTACGAACTTCTTTTTAAGCTTCAACAAATTAAATAGTTACCTTATTTGGGAAAAAAAATTTATCTATATAAAATTATGTGATTCTGCTAAAATAACTATCCGTCGAGCCGGAGTCGAACCAGCGACCTATGGATTTCCGTGTTTAATCAACTACAGTCCACCGCTCTACCAACTGACCTATCGACGGTCCAAAAAAAGAACTTTACTAATCGTCAACAAATTAAATAGTTACCTTGTTTGAGAACATTTGTGTCTGTACTTTTCAAGGGTCAAATAAAAACTACACTTTTCGAACATAAGCATGTCTTTGCAATGCTAAATAGATTAATGTATCTATTTAAAATTATGTGATTCTTATAAAATAACAATCCGTCGAGACGGAGTCGAACCAGCGACCTATGGATTTCCGCGTTTAACAGGCCACTACAGGCCACCGCTCTACCAACTGAGCTATCGACGGTCCAAACAATGAACTTTACTAATCGTCAACAAATTAAATACTTACCTTGTTTAGGAAAATTTGTGTCTGTACTTTTCTAGAGTCAAATAAAAACTACACTTTTCGAACATAAGCATGTCTTTGCAATGCTAAATAAATTAATGTATCTATTTAAAATTATGTGATTCTGATAAAATAACAATCCGTCGAGCCGGAGTCGAACCAGCGACCTATGTATTTCCGCGTTTAATCCACTACAGTCCACCGCTCTACCAACTGAGCTATCGACGGTACAAATTGAGAACTTTACTAAGCGTCAACAAATTAAATAGTTACCTTGTTTGAGAAAATTTGTGTCTGTACTTTTCTAGAGTCAAATAAAAACTACACTCTTCGAACATAAGCATGTCTTTGCAATGCTAAATAGAATAATGTATCGAATTAAAATTGTGTGATTCTGATAAAATAACAATCCGTCGAGCCGTAGTCGAAACAGCGACCTATGGATATCCGTGTTTAATCCACTGCAGTCCACCACTCTGACAACTGAGCTATCGACGGTTCAAACAACTGTCATTTCAGAGCGTAGAATAGACAAATTAAAGTCTTATTTGGGAATATTCATATACGTTGTTTTCCGAAATTAGAAACATCATTTATATTCTCAAAGCTTATAATTTTAAAGATAAACAGCTAAAAACAGTTCTATTAAATATTGCAAATCCAGAAAAAAAAGTGATGCGTCGAGCCCGAGTCGAACCAGCTATCTTCGGGTTTCTCTGTTCCTTCCACTACAGTCCACCGGTCTGCCAACTGAGATATCGACGGTAAAAGCAAATGAAGATTTCAAAGCGTAGAACTTACAATAAGAGTCTATTTAAAAAAATTAATTTCTGTAATTTTCCAAAATTAGAAATATTTTTTGCTTTTCTTTAAGCATATGTTTTGGTAGAATAAACAGTTACAAATATCTCTTTTAAATATTATAAATACAAAAAAAAAACAATAATCCGTCGAGCCGGAGACGAACCAGTGACCTATTGATTTCAGTTCTTAATCCACTATAGTCCACCGCTTTACCAACTAAGCTATCGACGGTTCAAATTACGAACTTCTTTTTAAGCTTCAACAAATTAAATAGTTACCTTATTTGGGAAAAAATTTATCTATATAAAATTATGTGATTCTGCTAAAATAACTATCCGTCGAGCCGGAGTCGAACCAGCGACCTATGGATTTCCGTGTTTAATCAACTACAGTCCACCGCTCTACCAACTGACCTATCGACGGTCCAAAAAAAGAACTTTACTAATCGTCAACAAATTAAATAGTTACCTTGTTTGAGAACATTTGTGTCTGTACTTTTCAAGGGTCAAATAAAAACTACACTTTTCGAACATAAGCATGTCTTTGCAATGCTAAATAGATTAATGTATCTATTTAAAATTATGTGATTCTTATAAAATAACAATCCGTCGAGACGGAGTCGAACCAGCGACCTATGGATTTCCGCGTTTAACAGGCCACTACAGGCCACCGCTCTACCAACTGAGCTATCGACGGTCCAAACAATGAACTTTACTAATCGTCAACAAATTAAATACTTACCTTGTTTAGGAAAATTTGTGTCTGTACTTTTCTAGAGTCAAATAAAAACTACACTTTTCGAACATAAGCATGTCTTTGCAATGCTAAATAAATTAATGTATCTATTTAAAATTATGTGATTCTGATAAAATAACAATCCGTCGAGCCGGAGTCGAACCAGCGACCTATGTATTTCCGCGTTTAATCCACTACAGTCCACCGCTCTACCAACTGAGCTATCGACGGTACAAATTGAGAACTTTACTAAGCGTCAACAAATTAAATAGTTACCTTGTTTGAGAAAATTTGTGTCTGTACTTTTCTAGAGTCAAATAAAAACTACACTCTTCGAACATAAGCATGTCTTTGCAATGCTAAATAGAATAATGTATCGAATTAAAATTGTTTGATTCTGATAAAATAACAATCCGTCGAGCCGTAGTCGAAACAGCGACCTATGGATATCCGTGTTTAATCCACTGCAGTCCACCACTCTGCCAACTGAGCTATCGACGGTTCAAACAACTGTCATTTCAGAGCGTAGAATAGACAAATTAAAGTCTTATTTGGGAATATTCATATACGTTGTTTTCCGAAATTAGAAACATCATTTATATTTTCAAAGCTTATAATTTTAAATGATAAACAGCTAAAAACAGTTCTATTAAATATTGCAAATCCAGAAAAAAAAGTGATGCGTCGAGCCCGAGTCGAACCAGCTATCTTCGGGTTTCTCTGTTCCTTCCACTACAGTCCACCGGTCTGCCAAATGAGATATCGACGGTAAAAGCAAATGAAGATTTCAAAGCGTAGAACTTACAATAAGAGTCTATTTAAAAAAATTAATTTCTGTAATTTTCCAAAATTAGAAATATTTTTTGCTTTTCTTTAAGCATATGTTTTGGTAGAATAAACAGTTACAAATATCTCTTTTAAATATTATAAATAGAAAAAAAAAACAATAATCCGTCGAGCCGGAGACGAACCAGTGACCTATTGATTTCAGTTCTTAATCCACTGTAGTCCACCGCTTTACCAACTAAGCTATCGACGGTTCAAATTACGAACTTCTTTTTAAGCTTCAACAAATTAAATAGTTACCTTATTTGGGAAAAAATTTATCTATATAAAATTATGTGATTCTGCTAAAATAACTATCCGTCGAGCCGGAATCGAACCAGCGACCTATGGATTTCCGTGTTTAATCAACTACAGTCCACCGCTCTACCAACTGACCTATCGACGGTCCAAACAAAGAACTTTACTAATCGTCAACAAATTAAATAGTTACCTTGTTTGAGAACATTTGTGTCTGTACTTTTCAAGGGTCAAATAAAAACTACACTTTTCGAACATAAGCATGTCTTTGCAATGCTAAATAGATTAATGTATCTATTTAAAATTATGTGATTCTGTTAAAATAACAATCCGTCGAGCCGGAGTCGAACCTGCGACCTATGGATTTCCGCGTTTAATACACTACAGTCCACCGCTCTACCAACTGAGCTATCGACGGTCCAAATTACGAACTTCTTTTTAAGCTTCAACAAATTAAATAGTAACCTTATTTGGAAAAATTTATCTATATAAAATTATGTGATTCTGCTAAAATAACTATCCGTCGAGCCGGAGTCGAACCAGCGACCTATGGATTTCCGTGTTTAATCCACTATAGTCCTCCGCTCTACCAACTGAGCTATCGACGGTCCAAACTAAGAACTTTATTAATCGTCAACAAATTAAATAGTTACCTTGTTTAGGAAAATTTGTGTCTGTACTTTTCTAGAGTCAAATAAAAACTACACTTTTCGAACATAAGCATGTCTTTGCAATGCTAAATAGATTAATGTATCTATTTAAAATTATGTGATTCTGTTAAAATAACAATCCGTCGAGCCGGAGTCGAACCAGCGACCTATGCATTTAATTGTTTAATCCACTACAGTCCACCACTCTGCATCTGAGCTATCGACGGTTCGAAGAACAGTCATTTCAGAGCGTAGAATAGACGAATTAAAGTCTTATTTGGGAATATTGATATACGTTGTTTTCCGAAATTAGAAATATAATTTAAATTCTTTAAGCTTATAATTTTAAATGATAAACATCTAAAAGCAGTTCTATTTAATATTGCAAATCTAGAAAAAAAAGTGATGCGTTGAGCCCGAGTCGAACCAGCTATCTTCGGGTTTCACTATTCCTTCCACTACAGACCACCGCTCTGCCAACTGAGATATCGACGGTAAAAGCAAATGAAGATTTCAAAGCGTAAAACTTACAATAAAAGTCAATTTGTCAAAATTAATTTCTGTAATTTTCCTAAATTAGAAATATTTTTTGCTTTTCTTTAAGCATATGTTTTGATAGAATAAACAGTTACAAATATCTCTTTTAAATATTATAAATACAAAAAAAAACAGTAATCCGTGGAGCCGGAGACAAACCAGCGACCTATTGATTTCTGTTCTTAATCCACTGTAGTCAATCGCTCTACCAACTGAGCTACCGACGGTACAAATAAAGAACTTTACTAAGCGTCAACTAATTAAATAGTTATCTTGTTTGAACAAATTTGTGTCTGAACTTTTCTAGAGTCAAATAAAAAACTACACTTTTCGAACATAAGCATGTCTTTGCAATGCTAAATAGATTAATGTATCTATTTAAAATTATGTAATTCTGTTAAAATAACAATCCGTCGAGCCGGAGTCGAACCAGCGACCTATGGATTTCCGTGTTTAATCCACTACAGTCCACCGATCTACCAACTGAGCTATCGATGGTAAAAACTAAGAACTTTACTAAGCGTCAACAAATTAAAAAGTTACCTTGTTTGAGAACATTTGTGTCTGTACTTTTCTAGAGTCAAATAAAAACTACACTTTTCGAACATAAGCATGTCTTTGCAATGCTAAATAGATTAATGTACCTATTTAAAATTATGTAATTCTGTTAAAATAACAATCCGTCGAGCCGGAGTCGAACCAGCGACCTATGAATTTCCGTGTTTAATCCACTACAGTCCACCGCTCTACCAACTGGGCTATCGACGGTACAAGTTAAGAACTTTACTAAGCGTCAACAAATCAAATAGTTACCTTGTTTGGGAAAATTTGAGACAGTACTCTTTTCTAGAGTCAAATAAAAACTACACTTTTCGAACATAAGCATATCTTAACAATGCTGAATAGATTAATGTATCTATTTAAAATTATGTTATTTTGCTAAAATAACAATCTGTCGAGCCGAAGTAGAACCAGCGACCTACGGATTTCCGTCTTTAATCCACTACAGTCCACCGCTCTACCAACTGAGCTATCGACGGTACAAAGTAAGAACTCTACTAAGCGTCTACAAATTAAATAGTTACCTTGTTTAGGAAAATTTGTGTCTGTACTTTTCTAGAGTCAAATAAAAACTACACTTTTCGAACATAAGCATGTCTTTGCAATGCTAAATAGATTAATGTATCTATTTAAAATTATGTGATACTTATAAAATAACAATCCGTCGAGCCGGAGTCGAACCAGCGACCTATGGATTTCCGCGTTTAATCCACTACAGTCCACCGCTCTACCAACTGAGCTATCGACGGTCCAAACTGAGAACTTTACTAATCGTCAACAAATTAAATAGTTACCTTGTTTAGGAAAATTTGTGTCTGTACTTTTCTAGAGTCAAATAAAAACTACACTTTTCGAACATAAGCATGTCTTTGCAATGCTAAATAAATTAATGTATCTATTTAAAATTATGTGATTCTGATAAAATAACAATCCGTCGAGCCGGAGTCGAACCAGCGACCTATGTATTTCCGTTTTTAATCCACTACAGTCCACCGCTCTACCAACTGAGCTATCGACGGTACAAATTGAGAACTTTACTAAGCGTCAACAAATTAAATAGTTACCTTGTTTGAGAAAATTTGTGTCTGTACTTTTCTAGAGTCAAATAAAAACTACACTCTTCGAACATAAGCATGTCTTTGCAATGCTAAATAGAATAATGTATCGAATTAAAATTGTGTGATTCTGATAAAATAACAATCCGTCGAGCCGTAGTCGAAACAGCTACCTATGGATATCCGTGTTTAATCCACTGCAGTCCACCACTCTGCCAACTGAGCTATCGACGGTTCAAACAACTGTCATTTCAGAGCGTAGAATAGACAAATTAAAGTCTTATTTGGGAATATTCATATACGTTGTTTTCCGAAATTAGAAACATCATTTATATTCTCAAAGCTTATAATTTTAAATGATAAACAGCTAAAAACAGTTCTATTAAATATTGCAAATCCAGAAAAAAAAGTGATGCGTCGAGCCCGAGTCGAACCAGCTATCTTCGGGTTTCTCTGTTCCTTCCACTACAGTCCACCGGTCTGCCAACTGAGATATCGACGGTAAAAGCAAATGAAGATTTCAAAGCGTAGAACTTACAATAAGAGTCTATTTAAAAAAATTAATTTCTGTAATTTTCCAAAATTAGAAATATTTTTTGCTTTTCTTTAAGCATATGTTTTGGTAGAATAAACAGTTACAAATATCTCTTTTAAATATTATAAATACAAAAAAAAAAAACAATAATCCGTCGAGCCGGAGACGAACCAGTGACCTATAGATTTCAGTTCTTAATCCACTATAGTCCACCGCTTTACCAACTAAGCTATCGACGGTTCAAATTACGAACTTCTTTTTAAGCTTCAACAAATTAAATAGTTACCTTATTTGGGAAAAAATTTATCTATATAAAATTATGTGATTCTGCTAAAATAACTATCCGTCGAGCCGGAGTCAAACCAGCGACCTATGGATTTCCGGTGTTTAATCAACTACAGTCCACCGCTCTACCAACTGACCTATCGACGGTCCAAACAAAGAACTTTACTAATCGTCAACAAATTAAATAGTTACCTTGTTTGAGAACATTTGTGTCTGTACTTTTCAAGGGTCAAATAAAAACTACACTTTTCGAACATAAGCATGTCTTTGCAATGCTAAATAGATTAATGTATCTATTTAAAATTATGTGATTTTTATAAAATAACAATCCGTCGAGACGGAGTCGAACCAGCGACCTATGGATTTCCGCGTTTAACAGGCCACTACAGGCCACCTCTCTAACAAATGAGCTATCGACGGTCCAAACAAAGAACTTTACTAATCGTCAACAAATTAAATAGTTACCTTGTTTAGGAAAATCTGTGTCTGTACTTTTCTAGAGTCAAATAAAAACTACACTTTTCGATCATAAGCATGTCTTTGCAATGCTAAATAGATTAATGTATCTATTTAAAATTATGTGATTCTTATAAAATAACAATCCGTCGAGCCGGAGTCGAACCAGCGACCTATGGATTTCCGCGTTTAATACACTACAGTCCACCGCTCTACAAACTGAGCTATCGACGGTCCAAATTACGAACTTCTTTTTAAGCTTCAACAAATTAAATAGTAACCTTATTTTGAAAAATTTATCTATATAAAATTATGTGATTCTGCTAAAATAACTATCCGTCGAGCCGGAGTCGAACCAGCGACCTATGGATTTCCGTGTTTAATCCACTATAGTCCTCCGCTCTACCAACTGAGCTATCGACGGTCCAAACTAAGAACTTTACTAATCGTCAACAAATTAAATAGTTACCTTGTTTAGGAAAATTTGTGTCTGTACTTTTCTAGAGTCAAATAAAAACTACACTTTTCGAACATAAGCATGTCTTTGCAATGCTAAATAGATTAATGTATCTATTTAAAATTATGTGATTCTGTTAAAATAACAATCCGTCGAGCCGGAGTCGAACCAGCGACCTATGCATTTAATTGTTTAATCCACTACAGTCCACCACTCTGCATCTGAGCTATCGACGGTTCAAAGAACAGTCATTTCAGAGCGTAGAATAGACGAATTAAAGTCTTATTTGGGAATATTGATATACGTTGTTTTCCGAAATTAGAAATATAATTTAAATTCTTTAAGCTTATAATTTTAAATGATAAACATCTAAAAGCAGTTCTATTTAATATTGCAAATCTAGAAAAAAAAGTGATGCGTTGAGCCCGAGTCGAACCAGCTATCTTCGGGTTTCACTATTCCTTCCACTACAGACCACCGCTCTGCCAACTGAGATATCGACGGTAAAAGCAAATGAAGATTTCAAAGCGTAAAACTTACAATAAAAGTCAATTTGTCAAAATTAATTTCTGTAATTTTCCAAAATTAGAAATATTTTTTGCTTTTCTTTAAGCATATGTTTTGGTAGAATAAACAGTTACAAATATCTCTTTTAAATATTATAAATACAAAAAAAAAAAACAATAATCCGTCGAGCCGGAGACGAACCAGTGACCTATAGATTTCAGTTCTTAATCCACTATAGTCCACCGCTTTACCAACTAAGCTATCGACGGTTCAAATTACGAACTTCTTTTTAAGCTTCAACAAATTAAATAGTTACCTTATTTGGGAAAAAATTTATCTATATAAAATTATGTGATTCTGCTAAAATAACTATCCGTCGAGCCGGAGTCAAACCAGCGACCTATGGATTTCCGGTGTTTAATCAACTACAGTCCACCGCTCTACCAACTGACCTATCGACGGTCCAAACAAAGAACTTTACTAATCGTCAACAAATTAAATAGTTACCTTGTTTGAGAACATTTGTGTCTGTACTTTTCAAGGGTCAAATAAAAACTACACTTTTCGAACATAAGCATGTCTTTGCAATGCTAAATAGATTAATGTATCTATTTAAAATTATGTGATTTTTATAAAA
Organism: Metellina segmentata; assembly: GCA_947359465.1. Taxonomy (NCBI): domain Eukaryota; kingdom Metazoa; phylum Arthropoda; class Arachnida; order Araneae; family Tetragnathidae; genus Metellina; species Metellina segmentata. Next base: position 90,197,306 of record OX375873.1, on the reverse strand, counting down.
TAACAATCCGTCGAGACGGAGTCGAACCAGCGACCTATGGATTTCCGCGTTTAACAGGCCACTACAGGCCACCTCTCTAACAAATGAGCTATCGACGGTCCAAACAAAGAACTTTACTAATCGTCAACAAATTAAATAGTTACCTTGTTTAGGAAAATTTGTGTCTGTACTTTTCTAGAGTCAAGTAAAAACTACACTTTTCGATCATAAGCATGTCTTTGCAATGCTAAATAGATTAATGTGTATCTATTTAAAATTATGTGATTCTTATAAAATAACAATCCGTCGAGCCGGAGTCGAACCAGCGACCTATGGATTTCCGCGTTTAATACACTACAGTCCACCGCTCTACCAACTGGGCTATCGACGGTACAAATTAAGAACTTTACTAAGCGTCAACAAATCAAATAGTTACCTTGTTTGGGAAAATTTGAGACAGTACTCTTTTCTAGAGTCAAATAAAAACTACACTTTTCGAAAATAAGCATATCTTAACAATGCTGAATAGATTAATGTATCTATTTAAAATTATGTTATTTTGCTAAAATAACAATCTGTCGAGCCGAAGTAGAACCAGCGACCTACGGATTTCCGTCTTTAATCCACTACAGTCCACCGCTCTACCAACTGAGCTATCGACGGTACAAAGTAAGAACTCTACTAAGCGTCTACAAATTAAATAGTTACCTTGTTTAGGAAAATTTGTGTCTGTACTTTTCTAGAGTCAAATAAAAACTACACTTTTCGAACATAAGCATGTCTTTGCAATGCTAAATAAATTAATGTATCTATTTAAAATTATGTGATTCTGATAAAATAACAATCCGTCGAGCCGGAGTCGAACCAGCGACCTATGTATTTCCGTTTTTAATCCACTACAGTCCACCGCTCTACCAACTGAGCTATCGACGGTACAAATTGAGAACTTTACTAAGCGTCAACAAATTAAATAGTTACCTTGTTTGAGAAAATTTGTTTCTGTACTTTTCTAGAGTCAAATAAAAACTACACTCTTCGAACATAAGCATGTCTTTGCAATGCTAAATAGAATAATGTATCGAATTAAAATTGTGTGATTCTGATAAAATAACAATCCGTCGAGCCGTAGTCGAAACAGCTACCTATGGATATCCGTGTTTAATCCACTGCAGTCCACCACTCTGCCAACTGAGCTATCGACGGTTCAAACAACTGTCATTTCAGAGCGTAGAATAGACAAATTAAAGTCTTATTTGGGAATATTCATATACGTTGTTTTCCGAAATTAGAAACATCATTTATGTTCTCAAAGCTTATAATTTTAAATGATAAACAGCTAAAAACAGTTCTATTAAATATTGCAAATCCAGAAAAAAAAGTGATGCGTCGAGCCCGAGTCGAACCAGCTATCTTCGGGTTTCTCTGTTCCTTCCACTACAGTCCACCGGTCTGCCAACTGAGATATCGACGGTAAAAGCAAATGAAGATTTCAAAGCGTAGAACTTACAATAAGAGTCTATTTAAAAAAATTAATTTCTGTAATTTTCCAAAATTAGAAATATTTTTTGCTTTTCTTTAAGCATATGTTTTGGTAGAATAAACAGTTACAAATATCTCTTTTAAATATTATAAATACAAAAAAAAAACAATAATCCGTCGAGCCGGAGACGAACCAGTGACCTATAGATTTCAGTTCTTAATCCACTATAGTCCACCGCTTTACCAACTAAGCTATCGACGGTTCAAATAACGAACTTCTTTTTAAGCTTCAACAAATTAAATAGTTACCTTATTTGGGAAAATTTATCTATATAAAATTATGTGATTCTGCTAAAATAACTATCCGTCGAGCCGGAGTCAAACCAGCGACCTATGGATTTCCGGTGTTTAATCAACTACAGTCCACCGCTCTACCAACTGACCTATCGACGGTCCAAACAAAGAACTTTACTAATCGTCAACAAATTAAATAGTTACCTTGTTTAGGAAAATTTGTGTCTGTACTTTTCTAGAGTCAAATAAAAACTACACTTTTCGAACATAAGCATGTCTTTGCAATGCTAAATAGATTAATGTATCTATTTAAAATTATGTGATTCTGTTAAAATAACAATCCGTCGAGCCGGAGTCGAACCAGCGACCTATGCATTTAAGTGTTTAATCCACTACAGTCCACCACTCTGCATCTGAGCTATCGACGGTTCAAAGAACAGTCATTTCAGAGCGTAGAATAGACAAATTAAAGTCTTATTTGGGAATATTGATATACGTTGTTTTCCGAAATTAGAAATATAATTTAAATTCTTTAAGCTTATAATTTTAAATGATAAACATCTAAAAGCAGTTCTATTTAATATTGCAAATCTAGAAAAAAAAGTGATGCGTTGAGCCCGAGTCGAACCAGCTATCTTCGGGTTTCACTATTCCTTCCACTACAGACCACCGCTCTGCCAACTGAGATATCGACGGTAAAAGCAAATGAAGATTTCAAAGCGTAAAACTTACAATAAATGTCAATTTGTCAAAATTAATTTCTGTAATTTTCCTAAATTAGAAATATTTTTTGCTTTTCTTTAAGCATATGTTTTGATAGAATAAACAGTTACAAATATCTCTTTTAAATATTATAAATACAAAAAAAAACAGTAATCCCTCGAGCCGGAGACAAACCAGCGACCTATTGATTTCTGTTCTTAATCCACTGTAGTCAATCGCTCTACCAACTGAGCTACCGACGGTACAAATAAAGAACTTTACTAAGCGTCAACAAATTAAATAGTTACCTTGTTTGGGAAAATTTGAGACAGAACTCTTTTCTAGAGTCAAATAAAAACTACACTTTTCAATCCATAAGCATGTCTTAAAAATGCTGAATAGATTAATGTATCTATTTAAAATTATGTGATTCTGCTAAAATACCACTCCGTCGAGACGGAGTTGAACCAGCGACCTATAGATTTCCGTTTTTAATCCACTACAGTCCACCGCTTTACCAACTGAGCTATCGACGGTACAAAGTAAGAACTTTACTAAGCGTCAACAAATTAAATAGTTATCTTGTTTGAACAAATTTGTGTCTGTACTTTTCTAGAGTCAAATAAAAACTACACTTTTCGAACATAAGCATGTCTTTGCAATGCTAAATAGATTAATGTATCTATTTAAAATTATGTGATTCTGATAAAATAACAATCCTTCGAGCCGATGTCGAACCAGCGACCTATGGATTTCCGTGTTTAATCCACTACAGTCCACGCTCTACCAACTGAGCTATCGACGGTACAAATTAAGAACTTTACTAAGCGTCAACAAATCAAATAGTTACCTTGTTTGGGAAAATTTGAGACAGTACTCTTTTCTATAGTCAAATAAAAACTACACTTTTCGAACATAAGCATGTCTTTGCAATGCTAAATAGATTAATGTATCTATTTAAAATTATGTGATTCTGTTAAAATAACAATCCGTCGAGCCGGCGACCAATGGATTTCCGCGTTTAATCCACTACAGTCCACCGCTCTACCAACTGAGCTATCGACGGTCCAAACTGAGAACTTTACTAATCGTCAACAAATTAAATAGTTACCTTGTTTAGGAAAATTTGTGTCTGTACTTTTCTAGAGTCAAATAAAAACTACACTTTTCGAACATAAGCATGTCTTTGCAATGCTAAATAAATTAATGTATCTATTTAAAATTATGTGATTCTGATAAAATAACAATCCGTCGAGCCGGAGTCGAACCAGCGACCTATGTATTTCCGTTTTTAATCCACTACAGTCCACCGCTCTACCAACTGAGCTATCGACGGTACAAATTGAGAACTTTACTAAGCGTCAACAAATTAAATAGTTACCTTGTTTGAGAAAATTTGTGTCTGTACTTTTCTATAGTCAAATAAAAACTACACTCTTCGAACATAAGCATGTCTTTGCAATGCTAAATAGAATAATGTATCGAATTAAAATTGTGTGATTCTGATAAAATAACAATCCGTCGAGCCGTAGTCGAAACAGCGACCTATGGATATCCGTGTTTAATCCACTGCAGTCCACCACTCTGCCAACTGAGCTATCGACGGTTCAAACAACTGTCATTTCAGAGCGTAGAATAGACAAATTAAAGTCTTATTTGGGAATATTGATATACGTTGTTTTCCGAAATTATAAATATAATTTATATTGTCGAAGCTTATAATTTTAAATGATAAGCAGCTAAAAACAGTTTTATTAAATATTGCAAATCCAGAAGAAAAAGTGATGCGTCGATCCCGAGTCGAACTAGCTATCTTCGGGTTTCCCTGTTCCTTCCACTACAGTCCACCGGTCTGCCAACTGAGATATCGACGGTACAAGCAAATGAAGATTTCAAAGCGTAGAACTTACAATAAGAGTCTATTTAAAAAAATTAATTTCTGTAATTTTCCGAAATTAGAAATATTTTTTGCTTTTCTTTAAGCATATGTTTTGATAGAATAAACAGTTACAAATATCTCATTTAAATATTATAAATACAAAAAAAAACAGTAATCCTTCGAGCCGGAGACGAAACAGCGACCTATTGATTTCAGTTCTTAATCCACTATAGTCCACCGCTTTACCAACTGAGCTATCGACGGTACAAATTACGAACTACTTTTTAAGCTTCAACAAATTAAATAGTTACCTTGTTTGTTAAAATTTATCTACATAAAATTATGTGATTCTGCTAAAATAACTATCCGTCGAGCCGGAGACGTACCAGCGACCTATGGATTTCCGTGTTTAATCCACTACAGTCCACCGCTCTACCAACTGAGCTATCGATGGTACAAACTAAGAACTTTACTAAGCGTCAACAAATTAAAAAGTTACCTTGTTTGAGAACATTTGTGTCTGTACTTTTCTAGAGTCAAATAAAAACTACACTTTTCGAACATAAGCATGTCTTTGCAATGCTAAATAGATTAATGTATCTATTTAAAATTATGTTATTTTGCTAAAATAACAATCTGTCGAGCCGGAGTCGAACCAGCGACCTATGTATTTCCGTTTTTAATCCACTACAGTCCACCGCTCTACCAACTGAGCTATCGACGGTACAAATTGAGAACTTTACTAAGCGTCAACAAATTAAATAGTTACCTTGTTTGAGAAAATTTGTGTCTGTACTTTTCTAGAGTCAAATAAAAACTACACTCTTCGAACATAAGCATGTCTTTGCAATGCTAAATAGAATAATGTATCAAATTAAAATTGTGTGATTCTGATAAAATAACAATCCGTCGAGCCGTAGTCGAAACAGCGACCTATGGATATCCGTGTTTAATCCACTGCAGTCCACCACTCTGCCAACTGAGCTATCGACGGTTCAAACAACTGTCATTTCAGAGCGTAGAATAGACAAATTAAAGTCTTATTTGGGAATATTCATATACGTTGTTTTCCGAAATTAGAAACATCATTTATATTCTCAAAGCTTATAATTTTAAATGATAAACAGCTAAAAACAGTTCTATTAAATATTGCAAATCCAGAAAAAAAAGTGATGCGTCGAACCCGAGTCGAACCAGCTATCTTCGGGTTTCTCTGTTCCTTCCACTACAGTCCACCGGTCTGCCAACTGAGATATCGACGGTAAAAGCAAATGAAGATTTCAAAGCGTAGAACTTACAATAAGAGTCTATTTAAAAAAATTAATTTCTGTAATTTTCCAAAATTAGAAATATTTTTTGCTTTTCTTTAAGCATATGTTTTGGTAGAATAAACAGTTACAAATATCTCTTTTAAATATTATAAATACAAAAAAAAACAATAATCCGTCGAGCCGGAGACGAACCAGTGACCTATTGATTTCAGTTCTTAATCCACTATAGTCCACCGCTTTACCAACTAAGCTATCGACGGTTCAAATTACAAACTTCTTTTTAAGCTTCAACAAATTAAATAGTTACCTTATTTGGGAAAAAAAAAATTTATCTATACAAAATTATGTGATTCTGCTAAAATAACTATCCGTCGAGCCGGAGTCGAACCAGCGACCTATGGATTTCCGTGTTTAATCAACTACAGTCCACCGCTCTACCAACTGACCTATCGACGGTCCAAACAAAGAACTTTACTAATCGTCAACAAATTAAATAATTACCTTGTTTGAGAACATTTGTGTCTGTACTTTTCAAGGGTCAAATAAAAACTACACTTTTCGAACATAAGCATGTCTTTGCAATGCTAAATAGATTAATGTATCTATTTAAAATTATGTGATTCTTATAAAATAACAATCCGTCGAGACGGAGTCGAACCAGCGACCTATGGATTTTTGCGTTTAACAGGCCACTACAGGCCACCGCTCTACCAACTGAGCTATCGACGGTCCAAACAAAGAACTTTACTAATCGTCAACAAATTAAATAGTTACCTTGTTTAGGAAAATTTGTGTCTGTACTTTTCTAGAGTCAAATAAAAACTACACTTTTCGATCATAAGCATGTCTTTGCAATGCTAAATAGATTAATGTATCTATTTAAAATTATGTGATTCTTATAAAATAACAATCCGTCGAGCCGGAGTCGAACCAGCGACCTATGGATTTCCCCGTTTAATACACTACAGTCCACCGCTCTACCAACTGAGCTATCGACGGTCCAAATTACGAACTTCTTTTTAAGCTTCAACAAATTAAATAGTAACCTTATTTGGAAAAATTTATCTATATAAAATTATGTGATTCTGCTAAAATAACTATCCGTTGAGCCGGAGTCGAACCAGCGACCTATGGATATCCGTGTTTAATCCACTATAGTCCTCCGCTCTACCAACTGAGCTATCGACGGTCCAAACTAAGAACTTTACTAATCGTCAACAAATTAAATAGTTACCTTGTTTAGGAAAATTTGTGTCTGTACTTTTCTAGAGTCAAATAAAAACTACACTCTTCGAACATAAGCATGTCTTTGCAATGCTAAATAGAATAATGTATCTATTTAAAATTATGTGATTCTGATAAAATAACAATCCGTCGAGCCGGAGTCGAACCAGCGACCTATGGATTTCCGTGTTTAATCCACTATAGTCCACCGCTCTACCAACTGAGCTATCGACGGTACAAATTAAGAACTTTACTAAGAGTCAACAAATTAAATAGTTACCTTGTTTGAGAAAATTTGTGTCAGTACTTTTCTAGAGTCAAATAACAACTACACTCTTCGAACATAAGCATGTCTTTGCAATGCTAAATAGATCAATGTATCGAATTAAAATTATGTGATTCTGATAAAATAACAATCCGTCGAGCCGGAGTCGAAACAGCGACCTATGGATTTCCGTGTTTAATCCACTGCAGTCCACCGCTCTGCCAACTGAGCTATCGAAGGTTCAAACAATTGTCTTTTCAGAGCGTAGAATAGACAAATTAAAGTCTTATTTGGGAATATACATATACGTTGTTTTCCGAAATTAGAAATATAATTTATATTCTCTAAGCTTATAATTTTAAATGATAAACAGCTAAAAACAGTTGTATTAAATATTGCAAATCCAGAAAAAAAAGTGATGCGTCGAGCCCGAGTCGAACCAGCTATCTTCGGGTTTCTCTGTTCCTTCCACTGCAGTCCACCAGTCTGCCAACTGAGATATCGACGGTAAAAGCAAATGAAGATTTCAAAGCGTAGAACTTGCAATAAGAGTCTATTTAAAAAAATTAATTTCTGTAATTTTCCGAAATTAGAAATATTTTTTGCTTTTCTTTAAGCATATGTTTTGGTAGAATAAACAGTTACAAATATCTTTTTTAAATATTATAAATGCAAAAAAAAACAGTAATCCGTCGAGCCGGAGACGAACCAGTAACCTATTGATTTCAGTTCTTAATCCACTATAGTCCACCGCTTTACCAACTAAGCTACCGACGGTACAAATTACGAACTTCTTTTTAAGCTTCAACAAATTAAATAGTTACCTTATTTTGGAAAATTTATCTATATAAAATTATGTGATTCTGCTAAAATAACTATCCGTCGAACCAGCGACCTGTGGAGATCCGAGTTTAATCCACTTTAGTCCACCTCTCTACCAACTGAGCTATCGACGGTCCAAACAAAGAACTTTACTAAGCGTCAACAAATTAAATAGTTACCTTGTTTGGGAAAATTTGAGACAGTACTCTTTTCTAGAGTCAAATAAAAACTACACTTTTCGAACATAAGCATGTCTTTGCTATGCTAAATAGATTAATGTATCGAATTAAAATTATGTGATTCTGATAAAATAACAATTCGTCGAGACGGAGACGAACAAGTGACCTATTGATTTCAGTTCTTAATCCACTATAGTCCACCGCTTTACCAACTAAGCTATCGACGGTACAAATTACGAACTTCTTATTAATCTTCAACAAATTAAATAGTTACTTTGTTTGGGAAAATTTATCTATATAAAATTATGTGATTCTGCTAAAATAACTATCTGTCGAGCCGGAGTCGAACCAGCGACCTATGGATTTCCGTGTTTAATCCACTACAGTCCACCACTCTGCAACTGAGCTATCGACGGTTTAAACAACTGTCATTTCAGAGCGTAGAATAGACAAATTAAAGTCTTATTTGGGAATATTGATATACGTTGTTTTCCGAAATTAGAAATATAATTTATATTCTCTAAGCTTATAATTTTAAATCATAAACAGCTAAAAACAGTTGTATTAAATATTGCAAATCCAGAAAAAAAAATGATGCGTCGAGCCCGAGTCGAACCAGCTATCTTCGGGTTTCTCTGTTCCTTCCACTACAGTTCACCGGTCTGCCAACTGAGAAATCGACGGTAAAAGCAAATGAAGATTTCAAAGCGTAGAACTTACAATAAGAGTCTATTTAAAAAAATTAATTTCTGTAATTTTCCGAAATTAGAAATATTTTTTGCTTTTCTTTAAGCATATGTTTTGGTTGAATAAACAGTTACAAATATCTCTTTTAAATATTATAAAAAAAAAAAAAAAAACAGTAATCCGTCTAGCCGGAGACGAACCAGTGACCTATTGATTTCAGTTCTTAATCCACTATAGTCCACCGCTTTACCAACTAAGCTATCGACGGTACAAATTACGAACTTCTTATTAATCTTCAACAAATTAAATAGTTACTTTGTTTGGGAAAATTTATCTATATAAAATTATGTGATTCTGCTAAAACAACTATCCGTCGAGCCAGAGTCGAACCAGCGACCTACGGATTTACGTGTTTAAACCACTGCAGTCTACCACTATGCCAACTGAGCTATCGACGGTCCAAACTAAGATCTTTACTAATCGTCAACAAATTAAATAGTTACCTTGTTTAGGAAAATTTGTGTCTGTACTTTTCTAGAGTCAAATAAAAACTACACTCTTCGAACATAAGCATGTCTTTGCAATGCTAAATAGAATAATGTATCTATTTAAAATTATGTCATTCTGTTAAAATAACAATCCGTCGAGACGGAGTCGAACCAGCGACCTATGGATTTTTGCGTTTAACAGGCCACTACAGGCCACCGCTCTACCAACTGAGCTATCGACGGTCCAAACAAAGAACTTTACTAATCGTCAACAAATTAAATAGTTACCTTGTTTAGGAAAATTTGTGTCTGTACTTTTCTAGAGTCAAATAAAAACTACACTTTTCGATCATAAGCATGTCTTTGCAATGCTAAATAGATTAATGTATCTATTTAAAATTATGTGATTCTTATAAAATAACAATCCGTCGAGCCGGAGTCGAACCAGCGACCTATGGATTTCCGCGTTTAATACACTACAGTCCACCGCTCTACCAACTGAGCTATCGACGGTCCAAATTACGAACTTCTTTTTAAGCTTCAACAAATTAAATAGTAACCTTATTTGGAAAAATTTATCTATATAAAATTATGTGATTCTGCTAAAATAACTATCCGTCGAGCCGGAGTCGAACCAGCGACCTATGGATTTCCGTGTTTAATCCACTATAGTCCTCCGCTCTACCAACTGAGCTATCGACGGTCCAAACTAAGAACTTTACTAATCGTCAACAAATTAAATAGTTACCTTGTTTAGGAAAATTTGTGTCTGTACTTTTCTAGAGTCAAATAAAAACTACACTCTTCGAACATAAGCATGTCTTTGCAATGCTAAATAGAATAATGTATCTATTTAAAATTATGTGATTCTGATAAAATAACAATCCGTCGAGCCGGAGTCGAACTAGCGACCTATGGATTTCCGTGTTTAATCCACTATAGTCCACCGCTCTACCAACTGAGCTATCGACGGTACAAATTAAGAACTTTACTAAGAGTCAACAAATTAAATAGTTACCTTGTTTGAGAAAATTTGTGTCAGTACTTTTCTAGAGTCAAATAACAACTACACTCTTCGAACATAAGCATGTCTTTGCAATGCTAAATAGATCAATGTATCGAATTAAAATTATGTGATTCTGATAAAATAACAATCCGTCGAGCCGGAGTCGAAACAGCGACCTATGGATTTCCGTGTTTAATCCACTGCAGTCCACCGCTCTGCCAACTGAGCTATCGAAGGTTCAAACAATTGTCTTTTCAGAGCGTAGAATAGACAAATTAAAGTCTTATTTGGGAATATACATATACGTTGTTTTCCGAAATTAGAAATATAATTTATATTCTCTAAGCTTATAATTTTAAATGATAAACAGCTAAAAACAGTTGTATTAAATATTGCAAATCCAGAAAAAAAAGTGATGCGTCGAGCCCGAGTCGAACCAGCTATCTTCGGGTTTCTCTGTTCCTTCCACTGCAGTCCACCAGTCTGCCAACTGAGATATCGACGGTAAAAGCAAATGAAGATTTCAAAGCGTAGAACTTGCAATAAGAGTCTATTTAAAAAAATTAATTTCTGTAATTTTCCGAAATTAGAAATATTTTTTGCTTTTCTTTAAGCATATGTTTTGGTAGAATAAACAGTTACAAATATCTTTTTTAAATATTATAAATGCAAAAAAAAACAGTAATCCGTCGAGCCGGAGACGAACCAGTAACCTATTGATTTCAGTTCTTAATCCACTATAGTCCACCGCTTTACCAACTAAGCTACCGACGGTACAAATTACGAACTTCTTTTTAAGCTTCAACAAATTAAATAGTTACCTTATTTTGGAAAAAATTTATCTATATAAAATTATGTGATTCTGCTAAAATAACTATCCGTCGAACCAGCGACCTGTGGAGATCCGAGTTTAATCCACTTTAGTCCACCTCTCTACCAACTGAGCTATCGACGGTCCAAACAAAGAACTTTACTAAGCGTCAACAAATTAAATAGTTACCTTGTTTGGGAAAATTTGAGACAGTACTCTTTTCTAGAGTCAAATAAAAACTACACTTTTCGAACATAAGCATGTCTTTGCTATGCTAAATAGATTAATGTATCGAATTAAAATTATGTGATTCTGATAAAATAACAATTCGTCGAGACGGAGACGAACAAGCGACCTATTGATTTCAGTTCTTAATCCACTATAGTCCACCGCTTTACCAACTAAGCTATCGACGGTACAAATTACGAACTTCTTATTAATCTTCAACAAATTAAATAGTTACTTTGTTTGGGAAAATTTATCTATATAAAATTATGTGATTCTGCTAAAATAACTATCTGTCGAGCCGGAGTCGAACCAGCGACCTATGGATTTCCGTGTTTAATCCACTACAGTCCACCACTCTGCAACTGAGCTATCGACGGTTTAAACAACTGTCATTTCAGAGCGTAGAATAGACAAATTAAAGTCTTATTTGGGAATATTGATATACGTTGTTTTCCGAAATTAGAAATATAATTTATATTCTCTAAGCTTATAATTTTAAATCATAAACAGCTAAAAACAGTTGTATTAAATATTGCAAATCCAGAAAAAAAAATGATGCGTCGAGCCCGAGTCGAACCAGCTATCTTCGGGTTTCTCTGTTCCTTCCACTACAGTTCACCGGTCTGCCAACTGAGAAATCGACGGTAAAAGCAAATGAAGATTTCAAAGCGTAGAACTTACAATAAGAGTCTATTTAAAAAAATTAATTTCTGTAATTTTCCGAAATTAGAAATATTTTTTGCTTTTCTTTAAGCATATGTTTTGGTTGAATAAACAGTTACAAATATCTCTTTTAAATATTATAAAAAAAAAAAAAAAAAAACAGTAATCCGTCTAGCCGGAGACGAACCAGTGACCTATTGATTTCAGTTCTTAATCCACTATAGTCCACCGCTTTACCAACTAAGCTATCGACGGTACAAATTACGAACTTCTTATTAATCTTCAACAAATTAAATAGTTACTTTGTTTGGGAAAATTTATCTATATAAAATTATGTGATTCTGCTAAAACAACTATCCGTCGAGCCAGAGTCGAACCAGCGACCTACGGATTTACGTGTTTAAACCACTGCAGTCTACCACTATGCCAACTGAGCTATCGACGGTACAAATTAAAAACTTTACTAAGCGTCAACAAATTAAATAGTTAACTTAATTGAGAAAATTTGTGTCTGTACTTTTCTAGAGTCAAATAAAAACTACACTTTTCGAACATAAGCATGTCTTTGCAATGCTAAATAGATTAATGTATCTATTCAAAATTATGTGATTCTGTTAAAATAACAATAAGTCGAGCCGGTGTCGAACCAGCGACCTATGCATTTCCGTGTTTAATCCACTACAGTCCACCGCTCTACCAACTGAGCTATCGACAGTACAAATTAAAAACTTTACTAAGCGTCAACAAATTAAATAGTTAACTTAATTGAGAAAATTTGTGTCTGTACTTTTCTAGAGTCAAATAAAAACTACACTTTTCGAACATAAGCATGTCTTTGCAATGTTAAATAGATTAATGTATCTATTTAAAATTATGTGATTCTGATAAAATAACAATCCGTCGAGCCGGAGTCGAACCAGCGACCTATGGATTTCTTTGTTTAATCCACTACAGTCCACCGCTCTACCAACTGAGCTATCGACGGTACAAACTAAGAATTTTACTAAGCGTCAACAAATTAAATAGTTACCTTGTTTGAGAACATTTGTTTCTGTACTTTTCTAGAGTCAAATAAAAACTACAGTTTTCGAACATAAGCATGTCTTTGCAATGCTAAATAGATTAATGTATCTATTTAAAATTATGTCATTCTGTTAAAATAACAATCCGTCGAGCCAGAGTCGAACCAGCGACCTATGGATTTCCGTGTTTAATCCAATACAGTCCACCGCTCTACCAACTGAGCTATCGACGGTACAAATTAAAAACTTTACTAAGCTTCAACAAATTAAATAGTTAATTTATTTGACAAAATTTGTGTCTGTACTTTTCTAGAGTCAAATAAAAACTACACTTTTCGAACATAAGCATGTCTTTGCAATGCTAAATAGATTAATGTATCTATTTAAAATTATGTGATTCTGTTAAAATAACAATCCGTCAAGCCGGAGTCGAACCAGCGACCTATGGATTTCCGTGTTTAATCCACTACAGTCCACCGCTCTACCAACTGAGCTATCGACGGTACAAATTAAAAACTTTACTAAGCGTCAACAAATTAAATAGTTAACTTAATTGAGAAAATTTGTGTCTGTACTTTTCTAGAGTCAAATAAAAACTACACTTTTCGAACATAAGCATGTCTTTGCAATGCTAAATAGATTAATGTATCGAATTAAAATTATGTGATTCTGATAAAATAACAATCCGTCGAGCTGGAGTCGAAACAGCGACCTATGGATTTCAATGTTTAATCCACTGCAGTCTACCACTCTGCCAACTGAGCTATCGACGGTTCAAACAACTGTCATTTCAGAGCGTAGAATAGACAAATTAAAGTCTTATTTGGGAATATTCATATACGTTGTTTTCCGAAATTAGAAATATAATTTATATTCTCTAAGCTTATAATTTTAAATGATAAACAGCTAAAAACAGTTGTATTAAATATTGCAAATCCAGAAAAAAAAGTGATGCGTCGAGCCCGAGTCGAACCAGCTATCTTCGGGTTTCTCTGTTGCTTCCACTACAGTCCAACGGTCTGCCAACTGAGATATCGACGGTAAAAGCAAATGAAGATTTCAAAGCGTAGAACTTACAATAAGAGTCTATTTAAAAAAATTTATTTCTGTAATTTTCCGAAATTAGAAATATTTTTTGCTTTTCTTTAAGCATATGTTTTGGTAGAATAAACAGTTACAAATATCTCCTTTAAATATTATAAATACAAATTAAAACAGTAATCCGTCGAGCCGGAGACGAACCAGTGACCTATTGATATCAGTTCTTAAACCACTATAGTCCACCGCTTTACCAACTAAGCTATCGACGGTACAAATTACGAACTTCTTTTTAAGCTTCAACAAATTGAATAGTTACCATATTTGGGAAAAAATTTATCTATATAAAATTATGTGATTCTGCTAAAATAACTATCCGTCGAGCCGGAGTCGAACCAGCGACCTATGGATTTTCGTGTTTAATCCACTACAGTCCACCGCTCTACCAACTGAGCTATCGACGGTACAAACTAAGAACTTTACTAAGCGTCAACAAATTAAATAGTTACCTTGTTTGAGAACATTTGTTTCTGTACTTTTCTAGAGTCAAATAAAAACTACAGTTTTCGAACATAAGCATGTCTTTGCAATGCTAAATAGATTAATGTATCTATTTACAATTATGTGATTCTGTTAAAATAACAATTCGTCGAGCCAGAGTCGAACCAGCGACCTATGTATTTCCGTGTTTAATCCAATACAGTCCACCGCTCTACCAACTGAGCTATCGACGGTACAAATTAAAAACTTTACTAAGCTTCAACAAATTAAATAGTTAATTTATTTGACAAAATTTGTGTCTGTAATTTTCTAGAGTCAAATAAAAACTACACTTTTCGAACATAAGCATGTCTTTGCAATGCTAAATAGATTAATGTATCTATTTAAAATTATGTGATTCTGTTAAAATAACAATCCGTCGAGCCGTAGTCGAACCAGCGACCTATGGATTTCCGTGTTTAATCCACTACAGTCCACCGCTCTACCAACTGAGCTATCGACGGTACAAATTAAAAACTTTACTAAGCGTCAACAAATTAAATAGTTAACTTAATTGAGAAAATTTGTGTCTGTACTTTTCTAGAGTCAAATAAAAACTACACTTTTCGAACATAAGCATGTCTTTGCAATGCTAAATAGATTAATGTATCGAATTAAAATTATGTGATTCTGATAAAACAACAATCCGTCGAGCTGGAGTCGAAACAGCGACCTATGGATTTCAATGTTTAATCCACTGCAGTCTACCACTCTGCCAACTGAGCTATCGACGGTTCAAACAACTGTCATTTCAGAGCGTAGAATAGACAAATTAAAGTCTTATTTGGGAATATTCATATACGTTGGTTTCCGAAATTAGAAATATAATTTATATTCTCTAAGCTTATAATTTTAAATGATAAACAGCTAAAAACAGTTGTATTAAATATTGCAAATCCAGAAAAAAAGTGATGCGTCGAGCCCGAGTCGAACCAGCTATCTTCGGGTTTCTCTGTTGCTTCCACTACAGTCCAACGGTCTGCCAACTGAGATATCGACGGTAAAAGCAAATGAAGATTTCAAAGCGTAGAACTTACAATAAGAGTCTATTTAAAAAAATTAATTTCTGTAATTTTCCGAAATTAGAAATATTTTTTGCTTTTCTTTAAGCATATGTTTTGGTAGAATAAACAGTTACAAATATCTCCTTTAAATATTATAAATACAAATTAAAACAGTAATCCGTCGAGCCGGAGACGAACCAGTGACCTATTGATTTCAGTTCTTAATCCACTATGGTCCACCGCTTTACCAACTAAGCTATCGACGGTACAAATTACGAACTTCTTTTTAAGCTTCAACGAATTAAATAGTTACCTTATTTGGGAAAAAATTTATCTATATAAAATTATGTGATTCTGCTAAAATAACTATCCGTCGAGCCGGAGTCGAACCAACGACCTATGGATTTACGTGTTTAATCCACTACAGTCCACCGCTCTGCCAACTGAGCTATCGACGGTACAAACTAAGAACTTTACTAAGCGTCAACAAATTAAATAGTTACCTTGTTTGAGAACATTTGTGTCTGTACTTTTCTAGAGTCAAATATAAACTACACTTTTCGAACATAAGCATGTCTTTGCAATGCTAAATAGATTAATGTATCTATTTAAAATTATACGATTCTGATAAAACAACAATCCTTCGAGACGGAGTCGAACCAGCGACCTATGGATTTCCGTGTTTAATCCACTACAATCCACCGCTCTACCAAATGAGCTATCGACCGTACAAACTAAGAACTTTACTAAGCGTCAACAAATTAAATAGTTAACTTAATTGAGAAAATTTGTGTCTGTACTTTTCTAGAGTCAAATAAAAACTACACTTTTCGAACATAAGCATGTCTTTGCAATGCTAAATAGATTAATGTATCTATTCAAAATTATGTGATTCTGTTAAAATAACAATCCGTCGAGCCGGAGTCGAACCAGCGACCTATGGATTTCCGTGATTAATCCACTACAGACCATCGCTCTACCAACTGAGCTATCGACGGTACAAATTAAAACTTTACTAAGCGTCAACAAATTAAATAGTTAACTTAATTGAGAAAATTTGTGTCTGTACTTTTCTAGAGTCAAATAAAAACTACACTTTTCGAACATAAGCATGTCTTTGCAATGCTAAATAGATTAATGTATCTATTTAAAATTATGTGATTATGTTAAAATAACAATCCGTCGAGCCGGAGTCGAACCAGCGACCTATGGATTTCCGTGTTTAATCCACTACAGTCCACCGCTCTACCAACTGAGCTATCGACGGTACAAATTAAAAACTTTACTAAGCGTCAACAAATTAAATAACTAACTTAATTGAGAAAATTTGTGTCTGTACTTTTCTAGAGTCAAATAAAAACTACACTTTTCGAACATAAGCATGTCTTTGCAATGCTAAATAGATTAATGTATCTATTTAAAATTATGTGGTTCTTTTAAACTAACAATCCGTCGAGCCGGAGTCGAACAAGCGATCTATGGATTTCCGTGTTTAATCCACTACAGTCAACCGCTCTACAAACTGAACTATCGACGGTACAAATAAAGAACTTTACTAAGCGTCAACAAATTAAATAGTTACCTTGTTTGAGAAAATTTGTGTCTGTACTTTTCTAGAGTCAAATAAAAACTACACTCTTCGAACATAAGCATGTCTTTGCAATGCTAAATAGATTAATGTATCGAATTAAAATTATGTGATTCTGATAAAATAACAATCCGTCGAGCCGGAGTCGAAACAGCGACCTATGGATTTCCGTGTTTAATTCACTGCAGTCCACCACTCTGCCAACTGAGCTATCGACGGTTCAAACAACTGTCATTTCACAGCGTAGAATATACAAATTTAAGTCTTATTCGCGAATATTCATATACGTTGTTTCCGAAATTAGAAATATAATTTATATTCTCTAAGCTTATAATTTTAAATGATAAACAGCTAAAAACAGTTGTATTAAATATTGCAAATTCAGGAAAAAAAGTGATGCGTCGAGCCCGAGTCGAAACAGCTATCTTCGGGATTCTCTGTTCCTTCCACTACAGTCCACCGGTCTGCCAACTGAGATATCGACGGTAAAAGAAATTGAAGATTTCAAAGCGTAGAACTTACAATAAGAGTCTATTTAAAAAAATTAATTTCTGTAATTTTCCGAAATTAGAAATATTTTTTGCTTTTCTTTAAGCATATGTTTTGGTAGAATAAACAGTAACAAATATCTCTTTTAAATATTATAAATACAAAAAAAAACAGTAATTCGTCGAGCCGGAGACGAACCAGTCACCTATTGATTTCAGTTCTTAATCCACTATAGTCCACCGCTTTACCAACTAAGCTATCGACGGTACAAATTATGAACTTGGTTTTAAGCTTCAACAAATTAAATATATACCTTATTTGGGAAAATTTATCTATATAAAATTATGTGATTCTGCTAAAATAACTATCCGTCGAACCGGAGTCGAACCAGCGACCTATGGATTTCCGTGTTTAATCCACTACAGTCCACCGCTCTACCAACTGAGCTATCGACGGTACAAATTAAGAACTTTACTAAGCGTCAACAAATTAAATAGTTAACTTATTTGAGAAAATTTGTGTCTGTACTTTTCTAGAGTCAAATAAAAACTACACTTTTCGAACATAAGCATGTCTTTGCAATGCTAAATAGATTAATGTATCTATTTAAAATTATGTGATTCTGTTAAAATAACAATCCGTCGAGCCGGAGTCGAACCAGCGACCTATGTATTTCCGTGTTTAATCCACTACAGTCCACCGCTCTACCAACTGAGCTATCGACGGTACAAATTAAGAACTTTACTAAGCGTCAACAAATTAAATAGTTAACTTATTTGAGAAAATTTGTGTCTGTACTTTTCTAGAGTCAAATAAAAACTACACTTTTCGAACATAAGCATGTCTTTGCAATGCTAAATAGATTAATGTATCTATTTAAAATTATGTGATTCTTATAAAATAACAATCCGTCGAGCCGGAGTCGAACCAGCGACCTATGGATTTCCGCGTTTAATCCACTACAGTCCACCGCTCTACCAACTGAGCTATCGACGGTCCAAACTAAGAACTTTACTAATCGTCAACAAATTAAATAGTTACCTTGTTTAGGAAAATTTGTGTCTGTGCTTTTCTAGAGTCAAATAAAAACTACACTTTTCGAACATAAGCATGTCTTTGCAATGCTAAATATATTAATGTATCTATTTTAAATTATGTGATTCTGATAAAATAACAATCCGTCGAGCCGGAGTCGAAACAGCGACCTATGGATTTCCGTGTTTAATCCACTACAGTCCAGTCTACCGCTCTACCAACTGGCTATCGACGGTACAAATTAAGAACTTTACTAAGCGTCAACAAAATAAATAGTTACCTTGTTTGAGAAAATTTGTGTCTGTACTTTTCTAGAGTCAAATAAAAACTACACTTTTCGAACATAAGCATGTCTTTGCAATGCTAAATAGATTAATGTATCTATTTAAAATTATGTGATTCTGATAAAATAACAATCCGTCGAGCCGGAGTCGAACCAGCGACCTATGGATTTCCGTGTTTAATCCACTACAGTCCACCGCTCTACCAACTGAGCTATCGACGGTACAAATAAAGAACTTTACTAAGCGTCAACAAATTAAATAGTTACCTTGTTTGAGAAAATTTGTGTCTGTACTTTTCTAGAGTCAAATAAAAACTACACTCTTCGAACATAAGCATGTCTTTGCAATGCTAAATAGATTAATGTATCGAATTAAAATTATGTGATTCTGGTAAAATAACAATCCGTCGAGCCGGAGTCGAAACAGCGACCTATGGATTTCCGTGTTTAATTCACTGCAGTCCACCACTCTGGCAACTGAGCTATCGACGGTTCAAACAACTGTCATTTCACAGCGTAGAATAGACAAATTTAAGTCTTATTTGGGAATATTCATATACGTTGTTTCCGAAATTAGAAATATAATTTATATTCTCTAAGCTTATAATTTTAAATGATAAACAGCTAAAAACAGTTGTATTAAATATTGCAAATTCAGGAAAAAAAGTGATGCGTCGAGCCCGAGTCGAAACAGCTATCTTCGGGATTCTCTGTTCCTTCCACTACAGTCCACCGGTCTGCCAACTGAGATATCGACGGTAAAAGAAATTGAAGATTTCAAAGCGTAGAACTTACAATAAGAGTCTATTTAAAAAAATTAATTTCTGTAATTTTCCGAAATTAGAAATATTTTTTGCTTTTCTTTAAGCATATGTTTTGGTAGAATAAACAGTAACAAATATCTCTTTTAAATATTATAAATACAAAAAAAAACAGTAATTCGTCGAGCCGGAGACGAACCAGTCACCTATTGATTTCAGTTCTTAATCCACTATAGTCCACCGCTTTACCAACTAAGCTATCGACGGTACAAATTATGAACTTGGTTTTAAGCTTCAACAAATTAAATATATACCTTATTTGGGAAAAAATTTATCTATATAAAATTATGTGATTCTGCTAAAATAACTATCCGTCGAACCGGAGTCGAACCAGCGACCTATGGATTTCCGTGTTTAATCCACTACAGTCCACCGCTCTACCAACTGAGCTATCGACGGTACAAATTAAGAACTTTACTAAGCGTCAACAAATTAAATAGTTAACTTATTTGAGAAAATTTGTGTCTGTACTTTTCTAGAGTCAAATAAAAACTACACTTTTCGAACATAAGCATGTCTTTGCAATGCTAAATAGATTAATGTATCTATTTAAAATTATGTGATTCTGTTAAAATAACAATCCGTCGAGCCGGAGTCGAACCAGCGACCTATGTATTTCCGTGTTTAATCCACTACAGTCCACCGCTCTACCAACTGAGCTATCGACGGTACAAATTAAGAACTTTACTAAGCGTCAACAAATTAAATAGTTAACTTATTTGAGAAAATTTGTGTCTGTACTTTTCTAGAGTCAAATAAAAACTACACTTTTCGAACATAAGCATGTCTTTGCAATGCTAAATAGATTAATGTATCTATTTAAAATTATGTGATTCTTATAAAATAACAATCCGTCGAGCCGGAGTCGAACCAGCGACCTATGGATTTCCGCGTTTAATCCACTACAGTCCACCGCTCTACCAACTGAGCTATCGACGGTCCAAACTAAGAACTTTACTAATCGTCAACAAATTAAATAGTTACCTTGTTTAGGAAAATTTGTGTCTGTGCTTTTCTAGAGTCAAATAAAAACTACACTTTTCGAACATAAGCATGTCTTTGCAATGCTAAATATATTAATGTATCTATTTTAAATTATGTGATTCTGATAAAATAACAATCCGTCGAGCCGGAGTCGAAACAGCGACCTATGGATTTCCGTGTTTAATCCACTACAGTCCAGTCTACCGCTCTACCAACTGGCTATCGACGGTACAAATTAAGAACTTTACTAAGCGTCAACAAAATAAATAGTTACCTTGTTTGAGAAAATTTGTGTCTGTACTTTTCTAGAGTCAAATAAAAACTACACTTTTCGATTATAAGTATGTCTTTGCAATGCTAAATAGATTAATGTATCTATTTAAAATTATGTGATTCTTATAAAATAACAATCCGTCGAGCCGGAGTCGAACCAGCGACCTATGGATTTCCGCGTTTAATCCACTACAGTCCACCGCTCTACCAACTGAGCTATCGACGGTCCAAACTAAGAACTTTACTAATCGTCAACAAATTAAATAGTTACCTTGTTTAGGAAAATTTGTGTCTGTGCTTTTCTAGAGTCAAATAAAAACTACACTTTTCGAACATAAGCATGTCTTTGCAATGCTAAATAGATTAATGTATCTATTTAAAATTATGTGATTCTGATAAAATAACAATCCGTCGAGCCGGAGTCGAACCAGCGACCTATGGATTTCCGTGTTTAATCCACTACAGTCCACCGCTCTACCAACTGAGCTATCGACGGTACAAATAAAGAACTTTACTAAGCGTCAACAAATTAAATAGTTACCTTGTTTGAGAAAATTTGTGTCTGTACTTTTCTAGAGTCAAATAAAAACTACACTCTTCGAACATAAGCATGTCTTTGCAATGCTAAATAGATTAATGTATCGAATTAAAATTATGTGATTCTGGTAAAATAACAATCCGTCGAGCCGGAGTCGAAACAGCGACCTATGGATTTCCGTGTTTAATTCACTGCAGTCCACCACTCTGGCAACTGAGCTATCGACGGTTCAAACAACTGTCATTTCACAGCGTAGAATAGACAAATTTAAGTCTTATTTGGGAATATTCATATACGTTGTTTCCGAAATTAGAAATATAATTTATATTCTCTAAGCTTATAATTTTAAATGATAAACAGCTAAAAACAGTTGTATTAAATATTGCAAATTCAGAAAAAAAAGTGATGCGTCGAGCCCGAGTCGAAACAGCTATCTTCGGGATTCTCTGTTCCTTCCACTACAGTCCACCGGTCTGCCAACTGAGATATCGACGGTAAAAGAAAATGAAGATTTCAAAGCGTAGAACTTACAATAAGAGTCTATTTAAAAAAATTAATTTCTGTAATTTTCCGAAATTAGAAATATTTTTTGCTTTTCTTTAAGCATATGTTTTGGTAGAATAAACAGTAACAAATATCTCTTTTAAATATTATAAATACAAAAAAAAACAGTAATTCGTCGAGCCGGAGACGAACCAGTCACCTATTGATTTCAGTTCTGAATCCACTATAGTCCACCGCTTTACCAACTAAGCTATCGACGGTACAAATTATGAACTTGGTTTTAAGCTTCAACAAATTAAATATATACCTTATTTGGGAAAATTTATCTATATAAAATTATGTGATTCTGCTAAAATAACTATCCGTCGAGCCGGAGTCGAACCAGCGACCTATGGATTTCCGTGTTTAATCCACTACTGTCCACTGCTCTACCAACTGAGCTATCGACGGTACAAATTAAGAACTTTACTAAGCGTCAACAAATTAAATAGTTAACTTATTTGAGAAAATTTGTGTCTGTACTTTTCTAGAGTCAAATAAAAACTACACTTTTCGAACATAAGCATGTCTTTGCAATGCTAAATAGATTAATGTATCTATTTAAAATTATGTGATTCTTATAAAATAACAATCCGTCGAGCCGGAGTCGAACCAGCGACCTATGGATTTCCGCGTTTAATCCACTACAGTCCACCGCTCTACCAACTGAGCTATCGACGGTCCAAACTAAGAACTTTACTAATCGTCAACAAATTAAATAGTTACCTTGTTTAGGAAAATTTGTGTCTGTGCTTTTCTAGAGTCAAATAAAAACTACACTTTTCGAACATAAGCATGTCTTTGCAATGCTAAATATATTAATGTATCTATTTTAAATTATGTGATTCTGATAAAATAACAATCCGTCGAGCCGGAGTCGAAACAGCGACCTATGGATTTCCGTGTTTAATCCACTACAGTCCAGTCTACCGCTCTACCAACTGGCTATCGACGGTACAAATTAAGAACTTTACTAAGCGTCAACAAAATAAATAGTTACCTTGTTTGAGAAAATTTGTGTCTGTACTTTTCTAGAGTCAAATAAAAACTACACTTTTCGATTATAAGTATGTCTTTGCAATGCTAAATAGATTAATGTATCTATTTAAAATTATGTGATTCTTATAAAATAACAATCCGTCGAGCCGGAGTCGAACCAGCGACCTATGGATTTCCGCGTTTAATCCACTACAGTCCACCGCTCTACCAACTGAGCTATCGACGGTCCAAACTAAGAACTTTACTAATCGTCAACAAATTAAATAGTTACCTTGTTTAGGAAAATTTGTGTCTGTGCTTTTCTAGAGTCAAATAAAAACTACACTTTTCGAACATAAGCATGTCTTTGCAATGCTAAATAGATTAATGTATCTATTTAAAATTATGTGATTCTGATAAAATAACAATCCGTCGAGCCGGAGTCGAACCAGCGACCTATGGATTTCCGTGTTTAATCCACTACAGTCCACCGCTCTACCAACTGAGCTATCGACGGTACAAATAAAGAACTTTACTAAGCGTCAACAAATTAAATAGTTACCTTGTTTGAGAAAATTTGTGTCTGTACTTTTCTAGAGTCAAATAAAAACTACACTCTTCGAACATAAGCATGTCTTTGCAATGCTAAATAGATTAATGTATCGAATTAAAATTATGTGATTCTGGTAAAATAACAATCCGTCGAGCCGGAGTCGAAACAGCGACCTATGGATTTCCGTGTTTAATTCACTGCAGTCCACCACTCTGGCAACTGAGCTATCGACGGTTCAAACAACTGTCATTTCACAGCGTAGAATAGACAAATTTAAGTCTTATTTGGGAATATTCATATACGTTGTTTCCGAAATTAGAAATATAATTTATATTCTCTAAGCTTATAATTTTAAATGATAAACAGCTAAAAACAGTTGTATTAAATATTGCAAATTCAGAAAAAAAAGTGATGCGTCGAGCCCGAGTCGAAACAGCTATCTTCGGGATTCTCTGTTCCTTCCACTACAGTCCACCGGTCTGCCAACTGAGATATCGACGGTAAAAGAAAATGAAGATTTCAAAGCGTAGAACTTACAATAAGAGTCTATTTAAAAAAATTAATTTCTGTAATTTTCCGAAATTAGAAATATTTTTTGCTTTTCTTTAAGCATATGTTTTGGTAGAATAAACAGTAACAAATATCTCTTTTAAATATTATAAATACAAAAAAAAACAGTAATTCGTCGAGCCGGAGACGAACCAGTCACCTATTGATTTCAGTTCTGAATCCACTATAGTCCACCGCTTTACCAACTAAGCTATCGACGGTACAAATTATGAACTTGGTTTTAAGCTTCAACAAATTAAATATATACCTTATTTGGGAAAATTTATCTATATAAAATTATGTGATTCTGCTAAAATAACTATCAGTCGAGCCGGAGTCGAACCAGCGACCTATGGATTTCCGTGTTTAATCCACTACTGTCCACTGCTCTACCAACTGAGCTATCGACGGTACAAATTAAGAACTTTACTAAGCGTCAACAAATTAAATAGTTAACTTATTTGAGAAAATTTGTGTCTGTACTTTTCTAGAGTCAAATAAAAACTACACTTTTCGAACATAAGCATGTCTTTGCAATGCTATAAATAGATTAATGTATCTATTTAAAATTATGTGATTCTGTTAAAATAACAATCCGTCGAGCCGGAGTCGAACCAGCGACCTATGTATTTCCGTGTTTAATCCACTACAGTCCACCGCTCTACCAACTGAGCTATCGACGGTACAAATTAAGAACTTTACTAAGCGTCAACAAATTAAATAGTTAACTTATTTGAGAAAATTTGTGTCTGTACTTTTCTAGAGTCAAATAAAAACTACACTTTTCGAACATAAGCATGTCTTTGCAATGCTAAATATATTAATGTATCTATTTAAAATTATGTGATTCTGATAAAATAACAATCCGTCGAGCCGGAGTCGAAACAGCGACATATGGATTTCCGTGTTTAATCCACTACAGTCCAGTCCACCGCTCTACCAACTGGCTATCGACGGTACAAATTAAGAACTTTACTAAGCGTAAACAAAATAAATAGTTACCTTGTTTGAGAAAATTTGTGTCTGTACTTTTCTAGAGTCAAATAAAAACTACACTTTTCGAACATAAGCATGTCTTTGCAATGCTAAATAGATTAATGTATCTATTTAAAATTATGTGATTCTTATAAAATAACAATCCGTCGAGCCGGAGTCGAACCAGCGAAATATGGATTTCCGTGTTTAATCCACTACAGTCCACCGCTCTACCAACTGAGCTATCGACGGTACAAATTAAGAACTTTACTAAGCGTCAACAAATTAAATAGTTACCTTGTTTGAGAAAATTTGTGTCTGTACTTTTCTAGAGTCAAATAAAAACTACACTCTTCGAACATAAGCATGTCTTTGCAATGCTAAATAGATTAATGTATCGAATTAAAATTATGTGATTCTGATAAAATAACAATCCGTCGAGCCGGAGTCGAAACAGCGACATATGGATTTCCGTGTTTAATCCACTACAGTCCACCGCTCTACCAACTGAGCTATCGACGGTACAAATTAAGAACTTTACTAAGCGTCAACAAATTAAATAGTTAACTTATTTGAGAAAATTTGTGTCTGTACTTTTCTAGAGTCAAATAAAAACTACACTTTTCGAACATAAGCATGTCTTTGCAATGCTAAATATATTAATGTATCTATTTAAAATTATGTGATTCTGATAAAATAACAATCCGTCGAGCCGGAGTCGAAACAGCGACATATGGATTTCCGTGTTTAATCCACTACAGTCCAGTCCACCGCTCTACCAACTGGCTATCGACGGTACAAATTAAGAACTTTACTAAGCGTAAACAAAATAAATAGTTACCTTGTTTGAGAAAATTTGTGTCTGTACTTTTCTAGAGTCAAATAAAAACTACACTTTTCGAACATAAGCATGTCTTTGCAATGCTAAATAGATTAATGTATCTATTTAAAATTATGTGATTCTTATAAAATAACAATCCGTCGAGCCGGAGTCGAACCAGCGAAATATGGATTTCCGTGTTTAATCCACTACAGTCCACCGCTCTACCAACTGAGCTATCGACGGTACAAATTAAGAACTTTACTAAGCGTCAACAAATTAAATAGTTACCTTGTTTGAGAAAATTTGTGTCTGTACTTTTCTAGAGTCAAATAAAAACTACACTCTTCGAACATAAGCATGTCTTTGCAATGCTAAATAGATTAATGTATCGAATTAAAATTATGTGATTCTGATAAAATAACAATCCGTCGAGCCGGAGTCGAAACAGCGACATATGGATTTCCGTGTTTAATCCACTGCAGTCCACCACTCTGCCAACTGAGCTATCGACGGTTCAAACAACTGTCATTTCAGAGCGTAGAATAGACAAATTAAAGTCTGATTTGGGAATATTCATATACGTTGTTTTCCGAAATTAGAGATATAATTTATATTCTCTAAGCTTATAATTTTAAATGATAAACAGCTAAAAACAGTTGTATTAAATATTGCATATCCAGAAAAAAAAGTGATGCGTCGAGCCCGAGTCGAACCAGCTATCTTCGGGTTTCTCTGTTCCTTCCAATATAGTCCACCGGTCTGCCAACTGAGATATCGACGGTAAAAGCAAATGAAGATTTCAAAGCGTAGAACTTACAATAAGAGTCTATTTAAAAAAATTAATTTCTGTAATTTTCCGAAATTAGAAATATTTTTTGCTTTTCTTTAAGCATATGTTTGGTAGAATAAACAGTTACAAATATCTCTTTTAAATATTATAACTACAAAAAAAACAGTAATCCGTCGAGCAGAAGACGAACCAGTCACCTATTGATTTCAGTTCTTAATCCACTATAGTCCACCGCTTTACCAACTAAGCTATCGACGGTACAAATTATGAACTTGGTTTTAAGCTTCAACAAATTAAATATATACCTTATTTGGGAAAATTTATCTATATAAAATTATGTGATTCTGCTAAAATAACTATCCGTCGAGCCGGAGTCGAACCAGCGACCTATGGAATTCCGTGTTTAATCCACTACAGTCCACCGCTCTACCAACTGAGCTATCGACGGTACAAATTAAGAACTTTACTAAGCGTCAACAAATTAAATAGTTAACTTATTTGAGAAAATTTGTGTCTGTACTTTTCTAGAGTCAAATAAAAACTACACTTTTCGAACATAAGCATGTCTTTGCAATGCTAAATAGATTAATGTATCTATTTAAAATTATGTGATTCTTATAAAATAACAATCCGTCGAGCCGGAGTCGAACCAGCGACCTATGGATTTCCGCGTTTAATCCACTACAGTCCACCGGTCTACCAACTGAGCTATCGACGGTCCAAACTAAGAACTTTACTAATCGTCAACAAATTAAATAGTTACCTTGTTTAGGAAAATTTGTGTCTGTGCTTTTCTAGAGTCAAATAAAAACTACACTTTTCGAACATAAGCATGTCTTTGCAATGCTAAATAGATTAATGTATCTATTTAAAATTATGTGATTCTGATAAAATAACAATCCGTCGAGCCGGAGTCGAACCAGCGACCTATGGATTTCCGTGTTTAATCCACTACAGTCCACCGCTCTACCAACTGAGCTATCGACGGTACAAATAAAGAACTTTACTAAGCGTCAACAAATTAAATAGTTACCTTGTTTGAGAAAATTTGTGTCTGTACTTTTCTAGAGTCAAATAAAAACTACACTCTTCGAACATAAGCATGTCTTTGCAATGCTAAATAGATTAATGTATCGAATTAAAATTATGTGATTCTGGTAAAATAACAATCCGTCGAGCCGGAGTCGAAACAGCGACCTATGGATTTCCGTGTTTAATTCACTGCAGTCCACCACTCTGGCAACTGAGCTATCGACGGTTCAAACAACTGTCATTTCACAGCGTAGAATAGACAAATTTAAGTCTTATTCGCGAATATTCATATACGTTGTTTCCGAAATTAGAAATATAATTTATATTCTCTAAGCTTATAATTTTAAATGATAAACAGCTAAAAACAGTTGTATTAAATATTGCAAATTCAGGAAAAAAAGTGATGCGTCGAGCCCGAGTCGAAACAGCTATCTTCGGGATTCTCTGTTCCTTCCACTACAGTCCACCGGTCTGCCAACTGAGATATCGACGGTAAAAGAAAATGAAGATTTCAAAGCGTAGAACTTACAATAAGAGTCTATTTAAAAAAATTAATTTCTGTAATTTTCCGAAATTAGAAATATTTTTTGCTTTTCTTTAAGCATATGTTTTGGTAGAATAAACAGTAACAAATATCTCTTTTAAATATTATAAATACAAAAAAAAACAGTAATTCGTCGAGACGGAGACGAACCAGTCACCTATTGATTTAAGTTCTGAATCCACTATAGTCCACCGCTTTACCAACTAAGCTATCGACGGTACAAATTATGAACTTGGTTTTAAGCTTCAACAAATTAAATATATACCTTATTTGGGAAAATTTATCTATATAAAATTATGTGATTCTGCTAAAATAACTATCCGTCGAGCCGGAGTCGAAACAGCGACCTATGGATTTCCGTGTTTAATCCACTACAGTCCAGTCTACCGCTCTACCAACTGGCTATCGACGGTACAAATTAAGAACTTTACTAAGCGTCAACAAAATAAATAGTTACCTTGTTTGAGAAAATTTGTGTCTGTACTTTTCTAGAGTCAAATAAAAACTACACTTTTCGATTATAAGTATGTCTTTGCAATGCTAAATAGATTAATGTATCTATTTAAAATTATGTGATTCTTATAAAATAACAATCCGTCGAGCCGGAGTCGAACCAGCGACCTATGGATTTCCGCGTTTAATCCACTACAGTCCACCGCTCTACCAACTGAGCTATCGACGGTCCAAACTAAGAACTTTACTAATCGTCAACAAATTAAATAGTTACCTTGTTTAGGAAAATTTGTGTCTGTGCTTTTCTAGAGTCAAATAAAAACTACACTTTTCGAACATAAGCATGTCTTTGCAATGCTAAATAGATTAATGTATCTATTTAAAATTATGTGATTCTGATAAAATAACAATCCGTCGAGCCGGAGTCGAACCAGCGACCTATGGATTTCCGTGTTTAATCCACTACAGTCCACCGCTCTACCAACTGAGCTATCGACGGTACAAATAAAGAACTTTACTAAGCGTCAACAAATTAAATAGTTACCTTGTTTGAGAAAATTTGTGTCTGTACTTTTCTAGAGTCAAATAAAAACTACACTCTTCGAACATAAGCATGTCTTTGCAATGCTAAATAGATTAATGTATCGAATTAAAATTATGTGATTCTGGTAAAATAACAATCCGTCGAGCCGGAGTCGAAACAGCGACCTATGGATTTCCGTGTTTAATTCACTGCAGTCCACCACTCTGGCAACTGAGCTATCGACGGTTCAAACAACTGTCATTTCACAGCGTAGAATAGACAAATTTAAGTCTTATTTGGGAATATTCATATACGTTGTTTCCGAAATTAGAAATATAATTTATATTCTCTAAGCTTATAATTTTAAATGATAAACAGCTAAAAACAGTTGTATTAAATATTGCAAATTCAGAAAAAAAAGTGATGCGTCGAGCCCGAGTCGAAACAGCTATCTTCGGGATTCTCTGTTCCTTCCACTACAGTCCACCGGTCTGCCAACTGAGATATCGACGGTAAAAGAAAATGAAGATTTCAAAGCGTAGAACTTACAATAAGAGTCTATTTAAAAAAATTAATTTCTGTAATTTTCCGAAATTAGAAATATTTTTTGCTTTTCTTTAAGCATATGTTTTGGTAGAATAAACAGTAACAAATATCTCTTTTAAATATTATAAATACAAAAAAAAACAGTAATTCGTCGAGCCGGAGACGAACCAGTCACCTATTGATTTCAGTTCTGAATCCACTATAGTCCACCGCTTTACCAACTAAGCTATCGACGGTACAAATTATGAACTTGGTTTTAAGCTTCAACAAATTAAATATATACCTTATTTGGGAAAATTTATCTATATAAAATTATGTGATTCTGCTAAAATAACTATCCGTCGAGCCGGAGTCGAACCAGCGACCTATGGATTTCCGTGTTTAATCCACTACAGTCCACCGCTCTACCAACTGAGCTATCGACGGTACAAATTAAGAACTTTACTAAGCGTCAACAAATTAAATAGTTAACTTATTTGAGAAAATTTGTGTCTGTACTTTTCTAGAGTCAAATAAAAACTACACTTTTCGAACATAAGCATGTCTTTGCAATGCTAAATAGATTAATGTATCTATTTAAAATTATGTGATTCTGTTAAAATAACAATCCGTCGAGCCGGAGTCGAACCAGCGACCTATGTATTTCCGTGTTTAATCCACTACAGTCCACCGCTCTACCAACTGAGCTATCGACGGTACAAATTAAGAACTTTACTAAGCGTCAACAAATTAAATAGTTAACTTATTTGAGAAAATTTGTGTCTGTACTTTTCTAGAGTCAAATAAAAACTACACTTTTCGAACATAAGCATGTCTTTGCAATGCTAAATATATTAATGTATCTATTTAAAATTATGTGATTCTGATAAAATAACAATCCGTCGAGCCGGAGTCGAAACAGCGACATATGGATTTCCGTGTTTAATCCACTACAGTCCAGTCCACCGCTCTACCAACTGGCTATCGACGGTACAAATTAAGAACTTTACTAAGCGTAAACAAAATAAATAGTTACCTTGTTTGAGAAAATTTGTGTCTGTACTTTTCTAGAGTCAAATAAAAACTACACTTTTCGAACATAAGCATGTCTTTGCAATGCTAAATAGATTAATGTATCTATTTAAAATTATGTGATTCTTATAAAATAACAATCCGTCGAGCCGGAGTCGAACCAGCGAAATATGGATTTCCGTGTTTAATCCACTACAGTCCACCGCTCTACCAACTGAGCTATCGACGGTACAAATTAAGAACTTTACTAAGCGTCAACAAATTAAATAGTTACCTTGTTTGAGAAAATTTGTGTCTGTACTTTTCTAGAGTCAAATAAAAACTACACTCTTCGAACATAAGCATGTCTTTGCAATGCTAAATAGATTAATGTATCGAATTAAAATTATGTGATTCTGATAAAATAACAATCCGTCGAGCCGGAGTCGAAACAGCGACATATGGATTTCCGTGTTTAATCCACTGCAGTCCACCACTCTGCCAACTGAGCTATCGACGGTTCAAACAACTGTCATTTCAGAGCGTAGAATAGACAAATTAAAGTCTGATTTGGGAATATTCATATACGTTGTTTTCCGAAATTAGAGATATAATTTATATTCTCTAAGCTTATAATTTTAAATGATAAACAGCTAAAAACAGTTGTATTAAATATTGCATATCCAGAAAAAAAAGTGATGCGTCGAGCCCGAGTCGAACCAGCTATCTTCGGGTTTCTCTGTTCCTTCCAATATAGTCCACCGGTCTGCCAACTGAGATATCGACGGTAAAAGCAAATGAAGATTTCAAAGCGTAGAACTTACAATAAGAGTCTATTTAAAAAAATTAATTTCTGTAATTTTCCGAAATTATAAATATTTTTTGCTTTTCTTTAAGCATATGTTTTGGTAGAATAAACAGTTACAAATATCTCTTTTAAATATTATAAATACAAAAAAAACAGTAATCCGTCGAGCCGGAGACGAACCAGTGACCTATTGATTTCAGTTCTTAATCCACTACAGTCCACCGCTCTACCAACTGAGCTATCGACGGTACAAATTTAGAACTTTACTAAGCGTCAACAAATTAAATAGTTACCTTGTTTGAGAAATTTGTGTCTGTACTTTTCTAGAGTCAAATAAAAACTACACTCTTCGAACATAAGCATGTCTTTGCAATGCTAAATAGATTAATGTATCGAATTAAAGTTATGTGATTCTGATAAAATAACAATCCGTCGAGCCGGAGTCGAAACAGCGACCTATGGATTTCCGTGTTTAATCCACTACAGTCCACCGCTCTACCAACTGAGCTATCGACGGTACAAACTAAGAACTTTACTAAGCGTCAACAAATTAAATAGTTACCTTGTTTGAGAACATTTGTGTCTGTACTTTTCTAGAGTCAAATGAAAACTACACTTTTCGAACATAAGCATGTCTTTGCAATGCTAAATAGATTAATGTATCTATTTAAAATTATGTGATTCTGATAAAATAACAATCCGTCGAGCCGGAGTCGTACCAGCGATCTATGAATTTCCGTGTTTAATCCACTACAGTCCACCGCTCTACCAACTGAGCTATCGACGGTACAAATTTAGAACTTTACTAAGCGTCAACAAATTAAATAGTTACCTTGTTTGAGAAATTTGTGTCTGTACTTTTCTAGAGTCAAATAAAAACTACACTCTTCGAACATAAGCATGTCTTTGCAATGCTAAATAGATTAATGTATCGAATTAAAATGATGTGATTCTGATAAAATAACAATCCGTCGACCCGGAGTCGAAACAGCGACCTATGGAATTCCGTGTTTAATCCACTAAAGTCCACCGCTCTACCAACTGAGCTATCGACGGTACAAACTAAGTACTTTACTAAGCGTCAACAAATTAAATAGTTACCTTGTTTGAGAACATTTGTGTCTGTACTTTTCTAGAGTCAAATAAAAACTACACTTTTCGAACATAAGCATGTCTTTGCAATGCTAAATAGATTAATGTATCTATTTAAAATCAAATAAAAACTACACTTTTCGAACATAAGCATGTCTTAGCAATGCTAAATAGATTAATGTATCTATTTAAAATTATGTGATTCTGCTAAAAAAACAATCCGTCGAGCCGGAGTTGAACCAGCGACCTATGGATTTCGCTGTTTAATCCACTACAATCCACCGCTCTACCAACTGAGCTATCGACGGTACAAACTAAGAACTTTACTAAGCGTCAACAAATTAAATAGTTACCTTGTTTGAGAACATTTGTGTCTGTACTTTTCTAGAGTCAAATAAAAACTACACTTTTCGAACATAAGCTTGTCTTTGCAATGCTAAATAGATTAATGTATATATTTAAAATCAAATAAAAACTACACTTTTCGAACATGAGCATGTCTTTGCAATGCTAAATAGATTAATGTATCTATTTAAATTTATGTGATTCTGATAAAATAACAATCCATCCAGCCAGAGTCGAACCAGCGATCTATGAATTTCCGTGTTTAATCCACTACTGTCCACTTCTCTGCCAACTGAGCTATCGACGGTACAAGAAAATGACAATTTCAAAACGTACAACTCAATAAAATCCTAATTTAGAAAAATCAATTTCTGTAATTTTCCATATTATAAATATTTTTTCCTTTTCTTTAAGCATATATTTTGATATGATAAACAATTACAAATATTTCTTTCATATATTATAAATACAAAAAAAAAATAGTTATCCACCGAGCCTCATTCGAACCATTGACCTATGGATTTCCGTGTTTCTTCCACTACAGTCCACCGATCTGCCAACTGAGCTATAGAAGGAACAAACAGTGCCGATCTCAGAGCTTAAAACAGACAATAAAAGTCTTATTTGAAAATATTTATATCCATTTTTACTTCGTTAAGCATATAATTTGATATGATAATCAGCTATAAATATTTTTTCCAAAAATATTGTAAATAAAATAAAACAGTAATCCGTCCAGCCGGAGACGAACCAGTGACCTATTGATTTCAGTTCTTAATACACTATAGTCCACTGCCTTACCAACTAAGCTATCGACGGTACAAATTACGAACTTCTTTTTAAGCTTCAACAAATTAAGTAGTTACCTTATTTGGGAAAAAAAATTTATCTATATAAAATTATGTGATTCTGCTAAAATAACTATCCGTCGAGTCGTAGTCGAACCAGCGAACTATGGATTTCCGTGTTTAATACACTACAGTCCACCGCTCTACCAACTGAGCTATCGACGGTACAAACTAAGAACTTTACTAAGCGACAACAAATTAAATAGTTACCTTGTTTGAGAACATTTGTGTCTGTACGTTTCTAGAGTCAAATAAAAACTACACTTTTCGAACATAAGCATGTCTTTGCAATGCTAAATAGATTAATGTATCTATTTAAAATTATGTGCTTCTGTTAAACTAACAATCCGTCGAGCCGGAGTCGAACCAGCGATCTATGGATTTCCGTGTTTAATCCACTACAGTCCACCGCTCTACCAACTGAGCTATCGACGGTACAAATTAAGAACTTTACTCAGCGTCAACAAATTAAATAGTTAACTTATTTGAGAAAATTTGTGTCTGTACTTTTCTAGAGTCAAATAAAAACTACACTTTTCTAACATAAGCATGTCTTTGCAATGCTAAATAGATTAATGTATCTATTTAAAATTATGTGATTCTTATAAAATAACAATCCGTCGATCCGGAGTCGAAACAGCGACCTATGGATTTCTGCGTTTAATCCACTACAGTCCACCGCTCTACCAACTGAGCTATCGACGGTCCAAACTAAGATCTTTACTAATCGTCAACAAATTAAATAGTTACCTTGTTTAGGAAAATTTGTGTCTGTGCTTTTCTAGAGTCAAATAAAAACTACACTTTTCGAACATAAGCATGTCTTTGCAATGCTAAATAGATTAATGTATCTATTTAAAATCATGTGATTCTGATAAAATAACAATCCGTCGAGCCGGAGTCGAACCAGCGACCTATGGATTTCCGATTATTATTCCACTACATTCCACTGCTCTTCCAACTGAGCTATCGACGGTACAAATAAAGAACTTTACTAAGCGTCAACAAATTAAATAGTTACCTTGTTTGAGAAAATTTGTGTCTGTACTTTTCTAGAGTCAAATAAAAACTACACTTTTCGAACATCAGCATGTCTTTGCAATGCTAAATAGATTAATGTATCTATTTAAAATTATGTGATTCTTATAAAATATCAATCCGTCGAGCCGGAGTCGAACCAGCGACCTATCGATTTTTTCCGCGTTTAATCCACTACAGTCCACCGCTCTACCAACTGAGCTATCGACGGTCCAAACTAAGAACTTTACTAATCGTCAACAAATTAAATAGTTACCTTGTTTAGGAAAATTTGTGTCTGTACTTTTCTAGAGTCAAATAAAAACTACACTTTTCGAACATAAGCATGTCTTTGCAATGCTAAATAGATTAATGTATCTATTTAAAATTATGTGATTCTTATAAAATAACAATCCGTCGAGCCGGAGTCGAACCAGCGAAATATGGATTTCCGTGTTTAATCCACTACAGTCCACCGCTCTACCAACTGAGCTATCGACGGTACAAATTAAGAACTTTACTAAGCGTCAACAAATTAAATAGTTACCTTGTTTGAGAAAATTTGTGTCTGTACTTTTCTAGAGTCAAATAAAAACTACACTCTTCGAACATAAGCATGTCTTTGCAATGCTAAATAGATTAATGTATCGAATTAAAATTATGTGATTCTGATAAAATAACAATCCGTCGAGCCGGAGTCGAAACAGCGACATATGGATTTCCGTGTTTAATCCACTGCAGTCCACCACTCTGCCAACTGAGCTATCGACGGTTCAAACAACTGTCATTTCAGAGCGTAGAATAGACAAATTAAAGTCTGATTTGGGAATATTCATATACGTTGTTTTCCGAAAATAGAGATATAATTTATATTCTCTAAGCTTATAATTTTAAATGATAAACAGCTAAAAACAGTTGTATTAAATATTGCATATCCAGAAAAAAAAGTGATGCGTCGAGCCCGAGTCGAACCAGCTATCTTCGGGTTTCTCTGTTCCTTCCAATATAGTCCACCGGTCTGCCAACTGAGATATCGACGGTAAAAGCAAATGAAGATTTCAAAGCGTAGAACTTACAATAAGAGTCTATTTAAAAAAATTAATTTCTGTAATTTTCCGAAATTATAAATATTTTTTGCTTTTCTTTAAGCATATGTTTTGGTAGAATAAACAGTTACAAATATCTCTTTTAAATATTATAAATACAAAAAAAACAGTAATCCGTCGAGCCGGAGACGAACCAGTGACCTATTGATTTCAGTTCTTAATCCACTATAGTCCACCGCTTTACCAACTAGGCTATCGACGGTACAAATTACGAACTTCTTTTTAAGCTTCAACAAATTAAGTAGTTACCTTATTTGGGAAAAAATTTATCTATATAAAATTATGTGATTCTGCTAAAATAACTATCCGTCGAGTAGTAGTCGAACCAGCGACCTATGGATTTCCGTGTTTAATACACTACAGTCCACCGCTCTACCAACTGAGCTATCGACGGTACAAACTAAGAACTTTATTAAGCGTCAACAAATTAAATAGTTACCTTGTTTGAGAACATTTGTGTCTGTACTTTTCTAGAGTCAAATAAAAACTACACTTTTCGAACATAAGCATGTCTTTGCAATGCTAAATAGATTAATGTATCTATTTAAAATTATGTGATACTGTTAAACTAACAATCCGTCGAGCCGGAGTCGAACCAGCGATCTATGGATTTCCGTGTTTAATCCACTACAGTCCACCGCTCTACCAACTGAGCTATCGACGGTACAATTTAAGAACTTTACTAAGCGTCAACAAATTAAATAGTTAACTTATTTGAGAAAATTTGTGTCTGTACTTTTCTAGAGTCAAATAAAAACTACACTTTTCGATTATAAGTATGTCTTTGCAATGCTAAATAGATTAATGTATCTATTTAAAATTATGTGATTCTTATAAAATAACAATCCGTCGAGCCGGAGTCGAACCAGCGACCTATGGATTTCCGCGTTTAATCCACTACAGTCCACCGCTCTACCAACTGAGCTATCGACGGTCCAAACTAAGAACTTTACTAATCGTCAACAAATTAAATAGTTACCTTGTTTAGGAAAATTTGTGTCTGTGCTTTTCTAGAAACAAATAAAAACTACACTTTTCGAACATAAGCATGTCTTTGCAATGCTAAATAGATTAATGTATCTATTTAAAATTATGTGATTCTGATAAAATAACAATCCGTCGAGCCGGAGTCGAACCAGCGACCTATGGATTTCCGTGTTTAATCCACTACAGTCCACCGCTCTACCAACTGAGCTATCGACGGTACAAATAAAGAACTTTACTAAGCGTCAACAAATTAAATAGTTACCTTGTTTGAGAACATTTGTGTCTGTACTTTTCTAGAGTCAAATAAAAACTACACTTTTCGAACATCAGCATGTCTTTGCAATGCTAAATAGATTAATGTATCTATTTAAAATTATGTGATTCTTATAAAATAACAATCCGTCGAGCCGGAGTCGAACCAGCGACCTATGGATTTCCGCGTTTAATCCACTACAGTCCACCGCTCTACCAACTGAGCTATCGACGGTCCAAACTAAGAACTTTACTAATCGTCAACAAATTAAATAGTTACCTTGTTTAGGAAAATTTGTGTCTGTACTTTTCTAGAGTCAAATAAAAACTACACTTTTCGAACATAAGCATGTCTTTGCAATGCTAAATAGATTAATGTATCTATTTAAAATTATGTGATTCTGATAAAATAACAATCCGTCGAGCCGGAGTCGAACCAGCGACCTATGGATTTCCGTGTTTAATCCACTACAGTCCACCGCTCTACCAACTGAGCTATCGACGGTACAAATTTAGAACTTTACTAAGCGTCAACAAATTAAATAGTTACCTTGTTTGAGAAATTTGTGTCTGTACTTTTCTAGAGTCAAATAAAAACTACACTCTTCGAACATAAGCATGTCTTTGCAATGCTAAATAGATTAATGTATCGAATTAAAGTTATGTGATTCTGATAAAATAACAATCCGTCGAGCCGGAGTCGAAACAGCGACCTATGGATTTCCGTGTTTAATCCACTACAGTCCACCGCTCTACCAACTGAGCTATCGACGGTACAAACTAAGAACTTTACTAAGCGTCAACAAATTAAATAGTTACCTTGTTTGAGAACATTTGTGTCTGTACTTTTCTAGAGTCAAATGAAAACTACACTTTTCGAACATAAGCATGTCTTTGCAATGCTAAACAGATTAATGTATCTATTTAAAATTATGTGATTCTGATAAAATAACAATCCGTCGAGCCGGAGTCGTACCAGCGATCTATGGATTTCCGTGTTTAATCCACTACAGTCCACCGCTCTACCAACTGAGCTATCGACGGTACAAATTTAGAACTTTACTAAGCGTCAACAAATTAAATAGTTACCTTGTTTGAGAAATTTGTGTCTGTACTTTTCTAGAGTCAAATAAAAACTACACTCTTCGAACATAAGCATGTCTTTGCAATGCTAAATAGATTAATGTATCGAATTAAAATGATGTGATTCTGATAAAATAACAATCCGTCGACCCGGAGTCGAAACAGCGACCTATGGAATTCCGTGTTTAATCCACTAAAGTCCACCGCTCTACCAACTGAGCTATCGACGGTACAAACTAAGTACTTTACTAAGCGTCAACAAATTAAATAGTTACCTTGTTTGAGAACATTTGTGTCTGTACTTTTCTAGAGTCAAATAAAAACTACACTTTTCGAACATAAGCATGTCTTTGCAATGCTAAATAGATTAATGTATCTATTTAAAATCAAATAAAAACTACACTTTTCGAACATAAGCATGTCTTAGCAATGCTATAAATAGATTAATGTATCTATTTAAAATTATGTGATTCTGCTAAAAAAACAATCCGTCGAGCCGGAGTTGAACCAGCGACCTATGGATTTCGCTGTTTAATCCACTACAATCCACCGCTCTACCAACTGAGCTATCGACGGTACAAACTAAGAACTTTACTAAGCGTCAACAAATTAAATAGTTACCTTGTTTGAGAACATTTGTGTCTGTACTTTTCTAGAGTCAAATAAAAACTACACTTTTCGAACATAAGCTTGTCTTTGCAATGCTAAATAGATTAATGTATATATTTAAAATCAAATAAAAACTACACTTTTCGAACATGAGCATGTCTTTGCAATGCTAAATAGATTAATGTATCTATTTAAATTTATGTGATTCTGATAAAATAACAATCCATCCAGCCAGAGTCGAACCAGCGATCTATGAATTTCCGTGTTTAATCCACTACTGTCCACTTCTCTGCCAACTGAGCTATCGACGGTACAAGAAAATGACAATTTCAAAACGTACAACTCAATAAAATCCTAATTTAGAAAAATCAATTTCTGTAATTTTCCATATTATAAATATTTTTTCCTTTTCTTTAAGCATATATTTTGATATGATAAACAATTACAAATATTTCTTTCATATATTATAAATACAAAAAAAAAATAGTTATCCACCGAGCCTCATTCGAACCATTGACCTATGGATTTCCGTGTTTCTTCCACTACAGTCCACCGATCTGCCAACTGAGCTATAGAAGGAACAAACAGTGCCGATCTCAGAGCTTAAAACAGACAATAAAAGTCTTATTTGAAAATATTTATATCCATTTTTACTTCGTTAAGCATATAATTTGATATGATAATCAGCTATAAATATTTTTTCCAAAAATATTGTAAATAAAATAAAACAGTAATCCGTCCAGCCGGAGACGAACCAGTGACCTATTGATTTCAGTTCTTAATACACTATAGTCCACTGCCTTACCAACTAAGCTATCGACGGTACAAATTACGAACTTCTTTTTAAGCTTCAACAAATTAAGTAGTTACCTTATTTGGGAAAAAATTTATCTATATACAATTATGTGATTCTGCTAAAATAACTATCCGTCGATTCGTAGTCGAACCAGCGAACTATGGATTTCCGTGTTTAATACACTACAGTCCACCGCTCTACCAACTGAGCTATCGACGGTACAAACTAAGAACTTTACTAAGCGACAACAAATTAAATAGTTACCTTGTTTGAGAACATTTGTGTCTGTACGTTTCTAGAGTCAAATAAAAACTACACTTTTCGAACATAAGCATGTCTTTGCAATGCTAAATAGATTAATGTATCTATTTAAAATTATGTGCTTCTGTTAAACTAACAATCCGTTGAGCCGGAGTCGAACCAGCGATCTATGGATTTCCGTGTTTAATCCACTACAGTCCACCGCTCTACCAACTGAGCTATCGACGGTACAAATTAAGAACTTTACTCAGCGTCAACAAATTAAATAGTTAACTTATTTGAGAAAATTTGTGTCTGTACTTTTCTAGAGTCAAATAAAAACTACACTTTTCTAACATAAGCATGTCTTTGCAATGCTAAATAGATTAATGTATCTATTTAAAATTATGTGATTCTTATAAAATAACAATCCGTCGATCCGGAGTCGAAACAGCGACCTATGGATTTCTGCGTTTAATCCACTACAGTCCACCGCTCTACCAACTGAGCTATCGACGGTCCAAACTAAGATCTTTACTAATCGTCAACAAATTAAATAGTTACCT
The DNA here is from genome assembly GCA_947359465.1 of Metellina segmentata. Classification (NCBI taxonomy): domain Eukaryota; kingdom Metazoa; phylum Arthropoda; class Arachnida; order Araneae; family Tetragnathidae; genus Metellina; species Metellina segmentata. The sequence continues at coordinate 90,156,666 of OX375873.1, read as the reverse complement.
TGTTTAGGAAAATTTGTGTCTGTGCTTTTCTAGAGTCAAATAAAAACTACACTTTTCGAACATAAGCATGTCTTTGCAATGCTAAATAGATTAATGTATCTATTTAAAATCATGTGATTCTGATAAAATAACAATCCGTCGAGCCGGAGTCGAACCAGCGACCTATGGATTTCCGATTATTATTCCACTACATTCCACTGCTCTTCCAACTGAGCTATCGACGGTACAAATATAGAACTTTACTAAGCGTCAACAAATTAAATAGTTACCTTGTTTGAGAAAATTTGTGTCTGTACTTTTCTAGAGTCAAATAAAAACTACACTTTTCGAACATCAGCATGTCTTTGCAATGCTAAATAGATTAATGTATCTATTTAAAATTATGTGATTCTTATAAAATAACAATCCGTCGAGCCGGAGTCGAACCAGCGACCTATCGATTTTTTCCGCGTTTAATCCACTACAGTCCACCGCTCTACCAACTGAGCTATCGACGGTCCAAACTAAGAACTTTACTAATCGTCAACAAATTAAATAGTTACCTTGTTTAGGAAAATTTGTGTCTGTACTTTTCTAGACTTAAATAAAAACTACACTTTTCGAACATAAGTATGTCTTTGCAATGCTAAATAGATTAATGTATCTATTTAAAATTATGTGATTCTGATAAAATAACAATCCGTCGAGCCGGAGTCGAACCAGCGACCTATGGATTTCCGTGTTTAATCCACTACAGTCCACCGCTCTACCAACTGAGCTATCGACGGTACAAACTAAGAACTTTACTAAGCGTCAACAAATTAAATAGTTACCTTGTTTGAGAACATTTGTGTGTGTACTTTTCTAGAGTCAAATGAAAACTACACTTTTCGAACATAAGCATGTCTTTGCAATGCTAAATAGATTAATGTATCTATTTAAAATTATGTGATTCTGATAAAATAACAATCCGTCGAGCCGGAGTCGAACCTGCGACCTATGGATTTCCGTGTTTAATCCACTACAGTCCACCGCTCTACCAACTGAGCTATCGACGGTACAAATTTAGAACTTTACTAAGCGTCAACAAATTAAATAGTTACCTTGTTTGAGAAATTTGTGTCTGTACTTTTCTAGAGTCAAATAAAAACTACACTCTTCGAACATAAGCATGTCTTTGCAATGCTAAATAGATTAATGTATCGAATTAAAATTATGTGATTCTGATAAAATAACAATCCGTCGAGCCGGAGTCGAAACAGCGACCTATGGATTTCCGTGTTTAATCCACTAAAGTCCACCGCTCTACCAACTGAGCTATCGACGGTACAAACTAAGAACTTTACTAAGCGTCAACAAATTAAATAGTTACCTTGTTTGAGAACATTTGTGTCTGTACTTTTCTAGAGTCAAATAAAAACTACACTTTTCGAACATAAGCATGTCTTTGCAATGCTAAATAGATTAATGTATCTATTTAAAATTATGTGATTCTGATAAAATAACAATCCATCGAGCCAGAGTCGAACCAGCGATCTATGAATTTCCGTGTTTAATCCACTACTGTCCACCTCTCTGCCAACTGAGCTATCGACGGTACAAGAAAATGACAATTTGAAAACGTACAACTCAATAAAATCCTAATTTAGAAAAATCAATTTCTGTAATTTTCCGAAATTATAAATATTTTTTCCTTTTCTTTAAGCATATATTTTGATATGATAAACAATTACAAATATTTCTTTCAAATATTATAAATACAAAAAAAAACAGTTATCCGCCGAGCCTGATTCGAACCATTGACCTATGGATTTCCGTGTTTCTTCCACTACAGTCCACCGATCTGCCAACTGAGCTATAGAAGGTACAAACAGTGCCGATCTCAGAGCTTAAAACAGACAATAAAAGTCTTATTTGAAAGTATTTATATCCATTTTTACTTCGTTAAGCATATAATTTGATATGATAATCAGCTATAAATATTTTTTTCAAATATTGTAAATAAAGAAAAACAGTAATCCGTGGAGTCGGAGTTGAACCAGCGATATATGGATTTTCGTTTTTAAACCACTACAGTCCACCGCACTACAAACTGAGCTATCGACGATACAAATTAAGAACTTTTCTAAGCGTCAATAAATTAAATATTTACCTTGTTTGGGAAAATTTGTGTCTGTACTTTTTTTGAGTGAAATAAAAACTACACTCTTTAAACATAAGCATGTCTTTGGAATGCTAAATTGATTAATGTATCTATTTAAAATTATGTGAATCTGCAAAAATAACACAATCAGTCGAACAAACCACCACCTATTGATTTTTGTGCTTCTTCCACTACAATGCACCGCTCTGCCAACTGAGCTATCGACGGTTCAAAAAACGATCATTTCAAATCGTAGAACAGACAAATTAAAGTCTAATTTGTGAAAGTTGATACCGTATTTTTCCGAAATTAGAAATAGTTTTTCAGTTTTTAAGCATATTATTTTTATATGATAATCAGTTACAAATATTCATTTATAATATTTTGATTCTAGAGTAACAGTAATCTGTCCTGCCGGAGTCGTACCAGCGACCTTTGGATTTCCGTGTTTAATCCACTGCAGTCCACCACTCTGCCAACTGAGCTATCGACGGTTCAAACAACTGTCATTTCAGAGCGTAGAATAGACAAATTAAAGTCTTATTTGGGAATATTCATATACGTTGTTTTCCGAAATTAGAAATATAATTTATATTCTCTAAGCTTATAATTTTAAATGATAAACAGCTAAAAACAGTTGTATTAAATATTGCAAATCCAGAAAAAAAAGTGATGCGTCGAGCCCGAGTCGAACCAGCTATCTTCGGGTTTCTCTGTTCCTTCCACTACAGTCCACCGGTCTGCCAACTGAGATATCGACGGTACAAATTAAGAACTTTACTAAGCGTCAACAAATTAAATAGTTACCTTGTTTGAGAACATTTGTGTCTGTACGTTTCTAGAGTCAAATAAAAACTACACTTTTCGAACATAAGCATGTCTTTGCAATGCTAAATAGATTAATGTATCTATTTAAAATTATGTGATTATGTTAAACTAACAATCCGTCGAGCCGGAGTCGAACCAGCGATCTATGGATTTCCGTGTTTAATCCACTACAGTCCACCGCTCTACCAACTGAGCTATCGACGGTACAAATTAAGAACTTTACTCAGCGTCAACAAATTAAATAGTTAACTTATTTGAGAAAATTTGTGTCTGTACTTTTCTAGAGTCAAATAAAAACTACACTTTTCTAATATAAGCATGTCTTTGCAATGCTAAATAGATTAATGTATCTATTTAAAATTATGTGATTCTTTTAAAATAACAATCCGTCGATCCGGAGTCGAAACAGCGACCTATGGATTTCCGCGTTTAATCCACTACAGTCCACCGCTCTACCAACTGAGCTATCGACGGTCCAAACTAAGATCTTTACTAATCGTCAACAAATTAAATAGTTACCTTGTTTAGGAAAATTTGTGTCTGTGCTTTTCTAGAGTCAAATAAAAACTACACTTTTCGAACATAAGCATGTCTTTGCAATGCTAAATAGATTAATGTATCTATTTAAAATTATGTGATTCTTATAAAATAACAATCCGTCGAGCCGGAGTCGAACCAGCGACCTATGGATTTTTTCCGCGTTTAATCCACTACAGTCCACCGCTCTACCAACTGAGCTATCGACGGTCCAAACTAAGAACTTTACTAATCGTCAACAAATTAAATAGTTACCTTGTTTAGGAAAATTTGTGTCTGTACTTTTCTAGACTTAAATAAAAACTACACTTTTCGAACATAAGTATGTCTTTGCAATGCTAAATAGATTAATGTATCTATTTAAAATTATGTGATTCTAATAAAATAACAATCCGTCGAGCCGGAGTCGAACCAGCGACCTATGGATTTCCGTGTTTAATCCACTACAGTCCACCGCTCTACCAACTGAGCTATCGACGGTACAAATTTAGAACTTTACTAAGCGTCAACAAATTAAATAGTTACCTTGTTTGAGAAATTTGTGTCTGTACTTTTCTAGAGTCAAATAAAAACTACACTCTTCGAACATAAGCATGTCTTTGCAATGCAAATTGATTAATGTATCGAATTAAAATTATGTGATTCTGATAAAATAACAATCCGTCGAGCCGGAGTCGAAACAGCGACCTATGGATTTCCGTGTTTAATCCACTAAAGTCCACCGCTCTACCAACTGAGCTATCGACGGTACAAACTAAGAACTTTACTAAGCGTCAACAAATTAAATAGTTACCTTGTTTGAGAACATTTGTGTCTGTACTTTTCTAGAGTCAAATAAAAACTACACTTTTCGAACATAAGCATGTCTTTGCAATGCTAAATAGATTAATGTATATATTTAAAATCAAATAAAAACTACACTTTTCGAACATGAGCATGTCTTTGCAATGCTAAATAGATTAATGTATCTATTTAAATTTATGTGATTGTGATAAAATAACAATCCATCGAGCCAGAGTCGAACCAGCGACCTATGAATTTCCGTGTTTAATCCACTACTGTCCACCTCTCTGCCAACTGAGCTATCGACGGTACAAGAAAATGACAATTTCAAAACGTACAACTCAATAAAATCCTAATTTAGAAAAATCAATTTCTGTAATTTTCCGAAATTATAATTATTTTTTCCTTTTCTTTAAGCATATATTTTGATATGATAAACAATTACAAATATTTCTTTCAAATATTATAAATACAAAAAAAAACAGTTATCCGCCGAGCCTGATTCGAACCATTGACCTATGGATTTCCGTGTTTCTTCCACTACAGTCCACCGATCTGCCAACTGAGCTATAGAAGGTACAAACAGTGCCGATCTCAGAGCTTAAAACAGACAATAAAAGTCTTATTTGAAAATATTTATATCCATTTTTACTTCGTTAAGCATATAATTTAATATGATAATCAGCTATAAATATTTTTTTCAAATATTGTAAATAAAGAAAAACAGTAATCCGTGGAGTCGGAGTCGAACCAGCGATATATGGATTTTCGTTTTTAAACCACTACAGTCCACCGCACTACAAACTGAGCTATAGACGATACAAATTAAGAACTTTTCTAAGCGTCAATAAATTAAATATTTACCTTGTTTGGGAAAATTTGTGTCTGTACTTTTTTTGAGTGAAATAAAAACTACACTCTTTAAACATAAGCATGTCTTTGGAATGCTAAATTGATTAATGTATCTATTTAAAATTATGTGAATCTGCAAAAATAACACAATCAGTCGAACAAACCACCACCTATTGATTTTTGTGCTTCTTCCACTACAGTGCACCGCTCTGCCAACTGAGCTATCGACGGTTCAAAAAACGATCATTTCAAATCGTAGAACACACAAATTAAAGTCTAATTTGTGAAAGTTGATACCGTATTTTTCCGAAATTAGAAATAGTTTTTCAGTTTTTAAGCATATAATTTTTATATGATAATCAGTGACAAATATTCATTTATAATATTTTGATTCTAGAGTAACAGTAATCTGTCCTGCCGGAGTCGTACCAGCGACCTTTGGATTTCCGTGTTTAATCCACTGCAGTCCACCACTCTGCCAACTGAGCTATCGACGGTTCAAACAACTGTCATTTCAGAGCGTAGAACAGACAAATTAAAGTCTTATTTGGGAATATTCATATACGTTGTTTTCCGAAATTAGAAATATAATTTATATTCTCTAAGCTTATAATTTTAAAAGATAAACAGCTAAAAACAGTTGTATTAAATATTGCAAATCCAGAAAAAAAAGTGATGCGTCGAGCCCGAGTCGAACCAGCTATCTTCGGGTTTCTCTGTTCCTTCCACTACAGTCCACCGGTCTGCCAACTGAGATATCGACGGTACAAATTAAGAACTTTACTAAGCGTCAACAAATTAAATAGTTACCTTGTTTGAGAACATTTGTGTCTGTACTTTTCTAGAGTCAAATAAAAACTACACTTTTCGAACATAAGCATGTCTTTGCAATGCTAAATAGATTAATGTATCGAATTAAAATTATGTGATTCTGATAAAATAACAATCCGTCGAGCCGGAGTCGAAACAGCGACCTATGGATTTCCGTGTTTAATTCACTGCAGTCCACCACTCTGCCAACTGAGCTATCGACGGTTCAAACAACTGTCATTTCAGAGCGTAGAATAGACAAATTAAAGTCTTATTTGGGAATATTCAAATACGTTGTTTTCCGAAATTAGAAATATAATTTATATTCTCTAAGCTTATAATTTTAAATGATAAACAGCTAAAAACAGTTGTATTAAATATTGCAAATCCAGAAAAAAAAGTGATGCGTCGAGCCCGAGTCGAACCAGCTATCTTCGGGTTTCTCTGTTCCTTCCACTACAGTCCACCGGTCTGCCAACTGAGATATCGACGGTACAAATTAAGAACTTTACTAAGCGTCAACAAATTAAATAGTTACCTTGTTTGAGAACATTTGTGTCTGTAATTTTCTAGAGTCAAATAAAAACTACACTTTTCGAACATAAGCATGTCTTTGCAATGCTAAATAGATTAATGTGTCTATTTAAAATTATGTGATTCTTATAAAATAACAATCCGTCGAGCCGGAGTCGAACCAGCGACCTATGGATTTCCGCGTGTAATCCACTACAGTCCACCGCTCTACCAACTGAGATATCGACGGTACAAATTAAGAACTTTACTAAGCGTCAACAAATTAAATAGTTACCTTGTTTGAGAACATTTGTGTCTGTACTTTTCTAGAGTCAAATAAAAACTACACTTTTCGAACATAAGCATGTCTTTGCAATGCTAAATAGATTAATGTATATATTTAAAATCAAATAAAAACTACACTTTTCGAACATGAGCATGTCTTTGCAATGCTAAATAGATTAATGTATCTATTTAAATTTATGTGATTGTGATAAAATAACAATCCATCGAGCCAGAGTCGAACCAGCGACCTATGAATTTCCGTGTTTAATCCACTACTGTCCACCTCTCTGCCAACTGAGCTATCGACGGTACAAGAAAATGACAATTTCAAAACGTACAACTCAATAAAATCCTAATTTAGAAAAATCAATTTCTGTAATTTTCCGAAATTATAATTATTTTTTCCTTTTCTTTAAGCATATATTTTGATATGATAAACAATTACAAATATTTCTTTCAAATATTATAAATACAAAAAAAAACAGTTATCCGCCGAGCCTGATTCGAACCATTGACCTATGGATTTCCGTGTTTCTTCCACTACAGTCCACCGATCTGCCAACTGAGCTATAGAAGGTACAAACAGTGCCGATCTCAGAGCTTAAAACAGACAATAAAAGTCTTATTTGAAAGTATTTATATCCATTTTTACTTCGTTAAGCATATAATTTGATATGATAATCAGCTATAAATATTTTTTTCAAATATTGTAAATAAAGAAAAACAGTAATCCGTGGAGTCGGAGTCGAACCAGCGATATATGGATTTTCGTTTTTAAACCACTACAGTCCACCGCACTACAAACTGAGCTATCGACGATACAAATTAAGAACTTTTCTAAGCGTCAATAAATTAAATATTTACCTTGTTTGGGAAAATTTGTGTCTGTACTTTTTTTGAGTGAAATAAAAACTACACTCTTTAAACATAAGCATGTCTTTGGAATGCTAAATTGATTAATGTATCTATTTAAAATTATGTGAATCTGCAAAAATAACACAATCAGTCGAACAAACCACCACCTATTGATTTTTGTGCTTCTTCCACTACAGTGCACCGCTCTGCCAACTGAGCTATCGACGGTTCAAAAAACGATCATTTCAAATCGTAGAACACACAAATTAAAGTCTAATTTGTGAAAGTTGATACCGTATTTTTCCGAAATTAGAAATAGTTTTTCAGTTTTTAAGCATATAATTTTTATATGATAATCAGTGACAAATATTCATTTATAATATTTTGATTCTAGAGTAACAGTAATCTGTCCTGCCGGAGTCGTACCAGCGACCTTTGGATTTCCGTGTTTAATCCACTGCAGTCCACCACTCTGCCAACTGAGCTATCGACGGTTCAAACAACTGTCATTTCAGAGCGTAGAACAGACAAATTAAAGTCTTATTTGGGAATATTCATATACGTTGTTTTCCGAAATTAGAAATATAATTTATATTCTCTAAGCTTATAATTTTAAAAGATAAACAGCTAAAAACAGTTGTATTAAATATTGCAAATCCAGAAAAAAAAGTGATGCGTCGAGCCCGAGTCGAACCAGCTATCTTCGGGTTTCTCTGTTCCTTCCACTACAGTCCACCGGTCTGCCAACTGAGATATCGACGGTACAAATTAAGAACTTTACTAAGCGTCAACAAATTAAATAGTTACCTTGTTTGAGAACATTTGTGTCTGTACTTTTCTAGAGTCAAATAAAAACTACACTTTTCGAACATAAGCATGTCTTTGCAATGCTAAATAGATTAATGTATCGAATTAAAATTATGTGATTCTGATAAAATAACAATCCGTCGAGCCGGAGTCGAAACAGCGACCTATGGATTTCCGTGTTTAATTCACTGCAGTCCACCACTCTGCCAACTGAGCTATCGACGGTTCAAACAACTGTCATTTCAGAGCGTAGAATAGACAAATTAAAGTCTTATTTGGGAATATTCAAATACGTTGTTTTCCGAAATTAGAAATATAATTTATATTCTCTAAGCTTATAATTTTAAATGATAAACAGCTAAAAACAGTTGTATTAAATATTGCAAATCCAGAAAAAAAAGTGATGCGTCGAGCCCGAGTCGAACCAGCTATCTTCGGGTTTCTCTGTTCCTTCCACTACAGTCCACCGGTCTGCCAACTGAGATATCGACGGTACAAATTAAGAACTTTACTAAGCGTCAACAAATTAAATAGTTACCTTGTTTGAGAACATTTGTGTCTGTAATTTTCTAGAGTCAAATAAAAACTACACTTTTCGAACATAAGCATGTCTTTGCAATGCTAAATAGATTAATGTGTCTATTTAAAATTATGTGATTCTTATAAAATAACAATCCGTCGAGCCGGAGTCGAACCAGCGACCTATGGATTTCCGCGTGTAATCCACTACAGTCCACCGCTCTACCAACTGAGATATCGACGGTACAAATTAAGAACTTTACTAAGCGTCAACAAATTAAATAGTTACCTTGTTTGAGAACATTTGTGTCTGTAATTTTCTAGAGTCAAATAAAAACTACACCTTTCGAACATAAGCATGTCTTTGCAATGCTAAATAGATTAATGTATATTTTAAAATAATGTGATTCTTATAAAATAACAATCCGTCGAGCCGGAGTCGAACCAGCGACCTATGGATTTCCGTGTTTAATCCACTACCGTCCACCGCTCTACCAACTGAGCTATCGACGGTACAAATTAAAAACTTTACTAAGCGACAACAAATTAAATAGTTAACTTATTTGAGAAAATTTGTGTCTGTACTTTTCTAGAGTCAAATAAAAACTACACTTTTCGAACATAAGCATGTCTTTGCAATGCTAAATAGATTAATGTATCTATTTAAAATTATGTGATTCTGATAAAATAACAATCCGTCGAGCCGGAGTCGAACCAGCGACCTATGGATTTCCGTGTTTAATCCACTACAGTCCACCGCTCTACCAACTGAGCTATCGACGGTACAAATTAAGAACTTTACTAAGCGTCAACAAATTAAATAGTTAACTTATTTGAGAAAATTTGTGTCTGTACTTTTCTAGAGTCAAATAAAAACTACACTCTTCGAACATAAGCATGTCTTTGCAATGCTAAATAGATTAATGTATCGAATTAAAATTATGTGATTCTGATAAAATAACAATCCGTCGAGCCGGAGTCGAACCAGCGACCTATGGATTTCAGTTCTTAATCCACTATAGTCCACCGCTTTACCAACTAAGCTATCGACGGTACAAATTACGAACTTCTTTTTAAGCTTCAACAAATTAAGTAGTTACCTTATTTGGGAAAATTTATCTATATAAAATTATGTGATTCTGCTAAAATAACTATCCGTCGAGCCGGAGTCGAACCAGCGACCTATGGATTTCCATTTTTAATCCACTACAGTCCACCGCTCTACCAACTGAGCTATCGACGGTACAAATTAAGAACTTTACTAAGCGTCAACAAATTAAATAGTTAACTTATTTGAGAAAATTTGTGTCTGTACTTTTCTAGAGTCAAATAAAAACTACACTTTTCGAACATAAGCATGTCTTTGCAATGCTAAATAGATTAATGTATCTATTTAAAATTATGTGATTCTTATAAAATAAAAATCCGTCGAGCCGGAGTCGAACCAGCGACCTATTGATTTCCGTGTTTAATCCACTACCGTCCACCGCTCTACCAACTGAGCTATCGACGGTACAAATTAAGAACTTTACTAAGCGTCAACAAATTAAATAGTTAAATTTTTGAGAAAATTTGTGTCTGTACTTTTCTAGAGTCAAATAAAAACTACACTTTTCGAACATAAGCATGTCTTTGCAATGCTAAATAGATTAATGTATCTATTTAAAATTATGTGATTCTGATAAAATAACAATCCGTCGAGCCAGAGTCGAACCAGCGACCTATGGATTTCTGTGTTTAATCCACTACAGTCCACCGCTCTACCAACTGAGCTATCGACGGTACAAATTAAGAACTTTACTAAGCGTCAACAAATTAAATAGTTAACTTATTTGAGAAAATTTGTGTCTGTACTTTTCTAGAGTCAAATAAAAACTACACTTTTCGAACATAAGCATGTCTTTGCAATGCTAAATAGATTAATGTATCTATTTATAATTATGTGATTCTGATAAAGTAACAATCCGTCGAGCCGGAGTCGAACCAGCGACCTATGGATTTCCGTGTTTAATCCACTACAGTCCACCGCTCTACCAACTGAGCAAACGACGGTACAAATAAAGAACTTTACTAAGCGTCAACAAATTAAATAGTTACCTTGTTTGAGAAATTTGTGTCTGTACTTTTCTAGAGTCAAATAAAAACTACACTCTTCGAACATAAGCATGTCTTTGCAATGCAAATTGATTAATGTATCGAATTAAAATTATGTGATTCTGATAAAATAACAATCCGTCGAGCCGGAGTCGAAACAGCGACCTATGGATTTCCGTGTTTAATCCACTAAAGTCCACCGCTCTACCAACTGAGCTATCGACGGTACAAACTAAGAACTTTACTAAGCGTCAACAAATTAAATAGTTACCTTGTTTGAGAACATTTGTGTCTGTACTTTTCTAGAGTCAAATAAAAACTACACTTTTCGAACATAAGCATGTCTTTGCAATGCTAAATAGATTAATGTATATATTTAAAATCAAATAAAAACTACACTTTTCGAACATGAGCATGTCTTTGCAATGCTAAATAGATTAATGTATCTATTTAAATTTATGTGATTGTGATAAAATAACAATCCATCGAGCCAGAGTCGAACCAGCGACCTATGAATTTCCGTGTTTAATCCACTACTGTCCACCTCTCTGCCAACTGAGCTATCGACGGTACAAGAAAATGACAATTTCAAAACGTACAACTCAATAAAATCCTAATTTAGAAAAATCAATTTCTGTAATTTTCCGAAATTATAATTATTTTTTCCTTTTCTTTAAGCATATATTTTGATATGATAAACAATTACAAATATTTCTTTCAAATATTATAAATACAAAAAAAAACAGTTATCCGCCGAGCCTGATTCGAACCATTGACCTATGGATTTCCGTGTTTCTTCCACTACAGTCCACCGATCTGCCAACTGAGCTATAGAAGGTACAAACAGTGCCGATCTCAGAGCTTAAAACAGACAATAAAAGTCTTATTTGAAAATATTTATATCCATTTTTACTTCGTTAAGCATATAATTTAATATGATAATCAGCTATAAATATTTTTTTCAAATATTGTAAATAAAGAAAAACAGTAATCCGTGGAGTCGGAGTCGAACCAGCGATATATGGATTTTCGTTTTTAAACCACTACAGTCCACCGCACTACAAACTGAGCTATCGACGATACAAATTAAGAACTTTTCTAAGCGTCAATAAATTAAATATTTACCTTGTTTGGGAAAATTTGTGTCTGTACTTTTTTTGAGTGAAATAAAAACTACACTCTTTAAACATAAGCATGTCTTTGGAATGCTAAATTGATTAATGTATCTATTTAAAATTATGTGAATCTGCAAAAATAACACAATCAGTCGAACAAACCACCACCTATTGATTTTTGTGCTTCTTCCACTACAGTGCACCGCTCTGCCAACTGAGCTATCGACGGTTCAAAAAACGATCATTTCAAATCGTAGAACACACAAATTAAAGTCTAATTTGTGAAAGTTGATACCGTATTTTTCCGAAATTAGAAATAGTTTTTCAGTTTTTAAGCATATAATTTTTATATGATAATCAGTGACAAATATTCATTTATAATATTTTGATTCTAGAGTAACAGTAATCTGTCCTGCCGGAGTCGTACCAGCGACCTTTGGATTTCCGTGTTTAATCCACTGCAGTCCACCACTCTGCCAACTGAGCTATCGACGGTTCAAACAACTGTCATTTCAGAGCGTAGAATAGACAAATTAAAGTCTTATTTGGGAATATTCAAATACGTTGTTTTCCGAAATTAGAAATATAATTTATATTCTCTAAGCTTATAATTTTAAATGATAAACAGCTAAAAACAGTTGTATTAAATATTGCAAATCCAGAAAAAAAAGTGATGCGTCGAGCCCGAGTCGAACCAGCTATCTTCGGGTTTCTCTGTTCCTTCCACTACAGTCCACCGGTCTGCCAACTGAGATATCGACGGTACAAATTAAGAACTTTACTAAGCGTCAACAAATTAAATAGTTACCTTGTTTGAGAACATTTGTGTCTGTAATTTTCTAGAGTCAAATAAAAACTACACTTTTCGAACATAAGCATGTCTTTGCAATGCTAAATAGATTAATGTGTCTATTTAAAATTATGTGATTCTTATAAAATAACAATCCGTCGAGCCGGAGTCGAACCAGCGACCTATGGATTTCCGCGTGTAATCCACTACAGTCCACCGCTCTACCAACTGAGATATCGACGGTACAAATTAAGAACTTTACTAAGCGTCAACAAATTAAATAGTTACCTTGTTTGAGAACATTTGTGTCTGTACTTTTCTAGAGTCAAATAAAAACTACACTTTTCGAACATAAGCATGTCTTTGCAATGCTAAATAGATTAATGTATATATTTAAAATCAAATAAAAACTACACTTTTCGAACATGAGCATGTCTTTGCAATGCTAAATAGATTAATGTATCTATTTAAATTTATGTGATTGTGATAAAATAACAATCCATCGAGCCAGAGTCGAACCAGCGACCTATGAATTTCCGTGTTTAATCCACTACTGTCCACCTCTCTGCCAACTGAGCTATCGACGGTACAAGAAAATGACAATTTCAAAACGTACAACTCAATAAAATCCTAATTTAGAAAAATCAATTTCTGTAATTTTCCGAAATTATAATTATTTTTTCCTTTTCTTTAAGCATATATTTTGATATGATAAACAATTACAAATATTTCTTTCAAATATTATAAATACAAAAAAAAACAGTTATCCGCCGAGCCTGATTCGAACCATTGACCTATGGATTTCCGTGTTTCTTCCACTACAGTCCACCGATCTGCCAACTGAGCTATAGAAGGTACAAACAGTGCCGATCTCAGAGCTTAAAACAGACAATAAAAGTCTTATTTGAAAATATTTATATCCATTTTTACTTCGTTAAGCATATAATTTAATATGATAATCAGCTATAAATATTTTTTTCAAATATTGTAAATAAAGAAAAACAGTAATCCGTGGAGTCGGAGTCGAACCAGCGATATATGGATTTTCGTTTTTAAACCACTACAGTCCACCGCACTACAAACTGAGCTATCGACGATACAAATTAAGAACTTTTCTAAGCGTCAATAAATTAAATATTTACCTTGTTTGGGAAAATTTGTGTCTGTACTTTTTTTGAGTGAAATAAAAACTACACTCTTTAAACATAAGCATGTCTTTGGAATGCTAAATTGATTAATGTATCTATTTAAAATTATGTGAATCTGCAAAAATAACACAATCAGTCGAACAAACCACCACCTATTGATTTTTGTGCTTCTTCCACTACAGTGCACCGCTCTGCCAACTGAGCTATCGACGGTTCAAAAAACGATCATTTCAAATCGTAGAACACACAAATTAAAGTCTAATTTGTGAAAGTTGATACCGTATTTTTCCGAAATTAGAAATAGTTTTTCAGTTTTTAAGCATATAATTTTTATATGATAATCAGTGACAAATATTCATTTATAATATTTTGATTCTAGAGTAACAGTAATCTGTCCTGCCGGAGTCGTACCAGCGACCTTTGGATTTCCGTGTTTAATCCACTGCAGTCCACCACTCTGCCAACTGAGCTATCGACGGTTCAAACAACTGTCATTTCAGAGCGTAGAACAGACAAATTAAAGTCTTATTTGGGAATATTCATATACGTTGTTTTCCGAAATTAGAAATATAATTTATATTCTCTAAGCTTATAATTTTAAAAGATAAACAGCTAAAAACAGTTGTATTAAATATTGCAAATCCAGAAAAAAAAGTGATGCGTCGAGCCCGAGTCGAACCAGCTATCTTCGGGTTTCTCTGTTCCTTCCACTACAGTCCACCGGTCTGCCAACTGAGATATCGACGGTACAAATTAAGAACTTTACTAAGCGTCAACAAATTAAATAGTTACCTTGTTTGAGAACATTTGTGTCTGTACTTTTCTAGAGTCAAATAAAAACTACACTTTTCGAACATAAGCATGTCTTTGCAATGCTAAATAGATTAATGTATCGAATTAAAATTATGTGATTCTGATAAAATAACAATCCGTCGAGCCGGAGTCGAAACAGCGACCTATGGATTTCCGTGTTTAATTCACTGCAGTCCACCACTCTGCCAACTGAGCTATCGACGGTTCAAACAACTGTCATTTCAGAGCGTAGAATAGACAAATTAAAGTCTTATTTGGGAATATTCAAATACGTTGTTTTCCGAAATTAGAAATATAATTTATATTCTCTAAGCTTATAATTTTAAATGATAAACAGCTAAAAACAGTTGTATTAAATATTGCAAATCCAGAAAAAAAAGTGATGCGTCGAGCCCGAGTCGAACCAGCTATCTTCGGGTTTCTCTGTTCCTTCCACTACAGTCCACCGGTCTGCCAAATGAGATATCGACGGTACAAATTAAGAACTTTACTAAGCGTCAACAAATTAAATAGTTACCTTGTTTGAGAACATTTGTGTCTGTAATTTTCTAGAGTCAAATAAAAACTACACTTTTCGAACATAAGCATGTCTTTGCAATGCTAAATAGATTAATGTGTCTATTTAAAATTATGTGATTCTTATAAAATAACAATCCGTCGAGCCGGAGTCGAACCAGCGACCTATGGATTTCCGCGTGTAATCCACTACAGTCCACCGCTCTACCAACTGAGATATCGACGGTACAAATTAAGAACTTTACTAAGCGTCAACAAATTAAATAGTTACCTTGTTTGAGAACATTTGTGTCTGTAATTTTCTAGAGTCAAATAAAAACTACACCTTTCGAACATAAGCATGTCTTTGCAATGCTAAATAGATTAATGTATATTTTAAAATAATGTGATTCTTATAAAATAACAATCCGTCGAGCCGGAGTCGAACCAGCGACCTATGGATTTCCGTGTTTAATCCACTACCGTCCACCGCTCTACCAACTGAGCTATCGACGGTACAAATTAAAAACTTTACTAAGCGACAACAAATTAAATAGTTAACTTATTTGAGAAAATTTGTGTCTGTACTTTTCTAGAGTCAAATAAAAACTACACTTTTCGAACATAAGCATGTCTTTGCAATGCTAAATAGATTAATGTATCTATTTAAAATTATGTGATTCTGATAAAATAACAATCCGTCGAGCCGGAGTCGAACCAGCGACCTATGGATTTCCGTGTTTAATCCACTACAGTCCACCGCTCTACCAACTGAGCTATCGACGGTACAAATTAAGAACTTTACTAAGCGTCAACAAATTAAATAGTTAACTTATTTGAGAAAATTTGTGTCTGTACTTTTCTAGAGTCAAATAAAAACTACACTCTTCGAACATAAGCATGTCTTTGCAATGCTAAATAGATTAATGTATCGAATTAAAATTATGTGATTCTGATAAAATAACAATCCGTCGAGCCGGAGTCGAACCAGCGACCTATGGATTTCAGTTCTTAATCCACTATAGTCCACCGCTTTACCAACTAAGCTATCGACGGTACAAATTACGAACTTCTTTTTAAGCTTCAACAAATTAAGTAGTTACCTTATTTGGGAAAATTTATCTATATAAAATTATGTGATTCTGCTAAAATAACTATCCGTCGAGCCGGAGTCGAACCAGCGACCTATGGATTTCCATTTTTAATCCACTACAGTCCACCGCTCTACCAACTGAGCTATCGACGGTACAAATTAAGAACTTTACTAAGCGTCAACAAATTAAATAGTTAACTTATTTGAGAAAATTTGTGTCTGTACTTTTCTAGAGTCAAATAAAAACTACACTTTTCGAACATAAGCATGTCTTTGCAATGCTAAATAGATTAATGTATCTATTTAAAATTATGTGATTCTTATAAAATAAAAATCCGTCGAGCCGGAGTCGAACCAGCGACCTATTGATTTCCGTGTTTAATCCACTACCGTCCACCGCTCTACCAACTGAGCTATCGACGGTACAAATTAAGAACTTTACTAAGCGTCAACAAATTAAATAGTTAAATTTTTGAGAAAATTTGTGTCTGTACTTTTCTAGAGTCAAATAAAAACTACACTTTTCGAACATAAGCATGTCTTTGCAATGCTAAATAGATTAATGTATCTATTTAAAATTATGTGATTCTGATAAAATAACAATCCGTCGAGCCAGAGTCGAACCAGCGACCTATGGATTTCTGTGTTTAATCCACTACAGTCCACCGCTCTACCAACTGAGCTATCGACGGTACAAATTAAGAACTTTACTAAGCGTCAACAAATTAAATAGTTAACTTATTTGAGAAAATTTGTGTCTGTACTTTTCTAGAGTCAAATAAAAACTACACTTTTCGAACATAAGCATGTCTTTGCAATGCTAAATAGATTAATGTATCTATTTATAATTATGTGATTCTGATAAAGTAACAATCCGTCGAGCCGGAGTCGAACCAGCGACCTATGGATTTCCGTGTTTAATCCACTACAGTCCACCGCTCTACCAACTGAGCAAACGACGGTACAAATAAAGAACTTTACTAAGCGTCAACAAATTAAATAGTTACCTTGTTTGAGAAAATTTGTGTCTGTACTTTTCTAGAGTCAAATAAAAACTACACTCTTCGAACATAAGCATGTCTTTGCAATGCTAAATAGATTAATGTATCGAATTAAAATTATGTGATTCTGATAAAATAACAATCCGTCGAGCCGGAGTCGAACCAGCGACCTATGGATTTCAGTTCTTAATCCACTATAGTCCACCGCTTTACCAACTAAGCTATCGACGGTACAAATTACGAACTTCTTTTTAAGCTTCAACAAATTAAGTAGTTACCTTATTTGGGAAAATTTATCTATATAAAATTATGTGATTCTGCTAAAATAACTATCCGTCGAGCCGGAGTCGAACCAGCGACCTATGGATTTCCATTTTTAATCCACCACAGTCCACCGCTGTACCAACTGAGCTATCGACGGTACAAATTAAGAACTTTACTAAGCGTCAACAAATTAAATAGTTAACTTATTTGAGAAAATTTGTGTCTGTACTTTTCTAGAGTCAAATAAAAACTACACTTTTCGAACATAAGCATGTTTTTGCAATGCTAAATAGATTAATGTATCTATTTAAAATTATGTGATTCTTATAAAATAAAAATCCGTCGAGCCGGAGTCGAACCAGCGACCTATGGATTTCCGTGTTTAATCCACTACCGTCCACCGCTCTACCAACTGAGCTATCGACGGTACAAATTAAGAACTTTACTAAGCGTCAACAAATTAAATAGTTAACTTTTTTGAGAAAATTTGTGTCTATACTTTTCTAGAGTCAAATAAAAACTACACTTTTCGAACATAAGCATGTCTTTGCAATGCTAAATAGATTAATGTATCTATTTAAAATTATGTGATTCTTATAAAATAACAATCCGTCGAGCCGGAGTCGAACCAGCGACCTATGGATTTCCGCGTGTAATCCACTACAGTCCACCGCTCTACCAACTGAGCTATCGACGGTCCAAACTAAGAACTTTACTAATCGTCAACAAATTAAATAGTTACCTTGTTTAGGAAAATTTGTGTCTGTACTTTTCTAGAGTCAAATAAAACTACACTTTTCGAACATAAGCATGTCTTTGCAATGCTAAATAGATTAATGTATCTATTTAAAATTATGTGATTCTGATAAAATAACAATCCGTCGAGCCAGCGACCTATGGATTTCTGTGTTTAATCCACTACAGTCCACCGCTCTACCAACTGAGCTATCGACGGTACAAATTAAGAACTTTACTAAGCGTCAACAAATTAAATAGTTAAATTTTTGAGAAAATTTGTGTCTGTACTTTTCTAGAGTCAAATAAAAACTACACTTTTCGAACATAAGCATGTCTTTGCAATGCTAAATAGATTAATGTGTCTATTTAAAATTATGTGATTCTTATAAAATAACAATCCGTCGAGCCGGAGTCGAACCAGCGACCTATGGATTTCCGCGTGTAATCCACTACACTCCACCGCTCTACCAACTGAGCTATCGACGGTCCAAACTAAGAACTTTACTAATCGTCAACAAATTAAATAGTTTACTTGTTTAGGAAAATTTGTGTCTGTACTTTTCTAGAGTCAAATAAAACTACACTTTTCGAACATAATCATGTCTTTGCAATGCTAAATAGATTAATGTATCTATTTATAATTATGTGATTCTGATAAAGTAACAATCCGTCGAGCCGGAGTCGAACCAGCGACCTATGGATTTCCGTGTTTAATCCACTACAGTCCACCGCTCTACCAACTGAGCAAACGACGGTACAAATAAAGAACTTTACTAAGCGTCAACAAATTAAATAGTTACCTTGTTTGAGAAAATTTGTGTCTGTACTTTTCTAGAGTCAAATAAAAACTACACTCTTCGAACATAAGCATGTCTTTGCAATGCTAAATAGATTAATGTATCGAATTAAAATTATGTGATTCTGATAAAATAACAATCCGTCGAGCCGGAGTCGAACCAGCGACCTATGGATTTCAGTTCTTAATCCACTATAGTCCACCGCTTTACCAACTAAGCTATCGACGGTACAAATTACGAACTTCTTTTTAAGCTTCAACAAATTAAGTAGTTACCTTATTTGGGAAAATTTATCTATATAAAATTATGTGATTCTGCTAAAATAACTATCCGTCGAGCCGGAGTCGAACCAGCGACCTATGGATTTCCATTTTTAATCCACCACAGTCCACCGCTCTACCAACTGAGCTATCGACGGTACAAATTAAGAACTTTACTAAGCGTCAACAAATTAAATAGTTAACTTATTTGAGAAAATTTGTGTCTGTACTTTTCTAGAGTCAAATAAAAACTACACTTTTCGAACATAAGCATGTTTTTGCAATGCTAAATAGATTAATGTATCTATTTAAAATTATGTGATTCTTATAAAATAAAAATCCGTCGAGCCGGAGTCGAACCAGCGACCTATGGATTTCCGTGTTTAATCCACTACCGTCCACCGCTCTACCAACTGAGCTATCGACGGTACAAATTAAGAACTTTACTAAGCGTCAACAAATTAAATAGTTAACTTTTTTGAGAAAATTTGTGTCTATACTTTTCTAGAGTCAAATAAAAACTACACTTTTCGAACATAAGCATGTCTTTGCAATGCTAAATAGATTAATGTATCTATTTAAAATTATGTGATTCTTATAAAATAACAATCCGTCGAGCCGGAGTCGAACCAGCGACCTATGGATTTCCGCGTGTAATCCACTACAGTCCACCGCTCTACCAACTGAGCTATCGACGGTCCAAACTAAGAACTTTACTAATCGTCAACAAATTAAATAGTTACCTTGTTTAGGAAAATTTGTGTCTGTACTTTTCTAGAGTCAAATAAAACTACACTTTTCGAACATAAGCATGTCTTTGCAATGCTAAATAGATTAATGTATCTATTTAAAATTATGTGATTCTGATAAAATAACAATCCGTCGAGCCAGCGACCTATGGATTTCTGTGTTTAATCCACTACAGTCCACCGCTCTACCAACTGAGCTATCGACGGTACAAATTAAGAACTTTACTAAGCGTCAACAAATTAAATAGTTAAATTTTTGAGAAAATTTGTGTCTGTACTTTTCTAGAGTCAAATAAAAACTACACTTTTCGAACATAAGCATGTCTTTGCAATGCTAAATAGATTAATGTGTCTATTTAAAATTATGTGATTCTTATAAAATAACAATCCGTCGAGCCGGAGTCGAACCAGCGACCTATGGATTTCCGCGTGTAATCCACTACACTCCACCGCTCTACCAACTGAGCTATCGACGGTCCAAACTAAGAACTTTACTAATCGTCAACAAATTAAATAGTTTACTTGTTTAGGAAAATTTGTGTCTGTACTTTTCTAGAGTCAAATAAAACTACACTTTTCGAACATAAGCATGTCTTTGCAATGCTAAATAGATTAATGTATCTATTTAAAATTATGTGATTCTGATAAAATAACAATCCGTCGAGCCAGAGTCGAACCAGCGACCTATGGATTTCTATGTTTAATCCACTACAGTCCACCGCTCTACCAACTGAGCTATCGACGGTACAAATTAAGAACTTTACTAAGCGTCAACAAATTAAATAGTTAACTTATTTGAGAAAATTTGTGTCTGTACTTTTCTAGAGTCAAATAAAAACTACACTTTTCGAACATAAGCATGTCTTTGCAATGCTAAATAGATTAATGTATCTATTTATAATTATGTGATTCTGATAAAGTAACAATCCGTCGAGCCGGAGTCGAACCAGCGACCTATGGATTTCCGTGTTTAATCCACTACAGTCCACCGCTCTACCAACTGAGCTATCGACGGTACAAATAAAGAACTTTACTAAGCGTCAACAAATTAAATAGTTACCTTGTTTGAGAAAATTTGTGTCTGTACTTTTCTAGAGTCAAATAAAAACTACACTCTTCGAACATAAGCATGTCTTTGCAATGCTAAATAGATTAATGTATCGAATTAAAATTATGTGATTCTGATAAAATAACAATCCGTCGAGCCGGAGTCGAACCAGCGACCTATGGATTTCAGTTCTTAATCCACTATAGTCCACCGCTTTACCAACTAAGCTATCGACGGTACAAATTACGAACTTCTTTTTAAGCTTCAACAAATTAAGTAGTTACCTTATTTGGGAAAATTTATCTATATAAAATTATGTGATTCTGCTAAAATAACTATCCGTCGAGCCGGAGACGAACCAGCGACCTATGGATTTCCATTTTTAATCCACCACAGTCCACCGCTCTACCAACTGAGCTATCGACGGTACAAATTAAGAACTTTACTAAGCGTCAACAAATTAAATAGTTAACTTATTTGAGAAAATTTGTGTCTGTACTTTTCTAGAGTCAAATAAAAACTACACTTTTCGAACATAAGCATGTCTTTGCAATGCTAAATAGATTAATGTATCTATTTAAAATTATGTGATTCTTATAAAATAAAAATCCGTCGAGCCGGAGTCGAACCAGCGACCTATGGATTTCCGTGTATAATCCACTACCGTCCACCGCTCTACCAACTGAGCTATCGACGGTACAAATTAAGAACTTTACTAAGCGTCAACAAATTAAATAGTTAACTTTTTTGAGAAAATTTGTGTCTATACTTTTCTAGAGTCAAATAAAAACTACACTTTTCGAACATAAGCATGTCTTTGCAATGCTAAATAGATTAATGTATCTATTTAAAATTATGTGATTCTTATAAAATAACAATCCGTCGAGCCGGAGTCGAACCAGCGACCTATGGATTTCCGCGTGTAATCCACTACAGTCCACCGCTCTACCAACTGAGCTATCGACGGTACAAATTAAGAACTTTACTAAGCGTCAACAAATTAAATAGTTAACTTATTTGAGAAAATTTGTGTCTGTACTTTTCTAGAGTCAAATAAAAACTACACTTTTCGAACATAAGCATGTCTTTGCAATGCTAAATAGATTAATGTATCTATTTATAATTATGTGATTCTGATAAAATAACAATCCGTCGAGCCGGAGTCGAACCAGCGACCTATGGATTTCCGTGTTTAATCCACTACAGTCCACCGCTCTACCAACTGAGCTATCGACGGTACAAATAAAGAACTTTACTAAGCGTCAACAAATTAAATAGTTACCTTGTTTGAGAAAATTTGTGTCTGTACTTTTCTAGAGTCAAATAAAAACTACACTCTTCGAACATAAGCATGTCTTTGCAATGCTAAATAGATTAATGTATCGAATTAAAATTATGTGATTCTGATAAAATAACAATCCGTCGAGCCGGAGTCGATTAAGCGACCTATGGATTTCAGTTCTTAATCCACTATAGTCCACCGCTTTACCAACTAAGCTATCGACGGTACAAATTACGAACTTCTTTTTAAGCTTCAACAAATTAAGTAGTTACCTTATTTGGGAATATTTATCTATATAAAATTATGTGATTCTGCTGAAATAACTATCCGTCGAGGCGGAGTCGAACCAGCGACCTATGGATTTCCATTTTTAATCCACTACAGTCCACCGCTCTACCAACTGAGCTATCGACGGTACAAATTAAGAACTTTACTAAGCGTCAACAAATTAAATAGTTAACTTATTTGAGAAAATTTGTGTCTGTACTTTTCTAGAGTCAAATAAAAACTACACTTTTCGAACATAAGCATGTCTTTGCAATGCTAAATAGATTAATGTATCTATTTATAATTATGTGATTCTGATAAAATAACAATCCGTCGAGCCGGAGTCGAACCAGCGACTTATGGATTTCCGTGTTTAATCCACTACAGTCCACCGCTCTACCAACTGAGCTATCGACGGTACAAATAAAGAACTTTACTAAGCGTCAACAAATTAAATAGTTACCTTGTTTAGGAAAATTTGTGTCTGTACTTTTCTAGAGTCAAATAAAACTACAATCTTCGAACATAAGCATGTCTTTGCAATGCTAAATAGATTAATGTATCGAATTAAAATTATGTGATTCTGATAAAATAACAATCCGTCGAGCCGGAGTCGAACCAGCGACCTATGGATTTCAGTTCTTAATCCACTATAGTCCACCGCTTTACCAACTAAGCTATCGACGGTACAAATTACGAACTTCTTTTTAAGCTTCAACAAATTAAGTAGTTACCTTATTTGGGAAAATTTATCTATATAAAATTATGTGATTCTGCTAAAATAACTATCCGTCGAGCCGGAGTCGAACCAGCGACCTATGGATTTCCATTTTTAATCTACTACAGTCCACCGCTCTACCAACTGAGCTATCGACGGTACAAATTAAGAACTTTACTAAGCGTCAACAAATTAAATAGTTAACTTATTTGAGAAAATTTGTGTCTGTACTTTTCTAGAGTCAAATAAAAACTACACTTTTCGAACATAAGCATGTCTTTGCAATGCTAAATAGATTAATGTATCTATTTATAATTATGTGATTCTGATAAAATAACAATCCGTCGAGCCGGAGTCGAACCAGCGACCTATGGATTTCCGTGTTTAATCCACTACAGTCCACCGCTCTACCAACTGAGCTATCGACGGTACAAATAAAGAACTTTACTAAGCGTCAACAAATTAAATAGTTACCTTGTTTGAGAAAATTTGTGTCTGTACTTTTCTAGAGTCAAATAAAAACTACACTCTTCGAACATAAGCATGTCTTTGCAATGCTAAATAGATTAATGTATCGAATTAAAATTATGTGATTCTGATAAAATAACAATCCGTCGAGCCGGAGTCGAACCAGCGACCTATGGATTTCAGTTCTTAATCCACTATAGTCCACCGCTTTACCAACTAAATATCGACGGTACAAATTACGAACTTCTTTTTAAGCTTCAACAAATTAAGTAGTTACCTTATTTGGGAAAATTTATCTATATAAAATTATGTGATTCTGCTAAAATAACTATCCGTCGAGCCGGAGTCGAACCAGCGACCTATGGATTTCCATTTTTAATCCACTACAGTCCACCGCTCTACCAACTGAGCTATCGACGGTACAAATTAAGAACTTTACTAAGCGTCAACAAATTAAATAGTTGACTTATTTGAGAAAATTTGTGTCTGTACTTTTCTAGAGTCAAATAAAAACTACACTTTTCGAACATAAGCATGTCTTTGCAATGCTAAATAGATTAATGTATCTATTTATAATTATGTGATTCTGATAAAATAACAATCCGTCGAGCCGGAGTCGAACCAGCGACCTATGGATTTCCGTGTTTAATCCACTACAGTCCACCGCTCTACCAACTGAGCTATCGACGGTACAAATAAAGAACTTTACTAAGCGTCAACAAATTAAATAGTTACCTTGTTTGAGAAAATTTGTGTCTGTACTTTTCTAGAGTCAAATAAAAACTACACTCTTCGAACATAAGCATGTCTTTGCAATGCTAAATAGATTAATGTATCGAATTAAAATTATGTGATTCTGATAAAATAACAACCCGTCGAGCCGGAGTCGAACCAGCGACCTATGGATTTCAGTTCTTAATCCACTATAGTCCACCGCTTTACCAACTAAGCTATCGACGGTACAAATTACGAACCTCTTTTTAAGCTTCAACAAATTAAGTAGTTACCTTATTTGGGAAAATTTATCTATATAAAATTATGTGATTCTGCTAAAATAACTATCCGTCGAGCCGGAGTCGAACCAGCGACCTATGGATTTCCGTGTTTAATCCACTACCGTCCACCGCTCTACCAACTGAGCTATCGACGGTACAAATTAAGAACTTTACTAAGCGTCAACAAATTAAATAGTTAACTTTTTTGAGAAAATTTAAGTCTATACTTTTCTAGAGTCAAATAAAAACTACACTTTTCGAACATAAGCATGTCTTTGCAATGCTAAATAGATTAATGTATCTATTTAAAATTATGTGATTCTTATAAAATAACAATCCGTCGAGCCGGAGTCGAACCAGCGACCTATGGATTTCCGCATGTAATCCACTACAGTCCACCGCTCTACCAACTGAGCTATCGACGGTCCAAACTAAGAACTTTACTAATCGTCAACAAATTAAATAGTTACCTTGTTAAGGAAAATTTGTGTCTGTACTTTTCTAGAGTCAAATAAAACTACACTTTTCGAACATAAGCATGTCTTTGCAATGCTAAATAGATTAATGTATCGAATTAAAATTATGTGATTCTGATAAAATAACAATCCGTCGAGCCGGAGTCTAACCAGCGACCTATGGATTTCAGTTCTTAATCCACTATAGTCCACCGCTTTACCAACTAAGCTATCGACGGTACAAATTACGAACTTCTTTTTAAGCTTCAACAAATTAAGTAGTTACCTTATTTGGGAAAATTTATCTATATAAAATTATGTGATTCTGCTAAAATAACTATCCGTCGAGCCGGAGTCGAACCAGCGACCTATGGATTTCCATTTTTAATCCACTACAGTCCACAGCTCTACCAACTGAGCTATCGACGGTACAAATAAAGAACTTTACTAAGCGTCAACAAATTAAATAGTTACCTTGTTTGAGAAAATTTGTGTCTGTACTTTTCTAGAGTCAAATAAAAACTACACTCTTCGAACATAAGCATGTCTTTGCAATGCTAAATAGATTAATGTATCGAATTAAAATTATGTGATTCTGATAAAATAACAATCCGTCGAGCCGGAGTCTAACCAGCGACCTATGGATTTCAGTTCTTAATCCACTATAGTCCACCGCTTTACCAACTAAGCTATCGACGGTACAAATTACGAACTTCTTTTTAAGCTTCAACAAATTAAGTAGTTACCTTATTTGGGAAAATTTATCTATATAAAATTATGTGATTCTGCTAAAATAACTATCCGTCGTGCCGGAGTCGAACCAGCGACCTATGGATTTCCATTTTTAATCCACTACAGTCCACCGCTCTACCAACTGAGCTATCGACGGTACAAATTAAGAACTTTACTAAGCGTCAACAAATTAAATAGTTAACTTATTTGAGAAAATTTGTGTCTGTACTTTTCTAGAGTCAAATAAAAACTACACTTTTCGAACATAAGCATGTCTTTGCAATGCTAAATAGATTAATGTATCTATTTAAAATTATGTGATTCTTATAAAATAACAATCCGTCGAGCCGGAGTCGAACCAGCGACCTATGGATTTCCGCGTGTAATCCACTACAGTCCACCGCTCTACCAACTGAGCTATCGACAGTCCAAACTAAGAACTTTACTAATCGTCAACAAATTAAATAGTTACCTTGTTTAGGAAAATTTGTGTCTGTACTTTTCTAGAGTCAAATAAAACTACACTTTTCGAACATAAGCATGTCTTTGCAATGCTAAATAGATTAATGTATCTATTTAAAATTATGTGATTCTGATAAAATAACAATCCGTCGACCCAGAGTCGAACCAGCGACCTATGGATTTCTGTGTTTAATCCACTACAGTCCACCGCTCTACCAACTGAGCTATCGACGGTACAAATTAAGAACTTTACTAAGCGTCAACAAATTAAATAGTTAACTTATTTGAGAAAATTTGTGTCTGTACTTTTCTAGAGTCAAATAAAAACTACACTTTTCGAACATAAGCATGTCTTTGCAATGCTAAATAGATTAATGTATCTATTTATAATTATGTGATTCTGATAAAATAACAATCCGTCGAGCCGGAGTCGAACCAGCGACCTATGGATTTCCGTGTTTAATCCACTACAGTCCACCGCTCTACCAACTGAGCTATCGACGGTACAAATAAAGAACTTTACTAAGCGTCAACAAATTAAATAGTTACCTTGTTTGAGAAAATTTGTGTCTGTACTTTTCTAGAGTCAAATAAAAACTACACTCTTCGAACATAAGCATGTCTTTGCAATGCTAAATAGATTAATGTATCGAATTAAAATTATGTGATTCTGATAAAATAACAATCCGTCGAGCCGGAGTCGAACCAGCGACCTATGGATTTCAGTTCTTAATCCACTATAGTCCACCGCTTTACCAACTAAATATCGACGGTACAAATTACGAACTTCTTTTTAAGCTTCAACAAATTAAGTAGTTACCTTATTTGGGAAAATTTATCTATATAAAATTATGTGATTCTGCTAAAATAACTATCCGTCGAGCCGGAGTCGAACCAGCGACCTATGGATTTCCATTTTTAATCCACTACAGTCCACCGCTCTACCAACTGAGCTATCGACGGTACAAATTAAGAACTTTACTAAGCGTCAACAAATTAAATAGTTGACTTATTTGAGAAAATTTGTGTCTGTACTTTTCTAGAGTCAAATAAAAACTACACTTTTCGAACATAAGCATGTCTTTGCAATGCTAAATAGATTAATGTATCTATTTATAATTATGTGATTCTGATAAAATAACAATCCGTCGAGCCGGAGTCGAACCAGCGACCTATGGATTTCCGTGTTTAATCCACTACAGTCCACCGCTCTACCAACTGAGCTATCGACGGTACAAATAAAGAACTTTACTAAGCGTCAACAAATTAAATAGTTACCTTGTTTGAGAAAATTTGTGTCTGTACTTTTCTAGAGTCAAATAAAAACTACACTCTTCGAACATAAGCATGTCTTTGCAATGCTAAATAGATTAATGTATCGAATTAAAATTATGTGATTCTGATAAAATAACAACCCGTCGAGCCGGAGTCGAA
Source organism: Metellina segmentata (assembly GCA_947359465.1). Classification (NCBI taxonomy): domain Eukaryota; kingdom Metazoa; phylum Arthropoda; class Arachnida; order Araneae; family Tetragnathidae; genus Metellina; species Metellina segmentata. Next base: position 90,128,537 of record OX375873.1, on the reverse strand, counting down.
CCAGCGACCTATGGATTTCAGTTCTTAATCCACTATAGTCCACCGCTTTACCAACTAAGCTATCGACGGTACAAATTACGAACCTCTTTTTAAGCTTCAACAAATTAAGTAGTTACCTTATTTGGGAAAATTTATCTATATAAAATTATGTGATTCTGCTAAAATAACTATCCGTCGAGCCGGAGTCGAACCAGCGACCTATGGATTTCCGTGTTTAATCCACTACCGTCCACCGCTCTACCAACTGAGCTATCGACGGTACAAATTAAGAACTTTACTAAGCGTCAACAAATTAAATAGTTAACTTTTTTGAGAAAATTTAAGTCTATACTTTTCTAGAGTCAAATAAAAACTACACTTTTCGAACATAAGCATGTCTTTGCAATGCTAAATAGATTAATGTATCTATTTAAAATTATGTGATTCTTATAAAATAACAATCCGTCGAGCCGGAGTCGAACCAGCGACCTATGGATTTCCGCATGTAATCCACTACAGTCCACCGCTCTACCAACTGAGCTATCGACGGTCCAAACTAAGAACTTTACTAATCGTCAACAAATTAAATAGTTACCTTGTTAAGGAAAATTTGTGTCTGTACTTTTCTAGAGTCAAATAAAACTACACTTTTCGAACATAAGCATGTCTTTGCAATGCTAAATAGATTAATGTATCGAATTAAAATTATGTGATTCTGATAAAATAACAATCCGTCGAGCCGGAGTCTAACCAGCGACCTATGGATTTCAGTTCTTAATCCACTATAGTCCACCGCTTTACCAACTAAGCTATCGACGGTACAAATTACGAACTTCTTTTTAAGCTTCAACAAATTAAGTAGTTACCTTATTTGGGAAAATTTATCTATATAAAATTATGTGATTCTGCTAAAATAACTATCCGTCGAGCCGGAGTCGAACCAGCGACCTATGGATTTCCATTTTTAATCCACTACAGTCCACAGCTCTACCAACTGAGCTATCGACGGTACAAATAAAGAACTTTACTAAGCGTCAACAAATTAAATAGTTACCTTGTTTGAGAAAATTTGTGTCTGTACTTTTCTAGAGTCAAATAAAAACTACACTCTTCGAACATAAGCATGTCTTTGCAATGCTAAATAGATTAATGTATCGAATTAAAATTATGTGATTCTGATAAAATAACAATCCGTCGAGCCGGAGTCTAACCAGCGACCTATGGATTTCAGTTCTTAATCCACTATAGTCCACCGCTTTACCAACTAAGCTATCGACGGTACAAATTACGAACTTCTTTTTAAGCTTCAACAAATTAAGTAGTTACCTTATTTGGGAAAATTTATCTATATAAAATTATGTGATTCTGCTAAAATAACTATCCGTCGTGCCGGAGTCGAACCAGCGACCTATGGATTTCCATTTTTAATCCACTACAGTCCACCGCTCTACCAACTGAGCTATCGACGGTACAAATTAAGAACTTTACTAAGCGTCAACAAATTAAATAGTTAACTTATTTGAGAAAATTTGTGTCTGTACTTTTCTAGAGTCAAATAAAAACTACACTTTTCGAACATAAGCATGTCTTTGCAATGCTAAATAGATTAATGTATCTATTTAAAATTATGTGATTCTTATAAAATAACAATCCGTCGAGCCGGAGTCGAACCAGCGACCTATGGATTTCCGCGTGTAATCCACTACAGTCCACCGCTCTACCAACTGAGCTATCGACAGTCCAAACTAAGAACTTTACTAATCGTCAACAAATTAAATAGTTACCTTGTTTAGGAAAATTTGTGTCTGTACTTTTCTAGAGTCAAATAAAACTACACTTTTCGAACATAAGCATGTCTTTGCAATGCTAAATAGATTAATGTATCTATTTAAAATTATGTGATTCTGATAAAATAACAATCCGTCGACCCAGAGTCGAACCAGCGACCTATGGATTTCTGTGTTTAATCCACTACAGTCCACCGCTCTACCAACTGAGCTATCGACGGTACAAATTAAGAACTTTACTAAGCGTCAACAAATTAAATAGTTAACTTATTTGAGAAAATTTGTGTCTGTACTTTTCTAGAGTCAAATAAAAACTACACTTTTCGAACATAAGCATGTCTTTGCAATGCTAAATAGATTAATGTATCTATTTAAAATTATGTGATTCTGATAAAATAACAATCCGTCGAGCCGGAGTCGAACCAGCGACCTATGGATTTCCGTGTTTAATCCACTACAGTCCACCGCTCTACCAACTGAGCTATCGACGGTACAAATAAAGAACTTTACTAAGCGTCAACAAATTAAATAGTTACCTTGTTTGAGAAAATTTGTGTCTGTACTTTTCTAGAGTCAAATAAAAACTACACTCTTCGAACATAAGCATGTCTTTGCAATGCTAAATAGATTAATGTATCGAATTAAAATTATGTGATTCTGATAAAATAACAATCCGTCGAGCCGGAGTCGAACCAGCGGCCTATGGATTTCAGTTCTTAATCCACTATAGTCCACCGCTTTACCAACTAAGCTATCGACGGTACAAATTACGAACTTCTTTTTAAGCTTCAACAAATTAAGTAGTTACCTTATTTGGGAAAATTTATCTATATAAAATTATGTGATTCTGCTAAAATAACTATCCGTCGAGCCGGAGTCGAACCAGCGACCTATGGATTTCCATTTTTAATCCACTACAGTCCACCGCTCTACCAACTGAGCTATCGACGGTCCAAACTAAGAACTTTACTAATCGTCAACAAATTAAATAGTTACCTTGTTTAGGAAAATTTGTGTCTGTACTTTTCTAGAGTCAAATAAAACTACACTTTTCGAACATAAGCATGTCTTTGCAATGCTAAATAGATTAATGTATCTATTTAAAATTATGTGATTCTGATAAACAAACAATCCGTCGACCCAGAGTCGAACCAGCGACCTATGGATTTCTGTGTTTAATCCACTACAGTCCACCGCTCTACCAACTGAGCTATCGACGGTACAAATTAAGAACTTTACTAAGCGTCAACAAATTAAATAGTTAACTTATTTGAGAAAATTTGTGTCTGTACTTTTCTAGAGTCAAATAAAAACTACACTTTTCGAACATAAGCATGTCTTTGCAATGCTAAATAGATTAATGTATCGAATTAAAATTATGTGATTCTGATAAAATAACAATCCGTCGAACCGGCGTCGAAACAGCGACCTATGGATTTCCGTGTTTAATCCACTGCAGTCCACCACTCTGCCAACTGAGCTATCGACGGTTCAAACAACTGTCATTTCAGAGCGTAGAATATACAAATTTAAGTCTTATTTGGGAATATTCATATACGTTGTTTTCCGAAATTAGAAATATAATTTATATTCTCTAAGCTTATAATTTTAAATGATAAACAGCTAAAAACAGTTGTATTAAATATTGCAAATCCAGAAAAAAAAGTGATGCGTCGAGCCCGAGTCGAAACAGCTATCTTCGGGATTCTCTGTTCCTTCCACTACAGTCCACCGGTCTGCCAACTGAGATATCGACGGTCCAAACTAAGAACTTTACTAATCGTCAACAAATTAAATAGTTACCTTGTTTAGGAAAATTTGTGTCTGTGCTTTTCAAGAGTCAAATAAAAACTACACTTTTCGAACATAAGCATGTCTTTGCAATGCTAAATAGATTAATGTATCTATTTATAATTATGTGATTCTGATAAAATAACAATCCGTCGAGCCGGAGTCGAACCGGCGACCTATGGATTTCCATGTTTAATCCACTACAGTCCACCGCTTTACCAACTGAGCTATCGACGGTCCAAACTAAGAACTTTACTAATCGTCAACAAATTAAATAGTTACCTTGTTTGAGAAAATTTGTGTCTGTACTTTTCTAGAGTCAAATAAAAACTACACTCTTCGAACATAAGCATGTCTTTGCAATGCTAAATAGATTAATGTATCGAATTAAAATTATGTGATTCTGATAAAATAACAATCCGTCGAGCCGGAGTCGAACCAGCGACCTATGGATTTCCGAGTTTAATCCACTACAGTCCACCGCTCTACCAACTGAGCTATCGACGGTACAAATTAAAAACTTTACTAAGCGTCAACAAATTAAATAGTTAACTTATTTGAGAAAATTTGTGTCTGTACTTTTCTAGAGTCAAATAAAAACTACACTTTTCGAACATAAGCATGTCTTTGCAATGCTAAATAGATTAATGTATCTATTTAAAATTATGTGATTCTTATAAAATAACAATCCGTCGAGCCGGAGTCGAACCAGCGACCTATGGATTTCCGCGTTTAATCCACTACAGTCCACCGATCTACCAACTGAGCTATCGACGGTCCAAACTAAGAACTTTACTAATCGTCAACAAATTAAATAGTTACCTTGCTTAGGAAAATTTGTGTCTGTACTTTTCTAGAGTCAAATAAAAACTACACTTTTCGAACATAAGCATGTCTTTGCAATGCTAAATAGATTAATGTATATATTTAAAATTATGTGATTCTTATAAAATAACAATCCGTCGAGCCGGAGTCGAACCAGCGACCTATGGATTTCCGCGTTTAATCCACTACAGTCCACCGCTCTACCAACTGAGCTATCGACGGTACAAATAAAGAACTTTACTAAGCGTCAACAAATTAAATAGTTACCTTGTTTGAGAAAATTTGTGTCTGTACTTTTCTAGAGTCAAATAAAAACTACACTCTTCGAACATAAGCATGTCTTTGCAATGCTAAATAGATTAATGTATCGAATTAAAATTATGTGATTCTGATAAAATAACAATCCGTCGAACCGGCGTCGAAACAGCGACCTATGGATTTCCGTGTTTAATCCACTGCAGTCCACCACTCTGCCAACTGAGCTATCGACGGTTCAAACAACTGTCATTTCAGAGCGTAGAATATACAAATTTAAGTCTTATTTGGGAATATTCATATACGTTGTTTTCCGAAATTAGAAATATAATTTATATTCTCTAAGCTTATAATTTTAAATGATAAACAGCTAAAAACAGTTGTATTAAATATTGCAAATCCAGAAAAAAAAGTGATGCGTCGAGCCCGAGTCGAAACAGCTATCTTCGGGATTCTCTGTTCCTTCCACTACAGTCCACCGGTCTGCCAACTGAGATATCGACGGTCCAAACTAAGAACTTTACTAATCGTCAACAAATTAAATAGTTACCTTGTTTAGGAAAATTTGTGTCTGTGCTTTTCAAGAGTCAAATAAAAACTACACTTTTCGAACATAAGCATGTCTTTGCAATGCTAAATAGATTAATGTATCTATTTATAATTATGTGATTCTGATAAAATAACAATACGTCGAGCCGGAGTCGAACCGGCGACCTATGGATTTCCATGTTTTATCCACTACAGTCCACCGCTTTACCAACTGAGCTATCGACGTTCCAAACTAAGAACTTTACTAATCGTCAACAAATTAAATAGTTACCTTGTTTGAGAAAATTTGTGTCTGTACTTTTCTAGAGTCAAATAAAAACTACACTCTTCGAACATAAGCATGTCTTTGCAATGCTAAATAGATTAATGTATCGAATTAAAATTATGTGATTCTGATAAAATAACAATCCGTCGAGCCGGAGTCGAACCAGCGACCTATGGATTTCCGAGTTTAATCCACTACAGTCCACCGCTCTACCAACTGAGCTATCGACGGTACAAATTAAGAACTTTACTAAGCGTCAACAAATTAAATAGTTAACTTATTTGAGAAAATTTGTGTCTGTACTTTTCTAGAGTCAAATAAAAACTACACTTTTCGAACATAACCATGTCTTTGCAATGCTAAATAGATTAATGTATCTATTTAAAATTATATGATTCTTATAAAATAACAATCCGTCGAGCCGGAGTCGAACCAGCGACCTATGGATTTCCGCGTTAAATCCACTACAGTCCACCGCTCTACCAACTGAGCTATCGACGGTCCAAACTAAGAACTTTACTAATCGTCAACAAATTAAATAGTTACCTTGTTTAGGAAAATTTGTGTCTGTGCTTTTCAAGAGTCAAATAAAAACTACACTTTTCGAACATAAGCATGTCTTTGCAATGCTAAATAGATTAATGTATCTATTTATACTTATGTGATTCTGATAAATTAACAATCCGTCGAGCCGGAGTCGAACCAGCGACCTATGGATTTCCGTGTTTAATCCACTACAGTCCACCGCTCTACCAACTGAGCTATCGACGGTACAAATAAAGAACTTTACTAAGCGTCAACAAATTAAATAGTTACCTTGTTTGAGAAAATTTGTGTCTGTACTTTTCTAGAGTCAAATAAAAACTACACTCTTCGAACATAAGCATGCCTTTGCAATGCTAAATAGATTAATGTATCGAATTAAAATTATGTGATTCTGATAAAATAACAATCCGTCGAGCCGGCGTCGAAACAGCGACCTATGGTTGGTTGGTTGGTTGGTTTGGGTTTTATGGCGCAAGGTCCAAAATTGGACAAGCTGCGCCAAACGCCGGATAAAACAATAAAAATTATTGTAGATGTAAAAATATTAAAAATCAGTGCAAAAAGATTCCAGCGTAAAATTGTTTTTGTTTTTTTACGATAAAATATTTTTAAAAAAAAGTCAATAATTTGAGCTTTAAATGTACCTAAAATATGCTAACCTACAATACATATGGAAGATAATGAATAAAAATATGATGTAAAAGACCAAGAGTAAGAGTTATGTATTTAAAAGTATGATGGTAATATATATATATATTATATCGCATGTAAAAAGCCAATGGCATTTAAAAATGGGAAAAGATTTGGATGGGGATTTTCACCTACTAAGTCATCCAATTTTAAAAATGAATAACTAAAAAATCTATTACGATGAGAGTTAAAAACAGGGCATGTAATTAAAATGTGATGAACAGTAAAAGGTACGCCACACACGTCACACGCAGGGGCCCTCTCTCCTAAGAAAAGATGCCTGTGTGTAAAACGTGTGTGTCCGATTCGAAGGCGCGTTAAAATCACGTCTAATCGACGAATCGTTAGGCAGGGTCGGATGGAGATGATTGGTTGGATAGCATGAAGTTTGTTATTAATTTCCATACCCCAATCTTGGTACCAATCGTTTAAAACAAGGTCTTTGGTAGTTAATTTAAGATCGTTATAAGGGATATTGATATTTGTTAGAGTCGTCGCACTTTTAGCTGCAGCATCGGCTTGTTCGTTACCAGCTATCCCGACGTGACCTGGGATCCAACAAAACAATACTTCGAAACCACGTCGAGAGAGCTGACGATGAGCATTGAGTACATCTAATGCATAAGAGTGTTGAGGATTGTTCAATAACAAGGAATCCAAGACGCTTTTCGAGTCTGTATAAATGATAAATCGACCCCTTTTGAGCCCAGCTATGTATTGTAATGCCTTGTATACTGCGAACATTTCAGCTGTAAAGATAGAAATAAAAGAAGGTAAATGGAAGTTAACAATATAGTTCCCAGAAACGATGGCGCAACCAACATAATCAGAAAGTTTGGATCCGTCTGTGTATACTGCTATATAATTTTTGTAAAAGTTTCTATGATAAGTAAAAAGTTGGCGATAGATAAAATCATTTGTATTTAATTTTTTAAAACCATTAAAAATATCCAAGAGTTTCAATTTTCTTGTTTCCCAAGGTGGAGTAGGAAAAAATGGACGTTTGGCAACGTCGATGGTATTTAGAGGTGTATTACTCAGGGCATGCCGCATCCGTAGGCTAAAAGGTGGAATACAGGACGGGCGATTTTGGAAAAGGCGATCAAGTGAATTCTGAAGGAATAAATTTTTTAGTGGATGACAAGGATGACACATGATGCGGAAATAAAATTGAAGCGACAAAATGAGACGAGTGGAATCTAATGGTGATTCGACACATGTAACGCATAGGCTTTTGATGGGTGAGGTGCGAAAGGCACCCGAACATATCCGAAGCGCAGAGTGATGCACAGGATCCAGCTTTCGCAAAACAGATAAACGAGCGGAACCATAGGCTGTGCACGCGTAGTCCATCTTTGATCGAATGATTGATCGATAAATGCGAAGCATGGATGATCGTTCCGCACCCCAAGACGTGTTTGAGAGCATTTTTAGTAGGTTCAGCTTTTTTAGACACGATGCACGTAATTGCTCGACGTGAGGAAGGAAGGTAAGTTTTGGGTCAAAAATAACTCCGAGAAATCTTACGCAATCCACAACTGCTATCCTGATATCACCCAGGAGAATTTCTGGATCAGGATGCAGGCCTCGAAGTCGGCAAAAGTGCATACAAGATGTTTTTTCTGCAGAGAAGCTGAAACCATTTTCAATACACCACCTCATCAGACGAGTTACAGTCGTCTGCAGTTGTCGTTCAATGAAACGCATGTCCTTTCCTTGGCAAAATATAGCGAGGTCATCCACATAAAGATATCCTTGGACAGATGGTGGTAGCTGAGATAAGATGTTATTTATTTTGATCGCAAATAACGTAACGCTAAGAACGCTACCCTGAGGTACGCCCTCTTCCTGGACAAAGGGGTCTGATAGGGTGGATCCAATTCTTACTTGGAACTGTCTTAAAGTTAGAAATTTTTCAATGAATATTGGTAGGTGTCCTCGAAACCCAAGATTATGCAGATCTTTTAGTATTCCATGTCGCCAAGTGCGATCATACGCCTTTTCGATGTCAAAGAAAATAGAAACCAAATGGTTTCGGCGTAAGAACGCACGGCGAACTTGGGTCTCAAGAGCAAGGATGTTGTCAACCGTAGAGCGGCCAACCCTGAAACCGCTCTGATAAGGTGACAGAGCCCGAGTCGTCTCAAGGATGTATACGAGACGAAAATTCACCATCTTTTCAAGAAGTTTACACATGCAGCTCGTAAGGGCAATGGGTCGATAGTTGTATGGATTGGTAGGGTCCTTTCCAGGTTTAGGGAAGGGTACAACTATAGCACGTGTCCAAGTCAAAGGGAATACATGTTCCTCCCAAATACGGTTGTAGAGTCGTAGGATGTTAAGTAAGGAGGGACGGGATAGATGTTTCAGCATGACATAAGTAATACCATCAGGACCAGGTGAAGTCATCCTGGTCTTCTGAAGGCATCTTGTCAGCTCTTCCTCAGTAAAACTACAGTTATAGGTGAGTTCTGAGGGAGTGTTAAAATTAATGCGTTGGGATTCTGCCTGGAGTTTTATACGTTGAAATGTCTCTGAAAACGTGGTAGAGTTGGAGGCTGTAGAAAAAGCGCGTGCAATGGCATTTGCTATTTCAACAGCCTCGGAGACATAATTTCCATTTTCTTTCACGAACGAAATGGGCTGTTCGGAGTACAATCCCAACGCTTTTCGAACTCGGTCCCACAGTTGTTTTGAGGTGGTGACTGATGTTATGCTGGAAACATACCGTTGCCATGATTCCCTTTGGCTACGACGACGTGTTCGACGTGCATTGGCTTTGGCTTTTTTAAAGGCTATTAAATTAGCAGTAGTGGGGTATCGGCGAAATATGCCCCATGCCTTACGTTGAATCTTCAATGCTGCAGAGCACTCAACGTTCCACCAAGGTCTACGGTGTTTGTGAAAAGATGGAGATTTCTTTGGTATTGTTGCATTAGCAGCTTTTATCAAAACATCGGTGACTGTTAAAACAGCTTCGTGTATATTGCTCTCGACCATCTGTTCGGTAATAATGGCCCGAGATGTAAAACCTGGCCAGTCGGCTGCATCGTAAATGTATCGTGATGGACGGCAAACAGGATCATTTCCACCGATATGGGTAACGAAAATCGGGAAATGATCACTGTTAAGTAGATCACTGCCGACAAATAAAGAGAAAAAAGGTATAACAGAAGGAGAGCAGATGACGAGGTCAATGGTATGAAAGGTTCGGGTTGGCTCATGGAAGTAGGTAGCTTCACCGTTGTTAAGCAGACAGAGACAGTGATCAGTTATCAACTGTTCGATCTGTCGCCCACGGGAATTAGTGTCCCTACTTCCCCAAAGTGTACTGTGAGCATTAAAGTCACCAATGATGATAAAGGGCTCGGGCAATTGTTTTACCAAGTGTTCAAGGCTCTGTTGCTGGATGGAATTATTCGGTGGTAAGTATATAGTACAGATAGTGATCATCCGTCGCACTTGTATTCTGACAGCCACTGCTTGTAATGGTGTGTCGAGAGAAACAATGAGAGAGGGATAGGCATGGGAGGTGAAGATCGCAACACCTCCTGAAGCTCTTCCTTCATTGCTGATATTATTATCTCTCCGAATACAAGTATAATGTCGGATCTTCGCCGGGTTAGCCGACTTCAGGTATGTTTCCTGAAGTGCAACACAGGCGGGATTGTACTCTGTAATGAGGGTTTTGATGTCATCCAGTTTATTTCGTAATCCTCGACAGTTCCAAGATATAAATGAACCTACCATTTAAGGAGATGGAGTGTCTCCGTTTATGATCCCAATCATTTTGTTGTCGATGGGATCATCAATTTCTTCATCAGATGGATGAAGTTTAACAATTTCTGAATCTTTTTGAGTACTTAAAAGGTTAAAAGGGTTGGATGTTTTCTGTAAAGATGTATTTTCTCTTGCTGATCTCAGTTTTAAGGCTTGAAGTGCTTTTGAACGGGCAACAGTTTTGGTTGGCGAGATTGCTCTTTTTTTGCTTTGTTCTCTTGTTTTAGTAGGTTCTTTAGGATTTAATGTAGTTGGCAATGAATTTAATTCAGGTATTGTTGTTTGTGTTCCTATACTTTTAAAAGATTTTTGTACTTTAGATGAGTATGATGTTCCAGGTTTCGGAGTCCTTGACTCAACGATCTTGCGTGCTTCAGGGTAGGACAAATTTTGATATACTTTCACGGATTGAATTTCTTTTTCGAACACCCATTTCATACAAGATCTTGAATATGATGGGTGGTTTTCTTGGCAATTTACGCAATGAGGTGGTCCAGTGCAATCATCACTGTTGTGTCCAACAATTCCACATCGAGCGCAGGTGTCGAGGCCACGACAGGAGATTTTCGTATGTCCGAACCTCTGGCATTTAAAACACCTTCGAGGATTCGGGACAAAAGCACGGACAGGGCAGCTTAAGTAAGCTGCTTTGATTCGATCGGGTAATTTCGGTGAATCAAAGGTTAAAATGAGGTGTTTGGTTGGGATTTTCACCCCATCCCGAATTATTGATATTCGTTTTACAGAACATACGTTCTCGTTGCGTAAATTGTCTAGTATTTCTTCTTCAGAAACGTATAGCAAATCCGGTTCAGATATAACGCCCTGGCACGTATTAAGAGTTCTATGGGAGGTAACAGAAACAGTAAAGGAACCAAGTGAACTAGTTTTAGATATGATTTGTGCTTGCGTTTCTGATGATACCTCAATAAGTAGGTCACCAGAACGAAGTTTTTTTAGAGATTTTATAGTACCGATAAAGGATTGAATAGTTTTATGAATGAGAAAAGGAGATATTGATTGAAATGAAAGCTGAGGTGCAATAATTTGATTGTTGTATTCCAGTAATTTTACAATAAAGAAGCGAGCATTGGAAATAGTCATAACAGTTTGTTGCTCCCTCGGAGAGGGAGAAGAATTTAAAGAAATACTCATAATAAATTTGGAAAAAAGTTCAGACGCCGACAACACCACCCACCACGGAGTCCAACGAGGGGATACAGTATCCTGTATCAGTGTTAGTCGAGTCCATACGCTAACAGTTACCCCTGTGGCAGACACCACCTTTAACGCGTTGCTCAGTGGGTAACCGATCGCTTGATCCCTAGCCGATGACGAAGTTCAATCGACCAGCCGATTGGTGTACACGGGACCAATGTATACCTCCCGTTTACCTGAAGCTAGGGCCGAAGCAATGTATTGGGTCAGTATATCGCCCCTCAACTGCCAGGATCCCCTTTTCCAGGGACACGGGTCTCCACGTACGGCAAACACGTGGGTGATATAATCCCCAAGAGGAGCTGAAGGCACAGACTGGCGAAAAGCTTCTCAAGGGGAGCCCTCACCTCCGAAAAGGCAACCACAACGAGGGAGGAAGAAAAAGCAAAATGCAAAGGGTATAGGAGAAGAAGAACGAATGTGAGGGAAGATCACTCAGGTACCCCGGGGTTGTGAAGCCCGTTCAAACCTTAAGAAGGAATGCCCCTGGGGGCCAGCGACCTATGGATTTCCGTGTTTAATCCACTGCAGTACACCACTCTGCCAACTGAGCTATCGACGGTTCAAACAACTGTCATTTCAGAGCGTAGAATAGACAAATTTAAGTCTTATTTGGGAATATTCATATACGTTGTTTTCCGAAATTAGAAATATAATTTACATTCTCTAAGCTTATAATTTTAAATGATAAACAGCTAAAAACAGTTGTATTAAATATTGCAAATCCAGAAAAAAAAGTGATGCGTCGAGCCCGAGTCGAAACAGCTATCTTCGGGATTCTCTGTTCCTTCCACTACAGTCCACCGGTCTGCCAACTGAGATATCGACGGTAAAAGCAAATAAAGATTTCAAAGCGTAGAACTTACAATAAGAGTCTATTTAAAAAAATTAATTTCTGTAATTTTCCGAAATTATAAATATTTTTTGCTTTTCTTTAAGCATATATTTTAGTAGAATAAACAGTTACAAATATGTCTTTTAAATATTATAAATACAAAAAAAAAAACAGTAATCCGTCGAGCCGGAGACGAACCAGTGACCTATTGATTTCAGTTCTTAATCCACTATAGTCCACCGCTTTACCAACTAAGCTATTGACGGTACAAATTAAGAACTTCTTTTTAAGCTTCAACAAATTAAGTAGTTACCTTATTTGGGAAAATTTATCTATATAAAATTATGTGATTCTGCTAAAATAACTATCCGTCGAGCCGGAGTCGAACCAGCGACCTATGGATATCCGTGTTTAATCCACTACAGTCCACCGCTCTACCAACTGAGCTATCGACGGTACAAATTAAGAACTTTACTAAGCGTCAACAAATTAAATAGTTAACTTATTTGAGAAAATTTGTGTCTGTACTTTTCTAGAGTCAAATAAAAACTACACTTTTCGAACATAAGCATGTCTTTGCAATGCTAAATAGATTAATGTATCTATTTAAAATTATGTGATTCTTATAAAATAACAATCCGTCGAGCCTGAGTCGAATCAGCGACCTATGGATTTTCGTGTTTAATCCACTACAGTCCACCGCTCTACCAACTGAGCTATCGACGGTACAAATAAAGAACTTTACTAAGCGTCAACAAATTAAATAGTTACCTTGTTTGAGAAAATTTGTGTCTGTACTTTTCTAGAGTCAAATAAAAACTACACTCTTCGAACATAAGCATGTCTTTGCAATGCTAAATAGATTAATGTATCGAATTAAAATTATGTGATTCTGATAAAATAACAATCCGTCGAGCCGGAGTCGAACCAGCGGCCTATGGATTTCAGTTCTTAATCCACTATAGTCCACCGCTTTACCAACTAAGCTATCGACGGTACAAATTACGAACTTCTTTTTAAGCTTCAACAAATTAAGTAGTTACCTTATTTGGGAAAATTTATCTATATAAAATTATGTGATTCTGCTAAATTAACTATCCGTCGAGCCGGAGTCGAACCAGCGACCTATGGATTACCATTTTTAATCCACTACAGTCCACCGCTCTACCAACTGAGCTATCGACGGTCCAAACTAAGAACTTTACTAATAGTCAACAAATTAAATAGTTACCTTGCTTAGGAAAATTTGTGTCTGTACTTTTCTAGAGTCAAATAAAAACTACACTTTTCGAACATAAGCATGTCTTTGCAATGCTAAATAGATTAATGTATCTATTTAAAATTATGTGATTCTTATAAAATAACAATCCGTCGAGCCAGCGACCTATGGATTTCCGCGTTTAATCCACTACAGTCCACCGCTCTACCAACTGAGCTATCGACGTTCCAAACTAAGAACTTTACTAATCGTCAACAAATTAAATAGTTACCTTGTTTAGGAAAATTTGTGTCTGTGCTTTTCAAGAGTCAAATAAAAACTACACTTTTCGAACATAAGCATGTCTTTGCAATGCTAAATATATTAATGTATCTATTTATAATTATGTGATTCTGATAAAATAACAATCCGTCGAAACAGCGACCTATGGATTTCCGTGTTTAATCCACTGCAGTCCACCACTCTGCCAACTGAGGTATCGACGGTTCAAACAACTGTCATTTCAGAGCGTAGAATATACAAATTTAAGTCTTATTTGGGAATATTCATATACGTTGTTTTCCGAAATTAGAAATATAATTTATATTCTCTAAGCTTATAATTTTAAATGATAAACAGCTAAAAACAGTTGTATTAAATATTGCAAATCCAGAAAAAAAAGTGATGCGTCGAGCCCGAGTCGAAACAGCTATCTTCGGGATTCTCTGTTCCTTCCACTACAGTCCACCGGTCTGCCAACTGAGATATCGACGGTCCAAACTAAGAACTTTACTAATCGTCAACAAATTAAATAGTTACCTTGTTTAGGAAAATTTGTGTCTGTGCTTTTCAAGAGTCAAATAAAAACTACACTTTTCGAACATAAGCATGTCTTTGCAATGCTAAATAGATTAATGTATCTATTTATAATTATGTGATTCTGATAAAATAACAATCCGTCGAGCCGGAGTCGAACCGGCGACCTATGGATTTCCATGTTTTATCCACTACAGTCCACCGCTTTACCAACTGAGCTATCGACGGTCCAAACTAAGAACTTTACTAATCGTCAACAAATTAAATAGTTACCTTGTTTGAGAAAATTTGTGTCTGTACTTTTCTAGAGTCAAATAAAAACTACACTCTTCGAACATAAGCATGTCTTTGCAATGCTAAATAGATTAATGTATCGAATTAAAATTATGTGATTCTGATAAAATAACAATCCGTCGAGCCGGAGTCGAACCAGCGACCTATGGATTTCCGAGTTTAATCCACTACAGTCCACCGCTCTACCAACTGAGCTATCGACGGTACAAATTAAAAACTTTACTAAGCGTCAACAAATTAAATAGTTAACTTATTTGAGAAAATTTGTGTCTGTACTTTTCTAGAGTCAAATAAAAACTACACTTTTCGAACATAAGCATGTCTTTGCAATGCTAAATAGATTAATGTATCTATTTAAAATTATGTGATTCTTATAAAATAACAATCCGTCGAGCCGGAGTCGAACCAGCGACCTATGGATTTCCGCGTTTAATCCACTACAGTCCACCGATCTACCAACTGAGCTATCGACGGTCCAAACTAAGAACTTTACTAATCGTCAACAAATTAAATAGTTACCTTGCTTAGGAAAATTTGTGTCTGTACTTTTCTAGAGTCAAATAAAAACTACACTTTTCGAACATAAGCATGTCTTTGCAATGCTAAATAGATTAATGTATCTATTTAAAATTATGTGATTCTTATAAAATAACAATACGTCGAGCCGGAGTCGAACCAGCGACCTATGGATTTCCGCGTTTAATCCACTACAGTCCACCGCTCTACCAACTGAGCTATCGACGGTACAAATAAAGAACTTTACTAAGCGTCAACAAATTAAATAGTTACCTTGTTTGAGAAAATTTGTGTCTGTACTTTTCTAGAGTCAAATAAAAACTACACTCTTCGAACATAAGCATGTCTTTGCAATGCTAAATAGATTAATGTATCGAATTAAAATTATGTGATTCTGATAAAATAACAATCCGTCGAACCGGCGTCGAAACAGCGACCTATGGATTTCCGTGTTTAATCCACTGCAGTCCACCACTCTGCCAACTGAGCTATCGACGGTTCAAACAACTGTCATTTCAGAGCGTAGAATATACAAATTTAAGTCTTATTTGGGAATATTCATATACGTTGTTTTCCGAAATTAGAAATATAATTTATATTCTCTAAGCTTATAATTTTAAATGATAAACAGCTAAAAACAGTTGTATTAAATATTGCAAATCCAGAAAAAAAAGTGATGCGTCGAGCCCGAGTCGAAACAGCTATCTTCGGGATTCTCTGTTCCTTCCACTACAGTCCACCGGTCTGCCAACTGAGATATCGACGGTCCAAACTAAGAACTTTACTAATCGTCAAGAAATTAAATAGTTACCTTGTTTGAGAAAATTTGTGTCTGTACTTTTCTAGAGTCAAATAAAAACTACACTCTTCGAACATAAGCATGTCTTTGCAATGCTAAATAGATTAATGTATCGAATTAAAATTATGTGATTCTGATAAAATAACAATCCGTCGAGCCGGAGTCGAACCAGCGACCTATGGATTTCCGTGTTTAATCCACAAAGTCCACCGCTCTACCAACTGAGCTATCGACGTTCCAAACTAAGAACTTTACTAATCGTCAACAAATTAAATAGTTACCTTGTTTGAGAAAATTTGTGTCTGTACTTTTCTAGAGTCAAATAAAAACTACACTCTTCGAACATAAGCATGTCTTTGCAATGCTAAATAGATTAATGTATCGAATTAAAATTATGTGATTCTGATAAAATAACAATCCGTCGAGCCGGAGTCGAACCAGCGACCTATGGATTTCCGAGTTTAATCCACTACAGTCCACCGCTCTACCAACTGAGCTATCGACGGTACAAATTAAGAACTTTACTAAGCGTCAACAAATTAAATAGTTAACTTATTTGAGAAAATTTGTGTCTGTACTTTTCTAGAGTCAAATAAAAACTACACTTTTCGAACATAAGCATGTCTTTGCAATGCTAAATAGATTAATGTATCTATTTAAAATTATATGATTCTTATAAAATAACAATCCGTCGAGCCGGAGTCGAACCAGCGACCTATGGATTTCCGCGTTAAATCCACTACAGTCCACCGCTCTACCAACTGAGCTATCGACGGTCCAAACTAAGAACTTTACTAATCGTCAACAAATTAAATAGTTACCTTGTTTAGGAAAATTTGTGTCTGTGCTTTTCAAGAGTCAAATAAAAACTACACTTTTCGAACATAAGCATGTCTTTGCAATGCTAAATAGATTAATGTATCTATTTATACTTATGTGATTCTGATAAATTAACAATCCGTCGAACCGGAGTCGAACCAGCGACCTATGGATTTCCGTGTTCAATCCACTACAGTCCACCGCTCTACCAACTGAGCTATCGACGGTACAAATAAAGAACTTTACTAAGCGTCAACAAATTAAATAGTTACCTTGTTTGAGAAAATTTGTGTCTGTACTTTTCTAGAGTCAAATAAAAACTACACTCTTCGAACATAAGCATGCCTTTGCAATGCTAAATAGATTAATGTATCGAATTAAAATTATGTGATTCTGATTAAATAACAATCCGTCGAGCCGGCGTCGAAACAGCGACCTATGGATTTCCGTGTTTAATCCACTGCAGTCCACCACTCTGCCAACTGAGCTATCGACGGTTCAAACAACTGTCATTTCAGAGCGTAGAATAGACAAATTTAAGTCTTATTTGGGAATATTCATATACGTTGTTTTCCGAAATTAGAAATATAATTTACATTCTCTAAGCTTTTTTTAAATGCTATAATTTTAAATGATAAACAGCTAAAAACAGTTGTATTAAATATTGCAAATCCAGAAAAAAAAGTGATGCGTCGAGCCCGAGTCGAAACAGCTATCTTCGGGATTCTCTGTTCCTTCCACTACAGTCCACCGGTCTGCCAACTGAGATATCGACGGTAAAAGCAAATAAAGATTTCAAAGCGTAGAACTTACAATAAGAGTCTATTTAAAAAAATTAATTTCTGTAATTTTCCGAAATTATAAATATTTTTTGCTTTTCTTTAAGCATATATTTTAGTAGAATAAACAGTTACAAATATGTCTTTTAAATATTATAAATACAAAAAAAAAACAGTAATCCGTCGAGCCGGAGACGAACCAGTGACCTATTGATTTCAGTTCTTAATCCACTATAGTCCACCGCTTTACCAACTAAGCTATTGACGGTACAAATTAAGAACTTCTTTTTAAGCTTCAACAAATTAAGTAGTTACCTTATTTGGGAAAATTTATCTATATAAAATTATGTGATTCTGCTAAAATAACTATCCGTCGAGCCGGAGTCGAACCAGCGACCTATGGATATCCGTGTTTAATCCACTACAGTCCACCGCTCTACCAACTGAGCTATCGACGGTACAAATTAAGAACTTTACTAAGCGTCAACAAATTAAATAGTTAACTTATTTGAGAAAATTTGTGTCTGTACTTTTCTAGAGTCAAATAAAAACTACACTTTTCGAACATAAGCATGTCTTTGCAATGCTAAATAGATTAATGTATCTATTTAAAATTATGTGATTCTTATAAAATAACAATCCGTCGAGCCGGAGTCGAACCAGCGACCTATGGATTTCCGCGTTTAATCCACTACAGTCCACCGCTCTACCAACTGAGCTATCGACGGTACAAATAAAGAACTTTACTAAGCGTCAACAAATTAAATAGTTACCTTGTTTGAGAAAATTTGTGTCTGTACTTTTCTAGAGTCAAATAAAAACTACACTCTTCGAACATAAGCATGTCTTTGCAATGCTAAATAGATTAATGTATCGAATTAAAATTATGTGATTCTGATAAAATAACAATCCGTCGAACCGGCGTCGAAACAGCGACCTATGGATTTCCGTGTTTAATCCACTGCAGTCCACCACTCTGCCAACTGAGCTATCGACGGTTCAAACAACTGTCATTTCAGAGCGTAGAATATACAAATTTAAGTCTTATTTGGGAATATTCATATACGTTGTTTTCCGAAATTAGAAATATAATTTATATTCTCTAAGCTTATAATTTTAAATGATAAACAGCTAAAAACAGTTGTATTAAATATTGCAAATCCAGAAAAAAAAGTGATGCGTCGAGCCCGAGTCGAAACAGCTATCTTCGGGATTCTCTGTTCCTTCCACTACAGTCCACCGGTCTGCCAACTGAGATATCGACGGTCCAAACTAAGAACTTTACTAATCGTCAACAAATTAAATAGTTACCTTGTTTAGGAAAATTTGTGTCTGTGCTTTTCAAGAGTCAAATAAAAACTACACTTTTCGAACATAAGCATGTCTTTGCAATGCTAAATAGATTAATGTATCTATTTATAATTATGTGATTCTGATAAAATAACAATCCGTCGAGCCGGAGTCGAACCGGCGACCTATGGATTTCCATGTTTTATCCACTACAGTCCACCGCTTTACCAACTGAGCTATCGACGTTCCAAACTAAGAACTTTACTAATCGTCAACAAATTAAATAGTTACCTTGTTTAGGAAAATTTGTGTCTGTGCTTTTCAAGAGTCAAATAAAAACTACACTTTTCGAACATAAGCATGTCTTTGCAATGCTAAATAGATTAATGTATCTATTTATACTTATGTGATTCTGATAAATTAACAATCCGTCGAGCCGGAGTCGAACCAGCGACCTATGGATTTCCGTGTTTAATCCACTACAGTCCACCGCTCTACCAACTGAGCTATCGACGGTACAAATAAAGAACTTTACTAAGCGTCAACAAATTAAATAGTTACCTTGTTTGAGAAAATTTGTGTCTGTACTTTTCTAGAGTCAAATAAAAACTACACTCTTCGAACATAAGCATGCCTTTGCAATGCTAAATAGATTAATGTATCGAATTAAAATTATGTGATTCTGATAAAATAACAATCCGTCGAGCCGGCGTCGAAACAGCGACCTATGGATTTCCGTGTTTAATCCACTGCAGTCCACCACTCTGCCAACTGAGCTATCGACGGTTCAAACAACTGTCATTTCAGAGCGTAGAATAGACAAATTTAAGTCTTATTTGGGAATATTCATATACGTTGTTTTCCGAAATTAGAAATATAATTTACATTCTCTAAGCTTATAATTTTAAATGATAAACAGCTAAAAACAGTTGTATTAAATATTGCAAATCCAGAAAAAAAAGTGATGCGTCGAGCCCGAGTCGAAACAGCTATCTTCGGGATTCTCTGTTCCTTCCACTACAGTCCACCGGTCTGCCAACTGAGATATCGACGGTAAAAGCAAATAAAGATTTCAAAGCGTAGAACTTACAATAAGAGTCTATTTAAAAAACTTAATTTCTGTAATTTTCCGAAATTATAAATATTTTTTGCTTTTCTTTAAGCATATATTTTAGTAGAATAAACAGTTACAAATATTTCTTTTAAATATTATAAATACAAAAAAAAACAGTAATCCGTCGAGCCGGAGACGAACCAGTGACCTATTGATTTCAGTTCTTAATCCACTATAGTCCACCGCTTTACCAACTAAGCTATTGACGGTACAAATTAAGAACTTCTTTTTAAGCTTCAACAAATTAAGTAGTTACCTTATTTGGGAAAATTTATCTATATAAAATTATGTGATTCTGCTAAAATAACTATCCGTCGAGCCGGAGTCGAACCAGCGACCTATGGATATCCGTGTTTAATCCACTACAGTCCACCGCTCTACCAACTGAGCTATCGACGGTACAAATTAAGAACTTTACTAAGCGTCAACAAATTAAATAGTTAACTTATTTGAGAAAATTTGTGTCTGTACTTTTCTAGAGTCAAATAAAAACTACACTTTTCGAACATAAGCATGTCTTTGCAATGCTAAATAGATTAATGTATCTATTTAAAATTATGTGATTCTTATAAAATAACAATCCGTCGAGCCTGAGTCGAATCAGCGACCTATGGATTTTCGTGTTTAATCCACTACAGTCCACCGCTCTACCAACTGAGCTATCGACGGTACAAATAAAGAACTTTACTAAGCGTCAACAAATTAAATAGTTACCTTGTTTGAGAAAATTTGTGTCTGTACTTTTCTAGAGTCAAATAAAAACTACACTCTTCGAACATAAGCATGTCTTTGCAATGCTAAATAGATTAATGTATCGAATTAAAATTATGTGATTCTGATAAAATAACAATCCGTCGAGCCGGAGTCGAACCAGCGGCCTATGGATTTCAGTTCTTAATCCACTATAGTCCACCGCTTTACCAACTAAGCTATCGACGGTACAAATTACGAACTTCTTTTTAAGCTTCAACAAATTAAGTAGTTACCTTATTTGGGAAAATTTATCTATATAAAATTATGTGATTCTGCTAAAATAACTATCCGTCGAGCCGGAGTCGAACCAGCGACCTATGGATTTCCATTTTTAATCCACTACAGTCCACCGCTCTACCAACTGAGCTATCGACGGTCCAAACTAAGAACTTTACTAATCGTCAACAAATTAAATAGTTACCTTGCTTAGGAAAATTTGTGTCTGTACTTTTCTAGAGTCAAATAAAAACTACACTTTTCGAACATAAGCATGTCTTTGCAATGCTAAATAGATTAATGTATCTATTTAAAATTATGTGATTCTTATAAAATAACAATCCGTCGAGCCGGAGTCGAACCAGCGACCTATGGATTTCCGCGTTTAATCCACTACAGTCCACCGATCTACCAACTGAGCTATCGACGGTCCAAACTAAGAACTTTACTAATCGTCAACAAATTAAATAGTTACCTTGCTTAGGAAAATTTGTGTCTGTACTTTTCTAGAGTCAAATAAAAACTACACTTTTCGAACATAAGCATGTCTTTGCAATGCTAAATAGATTAATGTATCTATTTAAAATTATGTGATTCTTATAAAATAACAATCCGTCGAGCCGGAGTCGAACCAGCGACCTATGGATTTCCGCGTTTAATCCACTACAGTCCACCGCTCTACCAACTGAGCTATCGACGGTACAAATAAAGAACTTTACTAAGCGTCAACAAATTAAATAGTTACCTTGTTTGAGAAAATTTGTGTCTGTACTTTTCTAGAGTCAAATAAAAACTACACTCTTCGAACATAAGCATGTCTTTGCAATGCTAAATAGATTAATGTATCGAATTAAAATTATGTGATTCTGATAAAATAACAATCCGTCGAACCGGCGTCGAAACAGCGACCTATGGATTTCCGTGTTTAATCCACTGCAGTCCACCACTCTGCCAACTGAGCTATCGACGGTTCAAACAACTGTCATTTCAGAGCGTAGAATATACAAATTTAAGTCTTATTTGGGAATATTCATATACGTTGTTTTCCGAAATTAGAAATATAATTTATATTCTCTAAGCTTATAATTTTAAATGATAAACAGCTAAAAACAGTTGTATTAAATATTGCAAATCCAGAAAAAAAAGTGATGCGTCGAGCCCGAGTCGAAACAGCTATCTTCGGGATTCTCTGTTCCTTCCACTACAGTCCACCGGTCTGCCAACTGAGATATCGACGGTCCAAACTAAGAACTTTACTAATCGTCAACAAATTAAATAGTTACCTTGTTTAGGAAAATTTGTGTCTGTGCTTTTCAAGAGTCAAATAAAAACTACACTTTTCGAACATAAGCATGTCTTTGCAATGCTAAATAGATTAATGTATCTATTTATAATTATGTGATTCTGATAAAATAACAATCCGTCGAGCCGGAGTCGAACCGGCGACCTATGGATTTCCATGTTTTATCCACTACAGTCCACCGCTTTACATACTGAGCTATCGACGTTCCAAACTAAGAACTTTACTAATCGTCAACAAATTAAATAGTTACCTTGTTTGAGAAAATTTGTGTCTGTACTTTTCTAGAGTCAAATAAAAACTACACTCTTCGAACATAAGCATGTCTTTGCAATGCTAAATAGATTAATGTATCGAATTAAAATTATGTGATTCTGATAAAATAACAATCCGTCGAGCCGGAGTCGAACCAGCGACCTATGGATTTCCGAGTTTAATCCACTACAGTCCACCGCTCTACCAACTGAGCTATCGACGGTACAAATTAAGAACTTTACTAAGCGTCAACAAATTAAATAGTTAACTTATTTGAGAAAATTTGTGTCTGTACTTTTCTAGAGTCAAATAAAAACTACACTTTTCGAACATAAGCATGTCTTTGCAATGCTAAATAGATTAATGTATCTATTTAAAATTATATGATTCTTATAAAATAACAATCCGTCGAGCCGGAGTCGAACCAGCGACCTATGGATTTCCGCGTTAAATCCACTACAGTCCACCGCTCTACCAACTGAGCTATGGACGGTCCAAACTAAGAACTTTACTAATCGTCAACAAATTAAATAGTTACCTTGTTTAGGAAAATTTGTGTCTGTGCTTTTCAAGAGTCAAATAAAAACTACACTTTTCGAACATAAGCATGTCTTTGCAATGCTAAATAGATTAATGTATCTATTTATACTTATGTGATTCTGATAAATTAACAATCCGTCGAGCCGGAGTCGAACCAGCGACCTATGGATTTCCGTGTTCAATCCACTACAGTCCACCGCTCTACCAACTGAGCTATCGACGGTACAAATAAAGAACTTTACTAAGCGTCAACAAATTAAATAGTTACCTTGTTTGAGAAAATTTGTGTCTGTACTTTTCTAGAGTCAAATAAAAACTACACTCTTCGAACATAAGCATGCCTTTGCAATGCTAAATAGATTAATGTATCGAATTAAAATTATGTGATTCTGATAAAATAACAATCCGTCGAGCCGGCGTCGAAACAGCGACCTATGGATTTCCGTGTTTAATCCACTGCAGTCCACCACTCTGCCAACTGAGCTATCGACGGTTCAAACAACTGTCATTTCAGAGCGTAGAATAGACAAATTTAAGTCTTATTTGGGAATATTCATATACGTTGTTTTCCGAAATTAGAAATATAATTTACATTCTCTAAGCTTATAATTTTAAATGATAAACAGCTAAAAACAGTTGTATTAAATATTGCAAATCCAGAAAAAAAAGTGATGCGTCGAGCCCGAGTCGAAACAGCTATCTTCGGGATTCTCTGTTCCTTCCACTACAGTCCACCGGTCTGCCAACTGAGATATCGACGGTAAAAGCAAATAAAGATTTCAAAGCGTAGAACTTACAATAAGAGTCTATTTAAAAAAATTAATTTCTGTAATTTTCCGAAATTATAAATATTTTTTGCTTTTCTTTAAGCATATATTTTAGTAGAATAAACAGTTACAAATATGTCTTTTAAATATTATAAATACAAAAAAAAAACAGTAATCCGTCGAGCCGGAGACGAACCAGTGACCTATTGATTTCAGTTCTTAATCCACTATAGTCCACCGCTTTACCAACTAAGCTATTGACGGTACAAATTAAGAACTTCTTTTTAAGCTTCAACAAATTAAGTAGTTACCTTATTTGGGAAAAAATTTATCTATATAAAATTATGTGATTCTGCTAAAATAACTATCCGTCGAGCCGGAGTCGAACCAGCGACCTATGGATATCCGTGTTTAATCCACTACAGTCCACCGCTCTACCAACTGAGCTATCGACGGTACAAATTAAGAACTTTACTAAGCGTCAACAAATTAAATAGTTAACTTATTTGAGAAAATTTGTGTCTGTACTTTTCTAGAGTCAAATAAAAACTACACTTTTCGAACATAAGCATGTCTTTGCAATGCTAAATAGATTAATGTATCGAATTAAAATTATGTGATTCTGATAAAATAACAATCCGTCGAGCCGGAGTCGAACCAGCGACCTATGGATTTCCGAGTTTAATCCACTACAGTCCACCGCTCTACCAACTGAGCTATCGACGGTACAAATTAAGAACTTTACTAAGCGTCAACAAATTAAATAGTTAACTTATTTGAGAAAATTTGTGTCTACTTTTCTAGAGTCAAGTAAAAACTACACTTTTCGAACATAAGCATGTCTTTGCAATGCTAAATAGATTAATGTATCTATTTAAAATTATATGATTCTTATAAAATAACAATCCGTCGAGCCGGAGTCGAACCAGCGACCTATGGATTTCCGCGTTTAATCCACTACCGTCCACCGCTCTACCAACTGAGCTATCGACGGTCCAAACTAAGAACTTTACTAATCGTCAACAAATTAAATAGTTACCTTGTTTAGGAAAATTTGTGTCTGTGCTTTTCAAGAGTCAAATAAAAACTACACTTTTCGAACATAAGCATGTCTTTGCAATGCTAAATAGATTAATGTATCTATTTATACTTATGTGATTCTGATAAAATAACAATCCGTCGAGCCGGAGTCGAACCAGCGACCAATGGATTTCCGTGTTTAATCCACTACAGTCCACCGCTCTACCAACTGAGCTATCGACGGTACAAATAAAGAACTTTACTAAGCGTCAACAAATTAAATAGTTACCTTGTTTGAGAAAATTTGTGTCTGTACTTTTCTAGAGTCAAATAAAAACTACACTCTTCGAACATAAGCATGTCTTTGCAATGCTAAATAGATTAATGTATCGAATTAAAATTATGTGATTCTGATAAAATAACAATCCGTCGAGCCGGCGTCGAAACAGCGACCTATGGATTTCCGTGTTTAATCCACTGCAGTCCACCACTCTGCCAACTGAGCTATCGACGGTTCAAACAACTGTCATTTCAGAGCGTAGAATAGACAAATTTAAGTCTTATTTGGGAATATTCATATACGTTGTTTTCCGAAATTAGAAATATAATTTATATTCTCTAAGCTTATAATTTTAAATGATAAACAGCTAAAAACAGTTGTATTAAATATTGCAAATCCAGAAAAAAAAGTGATGCGTCGAGCCCGAGTCGAAACAGCTATCTTCGGGATTCTCTGTTCCTTCCACTACAGTCCACCGGTCTGCCAACTGAGATATCGACGGTAAAAGCAAATAAAGATTTCAAAGCGTAGAACTTACAATAAGAGTCTATTTAAAAAAATTAATTTCTGTAATTTTCCGAAATTATAAATATTTTTTGCTTTTCTTTAAGCATATATTTTAGTAGAATAAACAGTTACAAATATGTCTTTTAAATATTATAAATACAAAAAAAAACAGTAATCCGTCGAGCCGGAGACGAACCAGTGACCTATTGATTTCAGTTCTTAATCCACTATAGTCCACCGCTTTACCAACTAAGCTATTGACGGTACAAATTAAGAACTTCTTTTTAAGCTTCAACAAATTAAGTAGTTACCTTATTTGGGAAAATTTATCTATATAAAATTATGTGATTCTGCTAAAATAACTATCCGTCGAGCCGGAGTCGAACCAGCGACCTATGGATATCCGTGTTTAATCCACTACAGTCCACCGCTCTACCAACTGAGCTATCGACGGTACAAATTAAGAACTTTACTAAGCGTCAACAAATTAAATAGTTAACTTATTTGAGAAAATTTGTGTCTGTACTTTTCTAGAGTCAAATAAAAACTACACTTTTCGAACATAAGCATGTCTTTGCAATGCTAAATAGATTAATGTATCTATTTAAAATTATGTGATTCTTATAAAATAACAATCCGTCGAGCCTGAGTCGAATCAGCGACCTATGGATTTTCGTGTTTAATCCACTACAGTCCACCGCTCTACCAACTGAGCTATCGACGGTACAATTAAAGAACTTTACTAAGCGTCAACAAATTAAATAGTTACCTTGTTTGAGAAAATTTGTGTCTGTACTTTTCTAGAGTCAAATAAAAACTACACTCTTCGAACATAAGCATGTCTTTGCAATGCTAAATAGATTAATGTATCGAATTAAAATTATGTGATTCTGATAAAATAACAATCCGTCGAGCCGGAGTCGAACCAGCGACCTATGGATTTCCGAGTTTAATCCACTACAGTCCACCGCTCTACCAACTGAGCTATCGACGGTACAAATTAAGAACTTTACTAAGCGTCAACAAATTAAATAGTTAACTTATTTGAGAAAATTTGTGTCTGTACTTTTCTAGAGTCAAGTAAAAACTACACTTTTCGAACATAAGCATGTCTTTGCAATGCTAAATAGATTAATGTATCTATTTAAAATTATATGATTCTTATAAAATAACAATCCGTCGAGCCGGAGTCGAACCAGCGACCTATGGATTTCCGCGTTTAATCCACTACAGTCCACCGCTCTACCAACTGAGCTATCGACGGTCCAAACTAAGAACTTTACTAATCGTCAACAAATTAAATAGTTACCTTGTTTAGGAAAATTTGTGTCTGTGCTTTTCAAGAGTCAAATAAAAACTACACTTTTCGAACATAAGCATGTCTTTGCAATGCTAAATAGATTAATGTATCTATTTATACTTATGTGATTCTGATAAAATAACAATCCGTCGAGCCGGAGTCGAACCAGCGACCTATGGATTTCCGTGTTTAATCCACTACAGTCCACCGCTCTACCAACTGAGCTATCGACGGTACAAATAAAGAACTTTACTAAGCGTCAACAAATTAAATAGTTACCTTGTTTGAGAAAATTTGTGTCTGTACTTTTCTAGAGTCAAATAAAAACTACACTCTTCGAACATAAGCATGTCTTTGCAATGCTAAATAGATTAATGTATCGAATTAAAATTATGTGATTCTGATAAAATAACAATCCGTCGAGCCGGCGTCGAAACAGCGACCTATGGATTTCCGTGTTTAATCCACTGCAGTCCACCACTCTGCCAACTGAGCTATCGACGGTTCAAACAACTGTCATTTCAGAGCGTAGAATAGACAAATTTAAGTCTTATTTGGGAATATTCATATACGTTGTTTTCCGAAATTAGAAATATAATTTATATTCTCTAAGCTTATAATTTTAAATGATAAACAGCTAAAAACAGTTGTATTAAATATTGCAAATCCAGAAAAAAAAGTGATGCGTCGAGCCCGAGTCGAAACAGCTATCTTCGGGATTCTCTGTTCCTTCCACTACAGTCCACCGGTCTGCCAACTGAGATATCGACGGTAAAAGCAAATAAAGATTTCAAAGCGTAGAACTTACAATAAGAGTCTATTTAAAAAAATTAATTTCTGTAATTTTCCGAAATTATAAATATTTTTTGCTTTTCTTTAAGCATATATTTTAGTAGAATAAACAGTTACAAATATGTCTTTTAAATATTATAAATACAAAAAAAAAAGGGATCCGTCGAGCCGGAGACGAACCAGTGACCTATTGATTTCAGTTCTTAATCCACTATAGTCCACCGCTTTACCAACTAAGCTATTGACGGTACAAATTAAGAACTTCTTTTTAAGCTTCAACAAATTAAGTAGTTACCTTATTTGGGAAAATTTATCTATATAAAATTATGTGATTCCGCTAAAATAACTATCCGTCGAGCCGGAGTCGAACCAGCGACCTATGGATATCCGTGTTTAATCCACTACAGTCCACCGCTCTACCAACTGAGCTATCGACGGTACAAATTAAGAACTTTACTAAGCGTCAACAAATTAAATAGTTAACTTATTTGAGAAAATTTGTGTCTGTACTTTTCTAGAGTCAAATAAAAACTACACTTTTCGAACATAAGCATGTCTTTGCAATGCTAAATAGATTAATGTATCTATTTAAAATTATGTGATTCTTATAAAATAACAATCCGTCGAGCCTGAGTCGAATCAGCGACCTATGGATTTTCGTGTTTAATCCACTACAGTCCACCGCTCTACCAACTGAGCTATCGACGGTACAAATAAAGAACTTTACTAAGCGTCAACAAATTAAATAGTTACCTTGTTTGAGAAAATTTGTGTCTGTACTTTTCTAGAGTCAAATAAAAACTACACTCTTCGAACATAAGCATGTCTTTGCAATGCTAAATAGATTAATGTATCGAATTAAAATTATGTGATTCTGATAAAATAACAATCCGTCGAGCCGGAGTCGAACCAGCGACCTATGGATTTCCGAGTTTAATCCACTACAGTCCACCGCTCTACCAACTGAGCTATCGACGGTACAAATTAAGAACTTTACTAAGCGTCAACAAATTAAATAGTTAACTTATTTGAGAAAATTTGTGTCTGTACTTTTCTAGAGTCAAGTAAAAACTACACTTTTCGAACATAAGCATGTCTTTGCAATGCTAAATAGATTAATGTATCTATTTAAAATTATATGATTCTTATAAAATAACAATCCGTCGAGCCGGAGTCGAACCAGCGACCTATGGATTTCCGCGTTTAATCCACTACAGTCCACCGCTCTACCAACTGAGCTATCGACGGTCCAAACTAAGAACTTTACTAATCGTCAACAAATTAAATAGTTACCTTGTTTAGGAAAATTTGTGTCTGTGCTTTTCAAGAGTCAAATAAAAACTACACTTTTCGAACATAAGCATGTCTTTGCAATGCTAAATAGATTAATGTATCTATTTATACTTATGTGATTCTGATAAAATAACAATCCGTCGAGCCGGAGTCGAACCAGCGACCTATGGATTTCCGTGTTTAATCCACTACAGTCCACCGCTCTACCAACTGAGCTATCGACGGTACAAATAAAGAACTTTACTAAGCGTCAACAAATTAAATAGTTACCTTGTTTGAGAAAATTTGTGTCTGTACTTTTCTAGAGTCAAATAAAAACTACACTCTTCGAACATAAGCATGTCTTTGCAATGCTAAATAGATTAATGTATCGAATTAAAATTATGTGATTCTGATAAAATAACAATCCGTCGAGCCGGCGTCGAAACAGCGACCTATGGATTTCCGTGTTTAATCCACTGCAGTCCACCACTCTGCCAACTGAGCTATCGAGGGTTCAAACAACTGTCATTTCAGAGCGTAGAATAGACAAATTTAAGTCTTATTTGGGAATATTCATATACGTTGTTTTCCGAAATTAGAAATATAATTTATATTCTCTAAGCTTATAATTTTAAATGATAAACAGCTAAAAACAGTTGTATTAAATATTGCAAATCCAGAAAAAAAAGTGATGCGTCGAGCCCGAGTCGAAACAGCTATCTTCGGGATTCTCTGTTCCTTCCACTACAGTCCACCGGTCTGCCAACTGAGATATCGACGGTAAAAGCAAATAAAGATTTCAAAGCGTAGAACTTACAATAAGAGTCTATTTAAAAAAATTAATTTCTGTAATTTTCCGAAATTATAAATATTTTTTGCTTTTCTTTAAGCATATATTTTAGTAGAATAAACAGTTACAAATATGTCTTTTAAATATTATAAATATAAAAAAAAAAAAATCCGTCGAGCCGGAGACGAACCAGAGACCTATTGATTTCAGTTCTTAATCCACTATAGTCCACCGCTTTACCAACTAAGCTATTGACGGTACAAATTAAGAACTTCTTTTTAAGCTTCAACAAATTAAGTAGTTACCTTATTTGGGAAAATTTATCTATATAAAATTATGTGATTCTGCTAAAATAACTATCCGTCGAGCCGGAGTCGAACCAGCGACCTATGGATATCCGTGTTTAATCCACTACAGTCCACCGCTCTACCAACTGAGCTATCGACGGTACAAATTAAGAACTTTACTAAGCGTCAACAAATTAAATAGTTAACTTATTTGAGAAAATTTGTGTCTGTACTTTTCTAGAGTCAAATAAAAACTACACTTTTCGAACATAAGCATGTCTTTGCAATGCTAAATAGATTAATGTATCTATTTAAAATTATGTGATTCTTATAAAATAACAATCCGTCGAGCCTGAGTCGAATCAGCGACCTATGGATTTTCGTGTTTAATCCACTACAGTCCACCGCTCTACCAACTGAGCTATCGACGGTACAAATAAAGAACTTTACTAAGCGTCAACAAATTAAATAGTTACCTTGTTTGAGAAAATTTGTGTCTGTACTTTTCTAGAGTCAAATAAAAACTACACTCTTCGAACATAAGCATGTCTTTGCAATGCTAAATAGATTAATGTATCGAATTAAAATTATGTGATTCTGATAAAATAACAATCCGTCGAGCCGGAGTCGAACCAGCGACCTATGGATTTCCGAGTTTAATCCACTACAGTCCACCGCTCTACCAACTGAGCTATCGACGGTACAAATTAAGAACTTTACTAAGCGTCAACAAATTAAATAGTTAACTTATTTGAGAAAATTTGTGTCTGTACTTTTCTAGAGTCAAGTAAAAACTACACTTTTCGAACATAAGCATGTCTTTGCAATGCTAAATAGATTAATGTATCTATTTAAAATTATATGATTCTTATAAAATAACAATCTGTCGAGCCGGAGTCGAACCAGCGACCTATGGATTTCCGCGTTTAATCCACTACAGTCCACCGCTCTACCAACTGAGCTATCGACGGTCCAAACTAAGAACTTTACTAATCGTCAACAAATTAAATAGTTACCTTGTTTAGGAAAATTTGTGTCTGTGCTTTTCAAGAGTCAAATAAAAACTACACTTTTCGAACATAAGCATGTCTTTGCAATGCTAAATAGATTAATGTATCTATTTATACTTATGTGATTCTGATAAAATAACAATCCGTCGAGCCGGAGTCGAACCAGCGACCTATGGATTTCCGTGTTTAATCCACTACAGTCCACCGCTCTACCAACTGAGCTATCGACGGTACAAATAAAGAACTTTACTAAGCGTCAACAAATTAAATAGTTACCTTGTTTGAGAAAATTTGTGTCTGTACTTTTCTAGAGTCAAATAAAAACTACACTCTTCGAACATAAGCATGTCTTTGCAATGCTAAATAGATTAATGTATCGAATTAAAATTATGTGATTCTGATAAAATAACAATCCGTCGAGCCGGCGTCGAAACAGCGACCTATGGATTTCCGTGTTTAATCCACTGCAGTCCACCACTCTGCCAACTGAGCTATCGACGGTTCAAACAACTGTCATTTCAGAGCGTAGAATAGACAAATTTAAGTCTTATTTGGGAATATTCATATACGTTGTTTTCCGAAATTAGAAATATAATTTATATTCTCTAAGCTTATAATTTTAAATGATAAACAGCTAAAAACAGTTGTATTAAATATTGCAAATCCAGAAAAAAAGTGATGCGTCGAGCCCGAGTCGAAACAGCTATCTTCGGGATTCTCTGTTCCTTCCACTACAGTCCACCGGTCTGCCAACTGAGATATCGACGGTAAAAGCAAATAAAGATTTCAAAGCGTAGAACTTACAATAAGAGTCTATTTAAAAAAATTAATTTCTGTAATTTTCCGAAATTATAAATATTTTTTGCTTTTCTTTAAGCATATATTTTAGTAGAATAAACAGTTACAAATATGTCTTTTAAATATTATAAATATAAAAATAAAAAAAAATCCGTCGAGCCGGAGACGAACCAGAGACCTATTGATTTCAGTTCTTAATCCACTATAGTCCACCGCTTTACCAACTAAGCTATTGACGGTACAAATTAAGATCTTCTTTTTAAGCCTCAACAAATTAAGTAGTTACCTTATTTGGGAAAAAATTTATCTATATAAAATTATGTGATTCTGCTAAAATAACTATCCGTCGAGCCGGAGTCGAACCAGCGACCTATGGATATCCGTGTTTAATCCACTACAGTCCACCGCTCTACCAACTGAGCTATCGACGGTACAAATTAAGAACTTTACTAAGCGTCAACAAATTAAATAGTTAACTTATTTGAGAAAATTTGTGTCTGTACTTTTCTAGAGTCAAATAAAAACTACACTTTTCGAACATAAGCATGTCTTTGCAATGCTAAATAGATTAATGTATCTATTTAAAATTATGTGATTCTTATAAAATAACAATCCGTCGAGCCTGAGTCGAATCAGCGACCTATGGATTTTCGTGTTTAATCCACTACAGTCCACCGCTCTACCAACTGAGCTATCGACGGTACAAATAAAGAACTTTACTAAGCGTCAACAAATTAAATAGTTACCTTGTTTGAGAAAATTTGTGTCTGTACTTTTCTAGAGTCAAATAAAAACTACACTCTTCGAACATAAGCATGTCTTTGCAATGCTAAATAGATTAATGTATCGAATTAAAATTATGTGATTCTGATAAAATAACAATCCGTCGAGCCGGAGTCGAACCAGCGACCTATGGATTTCCGAGTTTAATCCACTACAGTCCACCGCTCTACCAACTGAGCTATCGACGGTACAAATTAAGAACTTTACTAAGCGTCAACAAATTAAATAGTTAACTTATTTGAGAAAATTTGTGTCTGTACTTTTCTAGAGTCAAGTAAAAACTACACTTTTCGAACATAAGCATGTCTTTGCAATGCTAAATAGATTAATGTATCTATTTAAAATTATATAATTCTTATAAAATAACAATCCGTCGAGCCGGAGTCGAACCAGCGACCTATGGATTTCCGCGTTTAATCCACTACAGTCCACCGCTCTACCAACTGAGCTATCGACGGTCCAAACTAAGAACTTTACTAATCGTCAACAAATTAAATAGTTACCTTGTTTAGGAAAATTTGTGTCTGTGCTTTTCAAGAGTCAAATAAAAACTACACTTTTCGAACATAAGCATGTCTTTGCAATGCTAAATAGATTAATGTATCTATTTATACTTATGTGATTCTGATAAAATAACAATCCGTCGAGCCGGAGTCGAACCAGCGACCTATGGATTTCCGTGTTTAATCCACTACAGTCCACCGCTCTACCAACTGAGCTATCGACGGTACAAATAAAGAACTTTACTAAGCGTCAACAAATTAAATAGTTACCTTGTTTGAGAAAATTTGTGTCTGTACTTTTCTAGAGTCAAATAAAAACTACACTCTTCGAACATAAGCATGTCTTTGCAATGCTAAATAGATTAATGTATCGAATTAAAATTATGTGATTCTGATAAAATAACAATCCGTCGAGCCGGCGTCGAAACAGCGACCTATGGATTTCCGTGTTTAATCCACTGCAGTCCACCACTCTGCCAACTGAGCTATCGACGGTTCAAACAACTGTCATTTCAGAGCGTAGAATAGACAAATTTAAGTCTTATTTGGGAATATTCATATACGTTGTTTTCCGAAATTAGAAATATAATTTATATTCTCTAAGCTTATAATTTTAAATGATAAACAGCTAAAAACAGTTGTATTAAATATTGCAAATCCAGAAAAAAAAGTGATGCGTCGAGCCCGAGTCGAAACAGCTATCTTCGGGATTCTCTGTTCCTTCCACTACAGTCCACCGGTCTGCCAACTGAGATATCGACGGTAAAAGCAAATAAAGATTTCAAAGCGTAGAACTTACAATAAGAGTCTATTTAAAAAAATTAATTTCTGTAATTTTCCGAAATTATAAATATTTTTTGCTTTTCTTTAAGCATATATTTTAGTAGAATAAACAGTTACAAATATGTCTTTTAAATATTATAAATATAAAAATAAAAAAAAATCCGTCGAGCCGGAGACGAACCAGAGACCTATTGATTTCAGTTCTTAATCCACTATAGTCCACCGCTTTACCAACTAAGCTATTGACGGTACAAATTAAGAACTTCTTTTTAAGCCTCAACAAATTAAGTAGTTACCTTATTTGGGAAAAAATTTATCTATATAAAATTATGTGATTCTGCTAAAATAACTATCCGTCGAGCCGGAGTCGAACCAGCGACCTATGGATATCCGTGTTTAATCCACTACAGTCCACCGCTCTACCAACTGAGCTATCGACGGTACAAATTAAGAACTTTACTAAGCGTCAACAAATTAAATAGTTAACTTATTTGAGAAAATTTGTGTCTGTACTTTTCTAGAGTCAAATAAAAACTACACTTTTCGAACATAAGCATGTCTTTGCAATGCTAAATAGATTAATGTATCTATTTAAAATTATGTGATTCTTATAAAATAACAATCCGTCGAGCCTGAGTCGAATCAGCGACCTATGGATTTTCGTGTTTAATCCACTACAGTCCACCGCTCTACCAACTGAGCTATCGACGGTACAAATAAAGAACTTTACTAAGCGTCAACAAATTAAATAGTTACCTTGTTTGAGAAAATTTGTGTCTGTACTTTTCTAGAGTCAAATAAAAACTACACTCTTCGAACATAAGCATGTCTTTGCAATGCTAAATAGATTAATGTATCGAATTAAAATTATGTGATTCTGATAAAATAACAATCCGTCGAGCCGGAGTCGAACCAGCGACCTATGGATTTCCGAGTTTAATCCACTACAGTCCACCGCTCTACCAACTGAGCTATCGACGGTACAAATTAAGAACTTTACTAAGCGTCAACAAATTAAATAGTTAACTTATTTGAGAAAATTTGTGTCTGTACTTTTCTAGAGTCAAGTAAAAACTACACTTTTCGAACATAAGCATGTCTTTGCAATGCTAAATAGATTAATGTATCTATTTAAAATTATATGATTCTTATAAAATAACAATCCGTCGAGCCGGAGTCGAACCAGCGACCTATGGATTTCCGCGTTTAATCCACTACAGTCCACCGCTCTACCAACTGAGCTATCGACGGTCCAAACTAAGAACTTTACTAATCGTCAACAAATTAAATAGTTACCTTGTTTAGGAAAATTTGTGTCTGTGCTTTTCAAGAGTCAAATAAAAACTACACTTTTCGAACATAAGCATGTCTTTGCAATGCTAAATAGATTAATGTATCTATTTATACTTATGTGATTCTGATAAAATAACAATCCGTCGAGCCGGAGTCGAACCAGCGACCTATGGATTTCCGTGTTTAATCCACTACAGTCCACCGCTCTACCAACTGAGCTATCGACGGTACAAATAAAGAACTTTACTAAGCGTCAACAAATTAAATAGTTACCTTGTTTGAGAAAATTTGTGTCTGTACTTTTCTAGAGTCAAATAAAAACTACACTTTTCGAACATAAGCATGTCTTTGCAATGCTAAATAGATTAATGTATCTATTTAAAATTATGTGATTCTTATAAAATAACAATCCGTCGAGCCTGAGTCGAATCAGCGACCTATGGATTTTCGTGTTTAATCCACTACAGTCCACCGCTCTACCAACTGAGCTATCGACGGTACAAATAAAGAACTTTACTAAGCGTCAACAAATTAAATAGTTACCTTGTTTGAGAAAATTTGTGTCTGTACTTTTCTAGAGTCAAATAAAAACTACACTCTTCGAACATAAGCATGTCTTTGCAATGCTAAATAGATTAATGTATCGAATTAAAATTATGTGATTCTGATAAAATAACAATCCGTCGAGCCGGAGTCGAACCAGCGACCTATGGATTTCCGAGTTTAATCCACTACAGTCCACCGCTCTACCAACTGAGCTATCGACGGTACAAATTAAGAACTTTACTAAGCGTCAACAAATTAAATAGTTAACTTATTTGAGAAAATTTGTGTCTGTACTTTTCTAGAGTCAAGTAAAAACTACACTTTTCGAACATAAGCATGTCTTTGCAATGCTAAATAGATTAATGTATCTATTTAAAATTATATGATTCTTATAAAATAACAATCCGTCGAGCCGGAGTCGAACCAGCGACCTATGGATTTCCGCGTTTAATCCACTACAGTCCACCGCTCTACCAACTGAGCTATCGACGGTCCAAACTAAGAACTTTACTAATCGTCAACAAATTAAATAGTTACCTTGTTTAGGAAAATTTGTGTCTGTGCTTTTCAAGAGTCAAATAAAAACTACACTTTTCGAACATAAGCATGTCTTTGCAATGCTAAATAGATTAATGTATCTATTTATACTTATGTGATTCTGATAAAATAACAATCCGTCGAGCCGGAGTCGAACCAGCGACCTATGGATTTCCGTGTTTAATCCACTACAGTCCACCGCTCTACCAACTGAGCTATCGACGGTACAAATAAAGAACTTTACTAAGCGTCAACAAATTAAATAGTTACCTTGTTTGAGAAAATTTGTGTCTGTACTTTTCTAGAGTCAAATAAAAACTACACTCTTCGAACATAAGCATGTCTTTGCAATGCTAAATAGATTAATGTATCGAATTAAAATTATGTGATTCTGATAAAATAACAATCCGTCGAGCCGGCGTCGAAACAGCGACCTATGGATTTCCGTGTTTAATCCACTGCAGTCCACCACTCTGCCAACTGAGCTATCGACGGTTCAAACAACTGTCATTTCAGAGCGTAGAATAGACAAATTTAAGTCTTATTTGGGAATATTCATATACGTTGTTTTCCGAAATTAGAAATATAATTTATATTCTCTAAGCTTATAATTTTAAATGATAAACAGCTAAAAACAGTTGTATTAAATATTGCAAATCCAGAAAAAAAAGTGATGCGTCGAGCCCGAGTCGAAACAGCTATCTTCGGGATTCTCTGTTCCTTCCACTACAGTCCACCGGTCTGCCAACTGAGATATCGACGGTAAAAGCAAATAAAGATTTCAAAGCGTAGAACTTACAATAAGAGTCTATTTAAAAAAATTAATTTCTGTAATTTTCCGAAATTATAAATATTTTTTGCTTTTCTTTAAGCATATATTTTAGTAGAATAAACAGTTACAAATATGTCTTTTAAATATTATAAATACAAAAAAAAACAGTAATCCGTCGAGCCGGAGACGAACCAGTGACCTATTGATTTCAGTTCTTAATCCACTATAGTCCACCGCTTTACCAACTAAGCTATTGACGGTACAAATTAAGAACTTCTTTTTAAGCTTCAACAAATTAAGTAGTTACCTTATTTGGGAAAATTTATCTATATAAAATTATGTGATTCTGCTAAAATAACTATCCGTCGAGCCGGAGTCGAACCAGCGACCTATGGATATCCGTGTTTAATCCACTACAGTCCACCGCTCTACCAACTGAGCTATCGACGGTACAAATTAAGAACTTTACTAAGCGTCAACAAATTAAATAGTTAACTTATTTGAGAAAATTTGTGTCTGTACTTTTCTAGAGTCAAATAAAAACTACACTTTTCGAACATAAGCATGTCTTTGCAATGCTAAATAGATTAATGTATCTATTTAAAATTATGTGATTCTTATAAAATAACAATCGGTCGAGCCGGAGTCGAACCAGCGACCTATGGATTTCCGCGTTTAATCCACTACAGTCCACCGCTCTACCAACTGAGCTATCGACGGTACAAATAAAGAACTTTACTAAGCGTCAACAAATTAAATAGTTACCTTGTTTGAGAAAATTTGTGTCTGTACTTTTCTAGAGTCAAATAAAAACTACACTCTTCGAACATAAGCATGTCTTTGCAATGCTAAATAGATTAATGTATCGAATTAAAATTATGTGATTCTGATAAAATAACAATCCGTCGAGCCGGAGTCGAACCAGCGACCTATGGATTTCCGAGTTTAATCCACTACAGTCCACCGCTCTACCAACTGAGCTATCGACGGTACAAATTAAGAACTTTACTAAGCGTCAACAAATTAAATAGTTAACTTATTTGAGAAAATTTGTGTCTGTACTTTTCTAGAGTCAAGTAAAAACTACACTTTTCGAACATAAGCATGTCTTTGCAATGCTAAATAGATTAATGTATCTATTTAAAATTATATGATTCTTATAAAATAACAATCCGTCGAGCCGGAGTCGAACCAGCGACCTATGGATTTCCGCGTTTAATCCACTACAGTCCACCGCTCTACCAACTGAGCTATCGACGGTCCAAACTAAGAACTTTACTAATCGTCAACAAATTAAATAGTTACCTTGTTTAGGAAAATTTGTGTCTGTGCTTTTCAAGAGTCAAATAAAAACTACACTTTTCGAACATAAGCATGTCTTTGCAATGCTAAATAGATTAATGTATCTATTTATACTTATGTGATTCTGATAAAATAACAATCCGTCGAGCCGGAGTCGAACCAGCGACCTATGGATTTCCGTGTTTAATCCACTACAGTCCACCGCTCTACCAACTGAGCTATCGACGGTACAAATAAAGAACTTTACTAAGCGTCAACAAATTAAATAGTTACCTTGTTTGAGAAAATTTGTGTCTGTACTTTTCTAGAGTCAAATAAAAACTACACTCTTCGAACATAAGCATGTCTTTGCAATGCTAAATAGATTAATGTATCGAATTAAAATTATGTGATTCTGATAAAATAACAATCCGTCGAGCCGGCGTCGAAACAGCGACCTATGGATTTCCGTGTTTAATCCACTGCAGTCCACCACTCTGCCAACTGAGCTATCGACGGTTCAAACAACTGTCATTTCAGAGCGTAGAATAGACAAATTTAAGTCTTATTTGGGAATATTCATATACGTTGTTTTCCGAAATTAGAAATATAATTTATATTCTCTAAGCTTATAATTTTAAATGATAAACAGCTAAAAACAGTTGTATTAAATATTGCAAATCCAGAAAAAAAAGTGATGCGTCGAGCCCGAGTCGAAACAGCTATCTTCGGGATTCTCTGTTCCTTCCACTACAGTCCACCGGTCTGCCAACTGAGATATCGACGGTAAAAGCAAATAAAGATTTCAAAGCGTAGAACTTACAATAAGAGTCTATTTAAAAAAATTAATTTCTGTAATTTTCCGAAATTATAAATATTTTTTGCTTTTCTTTAAGCATATATTTTAGTAGAATAAACAGTTACAAATATGTCTTTTAAATATTATAAATACAAAAAAAAACAGTAATCCGTCGAGCCGGAGACGAACCAGTGACCTATTGATTTCAGTTCTTAATCCACTATAGTCCACCGCTTTACCAACTAAGCTATTGACGGTACAAATTAAGAACTTCTTTTTAAGCTTCAACAAATTAAGTAGTTACCTTATTTGGGAAAATTTATCTATATAAAATTATGTGATTCTGCTAAAATAACTATCCGTCGAGCCGGAGTCGAACCAGCGACCTATGGATATCCGTGTTTAATCCACTACAGTCCACCGCTCTACCAACTGAGCTATCGACGGTACAAATTAAGAACTTTACTAAGCGTCAACAAATTAAATAGTTAACTTATTTGAGAAAATTTGTGTCTGTACTTTTCTAGAGTCAAATAAAAACTACACTTTTCGAACATAAGCATGTCTTTGCAATGCTAAATAGATTAATGTATCTATTTAAAATTATGTGATTCTTATAAAATAACAATCGGTCGAGCCGGAGTCGAACCAGCGACCTATGGATTTCCGCGTTTAATCCACTACAGCCCACCGCTCTACCAACTGAGCTATCGACGGTCCAAACTAAGAACTTTACTAATCGTCAACAAATTAAATAGTTACCTTGTATAGGAAAATATGTGTCTGTACTTTTCTAGAGTCAAATAAAAACTACACTTTTCGAACATAAGCATGTCTTTGCAATGCTAAATAGATTAATGTATCTATTTATAATTATGTGATTCTGATAAAATAACAATCCGTCGAGCCGGAGTCGAACCAGCGACCTATGGATTTCCGTGTTTAATCCACAAAGTCCACCGCTCTACCAACTGAGCTATCGACGGTACAAATAAAGAACTTTACTAAGCGTCAACAAATTAAATAGTTACCTTGTTTGAGAAAATTTGTGTCTGTACTTTTCTAGAGTCAAATAAAAACTACACTCTTCGAACATAAGCATGTCTTTGCAATGCTAAATAGATTAATGTATCGAATTAAAATTATGTGATTTTGATAAAATAACAATCCGTCGAGCCGGAGTCGAACCAGCGACCTATGGATTTCCGTGTTTAATCCACTACAGTCCACCGCTCTACCAACTGAGCTATCGACGGTACAAATAAAGAACTTTACAAAGCGTCAACAAATTAAATAGTTACCTTGTTTGAGAAAATTTGTGTCTGTACTTTTCTAGAGTCAAATAAAAACTACACTCTTCGAACATAAGCATGTCTTTGCAATGCTAAATAGGTTAATGTATCGAATTAAAATTATGTGATTCTGATAAAATAACAATCCGTCGAGCCGGAGTCGAACCAGCGGCCTATGTATTTCAGTTCTTAATCCACTATAGTCCACCGCTTTACCAACTAAGCTATCGACGGTACAAATTACGAACTTCTTTTTAAGCTTCAACAAATTAAGTAGTTACCTTATTTGGGAAAAAATTTATCTATATAAAATTATGTGATTCTGCTAAAATAACTATCCATCGAGCCGGAGTCGAACCAGCGACCTATGGATTTCCATGTTTAATCCAATACAGTCCACCGCTGTACCAACTGAGCTATCGACGGTACAAATAAAGAACTTTACAAAGCGTCAACAAATTAAATAGTTACCTTGTTTAGGAAAATTTGTGTCTGTGCTTTTCAAGAGTCAAATAAAAACTACACTTTTCGAACATAAGCATGTCTTTGCAATGCTAAATAGATTAATGTATCTATTTATACTTATGTGATTCTGATAAAATAACAATCCGTCGAGCCGGAGTCGAACCAGCGACCTATGGATTTCCGTATTTAATCCACTACAGTCCACCGCTCTACCAACTGAGCTATCGACGGTACAAATAAAGAACTTTACTAAGCGTCAACAAATTAAATAGTTACCTTGTTTGAGAAAATTTGTGTCTGTACTTTTCTAGAGTCAAATAAAAACTACACTCTTCGAACATAAGCATGTCTTTGCAATGCTAAATAGATTAATGTATCGAATTAAAATTATGTGATTCTGATAAAATAACAATCCGTCGAGCCGGCGTCGAAACAGCGACCTATGGATTTCCGTGTTTAATCCACTGCAGTCCACCACTCTGCCAACTGAGCTATCGACGGTTCAAACAACTGTCATTTCAGAGCGTAGAATAGACAAATTTAAGTCTTATTTAGAATATTCATATACGTTGTTTTCCGAAATTAGAAATATAATTTATATTCTCTAAGCTTATAATTTTAAATGATAAACAGCTAAAAACAGTTGTATTAAATATTGCAAATCCAGAAAAAAAAGTGATGCGTCGAGCCCGAGTCGAAACAGCTATCTTCGGGATTCTCTGTTCCTTCCACTACAGTCCACCGGTCTGCCAACTGAGATATCGACGGTAAAAGCAAATAAAGATTTCAAAGCGTAGAACTTACAATAAGAGTCTATTTAAAAAAATTAATTTCTGTAATTTTCCGAAATTATAAATATTTTTTGCTTTTCTTTAAGCCTATATTTTAGTAGAATAAACAGTTACAAATATGTCTTTTAAATATTATAAATACAAAAAAAAACAGTAATCCGTCGAGACGGAGACGAACCAGTGACCTATTGATTTCAGTTCTTAATCCACTATAGTCCACCGCTTTACCAACTAAGCTATTGACGGTACAAATTAAGAACTTCTTTTTAAGCTTCAACAAATTAAGTAGTTACCTTATTTGGGAAAAAATTTATCTATATAAAATTATGTGATTCTGCTAAAATAACTATCCGTCGAGCCGGAGTCGAACCAGCGACCTATGGATATCCGTGTTTAATCCACTACAGTCCACCGCTCTACCAACAGAGCTATCGACGGTACAAATTAAGAACTTTACTAAGCGTCAACAAATTAAATAGTTAACTTATTTGAGAAAATTTGTGTCTGTACTTTTCTAGAGTCAAATAAAAACTACACTTTTCGAACATAAGCATGTCTTTGCAATGCTAAATAGATTAATGTATCTATTTAAAATTATGTGATTCTTATAAAATAACAATCCGTCGAGCCTGAGTCGAATCAGCGACCTATGGATTTTCGTGTTTAATCCACTACAGTCCACCGCTCTACCAACTGAGCTATCGACGGTACAAATAAAGAACTTTACTAAGCGTCAACAAATTAAATAGTTACCTTGTTTGAGAAAATTTGTGTCTGTACTTTTCTAGAGTCAAATAAAAACTACACTCTTCGAACATAAGCATGTCTTTGCAATGCTAAATAGATTAATGTATCGAATTAAAATTATGTGATTCTGATAAAATAACAATCCCTCGAGCCGGAGTCGAACCAGCGACCTATGGATTTCAGTTCTTAATCCACTATAGTCCACCGCTTTACCAACTAACCTATCGACGGTACAAATTACGAACTTCTTTTTAAGCTTCAACAAATTAAGTAGTTACCTTATTTGGGAAAATTTATCTATATAAAATTATGTGATTCTGCTAAAATAACTATCCATCGAGCCGGAGTCGAACCAGCGACCTATGGATTTCCATGTTTAATCCACTACAGTCCACCGCTGTACCAACTGAGCTATCGACGGTACAAATTAAGAAATTTACTAAGCGTCAACAAATTAAATAGTTAACTTATTTGAGAAAATTTGTGTCTGTACTTTTCTAGAGTCAAATAAAAACTACACTTTTCGAACATAAGCATGTCTTTGCAATGCTAAATAGATTAATGTATCTATTTAAAATTATGTGATTCTTATAAAATAACAATCCGTCGAGCCGGAGTCGAACCAGCGACCTATGGATTTCCGCGTTTAATCCACTACAGCCCACCGCTCTACCAACTGAGCTATCGACGGTCCAAACTAAGAACTTTACTAATCGTCAACAAATTAAATAGTTACCTTGTATAGGAAAATATGTGTCTGTACTTTTCTAGAGTCAAATAAAAACTACACTTTTCGAACATAAGCATGTCTTTGCAATGCTAAATAGATTAATGTATCTATTTATAATTATGTGATTCTGATAAAATAACAATCCGTCGAGCCGGAGTCGAACCAGCGACCTATGGATTTCCGTGTTTAATCCACAAAGTACACCGCTCTACCAACTGAGCTATCGACGGTACAAATAAAGAACTTTACTAAGCGTCAACAAATTAAATAGTTACCTTGTTTGAGAAAATTTGTGTCTGTACTTTTCTAGAGTCAAATAAAAACTACACTCTTCGAACATAAGCATGTCTTTGCAATGCTAAATAGATTAATGTATCGAATTAAAATTATGTGATTTTGATAAAATAACAATCCGTCGAGCCGGAGTCGAACCAGCGACCTATGGATTTCCTTGTTTATTCCACTACAGTCCACCGCTCTACCAACTGAGCTACCGACTGTACAAATTAAGAACTTTACTAAGCGTCAACAAATTAAATAGTTAACTTATTTGAGAAAATTTGTGTCTGTACTTTTCTAGAGTCAAATAAAAACTACACTTTTCGAACATAAGCATGTCTTTGCAATGCTAAATAGATTAATCTATCTATTTATAATTATGTGATTCTGATAAAATAACAATCCGTCGAGCCGGAGTCGAACCAGCGACCTATGGATTTCCGTGTTTAATCCACTACAGTCCACCGCTCTACCAACTGAGCTATCGACGGTACAAATAAAGAACTTTACAAAGCGTCAACAAATTAAATAGTTACCTTGTTTGAGAAAATTTGTGTCTGTACTTTTCTAGAGTCAAATAAAAACTACACTCTTCGAACATAAGCATGTCTTTGCAATGCTAAATAGATTAATGTATCGAATTAAAATTATGTGATTCTGATAAAATAACAATCCGTCGAGCCGGAGTCGAACCAGCGGCCTATGTATTTCAGTTCTTAATCCACTATAGTCCACCGCTTTACCAACTAAGCTATCGACGGTACAAATTACGAACTTCTTTTTAAGCTTCAACAAATTAAGTAGTTACCTTATTTGGGAAAAAATTTATCTATATAAAATTATGTGATTCTGCTAAAATAACTATCCGTCGAGCCGGAGTCGAACCAGCGACCTATGGATTTCCATTTTTAATCCACTACAGTCCACCGCTCTACCAACTGAGCT
The DNA here is from genome assembly GCA_947359465.1 of Metellina segmentata. Taxonomy (NCBI): domain Eukaryota; kingdom Metazoa; phylum Arthropoda; class Arachnida; order Araneae; family Tetragnathidae; genus Metellina; species Metellina segmentata. The sequence goes on along the minus strand of OX375873.1, from coordinate 90,083,956 downwards.
ATCGACGGTACAAATTAAGAACTTTACTAAGCGTCAACAAATTAAATAGTTAACTTATTTGAGAAAATTTGTGTCTGTACTTTTCTAGAGTCAAATAAAAACTACACTTTTCGAACATAAGCATGTCATTGCAATGCTAAATAGATTAATGTATCTATTTAAAATTATGTGATTCTTATAAAATAACAATCCGTCGAGCCGGAGTCGAACCAGCGACCTATGGATTTCCGCGTTTAATCCACTACAGTCCACCGCTCTACCAACTGAGCTACCGACGGTACAAATTAAGAACTTTACTAAGCGTCAACAAATTAAATAGTTAACTTATTTGAGAAAATTTGTGTCTGTACTTTTCTAGAGTCAAATAAAAACTACACTTTTCGAACATAAGCATGTCTTTGCAATGCTATAAATAGATTAATGTATCTATTTAAAATTATGTGATTCTTATAAAATAACAATCCGTCGAGCCGGAGTCGAACCAGCGGCCTATGGATTTCCGCGTTTAATCCACTACAGTCCACCGCTCTACCAACTGAGCTATCGACGGTCCAAACTAAGAACTTTACTAATCGTCAACAAATTAAATAGTTACCTTGTTTAGGAAAATTTGTGTCTGTGCTTTTCAAGAGTCAAATAAAAACTACACTTTTCGAACATAAGCATGTCTTTGCAATGCTAAATAGATTAATGTATCTATTTATAATTATATGATTCTGATAAAATAACAATCCGTCGAGCCGGAGTCGAACCAGCGACCTATGGATTTCCGTGTTTAATCCACTACAGTCCACCGCTCTACCAACTGAGCTATCGACGGTACAAATTAAGAACTTTACTAAGCGTCAACAAATTAAATAGTTAACTTATTTGAGAAAATTTGTGTCTGTTCTTTTCTAGAGTCAAATAAAAACTACACTTTTCGAACATAAGCATGTCTTTGCAATGCTAAATAGATTAATGTATCTATTTATAATTATGTGATTCTGATAAAATAACAATCCGTCGAGCCGGAGTCGAACCAGCGACCTATGGATTTCCGTGTTTAATCCACTACAGTCCACCGCTCTACCAACTGAGCTATCGACGGTACAAATAAAGAACTTTACAAAGCGTCAACAAATTAAATAGTTACCTTGTTTGAGAAAATTTGTGTCTGTACTTTTCTAGAGTCAAATAAAAACTACACTCTTCGAACATAAGCATGTCTTTGCAATGCTAAATAGATTAATCTATCTATTTATAATTATGTGATTCTGATAAAATAACAATCCGTCGAGCCGGAGTCGAACCAGCGACCTATGGATTTCCGTGTTTAATCCACTACAGTCCACCGCTCTACCAACTGAGCTATCGACGGTACAAATAAAGAACTTTACAAAGCGTCAACAAATTAAATAGTTACCTTGTTTGAGAAAATTTGTGTCTGTACTTTTCTAGAGTCAAATAAAAACTACACTCTTCGAACATAAGCATGTCTTTGCAATGCTAAATAGATTAATGTATCGAATTAAAATTATGTGATTCTGATAAAATAACAATCCGTCGAGCCGGAGTCGAACCAGCGGCCTATGTATTTCAGTTCTTAATCCACTATAGTCCACCGCTTTACCAACTAAGCTATCGACGGTACAAATTACGAACTTCTTTTTAAGCTTCAACAAATTAAGTAGTTACCTTATTTGGGAAAAAATTTATCTATATAAAATTATGTGATTCTGCTAAAATAACTATCCGTCGAGCCGGAGTCGAACCAGCGACCTATGGATTTCCATTTTTAATCCACTACAGTCCACCGCTCTACCAACTGAGCTATCGACGGTACAAATTAAGAACTTTACTAAGCGTCAACAAATTAAATAGTTAACTTATTTGAGAAAATTTGTGTCTGTACTTTTCTAGAGTCAAATAAAAACTACACTTTTCGAACATAAGCATGTCATTGCAATGCTAAATAGATTAATGTATCTATTTAAAATTATGTGATTCTTATAAAATAACAATCCGTCGAGCCGGAGTCGAACCAGCGACCTATGGATTTCCGCGTTTAATCCACTACAGTCCACCGCTCTACCAACTGAGCTACCGACGGTACAAATTAAGAACTTTACTAAGCGTCAACAAATTAAATAGTTAACTTATTTGAGAAAATTTGTGTCTGTACTTTTCTAGAGTCAAATAAAAACTACACTTTTCGAACATAAGCATGTCTTTGCAATGCTAAATAGATTAATGTATCTATTTAAAATTATGTGATTCTTATAAAATAACAATCCGTCGAGCCGGAGTCGAACCAGCGACCTATGGATTTCCGCGTTTAATCCACTACAGTCCACCGCTCTACCAACTGAGCTATCGACGGTCCAAACTAAGAACTTTACTAATCGTCAACAAATTAAATAGTTACCTTGTTTAGGAAAATTTGTGTCTGTGCTTTTCAAGAGTCAAATAAAAACTACACTTTTCGAACATAAGCATGTCTTTGCAATGCTAAATAGATTAATGTATCTATTTATAATTATGTGATTCTGATAAAATAACAATCCGTCGAGCCGGAGTCGAACCAGCGACCTATGGATTTCCGTGTTTAATCCACTACAGTCCACCGCTCTACCAACTGAGCTATCGACGGTACAAATTAAGAACTTTACTAAGCGTCAACAAATTAAATAGTTAACTTATTTGAGAAAATTTGTGTCTGTTCTTTTCTAGAGTCAAATAAAAACTACACTTTTCGAACATAAGCATGTCTTTGCAATGCTAAATAGATTAATGTATCTATTTATAATTATGTGATTCTGATAAAATAACAATCCGTCGAGCCGGAGTCGAACCAGCGACCTATGGATTTCCGTGTTTAATCCACTACAGTCCACCGCTCTACCAACTGAGCTATCGACGGTACAAATAAAGAACTTTACAAAGCGTCAACAAATTAAATAGTTACCTTGTTTGAGAAAATTTGTGTCTGTACTTTTCTAGAGTCAAATAAAAACTACACTCTTCGAACATAAGCATGTCTTTGCAATGCTAAATAGATTAATGTATCGAATTAAAATTATGTGATTCTGATAGAATAACAATCCGTCGAGCCGGAGTCGAACCAGCGGCCTATGGATTTCAGTTCTTAATCCACTATAGTCCACCGCTTTACCAACTAAGCTATCGACGGTACAAATTACGAACTTCTTTTTAAGCTTCAACAAATTAAGTAGTTACCTTATTTGGGAAAATTTATCTATATAAAATTATGTGATTCTGCTTAAATAACTATCCGTCGAGCCGGAGTCGAACCAGCGACCTATGGATTTCCATTTTTAATCCACTACAGTCCACCGCTCTACCAACTGAGCTATCGACGGTACAAATTAAGAACTTTACTAAGCGTCAACAAATTAAATAGTTAACTTATTTGAGAAAATTTGTGTCTGTACTTTTCTAGAGTCAAATAAAAACTACACTTTTCGAACATAAGCATGTCATTGCAATGCTAAATAGATTAATGTATCTATTTAAAATTATGTGATTCTTATAAAATAACAATCCGTCGAGCCGGAGTCGAACCAGCGACCTATGGATTTCCGCGTTTAATCCACTACAGTCCACCGCTCTACCAACTGAGCTATCGACGGTCCAAACTAAAAACTTTACTAATCGTCAACAAATTAAATAGTTACCTTGCTTAGGAAAATTTGTGTCTGTACTTTTCTAGAGTCAAATAAAAACTACACTTTTAGAACATAAGCATGTCTTTGCAATGCTAAATAGATTAATGTATCTATTTAAAATTATGTGATTCTTATAAAATAACAAACCGTCGAGCCGGAGTCGAACCAGCGACCTATGGATTTCCGCGTTTAATCCACTACAGTCCACCGCTCTACCGACTGAGCTATCGACGGTCCAAACTAAGAACTTTACTAATCGTCAACAAATTAAATAGTTACCTTGTTTAGGAAAATTTGTGTCTGTGCTTTTCAAGAGTCAAATAAAAACTACACTTTTCGAACATAAGCATGTCTTTGCAATTCTAAATAGATTAATGTATCTATTTATAATTATATGATTCTGATAAAATAACAATCCGTCGAGCCGGAGTCGAACCAGCGACCTATGGATTTCCGTGTTTAATCCACTACAGTCCACCGCTCTACCAACTGAGCTATCGACGGTACAAATTAAGAACTTTACTAAGCGTCAACAAATTAAATAGTTAACTTATTTGAGAAAATTTGTGTCTGTTCTTTTCTAGAGTCAAATAAAAACTACACTTTTCGAACATAAGCATGTCTTTGCAATGCTAAATAGATTAATGTATCTATTTATAATTATGTGATTCTGATAAAGTAACAATCCGTCGAGCCGGAGTCGAACCAGCGACCTATGGATTTCCGTGTTTAATCCACTACAGTCCACCGCTCTACCAACTGAGCTATCGACGGTACAAATAAAGAACTTTACAAAGCGTCAACAAATTAAATAGTTACCTTGTTTGAGAAAATTTGTGTCTGTACTTTTCTAGAGTCAAATAAAAACTACACTCTTCGAACATAAGCATGTCTTTGCAATGCTAAATAGATTAATGTATCGAATTAAAATTATGTGATTCTGATAAAATAACAATCCGTCGAGCCGGAGTCGAACCAGCGGCCTATGGATTTCAGTTCTTAATCCACTATAGTCCACCGCTTTACCAACTAAGCTATCGACGGTACAAATTACGAACTTCTTTTTAAGCTTCAACAAATTAAGTAGTTACCTTATTTGGGAAAATTTATCTATATAAAATTATGTGATTCTGCTTAAATAACTATCCGTCGAGCCGGAGTCGAACCAGCGACCTATGGATTTCCATTTTTAATCCACTACAGTCCACCGCTCTACCAACTGAGCTATCGACGGTACAAATTAAGAACTTTACTAAGCGTCAACAAATTAAATAGTTAACTTATTTGAGAAAATTTGTGTCTGTACTTTTCTAGAGTCAAATAAAAACTACACTTTTCGAACATAAGCATGTCATTGCAATGCTAAATAGATTAATGTATCTATTTAAAATTATGTGATTCTTATAAAATAACAATCCGTCGAGCCGGAGTCGAACCAGCGACCTATGGATTTCCGCGTTTAATCCACTACAGTCCACCGCTCTACCAACTGAGCTATCGACGGTCCAAACTAAAAACTTTACTAATCGTCAACAAATTAAATAGTTACCTTGCTTAGGAAAATTTGTGTCTGTACTTTTCTAGAGTCAAATAAAAACTACACTTTTAGAACATAAGCATGTCTTTGCAATGCTAAATAGATTAATGTATCTATTTAAAATTATGTGATTCTTATAAAATAACAAACCGTCGAGCCGGAGTCGAACCAGCGACCTATGGATTTCCGCGTTTAATCCACTACAGTCCACCGCTCTACCGACTGAGCTATCGACGGTCCAAACTAAGAAATTTACTAATCGTCAACAAATTAAATAGTTACCTTGTTTAGGAAAATTTGTGTCTGTGCTTTTCAAGAGTCAAATAAAAACTACACTTTTCGAACATAAGCATGTCTTTGCAATTCTAAATAGATTAATGTATCTATTTATAATTATATGATTCTGATAAAATAACAATCCGTCGAGCCGGAGTCGAACCAGCGACCTATGGATTTCCGTGTTTAATCCACTACAGTCCACCGCTCTACCAACTGAGCTATCGACGGTACAAATAAAGAACTTTACTAAGCGTCAACAAATTAAATAGTTACCTTGTTTGAGAAAATTTGTGTCTGTACTTTTCTAGAGTCAAATAAAAACTACACTCTTCGAACATAAGCATGTCTTTAAAATGCTAAATAGATTAATGTATCCAATTAAAATTATGTGATTCTGATAAAATAACAATCCGTCGAACCGGCGTCGAAACAGCTACCTATGGATTTCCGTGTTTAATCCACTGCAATCCACCACTCTGCCAACTGAGCTATCGACGGTTCAAACAACTGTCATTTCAGAGCGTAGAATAGACAAATTTAAGTCTTATTTGGGAATATTCATATACGTTGTTTTCCGAAATTAGAAATATAATTTATATTCTCTAAGCTTATAATTTTAAATGATAAACAGCTAAAAACAGTTGTATTAAATATTGCAAATCCAGAAAAAAAAGTGATGCGTCGAGCCCGAGTCGAAACAGCTATCTTCGGGATTCTCTGTTCCTTCCACTACAGTCCACCGGTCTGCCAACTGAGATATCGACGGTAAAAGCAAATAAAGATTTCAAAGCGTAGAACTTACAATAAGAGTCTATTTAAAAAAATTAATTTCTGTAATTTTCCGAAATTATAAATATTTTTTGCTTTTCTTTAAGCATATATTTTAGTAGAATAAACAGTTACAAATATGTCTTTTAAATATTATAAATACAAAAAAAAACAGTAATCCGTCGAGCCGGAGACGAACCAGTGACCTATTGATTTCAGTTCTTAATCCACTATAGTCCACCGCTTTAGGAACTAAGCTATTGACGGTACAAATTAAGAACTTCTTTTTAAGCTTCAACAAATTAAGTAGTTACCTTATTTGGGAAAATTTATCTATATAAAATTATGTGATTCTGCTAAAATAACTATCCGTCGAGCCGGAGTCGAACCAGCGACCTATGGATATCCGTGTTTAATCCACTACAGTCCACCGCTCTACCAACTGAGCTATCGACGGTACAAATTAAGAACTTTACTAAGCGTCAACAAATTAAATAGTTAACTTATTTGAGAAAATTTGTGTCTGTACTTTTCTAGAGTCAAATAAAAACTACACTTTTCGAACATAAGCATGTCTTTGCAATGCTAAATAGATTAATGTATCTATTTAAAATTATGTGATTCTTATAAAATAACAATCCGTCGAGCCTGAGTCGAATCAGCGACCTATGGATTTTCGTGTTTAATCCACTACAGTCCACCGCTCTACCAACTGAGCTATCGACGGTACAAATAAAGAACTTTACTAAGCGTCAACAAATTAAATAGTTACCTTGTTTGAGAAAATTTGTGTCTGTACTTTTCTAGAGTCAAATAAAAACTACACTCTTCGAACATAAGCATGTCTTTGCAATGCTAAATAGATTAATGTATCGAATTAAAATTATGTGATTCTGATAAAATAACAATCCGTCGAGCCGGAGTCGAACCAGCGACCTATGGATTTCAGTTCTTAATCCACTATAGTCCACCGCTTTACCAACTAACCTATCGACGGTACAAATTACGAACTTCTTTTTAAGCTTCAACAAATTAAGTAGTTACCTTATTTGGGAAAAAAAATTTATCTATATAAAATTATGTGATTCTGCTAAAATAACTATCCGTCGAGCCGGAGTCGAACCAGCGACCTATGGATTTCCATGTTTAATCCACTACAGTCCACCGCTGTACCAACTGAGCTATCGACGGTACAAATTAAGAAATTTACTAAGCGTCAACAAATTAAATAGTTAACTTATTTGAGAAAATTTGTGTCTTTACTTTTCTAGAGTCAAATAAAAACTACACTTTTCGAACATAAGCATGTCTTTGCAATGCTAAATAGATTAATGTATCTATTTAAAATTATGTGATTCTTATAAAATAACAATCCGTCGAGCCGGAGTCGAACCAGCGACCTATGGATTTCCGCGTTTAATCCACTACAGCCCACCGCTCTACCAACTGAGCTATCGACGGTCCAAACTAAGAACTTTACTAATCGTCAACAAATTAAATAGTTACCTTGTATAGGAAAATATGTGTCTGTACTTTTCTAGAGTCAAATAAAAACTACACTTTTCGAACATAAGCATGTCTTTGCAATGCTAAATAGATTAATGTATCTATTTATAATTATGTGATTCTGATAAAATAACAATCCGTCGAGCCGGAGTCGAACCAGCGACCTATGGATTTCCGGGTTTAATCCACAAAGTCCACCGCTCTACCAACTGAGCTATCGACGGTACAAATAAAGAACTTTACTAAGCGTCAACAAATTAAATAGTTACCTTGTTTGAGAAAATTTGTGTCTGTACTTTTCTAGAGTCAAATAAAAACTACACTCTTCGAACATAAGCATGTCTTTAAAATGCTAAATAGATTAATGTATCCAATTAAAATTATGTGATTCTGATAAAATAACAATCCGTCGAACCGGCGTCGAAACAGCTACCTATGGATTTCCGTGTTTAATCCACTGCAATCCACCACTCTGCCAACTGAGCTATCGACGGTTCAAACAACTGTCATTTCAGAGCGTAGAATAGACAAATTTAAGTCTTATTTGGGAATATTCATATACGTTGTTTTCCGAAATTAGAAATATAATTTATATTCTCTAAGCTTATAATTTTAAATGATAAACAGCTAAAAACAGTTGTATTAAATATTGCAAATCCAGAAAAAAAAGTGATGCGTCGAGCCCGAGTCGAAACAGCTATCTTCGGGATTCTCTGTTCCTTCCACTACAGTCCACCGGTCTGCCAACTGAGATATCGACGGTAAAAGCAAATAAAGATTTCAAAGCGTAGAACTTACAATAAGAGTCTATTTAAAAAAATTAATTTCTGTAATTTTCCGAAATTATAAATATTTTTTGCTTTTCTTTAAGCATATATTTTAGTAGAATAAACAGTTACAAATATGTCTTTTAAATATTATAAATACAAAAAAAAACAGTAATCCGTCGAGCCGGAGACGAACCAGTGACCTATTGATTTCAGTTCTTAATCCACTATAGTCCACCGCTTTACCAACTAAGCTATTGACGGTACAAATTAAGAACTTCTTTTTAAGCTTCAACAAATTAAGTAGTTACCTTATTTGGGAAAATTTATCTATATAAAATTATGTGATTCTGCTAAAATAACTATCCGTCGAGCCGGAGTCGAACCAGCGACCTATGGATATCCGTGTTTAATCCACTACAGTCCACCGCTCTACCAACTGAGCTATCGACGGTACAAATTAAGAACTTTACTAAGCGTCAACAAATTAAATAGTTAACTTATTTGAGAAAATTTGTGTCTGTACTTTTCTAGAGTCAAATAAAAACTACACTTTTCGAACATAAGCATGTCTTTGCAATGCTAAATAGATTAATGTATCTATTTAAAATTATGTGATTCTTATAAAATAACAATCCGTCGAGCCTGAGTCGAATCAGCGACCTATGGATTTTCGTGTTTAATCCACTACAGTCCACCGCTCTACCAACTGAGCTATCGACGGTACAAATAAAGAACTTTACTAAGCGTCAACAAATTAAATAGTTACCTTGTTTGAGAAAATTTGTGTCTGTACTTTTCTAGAGTCAAATAAAAACTACACTCTTCGAACATAAGCATGTCTTTGCAATGCTAAATAGATTAATGTATCGAATTAAAATTATGTGATTCTGATAAAATAACAATCCGTCGAGCCGGAGTCGAACCAGCGACCTATGGATTTCAGTTCTTAATCCACTATAGTCCACCGCTTTACCAACTAACCTATCGACGGTACAAATTACGAACTTCTTTTTAAGCTTCAACAAATTAAGTAGTTACCTTATTTGGGAAAATTTATCTATATAAAATTATGTGATTCTGCTACAATAACTATCCGTCGAGCCGGAGTCGAACCAGCGACCTATGGATTTCCATGTTTAATCCACTACAGTCCACCGCTGTACCAACTGAGCTATCGACGGTACAAATTAAGAAATTTACTAAGCGTCAACAAATTAAATAGTTAACTTATTTGAGAAAATTTGTGTCTGTACTTTTCTAGAGTCAAATAAAAACTACACTTTTCGAACATAAGCATGTCTTTGCAATGCTAAATAGATTAATGTATCTATTTAAAATTATGTGATTCTTATAAAATAACAATCCGTCGAGCCGGAGTCGAACCAGCGACCTATGGATTTCCGCGTTTAATCCACTACAGCCCACCGCTCTACCAACTGAGCTATCGACGGTCCAAACTAAGAACTTTACTAATCGTCAACAAATTAAATAGTTACCTTGTATAGGAAAATATGTGTCTGTACTTTTCTAGAGTCAAATAAAAACTACACTTTTCGAACATAAGCATGTCTTTGCAATGCTAAATAGATTAATGTATCTATTTATAATTATGTGATTCTGATAAAATAACAATCCGTCGAGCCGGAGTCGAACCAGCGACCTATGGATTTCCGGGTTTAATCCACAAAGTCCACCGCTCTACCAACTGAGCTATCGACGGTACAAATAAAGAACTTTACTAAGCGTCAACAAATTAAATAGTTACCTTGTTTGAGAAAATTTGTGTCTGTACTTTTCTAGAGTCAAATAAAAACTACACTCTTCGAACATAAGCATGTCTTTGCAATGCTAAATAGATTAATGTATCGAATTAAAATTATGTGATTCTGATAAAATAACAATCCGTCGAGCCGGAGTCGAACCAGCGACCTATGGATTTCCGTGTTTAATCCACTACAGTCCACCGCTCTACCAACTGAGCTACCGACGGTACAAATTAAGAACTTTACTAAGCGTCAACAAATTAAATAGTTAACTTATTTGAGAAAATTTGTGTCTGTACTTTTCTAGAGTCAAGTAAAAACTACACTTTTCGAACATAAGCATGTCTTTGCAATGCTAAATAGATTAATGTATCTATTTAAAATTATGTGATTCTTATAAAATAACAATCCGTCGAGCCGGAGTCGAACCAGCGACCTATGGATTTCCGATTATTATTCCACTACATTCCACTGCTCTTCCAACTGAGCTATCGACGGTACAAATATAGAACTTTACTAAGCGTCAACAAATTAAATAGTTACCTTGTTTAGGAAAATTTGTGTCTGTGCTTTTCAAGAGTCAAATAAAAACTACACTTTTCGAACATAAGCATGTCTTTGCAATGCTAAATAGATTAATGTATCTATTTATAATTATGTGATTCTGATAAAATAACAATCCGTCGAGCCGGAGTCGAACCAGCGACCTATGGATTTCCGTGTTTAATCCACTACAGTCCACCGCTCTACCAACTGAGCTATCGACGGTACAAATTAAGAATTTTACTAAGCGTCAACAAATTAAATAGTTAACTTATTTGAGAAAATTTGTGTCTGTACTTTTCTAGAGTCAAATAAAAACTACACTTTTCGAACATAAGCATGTCTTTGCAATGCTAAATAGATTAATGTATCTATTTAAAATTATATGATTCTTATAAAATAACAATCCGTCGAGCCGGAGTCGAACCAGCGACCTATAGATTTCCGCGTTTAATCCACTACAGTCCACCGCTCTACCAACTGAGCTATCGACGGTCCAAACTAAGAACTTTACTAATCGTCAACAAATTAAATAGTTACCTTGTTTAGGAAAATTTGTGTCTGTGCTTTTCAAGAGTCAAATAAAAACTACACTTTTCGAACATAAGCATGTCTTTGCAATGCTAAATAGATTAATGTATCTATTTATACTTATGTGATTCTGATAAAATAACAATCCGTCGAGCCGGAGTCGAACCAGCGACCTATGGATTTCCGTGTTTAATCCACTACAGTCCACCGCTCTACCAACTGAGCTATCGACGGTACAAATAAAGAACTTTACTAAGCGTCAACAAATTAAATAGTTACCTTGTTTGAGAAAATTTGTGTCTGTACTTTTCTAGAGTCAAATAAAAACTACACTCTTCGAACATAAGCATGTCTTTAAAATGCTAAATAGATTAATGTATCCAATTAAAATTATGTGATTCTGATAAAATAACAATCCGTCGAACCGGCGTCGAAACAGCTACCTATGGATTTCCGTGTTTAATCCACTGCAATCCACCACTCTGCCAACTGAGCTATCGACGGTTCAAACAACTGTCATTTCAGAGCGTAGAATAGACAAATTTAAGTCTTATTTGGGAATATTCATATACGTTGTTTTCCGAAATTAGAAATATAATTTATATTCTCTAAGCTTATAATTTTAAATGATAAACAGCTAAAAACAGTTGTATTAAATATTGCAAATCCAGAAAAAAAAGTGATGCGTCGAGCCCGAGTCGAAACAGCTATCTTCGGGATTCTCTGTTCCTTCCACTACAGTCCACCGGTCTGCCAACTGAGATATCGACGGTAAAAGCAAATAAAGATTTCAAAGCGTAGAACTTACAATAAGAGTCTATTTAAAAAAATTAATTTCTGTAATTTTCCGAAATTATAAATATTTTTTGCTTTTCTTTAAGCATATATTTTAGTAGAATAAACAGTTACAAATATGTCTTTTAAATATTATAAATACAAAAAAAACAGTAATCCGTCGAGCCGGAGACGAACCAGTGACCTATTGATTTCAGTTCTTAATCCACTATAGTCCACCGCTTTAGGAACTAAGCTATTGACGGTACAAATTAAGAACTTCTTTTTAAGCTTCAACAAATTAAGTAGTTACCTTATTTGGGAAAATTTATCTATATAAAATTATGTGATTCTGCTAAAATAACTATCCGTCGAGCCGGAGTCGAACCAGCGACCTATGGATATCCGTGTTTAATCCACTACAGTCCACCGCTCTACCAACTGAGCTATCGACGGTACAAATTAAGAACTTTACTAAGCGTCAACAAATTAAATAGTTAACTTATTTGAGAAAATTTGTGTCTGTACTTTTCTAGAGTCAAATAAAAACTACACTTTTCGAACATAAGCATGTCTTTGCAATGCTAAATAGATTAATGTATCTATTTAAAATTATGTGATTCTTATAAAATAACAATCCGTCGAGCCTGAGTCGAATCAGCGACCTATGGATTTTCGTGTTTAATCCACTACAGTCCACCGCTCTACCAACTGAGCTATCGACGGTACAAATAAAGAACTTTACTAAGCGTCAACAAATTAAATAGTTACCTTGTTTGAGAAAATTTGTGTCTGTACTTTTCTAGAGTCAAATAAAAACTACACTCTTCGAACATAAGCATGTCTTTGCAATGCTAAATAGATTAATGTATCGAATTAAAATTATGTGATTCTGATAAAATAACAATCCGTCGAGCCGGAGTCGAACCAGCGACCTATGGATTTCAGTTCTTAATCCACTATAGTCCACCGCTTTACCTACTAACCTATCGACGGTACAAATTACGAACTTCTTTTTAAGCTTCAACAAATTAAGTAGTTACCTTATTTGGGAAAAAATTTATCTATATAAAATTATGTGATTCTGCTAAAATAACTATCCGTCGAGCCGGAGTCGAACCAGCGACCTATGGATTTCCATGTTTAATCCACTACAGTCCACCGCTGTACCAACTGAGCTATCGACGGTACAAATTAAGAAATTTACTAAGCGTCAACAAATTAAATAGTTAACTTATTTGAGAAAATTTGTGTCTGTACTTTTCTAGAGTCAAATAAAAACTACACTTTTCGAACATAAGCATGTCTTTGCAATGCTAAATAGATTAATGTATCTATTTAAAATTATGTGATTCTTATAAAATAACAATCCGTCGAGCCGGAGTCGAACCAGCGACCTATGGATTTCCGCGTTTAATCCACTACAGCCCACCGCTCTACCAACTGAGCTATCGACGGTCCAAACTAAGAACTTTACTAATCGTCAACAAATTAAATAGTTACCTTGTATAGGAAAATATGTGTCTGTACTTTTCTAGAGTCAAATAAAAACTACACTTTTCGAACATAAGCATGTCTTTGCAATGCTAAATAGATTAATGTATCTATTTATAATTATGTGATTCTGATAAAATAACAATCCGTCGAGCCGGAGTCGAACCAGCGACCTATGGATTTCCGGGTTTAATCCACAAAGTCCACCGCTCTACCAACTGAGCTATCGACGGTACAAATAAAGAACTTTACTAAGCGTCAACAAATTAAATAGTTACCTTGTTTGAGAAAATTTGTGTCTGTACTTTTCTAGAGTCAAATAAAAACTACACTCTTCGAACATAAGCATGTCTTTGCAATGCTAAATAGATTAATGTATCGAATTAAAATTATGTGATTCTGATAAAATAACAATCCGTCGAGCCGGAGTCGAACCAGCGACCTATGGATTTCCGTGTTTAATCCACTACAGTCCACCGCTCTACCAACTGAGCTACCGACGGTACAAATTAAGAACTTTACTAAGCGTCAACAAATTAAATAGTTAACTTATTTGAGAAAATTTGTGTCTGTACTTTTCTAGAGTCAAGTAAAAACTACACTTTTCGAACATAAGCATGTCTTTGCAATGCTAAATAGATTAATGTATCTATTTAAAATTATGTGATTCTTATAAAATAACAATCCGTCGAGCCGGAGTCGAACCAGCGACCTATGGATTTCCGCGTTTAATCCACTACAGTCCACCGCTCTACCAACTGAGCTATCGACGGTCCAAACTAAGAACTTTACTAATCGTCAACAAATTAAATAGTTACCTTGTTTAGGAAAATTTGTGTCTGTGCTTTTCAAGAGTCAAATAAAAACTACACTTTTCGAACATAAGCATGTCTTTGCAATGCTAAATAGATTAATGTATCTATTTATAATTATGTGATTCTGATAAAATAACAATCCGTCGAGCCGGAGTCGAACCAGCGACCTATGGATTTCCGTGTTTAATCCACTACAGTCCACCGCTCTACCAACTGAACTATCGACGGTACAAATTAAGAATTTTACTAAGCGTCAACAAATTAAATAGTTAACTTATTTGAGAAAATTTGTGTCTGTACTTTTCTAGAGTCAAATAAAAACTACACTTTTCGAACATAAGCATGTCTTTGCAATGCTAAATAGATTAATGTATCTATTTAAAATTATATGATTCTTATAAAATAACAATCCGTCGAGCCGGAGTCGAACCAGCGACCTATAGATTTCCGCGTTTAATCCACTACAGTCCACCGCTCTACCAACTGAGCTATCGACGGTCCAAACTAAGAGCTTTACTAATCGTCAACAAATTAAATAGTTACCTTGTTTAGGAAAATTTGTGTCTGTGCTTTTCAAGAGTCAAATAAAAACTACACTTTTCGAACATAAGCATGTCTTTGCAATGCTAAATAGATTAATGTATCTATTTATACTTATGTGATTCTGATAAAATAACAATCCGTCGAGCCGGAGTCGAACCAGCGACCTATGGATTTCCGTGTTTAATCCACTACAGTCCACCGCTCTACCAACTGAGCTATCGACGGTACAAATAAAGAACTTTACTAAGCGTCAACAAATTAAATAGTTACCTTGTTTGAGAAAATTTGTGTCTGTACTTTTCTAGAGTCAAATAAAAACTACACTCTGCGAACATAAGCATGTCTTTGCAATGCTAAATAGATTAATGTATCGTATTAAAATTATGTGATTCTGATAAAATAACAATCCGTCGAGCCGGAGTCGAACCAGCGACCTATGGATTTCCGCGTTTAATCCACTACAGTCCACCGCTCTACCAACTGAGCTATCGACGGTCCGAACTAAAAACTTTACTAATCGTCAACAAATTAAATAGTTACCTTGCTTAGGAAAATTTGTGTCTGTACTTTTCTAGAGTCAAATAAAAACTACACTTTTCGAACATAAGCATGTCTTTGCAATGCTAAATAGATTAATGTATCTATTTAAAATTATGTGATTCTTATAAAATAACAATCCGTCGAGCCGGAGTCGAACCAGCGACCTATGGATTTCCGCGTTTAATCCACTACAGTCCACCGCTCTACCGACTGAGCTATCGACGGTCCAAACTAAGAACTTTACTAATCGTCAACAAATTAAATAGTTACCTTGTTTAGGAAAATTTGTGTCTGTGCTTTTCAAGAGTCAAATAAAAACTACACTTTTCGAACATAAGCATGTCTTTGCAATGCTAAATAGATTAATGTATCTATTTATAATTATGTGATTCTGATAAAATAACAATCCGTCGAGCCGGAGTCGAACCAGCGACCTATGGATTTCCGTGTTTAATCCACTACAGTCCACCGCTCTACCAACTGAGCTATCGACGGTACAAATAAGGAACTTTACTAAGCGTCAACAAATTAAATAGTTACCTTGTTTGAGAAAATTTGTGTCTGTACTTTTCTAGAGTCAAATAAAAACTACACTCTTCGAACATAAGCATGTCTTTGCAATGCTAAATAGATTAATGTTTCGAATTAAAATTATGTGATTCTGATAAAATAACAATCCGTCGAACCGGCGTCGAAACAGCTACCTATGGATTTCCGTGTTTAATCCACTGCAGTCCACCACTCTGCCAACTGAGCTATCGACGGTTCAAACAACTGTCATTTCAGAGCGTAGAATATACAAATTTAAGTCTTATTTGAGAATATTCATATACGTTGTTTTCCGAAATTAGAAATATAATTTATATTCTCTAAGCTTATAATTTTAAATGATAAACAGCTAAAAACAGTTGTATTAAATATTGCAAATCCAGAAAAAAAAGTGATGCGTCGAGCCCGAGTCGAAACAGCTATCTTCGGGATTCTCTGTTCCTTCCACTACAGTCCACCGGTCTGCCAACTGAGATATCGACGGTCCAAACTAAGAACTTTACTAATCGTCAACAAATTAAATAGTTACCTTGTTTAGGAAAATTTGTGTCTGTGCTTTTCAAGAGTCAAATAAAAACTACACTTTTCGAACATAAGCATGTCTTTGCAATGCTAAATAGATTAATGTATCTATTTATAATTATGTGATTCTGATAAAATAACAATCCGTCGAGCCGGAGTCGAACCAGCGACCTATGGATTTCCGAGTTTAATCCACTACAGTCCACCGCTCTACCAACTGAGCTATCGACGGTACAAATTAAGAACTTTACTAAGCGTCAACAAATTAAATAGTTAACTTATTTGAGAAAATTTGTGTCTGTACTTTTCTAGAGTCAAATAAAAACTACACTTTTCGAACATAAGCATGTCTTTGCAATGCTAAATAGATTAATGTATCTATTTAAAATTATATGATTCTTATAAAATAACAATCCGTCGAGCCGGAGTCGAACCAGCGACCTATGGATTTCCGCGTTTAATCCACTACAGTCCACCGCTCTACCAACTGAGCTATCGACGGTCCAAACTAAGAACTTTACTAATCGTCAACAAATTAAATAGTTACCTTGTTTAGGAAAATTTGTGCCTGTGCTTTTCAAGAGTCAAATAAAAACTACACTTTTCGAACATAAGCATGTCTTTGCAATGCTAAATAGATTAATGTATCTATTTATACTTATGTGATTCTGATAAAATAACAATCCGTCGAGCCGGAGTTGAACCAGCGACCTATGGATTTCCGTGTTTAATCCACTACAGTCCACCGCTCTACCAACTGAGCTATCGACGGTACAAATAAAGAACTTTACTAAGCGTCAACAAATTAAATAGTTACCTTGTTTGAGAAAATTTGTGTCTGTACTTTTCTAGAGTCAAATAAAAACTACACTCTTCGAACATAAGCATGTCTTTGCAATGCTAAATAGATTAATGTATCTATTTAAAATTATATGATTCTTATAAAATAACAATCCGTCGAGCCGGAGTCGAACCAGCGACCTATGGATTTCCGAGTTTAATCCACTACAGTCCACCGCTCTACCAACTCAGCTATCGACGGTACAAATTAAGAACTTTACTAAGCGTCAACAAATTAAATAGTTAACTTATTTGAGAAAATTTGTGTCTGTACTTTTCTAGAGTCAAATAAAAACTACACTCTGCGAACATAAGCATGTCTTTGCAATGCTAAATAGATTAATGTATCGTATTAAAATTATGTGATTCTGATAAAATAACAATCCGTCGAGCCGGAGTCGAACCAGCGACCTATGGATTTCCGCGTTTAATCCACTACAGTCCACCGCTCTACCAACTGAGCTATCGACGGTCCGAACTAAAAACTTTACTAATCGTCAACAAATTAAATAGTTACCTTGCTTAGGAAAATTTGTGTCTGTACTTTTCTAGAGTCAAATAAAAACTACACTTTTCGAACATAAGCATGTCTTTGCAATGCTAAATAGATTAATGTATCTATTTAAAATTATGTGATTCTTATAAAATAACAATCCGTCGAGCCGGAGTCGAACCAGCGACCTATGGATTTCCGCGTTTAATCCACTACAGTCCACCGCTCTACCGACTGAGCTATCGACGGTCCAAACTAAGAACTTTACTAATCGTCAACAAATTAAATAGTTACCTTGTTTAGGAAAATTTGTGTCTGTGCTTTTCAAGAGTCAAATAAAAACTACACTTTTCGAACATAAGCATGTCTTTGCAATGCTAAATAGATTAATGTATCTATTTATAATTATGTGATTCTGATAAAATAACAATCCGTCGAGCCGGAGTCGAACCAGCGACCTATGGATTTCCGTGTTTAATCCACTACAGTCCACCGCTCTACCAACTGAGCTATCGACGGTACAAATAAGGAACTTTACTAAGCGTCAACAAATTAAATAGTTACCTTGTTTGAGAAAATTTGTGTCTGTACTTTTCTAGAGTCAAATAAAAACTACACTCTTCGAACATAAGCATGTCTTTGCAATGCTAAATAGATTAATGTTTCGAATTAAAATTATGTGATTCTGATAAAATAACAATCCGTCGAACCGGCGTCGAAACAGCTACCTATGGATTTCCGTGTTTAATCCACTGCAGTCCACCACTCTGCCAACTGAGCTATCGACGGTTCAAACAACTGTCATTTCAGAGCGTAGAATATACAAATTTAAGTCTTATTTGAGAATATTCATATACGTTGTTTTCCGAAATTAGAAATATAATTTATATTCTCTAAGCTTATAATTTTAAATGATAAACAGCTAAAAACAGTTGTATTAAATATTGCAAATCCAGAAAAAAAAGTGATGCGTCGAGCCCGAGTCGAAACAGCTATCTTCGGGATTCTCTGTTCCTTCCACTACAGTCCACCGGTCTGCCAACTGAGATATCGACGGTCCAAACTAAGAACTTTACTAATCGTCAACAAATTAAATAGTTACCTTGTTTAGGAAAATTTGTGTCTGTGCTTTTCAAGAGTCAAATAAAAACTACACTTTTCGAACATAAGCATGTCTTTGCAATGCTAAATAGATTAATGTATCTATTTATAATTATGTGATTCTGATAAAATAACAATCCGTCGAGCCGGAGTCGAACCAGCGACCTATGGATTTCCGAGTTTAATCCACTACAGTCCACCGCTCTACCAACTGAGCTATCGACGGTACAAATTAAGAACTTTACTAAGCGTCAACAAATTAAATAGTTAACTTATTTGAGAAAATTTGTGTCTGTACTTTTCTAGAGTCAAATAAAAACTACACTTTTCGAACATAAGCATGTCTTTGCAATGCTAAATAGATTAATGTATCTATTAAAAATTATATGATTCTTATAAAATAACAATCCGTCGAGCCGGAGTCGAACCAGCGACCTATGGATTTCCGCGTTTAATCCACTACAGTCCACCGCTCTACCAACTGAGCTATCGACGGTCCAAACTAAGAACTTTACTAATCGTCAACAAATTAAATAGTTACCTTGTTTAGGAAAATTTGTGTCTGTGCTTTTCAAGAGTCAAATAAAAACTACACTTTTCGAACATAAGCATGTCTTTGCAATGCTAAATAGATTAATGTATCTATTTATACTTATGTGATTCTGATAAAATAACAATCCGTCGAGCCGGAGTTGAACCAGCGACCTATGGATTTCCGTGTTTAATCCACTACAGTCCACCGCTCTACCAACTGAGCTATCGACGGTACAAATAAAGAACTTTACTAAGCGTCAACAAATTAAATAGTTACCTTGTTTGAGAAAATTTGTGTCTGTACTTTTCTAGAGTCAAATAAAAACTACACTCTTCGAACATAAGCATGTCTTTGCAATGCTAAATAGATTAATGTATCTATTTAAAATTATATGATTCTTATAAAATAACAATCCGTCGAGCCGGAGTCGAACCAGCGACCTATGGATTTCCGAGTTTAATCCACTACAGTCCACCGCTCTACCAACTCAGCTATCGACGGTACAAATTAAGAACTTTACTAAGCGTCAACAAATTAAATAGTTAACTTATTTGAGAAAATTTGTGTCTGTACTTTTCTAGAGTCAAATAAAAACTACACTCTGCGAACATAAGCATGTCTTTGCAATGCTAAATAGATTAATGTATCGTATTAAAATTATGTGATTCTGATAAAATAACAATCCGTCGAGCCGGAGTCGAACCAGCGACCTATGGATTTCCGCGTTTAATCCACTACAGTCCACCGCTCTACCAACTGAGCTATCGACGGTCCGAACTAAAAACTTTACTAATCGTCAACAAATTAAATAGTTACCTTGCTTAGGAAAATTTGTGTCTGTACTTTTCTAGAGTCAAATAAAAACTACACTTTTCGAACATAAGCATGTCTTTGCAATGCTAAATAGATTAATGTATCTATTTAAAATTATGTGATTCTTATAAAATAACAATCCGTCGAGCCGGAGTCGAACCAGCGACCTATGGATTTCCGCGTTTAATCCACTACAGTCCACCGCTCTACCGACTGAGCTATCGACGGTCCAAACTAAGAACTTTACTAATCGTCAACAAATTAAATAGTTACCTTGTTTAGGAAAATTTGTGTCTGTGCTTTTCAAGAGTCAAATAAAAACTACACTTTTCGAACATAAGCATGTCTTTGCAATGCTAAATAGATTAATGTATCTATTTATAATTATGTGATTCTGATAAAATAACAATCCGTCGAGCCGGAGTCGAACCAGCGACCTATGGATTTCCGTGTTTAATCCACTACAGTCCACCGCTCTACCAACTGAGCTATCGACGGTACAAATAAGGAACTTTACTAAGCGTCAACAAATTAAATAGTTACCTTGTTTGAGAAAATTTGTGTCTGTACTTTTCTAGAGTCAAATAAAAACTACACTCTTCGAACATAAGCATGTCTTTGCAATGCTAAATAGATTAATGTTTCGAATTAAAATTATGTGATTCTGATAAAATAACAATCCGTCGAACCGGCGTCGAAACAGCTACCTATGGATTTCCGTGTTTAATCCACTGCAGTCCACCACTCTGCCAACTGAGCTATCGACGGTTCAAACAACTGTCATTTCAGAGCGTAGAATATACAAATTTAAGTCTTATTTGAGAATATTCATATACGTTGTTTTCCGAAATTAGAAATATAATTTATATTCTCTAAGCTTATAATTTTAAATGATAAACAGCTAAAAACAGTTGTATTAAATATTGCAAATCCAGAAAAAAAAGTGATGCGTCGAGCCCGAGTCGAAACAGCTATCTTCGGGATTCTCTGTTCCTTCCACTACAGTCCACCGGTCTGCCAACTGAGATATCGACGGTCCAAACTAAGAACTTTACTAATCGTCAACAAATTAAATAGTTACCTTGTTTAGGAAAATTTGTGTCTGTGCTTTTCAAGAGTCAAATAAAAACTACACTTTTCGAACATAAGCATGTCTTTGCAATGCTAAATAGATTAATGTATCTATTTATAATTATGTGATTCTGATAAAATAACAATCCGTCGAGCCGGAGTCGAACCAGCGACCTATGGATTTCCGAGTTTAATCCACTACAGTCCACCGCTCTACCAACTGAGCTATCGACGGTACAAATTAAGAACTTTACTAAGCGTCAACAAATTAAATAGTTAACTTATTTGAGAAAATTTGTGTCTGTACTTTTCTAGAGTCAAATAAAAACTACACTTTTCGAACATAAGCATGTCTTTGCAATGCTAAATAGATTAATGTATCTATTTAAAATTATATGATTCTTATAAAATAACAATCCGTCGAGCCGGAGTTGAACCAGCGACCTATGGATTTCCGTGTTTAATCCACTACAGTCCACCGCTCTACCAACTGAGCTATCGACGGTACAAATAAAGAACTTTACTAAGCGTCAACAAATTAAATAGTTACCTTGTTTGAGAAAATTTGTGTCTGTACTTTTCTAGAGTCAAATAAAAACTACACTCTTCGAACATAAGCATGTCTTTGCAATGCTAAATAGATTAATGTATCTATTTAAAATTATATGATTCTTATAAAATAACAATCCGTCGAGCCGGAGTCGAACCAGCGACCTATGGATTTCCGAGTTTAATCCACTACAGTCCACCGCTCTACCAACTCAGCTATCGACGGTACAAATTAAGAACTTTACTAAGCGTCAACAAATTAAATAGTTAACTTATTTGAGAAAATTTGTGTCTGTACTTTTCTAAAGTCAAATAAAAACTACACTCAGCGAACATAAGCATGTCTTTGCAATGCTAAATAGATTAATGTATCGAATTAAAATTATGTGATTCTGATAAAATAACAATCCGTCGAGCCGGAGTCGAACCAGCGACCTATGGATTTCCGCGTTTAATCCACTATAGTCCACCGCTCTACCAACTGAGCTATCGACGGTCCAAACTAAAAACTTTACTAATCGTCAACAAATTAAATAGTTACCTTGCTTAGGAAAATTTGTGTCTGTACTTTTCTAGAGTCAAATAAAAACTACACTTTTCGAACATAAGCATGTCTTTGCAATGCTAAATAGATTAATGTATCTATTTAAAATTATGTGATTCTTATAAAATAACAATCCGTCGAGCCGGAGTCGAACCAGCGACCTATGGATTTCCGCGTTTAATCCACTACAGTCCACCGTTCTACCGACTGAGCTATCGACGGTCCAAACTAAGAACTTTACTAATCGTCAACAAATTAAATAGTTACCTTGTTTAGGAAAATTTGTGTCTGTGCTTTTCAAGAGTCAAATAAAAACTACACTTTTCGAACATAAGCATGTCTTTGCAATGCTAAATAGATTAATGTATCTATTTATAATTATGTGATTCTGATAAAATAACAATCCGTCGAGCCGGAGTCGAACCAGCGACCTATGGATTTCCGTGTTTAATCCACTACAGTCCACCGCTCTACCAACTGAGCTATCGACGGTACAAATAAAGAACTTTATTAAGCGTCAACAAATTAAATAGTTACCTTGTTTGAGAAAATTTGTGTCTGTACTTTTCTAGAGTCAAATAAAAACTACACTCTTCGAACATAAGCATGTCTTTGTAATGCTAAATAGATTAATGTTTCGAATTAAAATTATGTGATTCTGATAAAATAACAATCCGTCGAACCGGCGTCGAAACAGCTACCTATGGATTTCCGTGTTTAATCCACTGCAGTCCACCACTCTGCCAACTGAGCTATCGACGGTTCAAACAACTGTCATTTCAGAGCGTAGAATATACAAATTTAAGTCTTATTTGGGAATATTCATATACGTTGTTTTCCGAAATTAGAAATATAATTTATATTCTCTAAGCTTATAATTTTAAATGATAAACAGCTAAAAACAGTTGTATTAAATATTGCAAATCCAGAAAAAAAAGTGATGCGTCGAGCCCGAGTCGAAACAGCTATCTTCGGGATTCTCTGTTCCTTCCACTACAGTCCACCGGTCTGCCAACTGAGATATCGACGGTCCAAACTAAGAACTTTACTAATCGTCAACAAATTAAATAGTTACCTTGTTTAGGAAAATTTGTGTCTGTGCTTTTCAAGAGTCAAATAAAAACTACACTTTTCGAACATAAGCATGTCTTTGCAATGCTAAATAGATTAATGTATCTATTTATAATTATGTGATTCTGATAAAATAACAATCCGTCGAGCCGGAGTCGAACCAGCGACCTATGGATTTCCGAGTTTAATCCACTACAGTCCACCGCTCTACCAACTGAGCTATCGACGGTACAAATTAAGAACTTTACTAAGCGTCAACAAATTAAATAGTTAACTTATTTGAGAAAATTTGTGTCTGTGCTTTTCAAGAGTCAAATAAAAACTACACTTTTCGAACATAAGCATGTCTTTGCAATGCTAAATAGATTAATGTATCTATTTATACTTATGTGATTCTGATAAAATAACAATCCGTCGAGCCGGAGTTGAACCAGCGACCTATGGATTTCCGTGTTTAATCCACTACAGTCCACCGCTCTACCAACTGAGCTATCGACGGTACAAATAAAGAACTTTACTAAGCGTCAACAAATTAAATAGTTACCTTGTTTGAGAAAATTTGTGTCTGTACTTTTCTAGAGTCAAATAAAAACTACACTCTTCGAACATAAGCATGTCTTTGCAATGCTAAATAGATTAATGTATCTATTTAAAATTATATGATTCTTATAAAATAACAATCCGTCGAGCCGGAGTCGAACCAGCGACCTATGGATTTCCGAGTTTAATCCACTACAGTCCACCGCTCTACCAACTCAGCTATCGACGGTACAAATTAAGAACTTTACTAAGCGTCAACAAATTAAATAGTTAACTTATTTGAGAAAATTTGTGTCTGTACTTTTCTAAAGTCAAATAAAAACTACACTCAGCGAACATAAGCATGTCTTTGCAATGCTAAATAGATTAATGTATCGAATTAAAATTATGTGATTCTGATAAAATAACAATCCGTCGAGCCGGAGTCGAACCAGCGACCTATGGATTTCCGCGTTTAATCCACTATAGTCCACCGCTCTACCAACTGAGCTATCGACGGTCCAAACTAAAAACTTTACTAATCGTCAACAAATTAAATAGTTACCTTGCTTAGGAAAATTTGTGTCTGTACTTTTCTAGAGTCAAATAAAAACTACACTTTTCGAACATAAGCATGTCTTTGCAATGCTAAATAGATTAATGTATCTATTTAAAATTATGTGATTCTTATAAAATAACAATCCGTCGAGCCGGAGTCGAACCAGCGACCTATGGATTTCCGCGTTTAATCCACTACAGTCCACCGTTCTACCGACTGAGCTATCGACGGTCCAAACTAAGAACTTTACTAATCGTCAACAAATTAAATAGTTACCTTGTTTAGGAAAATTTGTGTCTGTGCTTTTCAAGAGTCAAATAAAAACTACACTTTTCGAACATAAGCATGTCTTTGCAATGCTAAATAGATTAATGTATCTATTTATAATTATGTGATTCTGATAAAATAACAATCCGTCGAGCCGGAGTCGAACCAGCGACCTATGGATTTCCGTGTTTAATCCACTACAGTCCACCGCTCTACCAACTGAGCTATCGACGGTACAAATAAAGAACTTTATTAAGCGTCAACAAATTAAATAGTTACCTTGTTTGAGAAAATTTGTGTCTGTACTTTTCTAGAGTCAAATAAAAACTACACTCTTCGAACATAAGCATGTCTTTGTAATGCTAAATAGATTAATGTTTCGAATTAAAATTATGTGATTCTGATAAAATAACAATCCGTCGAACCGGCGTCGAAACAGCTACCTATGGATTTCCGTGTTTAATCCACTGCAGTCCACCACTCTGCCAACTGAGCTATCGACGGTTCAAACAACTGTCATTTCAGAGCGTAGAATATACAAATTTAAGTCTTATTTGGGAATATTCATATACGTTGTTTTCCGAAATTAGAAATATAATTTATATTCTCTAAGCTTATAATTTTAAATGATAAACAGCTAAAAACAGTTGTATTAAATATTGCAAATCCAGAAAAAAAAGTGATGCGTCGAGCCCGAGTCGAAACAGCTATCTTCGGGATTCTCTGTTCCTTCCACTACAGTCCACCGGTCTGCCAACTGAGATATCGACGGTCCAAACTAAGAACTTTACTAATCGTCAACAAATTAAATAGTTACCTTGTTTAGGAAAATTTGTGTCTGTGCTTTTCAAGAGTCAAATAAAAACTACACTTTTCGAACATAAGCATGTCTTTGCAATGCTAAATAGATTAATGTATCTATTTATAATTATGTGATTCTGATAAAATAACAATCCGTCGAGCCGGAGTCGAACCAGCGACCTATGGATTTCCGAGTTTAATCCACTACAGTCCACCGCTCTACCAACTGAGCTATCGACGGTACAAATTAAGAACTTTACTAAGCGTCAACAAATTAAATAGTTAACTTATTTGAGAAAATTTGTGTCTGTACTTTTCTAGAGTCAAATAAAAACTACACTTTTCGAACATAAGCATGTCTTTGCAATGCTAAATAGATTAATGTATCTATTTAAAATTTTATGATTCTTATAAAATAACAATCCGTCGAGCCGGAGTCGAACCAGCGACCTATGGATTTCCGCGTTTAATCCACTACAGTCCACCGCTCTACCAACTGAGCTATCGACGGTCCAAACTAAGAACTTTACTAATCGTCAACAAATTAAATAGTTACCTTGTTTAGGAAAATTTGTGTCTGTGCTTTTCAAGAGTCAAATAAAAACTACACTTTTCGAACATAAGCATGTCTTTGCAATGCTAAATAGATTAATGTATCTACTTATACTTATGTGATTCTGATAAAATAACAATCCGTCGAGCCGGAGTCGAACCAGCGACCTATGGATTTCCGTGTTTAATCCACTACAGTCCACCGCTCTACCAACTGAGCTATCGAAGGTACAAATAAAGAACTTTACTAAGCGTCAACAAATTAAATAGTTACCTTGTTTGAGAAAATTTGTGTCTGTACTTTTCTAGAGTCAAATAAAAACTACACTCTGCGAACATAAGCATGTCTTTGCAATGCTAAATAGATTAATGTATCGAATTAAAATTATGTGATTCTGATAAAATAACAATCCGTCGAGCCGGCGTCGAAACAGCGACCTGTGGATTTCCGTGTTTAATCCACTGCAGTCCACCACTCTGCCAACTGAGCTATCGACGGTTCAAACAACTGTCATTTCAGAGCGTAGAATAGACAAATTTAAGTCTTATTTGGGAATATTCATATACGTTGTTTTCCGAAATTAGAAATATAATTTATATTCTCTAAGCTTATAATTTTAAATGATAAACAGCTAAAAACAGTTGTATTAAATATTGCAAATCCAGAAAAAAAAGTGATGCGTCGAGCCCGAGTCGAAACAGCTATCTTCGGGATTCTCTGTTCCTTCCACTACAGTCCACCGGTCTGCCAACTGAGATATCGACGGTAAAAGCAAATAAAGATTTCAAAGCGTAGAACTTACAATAAGAGTCTATTTAAAAAAATTAATTTCTGTAATTTTCCGAAATTATAAATATTTTTTGCTTTTCTTTAAGCATATAAGTAGTAGTATGGGGGTCACTATACCGCCTTTTCCAAGATGGCCGCCGTGTGATAAGGGGTTGGGGTTTTTGATAAGGAGTTGGGAATCACATCTGATAAGGAATTGAAGGGGTTGACGTTTGTTTACTTTTTTCGTAGGTGAGATAACATCATTATGTTGATATATTGGTGCTATGTTACCAAGGTAATGACTGGTAGTGCCATCTTCTAAAACGGGTGACTAAGAAATAATTGTACTAATAAGATAACAGAGTTAAACACTGACGTGACAAAATACATACTACCAAGGATGAAACGTCTAGAAGTCTCTGGAACTAAGGATTGTTTAGCATGTGTGTATGGTTAATTAAGATAACAGAAGGAACGGACTTATACATGGAGTATACGATAAATGTGACTTAAAGGAAAGATTAGTTTAAACTACCGAAGTACAAGTGTTGTGGTATCTGAAAAATGTTTGGGGGAAACGAAAGAACTATTTGTGCGGTTTTGATGACCAACAGTAATGAGTCACACATGATATCTTTGAACTGAAACTTTCTATAAGGGTTCTATATTTGAAAATGAAACGAAGGGGTCAATACGGATTTTACAGATAACAGTTTCAAGCATACAATGGATATGGAGTGATGTTTGAGATCGGGAAGGAGTAAGCATACGATTCTTATTGGTTTGTTATAGTGGGCACGTACTGAGATTATAGAACAAGACACGTGACTCAAAAGTGATATAAAAGGTCAGTGTAAAACTATAAAAGCCAATATACGGTGCGAGACTTGACCATACGTTCAAGAGAACTATGACTGTTTAGTTATGCTGGTGATTCTTGTTAGTTTATGTTAAGGGTGTAAAATGAATTTGAGTGACCAAGGCGAGGTATACAGAGTGTTTGCTGAACACCCCAATGACGATGAAGAAATGGACGAGATCAACGAACTGGAAAAGGAAGCTCATGTAAGTATTATTATTTTTATAATGCTCTCTGGAATTATGTGTAAGGAATTATTAATTTTAAGAATACTTTTAAGTTCTACAGCAAATTCATTTGTTTTTAGGAAGAGGATGAGATATTGCAACTGTTTTCCGATTATCCTATGACAGAAAAGGAGCTTGAATGGGTTAAAGAAATTGAAAGTGACCTACTTGTAAGTGTAACTAATTACGCACCTATTTGTACAGTATTTTTGTAATTTTATGTTTATTTAAAAATTAAGGTTTAACGAGATACAGTCTGATACATAGTCTGATACCTCTTTTTTTTTAAATACAGATATACAATTTTGAAAATAAAATTGGAGGTGGAAATGACGGGGTAATTATAAAATACCTTTTTTGTGTAACGTATTAATTAAACTATTAACAGCATTATACTCATACTTTTATTATTATTAGATTGATATGCCGTATACTTTAAGAGAGAGTAGGAGAAGGGTCAACGCTCGTTTTCAAACTGAGGAACGAACTTTTACGGCCCAAATTAATGCCGACCAAATCCCGCACCATTACAGAGGAAGTGTCATCAATACTGCCTTGACATTCTTGCAAATGCTCATAACAGCACTTATTGCGGAAACAACTCTAAACATGACAGAGAACGATTTTATAAGGTACTACTAGATGTTCAAATAGCTGTGTAAGAAGTATTAACATATTTTCTTTTGTCTTATGAATATTATTTATTTACAGATTCTGCTTTTTTTCGGATAACTTGGATCGACCGATTTCAACATGTTTGAAAAGGATTCGGGATATTTCAGTGGAGTTCATTCTTTCAACGATAATGAAAGTCTTACAGGTAACATTACATGACATTTGTTTCAAGAATGTAACTTTTAACTTACAAGGCATTTTTTCTTAAATTTTATTTTATATTTTAGAGCAAAGACAGCATTCCACTTGACGACCGAAGCTTTCGAATTGATGTTATTACAGTACGAAATCCGCAAGGAGGTGGAAGGCGACGCCTTTTAGATGTTGCTTCCAATCGTCTACAGAAACGCTGCATCGTGAGCATACCCAGAGACGATAAAGGACTTTGTTGTGCACGTGCGATTGTTGTTGGCATGGCCTACCAAGAGAAACAACCAAACTATAGTTATATAGCTGACGGTAGGAGGCCTCTTCAAAAGAAGATGTCTGAGGATCTACATAGAAAAGCTGGTGTGCCCCTGGGACCATGTGGCTATACAGAAATTAGAAAATTTGAGGATTACCTAAACGCACAGATTCATGTGATTTCTTCAGACAACTTGAATAAGGTATATTCTTGTTTTATTATTTAAAGGAAATTGTTTTAAGTTAGAGAATTATAAATTAGAAAAACCTAAAACTGGCTTTTTAACTAAATGTTTCAGGTTGCTTATAAAGGACCCAATCGTGCAAACCGACCTCAAATTTTTCTGTACTTTAACGAGAATCATTATGATCTCATCAAGTCTATGACTGCATTCCATGGCTCCTCGTACTACTGTTCTGATTGTGACAAAGCGTACAATAATATCCACTATCATCGATGTGATTCTTTATGTCATACATGCTATTCACGGGAGTGCACAGAAGGTATATATAAGATGTGCTCGGACTGTAATCGCTCATGTAGGTCTGATGAATGTTTTTCAAGGCATAAATCATTAATTAACAAAAATAATAGTTTTTGCCAGCAATTTTATGTATGCCCCCTTTGCAGTAAATTTTTGAAATCGAAAGATCGACCGCGTCACTTACATAAATGTGGGGAGGTACGCTGCAATAACTGCAACACATTTACATCTATTGAACATTCATGCTTCCTTAAGTAAACCCTTGCCAAATGCTTTAATGAAAAACTAATATTTTTTTATTTTGAGACGGACCAAAGTGATTCGGAACATAAAGTGAATTTTGCCGTCGCCATGTATGCGGATGGTACAGAATTTGTCTTTAAGGGATATGAAGCTCTCAACCAGTTTTGCGCATTTTTATTTTCTTCGCAACATAAAGAATACACTGCAATTGTCCATAACATGAAAGGCTTTGATGGACAATTTGTTTTAGCTTATTTATTGCAACAAGGTTTAACCCCTAACATTATTCCGAATGGCTCTAAAATAATGCAAATAGAACTATCCTCTTATAAAATAAGAGTCATTGATTCCTTTAACTTTTTACCTATAGCCCTTTCCAAATTTCCCAAAACGTTTGGCATAGTAGAATTAGCAAAAGGTTACTTTCCCCATTTATTTAATTCCCCTAACAATCAGGCCTATGTAGGCGAATTACCCGATGCATCATTTTACACACCGAATGCGATGCTTGCTGCTGACCGGGAAAAATCTTATGCGTGGTATGAGAAGAAGAGGGAGAAATTTAACTTCCAAGATGAAATGTTAAAATACTGTAGGCAAGTATCATTGTTTGGAAGAAAAAAAACAGTTTTTATTACTTGCGGTTGTTTATAGCTGTTTGCTTACATGTAATTTTTAATATTGTTTAGATCGCGGATGTTGTTATTTTACGGCGTTGCTGTCTGCAATTCAGGACAGAATTTTTAAGTGTGACCGGAGTTGACCCCTTCCAGCATGTAACCATTTCCAGCGCTTGCATGGCCACGTACCGATCACGTTTCATTTCTAATGGAACAATAGCATATGTGCCAAGAAATGAGGGTGTAAACCGTACGAGGTACAGTGTAACGTCCATACAGTGGCTGGATTTTTTAATTCATCAGCATGGTACACCTATTCTACATGCAGGCAATGGTCTTGGTGAGAGGAAGGTAGGAGGCATTTCTGTGGATGGTTTTTGCGAAGAAACCAATACCGTGTACCAGTTTCAAGGTGAGTTAAGAAAACGGTCAAACGAGTTATGAAAGGCAGTTTTTTTTAATGCAGAACTAAAAAAAAAAAAATCTTTTATTTACATTTAGGATGCTTTTTTCATGGTTGCTCACAGTGTTATGCGGACCAGGATATTGTAAACCCAGTTAATGGTCATTACATGTGGGAATTACGCAGAAAAACTGAAAGCACAGAGCAAAATTTGAGGTCTCTGGGGTACCAGTATATTGAAATGTGGGAACACGAATTCACCACTAGGAAAACAACCAACCAAGAATTGAAAGCCTTTTTAGTAACACACGACGTGGTGGAACGTCTAAACCCCAGAGATTCGTTCTTTGGGGGCAGAACAAACGCTGTTTGCCTTTACTATGAAGGAGAGGCTAAGTATATAGACTTCACTAGCCTTTACCCCTATGTAAACAAGTATTGTCGGTAAGACCCTATTTTACACTACGTAATTTAAAAAAAATACATTTTAGAAACACTTGAAACAAAAAACTTTTTTTTGTCTTCTAGATACCCCATTAAACATCATGAAGTTATTACATCGGATTTTGGGCCTCTGAGTGATTACTTTGGAATTATTAAGTGCCGCATTTTACCCCCCAGAAAATTATACTTTCCTGTGTTACCATACAGGTGATTTAATTTGTTCTTCTATTTTAACAATTTATTATTATATTTTAATGATACACCTTTAAAAAAAATCTTTTTCAACACAGATCAAACTGATGTTTCCTTTATGCAAGACCTGCGTTGAAACCTTTCAACAGTCAGAATGTCTACATGACAGTAGCAAACGCAGTTTTGTAGGAACATGGGTTACAGAAGAGGTGAAAAAAGCACTCCAGAAAGGATACCAAGTTCTCAAAATTTATGAGGTTGTTAATTTTAAAAAAAAATGTTTAGTAAGTTATATACATTGCAAATTTTATAGTACAAGTACACATTATTAACTTTTTTCTTTTAGATATACCACTTTAAAGAAAGTCAGACAGGTCTCTTTTCTGACTATATTGACACGTTTCTAAAACTTAAGCAAGAATCGTCTGGATGGCCTGTTAACTGCTCTTCTGCTGACCAAAAAGAAGCTTATGTAAGAAACTACAAAGATCAAGAGGGAATTACTTTAGACCCTACTAAAATAGGATTAAATGCAGGAAAACGTCAAGTTGCCAAACTTTGTCTGAATAGGTAAGGGGAGGACGACGTGATTATGTGTGTGTATCTTTTCAGTTTTTTTATTTATGCATACATTTAGTAATATTAATTGTGTCATTTTATAGTTTCTGGGGTCGATGGGGGATGTCGGAAAATAAAGTACAGCTTCGCTACATCACTAAACTGGCTGATTTGAACCAAATGATAGCTGATTCAACTATAGAGGTAATACTATTTTTATAATCTTTACAGGGAAAAAAGAAGAAAAAAGAAATGTTTAATAATAATACAGCGAACATTTTTTTACAAGTGAAATATATTTTGCAAACCCTTTTTCTTTACATTACAGGTTAAGGATCTCTATCTTCCAACAGAGAATGTAGCAGCAGTACAATACGTGTACAAGGAGGATTTCGTTACGCCTTCCAGCAGCACCAACATATTTCTAGCTACGTTCACAACTGCATGGGCTCGTCTGAAACTCTACGACGAACTGTAAAAGTTAGGCAAAGACGTACTCTACTTTGACACTGACAGGTAATTATTTGTTCATGGGGTTATGTGTATAGATTTTATTTGTTAAACAGCGTGTAACAAGTTTTTCCCCCCTCCATTTTTAGTATCATATACGCTTCTAATGGATCGAATGACCCTCCTTTGGGCTCCTTTTTGGGAGAATTCACAGATGAATTAGATGGCAAGTCTATTAATGTTTTTGTTTCTGGTAAGTTTATTTGTATTAAATCTGGGATGAGGAGGGATTTATGCACCTATAGAAGTTAACTACAATAAATACTTATACTATAGCTTTTATTTTTTAGGAGGAGCAAAGAACTATGCCTATGAAAAAAGCGATGGAACCAGGTGTTGTAAAATTAGAGGTTTTAGCTTAAATTATAAAAATTCCGAAATTTTAAATTTTGAATCAATGAAAGAGCTTGTACAGGATCTGGACATGGACACCACTCTTTCTGTCCACAATCCTTCAAAAATTACTAGAGACGTAAAAAGACGCAAAGTCGTCAATCGATACGAAGAAAAAAAATATAAACTTGTCTATGACAAAAGGGTAGTCAAAGAAGATTATAGTACTCTTCCATATGGATACTAAATGAGAATGAGATTTGTGAAATTTTTTTTTTGTATATATTTTGATTATGTATAGATATTTATTTATAATTTGCAAATATAGTTTTGAATTTTTAGGATAGAGGAATTTTTAAATGCCTAAAAATGGAGTTACTAATTGTTTAAAAAAAGAATGTGTGTAAATGTACTCTGTAATGCAAGGAAGCTTGAAATAAATATTCATTTTGAAATTAGTTGCTTTTGATTTCCTGACTTATTTTCTTGTATTTTTAAATCTTGAAACAAAAAAAGAAAAAAATAATAACAACCTAGAAAGTAAACACTAAGAT
Source organism: Metellina segmentata (assembly GCA_947359465.1). NCBI lineage: Eukaryota > Metazoa > Arthropoda > Arachnida > Araneae > Tetragnathidae > Metellina > Metellina segmentata. The sequence continues at coordinate 90,050,359 of OX375873.1, read as the reverse complement.
AGAAAGAAAATGAATAATAATAATAATAAAATAAAAACATTTTAACATATATTTTCTTATTATTTTTATAAAACATTATCATAAAAAAAATTTGTTACTGCTCAACTTTTTTACTGTTAAACTTTTTTTTGTTACTGCTTAATTTTTTCCACCACTTAACTTTTTTTTGTTAAACATTTTTTTGTTACTGCATTATTATTTTTTTTTTGCAGCTTAACTTTTACTTTGCTGTTTAATTTTTCAAAAAAAAATTTTTTTGCTACTCTTTAACGGTTTTTAAAAACGCCTAATTTTATTGCTACTGCTTAACTTTTTTTTTATTACTGCGTAATTTATTTTACCGCTTAACTTTTTTTTACTGGTTTCCTTTTTTCTACTGCGTAATTTTTTTTTTTTACTGGTTAAATTTTTTAACTGTTTAACTTTTATTCTACTGTTTAACTTTTTTTTCTAATGTTTTACATTTTTTGTTAAATTTTGTTCAATTGTTTTGTTTTGTTTTACCTATTATATAAAAAATCACTGTACAAGTTTATTAATTTCCTTTCTTTAGAAATTAAAATATATCTTTCCTAAGATTTGAGTTATGAACAAAAGGAAATATGTAATCATAGACACAAAGATATACATACAAATAATATTTTTATTTAAAACCCCTATATTGAAATCCAGGAATTCTTTTATTGGGAAACATTTTTTTTTGTTACATTCTCTTTACATGCATTTCTTTACACCAGATAACAAAAATTCATTAAATATATATTTAATAGGTAATTTCATTTCTTTTACAGCACTCATAAACACATTAGTTCCAAAATGAATTCTCCAGCACACAAAGAAATTTGTGTCTGTTTAATTGATTTTGGAACTAATGTGTTTCGGTCGTCAAGTGGAATGCTGTCTTTGCTCTAAAATATAAAATAAAATTTAAGAAAAAATGCCTTGTAAGTTAAAAGTTACATTCTTGAAACAAATGTCATGTAATGTTACCTGTAAGACTTTCATTATCGTTGAAAGAATGAACTCCACTGAAATATCCCGAATCCTTTTCAAACATGTTGAAATCGGTCGATCCAAGTTATCCGAAAAAAAGCAGAATCTGTAAATAAATAATATTCATAAGACAAAAGAAAATATGTTAATACTTCTTACACAGCTATTTGAACATCTAGTAGTACCTTATAAAATCGTTCTCTGTCATGTTTAGAGTTGTTTCCGCAATAAGTGCTGTTATGAGCATTTGCAAGAATGTCAAGGCAGTATTGATGACACTTCCTCTGTAATGGTGCGGGATTTGGTCGGCATTAATTTGGGCCGTAAAAGTTCGTTCCTCAGTTTGAAAACGAGCGTTGACCCTTCTCCTACTCTCTCTTAAAGTATACGGCATATCAATCTAATAATAATAAAAGTATGAGTATGATGCTGTTAATAGTTTAATTAATACGTTACACAAAAAAGGTATTTTATAATTACCCCGTCATTTCCACCTCCAATTTTATTTTCAAAATTGTATATCTGTATTTAAAAAAAAAGAGGTATCAGACTATGTATCAGACTGTATCTCGTTAAACCTTAATTTTTAAATAAACATAAAATTACAAAAATACTGTACAAATAGGTGCGTAATTAGTTACACTTACAAGTGGGTCACTTTCAATTTCTTTAACCCATTCAAGCTCCTTTTCTGTCATAGGATAATCGGAAAACAGTTGCAATATCTCATCCTCTTCCTAAAAACAAATGAATTTGCTGTAGAACTTAAAAGTATTCTTAAAATTAATAATTCCTTACACATAATTCCAGAGAGCATTATAAAAATAATAATACTTACATGAGCTTCCTTTTCCAGTTCGTTGATCTCGTCCATTTCTTCATCGTCATTGGGGTGTTCAGCAAACACTCTGTATACCTCGCCTTGGTCACTCAAATTCATTTTACACCCTTAACATAAACTAACAAGAATCACCAGCATAACTAAACAGTCATAGTTCTCTTGAACGTATGGTCAAGTCTCGCACCGTATATTGGCTTTTATAGTTTTACACTGACCTTTTATATCACTTTTGAGTCACGTGTCTTGTTCTATAATCTCAGTACGTGCCCACTATAACAAACCAATAAGAATCGTATGCTTACTCCTTCCCGATCTCAAACATCACTCCATATCCATTGTATGCTTGAAACTGTTATCTGTAAAATCCGTATTGACCCCTTCGTTTCATTTTCAAATATAGAACCCTTATAGAAAGTTTCAGTTCAAAGATATCATGTGTGACTCATTACTGTTGGTCATCAAAACCGCACAAATAGTTCTTTCGTTTCCCCCAAACATTTTTCAGATACCACAACACTTGTACTTCGGTAGTTTAAACTAATCTTTCCTTTAAGTCACATTTATCGTATACTCCATGTATAAGTCCGTTCCTTCTGTTATCTTAATTAACCATACACACATGCTAAACAATCCTTAGTTACAGAGACTTCTAGACGTTTCATCCTTGGTAGTATGTATTTTGTCACGTCAGTGTTTAACTCTGTTATCTTATTAGTACAATTATTTCTTAGTCACCCGTTTTAGAAGATGGCACTACCAGTCATTACCTTGGTAACATAGCACCAATATATCAACATAATGATGTTATCTCACCTACGAAAAAAGTAAACAAACGTCAACCCCTTCAATTCCTTATCAGATGTGATTCCCAACTCCTTATCAAAAACCCCAACCCCTTATCACACGGCGGCCATCTTGGAAAAGGCGGTATAGTGACCCCCATACTACTCATATATTTTAGTAGAATAAACAGTTACAAATATCTCTTTTAAATATTATAAATACAAAAAAAAAACAGTAATCCGTCGAGCCGGAGACGAACCAGTGACCTATTGATTTCAGTTCTTAATCCACTATAGTCCACCGCTTTACCAACTAAGCTATTGACGGTACAAATTAAGAACTTCTTTTTAAGCTTCAACAAATTAAGTAGTTACCTTATTTGGGAAAAAATTTATCTATATAAAATTATGTGATTCTGCTAAAATAACTATCCGTCGAGCCGGAGTCGAACCAGCGACCTATGGATATCCGTGTTTAATCCACTACAGTCCACCGCTCTACCAACTGAGCTATCGACGGTACAAATTAAGAACTTTACTAAGCGTCAACAAATTAAATAGTTAACTTATTTGAGAAAATTTGTGTCTGTACTTTTCTAGAGTCAAATAAAAACTACACTCTTCGAACATAAGCATGTCTTTACAATGCTAAATAGATTAATGTATCAAATTAAAATTATGTGATTCTGATAAAATGACAATCCGTCGAACCGGCGTCGAAACAGCTACCTATGGATTTCCGTGTTTAATCCACTGCAGTCCACCACTCTGCCAACTGAGCTATCGACGGTTCAAACAACTGTCATTTCAGAGCGTAGAATATACAAATTTAAGTCTTATTTGGGAATATTCATATACGTTGTTTTCCGAAATTAGAAATATAATTTATATTCTCTAAGCTTATAATTTTAAATGATAAACAGCTAAAAACAGTTGTATTAAATATTGCAAATCCAGAAAAAAAAGTGATGCGTCGAGCCCGAGTCGAAACAGCTATCTTCGGGATTCTCTGTTCCTTCCACTACAGTCCACCGGTCTGCCAACTGAGATATCGACGGTCCAAACTAAGAACTTTACTAATCGTTAACAAATTAAATAGTTACCTTGTTTAGGAAAATTTGTGTCTGTGCTTTTCAAGAGTCAAATAAAAACTACACTTTTCGAACATAAGCATGTCTTTGCAATGCTAAATAGATTAATGTATCTATTTATACTTATGTGATTCTGATAAAATAACAATCCGTCGAGCCGGAGTCGAACCAGCGACCTATGGATTTCCGTGTTTAATCCACTACAGTCCACCGCTCTACCAACTGAGCTATCGACGGTACAAATAAAGAACTTTACTAAGCGTCAACAAATTAAATAGTTACCTTGTTTGAGAAAATTTGTGTCTGTACTTTTCTAGAGTCAAATAAAAACTACACTCTGCGAACATAAGCATGTCTTTGCAATGCTAAATAGATTAATGTATCGAATTAAAATTATGTGATTCTGATAAAATAACAATCCGTCGAGCCGGAGTCGAACCAGCGACCTATGGATTTCCGCGTTTAATCCACTACAGTCCACCGCTCTACCAACTGAGCTATCGACGGTCCAAACTAAAAACTTTACTAATCGTCAACAAATTAAATAGTTACCTTGCTTAGGAAAATTTGTGTCTGTACTTTTCTAGAGTCAAATAAAAACTACACTCTGCGAACATAAGCATGTCTTTGCAATGCTAAATAGATTAATGTATCGAATTAAAATTATGTGATTCTGATAAAATAACAATCCGTCGAGCCGGAGTCGAACCAGCGACCTATGGATTTCCGCGTTTAATCCACTACAGTCCACCGCTCTACCAACTGAGCTATCGACGGTCCAAACTAAAAACTTTACTAATCGTCAACAAATTAAATAGTTACCTTGCTTAGGAAAATTTGTGTCTGTACTTTTCTAGAGTCAAATAAAAACTACACTTTTCGAACATAAGCATGTCTTTGCAATGCTAAATAGATTAATGTATCTATTTAAAATTATGTGATTCTTATAAAATAACAATCCGTCGAGCCGGAGTCGAACCAGCGACCTATGGATTTCCGCGTTTAATCCACTACAGTCCACCGCTCTACCGACTGAGCTATCGACGGTCCAAACTAAGAACTTTACTAATCGTCAACAAATTAAATAGTTACCTTGTTTAGGAAAATTTGTGTCTGTGCTTTTCAAGAGTCAAATAAAAACTACACTTTTCGAACATAAGCATGTCTTTGCAATGCTAAATAGATTAATGTATCTATTTATAATTATGTGATTCTGATAAAATAACAATCCGTCGAGCCGGAGTCGAACCAGCGACCTATGGATTTCCGTGTTTAATCCACTACAGTCCACCGCTCTACCAACTGAGCTATCGACGGTACAAATAAAGAACTTTACTAAGCGTCAACAAATTAAATAGTTACCTTGTTTGAGAAAATTTGTGTCTGTAATTTTCTAGAGTCAAATAAAAAGTACACTCTTCGAACATAAGCATGTCTTTGCAATGCTAAATAGATTAATGTTTCGAATTAAAATTATGTGATTCTGATAAAATAACAATCCGTCGAACCGGCGTCGAAACAGCTACCTATGGATTTCCGTGTTTAATCCACTGCGGTCCACCACTCTGCCAACTGAGCTATCGACGGTTCAAACAACTGTCATTTCAGAGCGTAGAATATACAAATTTAAGTCTTATTTGGGAATATTGATATACGTTGTTTTCCGAAATTAGAAATATAATTTATATTCTCTAAGCTTATAATTTTAAATGATAAACAGCTAAAAACAGTTGTATTAAATATTGCAAATCCAGAAAAAAAAGTGATGCGTCGAGCCCGAGTCGAAACAGCTATCTTCGGGATTCTCTGTTCCTTCCACTACAGTCCACCGGTCTGCCAACTGAGATATCGACGGTCCAAACTAAGAACTTTACTAATCGTCAACAAATTAAATAGTTACCTTGTTTAGGAAAATTGGTGTCTGTGCTTTTCAAGAGTCAAATAAAAACTACACTTTTCGAACATAAGCATGTCTTTGCAATGCTAAATAGATTAATGTATCTATTTATAATTATGTGATTCTGATAAAATAACAATCCGTCGAGCCGGAGTCGAACCAGCGACCTATGGATTTCCGAGTTTAATCCACTACAGTCCACCGCTCTACCAACTGAGCTATCGACGGTACAAATTAAGAACTTTACTAAGCGTCAACAAATTAAATAGTTAACTTATTTGAGAAAATTTGTGTCTGTACTTTTCTAGAGTCAAATAAAAACTACACTTTTCGAACATAAGCATGTCTTTGCAATGCTAAATAGATTAATGTATCTATTTAAAATTATATGATTCTTATAAAATAACAATCCATCGAGCCGGAGTCGAACCAGCGACCTATGGATTTCCGCGTTTAATCCACTACAGTCCACCGCTCTACCAACTGAGCTATCGACGGTCCAAACTAAGAACTTTACTAATCGTCAACAAATTAAATAGTTACCTTGTTTAGGAAAATTTGTGTCTGTGCTTTTCAAGAGTCAAATAAAAACTACACTTTTCGAACATAAGCATGTCTTTGCAATGCTAAATAGATTAATGTATCTATTTATACTTATGTGATTCTGATAAAATAACAATCCGTCGAGCCGGAGTCGAACCAGCGACCTATGGATTTCCGTGTTTAATCCACTACAGTCCACCGCTCTACCAACTGAGCTATCGACGGTACAAATAAAGAACTTTACTAAGCGTCAACAAATTAAATAGTTACCTTGTTTGAGAAAATTTGTGTCTGTACTTTTCTAGAGTCAAATAAAAACTACACTCTGCTAACATAAGCATGTCTTTGCAATGCTAAATAGATTAATGTATCGAATTAAAATTATGTGATTCTGATAAAATAACAATCCGTCGAGCCGGAGTCGAACCAGCGACCTATGGATTTCCGCGTTTAATCCACTACAGTCCACCGCTCTACCAACTGAGCTATCGACGGTCCAAACTAAAAACTTTACTAATCGTCAACAAATTAAATAGTTACCTTGCTTAGAAAAATTTGTGTCTGTACTTTTCTAGAGTCAAATAAAAACTACACTTTTCGAACATAAGCATGTCTTTGCAATGCTAAATAGATTAATGTATATATTTAAAATTATGTGATTCTTATAAAATAACAATCCGTCGAGCCGGAGTCTAACCAGCGACCTATGGATTTCCGCGTTTAATCCACTACAGTCCACCGCTCTACCGACTGAGCTATCGACGGTCCAAACTAAGAACTTTACTAATCGTCAACAAATTAAATAGTTACCTTGTTTAGGAAAATTTGTGTCTGTGCTTTTCAAGAGTCAAATAAAAACTACACTTTTCGAACATAAGCATGTCTTTGCAATGCTAAATAGATTAATGTATCTATTTATAATTATGTGATTCTGATAAAATAACAATCCGTCGAGCCGGAGTCGAACCAGCGACCTATGGATTTCCGTGTTTAATCCACTACAGTCCACCGCTCTACCAACTGAGCTATCGACGGTACAAATAAAGAACTTTACTAAGCGTCAACAAATTAAATAGTTACCTTGTTTGAGAAAATTTGTGTCTGTACTTTTCTAGAGTCAAATAAAAACTACACTCTTCGAACATAAGCATGTCTTTGCAATGCTAAATAGATTAATGTTTCGAATTAAAATTATGTGATTCTGATAAAATAACAATCCGTCGAACCGGCGTCGAAACAGCTACCTATGGATTTCCGTGTTTCATCCACTGCAGTCCACCACTCTGCCAACTGAGCTATCGACGATTCAAACAACTGTCATTTCAGAGCGTAGAATATACAAATTTAAGTCTTATTTGGGAATATTCATATACGTTGTTTTCCGAAATTAGAAATATAATTTATATTCTCTAAGCTTATAATTTTAAATGATAAACAGCTAAAAACAGTTGTATTAAATATTGCAAATCCAGAAAAAAAAGTGATGCGTCGAGCCCGAGTCGAAACAGCTATCTTCGGGATTCTCTGTTCCTTCCACTACAGTCCACCGGTCTGCCAACTGAGATATCGACGGTCCAAACTAAGAACTTTACTAATCGTCAACAAATTAAATAGTTACCTTGTTTAGGAAAATTTGTGTCTGTGCTTTTCAAGAGTCAAATAAAAACTACACTTTTCGAACATAAGCATGTCTTTGCAATGCTAAATAGATTAATGTATCTATTTATAATTATGTGATTCTGATAAAATAACAATCCGTCGAGCCGGAGTCGAACCAGCGACCTATGGATTTCCGAGTTTAATCCACTACAGTCCACCGCTCTACCAACTGAGCTATCGACGGTACAAATTAAGAACTTTACTAAGCGTCAACAAATTAAATAGTTAACTTATTTGAGAAAATTTGTGTCTGTACTTTTCTAGAGTCAAATAAAAACTACACTTTTCGAACATAAGCATGTCTTTGCAATGCTAAATAGATTAATGTATCTATTTAAAATTATATGATTCTTATAAAATAACAATCCGTCGAGCCGGAGTCGAACCAGCGATCTATGGATTTCCGCGTTTAATCCACTACAGTCCACCGCTCTACCAACTGAGCTATCGACGGTCCAAACTAAGAACTTTACTAATCGTCAACAAATTAAATAGTTACCTTGTTTAGGAAAATTTGTGTCTGTGCTTTTCAAGAGTCAAATAAAAACTACACTTTTCGAACATAAGCATGTCTTTGCAATGCTAAATAGATTAATGTATCTATTTATAATTATGTCATTCTGATAAAATAACAATCCGTCGAGCCGGAGTCGAACCAGCGACCTATGGATTTCCGAGTTTAATCCACTACAGTCCACCGCTCTACCAACTGAGCTATCGATGGTACAAATTAAGAACTTTACTAAGCGTCAACAAATTAAATAGTTAACTTATTTGAGAAAATTTGTGTCTGTACTTTTCTAGAGTCAAATAAAAACTACACTTTTCGAACATAGGCATGTCTTTGCAATGCTAAATAGATTAATGTATCTATTTAAAATTATATGATTCTTATAAAATAACAATCCGTCGAGCCGGAGTCGAACCAGCGACCTATGGATTTCCGCGTTTAATCCACTACAGTCCACCGCTCTACCAACTGAGCTATCGACGGTCCAAACTAAGAACTTTACTAATCGTCAACAAATTAAATAGTTACCTTGTTTAGGAAAATTTGTGTCTGTGCTTTTCAAGAGTCAAATAAAAACTACACTTTTCGAACATAAGCATGTCTTTGCAATGCTAAATAGATTAATGTATCTATTTATACTTATGTGATTCTGATAAAATAACAATCCGTCGAGCCGGAGTCGAACCAGCGACCTATGGATTTCCGTGTTTAATCCACTACAGTCCACCGCTCTACCAACTGAGCTATCGACGTTACAAATAAAGAACTTTACTAAGCGTCAACAAATTAAATAGTTACCTTGTTTGAGAAAATTTGTGTCTGTACTTTTCTAGAGTCAAATAAAAACTACACTCTGCGAACATAAGCATGTCTTTGCAATGCTAAATAGATTAATGTATCGAATTAAAATTATGTGATTCTGATAAAATAACAATCCGTCGAGCCGGCGTCGAAACAGCGACCTGTGGATTTCCGTGTTTAATCCACTGCAGTCCACCACTCTGCCAACTGAGCTATCGACGGTTCAAACAACTGTCATTTCAGAGCGTAGAATAGACAAATTTAAGTCTTATTTGGGAATATTCATATACGTTGTTTTCCGAAATTAGAAATATAATTTATATTCTCTAAGCTTATAATTTTAAATGATAAACAGCTAAAAACAGTTGTATTAAATATTGCAAATCCAGAAAAAAAAGTGATGCGTCGAGCCCGAGTCGAAACAGCTATCTTCGGGATTCTCTGTTCCTTCCACTACAGTCCACCGGTCTGCCAACTGAGATATCGACGGTAAAAGCAAATAAAGATTTCAAAGCGTAGAACTTACAATAAGAGTCTATTTAAAAAAATTAATTTCTGTAATTTTCCGAAATTATAAATATTTTTTGCTTTTCTTTAAGCATATATTTTAGTAGAATAAACAGTTACAAATATCTCTTTTAAATATTATAAATACAAAAAAAAAACAGTAATCCGCGAGCCGGAGACGAACCAGTGACCTATTGATTTCAGTTCTTAATCCACTATAGTCCACCGCTTTACCAACTAACCTATCGACGGTACAAATTACGAACTTCTTTTTAAGCTTCAACAAATTAAGTAGTTACCTTATTTGGGAAAATTTATCTATATAAAATTATGTGATTCTGCTAAAATAACTATCCGTCGAGCCGGAGTCAAACCAGCGACCTATGGATTTCCATGTTTAATCCACTACAGTCCACCGCTTTACCAACTGAGCTATCGACGGTCCTAACTAAGAACTTTACTAATCGTCAACAAATTAAATAGTTACCTTGTTTGAGAAAATTTGTGTCTGTACTTTTCTAGAGTCAAATAAAAACTACACTCTTCGAACATAAGCATGTCTTTGCAATGCTAAATAGATTAATGTATCGAATTAAAATTATGTGATTCTGATAAAATAACAATCCGTCGAGCCGGAGTCGAACCAGCGACCTATGGATTTCCGTGTTTAATCCACTACAGTCCACCGCTCTACCAACTGAGCTACCGACGGTACAAATTAAGAACTTTACTAAGCGTCAACAAATTAAATAGTTAACTTATTTGAGAAAATTTGTGTCTGTACTTTTCTAGAGTCAAATAAAAACTACACTTTTCGAACATAAGCATGTCTTTGCAATGCTAAATAGATTAATGTATCTATTTAAAATTATGTGATTCTTATAAAATAACAATCCGTCGAGCCGGAGTCGAACCAGCGACCTATGGATTTCCGCGTTTAATCCACTACAGTCCACCGCTCTACCAACTTAGCTATCGACGGTCCAAACTAAGAACTTTACTAATCGTCAACAAATTAAATAGTTACCTTGTTTAGGAAAATTTGTGTCTGTGCTTTTCAAGAGTCAAATAAAAACTACACTTTTCGAACATAAGCATGTCTTTGCAATGCTAAATAGATTAATGTATCTATTAATAATTATGTGATTCTGATAAAATAACAATCCGTCGAGCCGGAGTCGAACCAGCGACCTATGGATTTCCGTGTTTAATCCACTACAGTCCACCGCTCTACCAACTGAGCTATCAACGGTACAAATTAAGAATTTTACTAAGCGTCAACAAATTAAATAGTTAACTTATTTGAGAAAATTTGTGTCTGTACTTTTCTAGAGTCAAATAAAAACTACACTTTTCGAACATAAGCATGTCTTTGCAATGCTAAATAGATTAATGTATCTATTTAAAATTATGTGATTCTTATAAAATAACAATCCGTCGAGCCGGAGTCGAACCAGCGACCTATGGATTTCCGCGTTTAATCCACTACAGTCCACCGCTCTACCATCTGAGCTATCGACGGTTCAAACTAAGAACTTTACTAATCGTCAACAAATTAAATAGTTACCTTGTTTAGGAAAATTTGTGTCTGTGCTTTTCTAGAGTCAAATAAAAACTACACTTTTCGAACATAAGCATGTCTTTGCAATGCTAAATAGATTAATGTATCTATTTATAATTATGTGATTCTGATAAAATAACAATCCGTCGAGCCGGAGTCAAACCAGCGACCTATGGATATCCGTGTTTAATCCACTACAGTCCACCGCTCTACCAACTGAGCTATCGACGGTACAAATTAAGAACTTTACTAAGCGTCAACAAATTAAATAGTTAACTTATTTGAGAAAATTTGTGTCTGTACTTTTCTAGAGTCAAATAAAAACTACACTTTTCGAACATAAGCATGTCTTTGCAATGCTAAATAGATTAATGTATCTATTTAAAATTATGTGATTCTTATAAAATAACAATCCGTCGAGCATGAGTCGAATCAGCGACCTATGGATTTTCGTGTTTAATCCACTACAGTCCACCGCTCTACCAACTGAGCTATCGACGGTACAAATAAAGAACTTTACTAAGCGTCAACAAATTAAATAGTTACCTTGTTTGAGAAAATTTGTGTCTGTACTTTTCTAGAGTCAAATAAAAACTACACTCTTCGAACATAAGCATGTCTTTGCAATGCTAAATAGATTAATGTATCGAATTAAAATTATGTGATTCTGATAAAATAACAATCCGTCTAGCCGGAGTCGAACCAGCGACCTATGGATTTCAGTTCTTAATCCACTATAGTCCACCGCTTTACCAACTAACCTATCGACGGTACAAATTACGATCTTCTTTTTAAGCTTCAACAAATTAAGTAGTTACCTTATTTGGGAAAATTTATCTATATAAAATTATGTGATTCTGCTAAAATAACTATCCGTCGAGCCGGAGTCGAACCAGCGACCTATGGATTTCCATGTTTAATCCACTACAGTCCACCGCTGTACCAACTGAGCTATCGACGGTACAAATTAAGAAATTTACTAAGCGTCAACAAATTAAATAGTTAACTTATTTGAGAAAATTTGTGTCTGTACTTTTCTAGAGTCAAATAAAAACTACACTTTTCGAACATAAGCATGTCTTTGCAATGCTAAATAGATTAATGTATCTATTTAAAATTATGTGATTCTTATAAAATAACAATCCGTCGAGCCGGAGTCGAACCAGCGACCTATGGATTTCCGCGTTTAATCCATTACAGCCCACCGCTCTACCAACTGAGCTATCGACGGTCCAAACTAAGAACTTTACTAATCGTCAACAAATTAAATAGTTACCTTGCTTAGGAAAATTTGTGTCTGTACTTTTCTAGAGTCAAATAAAAACTACACTTTTCGAACATAAGCATGTCTTTGCAATGCTAAATAGATTAATGTATCTATTTATAATTATGTGATTCTGATAAAATAACAATCCGTCGAGCCGGAGTCGAACCAGCGACCTATGGATTTCCGTGTTTAATCCACAAAGTAAACCGCTCTACCAACTGAGCTATCGACGGTACAAATAAAGAACTTTACTAAGCGTCAACAAATTAAATAGTTACCTTGTTTGAGAAAATTTGTGTCTGTACTTTTCTAGAGTCAAATAAAAACTACACTCTTCGAACATAAGCATGTCTTTGCAATGCTAAATAGATTAATGTATCGAATTAAAATTATGTGATTCTGATAAAATAACAATCCGTCGAGCCGGAGTCGAACCAGCGACCTATGGATTTCCGTGTTTAATCCACTACAGTCCACCGCTCTACCAACTGAGCTACCGACGGAACAAATTAAGAACTTTACTAAGCGTCAACAAATTAAATAGTTAACTTATTTGAGAAAATTTGTGTCTGTACTTTTCTAGAGTCAAATAAAAACTACACTTTTCGAACATAAGCATGTCTTTGCAATGCTAAATAGATTAATGTATCTATTTAAAATTATGTGATTCTTATAAAATAACAATCCGTCGAGCCGGAGTCGAACCAGCGACCTATGGATTTCCGCGTTTAATCCACTACAGTCCACCGCTCTACCAACTGAGCTATCGACGGTCCAAACTAAGAACTTTACTAATCGTCAACAAATTAAATAGTTACCTTGTTTAGGAAAATTTGTGTCTGTGCTTTTCAAGAGTCAAATAAAATCTACACTTTTCGAACATAAGCATGTCTTTGCAATGTTAAATAGATTAATGTATCTATTTATAATTATGTGATTCTGATAAAATAACAATCCGTCGAGCCGGAGTCGAACCAGCGACCTATGGAATTCCGTGTTTAATCCACTACAGTCCACCGCTCTACCAACTGAGCTATCGACGGTACAAACTAAGAACTTTACTAAGCGTCAACAAATTAAATAGTTACCTTGTTTGAGAACATTTGTGTCTGTACTTTTCTAGAGTCAAATAAAAACTACACTTTTCGAACATAAGCATGTCTTTGCAATGCTAAATGGATTAATGTATCTATTTAAAATTATGTGATTCTGTTAAAATAACAATCCGTCGAGCCGGAGTCGAACCAGCGACCTATGGATTTCCGTGTTTAATCCACTACAGTCCACCGCTCTACCAACTGAGCTATCTACGGTACAAATTAAAAACTTTACTAAACGTCAACAAATTAAATAGTTAACTTATTTTAGAAAATTTGTGTCTGTACTTTTCTAGAGTCAAATAAAAACTACACTTTTCGAACATAAGCATGTCTTTGCAATGCTAAATAGATTAATGTATCTATTTAAAATTACGTGATTCTTATAAAATAACAATCCGTCGAGCCGGAGTCGAACCAGCGACCTATGGATTTCCGCGTTTAATCCACTACAGTCCACCGCTCTACCAACTGAGCTATCGACGGTCCAAACTAAGAACTTTACTAATCGTCAACAAATTAAATAGTTACCTTGTTTACGAAAATTTGTGTCCGTACTTTTCTAGAGTCAAAAAAAAACTACACTTTTCGAACATAAGCATGTCTTTGCAATGCTAAATAGATTAATGTATCGAATTAAAATTATGTGATTCTGATAAAATAACAATCCGTCGAGCCGGAGTCGAACCAGCGACCTATGGATTTCAGTTCTTAATCCACTATAGTCCACCGCTTTACCAACTAACCTATCGACGGTACTAATTACGAACTTCTTTTTAAGCTTCAACAAATTAAGTAGTTACCTTATTTGGGAAAATTTATCTATATAAAATTATGTGATTCTGCTAAAATAACTATCCGTCGAGCCGGAGTCGAACCAGCGACCTATGGATTTCCATGTTTAATCCACTACAGTCCACCGCTGTACCAACTGAGCTACCGACGGTACAAATTATGAACTTTACTAAGCGTCAACAAATTAAATAGTTAACTTATTTGAGAAAATTTGTGTCTGTACTTTTCTAGAGTCAAATAAAAACTACACTTTTCGAACATAAGCATGTCTTTGCAATGCTAAATAGATTAATGTATCTATTTAAAATTATGTGATTCTTATAAAATAACAATCCGTCGAGCCGGAGTCGAACCAGCGACCTATGGATTTCCGCGTTTAATCCACTACAGTCCACCGCTCTACCAACTGAGCTATCGACGGTCCAAACTAAGAACTTTACTAATCGTCAACAAATTAAATAGTTACCTTGTTTAGGAAAATTTGTGTCTGTGCTTTTCAAGAGTCAAATAAAATCTACACTTTTCGAACATAAGCATGTCTTTGCAATGCTAAATAGATTAATGTATCTATTTATAATTATGTGATTCTGATAAAATAACAATCCGTCGAGCCGGAGTCGAACCAGCGACCTATGGAATTCCGTGTTTAATCCACTACAGTCCACCGCTCTACCAACTGAGCTACTGACGGTACAAATTAAGAATTTTACTAAGCGTCAACAAATTAAATAGTTAACTTATTTGAGAAAATTTGTGTCTGTACTTTTCTAGAGTCAAATAAAAACTACACTTTTGGAACATAAGCATGTCTTTGCAATGCTAAATAGATTAATGTATCTATTTAAAATTATGTGATTCTTATAAAATAACAATCCGTCGAGCCGGAGTCGAACCAGCGACCTATGGATTTCCGCGTTTAATCCACTACAGTCCACCGCTCTACCAACTGAGCTATCGACGGTTCAAACTAAGAACTTTACTAATCGTCAACAAATTAAATAGTTACCTTGTTTAGGAAAATTTGTGTCTGTGCTTTTCAAGAGTCAAATAAAAACTACACTTTTCGAACATAAGCATGTCTTTGCAATGCTAAATAGATTAATGTATCTATTTATAATTATGTGATTCTGATAAAATAACAATCCGTCGAGCCGGAGTCGAACCAGCGACCTATGGATTTCCGTGTTTAATCCACAAAGTCCACCGCTCTACCAACTGAGCTATCGACGGTACAAATAAAGAACTTTACTAAGCGTCAACAAATTAAATAGTTACCTTGTTTGAGAAAATTTGTGTCTGTACTTTTCTAGAGTCAAATAAAAACTACACTTTTCGAACATAAGCATGTCTTTGCAATGCTAAATAGATTAATGTATCTATTTAAAATTATGTGATTCTTATAAAATAACAATCCGTCGAGCCGGAGTCGAACCAGCGACCTATGGATTTCCGCGTTTAATCCACTACAGTCCACCGCTCTACCAACTGAGCTATCGACGGTCCAAACTAAGAACTTTACTAATCGTCAACAAATTAAATAGTTACCTTGTTTAGGAAAATTTGTGTCTGTGCTTTTCAAGAGTCAAATAAAAACTACACTTTTCGAACATAAGCATGTCTTTGCAATGCTAAATAGATTAATGTATCTATTTATAATTATGTGATTCTGATAAAATAACAATCCGTCGAGCCGGAGTCGAACCAGCGACCTATGGATTTCCGTGTTTAATCCACTACAGTCCACCGCTCTACCAACTGAGCTATCGACGGTACAAATAAAGAACTTTACTAAGCGTCAACAAAGTAAATAGTTACCTTGTTTAAGAAAATTTGTGTCTGTACTTTTCTAGAGTCAAATAAAAACTACACTCTTCGAACATAAGCATGTCTTTGCAATGCTAAATAGATTAATGTATCGAATTAAAATTATGTGATTCTGATAAAATAACAATCCGTCGAGCCGGCGTCGAAACAGCGACCTATGGATTTCCGTGTTTAATCCACTGCAGTCCACCACTCTGCCAACTGAGCTATCGACGGTTCAAACAACTGTCATTTCAGAGCGTAGAATAGACAAATTTAAGTCTTATTTGGGAATATTTATATACGTTGTTTTCCGAAATTAGAAATATAATTTATATTCTCTAAGCTTATAACTTTAAATGATAAACAGCTAAAAACAGTTGTATTAAATATTGCAAATCCAGAAAAAAAAGTGATGCGTCGAGCCCGAGTCGAAACAGCTATCTTCGGGATTCTCTGTTCCTTCCACTACAGTCCACCGGTCTGCCAACTGAGATATCGACGGTAAAAGCAAATAAAGATTTCAAAGCTTAGAACTTACAATAAGAGTCTATTTAAAAAAATTAATTTCTGTAATTTTCCGAAATTAGAAATATTTTTTGCTTTTCTTTAAGCATATGTTTTGGTAGAATAAACAGTTACAAATATCTCTTTTAAATATTATAAATACAAAAAAAAACAGTAATCCGTCGAGCCGGAGACGAACCAGTGACCTATTGATTTCAGTTCGTATACTATAGTCCACCGCTTTACCAACTAAGCTATCGACGGTACAAATTACGAACTTCTTTTTAAGCTTCAACAAATTAAGTAGTTACCTTATTTGGGAAAATTTATCTATATACAATTATGTGATTCTTATAAAATAACAATCCGTCGAGCCGGAGTCGAACCAGCGACCTATGGATTTCCGCGTTTAATCCACTACAGTCCACCGCTCTACCAACTAATCTATCGACGGTCCAAACTAAGAACTTTACTAATCGTCAACAAATTAAATAGTTACCTTGTTTAGGAAAATTTGTGTCTGTGCTTTTCAAGAGTCAAATAAAAACTACACTTTTCGAACATAAGCATGTCTTTGCAATGCTAAATAGATTAATGTATCTATTTATAATTATGTGATTCTTATAAAATAACAATCCGTCGAGCCGGAGTCGAACCAGCGACCTATGGATTTCCGCGTTTAATCCACTACAGTCCACCGCTCTACCAACTGAGCTATCGACGGTCCAAACTAAGAACTTTACTAATCGTCAACAAATTAAATAGTTACCTTGTTTAGGAAAATTTGTGTCTGTGCTTTTCAAGAGTCAAATAAAAACTACACTCTTCGAACATAAGCATGTCTTTGCAATGCTAAATAGATTAATGTATCGAATTAAAATTATGTGATTCTGATAAAATAACAATCCGTCGAGCCGGAGTCGAACCAGCGACCTATGGATTTCAGTTCTTAATCCACTATAGTCCACCGCTTTACCAACTAAGCTATCGACGGTACAAATTACGAACTTCTTTTTAAGCTTCAACAAATTAAGTAGTTACCTTATTTGGGAAAAAATTTATCTATATAAAATTATGTGATTCTGCTAAAATAACTATCCGTCGAGCCGGAGTCGAACCAGCGACCTATGGATTTCCATGTTTAATCCACTACAGTCCACCGCTGTACCAACTGAGCTATCGACGGTACAAATTAAGAAATTTACTAAGCGTCAACAAATTAAATAGTTAACTTATTTGAGAAAATTTGTGTCTGTACTTTTCTAGAGTCAGATAAAAACTACACTTTTCGAACATAAGCATGTCTTTGCAATGCTAAATAGATTAATGTATCTATTTAAAATTATGTGATTCTTATAAAATAACAATCCGTCGAGCCGGAGTCGAACCAGCGACCTATGGATTTCCGCGTTTAATCCACTACAGTCCACCGCTCTACCAACTGAGCTATCGACGGTACAAATTAAGAATTTTACTAAGCGTCAACAAATTAAATAGTTAACTTATTTGAGAAAATTTGTGTCTGTACTTTTCTAGAGTCAAATAAAAACTACACTTTTCGAACATAAGCATGTCTTTGCAATGCTAAATAGATTAATGTATCTATTTAAAATTATGTGATTCTTATAAAATAACAATCCGTCGAGCCGGAGTCGAACCAGCGACCTATGGATTTCCGCGTTTAATCCACTACAGTCCACCGCTCTACCAACTGAGCTATCGACGGTCCAAACTAAGAACTTTACTAATCGTCAACAAATTAAATAGTTACCTTGTTTAGGAAAATTTGTGTCTGTGCTTTTCAAGAGTCAAATAAAAACTACACTTTTCGAACATAAGCATGTCTTTGCAATGCTAAATAGATTAATGTATCTATTTATAATTATGTGATTCTTATAAAATAACAATCCGTCGAGCCGGAGTCGAACCAGCGACCTATGGATTTCCGCGTTTAATCCACTACAGTCCACCGCTCTACCAACTGAGCTATCGACGGTCCAAACTAAGAACTTTACTAATCGTCAACAAATTAAATAGTTACCTTGTTTAGGAAAATTTGTGTCTGTGCTTTTCAAGAGTCAAATAAAAACTACACTCTTCGAACATAAGCATGTCTTTGCAATGCTAAATAGATTAATGTATCGAATTAAAATTATGTGATTCTGATAAAATAACAATCCGTCGAGCCGGCGTCGAAACAGCGACCTATGGATTTCCGTGTTTAATCCACTGCAGTCCACCACTCTGCCAACTGAGCTATCGACGGTTCAAACAACTGTCATTTCAGAGCGTAGAATAGACAAATTTAAGTCTTATTTGGGAATATTTATATACGTTGTTTTCCGAAATTAGAAATATAATTTATATTCTCTAAGCTTATAACTTTAAATGATAAACAGCTAAAAACAGTTGTATTAAATATTGCAAATCCAGAAAAAAAAGTGATGCGTCGAGCCCGAGTCGAAACAGCTATCTTCGGGATTCTCTGTTCCTTCCACTACAGTCCACCGGTCTGCCAACTGAGATATCGACGGTAAAAGCAAATAAAGATTTCAAAGCTTAGAACTTACAATAAGAGTCTATTTAAAAAAATTAATTTCTGTAATTTTCCGAAATTAGAAATATTTTTTGCTTTTCTTTAAGCATATGTTTTGGTAGAATAAACAGTTACAAATATCTCTTTTAAATATTATAAATACAAAAAAAAACAGTAATCCGTCGAGCCGGAGACGAACCAGTGACCTATTGATTTCAGTTCGTATACTATAGTCCACCGCTTTACCAACTAAGCTATCGACGGTACAAATTACGAACTTCTTTTTAAGCTTCAACAAATTAAGTAGTTACCTTATTTGGGAAAATTTATCTATATAAAATTATGTGATTCTTATAAAATAACAATCCGTCGAGCCGGAGTCGAACCAGCGACCTATGGATTTCCGCGTTTAATCCACTACAGTCCACCGCTCTACCAACTGAGCTATCGACGGTCCAAACTAAGAACTTTACTAATCGTCAACAAATTAAATAGTTACCTTGTTTAGGAAAATTTGTGTCTGTGCTTTTCAAGAGTCAAATAAAAACTACACTTTTCGAACATAAGCATGTCTTTGCAATGCTAAATAGATTAATGTATCTATTTATAATTATGTGATTCTTATAAAATAACAATCCGTCGAGCCGGAGTCGAACCAGCGACCTATGGATTTCCGCGTTTAATCCACTACAGTCCACCGCTCTACCAACTGAGCTATAGACGGTCCAAAGTAAGAACTTTACTAATCGTCAACAAATTAAATAGTTACCTTGTTTAGGAAAATTTGTGTCTGTGCTTTTCAAGAGTCAAATAAAAACTACACTCTTCGAACATAAGCATGTCTTTGCAATGCTAAATAGATTAATGTATCGAATTAAAATTATGTGATTCTGATAAAATAACAATCCGTCGAGCCGGAGTCGAACCAGCGACCTATGGATTTCAGTTCTTAATCCACTATAGTCCACCGCTTTACCAACTAAGCTATCGACGGTACAAATTACGAACTTCTTTTTAAGCTTCAACAAATTAAGTAGTTACCTTATTTGGGAAAATTTATCTATATAAAATTATGTGATTCTGCTAAAATAACTATCCGTCGAGCCGGAGTCGAACCAGCGACCTATGGATTTCCATGTTTAATCCACTACAGTCCACCGCTGTACCAACTGAGCTATCGACGGTACAAATTAAGAAATTTACTAAGCGTCAACAAATTAAATAGTTAACTTATTTGAGAAAATTTGTGTCTGTACTTTTCTAGAGTCAGATAAAAACTACACTTTTCGAACATAAGCATGTCTTTGCAATGCTAAATAGATTAATGTATCTATTTAAAATTATGTGATTCTTATAAAATAACAATCCGTCGAGCCGGAGTCGAACCAGCGACCTATGGATTTCCGCGTTTAATCCACTACAGTCCACCGCTCTACCAACTGAGCTATCGACGGTACAAATTAAGAATTTTACTAAGCGTCAACAAATTAAATAGTTAACTTATTTGAGAAAATTTGTGTCTGTACTTTTCTAGAGTCAAATAAAAACTACACTTTTCGAACATAATCATGTCTTTGCAATGCTAAATAGATTAATGTATCTATTTAAAATTATGTGATTCTTATAAAATAACAATCCGTCGAGCCGGAGTCGAACCAGCGACCTATGGATTTCCGCGTTTAATCCACTACAGTCCACCGCTCTACCAACTGAGCTATCGACGGTCCAAACTAAGAACTTTACTAATCGTCAACAAATTAAATAGTTACCTTGTTTAGGAAAATTTGTGTCTGTGCTTTTCAAGAGTCAAATAAAAACTACACTTTTCGAACATAAGCATGTCTTTGCAATGCTAAATAGATTAATGTATCTATTTATAATTATGTGATTCTTATAAAATAACAATCCGTCGAGCCGGAGTCGAACCAGCGACCTATGGATTTCCGCGTTTAATCCACTACAGTCCACCGCTCTACCAACTGAGCTATCGACGGTCCAAACTAAGAACTTTACTAATCGTCAACAAATTAAATAGTTACCTTGTTTAGGAAAATTTGTGTCTGTGCTTTTCAAGAGTCAAATAAAAACTACACTTTTCGAACATAAGCATGTCTTTGCAATGCTAAATAGATTAATGTATCTATTTATAATTATGTGATTCTGATAAAATAACAATCCGTCGAGCCGGAGTCGAACCAGCGACCTATTTATTTCCGTGTTTAATCCACAAAGTCCACCGCTCTACCACCTGAGCTATCGACGGTACAAATAAAGAACTTTACTAAGCGTCAACAAATTAAATAGTTACCTTGTTTGAGAAAATTTGTGTCTGTACTTTTCTAGAGTCAAATAAAAACTACACTCTTCGAACATAAGCATGTCTTTGCAATGCTAAATAGATTAATGTATCGAATTAAAATTATGTGATTCTGATAAAATAACAATCCGTCGAGCCGGAGTCGAACCAACGACCTATGGATTTCAGTTCTTAATCCACTATAGTCCACCGCTTTACCAACTAAGCTATCGACGGTACAAATTACGAACTTCTTTTTAAGCTTCAACAAATTAAGTAGTTACCTTATTTGGGAAAAAATTTATCTATATAAAATTATGTGATTCTGCTAAAATAACTATCCGTCGAGCCGGAGTCGAACCAGCGACCTATGGATTTCCATGTTTAATCCACTACAGTCCACCGCTGTACCAACTGAGCTATCGACGGTCCAAACTAAGAACTTTACTAATCGTCAACAAATTAAATAGTTACCTTGCTTAGGAAAATTTGTTTGTACTTTTCTAGAGTCAAATAAAAACTACACTTTTCGAACATAAGCATGTCTTTGCAATGCTAAATAGATTAATATATCTATTTAAAATTATGTGATTCTTATAAAATAACAATCCGTCGAGCCGGAGTCGAACCAGCGACCTATGAAATTCCGCGTTTAATCCACTACAGTCCACCGCTCTACCAACTGAGCTATCGACGGTCCAAACTAAGAACTTTACTAATCGTCAACAAATTAAATAGTTACCTTGCTTAGGAAAATTTGTGTCTGTACTTTTCTAGAGTCAAATAAAAACTACACTTTTCGAACATAAGCATGTCTTTGCAATGCTAAATAGATTAATGTATCTATTTAAAATTATGTGATTCTGATAAAATAACAATCCGTCGAGCCGGAGTCGAACCAGCGACCTATGGATTTCCGTGTTTAATCCACTACAGTCCACCGCTCTACCAACTGAGCTATCGACGGTACAAATTAAGAATTTTACTAAGCGTCAACAAATTAAATAGTTAACTTATTTGAGAAAATTTGTGTCTGTACTTTTCTAGAGTCAAATAAAAACTACACTTTTCGAACATAAGCATGTCTTTGCAATGCTAAATAGATTAATGTATCTATTTAAAATTATGTGATTCTTATAAAATAACAATACGTCGAGCCGGAGTCGAACCAGCGACCTATGGATTTCCGCGTTTAATCCACTACAGTCCACCGCTCTACCAACTGAGCTATCGACGGTCCAAACTAAGAACTTTACTAATCGTCAACAAATTAAATAGTTACCTTGTTTAGGAAAATTTGTGTCTGTGCTTTTCAAGAGTCAAATAAAAACTACACTTTTCGAACATAAGCATGTCTTTGCAATGGTAAATAGATTAATGTATCTATTTATAATTATGTGATTCTGATAAAATAACAATCCGTCGAGCCGGAGTCGAACCAGCGACCTATGGATTTCCGTGTTTAATCCACAAAGTCCACCGCTCTACCACCTGAGCTATCGACGGTACAAATAAAGAACTTTACTAAGCGTCAACAAATTAAATAGTTACCTTGTTTGAGAAAATTTGTGTCTACTTTTCTAGAGTCAAATAAAAACTACACTCTTCGATCATAAGCATGTGTTTGCAATGCTAAATAGATTAATGTATCTATTTAAAATTGTGTGATTCTTATAAAATAACAATCCGTCGAGCCGGAGTCGAACCAGCGACCTATGGATTTCCGCGTTTAATCCACTACAGTCCACCGCTCTACCAACTGAGCTATCGACGGTACAAATAAAGAACTTTACTAAGCGTCAACAAATTAAATAGTTACCTTGTTTAGGAAAATTTGTGTCTGTGCTTTTCAAGAGTCAAATAAAAACTACACTTTTCGAACATAAGCATGTCTTTGCAATGCTAAATAGATTAATGTATCGAATTAAAATTATGTGATTCTGATAAAATAACAATCCGTCGAGCCGGCGTCGAAACAGCGACCTATGGATTTCCGTGTTTAATCCACTGCAGTCCACCACTCTGCCAACTGAGCTATCGACGGTTCAAACAACTGTCATTTCAGAGCGTAGAATAGACAAATTTAAGTCTTATTTGGGAATATTCATATACGTTGTTTTCCGAAATTAGAAATATAATTTATATTCTCTAAGCTTATAATTTTAAATGATAAACTGCTAAAAACAGTTGTATTAAATATTGCAAATCCAGAAAAAAAAGTGATGCGTCGAGCCCGAGTCGAAACAGCTATCTTCGGGATTCTCTGTTCCTTCCACTACAGTCCACTGGTCTGCCAACTGAGATATCGACGGTAAAAGCAAATAAAGATTTCAAAGCGTAGAACTTACAATAAGAGTCTATTTAAAAAAATTAATTTCTGTAATTTTCCGAAATTAGAAATATTTTTTGCTTTTCTTTAAGCATATGTTTTGGTAGAATAAACAGTTACAAATATCTCTTTTAAATATTATAAATACAAAAAAAAACAGTAATCCGTCGAGCCGGAGACGAACCAGTGACCTATTGATTTCAGTTCTTATACTATAGTCCACCGCTTTACCTACTAAGCTATCGACGGTACAAATTACGAACTTCTTTTTAAGCTTCAACAAATTAAATAGTTACCTTATTTGGGAAAATTTATCTATATAAAGTTATGTGATTCTGCTAAAATAACTATCCGTCGAGCCGGAGTCGAACCAGCGACCTATGGCTTTCCGTGTTTAATCCACTACAGTCCACCGCTCTACCAACTGAGCTATCGACGGTACAAACTAAGAACTTTACTAAGCGTCAACAAATTAAATAGTTACCTTGTTTGAGAACATTTGTGTCTGTACTTTTCTAGAGTCAAATAAAAACTACACTTTTCGAACATAAGCATGTCTTTGCAATGCTAAATGGATTAATGTATCTATTTAAAATTATGTGATTCTGTTAAAATAACAATCCGTCGAGCCGGAGTCGAACCAGCGACCTATGGATTTCCGTGTTTAATCCACTACAGTCCACCGCTCTACCAACTGAGCTATCGACGGTACAAATTAAGAACTTTACTAAACGTCAACAAATTAAATAGTTAACTTATTTTAGAAAATTTGTGTCTGTACTTTTCTAGAGTCAAATAAAAACTACACTTTTCGAACATAAGCATGTCTTTGCAATGCTAAATAGATTAATGTATCTATTTAAAATTATGTGATTCTTATAAAATAACAATCCGTCGAGCCGGAGTCGAACCAGCGACCTATGGATTTCCGCGTTTAATCCACTACAGTCCACCGCTCTACCAACTGAGCTATCGACGATCCAAACTAAGAACTTTACTAATCGTCAACAAATTAAATAGTTACCTTGTTTAGGAAAATTTGTGTCCGTACTTTTCTAGAGTCAAATAAAAACTACACTTTTCGAACATAAGCATGTCTTTGCAATGCTAAATAGATTAATGTATCTATTTAAAATTATGTGATTCTTATAAAATAACAGTCCGTCGAGCCGGAGTCGAACCAGCGACCTATGGATTTCCGTGTTTAATCCACTACAGTCCACCGCTCTACCAACTGAGCTATCGACGGTACAAATTAAGAACTTTACTAAGCGTCAACAAATTAAATAGTTACCTTGTTTGAGAAATTTGTGTCTGTACTTTTCTAGAGTCAAATAAAAACTACACTCTTCGAACATAAGCATGTCTTTGCAATGCTAAATAGATTAATGTATCGAATTAAAATTATGTGATTCTGATAAAATAACAATCCGTCGAGCCGGAGTCGAAACAGCGACCTATGGATTTCCGTGTTTAATCCACTACAGTCCACCGCTCTACCAACTGAGCTATCGACGGTACAAACTAAGAACTTTACTAAGCGTCAACAAATTAAATAGTTACCTTGTTTGAGAACATTTGTGTCTGTACTTTTCTAGAGTCAAATAAAAACTACATTTTTCGAACATAAGCATGTCTTTGCAATGCTAAATAGATTAATGTATATATTTAAAATCAAATAAAAACTACACTTTTCGAACATGAGCATGTCTTTGCAATGCTAAATAGATTAATGTATCTATTTAAATTTATGTGATTCTGATAAAATAACAATCCGTCGAGCCAGAGTCGAACCAGCGATCTATGAATTTCCGTGTTTAATCCACTACTGTCCACCTCTCTGCCAACTGAGCTATCGATGGTACAAGAAAATGACAATTTCAAAGCGTACAACTCAATAAAATCCTAATTTAGAAAAATCAATTTCTGTAATTTTCCGAAATTATAAATATTTTTTCCTTTTCTTTAAGCATATATTTTGATATGATAAACAATTACAAATATTTCTTTCAAATATTATAAATACAAAAAAAAAACAGTTATCCGCCGAGACTGATTCGAACCATTGACCTATGGATTTCCGTGTTTCTTCCACTACAGTCCACCGATCTGCCAACTGAGCTATAGAAGGTACAAACAGTGCCGATCTCAGAGCGTAAAACAGACAATAAAAGTCTTATTTGAAAATATTTATATCCATTTTTACTTCGTTAAGCATATAATTTGATATGATAATCAGCTATAAATATTTTTTTCAAATATTGTAAATAAAGAAAAACAGTAATCCGTGGAGTCGGAGTCGAACCAGCGATATATGGATTTTCGTTTTTAAACCACTACAGTCCACCGCACTACAAACTGAGCTATCGACGATACAAATTAAGAACTTTTCTAAGCGTCAATAAATTAAATATTTACCTTGTTTGGGAAAATTTGTGTCTGTACTTTTTTTGAGTGAAATAAAAACTACACTCTTTAAACATAAGCATGTCTTTGGAATGCTAAATTGATTAATGTATCTATTTAAAATTATGTGAATCTGCAAAAATAACACAATCAGTCGAACAAACCACCACCTATTGATTTCCGTGCTTCTTCCACTACAGTGCACCGCTCTGCCAACTGAGCTATCGACGGTTCAAAAAAAGATCATTTCAAATCGTAGAACAGACAAATTAAAGTCTAATTTGTGAAAGTTGATACCGTATTTTTCCGAAATTAGAAATAGTTTTTCAGTTTTTAAGCATATAATTTTTATATGATAATCAGTTACAAATATTTATTTATAATATTTTGTTTCTAGAATAACAGTAATCTGTCCAGCCGGAGTCGTACCAGCTACCTTTGGATTTTGGTGTTTCTTCACTACAGTCCACCGCTCTGCCAACTGAGCTATCAACGGTTTAAAAAACGATCATTTCAAATCGTAGAAAAGACAAATTAAAGTCTAATTTGGGAAAATTGATACCGTATTTTTCCGAAATTAGAAATATTTTTTATTTCTCTAAGCATATAATTTATATATGATTAGTTACAAATATTTTTTTCTAACTAGCAAAATACCCGACCTTACTCGGTTTGAATTGGTTTACTCTAGATTGAAGAGATAATGAAAATATATAATGACTTCGTTTTTTGTAGAGTAAAAATTTATTTTAACACCTTTCGCCATCTTTATATTTTCTACAACTTACTTTGGACACAAATCCTACACATGCATATCCATTCATGTAATACATTTCACATACATCGCACAATTGCTGTATGACAAAGCTACAAAATGACGAAAGGTGATACTAAGGTTACTACTATAAAAGACGATTTTGAGGGAGATTTGGAATTCCCTTTCTTAAGTTCTTTTCATGTTCAACTCAATTAATTAAAATTACGATTTAATTTACTCATAGTCAACAAAACAATATTTTTTTTACTTGTGGCACTCTTGCCTCCGGTATGCGACATTGTGAAATTTTGCAATCTTCTCCTGTCATTATTACAACGAATTTTTTAATGTTGGAATAAGTTCTAGTTCGGATTTTTAGACATTATTATTCTTTTAATAACGGCATTATTCTTTAATTAACGGCATTATTCTTTAAATAACGGCATTATTATTTCAATAATGGCATAATTACACTTAAAATTTACTGAAAATTTATACTGACTTACCTAACATTTTTAAGTCTAATACTTTGTGGTGCTGTTGCGTGTGATGAGAAGAAAAACACATTTATTAAAATAATAAATATTTAAAACAGGAAACAGCGAAATAAAACAAAATAAAAGATGTCGCAAAAAATTGTTCTAAATATATTAATTTGTGATTCAATTTTATCTCTTGATCTCGCACAGTTGCCACAACTTACAACTAAAAGTGAACAAAATTTAGAAATGTGAAATTAATTCAGAGCGAAAGAACCAGATAAAAATATCACTGCTCGCGCGATCTTGTTCATTCTCGTTTCGTTGAAAAAT
Source organism: Metellina segmentata (assembly GCA_947359465.1). NCBI lineage: Eukaryota > Metazoa > Arthropoda > Arachnida > Araneae > Tetragnathidae > Metellina > Metellina segmentata. Next base: position 90,022,568 of record OX375873.1, on the reverse strand, counting down.
ATCGTCTGTCCCAAATATTCGGAAATCGTTTTCATTGCGCAAAGAATAAAAATAAGACTCGAAAAAAATGAAACATCAGACCTAAAATTTCACCATAAAAAATATTTTTTTGAAAAATAATTGGTTTTCAGCATTACTGGTAAAGCAAATGAAAATAATCGTAATACTCAAACTACATTCCAATTTTTCGAAAACTATCAAATTGTGGCTGATTTAAGTATACTTACTCAGGTGTTTTAGCATGAAACTCATCTAAATATAACAATAAAGAAATGTTTAATATTGCATTCACTAAATCAATAGATAATGTATAAAATAAAATACATTATAATTAAATATCTGGAATACAATTCACGTGATGGCTACACAAACACACAAACACAAAATCGAGCATAGAACAGAAAGACGGACAGACAGACTTTCGCAACCAATTCCACTCACTAAATCAAGATAAGTACTCACTGTATGCAAATTTCCATGAAAATATCTTAAACCGCGTGGACGTGTATAGGGCACAACATACAGACAGACAGACAGACAGACAGACGGACAGACAGACAGACAGACACCAAACGAGAAAAGGGCGGATTCGGCATCAGAAGGGTCCAAAACGGATAGAAAACTTGAAATGGGTCGAAAATATTGAATGTACAAACAAACACTCCATTCTTATTTATATAGAAGATATTTTAATTCTCGAATAACAGTAATCCGTCTAACCGGAGTCGTACCAGCGACCTATGGATTTCCGTGTTTCTTCACTACAGTCCACCGCTCTGCCAACTGATCTATCAATGGCATAAAAAAAGACAATTTCAAAGCGTAAATTAGACAAATGAAAGTCTAATTTATGAAAAATAATATCCGTAATTTTCCGAAATTAGAAATATTTTCTTTCTCCTTTAAGCATATCATTTTTATAGTATAGACAGTTCCAAATATTTCTTTCAAATATCTTAAAACCAGTAAAACTGTAATCCCGTTGAGCCGGAGTCGAATCAGTAACCTTTGGATTTCCTCGTTTCTTCCACTTCAGTCCACCGCTCTGCGAACCGAAGTAATGACGGTACAAACAATGGTAATTTCAAAGCGTAGATCAAACAAGTTGAAGTCTAGTTTGGAAATTATTTTATCCGTACTTTTTCCAAAATTAAAATTCTTTACTCTTTTAACCAAAAGCATCGCCACAGCAACGTGAGTACATTTGAGACCACGACCGATTAAATGTGCATCTTAGCCGTGTATGCGACGGTCTTTGGTTGAATCGAGTTTCGAACCCGCAATAATCCTGTTGCTAACCACTGCAAAAAGGGACTTGAGCTGCCTGCTTTATGTTTAATTGTGGAATAAATGGAGCAGACATAGGAAACGTACGATTGTTTATTGTTATTGTTTCTGTCTATTATGTAGAAAAAATTTGTCGGTATTTTTCAGGTTTATTTGCTTTGTGATTGGTAGATAGCGAGTCACGTGATAGAGAGTTTTGCGTTTCAACGGGATAATTAATTTAGATCATTCGCAGACGATGAACACGAGTTATATTTTAAAATTAATTCATTCATACAATTTGAGGGCCCGTGCTAGAGAGTTTGCAATATTTTCAGAAGAACAGGCCAATTCGTTCGCCGTTTCCATAGCAGCAGCCGAATATGAAAATATTAAAAAGTACTGTTGCAACAAACAACATAGAGAAGCTTAAGCATTTAAAATTATGATAAGATTTCCTCTGAATTTCAACAATATATTATGCTAAAATATTTCCTTTTTTATGTAGAAATAAGATGTTTTGTTCTTGCCATTTTTTAAAACATTTTGTTTTTATTTACACTATATTTCCGTGTATGAGTCGAGAATTTTTGGAACGTTTTCTAAAGCTTAAGTACTGGGGTTGGCTTATATACGGATCCGCTTATCTCGCAAAAAAAAGTAGATAATTTTCCGTTACTCATGCGTATGCGATAAACATCGAAATGAGAAGGGAACTTCCAATTAACGTCGTATTAGAGTTCCGGGATCAATCCAACAGCAATCTATATGTGGATGGATTGTGAAGCAATCCTCTACACGTCATTGTTGAAAAGTAAAGTTCGCAAAGCGAACTAAATATGATTGCGAAGCAATCATCGGGGGTTGAGGAGCGATAGCGAGCAGGGGACGGAGCCCCCTAGTTATTCAAAAATTAATTTTCAGTTCGAACGATTATAGTGAAGTGTATATTAAATATTGTTGACACATAGTTGTTGTCCTGGAATAAGTGTATATCTCGGTAAATGACACTTCTGTGTCATTTGACACTAAAACACTATCATAAAGCCGCGTTTACAGCGGAATTGCAAACTTTTTCCCATCCAGCCATCGAGGCTATTCCGAGACGCGACATTAATTTGATCGTCAAGATCTGGAGTCGGGGTGACGATTTGGAGAGTTTGCAAATTCAAATTTGTTTTCCACCAGGAGTTGGTAAAGATCAAAGGACAGCAACTTTTGGGGGACATTTCTCCGCGACGATTGCTTGACAATAACCTCTCCCCTCTGATCTTCGCTCTCCACCCTCCGTGGTCGCTCTCGCCGTCTTTGGTTTGCTCGGATGGTTGAAGATGATAAAGCCCAATAAGGGTTTATACCTGAGTCAGTCGAAAAAAGGGACAAAAAGGGTTCAACATAGGGGAAAGTAAAACGTCATGGCCACAAAAAGAGTGAGAAATTTATTTGAAAATCCGGTGTAGACGCGACTTAAGATACAGTGGCCATAGCTAGCCCTGCATTATCGTCATATTGCAGACCCATCCCCGCTCTCATTTCTTCTGGGCACTAGGTGCGAAAGTCATGTCAGAAGGACATCCTCTACCTATGCGACGCTATATTTATATTCCGTATGTTTCTTCAAGCCCGTTCCTGTAGTATTTATTTCGGATGAATATCATTGTAGTGACATCTGCATCTGGTGAACGGAAGCAGACCCGGACCATTAATTTACCATCCTTTCACGTGTCATCTGAACAACAAGGAACCAGCAACTCAGTACTATGATGCCTGGCTTAAACGTCTAGCTGTTCACCCCTTGCTACAATCATACAAATTGTGCGATTTGTGGCCTCCAGGTAGTTTGAACCCAAGTAGGCTGTTTAAATTCACCTTTTGATTACGACACTTTAATTGCCTCTTTAACCTCATATAAAAACATTTTTATAGTGGCACCTGCTGTGGATTTCATACCTCAAAATTTCTATTTTGCACATCACACACATTTTTTTTGCTTTTCTCAATCGGTCATCTTTCACGTTATGGGAAATTTTATTTACCGCAAACCCTTCTTAGTGTCAGTATCCTATGATGGATTTAAATTAAGTTCTGAAATCATAAGACAGCTGTAGCGCCTTTTTGTAATGCTAGACTTTTAATTCATACCACCTCCCCCTGATTTTAAATACAAATTCATGCCAGCATCAGTTTTCAAACAAAAGCTATAAAATTACCAAAACATTTAAAATCGACAAAGAAAACATTATTGGTTGAGTAAACTATTAACCACTAAGACTGATAGCTACTATCGTCTAAGGTGTAGGTTGGTAGTCAACGTCGCCTTGGAGCAACACAAATGTCTATTGGCAACTGTCCGGGAAGTATCCAAAGACAGCACCAACCATGGTCAGATGACGAGAACAACACATGAGGTGGCACCCACTCTCCAAACTTCCAAACCACTCCAACGTGAGGGTATTTGAAGCCGCGACAGAGCTAACATGCACCAGCTCCTGTGTACACGATGGTCTTTGAATGCACCCAAGTTCCGAACTCGCAACCCTCCGAATGGTAATCCATTATTCTTCCAACCGGTCTATCACGGCCCTCTCAAACAAAAGCTATAAAATTTCCAAAACATTTCAAATCAGTAAAAAAACATTAATGGTGGGGGTAAACCAACACTATTGACTACTAGGACTAAGATAACTGAGATTAACTGAAATGTAATATTCTAAGCTTACTAAATATTAAAATTGATATCTAAATATGTCAGCTTGCAAAATAAACAATGAAATAACCTATCTGGTTGTCTGTAATAAATAGTTCTCGCTTGATGAGATAAGTAGTTTTTCACAAACGCGACAGATTATGATCCAAAACACTCAAGATCCTAATGACAGGGCCTCGGAAAATAGTTACAAGGCATCCTCGAGAACATGACACGGCGAACGGCTTTTAAAGAGGCTTTTCTGTTTACCTAGCAAGGCGCGGGCACCTCTTCAGGAAAGAGTAAACAAAGAGGGAAAAGAATGGGGAATCGCGTCAGCCTCATAAATATTCAAGTGACGGAGGCGTTCAAATAAATAGGGGGACGCAAAACGGTAAGAAGTTGAGTTGCAGGGTCCTGGACCACCTACGCTGCTTCAGCACTCTCGCCCTCGAGGGCTATCGAACCAAATGTACCACCCGCCAGCCCGTCTCTTAAGTTAGTGCAATTCCTAGTCTTTCGTATTCCTTGTAAACCTGGAGCGGAAATTGACAAATAAGGCACGACCGATCTTGGTTATTTTTTAAATCGCAGTAAGGCCTTGTGCATACGTCCGGTTATTCAACGTGCGGCGCCGCTGCCGCAACGCAAGTGCAGTCTGAGGTTCATTAGATCCAATGGAGTAGTGCACACATGCCTCCGACGCCAACTTGCGTGCAATTTGTACCATAGTTCCCCACGGCGCCGCAGCTCGCCGCAAACCCTTATCCGTTCTGAAGTACCTTGTTTTCATATATAAATGGAATATAAATAATATTTAATAAATGGCTGTATCCGGTAACGATTATTTTGTTTTACAAAATATTTTTTTGGACATCAAGTAAGGGAAACAAACACGTTTTCTTCGATACAATATTTATCGCAAGTGGCGCGAGATGAGTACTTGCGTCATTTCATGGTTATGTGTACATGCTTGGGCTTCGATGCCGCACGTTGAAAAACCGGATGTGTGCACCGGGCGTTATGGTTGTTTCGTCAAGGTGCTGACTAGATCGTGAAGGGCGAGATATTTCGTCATTGGAATTAAATTAACCAAACTCGATCTCTTAGGCCCGGTGCACACATCCGGTTTTTCAACGTGCAGCGCCACTGCCGCAACGCAAGTGCGGTTTGAGATACATTAGATCCAATGGAGTAGTGCACACATGCCTTTGGCACCGCTGCGGCGACGCATATCCAACTTGCGTGCAATTTGTACCGCAGCTCCCCACAGCTCGTCGCACACTCATCTCATTTCTGAAGTAACTTGTTTTCATAAATAAATGGAATATAAATAATAAATAATAAATGCTTGTATCCAGTAACGTCTATTTTGTTTCAAAATATACTTTTTTTGTACATCAAGTAAGCAAAATAAACACGTTTTCTTCGATAGAATATTTATCGCAAATGGCGCGAAATGAGTACTTGCGTCATTTCACGGTTATGCGTGCATAGTTGAGCTTCGGTGCCGCAGCGGCGCCGCACGTTGAAAAACCGGATGTTTGCACCTTGCCTAAATGTTACCGTCGACAAATATTTGTCATATTGTCGGGTTTTTTAGTTAAAATTCTCGAGTGATTGTAGAAAAATTCTTGTTGAGAGCGTTTCTTGCAGTGTTAGTTGTAAATTTGAAAACCTCAGCAATATCTCAGAAAAATATGAATTTCTAAACGAACGCTCTTTATCAAGGACACGTTCAGTAGTAATAGTAGTTTTAATTAACGTAGTACTAGAGCAACTCAACGGGCTATTGTCGGCGGTCCGGGATCATTTCCCTAAGGGAATGACCCGAATACAACACCACGTCATTTTGAACCATGGTCAGATGACGAAGCAACACCTGAGCTGTCACCCCACTCTCCAAACTTCCACACTAACCCAAAGTGAGGACTTTCAACCACGACAGATTTAAGATGATTAAGGGGGCCGTCTTCATATTTAATTGGGTGCTTGCTCCGATAATTTCAATACGAACCCCCATCTTCTATCACAGATTTGAATTCTACATATAATTTCAGGCAGATTTGATGAAAAAATAATGTTAAGTAGAGTAAAATGGACTGATAAAATCCATAAAAATCTTTGAGTGAGCGTAAAAATTTTCGGAGTTCAACCACATTATAAATATTAATAAAGACGTGTAGTGGCCGTCGCAGTCGAGGACCTGTTGCAGGCGCCTTGGTATGAAGTCCATTAAGATGGTGACAAAGTCAAAATCAATTCTGATCGAATCCCAAGATCTGTTGGCAGAAATTTCTGTTTTCATTTTGTGAACAATCCCCAATAACGATAATAATCATTACATTTTGCAAACAGTCTCACTGCGCTACTAATTATGCACGTGATGAGCTGAAATTTGGAATTCCGATGTTTCAGTAACAGTTGAATCGCATGCAGTCAAAATTTGCCGAGGTTTATGTTCATAATTTTTATGAATATTAATTTCATAATTAATAAAAAATAGTAAAATTTAGTTTGATGGTTAAAATGTTTAAAGATTGTGTTTGGGTTTTTGGGTAGCAAAGGATGGGAAAATAATTTCCAAGGAAAATTAATGTTTTAGAAAATATAACAAAAAACGTGAAATACCAATTTAACATTAGAAGATCTAATTTTCAAACACTTACAAATCGGTGAACAATCCAATAAAATGGATGAACTTTTTTTTTCCGCCTGAAATTGTGTGTAGAATCCAAATTTGTGATAAAAGATGGGGGTTCGTATTGAAATTTTCGGAGAAAGCACCCAATTTAACATGAAGACGGCCCGGCCCTTTAGACAAATTTTAAGTGTTAATATTTGTATAAAAGATTCATTTCTATCGTTTGCCACCTTCCGTTTTGTTCTATAATGTAAATTGTACAATTGTGATCGGGTGAGTCGTTTTTTTTTTTTTTTTTTTTTTTTTCCGACTGCTGTACATGACTGGAGACAGGTTGTACCAAATGTCTAAGCAGCGGTCACGCAAAGTCGAGATATTCGGACATGGTGGTGTTTGAGCTGTCGCTCCATGACACCCCAAATGTGCTCTATCGGATTAAGATCCGGCGAGTTGGGTGGCCAGGACATTAAGTTTAATTCAGCAGTATGCTCCTCGAACCACTCCAACACAATTGCGATAGGGTGAGTCGTTTTTTATTTTGACGGCTGTACATTTCATAGCTTTTAAATACTGAAATCATTTAGGGAACGAAGTTATTGGCAAAATTAAGTCTCACTGAAGCTACGCAACGTCGCATTAGCGCAACACAACGGGTTATTTGCGACGGTCCAAGATCAATATCCAAGGGAAACATCCGAGGACCTAACCATCTAATTTTGAAAAACGGCAAGATGAGGGAAACCTGAGCTGGCACCACACCTCTTCAAACTTCCACGCCTAACCAATTTGAGGAAATTTAACGCCACGACAGATTTAACATGCACCAGCCCCCAAATAGATGATAGTCGATTGAGTTTAAAACTCTCAGTTGCTAATCCACTATTCTACCAATTTTGGGGCCTACCAGGCTCCAATATTTTTCATTTTCACTAACCCCAAACTTGAGATAAATATTTCAACTATACAGATAGTTCAGCTGCTGACCCGTATCCAGTGAACCCTCTGCCCTATATTTTTGTGATTCAAATATATCTATAGAATGTAACGTAATTGAAGCTTTTACTCTCAGTGTCCAATAACTTTCCAAGTTAGAGCTACTGCGCATATTCCGTAATGCACTGTTCAAAAAATGGGTCTCACAGCTTATCCTGAGAGACCTTTCAAGGCTGTTGGTCCTGCTTGTAAGATGTTGTGTCGTTTACTAACAAAAATCAAACCTAATAAGTGAAACTGTATTTTATTTCGAAATGCTTTTCTCCGAATGTAAAATTGTTCTTTTTTTAATTTTACGTTCGTGGAATTTATTTTATTTATTTGTTTCAATTATTATATTTTTCTGTTGGTGATATATAAAGTATATCTAATAGAAATATTATTCCAATTTGCAGACAAATAATGTTCTTCAGATTTGTTCCTTTAAAAAATCCCTATGTAAAACCTCTTTTTCTTTCTAAATATAAAATCAGAGAACAATTAAAATTTAAACGTATATATTGATTTGCGTGCATTCAAAGTTATAAAAGCAATTTTTAAGTAATGCAATCTGCACAACTCGGCATCATTAGAATAATTCTGAATGAATTATAAGTAGAGGACGATATAAATCTGTTTCTGTATCTGCTTTGTCGATGACAAGTTTTTGCATTTTCTTGAGATAGTATAACGCCAAAAGCACAAGTTGTAAATATTTTTAATTACAATATAGTTCAAAATAAAAAATATATATATTTCAAATTTATTCATCTGACGTGGATGGTCAGTATTCTTCGACCTTCAAAGAAAAGAAAAAATCATACTTATCTGCTCAGACACAGATTAGAGGAACTCGACGTCCTTTTCCGCATTCTTTCTCACAAATAAAATTCAAGAAACTCCATCGATCTGAATTTCCAGACATATTTCATAAATGATTAATTAAATTTTCTATCTCGAGAAATATTTGTGTTCTGGGACCTTTCGGGAAAAGAAAACACGACTGCCTTCTTCAGCTATCTTCAGAGTAGAAAAAGTTTGTTGAGCAAGTTTTTTATCTCTTAACCACGCTAACGTACCGGACTATATACTAAAGGATATCCAATCCTCATTCTATAAAAGATGAAAACCGGCTTTCATAATTTTTAATATATATATATGGGAGAGTTCCTGTGATATTAACCGCTCGTGTTCTGACCTTAATAGGGCACTCCCTCAACACTGGAATATTTGATTTCTCTAAAAATATAGCTCTTGACGAGTGTGAATTGAATATTAGGTAAATTAATATTGAAATATGCACATATATATATATATATATTTATTTATTTATTTATTTATATATATATATATATATATTTATTTATTTATTTATTTATTTATTTATTTATTTATTTATTTATATATATATATATATATATATATATATATATATATATATATATATATATATATATATATATATATATATATATATTTATATTTATATATATATATATTTATATATATATATATATTTATATATATATATATATATATTTATTTATTTATTTATTATTTATATATATATATATATATATATATATATATATATATTTATATACATATATTTATTTATTATTTCTATATATATATATATATATATATATTTTTTTTTTTTAAATGTATATATATATATATATATGTGTGGGTGTCTTTCCCTCTGTTGTTCCAAAGTTCGACACTTTTAAAATTTACCATTTTTATGAGAACAACCAAATTAATTTTGTAAGACTTTGGTGAAACTACCACCCTTTAACTGCAACCGAAGGGCTGAGGTAGATAGTTATTTATTTTACGTCACATGGGAACAACACAACGTGCTATTGGCGAAGGCCCGGGACAAAACCCGAAGGTAAGGATCCGTGGACCGTACCACTTAGTTTTGAACCACTGTCAGATGGCGATAACGCACTTGAGATGGCACCTCAATCTCCAAACTTCGCCACGCCAACGTGAGGAAATTTGAGGTCACGACAAATTTACTGTCCACCTTTACGACGACCTTACCTTACGACGTCCACTGTCCCCCTTTAAATACGACGGTTTTCTTGGATTTGAACTTGTTGCCAATGAGTTACTCTTCCGATACGGCTACCGCAGCCCATAGAATAATGTGATGAAAGCAGAAAAGGATCTCTGCAAATCAGACCTATGCACACATTTTAACTATGCTGGCCGAAAGCTCTCACATGATGCATATTATATCTATCATAGGCTCTTAATCAATAAAATCATCCTTCAAGTTAATGTTAAACTAACTTTAATTGTTCAAACTTGCTACGTCTGTTTCATTGATTCGACGATCCAACATCAGGACCGAGTATTCCCGTCAAAACTACTTGTCGTGAGGTCGACACTACTTAGCAATTGTTCCTCTTTTGTGCCCTCGACACTAACTACCAATTTTTCCTGTTCTAAATTTCAACCAAGAATTTCATATCATTTTCCGGAAAGTTTCTTCTACGAATGAAGAAAGCCTTTCTGTCAAAAGACCCAAGGCTCCCAAAACGCATTGTTACCATCAGAAACTATCCGTTAACTATTCCAAATCCGGTTCCATCGGAACAATCCGTCACTGTCCACAAAGGCCTATCACGGTCCTCCATCTATCCCCTCCGAAAGATAACTCCACCGAAACTCATCCACACCATTCGGATATCCTGCGCACATCGAAGACAGGCCCACTATCTCCAGACCGTGCCGAAATGAACAATACCGCCAACAAGCCTTCCTCACGATTCGGACGTGTGTCGAAGATAGTCGATAACTAACGAACTGTCGACGTCTTCCCGGACTTAATGAAACGAGTTAATTTATGACGGGTTGACCCTCGCTAATGGAAATTCAATGGCCCACCCCTCCCGACCCACCTTCCTTGAGTCCGAGGGAAGGGTCGAGCTGGTCCACGGGGTCTCCCGGAGGAATTCGGCACGTCCTCGTGACGGGAGGGATTGTAAATATATTATTAGAAGGAATGACGATTAGGACGCTTCGGTAATGACCGGTTTTCGCGGAGCCTTTGGTGTAATGGAAGGGATTTTCCCATTTGCATTGATTGAGATTAATAAAAGACACTCCTTTCGGAATTAATGTAGAGGGCGTAGTGACATTTATTAGGGTGCCGTTAATCTGAGATTGAAGAGTTCGCCTTTTCTGCTCAACATAATAGAGGAATGAGTGGCTGTAACAACAATAATCAGTCCACACATGATATGTATATACATATATGTGTGTGTCGTCATCTGTCCGTGGTTCAAAATAACAGGGAGTTGTCCTCGGGTTTTTCCTCTGGAATCGATCCCGGAGCGTTGCCATTATACCGATGTGTTGCTCCAGTGCGACTTTAATTCAGCTACCTACCTCTTTATGTGTTTCCCAACTTGAGCTAGAAATTGCATAATATTGCTAATACCTCGAAAGAGCTCTTTACGCTCTATTAAAAATTTTCAGTAGTTTGATTACAAAAGGCAACGAGAAATCTGGTAGTTACGAGGCCGCGGTAGCTCGGTTAAAAAAGTGGCGGATTGCAAACTCGAATCCAACCAAAGACCGGGGTTTATAAAAGGGGCTGGTGCACGTTCTTTTTGCGCTAGTCATTTTATTTCACATCAGCAGATCAAGCCTACAAATAATCCTGTTTTAGCACGAACCTTTTTCACAAGCTTCTACTGGGGTTCGGATTACGGTTGTGATGGGCCTTAGAGAAGCATTGAAAATAAAATCTTGCCGAACACCACGCATAAGTTAAGCCGTTGACGTTTCGATTCTAACCCCATTAGAATAGAAGACATGTCCAGAAAGTAGATAATCCTCAGATTTACTTCAGCGGGCCTGACTCCAATCCGAGATAAAAGAGCAACTTCCACGGCAAACAGCTTTCCCAAACGGAATGCCATTTGCTATCTCAACTAAATAAAGAAGGCGGCCATTTGCAATTTTTCAACCCCCACGGAAAAGATTTCGCGGAATGTCCGGTCAAACAGGTAGATAAAGCAATAGAGACCGGGGAAATAGTTTCACGTTCCATTTGTCCACTGCGATGGGGGTGGAGGGAGAAGAATGACCGTGACTACCAAACTGCCCGGCAGACCCCCTTTTCCCACACAACTCGCCCCACAGTTTATTTAGACAAATGGCTGGAACGCGAGGGAAAAAGGAGCAAAAGCTTCAAAGTTTTCCGTGAGTCTGTCAAATCGCACAGAGAGCGCTTTTGTGCGGAGGGTGACAAAGTGGACAGTGGCCACAATGCCTGTCTCCTCCCTCTCTAAGCGCCCATCTTTCACCGCCCCCTGCTACCGTCCGTCCGGGCTTTGTGGAGCAGCACCTGTCTGCAGCAGAAAGTGAATAAGAAAGTGAGAATGCGCTGAATGGGAAAGGATACGATGGATGGAGAAAAAGTTGGCTGGGCAGTTAACTTTCGCTCAGTGGTCGTTTTATACACCGATGCCTCGGAGAAAGGACTTCTGCAGCTTTCGTTACTCTAATAGAGAACAGAGTTGTGGCTTTGGGGTGACCAGATAATCACCAGAAATGCCCCAGGACAGACCTTTTGAAAGAATCCTCAATTTGATTAGCACTTCTGTGTACTTTATTAAAAAGCAAAACTAATAATAATAATACAAAAAATTAATAAATTGGATTGCAAAGTGGAGTTTGTTGGTAGTTGAATTAACATCCCACTGGAGCAACGTAAATGGTTATTAGCGATGGTCCGGGATAATTCCCGAAAGAAAAGATCCGTGAACGGCACCCCGCAATTTTGAACCACTGTCGGATAACGAAGTCAACACCCCACTCTCTAAACTTCCAAACCACACCAACGTGAGAACATTTGAAGCCACTACAGCTTTAACGTGGATCATTCCCCACATATGCTATGGTCTTTGGCTCAAGTTTCGAACTCGGTTGCAAATCCGCGGCTTTACTAATTGGCCTAGAAAGTATGGGTTTTAAGGGAGATCCCAACTGAGCTACTGTCATTCCTTTCGTAGAGCGAATTTCCTACTGGAACTAATTTTCTATAATAAAATTTAGAGTAACACAAAATAAAAGATGAAAGAAAAACAACATAATACATAGCCTTTTATATGGATTCATTTTATGGCATCGATTTCATAGCCATTCTTCAGAAGAAAATGGTTAGTCCTAAGATTTGTTTCTCTAACTTTCGGTGGCCAAATACCATTTTTCACCAAGCGCTGTCCGGCCCACTTTCGTGACAAATCACCTGGAATTTGATCGTGACGGGATATCTGGTGGAATGGTATGGGAGGGTGACCCCACCGAATTAGAAGCACAGAAATATTTATTTCTCTTTGCCGGAAATTGGATGAGGGGGCTTTTGGGGAACAGTTTCTAAAATTGACTTTGTTGGTTCCTGAGAATTTTTCAGAATAAACATAAGTATTGAAAAAAAATATATTACTTACGTTTTTTTTTTTTTTTTAGTTGATTTTATTTGTCACCGATTTGCATATGTTTAGCGATAATCACCGACACCATATTATTTTTGTGGAACAATTAACGACGAATTTTACGAGAGGCTTTTCTACCAATCTAAATGTAGGTGGGGGTAGTGTTTTTTGTGGCGGAAAGGTGCTTCCTGTAAGTATTTTGGATGGGACGTTCCTTGGACCATCGGGAAGAGATCTTTCACGATGGTTCCAGTCTAACTCTGAGTGAGACGGCAATTTTTAAATTGACCTCCTTGATTTTTGTCGCAAAAAACACGATTTCTTTACCTAACTCATCTCTCTGAGATTTCGGTTTCTACATGAAAGTCCTTGATTTTCGCCGCAGAAACTACGATTTTTTAACCTAACTCTGAAGGAGGCGTCACTTTCTATATCAACGTCTTTCATTTGAACAACATTTTACTTCAGTTTTCATCAATTTTTATCTTTTGCCACCGAATTTTAATTTTTTTTTCTGCGCTGCGAGAACACTTCGCCATTGGCAAGAAAATATCCACCCGTTTGGTGGAAAAGAATGAAAGACCTCGACACTCCTTGAAGATCTCTCCATTTCTGTTGATTCACCTGGTACCGATAGAGTGCTCTTCTTGTCTCTTATCTGTCGTCCATCTTCCCCTGGACCTGGAGTCCAGTAATCTACCAGACGAAATAAACAAATAAAAGAAGGGAGGCGACGGACTGTGTACAAATCCCCAACGCAAGTCCACTGAGGAACAAGGGAAAAGAAGAGAGCCCGAGGAAAAAAAAACCTAGGAAAAAATATCATTTTGGCACTTCTGCTGAGGCGTGGAAATGAAAGCAAGATCCACTTTACGGCTGAGCGGTTTCTGTCAAACAAAAGTGAGCCTCGTTTACTTTCGCTCTGGTTGCAAGTTGAAGGTTGTTTCGTCTTCAGTCGGATTGCTACAGGTAAGTGTCGACCTTGAATCGGGAAATGAAAGATTATATTTACCTATCAAATGATCGACGTTTGTATGGGGCAGTCTGATTTTGTTTCCAAAGCGCAGGGCCGTTCCTGAGGTCTTAGCTGCCAGAGAGAAGACCTCAGCAGGCCACCTACTCTTCTCAAAAACATTTGATTTTCGAAAAGGAAAGTCCTTCATAACACAATATAATGATGTTCCAGTCTTCTCTCCCCAGTTCCGCCAACCAACCGGTATAGTGGTTATGGTGTTAGCCTCTAGATCGGAAGGTTCCTGGTTCGAATCCGGGTCCGGGCATGGATGTTTGTAAGCGTATGGTGTAGAGGCGGCTGGTGCACCTTAAATCTGTCGTGGCCGAAAGTCCTCACGTTGGGTTGGTGTGGAAGTTAGGAGAGTGGGGGTGCCAGTTCAGGTGTTGCTTCGTCATATGACCGTGGTTCAAAATTACGAGGTGATGTCCTCGGATCTTTCCCTTAAGGGACTGATCCTGGACCGTCGTCAATAGCCCGTTGTGTTGCACTAGCAAGACGTTAACTAAAAATTACCATTTACAAATTTATCTCTCCCCAGTTCCATAAATGTAATGCTAAGTGAGCCTTTTTGGCGTTTAATGATTATTTTTTTCGATTATTATTATTTTTTTAATTTTATTTATTTATGATTATTTTTTATTTATTTATTTATTATTATTATTTATTATTATTATTTATTTATTTATTTATTTTTAATTTATTATTATTATTATTTTTTCCCCAAATTATTCGCACTTAGACGTATATTTTACCAGTATGACTCAAGAAATTTTCCTGATTCAGCTAATTTCAACATTTATTTTTAAGAGCTTTTAGATTCCAAAACCATTTCGGGAAGGATTCGAACACCGCGGAATTCTCCTTCAATAAAAACTCTATGATGAATTCGTTTTTAATACTCTAATGCAGGCCTCGAAATAGACTTTTTAATACAGGTGCACCTTGTGCACCTAAGTTTTTAACTTAAGTGCACAGATTATATTTAAGGTGCACGTTAGAAAAAACGTTATGCGAGAGCATTAATGTAATGTAAACCACTTCATTAGTTGGGTATGTTTAGATAGATAAGAAGTAGATAGTAAATAAAAATATTTAAACTTTTTTTTTTGTATGCGAAATTATTACTTACAAAAATTCAGCCATCACCAGACATTAGTGGATAAAAAACACATATAAATAAACGAGTGCACTATATTTTAAGAAGATAAAATCTGAATTTAAAGATAAATAACGTAAATATTTTACGATACGCAGTGGCCAGACAATTCTTAGAAATAACTAATTCATATTCATCGATAATTAATATTGATGAAACGCGAAGTGTTTACAGAAATGCGGGAGACCTGTCGTTCGCGGGTGGTCAAGTGATCTAAATTCTCCCTTTTCCGGCTGTCGCGACAGTCGGTTCAACAGTGACATCTGGAAAAGGTTTCGATCATCGGAAGGTTCTGGTGGCAGTGGAACAAGTAAACCTTCCTCCTGTATAAACCCGTTACGGCCCAGCGACTTTGTTTTTCCATAGTGTGTATTTAGGAATTTTGATTACGTTCCTTTAGAGCGAGAGAGGTCGATACTAATATTTTCTTCAAACATCAAAATAACATAAAACACGTTTCTCTCCCCCCCCCCCCTTTTTTTTTAAACGTTAGGTGACCGCGTATACATGTCGGGAAAAAATAGGTGCACAATTTTATTTTCATGTGCACCCGGGTATTTCGAGCCCTGCTCTAATGTTAATTGGGGACAAATTATGCGGATTCGATAAAATTGTTTGTTACTGTCGCATAAACAACACACAAGAACAAATCAGTGCAAAAGTAAATATCAGGAAGCTTTGTGAACTTTTGTCGCACTGGAGCAACACATCGGAATATTGGTGACAGTGGTCTGTGATCAATTCCAACGAGAAATATCCTAGGGCTGCACCTCGTCATTTCGAACCACGGTAAGATGACGAGGTCACACCTGAGCTTACAACTCACTCTCTAAACTTCCACACCATGTTAAGGTGAGGACATCTGAGTCCACGACAGATTTAACGAGCACCAGAACCCACGTACACGACGGTCTTTATTTGAATCGAGTTTCGAACTCACAAACGTCCCGGTTGTTTATCCGCTACACTTCCAATCGGGGTACCACAGCTCAAAACATAAATATCGGGCTGTTTTATAGTGTTTCAATGCCAAGAAAATTCTATTGAATCGATTAAAAGCAATATCTCCCGAATTCGCTGTGTTTAAGATTTGGTGCGTTAATTTGCTATCTAGTTAACAAATCTGAATATTCTAAACATTTGATGCAGATCCACCAAGACTTGATAATCAATACAATGATCACATTTAACCAAGAACGTAGAGTAGAATAATGTTACACACTTCAAAAATTAAATAGCTCATCTTATTACCGATTTATGGACTTAATGAAGTAGTTTTAAACTATTTCTGTTCACAATTTAACAGCAATTCACATAAATAAATATTTCTAACAAAATTCAGGTTTTTATTAGTTAAATTTGCAAATACCCTTTCAAATACAAAAATACACATTCTTTGAATGTAACTAACCGGATTTTATTACTCCATACAGAGTTTAGATCATATTTTATTGCAGAACAACGAATTGTAAACAATATTAACATTTTAAATGATAAAAAGTTATAGTCATTTAAATTTCATCTAAATGACTCGTAAATTTATTAAGACTAATTAAAAATGAGTAGTCTCTCATCTTTTTAGCTCTATTGTTTAGTAAAATATATATATATTTGTAGAATAATGGTTTTGTTTTCGACGAAAGGCTTTATTTTTATCAACGGTACAAAATTTCGAAATACGTCAACGTTTTTTTCAGTCATAGGATGCAAACTGTTCATTCTCACATTCTTTAATTTTCATTATATATTCTCATCACAAAAAAAAACAGAACAAAAGTCATCACCAAATCTACCTCCTCATTTTAAATTCTCAGACCAGAAATATTCGAAAAGAGAAAATTGAACCGTCTGCTAAATTTTAATATAATTGAATATTTTAAAAGGGTTATTTTTGTTATCTTTCCCTTGCTCAAAAGAAAAAAAGTTCGCCGCCAAAATAAAATACGAAAATACTGAGAAAAAAAAACGGCTTCAACAATACATACATTTTTCTTGCTTTAAATAAATCCAGAATTCAAAGCACGCAATTTTCATCAGTTCCATTATACACCAATCCATCAATCTACCGCAATTGGAGCCTAAAAATGAGCCACTACAGCTTGATGGCGATTTTATGTGTTCTTGATTTAATGAATTACCTCCATTTGCTTTCCTTATTTAGTTTATGTCATCAATATTAATCTTTTAAGAGCCTACTCCTTGAACTTAAAATGCAATCACATTACTCTAGTTTTTATGCAAGCTATCTTCAATCATCATCGCGGAATGGATTTATGAAACCATCATTTACATTTACCTCTCTCTCTCTCTCTCCATTTGCATTCTTCCGAATTTAAGTGCTAATTCGTTGACATTTCCCCCCAGCTAATAATATCTAGACGCTGAATTCCTGAACCGAAACAAGAAGCAAATCGGCCGCTCTGGCATCATTGCATTTAGTTAAGAGATCATCACTTGGCGACTGGAATGACCGCTACTTGGCGGCTTCTCGTTAAAACGCAGCCAAATCCGGATTGCCGCGAACGCTGTATCCTAGCAACCTGTCTTCACACAAGGCCCGGCCAGCAGCTGGGACGGTCGCTCTCGTGGCTCTCTGCAATATCACCATAGGTTTCCGTCATTAGTCTACCCGGTCTAGTGGGACTCGATGTCCATCAAGACGGTTCACGAAACACTTACCTGTCACCGTTTCAAAAGATCTCAATATCGATTCAAAAATCGATAGTTTAACACCAAAGTGACATCCAATTTGCACTTCAGTTTAGTGTTGACAATATGCACTGAAATTCAGTAAAATGCACTATGAATCGCCAAAACAGACTGCATAATAGGCTGAAAAGCAGAGTCCTCGAAACAGGCTGTGGATACAAAGTGTTTAGTGACTACTCCGGCTGTCACGAAACAGTAGCTACGAAAAACGACGTTTTTCCATCGATAAAACTGTCATAGATTGGAGATCGCTGACTAAATTATGGCCAGGATAACTGCCGTGCAAGCTATTTTGTTCTTTACGTCATTAATGTTGGGACGTTCGAATGCTTTCTTCAATTTTTTCGTCAGTCGATCAGAAGTGAAGAGATTGTTAGGTAAGTCCTTTTTGTTTCCTTCAGTTTTCTGAAATCAGTTTTGGGTCGTCTCTAACGGTGTAATGTTTTGTCAGAATCTACCCGCACAGTAAAACGTTTCTTGAAATGTTGGTTGCCTGTTAACAGTTTATATTGTCTCTCGATGCTGATGTATTAATCAAAATGTAGTGCGTTGCTAAGCAAAAAAACTTAATTTAAATCATTTGTATAAATCGCTTCTCACATGCTGATGAATTACACGATAGTCGTATCAATTTTACAGTTCTTAAAAATTGTCTTGCGCTGTGACCCGCTGATGAATGTATGGCGTTTGACTGTATTAAACCTTGCTTAATTGAGTAAACTCATTTTGTAATTCGCCCTTTTTGACGCGTAGAAGGCTGTGACTTTGCGACGGCAATATAAAAGCCTTAGTCTTATAAAATCGGTGCTTAAAGGCTAATTTTGATCATTGGAATTGCAAGAAACAAAGCGAAGGAATTGGAAAAAAGTCTCCTTTTTTAAAAATAGTTCCGTACCCTAAAATTCCATATTGAAGGATCGTAGTTTCTCTTGAGGATCTTCAATCTTTTCATATTTTTGTCTCTATTTGTAATTGTATGCGCAAATGTTTTAGTTAAGCTAATTCTAAAATATTATTTTGCGAAAAAAACCCGGTAAATTCAGTTTATCGGGTTAAACGCTTAAATATTGATTACGAAACAAAAATAGTGGCAAACTTTATTTTTTCGTTATCGCAAAAATTACGGGAAACAAATGTAAATTGTAAAATTACACCGAAACTAGCAAGTTTTATGAATAGCATGAAAAATTCCTAATATCGCAAGGAAATTCGTGAAATCAAAGTGCTGGTATTTGCGCGCGTGCCGTATAATTATCGTTTGCGTCAGAGCATTGATATATTGTCTCGCAAAAAAGAATTAAGAATGGTTTGTAGTTTTTTTTTTTTTTTTTTTTTCATTACTTAGATTCCAGTTGTTGCAACATTAAAAAAATATATAACTTTAAAATTTGTGTTCTTGTTCTGTTTGTGTTAGATCTGTTTGTGTTAAGAATTATTCGACTAGCTCTTTATCAGCGCAAATTTTGTACCGACGCATAAAAGCGCTCCGCATGAAATCCTTTTTTATACCTACGGTCTCTGCAAATGTATATAGAATTTTGTAAACAAGTTTTCAACTTACACTTATTGGAACCTACAGCATCGCACGGGACAACTTCTCCAATTTCTGTCATGTATCTCGCATGACATTACTAAAAAATGTGAAACAAATTACGGCACTCTTCGCTAAAGTGGCACGTGGAATTCTTGGCACGATGTAAAATGTTTACAAAATTGTGTTAACTTTGAAACTCCTCTTTTGCCACACCGTAGATAGTTTAAATTTAAAATTCATTCGTTCCGCTTTGATCTAAAAAACGAGACTTGTCATGGCTCGTGTTACTAGTTCAAATTACTTATTGTGTCCTGTATTTTACTTTTGTTAGACATCTTCGGAATGAAATTATTCGTAATTATAATGAATTTGTAATGTATTTTAGATAAAAATTATGAGAAGGATAGTTTATTTTTCGCTGCAAAGTTTCCAAACTTGCCATTTTGGGATAATAGCGTATTTAGAGAAATACGACTTTAATCATAGTGTGATTGGCTGCTCAAAAGATTTGTACTTGCGGCTTAAAAAATTTCTTAGATTTCGCCCCTTTTCGGAATGATTTAAAATTATATCGCTAAAATTGTAATCGTTTTGCGAAAATTGAAAGAGTAATCAGTGGAATGAAGATATTTAAAGAATTAGTTTTTCTCATATCTTCACACGGGTGTTTTTGACATGCACACACTCAGAATTTTTCTTTTGGAGTAGCTGAAAAAGTGACGTTGAAAATCTACATGATGGTATTGATAAAGTAATTTTTGAGGGTTGAAGACACGTCCTGTATACTATATAGGTGTTATGAAAAAAATTTTAAGTGGTCTGTGATCAAAATTTGTATATAGAATTTAATGAAACTAAATTAGTTAAAAATTCTTCAACTCTATAACACGGAACAATTTATATTTTTCTTTAAGTACGGAAACACACAATTTACTATGGTGGTTCCTCCAAATTAGTGATTTTCACCCATGTCACACATAAACTAATTGCTAAAATTTTGCGCAATATCAATTACCGATCTGACATAATTAATAGGTATAATTTTAATTGATTTGAAAAATTTGTATTGTAATTACCTACTCCGTTTGCTCCAACGATTTTTAAAGATCTTACGAAACGGTTTAAAATATTAAATAATATTATTAAAATCATTTTTCCGAGTATTACAGGAAATTATTAGTGAATTCACTCTTCATAAGTTCAAAACTAAACCTTAAATTGAAATAAATCTTGCGCAATTTAAACAGTTTTACCATCCGTTAGGCACATTAGTGTTTTTATTGCTTTAAACCGGCTGAAAATTGATGTTTTAAACTGATTCTATTGGGGAGAAATGATTACCACTTCGCTGCCCTGAAAAATTTTATAGAATAAAAATAGATTTTGTCCTGTCTCTTCCAAAAATATCCAATTAATTTTTCCTATTCCTTCTGGGAAGCACCACTCTATTCGACTGTCTTGATTTTTTTTAAATATCGTTTTTAACGATAAGCTGCGAATTAATGTAACCTAACTGCACGATTATTTCAATTAAAGTCATGCAATGTTGGGCCAATTTCGACGCAACCCATTAAATTTTTCCAAGTAGTGCTAACAAGGCCTGCGAGCAATTCTCGTTAATAACTAGTGCAAACTAGGGCTCAACGTGGTTGCTTCCATTCCCCATTATCTCTGGACACAGACAGGTTGGCACATTGACCTTGCAGTCAGGGAATATGAATGGGGGAGCAGGAAGACCGTGGTTTGGTCCCTCCCTCCTGAAAAAGAACAACACGTGTTTTGCGGACGCTCTTCGGTTTGGGGTTGGAGATGTTTACGCACGATGAATGGCGATCCATTTATGCGGTTTCTAAATCTTTTTGTGGGGATAACTTCCTGTGGTGATTTCGTTGCCTCTGTCCTGAGATTCATGCTTTTCAATTGGGTAATAGTGTGGCACATGCTCAAAAATCATTTTTAATTTGCGTGTGGGTGTGGAAGGTTTTGGTTAATTCCCTGCTATTGGGAACAAAAAACGCCGTCAACGCCGCATAGATATTGAAATGAGCAAAGTCCATTCTCCCTTTACACTTCTGATTTTAGACATTGTTGATATTACATTTGTAGCAACTTTTTAATAGATCTTTTTATTTAATAGCTGTTTGTTTGCTGTTATAAGTAAAAATCTACAATTGGTCTTCCGCGATGTTGAGACGAATTTAA
The DNA here is from genome assembly GCA_947359465.1 of Metellina segmentata. Taxonomy (NCBI): domain Eukaryota; kingdom Metazoa; phylum Arthropoda; class Arachnida; order Araneae; family Tetragnathidae; genus Metellina; species Metellina segmentata. Next base: position 90,000,928 of record OX375873.1, on the reverse strand, counting down.
ATAATTTTACTGTGCATCGATAAAGCGTTTATAAGTATGCAAAATATTGCAAATAATTAAACGGGTATTACCTATTTGTTGTGCTGTAACAACCTGGTTTTGAAAAGTTGTTTATTATTTTAAAAAAAATTGCTTATTGAGGTACTCTCGTTTTTGAACGGGCATTACTTTTATGCAATTTTTTAGCATCACCCCAAAAAAAAAATAATACCAACCGGTATTATTTATTAGGCTTAACAGTCTTTTGGTAAATAAAGTGTTATTTTATTGAGTATAGTATTCAGATTTTTTTAATATTCTGTCACTGTTTCTGGATAGGTTCGAAGTCGAAATCGAACTTTTTGTTCACATAGTTTTTCAAAATTACACGTTTTTTCAATGTGATCCATAGTTTCAAATCTGTCAGGTGAGCTGTTACTACTGAAAAAGTGAGTTCCATCATTTTAGCTCATAAATGATGGATTCTCACTTGGCACAATTATTTTTATTTTGGTGCTAATTAATTATTTTTGTGCTATATTTTTACGTCCTATCCGGGTTCTTGAGTTATGCAAAATTTTGTGTGAAAGAAAATGCTCAAACACCGAGTTCATCTCTATCTTTGACGATGAATTATGTAATGTTGAGACGACGAATGTGTGTTTTGACAACTTCTATCGTCAGACCACTTTGGACAATAGTTATAAACACCAAACAGCAGTTCGAAACAAATTAAAAACCTATAAATAATTAGCAGATTTTTCCTTGGAGATACGGCTTTTATATTTTACCATGAAATTCGAATCTGTGGCTAAAGAGATTTCCATAGAACACATTTAATGAATGTATCGTGCTAGAAAAACCTAATCTGAAAACAAGCTTTATTTTGTAGACTACAATCATAAAGCTAATAATGTTTTAAATAATAAGTAGAAATTGTGAAGCAGCTACACGGTGCTTACATATCACGACAAACAGGAAAATAATAACTTCATATTTCTCACGATAAAGTACAGTATTTCCACGAATTAGTGAAACTCCATTTTATTTAACAATGCTATTTTCTACCAATTACTTAACAATTTGTGCTCACCTTTGTTGTGTCTCTTATTTAAAAAAAAAAAAGGATAACTACAAAATGCCATATGTTTACAAGCAAGAACCCGTCATAATAACAATTGTCTCTACCTATCCTTGTAAATAGCAAACAGCAAAAAATCGCCAACGAGCTGCAACATCAATAAAGAGCACTTTCTGCAAAAAAGAGCATCAGAACTAAAGTAATGACTCGTACTCTTAAAAAGACAGATAGTTAGGGCGAAAGAAACGCAACCAAAAGAAAGGAGAACAGATAGCTGGGAAATTATACCCAGCGTGTCTCCGTAATTTCTGTTCTTTCTTAACGAGTTGGCAAAATAAAGCTAGCGTAGCCGAAGGAACGGAACACACTGCGATTGGCCGTTTCTTTCTTTTCTGCTGGAAAACTGTATTGTATGTTGCCCCTTTCCCTCTATCCCATTTATTTACTTTTTTTCTCCTTCAAATGGTCACACAGCTTAGGGAATCACACGATTAAAATAAATAAACCAAACAAAAAATTGGTTGGAAATAAATGAAAAAAGTACTGAAACAATTCCTGGAGAAAGTAGTTTGAACTGTCTTGTTGTTTTGCCATGAACGTTCTTTTATGTTCGGTAAGAAAATCGGCTTTTTTATTTTGGATTTTTTGTTTTATTTTATTTTACCTCGCTGGACGTTGTCGTGTGCCATTTATCACGAAATGGTTGAGAGAAAGAAATATTTTTCCGGTCCTGTGTTTCCACATTTCTGAGAACCATTTATAGGGTCCGTTTTGTGAAATGTTGTGACTTCTGCCCCCTTTCTCAGACTCCAGGTTTTGGATAGGAATTGGGAAAAAGTTTCTTTCGATTAATTTTTGTAGTCGATAGCTTATATCGTCATCGTTAAATACAAAGGTTAATAGAATTTTATCAATACGTAGTTTATAGCTGTAGAGCCCGTTGAGATAAGAATACAACTGGCTATAGAAATAACTTATTGCTATTCAAGCGTTTATTATTATTTTTAGTGAAGTAATCATAAGTAATTAATGTTCATTGAAACATTTATATTGACATGAAGTTACCAAAAAAAAAACTTCAACCGATAAACAAAATGCAAAATAGAAAATCCATCAATGGAATCGCAGTGACTTCTCAAATATTTTCTTCTGTAATAGAAGAACATGAAAGTGTAATTAAAGGAAACAATTTTTGTTTAAACATTATATTAAAACACTATTGAAAAATTTCCAAGAATCTTTTCGTATCGATATTTTTACTGAACAACTATAGATTCATTGCTTTTGTCTTCTTTTGATTGCAGCATCGCAAAAGAGCTGGGTAACCCAGTCGGTAGAATCAAGAGTAGCAACCATATGGTACTAACCAAAGATCACCGTGAACATGTGGCTGGTGCACTTTAAATCTGTCGTGGCCACAAATATTCTCCAGCTGGCATGATGAGGAAGTTTAGACAATTCGGTTTCTGCTCCGGTATCGACCTCGTCATCTGATCATGGTTCAAAATCATGAGTGTTCTTCACGGATCTCTCCCTTCGGGACTGACCCTGGACTGTCGCCAATAGAGAGTTAGTTGAGTTGCTAGTCGTTGAGTTGCTCGAGTACGATATAAATTCAATTATCTACCTGCCATATAGAAAAATAATAAAAATAAAAATAAATGCATAAATTAAACTCAAGCAAAGGAGATTTGTACTTTAAAATGAATAATCATCGTCTAATAAAATATAAGTCAGCATTTTTGCTTTTGATTAAATATCATTTGACAAAATGATGTTTTGCTAAACGATTTTACCTCGTTTCATTACTCCCTCACCATCAATCATCAAGTACATCTGACTTGTTAACTCAGTTCGTGAACTTAAACACTCGAGAACATTTATTTTCCACCATTATTATTACTTTGTCATGAGTCGATGTTTATTTACTATACGCGAGCATTAAATATAACATAAATCAATGATAGATGGGGGATAAAATGTAATAAACTTTATTTATTAAATGTTATTTAATACACTTAAGAGGGAATGTTTTTGTACTGTGAAATATTTTTTCTATACATAGAACATGTTGACTTTGTACTTAAGAAATAGTATGGAATTGAAGAAAAAAGTCAGAAACAAATTAATAGAATTAAAAAATAAATATAATTATTTTTACTCGTTTCTTTATCACAGATTCGCTTTAATTCTTTTACAGATTTCATATTTTGGTTATTCTCTACGGCATGTTCTGAACCTGTACCTTATACAGTATATTATACAGCATACAGTTACTTGATAGAGTTGCAAAAATTACCCATTTTTTTAGTTTTGACTGTTAGTAAGCTGTATAAATGTTATTTTTTTACTTTTGGTTTGTACTAATAAATTACACATGCCCATTTATTTTACGTACAAATTATTATACAAGTTCAAATTATTTTTTATTTGCTTTAGAAATTGAGAAAAGAAAGGAATTCTTAAATGTACCACTATAACTACCACTACACTGAATCAGCTGATAGCGGAATGTGAAATACCTTTGTCTATTGTTATTCTGTCAACAAATTTCTTATGTGTTAAGCACTTTAGGATATGAGAGGCCTGAACGAAAGATTTATATTTCAAATTCATCAAAGTTCTTTTTCCACCCTCTTGATTAATGATAGAAAATACACGATCTACTGCCGAGCAAAGTGGTTTTGTCTGAATTTTTCCCGGTGCCTAGCGAAGGTAGTGCACCGCACGCTGTTTCATATACAAGGCACATTTCAAAATAGATTACCCGATGCTGCCTGTTTCATCTTTTCAAATTTATTGCGAAACAAAAGCGAAGCGAACAGGGAATTATTCGCTGGTAATAAAAGTAAGTAAGAATGCCAATCTTTTATATTCATATAATCTCATTCCTTCCGTCACATTCTGGAGCGAAAAATCGCTGTTGCCAAAAACGCTGGAGGAATACAAAAGAAAAAAAAAGAACTCGCATAAAACGAGTGAACGTGAGCACCGTAGCCTATACATCACAAACTCGAAGTTCTGTTGCGTTTCACCTCAAGGAAATGTATAAATAAAAGAACGTGAAACAAATTATATGAAAATAATACTTCACATAATTTCCTTTTATTACCCAGCCTTGAGAATAGCTTTAAAATCGAGTGTTGCTCTTGTTCTGGAATTAAAAGCAAAACTAACTTGTTCAAATATTTCGATTAAAATACTTTGTTCCTTGTGTGTATATATTTTTTAATATTTCGAGTGTATGAATGTTATTTCATCGTTCAAATTCTTTGTTATTTTTGTATTTTACTGACTACCATATGGAATCATTTTAACACATTTCTGTGCGTTAGTAACCTTTCTGGTGGTTCGAGGTATCTCGTTATTAGCAATACTGGTGGACGAGATATCTCGTCATTGTTAAAACTTACCTGATCTTGATCTAGTCTTCATCAAAAATCGGCAAAATCATCCTTCTGAATGAAATCAGCATTCTTGATGACGAGATATCTCGTCATTTGCAGTATTTGTCAGATCTTGATGGACGAGATATCTCGTCAAAACCACTTGAGGGCTTAAAGATGTTGAAAATCAAGGTACCGGATGATTTGAGAAGTTTATCTTCGCCATCTCCCTATATTGAGCCTGACGTTCCGGTTCCGAGAAACGCATTCCATCAACCCCCCCCTACGGTCGCCAACCCCCATGCGTGTCACCCCTCGTGCCATCGCCCCCTCTCCCCCATCGAACTCCGACGATCGTTTGGAAAGCGACAGGTAGAGATAACCGAGATGACCCCATCCTTGCAACCTTCAGTATACTGCGACAGTTGCTATTATTCAACTTGTAGAGCAAGGGGTAGACAAGAGGGACAGTCTGGAGCCCTATCTGCAGCAGGATATTTAGGCAAAGCCCCAGCGAAGAATAGAACACCCCCACCCAGAACCCCATCGCCTGCTCCTTTCCAGGAATAGGTATCGCCTGCCTCCCCAAGGGCCGATAGCAACTTTCCGGGTGTAAACAAGTTCTTGTTGGAATAGAATGGGAGATCGATCTTTCGCAGAGTGGGGAAATTGTCGATTATTGATTGTACGAAACACGCATTCCCTTCGCTTTGTAAATAGTTCTGGTGATTGAAGAGGATGGCTAATCAGTGTCTGAGAAAACGGGCCGTTTGCACTATTCATATTCCGCTTGGTTGTTCAATCAATGGTGCACCCATTTGCACATCTAAGATTCTGGTTTTTAGGTTAGACAAAGAACATGAACTTTGCTGTCGTATAAAAGTGAAACCGGATTTCCTATACCATATTCCGATTCATTTTAATATTTGGTGTGGTAATACTATTCATATTCCGCTTGGTTGTTCAATCAATGGTGCACCCATTTGCACATCTAAGATTCTGGTTTTTAGGTTAGACAAAGAACATGAACTTTGCTGTCGTATAAAAGTGAAACCGGATTTCCTATACCATATTCCGATTCATTTTAATATTTGGTGTGGTAATACTATTCATATTCCGCTGGTTGTTGAATCAGTGGTACACCCATTTGCACATATAAGATTATGGTTTTTAGGTTAGACAACAAACATGGAACTTTGCTGTCGTATAAAAGTGAAACCGGATTTCCTATACCATATTCCGATTCATTTTAATATTTGGTGTGGTAATACTATTCATATTCCGCTGGTTGTTGAATCAGTGGTACACCCATTTGCACATATAAGATTATGGTTTTTAGGTTAGACAACAAACATGGAACTTTGCTGTCGTATAAAAGTGAAACCGGATTTCCTATACCATATTCCGATTCATTTTAATATTTGGTGTGGTAATACTATTCATATTCCGCTGGTTGTTGAATCAGTGGTACACCCATTTGCACATATAAGATTATGGTTTTTAGGTTAGACAACAAACATGGAACTTTGCTGTCGTATAAAAGTGAAACCGGATTTCCTATACCATATTCCGATTCATTTTAATATTTGGTGTGGTAATACTATTCATATTCCGCTGGTTGTTGAATCAGTGGTACACCCATTTGCACATATAAGATTATGGTTTTTAGGTTAGACAACAAACATGGAACTTTGCTGTCGTATAAAAGTGAAACCGGATTTCCTATACCATATTCCGATTCATTTTAATATTTGGTGTGGTAATACTATTCATATTCCGCTGGTTGTTGAATCAGTGGTACACCCATTTGCACATATAAGATTATGGTTTTTAGGTTAGACAACAAACATGGAACTTTGCTGTCGTATAAAAGTGAAACCGGATTTCCTATACCATATTCCGATTCATTTTAATATTTGGTGTGGTAATACTATTCATATTCCGCTGGTTGTTGAATCAGTGGTACACCCATTTGCACATATAAGATTATGGTTTTTAGGTTAGACAACAAACATGGAACTTTGCTGTCGTATAAAAGTGAAACCGGATTTCCTATACCATATTCCGATTCATTTTAATATTTGGTGTGGTAATACTATTCATATTCCGCTGGTTGTTGAATCAGTGGTACACCCATTTGCACATATAAGATTATGGTTTTTAGGTTAGACAACAAACATGGAACTTTGCTGTCGTATAAAAGTGAAACCGGATTTCCTATACCATATTCCGATTCATTTTAATATTTGGTGTGGTAATACTATTCATATTCCGCTGGTTGTTGAATCAGTGGTACACCCATTTGCACATATAAGATTATGGTTTTTAGGTTAGACAACAAACATGGAACTTTGCTGTCGTATAAAAGTGAAACCGGATTTCCTATACCATATTCCGATTCATTTTAATATTTGGTGTGGTAATACTATTCATATTCCGCTGGTTGTTGAATCAGTGGTACACCCATTTGCACATATAAGATTATGGTTTTTAGGTTAGACAACAAACATGGAACTTTGCTGTCGTATAAAAGTGAAACCGGATTTCCTATACCATATTCCGATTCATTTTAATATTTGGTGTGGTAATACTATTCATATTCCGCTGGTTGTTGAATCAGTGGTACACCCATTTGCACATATAAGATTATGGTTTTTAGGTTAGACAACAAACATGGAACTTTGCTGTCGTATAAAAGTGAAACCGGATTTCCTATACCATATTCCGATTCATTTTAATATTTGGTGTGGTAATACTATTCATATTCCGCTGGTTGTTGAATCAGTGGTACACCCATTTGCACATATAAGATTATGGTTTTTAGGTTAGACAACAAACATGGAACTTTGCTGTCGTATTAAAGTGAAACCGGATTTCCTATACCATATTCCGATTCATTTTAATATTTGGTGTGGTAATACTATTCATATTCCGCTGGTTGTTGAATCAGTGGTACACCCATTTGCACATATAAGATTATGGTTTTTAGGTTAGACAACAAACATGGAACTTTGCTGTCGTATAAAAGTGAAACCGGATTTCCTATACCATATTCCGATTCATTTTAATATTTGGTGTGGTAATACTATTCATATTCCGCTGGTTGTTGAATCAGTGGTACACCCATTTGCACATATAAGATTATGGTTTTTAGGTTAGACAACAAACATGGAACTTTGCTGTCGTATAAAAGTGAAACCGGATTTCCTATACCATATTCCGATTCATTTTAATATTTGGTGTGGTAATACTATTCATATTCCGCTGGTTGTTGAATCAGTGGTACACCCATTTGCACATATAAGATTATGGTTTTTAGGTTAGACAACAAACATGGAACTTTGCTGTCGTATAAAAGTGAAACCGGATTTCCTATACCATATTCCGATTCATTTTAATATTTGGTGTGGTAATACTATTCATATTCCGCTGGTTGTTGAATCAGTGGTACACCCATTTGCACATATAAGATTATGGTTTTTAGGTTAGACAACAAACATGGAACTTTGCTGTCGTATTAAAGTGAAACCGGATTTCCGATACCACATATTCCGATTCTTTTTAATATTTAGTGGGGTGATCCTATGCAGTACTCTTGAAGGATTCCGGACCACATTGCGACTAGCCACAGAATAAAACTTCCGTAATGAAAAGAGATTTTTAAAATATTCTAAAGGATAAAAAGACATTCTGATTGTTTGGATGAGAGTGCTTAATGCTTAAAAGTTTAAAATAACATGGTATCTTGAATAACGGGTAAACCATTATAATTTTCGGACTTTTTAAAGATCTCATGAAAAATTTAAAGTGCTGCAATCAACAACGTTCTCCGAAGCCTTTCATTTTTTGACCTGCTTCATGTGTCGCGTATGTCTAGAATCTAGAATAGAAACAAATGGTGTAGACTTTATCAAAAAGTATAAAATGTTAGTTTTCAAGGGGTCTTTTCACAGCTGGTATTTCTCTCTCTATTAAAAAAAAACATAAACAAAAATCTATAAAAATAGTTCTCTTACGCAACACACAAAAAAGACGTTATTTGTATCGCGTTTTGGCAACACTGTACGATTGTTTGTTTACCACGAAGCCTCGCTCCTCAATTGAATTTATAGCGTTATCGGAAGAAGTTTTACTGAATTAAAAAAAAAAAATTTAGTCGAGCTGTTGCAGCTTATAATAGAGGCGGATGCTCTCTTCAGGGCCATTTAAAAAACGGCCCTTTTCAGTGCCAACAATTATAGTTCAACAAGACGTTGCACTACAACTTTCGACAACAAGTTAAAGAAAAAGTGTATGGGTGTCTCGAGTGCTGGGGAAATGTACGCACAAACAACCGGCTTTCTTTCACAACCTTCCAAATCAGCGCTCGATCCCGGACCGTCGTCAATAGCCCGTTGTGTTGCTCTAGTACGACGTTAACTAAAAAATTACCAAATCACCGCTCACATTTCGATTCAATATTTGCTAAAAAAAAAACAATCCCTTCTGCTAGGACACATGTCTTCATTTATGCGAGCAAAGCTAGCACAGGCTCGGACAGCGAACCAATGAGTCTTACAAAGCAATCCTCCGGGGTTAGCGAGCATGGGGCGTGCCCCCTAGTACGTTTTGATATCGTTAGTGACTGCACAATGCGTACGGCACATTGCACCTGATAGTAAGCGGTGGAACTTAAAATTATCTTTCAGTACCATCTCGGTAGTATTTAATCCGCAAGGACCATAAAAAGTTTAACTGTAGAACGTCCCCATCTTTATCTGCATCTTTTGTTCTCTTCAAAAGGGTGCAAACGGAAAGAACACAAACAAAAAATTATCCGTTCGTGTTATTTTGGGCACCAGAATTTAAAAAAGACCCTATTCCATTAACTCAGCGATGCGATTAAATCAGAGCCGTTCTTGATATATGAGCTGTCCACTCACAAACCTCAGCAAATAGCACTCTCTTCTCAAAAGCATTCCATTTACAAAAAGAACGTTTTCCACTAAAACACAATTGAGAAAATAATTTTGGTTTCATTTCCTGGCTCTCTAAAATCTGTGATATTTTATGAACATTGCGTTTATGATTTTTTTTGTTTTTTGTTTTTTTTGTTACTGTTTTCATATTATTGGCGCGTGCTCGATCCCAGATTTATATTTTACCTGCAATGTATGAAATTTTGATTTTATCTTATATAACTAGCTTCTTGAATTCATTTTAAAACAAAATCGTGGGCACTCCCTAACAGCTACCCGTCCCCGCGATGAGTGCTGATTGACTACCTTAATGTAAACTAAGCACGAGTTGTGAAGATATTCACAAGTATCATTTCTTGCAATCGGGGCCGTGACAGTCCGGTTGGAAGGGTAACGGATTCGACTGGGACAGTGGTCACTAGTTGAATATCATTGAGGCCACGAGAATTACGAGGAACGGATCAGCAATAGAAGGGTTGCGAGTTCCAACCTACGACCGTCGTGTACGTGGGGGCTGGTGAGCGTTAATTCTGTCGTGGCCTCCAATATTCTCACGTTGGAGTGGTGTGGAAGTATGAAGAGGGCGGTGCCAGCTCAGGTGATGACCTCGTCATCTGACCGTGATACTGAATCGTCGAGTGAATTCATCTCTTGGAGCAGCAAAGATCACTGTTCCGAAAGAATAATCGAACAGGTGACAAATGTCACGTAATTCTCGCGATTCGGTGATATTATTCAACTAGTTACCACCGTCCCAGCCCAAGCCATTCGGTGTACGTTAACGTAATTTTGAACCTCGGTCAGATGAAGAGACAACATCTGAGCTGGCACCCCACTCTCCAAACTTCCACACCAACCCAACGTGAGGACTTTCGGCCACGACAGATTTAAGGTGCACCAACCGCCTCAACACCTTACGCTTACAAACATCCATGCCCTGACCCGGATTCAAACCAGGAACCTTCTGATCTAGAGGCTAACACCCTAACCACTATACCGGTTGATCGGCGACCTCAATGATAGTACTATTATGAGTTGTTTATATGTTTTTATATTTTGCGAACTTTTTGCAACACACATTACTACATTCATATCAAAACTTATATTTAGGTAGGTATATTAATTAACTTCCCGGTGGAGCAACACAACGGGCTATCAACTTCGATCGAGTTCAATCCAGGAAACATTGGTGGGTCACAGTGGCTTAGTGTTATCCCACTACGCTAACAACCTGCGAGGTAGGGCTCTGCAGCTTCGACTCCTCCCTAAGTGTATGTTTCTCTCTTCAGTGTGGGTAAAACTTTTCGTGTGTGAAAAGTATTTAGTTGACGTTTGACGCAACATGCCAAACCAACCAATTTAGAAGGTGTACTACAAAATCATATTTAGTGATAAGGTGTTAGTTCAATTGCAGTTTAAATAACAGTTTTATTGCAAAACAACAGTTCCGTTATTGAAGATAGTAAATGTTATCTGAAAAAAAAAGTTATACAAGCACATTTTTTACTAGTTAATGATCAATTTAAACACTTAATATCTGCTAAAAACAACCGTAAAATATCCATTTCTGAAAGTCAATCATTGCCGTGAAATTTAAATGCTGATTAGTATTTGTAGCCAAGTGAAACAGAACTGTTTTTTTTTCTGTTAATTATAACAGTTATCGTAAATTAGCAATAACACTGTTGTTAAAAAATAACAGTTTTGCTCATATATCTCTAATGTTTAAATTATAACACTTCTTATCTCAGACTATGCTACAAAAACAAAGTCCTTCGCAAAGCACCTTCCAATGCATAAGTGACGCAGGCGACACAAAGACCGATAAATCGCCCTCAGCTTGGCAGTCACTTGTATTTTGCGAGACCTCCCCTCGAGTTCCAGACGATTTTTTTCCATTCCTTCTCGTCTCCCCCACCTACAGAACTCGTGCCTCCCTCCTCGCGTGGAAGGGCGTCGGATGCTCAAGCGAGAAAACTTATCTCAGGAATCTGGCAACCGCGCGACCCGAAGTGACAAAATGCATACCTTTCTCAGAAAACGCACCCCTGACACTTGTGGGAAATGTCGCCTAAATCACCTTTCTTCCCTCCTCGCAACCGAGCAGATAAAAAGAAAGAAAAACGACCGGGATGGCAGATTTATTTCTCCCAGAAGTCAGGATTGGTGAAATTTATACTCTACTCAGGAGAGAAAGCTCTGCTTGTCCATCATTTCGCAAGGCTCCTCTTCAAAAAAGTCACACTTGCTTGAGAGGCAAGTTGGGAGTGAAAATTACAACCCCATAATTTTAAATTATCAGTTCGTTTTTCTTGAGGACTTGTTTGAAATTCTAGTGTACGCGCCTCCTTGTGACATGTGTTGGGTTTTATATGTAGGTCCTTTCTCTTTCAGCTATGTTTTCGTTACTTTGTACGTGTCTGGTGTTATCTTTGCAAACGCTGTCGTAAGTTTGTGCGATGTTAAGAACTGTTGCGCTGAGAGGATTTCTGACTGCTTTAAGTCTGGATGTGCAGTTCGTTAGTTTAAAAGTATTTATATAGTGGGCATTATAGACGTGGAGTATAAGCGCGCCGAGGCAATAGAATTTGGAGGAACATAAAAGAGTGTGACATGTCGACTAGTACTCACGTGACTGCTCTGTAAAAAAAAAATTATTGGTTGACTGTTTTGCCTTTTTTCTGTTTCATCTTAAGACATAGTAGATGCATGCAGTTGGTAAAATCACGAGTTAGCAACTGGAGGGATGCGAGTTCGGAACTCGATCCAAACGAAGACTGTCGTGTACGTGAAGGCTGGTGTGCGTTAAATCTGTCATGGCATCACACCTCCTCACGTTTGTGTGGTGTGGAAGTTTGGAGAGTTGAGTGCGAGCTCAGTTGTTGATCTCGTCATCTGATCGTGGTTCAAAATTACGAAGCGTTTTTGAAGCTTGAATCTTTCCTTTTCGGGATTGATCCCGAACTGCCGCTAATAACCCGAGTGCAACTTAAATTCAACTTCCATTTTCTTAGTAAGTTCTATCGTGCATCTCTTCAGTAACTGAAATGAAGGTAAGAATTAAAAGGTTAGTTATGAAAATGATGATTGAAATATTATTGCGTGTTATTATTAAAAAATTATTATTATTAAAATTATTAATGATTGAAAAGTTGTATGTAATATGCCTTGAAAAACATGTACCAGCAAAACCCATTTGAATCCACTGACAAATCTCGTGTTCAATTTTAAGAAGGCTCACGTGTTGTGAATGAAGGACTTAATTTTTTAAGGGTTTGAACATCCATAACCATGACTTCTCCGAAAGGCCGACTAACAACATTTTGGCCCTGACCTTGCATAAAGTTTCCAAATTAAAATTTCTTGCAGTAATTCATGATTTGATCATTTTCATGCCTTTTCTGTGCGATAATTCTCTGACGATTTCAAAAATGGAAATGGCTCCGGTCTTTCGTAACAGCCTCGTCGCGAGTGAATTTTTAATGCTTTGGTTATCCTATTATTATCCGAAGATATACGGCAATTTATTCAGTTTTTCAAAACTTCAAAGACCGAGGAGTCTAAATCTTACATACGTGAATCATCGTGATGAATGTCTAGTGTATGATCTTAGTGAATATCAGCTTTTCTAATTCATAGCAATTAACATCTCCGAAATACTCCCATTCATATATATTTCGTCGTTATTTCTCATTCAAGTTGCCTTTTCTACATACAATCATTGTACTCTCCATCATAATTTTCCATATCATTAACTTGGCTCACTTATCATTAGCCTAACTTGAGAATCATTTGGCTTTTATTCTGTCGGATTATAGATTGCGCAGTTCCCGCAAACTGGTTTAGCATAATAAAAGGGATATGAACTTTTCAATGATACCACTAAAAAATGCCGAATCTTTTGTTTATTTGAGATAGTTTACTATTAAACATCTTTAGTAATTTGAAATGATTTAACTTTAACCGTCGTGGTAGTTGCCGGGCCGCAGTAATCCGGTTGGAAGACTAACGGATTAGCAACCAGAGGGTTGCGAGATCGAATCCAACCCCAAATCGTTCCAACAAAGGAGCTTGTGCACGTTAAATCTGTCGAGGCCTCAAATGTCCTCGTGTTGGTGTGGTGTGGAAGTTTAGAGAGTGGGGTACCAGCTTGATGACCGTGGCTCAAAATTACGTGGCGTTGTCTCGGATCTTTCCCTTCGAATTTAATCAATTCGAACCGTCACCAATAGCCCGTTGTGTTGCTTCAGTACGACGTTAGTAAAAATACCTACCTATCTGGTAGTTGCCTCAACTGGGTTTCATTAAAAATCTCCTCCTAAAATTATCTCATCATTAAAAAAAAAAAAATCTGATCACATTTTTGTATCGCCATCCTAAAAATAATCTGCAATATCTCAACGATATATCTTGTAATTCGGAAAATCGGCCAGATCTGGACATACATGTTATCTCGGGAGGATACCACTTGAATGGGAAAATCAATCATTAATTTATTTGTACGACAATCACAATCCAGATCAATTCTTTTTCGGTTAGTCAAAACCGTAAAAGAATCTATCTCAAATGTCCACTGGCCAGTCTACAGATAGCAGTCTGAAGACCGATAATATCCCGGAATTTGTGAGTACCTCCTGCAGGAATTTTCCAAGTGATATCGTTTTGAAGTTCCCTGCACACTCAAACATTCAATCGAACGCGCTATCCAGACACATTAAGGAGGCAGACACGTTAGTCAACAAGTGGAAGTGAACGGTACTTCGCGAATCGATTCACTATTCGTACCTGTTTAACTCATTCTACCACAGCATAAAGATTTAAAGGGAGTAGACATTAGCGACAGTTCCCCCGATATATCTATCGGTATCGATTTCCTTTCGCTTGTATAAATCATTCGGACGTTTATGTGACTTTCAGTTCAATAAAATAATTTCACACGCTATATTCCGTGTGGTGTCGAATACGCCAAGGTCCGTTTCTTTGTTCTCCCAGATCTGCTATGCGTAGAGCGTACATGGCAGAGACATATCCACACCATGTAACAGGAAAACAGAAGAGCTTTTTACATGCTCCAAGAAAATGGCGCTTATCAACAGTTTTTGTGAGCATTTTGAAATCCTCGGGATGCATTTCCGCACGAAGCGTCGCGTGTTGGAATCCGTAATTAGGCTATGGTTGCCTCGTTAAGTATCTAGTGCAGACTGGCGGGTCGGTTAATTGCTGCTTAATCTGAATATTCGCTTTTCCGCGTAATGGTTGGAGTCAAGAAGTGAAAGCTGGAAGCACCGCTTTCAGAGAAAAAGAATATTTTGAATTTTTTATGACTTGATGATGTTACTAAATTCGCTTCTCGAGTCGGAAAACAACTCCAGCGTGCATGTGTTTTTTAGTTTTGTTTATAAAATTCCATGAAATTAGGGCAATGCATCTTCATGCCGGCAGTAAGTCACGGTTAGGTAGCTGAATAAACGTCGCGTTTGAGCAACACAACGGGCTATTGGTGAGTGTTTCGTAAATTTAAGCCATGGTCAAACGAGAAGTCAACTCCTGAGCTGACACCTCATTCTCCAAACCTCCACTGTATTGTCAAATGAAGCCACACCGCATTTAACGTGCACCAGCCCCCTCGTACATGGTAATTTTGGGATGGATCGTGTTACGAACTCGCAACCCTCATACTGCTAATGCCTTCTTATCCATCTACAACAGCCCTTGCCGAAGGTATGTAGGTATTTAATCTACGTCGCAATGGAGCAACACCACGTGGTGTTCGCGACGGTCCGGGATCAATCCCGAAGGAAAAGATCTACAATTATTATTACAATTAAAGATTTACAATTTTGTACGACGGTCAGATGACGATGACTGCACATGAGCTGGCACTCCATTCTCCAAACTTCAACACCACGCCAACGTGAGAACATTTGAGGCGCTTTTTGGCTGGACCTTGAACATTTGTGGCAGAACAGATTTAACGTGAACCAGCTCTTTTACATGACAAGTGCATCGTGTTTCGAACACATAGCCCTCCGTTTGCTAATCCGCGGCTTCACCAACTGCTCTCTCGTGGCCCTGAGTAGTTTCTTGGAAGCAGAATATTTCGAGAAATAGGTTTATTATATAAAATTTTCATGTCTAAAAATTTTATTTCATGAAATCGGGACAGAAAGATTTATCTTGCGCAAAATCGGATCAAAGAATTCGCAGCATAAAAGCCGCTTAGTTCGAGCATCTATGCATTAGCCGTAATCGATATCCCGTCATCGATAGCGATGGTCGGATAAATCCTTCTTAATGACGAAGACGCGGAATCATCCATTACGCCTTATTACGTCGCCGTGTTTGTTTTTGCAAAATTAATGCCAACAAGCGGTCTGGAATTTCGAATTGAGACAAGCGGTAGTTTGACGTCGCTCTGGCGTTGCCGTGTCTGGCAGCAAACTGGATTGTGGGTTGTGGTTTGGAAGTACCAAATATTTATCAAACAGAAGTGACAGAAAGATTTGTTTAAGTGGGATCTAATCAAGATGATTTGGCGCCGACTTTGTGGCGATTTTTTAAATAGGAAAATCATTGCAAGAGACATTCGCATTCGTTTCGCATTTGTGATTTTTGGTGAAAAAGAGGTGGTTCTACAAATTATGATTTTTTGTTTTCTATTCGCGCAGTTTAGAAGATAGGTAGTGACATAAATTTTGTGGAAAAACAGCTTCGAATTGTAAAAATCCACATAAATTTGATTGCCAATAAACTAGAAAATACTATTTAACTAAACCATTACCGATGCTTACATAAGAAGAGGGAGAGAAGAAATGCATTTTTGTCGCGTTTGCTGAACACGAGAGCTTAAAACTACGAAAAAGGGGATGAATTCTATCCAACATCCCACACACCACGCCTGTCGATCAGCAATAGTTTACGATCGTGGCGAGAGACGAATTTTATTGTTCTTGGCACTCCCCCTGGCAGAGAGAACGCGGAGGCTGAAGAAGTCCTCGCTCAAGTGGTATTGTGTTGTGGTTTTCGGGTCGAAGGTTACGTCAACTTTTTTGGCTCCGGCAGCTGAAAACCAAACAGAACAAAAATAATTCCTTTCTTCCCTCTGAAGTATTGGACTCCGAGAAGTAGGTGTTATTTTATCAGAAGGTTAAAGGCGTCAGCTGACTTGCATTGTATTTTTTGCTTGGAGCAGAAAAAGGTTCTCCACTCTGTTGGTGGCTTTGCAAACAAGTCACAGAAGAAAACATGTGGTAGTAATAATAAGTAGAGATTCCGTCACATCTTTCCGTTCGGCTCCTGTAAAGTGCATCTATAAATGAACACTTTCGCGTTTTCCTTTCGGCAATATTGAAAGAATGGCATTCCCAAGCAAAAGCGAATTCTATATAAGCCCACCTGTAAAAAGTTTACGGAAACAAATCCTTTATAAAGATGACTTTAAAATCAGGAAGTAATTATTGGTAAATATGCTATTCATAATCTCTTTCAAAGTTTTTGAAGGTGCGTCATATCATGTTTGTAAAGGTGTGTCTTGTACTTTGCGGTGGCATTGGTTTGTGTATGCAGATCGCAGATTTGGCTCTGGAAACTGGATCAGTTAATATGTTCAGACAGTCCTCTCTGCACAAATGAGCTGCAGATACATTAGTGCTCGGCGATCTGAGGTGACCGGAACGCCTGTACTTAACCCTGGCCACACACTGCAAAGTAGCATAAGACAATGTACCATATGCGCATGCGCACTCCGTTTCTGTCCAGAAAACATGTCCGCACGCAAGTGTATATCCAATTCAGTGCCGCGATACACTAATGTTAAACCAAGTGACTTATTTTGAAGTATTTGAGGCCAGACGCGCTGGTAAATTCACCAGCCTATTATATTCGAATTGTTAATTTATACAAAGATTATGTTGTTCAACTTGGATGGAAGTTACATACATTTTATCTTCTTTGATACATTCATTGAACCAGACGATATTCTTATATGGTTATGAATAACATCTACTTAGCCATACATTAAATTTATACACATAAGATAAAAAACATTTCTAGTAAGATTAGTAATCAATCAGACATTGAACAGAAATTGAATCTTTTATAAAGTTGATGCAATAGTTTGGTTGAGTTTTATGTTCTTGTAAGGGTCATATTTATATAAGCTGCACGAAACAAAAAACATACAACGTCAAGCAATGAAAATATACGTGCAAGGTAAGTTTTAGTATTCCAGAAGAGAAAAATACAACCAGGGTAAATTACAAGAATCAAACCTGAGGCGCTTACAACTCACAGACTGCTAGTGCATTAGACAGACCCGCTGAGTCAAGACGGCTTCATTACAATTGAAAAAGTGTGGTCATATATCACTGTAGAAAAATATTGAACGTTTGTAAAGTTATTGCGAATTAAAGCCACATAAAATATTTGCTTTAAAATGTGCTTATGGAACATAGATTCCATTGCACGCATTTAAATTTATGTACCGTTGGAACAATTATTGAATGCATTACTCACCCAAACAAGGCGTTAGGAACATTACTGGTTAATAACAAAACCGCTGCGTAATGGAAAAATAATTTCCATTCTCAACAATACGCGTCGATTCCACAAATATTTTACCCTTGATGTGATTACGTAGAGGTGTAGTAAAGCGTTATTATTTTAATCGCGAACTATTGAATGGAAGACGAAAGATTGGCAGATTTCCTCCGATAATTATCCATTTATTGCCTCTGGAGGTTTGGGAGATTTACATCACTTCTCATTAAAATGCGGACAAGTTTGAAAATTAATGTTCCCATTTCCCGATAATACCTTTATAATTCCAAAAATCTGGCAAATAATGAGCTGATTTGAGTGTTTTAATTTCGCTTGCGTATTCAAAATCGATGAGTTAATTAACTTTGGATTCGGGCTGTATTTTTGATCGATACACGATTATTTTCAAACGGCATCTATTTATTTTGAAATGGAATAAATTTTGAAAGAAAATATGCATATCTGTAGCTCTGCATCTGACTGTGATTGTGATTTTTACCAGTACAGAAGTGTTTTTAACCTCCCAAAGAGAAACATTTTCTCTACGCCTTTGCCTTGGAACTAATTAGACTGTTTCCCACGAAAATTTTCAAGGAAGCTCATGTGGAGGATATTTGAAACATCAAAATAACATGCTTAAATCAATTCAAATAACACCCACTGAGCCACGACGGCCCCGCAGATGATCTTGGGGAAGTCCATTCCAACAAAGGTGGTGAGGGTCTCCATGGTAACGAGCTGCCAAATGCAAATTCATATACGATAATCCCTATGGTTGATTATTTATTTAATCAAAATTGCAATCCAATCACCGAAAAACTCGGAATCAGAATCCGAGTTTATGACGCCAATCGTAGAAATATCTTCTTTACGTTTAACCTGCCCCCAACGGGCCGCTTAGCACCAACAGCATCCGGGTCAATCTAAATCCAGTAAAAACTGACTAACGAAGATTTGGGTAATAAAAACAGCTTGTTCGTCTTAACCTTTTGACTACGGCTATAGATATATCTGGTACGATTTTTTTCTTGGCGCGATTCTTAAAACTTTCAAGGTACAACTGCTCTACCGGCCGTAGTCTAAATTCGTTCTTCGCGCGATCAAGGTACAACTGGTCTACCGGCCGTAGTCTAAATTCGTTCTTCGCGCGATGAAAGTACAACTGCTCTACCGGCCGTAGTCTAAATTCGTTCTTCGTGCTATCAAGGAACAACTGCTCTACCGGCAGTAGTCTAAATTCGTTCTTCGCGCTATCAAGGTACAACTGCTCTACCGGCCGTAGTCTAAATTCGTTCTTCGCGCGATGAAAGTACAACTGCTCTACCGGCAGTAGTCTAAATTCGTTCTTCGCGCTATCAAGGTACAACTGCTCTACCGGCCGTAGTCTAAATTCGTTCTTCGCGCGATGAAAGTGCAACTGCTCTACCGGCAGTAGTCTAAATTCGTTCTTCGCGCGATCAAGGTACAACTGCTCAACCGGCCGTAGTCTACATTCGTTCTTCGCGCGATCAAGGTACAACTGCTCAACCGGCCGTAGTCTAAATTCGTTCTTCGCGCGATCAAGGTACAACTGCTCAACCGGCCGTAGTCTACATTCGTTCTTCGCGCGATCAAGGTACAACTGCTCAACCGGCCGTAGTCTAAATTCGTTCTTCGCGCTATCAAGGTACAACTGCTCTACCGGCAGTAGTCTAAATTCGTTCTTCGCGCTATCAAGGTACAACTGCTCTACCGGCCGTAGTCTAAATTCGTTCTTCGCGCGATCAAGGTACAACTGCTCTACCGGACGTAGTCTAAAGGTAAAGACCTTTCACATTGTCTTACTTCGGAACGTTCCCCGTCAATGGGCCCGAATCAACGTTTGTCAGTCTCTACTGGATTCAGACTGATTCGGATTGGCACATATTAAGCTGGGCGTAAATGGGTCTTAACTTACTGAATAGACTCCTCCAAAACCACACGAATCAAATGCAAATTCCTAAGTGCTGGAGTATGAGAGGGAGTTTTAGTGTAAACAAACCAGACGTTCTGCGAAGATTTCGCTTCTGTCGTCCGCCTGTTACATATCGGGGTTACCTTAAAATGTAATTTATCGCAGTTTGGAGGACGTTTGGCGTTTGATCTAATTAGAGTCTACCCATCAACTATCATACATAAATTCTGCATTCATTCCTGTGTTTATTTATTGCCGATGTGCTGAAATCGTATTCGAAAAGCAAACCATCTGACGTCACGTACGGAATACGTACAGGAAAAACTTAACCACGTAGACGCACTTACGCTACTTATATTTAGCTTGATAGACAATTTGTCTCTCATAGCAAAAGATTACGGTAAAGTATTGGGTTATTCGGAAAGTTCTGCTCACCAAGCTTCTTCATTTCGTTTCAGCAAAGAATCACATGCCGAAATTCAAGCAAGCATATTCTGCTGTGTTAAAGTATGGGGTATCATACCATACATGTAGCGGCTTACATATCCAATCTTCTTCAGATGATCATGAATAGTGTTTTTTGGAATATTTAGACTGTGTGATAGTTCCTGAACTGTGTAATTTCGCATCTTTTAATAAACATTTTTTCATTTCTTAAAATAAAAGAGAACAATATGACGAAAATGAACTTTCTGTTTCTCCATTCTTAGCACTGCAGTGAGAAAAAAAAAATTATGCCACATGCTATAATTATGCAGTGTAAGCAGAAAAGACGGAATTTAAACATCTGCTTCAGTCAAGGTCACTCCTTATCATGGGTAGCAAAATGGTAATAACAAAGCTAGCTTCGATTTGAAAACGCGCAGAACTTTCCGGATTACCCAATAATTAACCCAAACCACAACGTGTTACATTTCGCGAGCTTATGAATCATTTTGGCACGATCAGAAAACAGATCTATGAGCACGAAAAACACCGGTATATAATGCATCCGTCACAACATTTTTAACGCATTGGGCGAGGCAACACAGAACTCCGCACAACAGACAATTTTTCTCGAACCTCCCGGGTGATGATTTGGAACCAAGTCGTCAAAGAAGCGTTTTCTCCTTATATATACTTCACATTTTCCGATAACTCTACATCACGCATAAAATGTCTCGCTCCCCTCCAAGTGATATAAGCGAAAGAAAGTATTCAAGGTGTCGTATCACCCCCTTCGCTCTCCTTTTCCCTGCAAAAAAATTTATTTGCATTCTCCGGGAGGTATTGCGATAAAACGCCTTTTCTGTTATCTCTTCTTTTCTCAATGGATTAATGGTTTGGAAAACAGCGTTAGCATTTTAAGATAGACTTGGAAAGGATCGTTTTTCAACAGCAGAAAAGCAGGGGGCTACTCCGTGGAATTATATATAGATAGATATGTGTGTTTTTATCTTTTTCTTTTATTGGGTTATTTTAAATTTATGAATATTTTTTGTATGTGCGCAGCGTAGGGTTTTTTTAATTCAAAGATTTTTATTCTTGGTGAAAAATGAGTAACAAAATATTTTTGTGAAAAATATGATTGATATTATACAGATAAAACCACATAGTGGTGATAATGTGCTGAAATTAACAGTTTAAAACTATAATTTTTTATCATACATTGCAAGCTGAATTTGATGAATTGATAAAATTTGAATTATTCATTGGTTTAATTGAATAATTCAAAGATTTATTAGTTCTAAGCCGTTACGATAGGAATTTGCACTGTTGATGACCTGAAAATTCCTTAGTAATGGTAGGTAGTTAATTAATGTAGCACTGTAGCAACACAAGGTTGATCGAGGTTCCGGGATCAATCCCGAAGGGAAAGATTCCAAGACAACACCTCGTATTTTTAAGCCACGGTCGGATGATGAGGTCCACGCCTGAGCTTCCAGGTCTGTGGTAGCAAAGTTGAAAGAGCAACGAATTATCAACTAGATGGTTGCGAGTTCGAAACTAGGTCAAGCCAAAGACCGCCTCAAAGGTCCTTACGTTGGCGTGGTGTGGAAGTTCGGAGAGTGGGGTGCCAGCTCAGATATTGTTTTCGTCATTTGAGGCGTTTGATTGTTTAAAATTACGAGGCGTTGTGTCCTTGGATCTTCCTCTTCGGGATTGATCCCTTACCATCGCCAATAACCCATTGTGTTGCTCCAGTGGGATGTCAATTAACTATCTACCTGAGCTTCCAAAGTAATGTATTGGAGACAGTTGAAAGTTTCTTCAGGGCTTTTTAAAAAATGAATTTACTATACATATTTTCTTTCAAAATACAGGAAACGGAATGGTATATTACCATTCAGAAATATATAGCTGGTTCTGTAACTTAAAAAACTAGCTCTTTCTAAACGAGTGCCTGAAATTAGATCTTTTCAAAGAAGGCGCTGTAATTAACAATAGTATTTCATTTGAAATGAACTTATATTGTATATATTATTACATAAGCATCGATCTTGCAGTCCATTTGTTTATGGTTCTATCCCAGACTTTTCAGCGTGGTTCAGAATTACGTGGTGTTGTCCTCGGACCTTTCCCTTGATCCAGGAGAAGTTAAGGTGTTAGCCTCTAGATCGGAAGGTTCCTGGTTCGAATCCGGGTGAGGGCATGGATGTTTGTAAGCGTATGATGAAGAGGCGGCTGGTGCACCTTAAATCTGTCGTGGCCGAAAGTCCTCACGTTGGGTTGGTGTGGAAGTTTGGAGAGTGGGGTGCCAGTTCAGGTATTGCCTCGTCATATGACCGTAGTTCAAAATTACGAGGTGTTGTCCTCGGATCCTTCCCTTAAGGGATTGATCCCGGACCGTCGTCAATAGACCGTTGTGTTGCTCTAGTACGAGGTTAACTAAAAATTACCTTACCATAACTTGATCCAGGACCGTCGTCAATAGCCCGTTGTGTTTCTCTAGTACGACGTTAATTAAAAATAACCAAATTACCCAGACTTTTCAGTAAAATATTACTTATAAAAAAGCTACTTGGGTGTATCGCCTATCCTTCACGGAACGAAATTGGACAAACCATCTATGTACATGTGAAAATATTCATGCTCCTCGTTTCCTCTTATGACAAATTGTACCGAAATTGTAGCTGCCATGCGACCGGCACCTGGTGCGACAGCTGCAGGTCGGACTATTCAAATCTTGTCGCAACTCATTGAGGCGTGTTTTATAGAGGGGCAAATAGGGTTAGGCTATATTTCCCTTTTGGTAAAGTAAGGAAGGAAACGCAATTCGTGTTTACCTATAATTATGATCACCCACGTGCCCTTAGTTGCTGCAAAATGTTGATGTTGCATTGTCGCAGTGGCATGTCACCAGTGTTACAGACAGTAATTCTTCTATTGAACAATTTTTATTTCCGCTATGTTCTGTGTAATAATTTCTAATGCGCGTGTCAGAGTTATCAAATGATAGTTTCAAGTAAGCTGAAACCAAAAGCTGGGCTTGTAAAATAAGAAACGATAAGACTAGCGCCAACTAATCTCGATCTTGCTGTCTTCCTCATTTGAACAGCGCAGGTTCGATGCCTGTATCTTAATCTGGATGTATTTCTCTTTTCTGCATGAGTAAAACTTATCTTGTGTGTATGTCCATTACTTGACGATGGTTGTCCTGTATTTGAAGCAATTTGACCAAATGTGGCCCGTGGATTATAAAAACCCAACCCAAGTAACTTTATATTGGAAAAAATACAGATCAGTAGGTAGTTAATTAACATTCCACTGGAGCAACACAACGGGCGACGGTTCGGTATCAATCTCGATGGACCACGACAGATTTAACGAGCACCAGAAAGTACAGGGCACCTGATCTTAAAGATTTCTTCGCAAGACAAATTATTTGCGACACCTTTTCGAAAGCGATGAAGTTTTCCTATTACTTACAACCTAAATAAAGGAAATAATTACTTTTGTGCATTCCTCAAAACAGATTACATGGCTACAGCTCGGAAGAAACAGGGAAACAGCAAATTCCTTCTCTCGCCGTTATAAGCGCGTGTCTTCGTTTCCACCTTGTCATGTTTCATCATCTCTGGGAGATTCAAACGACTTCATTCTGCATATCATTTCCTTATTTTGCGTTGGCGGCAGCGATGAGTGAACACAACTGGTTAACTACATCCAAAAGATGCTATTAATGAATGCTGATTTGGTAGAGCTACTGTCTCCTTGTATTTGATTGTCCATTTACTTGGAGTTGTTTGGCACAAATTGATTGATCAAATATGGCACCTGCGCCATCCAAACCTCATATTTTAACGCTGCAGGTTCGATGATTGTAACTTGCTCGGGGTTATTTCTCCTGTCTGTGACTGTTAAACCTTCCTTGTGTGTATGTCCATTACTTGACGTTGTCTGTCATGTGTTTGGCGTAGCTTAGCCAATCATGACACTTGCGTCAAAAAACTCAATCCACCAACCAGATTATATTTGAAAAATACGATCGTCTATCTTAAAGACAACCGCTTCGTAAGACAACCTTTTTGAAAGCAATGATGCTTTTCTAATACTTGCAACCTGACTGAAGGAATAATTCGTTTTTATGACTTTCCCAACGCAGTGTACAGCTTTACCCCGAATATACAGCAAAAGGGCAAATTCATACTATCGACGGTATATGCAAGTGTCTTTGCTTCCACTTCGTCATGTTTCATCATCTCTGGGAGACTACAGATGTCCTTTACTCGACGTTGTTTGTCTTGTGTTTGACGTAGCTTGGCCAAACATGACACTTGCTCCATAAATCTCAATCCACCAACCAGCTTATATTTTAAATATAACGATCGTCTAATCTCAAAGACAATCTTTTTGAAAGCGACGAGTTTTTTTTCTAACACTTGTGACCTGACTAAAAGAAAGCAATTATTTTTATGCATTCCTCAGCACAAACGCGTCGAAGAAACGGGGGGGGGGAGGCAAATTCCGACTCTCGCCGGTAAAAGTGCGTGTCTTCGTTTCCACCTCGTCATGTTTCATCATCTGCGGGAGATGCGAACGACTTCATTCTGCATATTATTTCCTTCGTTTGCGTTGGCAGCAGCGATGAGTGAGGAAGGAGGACAACTGGGTTTATTATCCGCAAGCAAAAGAAGAAATTTGTTTGAAGTATTCACAGCTGTGACTGAATCGTGAATGGGGCGTAACCGCCGCTGTCAAAAAGGGAGACATTTCGGAATGGAGACGGATAAGTCCGTCCTTTTTTTTCGGCTGTCTCCTTGTACTGCTCGGGGGGACGGTATACTTTTCATGTTCAACGCAACTTCTGACTTTTAGGTGGGACAGTACCTTTAAGCGCTCAAATTTCTTTCAAGAAAGGTGGAAGTCTTCGAGTTCTGGAAAAAAATTATTTTGCAATGGTGCTTCTGGTTTTTAGTTTAGACGATCTTTGAGCGCTCAAGGCCGCAGTAGCCCTGTAGTAAGAGTAAGGGATGAGCAACTGGAGGATTGGGAGCTCAAATCTAACAAAGGGGATTGGTGTACGTTAAAACTGTTGTGGCCTGAAATGTCCTCACGTTGGCTGGTTTGGGTGTTTGCAGAGTAGGATGCCAGTTCAGGTGGAACCTCGTCATCTGGCCATAGTTCAAAATTACATGGTATTGTCCTTCTATCTTTCCCTTCGCGTTTGATCTCGAACCGTCGTCAAATGCCAGTTATGTTGCTCTATTCCGACGGTTAGTAAATTCCTGCCAAGTTTTGAACTTGATTATGAATAAAACTATAAATGATATAAGAACCAATTTTGCACAGTTGTTGTTTTGAGGTACGCAAGATATTTCTAAAATTCATTCTCTACAATAGTACAATTGGGCCCACACTTATTATATCGATCATATACATTACCTATAGTTATAAAGATCGCTTCGTACACACAATTATTTGATTTATGGATTTATAAATGTTTAAATCTTACATCATTAATGTACCATCCGAATATTGTTGCAAAAAAACCCAGAAAATTTGAAACAAAGATTTTGAGAATAGATTTTTTTTATTTCCGATGGCTGGGGTACATGAACAAGAAAACAAAACAAAAAAGAGAAAAGAACGTAAACAGAAGAAGAACAACGACAAAACATCAAAAATCTATTCTATCTAAAAATATATCTAAAAATCTAAAAAAAAAAATTATCTATTCTCAAAAAGTTCAAAGGATACCTTCGGCTATCCTTTGAACTTTTTGAGAATAGATAATTTTATAGATAATGAGACCTCTAATGGGTAAATATTTCATAGAGCAATTGATTTGTGAGGTCTTGCGGACCACAAGACAAGTAACTTGGACAAAACTGTTTCTTACATTTTTGTGTTCATAAACATAAAAATTTAAATGGTATAACTTTTAAAATTATTTCATTTTTCATAAAAAAGACATTTAAACTACTATAAAAGTACTAAATTCGTAAAGAATCCACAGACACACACAAAAAAACATTACAGAACTTTGAAACTTCTGCCTCTTTATTAAAACTCAAACATTTAAAGGTACTGTCTATCAAAGATAGATTACAAATTTTGCGATTACTTTAATCTTATTATTTCCGTGAGTAATGTGGTTGTTCTTTACCAATGGATATTAAAACAGTATTCGAATATTGGTGAAAAATTTGAGGATTCATTACACATACGTGCAACCAGATAACTTATCAGAAGAGCCCTAGAGCTTCTCCTTTTAAGAGACTTAGCAGTCAAAAAAGTGAAGGCATCGATATTATTGAATAACACTTGAAGAACAAACTTATATAAGTAATACAAAATCAATCGCTGCGGAATTCATTCTCCTATTTTACCGACTCGTCACAGGCCGCTGCTGTCTTGCTCCCTGACCCCTTCTGCAGGTTCTGTAATCTCCATGAGGAAATGGACAGGTCTCAAAACTCTTCCATGTTCCGTGCTCTTTGCTCCCAGACTTTATGAACGATGGAATGAATGCCTTGTTTCGTGTTCTTTGTATTTTGTGCGTGTTCTTCATTTTAAGCCATTGGTTCTATTGTACCCCGCGATTGTTTAAATGTGCTTGATTTGAAGTATGCAACAATGCTATAAAATATTTGCAAGAAAGGTTCGCCGTTTTAACGTAATTCATACACGGTAAGGTAATGAGAAATCTGAAAGCGTAAGAAATATATAGGGGTAAGAATAGGGGTAAAATTCCATGAAATGCCTTTGAATTTGTGAAGGAGTTGTAATTAAAGAGATACACTCGGAAGACCTAATTGTGCAACACGGCTGACGTGTGTACTTTCTGCCATGCTCTTCTTTGGAAGTAAGAATTAGTACCACTACATATTTTGGGTACATTTTATTTCATTTGGAGCGGAACGACTGTATATTGATGCTTGTATACGTTACAAATACTTATAAATGTTCAAAAGTCTTTCTCAATAATGACTAATATTAATGCTTTCATTGAAATACTAACTTTCTCCAGATATTAGGCATACTTCATTCAGAATTCTTATCCTTCGGTGACAAAAAACTGAATCGTCACAACCAAGAAAAGTACCTCAATATGGAAACAACCCCCGAAGCGAATTGGACATGCAACTGGTGACCCGATTGCTGTTCTTATAATGCGAGATCCTAAGAGAAGAGACATATGCCTGTTGTGCATCATTAGCTCCCATAGCTCTCGACTTTCTCAGAAACACCCCTCTGGTAAAGAACTCTCTTCGTAGCTACAAGTCGTCCTTTAAGTTTGTTTTCCCACACTTTTTTATGCATCGCTTTCACGCACTCATCATGTACTTTTTCCCCCACCTGAAGTAGAAATGGAAGAACAGTAACACGTGCGCGAGAGAGAGAGGAGGAAGTCGTAAAAATGAAGAGCAAACTGTAACACTCGGTTGTCTTCGTTAGGATTTAATTTATTTGCTGTTGCATTTTTTTTCTCACTTCGGGGAGGTAGCAGTCCGTAACGAAGGAAGTGTCAACATGGCGTGGAGGGAGGGGAGGTGTTTCGTATCATTGCTAGGAGAAAAAAGTTTGAATTTCTGTGGGATAGATGTGTGAAGAAAGTTGACTCCGAACCAGAATTGTTTCATTTGTAGTTCGTTGAAAGAGGTTGCAGAAGTTTGGAGGTTAGGCTAGAGGTTAACACTGAAATATTACTGATTCTTTTGTAAATACATACTTTACCCCAAACGGGTTAAATGATCCTTTTTCCATTTGGATATGGGCCACCCGGTTGCAAGAAGGAGCCAAACCCGATCGATGGGTTGCGATTTCGAAACTAGGTCCAAACAAAGACTGACGTGTGCATGGAGCCTGGTGCATGTTAAATCTGTCATGGTCTCAACAAACCAATAATCAAATGTCCTCACTTTGGCGTGGTGTGGAAGTTCGAGTGGGATGCCATCTCAGGTGTTGATCTCATCATCTGATCGCGGTTCAAAATGAAGTGGTGATGTCCTCGGATCTTTCCCTTGGGAATTGATTGCGGACTGTCCATTTTGTTGCTCCAGTGCGACATTAATTTGTTACCATTTCCATTTGGTTGCAGACAACAGCGGAATTAGTGCTTGAAACAACAAGCAGAATTTTCCTTAAATAATGGTTCAATGATTAGAAACTAAATGACAAAATTTCACTAAAGATATTTCACTCAAGAAAGATATTTTTACTTCATTCAGTACTTTCATTTTTTTTCGTTTTCAATGGCAAAATGTCAATTCATTTGCCGCACTTTTTACAGATCCGAAGTTATTCTGCCAAACTCCTTCAAATACATTTCTTGCTCAGGTAGCAGATTTTCGTGGCATTATTTTCAGGGCAATATCATATTTGACTCTTTTTACTCACATCAGTTACTTTACTTGAGCTTTCCGATGCTGTTATTATATTAGTCCCCTTTTCATGAAGTCCTTGATATTTCCTTGCGAGTTCTCCTAATTCGTATAAATAATTATTTCCTTGAAATATTTTCACCTGTTTTGTTACCACCCAGGCATTTATTTCAGCTGTTCGAAGTCAAGATGTTTTGTTATCGTTAGGATTCAATAAAGTATGACTCATTAGGATGCATAGAAGCGTGAAATACTTTACAGTGGCGAGTGGTTATAGAATTATTCTGCATAGTAGTGTGTATGGAATGGTTTTTGTGTTCATAAATGTTGTAAAAACGTATAAATTATTAAACCGATCAAATAATCCGATACAAAATAGGTATAATTATCACGTGTTTAAGGCATAGGGAGAGGAGAAGAGAAATTACAACAAATTAATTTTATAAACATATCAGCAAATATGATGACGTCAATTGAGAAAAAGCGGTAAAACTTAAAAAGTAGTTTCAAGTTAATTTAAATACAATTTGTGTAAAATTTGAATTTCTAATTCAAAGGTAATTCGTTTAAATGCTTTATTTTTAATTTAAATGCATTTTTTTAAGCATTGCATTTTTGATTTTAACGCACTTTAAATATTTTATTTTATAATTTAATGCCCAATCTGTGTTACAACTTTACAACTTTTACACAAATAAGTCTCTGAAATTTGGATAAGGGGAGTCGAAGAACCAAAAAGAAATTTAAAAAGGCTGATATCTCTAGAGGAATACCTAGAGTGCCTATATAATAAGAGTGGCGACATACGGGAAATACTTTCTGATTGGCTTAGAGACCTTTTCTACCGCCAGAGGCGGTCTTTTCCTACCTCCCGTAGACTTAACATGGGAACTTTTTGTGTGTTCGAGATTAACGTGTGTATATTAAATAAAAAAAGAAAATATAGCTTATTCATGTTCCATTTCGTGTTCCAGAATGTTTATTTATTATTATTTTAGTGTTTTGTCAGTATAAATTTGAAGACTTTTTAAGTCAATAGCTTTTTTTGAACAACATGGTGTTTCCCGCAATCTAAGTTAGCGCGTTGTGCAATCCATCTCATCGATTCCGCATGTAATTGAGCGTTTGTATGATTAATTTTACCGAATGTACCCATATTATAACAATCATATGCTTTTTGTTCTCCTTGAAATGATATATTAATTCGGCCAGCAACCTTCTTTGAGACGATTCTGGTAGAAAAATGGGAATTCTTCTACATAAATAGGGCCAAATTTGGTCCCTTGTCGCCACTCTTATTATATAGGCACTCTAGGAATACCTACAAGGAAACATCCCAAATAACCTACAATAAGTGATTTTGTGCTTGTAGATGCGTTTGCATAAGACAAACACAACTATACGTCTCATTTCTCAAAAACAAGTACCGTGCTATGAATATTTCCCAAAAGTATATTACTACCTAAACATAATGCCCTTTTTAAGGAAATAAAATAAATTATTTGTATAAATTTAAATGAGAGGGAAAAAGTACTGAGTTCTAAGTCCCTTCCACGTATAATTTTCTCATAAATAAGGAAAATCATTAATTAAAAAGGATTCTCTTCTTCTATGTGGGCAGAATTTATGACCCGTTTGAATATTCCCTACCAAGAGGGATCAGCTTAATTTTGCCATGTGTACATGTTAGGCCTATGTGAAAAATTGCCTCCGAGTAACCGTCATATTTTATTTTCTCAAAACTGGGAAATAGCGTTCCTAAATATAGTAAATGGTCTTTTTTTTTCAATAGGTATGATTGCCTATTCTAATAGACATAAATTTTTGAGAGGAAGAGTTCGTAATAATCGGAATTGGCTTACATTAAAATATTTGAAAGTAGGTTTGGTTGATTTAATTTGTAGCTCTGTGGCAGGGGTCGGTAAACTTTGTTGACCGTCAACCTCTTCAAGAGTTTCTTAACTTTTTTCGACCCCTACTGTTTCACTGTTACGTAATTATAATAGGACAAGGGAAAAGACACTTATGTGAGTCTTTAGAGTGTTTATTTAATAGTTACCTTCTTTATTGTATGTATATTGGCTTAACGTCAAATATTACGTTTTTGTTTTCGACGTCCTTTTTAACATTACATATTTGGTAGGAGGTATAAATCTCTACTATTATAAAAGGAAGTGTTTGTTTCTTTCTCGGCCGCAAAATCATGACGATCTATGGCACTTACAGCAATGTGATTTGGCACACAGGTAGTCCAAATTTTTTTCAATTTTTATTCCAGTCCTCTAAGTGGTTTTGATAAGATATCTCGTCCATCAACATCTGACCAATTTTGACCAATTCTGATTAACATATGACCAATTCTGATCAACATATGACCAATTTTGCCAATTGTTTTATATTTGGAAGATCATGATCTGGTCATTTTTCTTCTAATAACGAGGCACATCTTCCGTCAAGAACTGCTAATGGTTTTCCTAATAACGAGATATATCGTCCGTCAAGAACTGCTAAAGGTTTTCCTACTGACGAGATATATCGTCCATCAGGAACTGCTAATAGTTTTCCTAATAACGAGATATATCGTCCGTCAAGAACTGCTAATGGTTTTCCTAATAATGAGATACTTGGTCAAGATAATCCCCAGAAGGGTTAACTGCTTGTTAAAAATTAAATAAAACAAACTTATAAAAAACACATAAAACAAGAAAAGAGGCTAATCTCAAAAGGACAGTAGTTTTATAAATGGACATATTTAGTTAATCAATCATATTTAGTTTTATCAAACATATTTAGTTTTATCAATCATATTTAGTTTTATCAAACCTATTTAGTTTTATCAAACATATTTAGTTTTATAATAATTAGTATTAGACAATATTGTTGGAATATGTGTTGAAATATGTAATATTTTGTGAGGTTTCACCGTGAAAAAAGTTTTTTATGTCGCATGCCCGTAAAAAATTGTAAACTTCTCCAAGTCATTCACTGAATTTTTATACTCTTAGTCTTTTTCTTGTTACCTCACTATATTTTAAAACTCATTTTAAAATTTTTAGCACTTGCATCTTTCCTATCTCTTGCTAGATTAATTAGATTAATAGAAAGCATTTCCTGCGACCAAATAATTAAAAACATTTATTTTTTGTTCTCACTCTTAAATTTCCTCTTTGTTAAGCTCATTTATAATTAAATTTAGAATGTAGATTATTGGACCTGGGACCAGAAACGGATTTCAGATAAGTAGAGCTGAACTACTTTGATCAAACCAATACAAAAGTGTCTGCAATTAACTTCGAAAGGAATTCTGTAATTAAGTAAAATAGAAAATCTTCTATTACGGTAAAGAATGATTACGAATTTCATTTTCATTTCACTCTTTCTAGCAGCTCGAACTTATTGACAAAGGATACCCCCTAATCAAATCACAAAAAGCAATTACTTTTCAATTTCACAAAATAGAATCCTTTTACTCTGATACGTCATCAAATAAGTTTTACCCTTTCAAAAACTGTACTGACTTGTGCATTTAGAGCGAGCAATTGTACGACATGCATACTCACGTTAGCACACAGAAGGTTTATCCACCATGTTTGTTTTTGAGCAGCTTAAGCGAACATTACGTCCCCCTTAATTATGCATTTTACTTTCTGCAATGACTCATATCTTCGTTATTCATTCTATTGCGTTTATTTAAATGTTTTGTTCATGCTATGCAATGTTAATGTATTCAAAAGCATTAACAAACGGTATTTAATCATTAATTCATTAAATATATTTTTTAATACGCCAGAACTCTGCCTTTTCACCACAAATCTCTGACTGGAAGCTCAAGTCAGAGTCTGTATGTCTTGAAACAGTTCTGAAATAAAATATGTAACTACATCAGCAACGTTATTCACAGTAAGATCAGGCTAACTATTGAAGCGAGTTTTCGTCATGTCTAAAAGATCACACAAGTAGGTATTTTAACTAACGTCGCTCTGAAGCAACACAACGGAGTATTGGCCACGGTCTGGAATCAAACCTAAATAAAAAGATCCTATTCGTAATTGGTAATTGAATTACCGTCGTACTGGAGCAACACAACAGGCTATGGACAAGGTCCGGGATCAAACCCGAAGGGGAAAGATCAAAGGACAACACCACGTAATTTTGAACCATGGTCAGATGACGAGGTCACACCTTAGCTGGTACCCCACTCTCCAAACTTGCACACCATACCAACCGTGAGTGCATTTGAGGCCTCTGCAGATTTAACGAGCTTCAGCCCTTTTGTACACGGCTTCAGCCCTTTTGTTCTTTGGTTGGATTCGAGCTAGAAAACCAAGTAGTTGTGTCTAATGACAACATGAAAAATAGCGACTCCTGTAGATCCTGTGGCAACTAGGACATTAACAAAGAGTTCCAGTTTTTTCCCTTCGATATACTTGTAAATATTAAGACTGGAATGTAAGAAAAAAGTCATACAGATGCGTTTTTTTACCAGCACCGTGTAATACTTATTGTTCTCGTTCCAATGTGTAAACTTCGACTGTTTTAAAAGCATATTTGTATCCATATATATTATCTTCTCACTCAAATTACGGATTCTACTCCTCATTGAATATTGATTTCATCGGAAATCTGATTTACAATTCAATTAATCAAACCGAATTTTCATCAAGCCCAATTAGACACACAGCCTTTACTACATTTCCACAGAACCGCTTTTCAGATCTGCACTGACGAACGTATCTCCATCGAAAACCAGTCGCCCATCTCCGGCAAATCGTTTGACTTCTCTCAGTCATTAGAGGGGCGGATCCGAACCCTTGGGCAATCAGGTTCCGAGCTCAACCCCCAATGCCCCCCCCCCCTCTCAACTCACCTTTCCCCTCAGAAGTTCTCGTTTCTTTATTTTTTTTTCTCTCTTATATGTATATCCATTATACCTCCTTCCCTCATCATGGAAAAAGCCATTTTTCATGTCCTCCTTATGTACACAAAAGCACGGGCTTTCCCTGCTAGACCTGACCGCAGTTTTCTTCCTTCTATTATAGTAATTTGCTGGGCAAGGGGCCGGCCGTTTAGGAGCACGTCTATGCCGGACTAGGGGGGTCGAGCAGCTTGGAGGTGGACCCGGATGATGGACTGTTTTGTTGAAAGCCCCGAAAACAATCGGATAGATTCCGTTTGACTTGTACCCCCCCCTTCGGTTTTGAGTTCTTTATCACGTGTTCAGCGCGACCCCCCCCCCCACATACACAGCCCCGTTACTAATTGCGGTTGTTTATCTAAGGGTGGGTCGGAATTAGTAAATGACGTGAGGAGATTTTCATCTGGTACTCCTGAGCGCTTTTGGGGTATAAGTTGACGTTTTTGCGGGTGGGCTGCAATTTACAAACAAGATTATGTTGTATTTTTTCGTGAAAAGGCCGATTCGGAAGTAATTTATGTGTGCTTTTGAACCTGATTTTATTGAAACAAATCGGTTTCCGCGGAATGGTAGCTATTGACTGTTTCGCGTTCTTTCTAAACCTTTCAAGAGTGAGACTTAAAATTTGACAACTCTTTATTTTTTGAAACGGAGATCGTTTTTGGTACCCTGTTTGATTTAAAAAATAATTTTTAACTTCTTACTTTTTTTTTATTTACGAATAATTGCTGCTAGCGTTGTATCTCAATTTAATATTTATTTGTGCTATTGTAAGCTGGTACTAGTATTCTAATAGTCTGCTAACTGTGTATACTAATGAATGTATTTAAAAATTTTCTTTATCTGCAACTATAATAATATGGAATTTTCGATACGGGTAGTGATAGTCGATACGCATTTTCGATAGTGGATACTAAAAGTATAAACTTATAGGTTTGTTGAAGCAGCAACGAGCAACTGCAATCTGCGCCGCACGCCTGTCTTTCTAATCAGAAAAAACTAGCGTTGCATCTTTTGTTTTGCCCAATGTTATGTTATTTATTTAATTAACGTCGGCCCACTGCAGAAACACAACGGGCTACTGGCGACTGTCCGGGATCGATCCCGAAGGGATAATCGGAGGACGCCACGTTATTTTGAGCTATGGTCAGATGACAAGGTCACATCTTAGCTGGCATTCCACCTCACCAAACTCCCACACCATTCCAAGCATCTTCTGTGGAGTGAGCTTATGGTAAAATGAATCGCCCTGTCAAGAAAGAAAGTGAAAAACTCCTCTTTTCTGAGTATTTTATTTAGAAAGACGTGTAATCCACTATACAGGGTGGTCCCGAATTCATGGTACAAACTTTAATGGTAGGTACAGGACATTGTAACAATGATTTATTGTATAGGAATGTATAGTCGCAAGTGACGCGGTGAGGCGAAAACAGGGGAAATAACGGCCGAAAGGAAAAACAAAGATTTTATTGAAAGCGTTGTTGACAAGTGTCATGTTTACAGTAATTGTTAAAAATTGCGTCCACCAGTATCGATACATGCTTGACAGCGTCGGTGGAGCGATTGGCGTACACGTTCAAAGATGCCTGGTATTTCACGCACACCTGCAGCAGCTACAGATAAGCGAGCGACGAGATCCTCATCTGAGTCAACTGGAGTCTCATAAACAAGATGCTTTAGATGTCCCCATAAAAAGTAATCGAGGCTCGATAAATCGGGAGATCGGGGTGGCCAAGGGACTGGTCCACCACGCCCAATCCATCGAGTACCAAACGTGGCATTCAGGTAATTCCGTACATCAATGCTGAAGTGTGCTGGCGACCCATCGTGCTGAAACCACATGGGGGTTACGAATGGCGATCGGAACATCATGCAGCAGTTGTGGTAACACTTCTTTCAGAAAAATAAGATAGCTTCCGCCAGTGAGCCGCGTGGGTAGTAAGTATGGGCCAATCAAAAAGTCGTTCACAATACCAGCCCACACATTAATACTGAAACGTTGTTGAAACGCATGTCGACGCGTTGCATGTGGATTATCGGTTGCCCACACATGGGAATTGTGCGCATTAAAGACACCCTCGCGTGAAAACGTCGCTTCATCTGTAAATAGCACATAATCTACGAAATCCGGCTGCAACGCACATTGCTGCATCACCCACAGGCAGAAGTTCACGCGGCGAGGATAATCTGCCGGTTTCAATGCTTGTACTTTCTGAAAATGGAAGGGGTGTAAGCGATTTTCGTTTAACACTCTGCATACAGTCTGATGACTCACACCTACGTCACGCGCAACAGTTCTTGTGCTTGACTCGGGTCTATCAGCCACAATGTTCAAGATGCTTTCTTCCAGCCTTGGAGTGCGTACAGCTCTTACTCGACCAGCGCCATGTCTGTTGACGTCGAACGCACCTGTTTCACAAAGTTGACGATGTAACCGTTAAAAAATTCTATGATCCGGCATTCGTCGATCAGGATACTCCGCGCGATACATTCGTAACGCAGCTCTGCCGTTACCATTTGCACGGCCGTACATGTAATGCATGTCTGCTTTTTCTGCATACGTAAAGTCACCCATCGTCTACGGCAGCACAATTGTGAATGGCGCTTTTCCCTACTGCGATGCATCATGTTCAACAGCGGCTAGACATCTACTGCCCTCTACCGGCAATGATACCAAC
This sequence comes from Metellina segmentata, assembly GCA_947359465.1. NCBI lineage: Eukaryota > Metazoa > Arthropoda > Arachnida > Araneae > Tetragnathidae > Metellina > Metellina segmentata. The sequence goes on along the minus strand of OX375873.1, from coordinate 89,964,653 downwards.
CGATCACTCCATTTCTCTTTCCTTTTATTTCCCCTGTTTACGCCTCACCGCGTCACTTGCGACTATACATTCCTATACAATAAATCATTGTTACAATGTCCTGTACCTACCATTAAAGTTTGTACCATGAATTCGGGACCACCCTGTAGTGTGGTTTGCAGTTCCACATTGTTGTTTAAACAAACCCTAAGTTTCCACTTTTATATTTCGAAAATATAACTAAGCCCACCCCCACTAGGATGGAAAGTGTGAAACCTAATTGTTCATTAATTAGAAATATTGTTCAGGTACAATATATTTTTGTGGACCCTGTGTAGTTACCCCTTTGTGTTGGGGCCTTTAATTGTATTTTTTAAACTAAAGTATACACTTCTGGGTTTGTACTAACAGCAATAAGCAAGTACAATCCGCACTAGTAATTATTCATTACCTGTCTTCTTGAATGAATCAATCGGGCGAGACGAATGAAACAGATTTTGTGGAGTTAGCTGGTACGAAAAGAAATCGTCCGTTAAGGCCCGGTGCACACATCCGATTTTTCAACGTGCGGCACCGCTGCGGCAACGAAGCCCAACTATGCACACATAACAGTGAAATAACGCAAATACTCATTTCGCGCCATTTGCAATAATTATTCCATCGAAGAAAACATGTTTATTTCGCTTACTTGGTGTACAAAAAAGTATATTTTGATACAAAATAAACGTTGCTGAATACAACCATTTATTAATTACTGTTTATATTCCATTTATGGATGAAAACAAGGTTCTTCAGTACGGAGATGTATGTGCGGCGAGCAGCGGTGCAAAATGCACGCAAGTTGGACGTAGCGGCACCATTGGCATGTGTGCACTGCTTCATTGGATCTAATGTATCTCAGACCGCACTTGCTTTGCGGCAGCGGCGCCCCACGTTGAAAAACCGGATGTGTGCACCGGGCCTTATACACTTGTGTGGATTCCAATTGCTCTCACTGCTGTTTTAACAAGCCAACAAGTTTATACTTTTAGTTTCGAAGATAAAATTAAGTTCCCCTCTGTCCTGGTAAAGTGAACCTCTTGAGGGGGAGGGGGAGCTTGATTGTATTTTCGAAGCTAAAAGAATAAATTTATAGGTTTATTTATACACCATTGAGCAACTCAATCCACATTCGTGCATTACCCGTCTTTCTAAATGAAACAGTCGGGGGAGACGAATGAAACAGCTTTTGTGAAGTTTACTGGCAGAAAAAGAAATCACCCGTCAAGAAAGAAATGATTTACTGGACGAAGCGAACAGAATGAAAAAAATCGAATATCTTGCCAAGGCATCCCAGTTAATCGACGAGGCGAGTCCATTACCAGAACAACCGCCGTCAATTTTACGAAAAATATATGTGAATCATTGAGCAATGAATTTAACCGCCGCAATAATTTATCTCGAGATTTCTTTCTTGTCTTTTTGATGGCGCGTTTAAAAAAACGGACCGCCATCTTCAAATATCTTGAGAGCGGAGGTTTTTTTTTTATCTCTTCCGTCCAGCATTTTTACCACTTTCATCTTGTTGAAACTGTCAGAATTTGCGAGACTTAATGATATGGGACCTCGTTAACGACAAACGTATGTCTTATTACCCTTGTCGTCGGAAAATGAAAACTCAGAATTGATTTATTGTGAGTTAAAAATTAATCCAAATTTCGTGTGTCGGAACTGGAATTGTAGCGATAAATTTTGCTACTGATACAAGCAATTTTTTTAAAGCGAACTTATATACTTTTTCGCAAAGGTTTAATGTCGTCGCCTTGTCAGCGAGGTATGTAAAGAGATAAGACATTTGTTTTTCAAGGAATGTAAAAACAGTAAGAATACCTATAGTACCAAAAGATGATATCTCATCAACATCGATACGGAAATCAACGTTATTTACTTGTGGCCTACAACAGATACAAACAATGTAAAATCGACAATCAGGGGAGACATTCGCCAAATTTGACGATCAGTTTAAACATACTTAGCTTGAAGCTGCATAATATTGCTAAAACTAATGGAATTTCTTAAATGTCTGTAGGCAGAAAACATTGAAAAATCTGGAAGACATAAAACAGCGCAGAAAATAAAATACGAGCGAGATTGTAGGTTTTTAGGCGTCAAAAAATACCGAATCGCCTTTGACCAAGGAAACGAAGTGAAATTGAAGTAGACGTTTAGAATCTAATTGTGGTAACATGACAGAGGCGTGCTTTTTGTCATGCATAAAATAAAAATAGCAAAAATAGCAAAAATAGCAAAAATAGCAATAAATATAGGAAATAAAAATTAGCAACAAAGTAAACAAGTATGTTTTTGAGTACTTTTATTTCATTTAGAGGTATGAAATCTATGAATGTGTAAGTATGATTACAAATAGATAAAAATAAGTTATAAAAATGGAGGTAATTTTGGTATTTTTTGTAGTTAACGTAGTACTAGAGCAACACAACGGGCTATTGACGACGGTCCGGGATCAGTCCCTTAAGGGAAAGATCCGAGGACAACACCTCGTAATTTTGAACCACGGTCAGATGACGAAACAACACCTGAACTGGCACCCCACTCTCCAAACTTCCACACCAACCCGACGTGAGGACTTTCGGCCACGACAGATTTAAGGTGCACCAGCCGCCTCTACACCATACGTTTACAAACATCCATGCCCGGGCCCGGATTCGAACCAGGAACCTTCCGATCTCGAGGCTAACACCTTAACCACTATACCGGTTGGTCGGAGTCAATATATATAAGTAATTAGGAAAGTTTATTGCAGGATGTTCGGGGTTTGGATATACAAATACAAATATTGACGACCAGCTACAGGCTCAAGCCCAACAAGGCTGGTCCTTTGTTTATGAATTCTCCAATTCCCACTGACTATCCAATTGTGTCTTAAATTCGTACACTCCCTTTGAATTAACTATATTTTCTGGCAACGCGTTCCAACTGTCTATTACCCTATTAAAGTAGTTACCCTATATGCTAGTTAAATATAAATAACATACTATTTTCAATCACAGATAATATCCCATTATACCTTAACTACATTAATCTTATTGAAAGTTAAATATGTTATACAGTTACAAAATAGCAAAATATTTATACTTATAGTTTTGTAAAAAACAGTAAATATACCTATCGTATTATAAATAAAATGCTAAAACAATCAATAAAATACCCCATTACACCTGTTTCAAAATAACTGTATTTATCCTATTCAAAGTAAAACCTGTTCTACAGCAGATAAAATAATGATATATTTATATTTTACAGAAATGTTTAAAGTAGTAATACACAAAAACAGTAAGACTACTTTCAGTATTATAGAATAAAATGTTAAAAGCAGCAATCGAAGAATGTCCCAATTATACCCGTTTTAAAATAACTAAATTGATTTTATTCAAAAGTAAACTCTGTTATTCCGCAGGTAAAATTTAGCATTTCGTTCCAAGGGAGACACAACACACACTTACTTAAAATTCATCCCATTTACCGATAGTCTTGTGAAAGAAGCCTGATATCAATAATTCTGAAAACAATTGAATTCGTCGAAGTTTTAAATCGCTTTTACTCAAAGTTCTTTCCTTCATAATACGTTTTATTCCCTATAAATGAACTCTTGAAATTCTGAATACATTGTTCGAGTTAATGGGATATTTTAAAAAGGCTGCTGAATGTTTCAGTGTGTCTGTGAATAAGAAATGAGAAGATTATTTTTAAAGCTCCTCCGACTTTGTGCTGCATATAACAGCGGATTGTCTACCTTTTGCACTGCGAAGGTTTTCATAGTGTAAGTTTCTTAGTACTGTCCTATTGATTTTTCATCAATATTTACGTTTCTATAACTTCATGAAATGTATTCAGTAATAATTTTTCGTATCAATTTTAAACGAATCAATCAGCTCTTAGAATGGCTAATGCCATAGTTGAAAAAGTATCAAGTTGAATTGTCTGCTTACAAGAATTTTCAAGTATCTTGTATTTTTTATACATATACCAAGACCTTCATTTATTGCAGTAAAATACCAGTTGGTTCGTTATTGATTTGTTGCTGAATACAAATTTTATTCTTCAATTCCGAATTCAAAACTTGTGTTGCTAGCTAGCATCAAACACACAAGAGATCAAAATGGATAAAACGATTAATGCTTTTAAAAATTTTCGTCAAGCTTTGATATTTATGACCCTTTTCGAATTACATTAGTTGTCGCGTTAGGAATTACACCAAGTTACTCTAGCAATCACATAAGAATTAGTAAGTTACATTAGTAGTCACATAAAAATTAGCAAGTGAGCACTAGAATTTACAATAAGAATTAGCAAGTCAAGCAAACAATCACATAAGAAAAATGTTATATTGTTAGTCACATAAGAATTAGCAAATTACATTAACAGTCGCATAAAAGTACAGAAGAATAGGCAAGTTACATTAGTAGTTGCATACGAATTGGCAGGTTATACTAGAAATCACATAAGAATTGGCAAGTTATTTTTGTATTCATATAAGAATTGGAAAGTTACATTCACGACGGTCTTTGGTTGGATAGAGTTTCGAATTCGCAATCCCCAGTTGCTAATCCGCCGCGACTATATCAACTGGACTACCGTAGTTAATTTTTTCGTATCAATTTTAAACTAATCAATCAGCTCTTAGTCAATGGCTTACTCAATGGCTAATGCCATAGTTGAAAATATCAAGTTGAATTTTCTGCTTACAAGAATTTTCAAGTATGACTTTTTTTATACATTACTCACTATACGTACTCATAGTATTTATAGTTGGGTTGGCATGGAAGTTTGGAGAGTGGGGTGCCAGCTCAGGTGTTGCTTCGTCATCTGACCGTGGTTCAAAATTACGAGGTGTTGTCCTCGGATCATTCCCTTAAGGGACTGATCCCGGACCGTCGTCAATAGCCCGTTGTGTTGCTCTAGTACGACGTTAACAAAATTACCATTACCATTACTATAGTATTTATAAGTTAGCTATGGTATTTTTAATAAACATCGCGCTGGAGCTAAACAACGGGCTATTATTATAAGTCTCTCTATATTAAAAAAAAGTTACCGCCGCCGCCGCCGCCGCCGCCGAAGAATTGAAATTTTTGTTGTTTAGCTCCATTCTTAGACGGTTTCCCGAGAAAGTACTGATCGGAAAAATATGAAATTAACATGCTTTGTTCTTCATCGTATTCCCTGGATAATTATTAAGATTTTTTTCTGATGCAGCTATTAGTTTAGGTTTTATTAAGTGTTAAAGTTGAAGAAGTGAAATTTCTTCCGCGAGTGAGCAAAACACATTCAAAATTTCAGTCTTTAGTCGTGAGTTTTTTTTTAAGAGTACCTCTCAACGTAAATTTTTGCAGCTCGTCGAGTTTTTTTTGAAATTTAAATGTGGTTCTTGATAATATTTTTTTGAAATTCGGGAAAAATCGGGACATTTTTGTTACTTTTTTTTAAAACTGCCGTATCTATATCTAATTACTATTAGTTTTTAATTTTTAAAATATAGCAGTATACCTCAGAATATACTCTTTCTTACGGTACTATTATTTTTGAAATCGGTTAATAATTAAATTGGATGCGATCAAAAGTTCGTCATACAAAATTCGGAATCTTTGGATATTTTCGCTACTTATTGTTAAAACCGTTTTGTCTACGGCAAAAGCCATTATTTTTTAAATTTGAAAACATCACTGAATACATTACATTACACTCTTTCTTATGGTACAATTATTTTTCAAATTGGTTAATAAATAAAATCGATGCAAATAAAAGTGGGTCATACAATTTTTGGAACTTTCAGATCGTAACTTCCGATACAAAACTAAAATGGTCATATCTGTATAGTATTACTGTTAATTTTTAATTTTAAAAATATTGCAGTATACCTCAGAATATACTCTTTCTTACGGTACAATTATTTTTAAAATTGGTTCATAAATAAATTCGATGCAATCAAAAGTTGGTGACACAAATTTCGTATTTTTCAGTTCGCATAGCTGCTTCCGAAAGCAGTAGTGGGTTACACTTTTGACTATCGGGTTTGCCAGATATCAAATTTATCGTAGCAACAATTGCCATAAAAACGATTTCTTTTTATTTGGCGAGGAAAAAGGCTCGCTTTTTTCCCTCTGTTTTCAAGACAGTTTACCGACAAAGTACAGATCGTAAAGTTTGGATATTAACAATGTTTAGTTAAAATTGTACAGGGAACAAGATGCAGAAGATTTTTTACTGATGCGGCTATTAGTTTAGGGTGCATTAAGTGTTAAAGCAAAAAAAAAGTTAAATCACTTGCGAAAGAAGTATTGGTTTGAGAAAGCAAACCAAACGGATTGCGTAGCAATCCCCGGGGTCGGCGAGCGTAAGCGAGACGCAGCGAAGCCCTCGCTGTGACGTCATGAACCGGAAAGTGAAATCAGCATAATACGAATTATTCAGATAGTTTCACTCTGTGAAAGTAATGTTGGTTTGCGAAGCAAACCAAATGGTATCTGTGACAGGAGTGTTGGTTTGCGAAGCAAACCAAATGGGATTGCGCAGCAATCCCCGGGGGTTGGCGAGCGTAAGCGAGCAGGGGGCGGAGCCCCCTAGTTAGCTAAAATTTACTTGAATAAAATGGTTCCTTGACACCCAACATAACACTCATGAAAAGTCTGTTATGTGATTCACGGGTAAATCTTTTCCGATCTGTGTGCCGACCAACCTGTATAGATGTTAAGGTGTTAGCCTCTAGATAGGAAGGTTCCTGGTTCGAATCCGGGTCCGGGCATGGATGTTTGTAAGCGTATGGTGTAGAGGCGGCTGGTGCACCTTAAATCTGTCTTGGCCGAAAGTCCTCACGTTGGATTGGCGTGGAAGTTTGGAGAGTGAGGTGCCAGCTCAGGTGTTGCTTTGTCATCTGACCGTGGTTCAAAATTACGAGGTGCTGTCCTCCGATCTTTCTCTTAAGGGATTGATCCCGGACCGTCGTCAATAGCCCGTTGTGTTGCTCAAGTACGACGTTAACTAAAATTACCATTACCATTACCGATCTGTGTGAAATATAGCCTTAAAAAGATCTTAATTTTTCTTTAGCTTGAAGAGTGGGGGAATCTTGTTTTAGTACCAGGTGTTTTAACAGGAAAGGGGACCCGATATTGCACACTGTGGGAGTGAATCGCTGTAGGTATTCCGGATTGCTCTCATTCACTAGAAGCTCAGTGATGCGATTGCGTAAAACGACGTGCGCTCAACGGAAACGTTGGCATGAAAGTCGCCTTGCATTATGCGTCCACCCGGGGATCTCAGTTGGATTCCGCACCTCGTTAACATAGTTGAGGCCGTTAATCCACACGCTCCGCATTTTCGTCATTAGGAAGACGCTAGCAGGAAATACTTCAGCAAAAGTGGAGACACGTACTCACTGAAACCTTTTCCCAAGGTGAGCTACTGTAGATGGGAAGACAGTCAAGCGTATATGGTAGGTAGCTGGTAATTGAATTAACGTCGCACCGGAGCAACACAATGGGTTATGTCGATGGTCCGGGATCAATCCCGAAGGGAGAGAACCGAGTCCAACACCTCGTCAGTTTGTACCACGGTCAGATGACCGTTTTTTCGGTGTAATAATTTCTAATCGTCATCTTAGAGTTATCGAATTTCAGTCCGTTGAAAACAAAATGTTTTTGTAGAATAAGGTAATGGGGGGTAATGGTACTTTTAGTTAACGTCGTACCAGAGCAACACAACGGGCCATTGACGACGGTCCGGAACCAGTCCCCTAAGGGAAAGATTCGAGGACAACACCTCGTAATTTTGAATCACGGTCAGATGACGAAGCAACACCTGAACTGGCACCCCCCTCTCCAAACTTCCACGCCAACCCAACGTGAGGACTTTCGGCCACGACAGATTTAAGGTGCACCAGCCGCCTCTACACCATACGTTTACAAACATCCATGCCCGGGCCCGGATTCGAACCAGGAACCTTCCGATCTAGAGGCTAACACCTTAACCACTATACCGGTCCAGCCTATATGAAAATTTATATATTATCCAGTACGAAACTTTATAAGGAGTGTTACTATCAATTTAGATCTACAATTTTCATATTTCTTAGACAAAATCGTTATAATAAACGACTTTCCTTAAAAATAAGGCCGACCAACCGGTACAGTGGTTAAGGTGTTAGCCTCGAGATCGGAAGGTTCCTGGTTCGTATCCGGGTACGGGCATGGATGTTTGTAAGCGTATGGTGTAGAGGCGGCTGGTGCACCTTAAATCTGTCGTGGCCGAAAGTCCTCACGTTGGGTTGGCGTGGAAGTTTGGAGAGTGGGGTGCCAGCTCAGGTGTTGCTTCGTCATCTGACCGTGGTTCAAAATTACGAGGTGTTGTCCTCGGATCTTTCCCTCAAGGGACTGATCCCTGACCGTCGTCAATAGCCCGTTGTGTTGCTCTAGTACGACGTTAACTAAAATTACCATTACCATTACCTTAAAAATAAGTTTGGTTATTATATTCAGCGTGTCGAGAGGAAGGGTTGATAGGTAGTTAATTAACGTCGCATTGTGGCAACGCAACAGGCTGTTGGCGAGGATTCGTGACCAGTGTCGTAAAAAGTCGAATGCAATGGTCTTGAATACAAGTTCCCTTGCTTTATTGATGCCATATTTCAGATTATTAGATTAAATATTATCGGAGACGTGCTCTGAAGAATAGACAGAATTAAGGCAAGGGTTGCCATAAAATACTTGTGTAAACGTGGGAACCCGTTCCACATATATTTTTCCCACTAGCCGTATTCACATATATTTTTCAAGTGAGCTACTGTAGATACGAGGTCCAGTAAGCAGGGCATATGAAAAATTAGACACCTTGTGTACCACGAAATTTTTTATGAGTGATGCTATCAATTGAGGTTTGGGATTTCCCATTTCTCAATCAGCCAATATCAAGATAAAATCAATCTTTCCTTAAAAATTGTTTTAATTATATTCAACGTTTTCTTAAAAAGTAAAAGAGGCTCTATCGCCAGTTGGAAAAGTGAAGGATTAGCAACCGGTAAGTTGCGAGTTTAGAACTAGGTCCATCCTAAGACCCGATAATATGCGGGTGCTGTTGCACCTTAAACGTGTCCTCAAATGGCGTCTTGTCCTTATGTCGAGGTGTTGTCCTCAGATTTTTCCTTTCAGGACCGTCATATTGACCCAGGACCGTCGCCAACAGCCCCGTTGTGTCGGTTCTATTGCGACATAAATTTTAACTACCAGCCTCTTGAAAAGTAAAACACCGGAAACTAAGGGACCTGCTCACAACACATACGTTTGTTTATTGCTTGCATCTTGGGATGGAAAAGCGTCGTCTCTTACATTTCATACCTTATTTCAACCCATTTGCAATGGATATAGTACATATTCCCATATAAATGGATTTCCCCCACCCCACTTCTAAATGAAAAAAAATTGGCAAAAAATATGTAAGAGGATTTCGTGTACAATAAAATCCATTGCAAATACGCCTCAGTCTCATGTTACCGCAGTTGGATTCTGAACGTCTACTTCAATTTCATCCTATTTCCATTATTCAACGGTGACTCGATATTTTTTAACGCTGAACCTTTTGTGCAACGATCTTACAGATTTATCATTGCATTCTGTAATCAGACCGTTGAAGAACTTTTTTGTAACTGCTCTTCCGTGTAGTTTTAGCATTATTATCCACCTCCATAGCTACAATCAAAAGCATATTAAACTATACGGCAAAATTGGCGAATAAATCCAGTAACGGTCGATTTTATGTAGTTTATTTCCGTTGCCATTCGACTATAAACTAATAACGTCGATATCTGTGCCGCGTCTTTAAATGTGATGCTGCAGATGAATGCAAATAATTTTATACTCCCTTTTATTGCTGAGATCATAATCACTAACAATATTACGTAAGACACTGGAATTATATTATCTTTGAAGAAAACTCTTCACATAGTTGCTTACACTGAGGACAAGTTAAGCACGTCACTGCCATCTAAATATATAAATTTTAGAGATTAGACCTGTGAGAACTGGTTACATAGTGTTACATTATTTGATAAATGAAATTTAAATTACTCTCCATCACTTTTAGCTTTTTCGGGTTTGCGCATACGTATTATACAATCTGATAAAGTGCAAGTAGAATTGTTTCAGTGATACAAAGAAGCTTGCTACTTTATAGACCTCGTTTCGTTCCAGGCATGTTAAAAATTATAACATACTTCGGATAAAATACGCTTGTTGTGTTATAAATTACAACATAATGAGCTTAAGGGTAAGGGGGTTATCTTAATAGTGTCCAAGCGTGTGCAGTAGATATTCGTTAAGATGGGTGAAAATATTAACGTGACTGCAATACTGTTCGAACAAAGGGTGCGATGCTAAACTTTCAATGATCTCGCTGTCCAGACTGCTAATTTACTTTCAAGGTAGCTGCTGAAGAGATACAGACTCAAGGACGACAGTGATTATTAATTTTCATTAGCCTTTTCAACAAATACATGGCAAAATTCCAACGATCGATAGAGTACAATTGAAACATTTGATATTTTTGGTCGAAGCTTTGTTCTTGTGCGTAGCACAGCGTTGACTTTTCCCACAAGTCTTTTCTTTTAAACTTACGGGATCGCGGTAGCCTGGTCGGAAGAGTAGCAATCAGAGGGTTGCGAGTTCGAAATTCAATCCAACCAAATACCATCGTTTACGTGGGGGCTTGTACGCGTTAAGTCACGTTGGTGCGGTATGTAAGTTTGGAGAGTAGGCTGCCAGTTCAGAATTCCGAAGTGTTGTCAACGGATCTTCGAGGTCGATAAAGGACATTCACCAGTAGTGCCAGTTGTGTTGCTCAAGCGCGATGTTACTACCTACGTAACTTTTAAACTTCCAGCTATAAAGATTTTTGTTTTCGTCACACGAACAAGGGGTTAGTACTTTCTGGAGCTATTAGGAAAAGTTTTAAGCGGCAGGCATTCAGAAAATAATTCTGAGGTGAACCTCAGAACCTCTTTGAAGTCTAACTTGTATGGTTGGTTGGGTTTTATGGCGAAAGCTTCATATTTGGCCAAATTGCCTAATACAAGACAACCTCAAATTATGGGAATGCACAAGAAAAGTTTTACTGACAACAAAGAGAAAAATGCACTCAGGGTATGAAACGGGAATCGAACCCGCGCCATCTGCAACTACCAGATACTAACAATAAACATAAAAGCATAATGAGAAATGGTAATGGATGTGTGCGATACCAATTTAGTAAAAACACTTCCCTAAATAGGGAATATCCAACCAAATTTCGAATTATCATTCGGGTTTCAAGAAATGTTGTTGTATTTAACCAACCAACTATCTTAAAACTTCAAGTGGTTTCCACGAGATATCTTGTCTATCAAGATCTGGTCACTTTTGCTAATGATGTGATATCTCGTCCATCAAGATCTGGTCAATTTTTTCTAATGAGATACCTCGTCGAGGCTGGTAGAAAAAGCAAACTGTCCCTTGCCGAGAACTGGTGACAATATCGAACAGGTTTTGGTATCAGAACCTGGCCACTACTGGACAGAGTTTTCGACAAGAAGATGAAGAAATCATCTTGTCATCTAAGTGTTAAACATCAGTTATCATCCAGTGTTATGGTGTATGTATACATTACAAGATTTTTTAAAATTTTGATTTAAAAATTATTAATCAATAAAACTTATTTGAGTATGAACTATATAGATTAAGCTAATCATTAATTATCTGATTTAGATATAATTAGATAATTGCATGTTTTTTGGGAAGTGATATCTCGAATTCTAATTTGTTCAGAGAGACTATTCCTGTTTGAAATTATTCCTTCTATTATTCTTCATGTTTTGAACCTCCGTCTAGTTGCTAGAAAGAATAGTTTTTTAACAATTTTTTTCACCAAGGAATTTTTAAAAATCAAGATTTTTTCAAGATTTCCAACACTTAAAAATCGACCCAAAATTCATTTCTTAACCAATAACTTTGTTTGTGAATGGAGGCGTTGACGTTCAATTGACAAGGAACAATATGCAAAGGTCCCTGGCCATTCCACAAAAAACAACTCCAAACAAGTAGTCGGATTTTATGCAAATCCGCTGGCGTCCGTTCCATTATTTTAGGGTAGTGTATAAAACTATATCAAATATTTACAAGATCTTAGAATCGTTTAAAAGCTAAAAAGTTTGAAAATATTTTGAATTAATAAAAATATTATTGATTTTCTGGTCGGTTTTCGTGAATTCTAGTGTTTACATTACACTTTAAACATCAGCTATCATCTAGTGTTAAACATCAGCTACCATCTAATATTAAACATTAGCTCTCATCTAGTGTGAAACATCAGCTATCATCTAATGTTAAACATTAGCTCTCATCTAGTGTTAAACATCAGCTATCATCAAATGTTAAACATTAGCTTCATCTAGTGTTAAACATTACCTTGCTTCCCCTAATCACTTGTAACCCAGCGTTATATTATATTCGATCGGTAGTTAATTAACTTCGCACTGGAGCAACAGAACGGGATATTGGCGACGGTCTGGGATCAAGGATCAATCCGAAAAGGAAAAACTGGGATCCGAGACTCATCGCACCTAGTCATTTTGATCCAGGCTCAGGCGATGAGGTCAACTTCCTAGCTGACACCCCACACTCCACATTTCCGCGGCATTTAAATTCAGATCAATGCCATACAAACTGAATGGAAGTTTTCAATTTTCGGAACCATTTTATGTAAAAAGAAATTTCCTGAATCCTGATGATGATCAATGATCTGAAAGCTATACACAAAACAGTTTTCCCGTGGGTTCTTAAAAGTAAATTCTTGTGCGACGGCCAAATTTATTTCTTCAATGAGCCTTTATGAAGCGGCATTTTAAATCAAAATCTGCTTTCAAGTCACGCTAGGCAATATTCTTTCAGAATGGATATGAAGCCTTCTAGACGTTTCGTGCTCCAACTAATCATAGTACCGTTGAGTATGCCCCACGTTTCGCATCTAAAAGAAACAGCTCAGGCTTCCAACATAAGTTTGTTAACGGATCCTCGTAAAACTTCAAGCACTATCACTCAACCGTGCACGCGACGAATCATTGCCCATACTCGATGCGTTATGGGTATGAGTTGTAATGAGAAACATAACTCTCTTTGCATATTGTGCGTCCTCGCGCCATAGCTTCGTTGACAGCGCGCATTTGTTAAGTAACGTGAATAAGTTTCTTGATTTGTAGAGGGAAAGGGAAATGCCCTCGGTGATATTAACCTCGTCAATTAACCGAATGAGAGCGCATTTCTTAGTTGTACTTTGGGCCGGGTTAGCCCGGTTGGAAGAGTAAACGAATTAGCAACTGGAGGGTTGCCAGTTCGAATCCCACCCAAGACAGTCGTTTACAAAATGCGCTGGTCAAATGTACTCACGTTGACTTGGTGTAGAAGTTTGGAGTGTGGGTTGCCAACTCGGGTGTTGCTTCGTCTTTTAACCGTGGTAAAAAAAAATTTCACTTCAAAATTACGTGGCGTTTTGCTTGGATTTTCCCCTTTGGGATTGGTTCCGAACTGTTGCTAATAGCCCGTTGTGTTGCTCCAGTGCTACGTTAAATTAAAATACCTACCTCGTTGTATTTTACAACTAAAGTCGAAAGTAGGGCGAAAAATGTTACGTTCCTTGTTCAAATTATTGAAAAGTTCCGGAACGTTTAAAACAGACCTTGTATGTTATATGTTACGGCCTGCTCTCTTAGTCTTTTGAACGAAGACAATATTCGAAATAAATTAAATAAATAAACTACCTCTCTTCAAATCTTTCTTAAAGTTAAATCACATCAATTTAAGAAAAAGTAGTTCAGTATATAAATTGAAAGGAGTGATTGCTGTAGTGCGCTATTGGGACTCCTTGACACAAAAAAACTCTTGGGCAGCCTTGAGGAAAGCATCTCTGCTCGTTGTGATGTCTACATTAGGATCAGAGGCCAGCACATTCCATATTAGATTGCTTTTAACGTAGCAAAAATGTATTTTTTGAATAACTAAAACTTACAATGTGTTCACATAAGCATTAAAAATTTTTTCTTTAGTTCACAGTAGCAATACGAGGCATATGGTCGCTCTTATTTTATTCCATACAGCTTTACGAATATTCATTTGTGCTCTAAAGTAATTCTATGCAGAAACTTGGCAAGGTCAATCTCGGATTGTATTATATTTAATTTTTGGAGTTGTATGTATATACCACTCGAACTGCAACATAAGTTTTATAATCACTAGACTTATCAAGATTATTGAGAAGATTGCAGATACCCAAGCCTTTTAATCGGCCTAGACAATTTAATTTATTTTGTAATGTTTCCATTCCTCTTGTTTATATCAAAGTCTATCTAATACTCTCTGTTTATCATGAAAACCGCTCCCGACAACAATTATGAGTGGTGGTCTCTGTCCTTCGTATATTTGGAGTGGGGTGGCTTTTGGGGATGACTTAAATTTATTTTGTTTTTCACGAATGTTTTAGGCGACTAAAAAATGGTTTATTAGTGAAGATCTCGGTGACTACATTTTCTCCAATTTGTTATCAAGTTCGCCAAAATGGCAAACTTGAATACATTTCTTCACGTATCTCCTATGGAAAACAGAATAAGGTTCGTTTCCATGGCAGCAGACATTGTGTCTGAAACAATTCACATGGTAGACAAAGATTACTTCTTTGAAGACTGTAAATGCCTTTGAATGTATTTTCCATCTGTTTTCAAAATCCATTCGCAAATACCCACAAGTCAACCCCCAACTTAAGGGGACAGTGAACTTTCAGAACCAACTTTTGAACTTATCCGATTGTTTTAGAACCTACACATTGTTTGCTTTTTTTTGTCATTCGGAAGTTATCTCTACAATTATTAAAGGAAATGTTTCTCTGTCTGTAAGGAGTGACCTGACGAATCTATGGCATTTTCAGAAATGAAAGTTGGCACACAGGTAGTCCGAATTTTTTACAATTTTTCTATCCCACACTAACTTTAAAATTTTATCTAGAAAATTTTAAAATTAATTTATTGGAATTTAATAATTACTGTTTCCCTTAGAATGGCAAGAGTATAAAGAGATCACATATTCCAAATTTATTCTTTCGGTTTCATTTTCCGAGCAACCATTTCAGCGGACGAACAGAACAATTTTACATTAGATCAATACCTAAAAATATGATTTTCTTAAAATACATCATTTTTAAATTGTAACTTTTATATTTTTTTCCCTTACGAATTTTACCTTTGTAATCGAGAAATCACAGATTCCATTTCCTGCGCTCTAACAATTCAAACGTAGGGAAGCAAAACAAGTTACAATTTTTTTTGACTGGCATTGTTTAGTTCTTTTTGTAAAATTGGGGTCGTTAAAGATAAATTGAAAATTTCACGAATTTGAAATCTGCGGAAAATTATACACCAGATAGATACATTACATTTGACTTTCTTTAAACAAATAATTTTTCAATTGTAACCTCTTTATTTTTGCAATACGAATATGAACGCATTAGACAATGACGTCACGACTACTACGTCCTTTGGAATCGTCTTCGCTATTGTTTTTGGTAGGTATTTAATTAACGTCATTCCGGAGAAACACTTGTGACCGTTTTTGGAATTGCGTAGCAATCACCGGGGGTTGCCGAGCGTTATTGTTTTTTCTATTTTATCTCATCACAATCGTTAAAGACAAAATAAAATTTCAACGGATTTGAAATCTGCGGAAAATTTTACATTAGATCGATACCTCATACATTTGATTTTCTTTTAAAAAATAACTTTGTGACGTCACGCCTATTGGATCTCTTCGCAATTAAATGGGAATGCGTAGCAATCATCGGGGTTAGCGAGCGTTAGCGAACAGTGGTCACACCTGACCCCACGAAAAGAACTGTCACGGGCAAAGAACATTTTACATTATATCGAAACCTTATACGTTTGATTTTCTTTTATTAAATAATTTTTCAGTTGAATATTTATATTTTCACAACAGATTGTGACGTCACGCCAGTCGGATCTCTTCGCAATTCGAATTTGGCTACATTTGACAATGATAAGGCCATCACGGGGTTGGAATTCGTAGGAATCACAGGGAGTTAGCGAACAGTGGTTACACTTGAATCCACGAAAACCTGTCACGGGCGACGCCGTGCTGGCCACGCAGTGGCTAGTTGCGTATAAAACGTGGTCAAAAATTTTTATAAATTGGAACAAATCGATAGGTTTTATGGCGCATTAATTTTCCATTTATTGAAAAATCTTATTTCGTACAATATTTTGTGTACATATGAATCAAATTAACTCTGGTTGTACTAAATCGCATCAGCTTTTGCAAAGAAAAGCTGTTGCTTAGCGCAACATTTTAAACTAAAATGTCAAAATTTGAAAGCTTGAATTAATTTCTCATTCGCATTTGCATGCAAAAGTTCTCAAGGATTAACCCAAAAGAATTTTAAGGAAATCAACTGAAACCAGATGCGCGGGGAACATTTTGAACTCTGAAGAATGTAAAACAAGTCGCTGATAAAACCCGTTCCTTTTCTTATCTACCATATGTTACGGTTGTTGTGTTTGTAACACCGGCAAAAATATCGTAATTCAAAAAATATTTTTTTCTCTTTCTTCTCAAATAATATAAAAAAAATATTTTTTTACTATTAGTTTGATATCCATTAACTTTTAACGTTAATCGAATTTGGTGATTTTTGAAAGTCCATCATCTCTCTTTAACCACTTGTTAACATTTTCTGAATTGGTCTGTCATTAGGATACACCACTCAGAAGGTGGTTCAAGCTCGTCTGTCTGACCTCGCATCGTGTTCTTATGCAACGGAATCAATTTCCATCACGAAGAAGACAGCAGGGGTTGGTGTGCAAAGCACACAAAGGTTGGTTCAACATTCCAGTCTGGAAGGCCTCAATTAATCAAGCCCGGAATGACTCTATTTTCTTGGGCACGATCTCTCCCCAGGACGGACCAGACAGACCTCCCTGGTAGATGCCTCCCCAACAACCCCCTTCCCTTTATGACAAATTAACAAACTAGGAACGGCGTCCATAGAACCCCCCCCCTCCCAATTACGGATACAGCATATATCGAATACATATTCCTTCCACAAGGCTGTGCAGGTAGAAAAAATAAAGAAATGGCGGAATCTTTCTCACGACTTCATCCTTGTTAGCAACAAGGCCGTTCGGACGATTAAGTAAGAAGATGGCAACGGGGTGTAGAGACGTGGACGGGCCAAAGCTAATATTCGTCTTTCACCACCCTGTTATTCATCATCGTGCCCATTCGCAACGTCGTGCCCCTTGTGCAACAGCAAGGGTATATGGGCGGCATCCAGCGAAATTGCAAGGCAGGTGAGGTATAATCACGTTCATTTTGAGCAACTGATGACCATGTAATAACCGACTTCAGCTACGACTTGCTGACATGGCCTTAATTGTAGGGGCGTAGCGATTACAGGTTTTGATTGAGCGACCAAATTTAAATTTCTTTTTTTTCCCTTCTCCAACCCCCCATTTTGGCTTTATTTGTTCTTTGATTATTTTTTTTCTCTTTGGGAAAGGTGCAAGGGCATTGGACTTTGGAAACAAGGCAATACTACTTCGTTCGCTACTATTAGTTCGTATCAGAGTACGATTGATTTCTGAGGGCTTTCGCTACCTGTTGATCATTCGCTTTTAGGGTGTTGTGACTCAGTTTAATTCCAATGGCCGCAAGGGAATTTTACGGTTTATGCAGAACTGTTAACGAGGGTTTGCGAATTGCTTGCATTCTCATTACAGACGGAAATTAAAATACGTTTTGGCATGTTCTAGTTTTTCCTTAGCGAGTTATTTTTAAAATAAAATCGTTAAAAACGCTTTAAATAAATCGTTTCCGAAATTTAAAAAAAAAATGTTCATTTTTTTGCTATGTGTAAATATTTACTAAACCTTTTTGTGCAATTGGTTTTTACTTCTAACAAAAGACAGGAAAATAATCAATTAAATCCGGGATCCCAAGACATGATGAGCGAAGGGGCATATTTTGACATTGAAAAGCATACCAATGCTGGTAGACAGTGATGTTTGCAACTTCTGCTATCGTATAAATTGATACTTGAAACAGGATCTTGATAATATATATATATAAATTAATAATATAATAAATGAAGTTTTGGTAATAGTAATTCTTACTAACATCCGAAACTGGGTAAAACTAGAAATTTTTATCCGTTTTTAAATTCCTTTTGTTAAATGGCACATCTATTTTAAGAGGCTAATATCACCTGCATATCACTTTGTAGGAGAGTTTATAAGATTAATCGCAAGTGATATATGATAAATATTTCGCATTAAAACTATAAAATTTTAATTATTGACTTAGAAACTTACACTCTCCGGCAAATATACAGCGAATGAAATTTATTTTTAAAAATGAAAAAGTTTGATGTTTTCTTGTAAAAAATACTTCGACTTTTCAAAATACTTAACAAAAGCAATCATTTTTATTCTAAGCGCAATAATTTCAGAGCTTAAATTTATTCACTTTTCAATTTAGTTTGAGATATTGCATTGAAATTTTACAACTTTTAATTCCAGCCACATTTTACAGTACTATAATGAAACAAAATTATGTTAATCCCATTTGAGAAGTCATCTTACCGTGGTTCATAATAACGCGGCCATATCTTTGATTCTTTCACTGCGGGATTGATTCAGGACAGTTATCAATAGCCCGTTGTGTTGTTCCTGTGCGACGTTAACTACCACCTCACCCATTTGATTCTCATTGGGTTTCCAAGTGAACATTATCTTGTCAATGAAAAATTTCATAACTATCCTATACTTACTGTTACATAGCTACGAAATCCATGGAAACAATTTTAAAGATTCAAGTATATTCATCTGCTATGTATTGTTGAAGAGAAATAAAATGAATAATAATTTTTGCATGTAAAACAAACTTGTAATGTCTGCTTACAAATCTAAAATATTGTAGAGGTTGTGATTTAAGATCAATCTAATTTTTTACAATTGCTGAACCTCATTACAAAGGTTCATCAAAATGCGGTTCATACTCTAAAACGTGTTATAACTAGGGCTCAAGGATATAATGAAAACCCTGCATACAAGGATACCAAAAATTTAAGACCTTTTACATATCTGTACCTTGGTTTAAAAAAAGGACCAATGTCCTTTTTGCAAGTTTTTGGATGCACATTAATTTTATTTTAAGTTCAAAATACAGCGTACAAAAATACTTTTCAACGTTTTGATTCTTTCACAATGTATTGACATCATGATATTGGCACTTTTTTTTACTTTCATTACTTTGAGAAGAGAAGTGATTGGTAAACATAACTCAAATTCATCGAATTTGTTGGCACACTCGTCCTTTCTACAGGGTGTCCTAAAAGTTCCCGTACTCCAACTTTAAAAAAAAATTATTGCCCGCATTTTTTTAAATTATTGAATTTTACTGTCTGTTTATAGTTTTATGGACTCTTTTAATTTTTATCATTTGATTTTCTTTGCACTCAAGTTGTGCGATAATGCAGTTCCACGTTATTTTGTTCTTCATTGCAAGATGAATTTATCACGCATTCAGAGAATTGCGCTGTTTGAGGCCTATTTTGAATATAAGTCATATGAAAGATTTAAAGAATTTTGTCGACATAAATATCCAAATGATGCAATACCGAGTAAAAATACACTATATCAACTTATTCAACAATTAGTTGCATTATTAGAAGTGAATGAACGAGACTCTTGGTTCAAACAAGACTTTGCAACCTGCCATTCAAGTTATGAAACCGTGGGTATGCTTCAAGATTTTTTTGGCGATCGACTCATCTCAAGAAACCTTTGGCCACCTTGTTCCCTGATCTGCGCAACTCTGACTTTTTTTCTGTGGGGATATTTAAAGAACAAAGTTAATGAAGATAATCATCAAACAATAGATTATCTGAAAATTGCCATTACTCAAAGGATACAAGAAGTCACTCCCAGCATCTTGAAACGCGTTTCTAAAAATATGCGCAAACGACTTCAGCTTTGCCTCCAAGAAAAAGGCTGAAATTTTGAACATTTATTATAAATGTAAGTTCACATTTTTTTTCCTACGTTAGGTTAAAAGTGGTTCATACCATTGGTATAAAAATAATTGTTTTAAAGTTTGTTGTTTTTGTATAATAAATTCACGAATCGTCAGTACGGGAACTTTTAGGACACCCTGTATATTGAGGCACATATATATCGAGTTGGTGGTTTGTTGGGTTTATGGTGCAAGCACCATATTTGGTCATGCTGTGCCACAGCAGACAACGTCAAGTAATAGATATATACACACACAAAAAGTTTTATGGACACAGAAGAACGAAATACACCCAAGAAGGATGGAACCTGTGCCATCTATAACTCGCAGTTTGCTAGCGCATTGAACCACGATGGCTCCACAGATATATCTGTCGAATCCCCTGGCCATTTCCAGACGAACGCATCTGCTTCCTTTAAGATAATGACTCAAACGGAAAGAACAGATTATATCAATAAATATGACACGTTCCATCTTTCTGAAGATCCATCCACCCTTCCCGAATCGTCCCTCCTAATTCCAGTATCAGCAATAATTGAGGATCCCACCCCATCCAATTGGGAAGTTGATCCAGCGCGCCATCTGGCGTCCCCAGCGATATGAAGTCCACTTCCTCCGGGCGACCCCCACCGTTCCAAACAAGACGTCATTTAGTGTGTTGACAACCGGCAATTAACCGCTCCAGTAAGCACAAAGACAAACCTCTCCCATGCTCAATACTCTTCGTGCCATGTATTATTCAATGACCAATTTGACAACAGTCGATATACGTGTACAAATCTGTTTGCAGACTCTTGGAGAGTGTGGCAGGCCTATGCAAACAGCCTTGAAGACAGACAGACGGCTGTCATTACAGCGTGACAGAAGCCGTTTAGCAACGCTCCAAGATTCCATCTGCAGAAACAATAATCCGATTGGTTTTTCATTATACACTTCTATCAGGTGCATGTGTTACCATACGAAGAGCTTTTCTTTATTGAATCCACACAACACCGTGTCGCATTGTTATCCCTTGATGTCTTCATTAGTTTTTTCAACTAAGCGTCTATGTAGCAATTGATAATCCATGAATATGTCTTTCAAGCCGTTTCTTTAATCATTTTCTAATTGCGGCATTCCATACGTTGTTAGTGTATGTCTTTTAATTTTGGTAATAACGTCTTCTGATACGGAAAGAAAGTAGGCCTCAGGACATGTTCACTTGGAGTTGAATTGCGTGCAGCAAAGCTTTTCGATTACGATACTGGACTATTAACATGGGAGTTTGACAATGGAAATAATTTGAAGACAAATGAATAATGGTTTTATTTCTCTTTGGTAGGAAAAAGACATGTTCATGGACAGCCTTTTCCGTTGAGTTTTTTCAGAATATAAAGCAGTATTTAGCGATTACCAGTTACATTATTTTGCTTTGTTATGGCAATATAGCGTTTCATGTACTCTAATTATATGTTAGAAAAGATATCCTTATTCAGAATCTAAACGACGCATCTCATTTACACTGTACTTTCGTCTAGTGACTTTGCAAATTTAGAATTTTGAAGTATTTGATTGTATCACGTAACCTAGTTACTATTTTTAGATTTAGTCGTAAATATCTGCAAACACGCTGATCTCTTTATAAACAACACCGGTAGTGGATTTTGTATAATGCCTTCTACTAGTCACTATCAAACTCTCGTAGCACTGACGGCTATGTTGGTATCTCACTTTTGATATCACTAGTACCATTTGTGCGCTACGTTACGAGCCTCACTTTTTTCACTCTTCGCAGTCACGTGCACGAACAAGACGTTCGTGAACCAATTCCGTTTTGAATGAGCTGGTGCTGTGTTCCGTGACAAATCTTTAAACAAACCGTTTCTTGTACAGAAAGCTTTGTAAATATTTATAGTTTAAGAGAGATTGAAGTGAATAGTTTTTGGTCAAATTGGATTGATCTGGACCTGACTTACTTTGTGTGTAAAATAACCATTGTGAGTGGAGATCGGCCATTCGTCAGCGCAACCAACTGGCCTGATCGAAGTTAACACCATGCTATTCGAGTACTTATGTGAAAAAGTGCACGGTGGAGTGGTCGTTCACGGTAAGACGTTTGTCGCCAACGAATTTTTGTCGCCAAATCAAGATGGTGGCCGAATTCCGTAACAGCAAAATCCACACAGATAGGGTTGCCATAACAAAAACGCCAGATGTGAAGAAAAACCAGCAAAAGGTGAAAGTTACCATATTTGGCGACAAATCGCCTTCTTATCGTGAACGACCACTCCACCGAAGGGGATCTGTCGCCAAATATGGTAACCTTCACCTTTGGCGGATTTTCTTCACATCTGCCGTTTTTGTTATGGCAACCCTATCTGCTGTTACGGAATTCGGCCGCCATCTTGATTTGGCGACAAAAATTAGTTGGCGACAAACGTCTTACCGTGAACGACCACTCCACCCTGATGAGGTTGGAAATAGGTACAGCTACACTCTACGTTTATGAGAGATGGCAACGGCTTGGCTAAATTTTTTGGCGCACTTATAGTAGCGAGTTACGATAAATTAAGGCAACCCATCATTCATTACGTTAGTTGCGGTTTTCATGGCAACCTCGGCAAACGGAAACTTTCACTTTTCATTTTGAATATTCTAGAAAGTTCTTCCAAAATCCGTTTAAGTCGTTTGATTTCATTGATTCGTTTGAAATGTTTTCTTTCCTCCCATTGGTTATTTTGTTTTCAAAATATCCTTTGATTGCATTGGTCTTTTAAAATCGTATTCTGTGATACCATTGGTCCGTTTATTTGTATTTTGACAGTTTTCTAATTTGCATTTTGTTATAATAGTTTTCACGACATGATTAAGAGTTTTTTTTTTTTGACCATTTTCGTTTTCATTATTTTTTTACGAGAGAATTCTGATGTTATCAGGTATTATTTCTTGCCTTTTTTCTTTTGTAAATCTTTTTCTTTTTCAACATGCTCTCTGTCATGATCCGCGCATGCGCACTTTAAGCCGAACTGGCGCGCAACGCTTCCCTGAGACGCATAATAGATACGAAGAACGATGGTCGATACAAAAGAACGCTGAGTGTCGTCTATTCGCGGTAGAAACGTAGGATGTGTAAATAATTGTTCCTATCACTTGTTGTACATAGCTTTTGTGTGTGTGTGTCGTCGTTTAAATAAAGGTGTAATTCATCTAAAAATAGTATGTGTTATTAAGAAGTACCCAATCCTGGCTACGATGTAAGAAGATGTTCACACTCTCTGTATTTAGTGTAATTGATAAGTTTCAGGGTATTCTTACCATTCGTAGTTTAGTTTCTCTGCTGATTCACAAATGTGTTTTGATATGTGCTTAAGCTTACTACTTTTTGTGAAAGTTTTTTTAAATATACCTTTTAAAACGTTCTGAAATGTGCTTAAAAAGTGTATTGTAAAAAGAAGAAAAAAAATTGTGACAGAAAAAGAGTTCTTTATTCTTTCCTTGGCGACTTTAGAGGTGCGCCAAAAAAAATCGCCAAGGCCGTTGCCATTGCTCATAAACGTAGAGTGTAGCTGTTCCTGGAAATATTTTGATGAGATGATATTGGAACAGCAAACACATACATCCTACATATTTCATCAATATCATTTAATTTAATATTCAATTTGTAGTTAAAACAATTGATTCAATCTATCACGAGAAAGCAGGTCTTTGTCAAAATCTTAGTCGAGACACATGGTAGGCATTACCATTGCAGCAGTGATCAGATCTTGATCTCATCATCATAAAAAAAAATCGGAAATATTTTTATGCAAAGATATTAGACCAGCAAACACATACATCCTACATTCACGTTGGGTTAGTGTGAAAGTTTGGAGAGTGGGGTGCCATCTCAGGTTTTGCCTCGTCATCTGACTATGGTTCAAAATTCCTTGGTGTTGTCCTCGGATCTTTGCCTCTGACGATTAATCCCAGACCGTCGCCCGTTTGGTTACTCTAGTGCGACGTTAGTTAAAAATTACCAAATTATTACATCCTCCACATTTCATTGATATTACCTTAATTTAATATTCAATTTGTAGTCAGACCAACTGAGTCAACCATCACGAGAATGGAGGTCTTTGTCAAATTTGGTCGACTCGCTGGGAAGGCATTACCATTGCAGCAGTACAGTTTGGAACTACGAGAATTCAAGCATGCATTTAAACTACGGTTACGTCGGTACACGAAAGCACCTATACATTGCCTTAGTACACCCACCCAATTGCCTACCGAATGGGCACTCTACACCATTTTGTCATTTTCAAATACCAACCCTAATGAAAGGGGCTCGGTACGGCATCCCAATGACGTGACTGCCGCACATGCATTAAACGAGTCCGCCTGTCTGTTAAGCCATTCCGAGCAGTGCTTTTACGAATCCTTTAGTGTTGCCGGAGGAGGGAGACGTTATATCCGCAAATGACCGTCACATTTATCTGATGGACATACATCGTCCACCCTAAACTGGTGCCGGCACGCACATGGCGGAGGGGTTGAGCTGTCGCTTATCGTACCCGATGATGGCCCGGAATCACTGCGTAAATGGGCAGAGACGCCAAATGAAATGAAATACGATGATACTTTGAGGAGGAAATAAAATACTCCGCTTTTTTTTCTCACTTTTTTTTTTTTTGGAGTTTGACGGCTGCGTGTTCTGTTGCTTTTTCACGCGTGTCTTGAGATTTTTATTGTTCGGCAGTTGTAGATCTTGCGAGTTAAAAAAAATATCTCGCTTTTCTGGCACTGTCAAAATTTTTCTTGTTTTTAGTTCTTTTTTTATGTGCGTTCATGACCTCTACAAAAATAAGGCTAAAAAAAAACTTTAAAATTATTATAATTCAAACATTAATTTGTATTTGATTGACATGAATGAATATGAATTTATTTTTGAGATACATGAGTTGGAAATGTTATTTCGATTGACTACATATAATCTGATTTGTGTGCTTGATCTCAAGTGCCCGCTTGTAAATCGTCGTCAAGTAATGGACGCACACTCAAGGAAAGCTTTTTTGCGGACAAAAAAGAGAGAGAAGTACTCCCAGGAGGTAATAGAACCTGACAACAAGGTCAGCTACAACGGCCCAGGTGCAGAATTGTATTCAGCGTTCTGCAACACAACTCCAAGCAATCGCAATTGTTCGGATTTTGTCCGAATTTTGAAAACTGCAGTAAAATCAAAAACAGACGTAAAACACAGTTATTGGCTAAATATGTATTTCATATATATGTATTATATATTACACTAGGGGGCCCGCCCCCTGCTCGCCAATCCCCAGAGGATTGCTTCGCAATCCTCATTGGTTCGCTGAGCGAACCTATGCTCGCTTCGCTCGCATCAATGAAGACATGTGTCCTAGCAGAAGGAATTGTTAACAAAATATGATATTCCAAAAAAATATTTTTGAAATCTAAATTTTATGCTGTTTTTCAGAAAAGATATTTACAGTACCTCTGGAATCAGAATTCAAATGGAAACTTTGAGCAAATTTTGACTCGAAATGTGAGCGTTGATTTGGAAATTGAAAACCCAGCATGTTGGTTGTGTGTACATTTACCCAGCACTCGAGCCACCCACGCTTTTTCATTGAGTTTGTCGAAAGTTGTAATGCAAGCGTCTTGTTGAACTATAATAGTTTGCCCCGAAACGGACCTTTTTTTTTTAAATGACCCTGAAAAGATCCTTCGTTTTCTTTGATTTCTATTATTTACTGCAACAGCTCGACTAAAATCTATTTTTTTCAATAAAATTTCATCCGATAACGCTATAAATTCAATTGAAGCGCGAGGCTTTGGGATAAACAAAGAATCGTACAATGTTGCCAAAACGCGAAAACAAATAACGCCTTTTTTGCGTGCCACGTAAGAGAATTATATATATAGATATATAATGGCTAAATATGTATTACATATTTATAATAAAACATCAAACTTAATTAACTTATTTTATTTAAACCAAGGCATACTTTCAGAATTTGCAATTCTGTCGATAACTTTTGAAGTTAAATATTTTGTCGTGAACATAGAAGATGTGTTATTTATAAAGTGTTTGGTAATTTGGGTCAGTATAGGGAGGTTGTTCCGTAGCTAAGTGAAGAAAACAAGATGTGGCAAGGAGCGCACTTTGCACGGCATAACAAACTTATCGTAACTTATAACAAACATCGTAACTTAGAATTGAAAAAAAAATGGCCAAAATTTTGATGAAATTAAGAAAAATTGTTCTGCAAATACTTTGTTCTGCGACGTACGACGGAGTTTTAAGCACTTTCTGCTCCCGGGCTACATAAGTTGCTAGCGCAGTGGGTAAACCTGCTTAACCAAGGGGGCCCCGATATTTGGCCTTCTTATAACGCAAGGGATAAATCTGATCAAGCTACACCAAGCAATGTTTTCCGTCAAGTAAATAAACACGTACATACAACAGCTTTTAACAGACATGAATGAATCCTAATTATCTTCTAAACTGAATGAATATCATCTTTGAAACTCTTTATGGATTAAATTTACTCGACTAATACCTGCCTCTCAGGGTTAAAAATTAGGAGCAGGAAGTCAAGTGCTAATGACAAGGAAACATTTCCACTCAGTTGACAAAACTTTCTATTTGGTGCAATTTTAAATTAATTTTGTTCTTGTGGATGTGTTTAAACAGCGCAATGCTTTGGTTGGTAGGGTTTGGTTTTATGTTGCAAGGCCGTTTGGACAAGCTGCACCAAACACAAGGCAGATAACGTAAAGAAATTAATTATAATACACTCAAGCAAAATTTTTTTGACATGGAAGAGAGAAATACACTCCAAGTTAAACCCCAAGAATCGAACCAACGCAGCCTGCAATTCGTAGATTGCTAGCACAGAGATAAGAAAGGTTGGCTGGTAGTTGAATTTCCGTCACACTAGAGCAACACAAAGGGTTATTCGTGTTGAGAAAGGAAAAGCAGCATATAAATTACATTCCACACCGCATCTTTTCTCTTTCAGCAGACATAATTCACACGATCATATTCTTCTTCATATTCTTCCAGATACTCCCCAGCCCGGGAAATATGCTACAATTTATTACGGCATAAAATAGATTAACAACAGTACCAAGGACCTGAATAACATTTTTCGTAAGAAGCGTAAAGAATTATCTGAACGTAAAAACTTTTAATAATAGTGTTAGAAACTAGAACGGGCAGTAGATTATTTTTTACCGCCTTCCTACCCGTGGAAAAATAAACAAATTATAAAAATCCACGAACTCGAAGGCGTTGGAAAATATATATTCCATTATTACTCTGTCTGTTCCGAGAGTTTTTTTTTTTAATAAAAACACTTCAGCCTCTATTAGCGTTTTCTTTACCCGGGTTTTCATAATTGAATTTTAATTTCCCCACTCTTTCAATGGCCGATTTTTTACCCATCTTTCTTGCGATTGCAATTACTGCGAGTAAGCCCGGCCTGTATTAGAAACGTACATTACTCCTTTTTATTATCCTTTGTTTTAATGTTTTCGTTTCTGCACAAAAAAAACCACTTCTGTTTTAAATGGCGACGATTAATAAAGATCGCAGTCAGCGCCACCGAGCGTCTTGCTTTATTAAAATCACTTATCTTGTTGAAAAGATTTGGGGTGGTAATTGTTTACATTAAAAAGGGGTAGGGAAGTGGATGTGCCCGATTTTGAGTCTAGCAGTCAGGGGTCTACATATATAAAAAAGGTGTATGCGTGTATATGTTCTCTATACAAATTTACACCGTTTCGCCAATCCACAAAAAATTTGGTACACTTATACTTTAGAACACTGCGGAAAACATAGGCTATTTATAGCAGATAGGCCTGTCTTTAGACCAATCTGTAACCATGAAGATTGGCACACAGGTAGTCCTAAAAGTGCCCCTTGAAGCCCCAATTTTAAAATCTAAAGTTTGTTTTCCTGCAATAAATTGACATGGACAAGGAAATACGTTTTGCAGGGATTGTGTATTTGAATTAACATAGGGAAATGTCGCGGTCATATTTTAAACCCGAGCAAAGCCGTGTCATTCAGC
The DNA here is from genome assembly GCA_947359465.1 of Metellina segmentata. Lineage (NCBI taxonomy): Eukaryota > Metazoa > Arthropoda > Arachnida > Araneae > Tetragnathidae > Metellina > Metellina segmentata. The sequence continues at coordinate 89,936,473 of OX375873.1, read as the reverse complement.
TGGTATTGTATAGACAAAGAAATGTCTACATAAATCTCATAACTGTAATTATTCTAGAAGATTTGTGTTATTGCAGGCCATAGTATGCAGTGTGATAGTCCATAAATGTGTCATAAGTCCCTCTTCATTCTCGATACGCTGTAGTCAAAAATACAAGGTGTCCATAAAGTCTCTTCACAATTTCAAAAATTTATTACAAAAGTAAATGAAAAGACAGATAAGTGGAAATTATTACAAAATGGGACGTATACAGGGTGGTCCCGAATTCATGGTACAAACTTTAATGGTAGGTACAGGACATTGTAACAATGATTTATTGTATAGGAATGTATAGTCGCAAGTGACGCGGTGAGGCGAAAACAGGGGAAATAACGGCCGAAAGGAAAAACAAAGATTTTATTGAAAGCGTTGTTGACAAGTGTCATGTTTACAGTAATTGTTCAAAATTGCGTCCACCAGTATCGATACATGCTTGACAGCGTCGGTGGAGCGATTGGCGTACACGTTCAAAGATGCCTGGTATTTCACGCACACCTGCAGCAGCTACAGATAAGCGAGCGACGAGATCCTCATCTGAGTCAACTGGAGTCTCATAAACAAGATGCTTTAGATGTCCCCATAAAAAGTAATCGAGGCTCGATAAATCGGGAGATCGGGGTGGCCAAGGGACTGGTCCACCACGCCCAATCCATCGAGTACCAAACGTGGCATTCAGGTAATTCCGTACATCAATGCTGAAGTGTGCTGGCGCCCCATCGTGCTGAAACCACATGCGGTTACGAATGGCGATCGGAACATCATGCAGCAGTTGTGGTAACACTTCTTTCAGAAAAATAAGATAGCTTCCGCCAGTGAGCCGCGTGGGTAGTAAGTATGGGAATACCAGAAATATGAAATACCAGGCATCTTTGAACGTGTACGCCAATCGCTCCACCGACGCTGTCAAGCATGTATCGATACTGGTGGACGCAATTTTGAACAATTACTGTAAACATGACACTTGTCAACAACGCTTTCAATAAAATTTTTGTTTTTCCTTTCGGCCGTTATTTCCCCTGTTTACGCCTCACCGCGTCACTTGCGACTATACATTCCTATACAATAAATCATTGTTACAATGTCCTGTACCTACCATTAAAGTTTGTACCATGAATTCGGGACCACCCTGTATATTAATTTTTTTTTTTGCCTAATTTATTGCACCTCTATATGGAAACCATTAGTTGCCCGATGCACGTTAAGATGGTACTCGATTTCTTAACATGTTCGCTGTAGCATACTCTCATCAATGATTGCAAAGACCTACACGATATGTTTATCGTAACCCCATAGAAAGAAGTCGAGGGGAGTGATATCTGGTGAACGAGGTGGTCAGTCTATCCGGTCACCTTACCCAAAGAAGCTTGCGCATTTCAATGTGTTACCTCGCAACCGTTTTACAAATTTTGTTTGTCAGCTGCGAGTTCGAAACTCGATTCAAGCGAAGACCGCAGTGTATGTGGGGGCAAATTAAATCAATCGTGGCCTCAAATGTTCTCCCGTTGCCGTAATAACGATATTTGAAGAATGGGGTACCAGCTTAGATGTTGACCTAGTCCTCTGGCCGTGGCTCAAAATGTCCGGGTAGTTGTCTTCGAATCTTTCCCTTTGTGTTTGATCCAGGACGTTAACCAGTAGCCGGCTGTGTTGCTCCAGAGCGATGTAAATGCCCACTTTGTGCGATTATTCTCTATTTCCGCATCCCATGTCAACGTCCGCGTAGAAAAAATTTCATATTCACCCTGGATGGTCCGTCTAATGATACCCCGTAACAAACCCCTATTAGCACAACTGCAGTTCCCACGGTCAAACTTCGTTTCCACGTAATGAAGTAGCATCGACAATGGAGCCTTATGTTTGAAACCAATAATTTCATTGTTGGTGGGCTGCTTAGTACCCATCGACTCTCCCTGCCCCGACTAATATGCTCTCTTCCTTCCAATGGTCGTTGATTCGATTAATAGTAATGGTCCTTTCCTTCTTTGTTCCTCACAGGTCTGAATGCGGAGCTGCGGTATGTGGACAACGGGACAGTCAACGATTATGCGCTGAGCTTCGTGGTTATGATTCCGGACGCCATCTCGGATCTCTACTTCACTTGGCAGAGCTTGCGGCCCACGCCGGTAAGATATCCATCTCTGTGTGTCTGTCCGTCTGTCTCGAGATGCTATCTCGGATGTCATTTGGTCTGTGCCGCGTATGTCGATGCGTGTCGTTAAATGCATCTCATCGCTAACGACTCGAATCCAGATTACGTCTGATAGTGTCACGGTATTCAGATAGACACATACGGAATTCTGAATATCGATTTCTCAAAAGTACGTACTCGCGCTTCCTTCTTAAACAGAACATGCCGGTGACGGTATGGGTTGGTTGGATCGAGGTTTGCTGCGAACTGACCCTATTTGGCCAAGCTGTGACAAACACAGGACGGACAACGTCAATTAATGGACATACACAGACATGTAAAATTATTCTGACACAGAAGACGTAGTTGAATATATGTCGCACTGAAGCAAAACAACCTACATACTGCACCAAACACAATACAGAGTAATAGACATACACACAAAATAGTAATAGACATATATTCACAAAGAAATCAAGTATTAGACATATATACACAAAGAAATCAAGTATTAGACATATATACACAAAGAAATCAAGTATTAGACATATACACAAGGAAAGTTATACTTACACAAGAGAAAAATACACCCAGGAAAAAATCATAATTAGAAGGAAAGCTAAAAACTGATATTTTTAAACGGGATCCTTGAGATTCAAACCTAACATATGACAGGTGTTTACCTGTGCACGCACTAGTTAATCTATTACGATCAGTGAAGTGTGATCTCCCAAAATGAAAGCTTTGTAAATAAGTGAAAAAATAATAGCCTTGAAAGCAAGTGAAAAATAGCGTTGTAAATAAGTAAAAAATTGCACTGTAAATTTGTGAAAACCAGCCATTAGTGAATAATATGGCCTTGTAAATAAGTAAAAAGAATAGCCCTACAGGTGAAAAATAGCCTCGTAAATAAGAAGCTACCCTTCTGGGTATATTTTCAACGAGGTTTTGATACACAGTTATGGGTAGTGTCCATTCCTGCTGCAAGAATGTCGCCAGCTCAGCTGTAGATTTCGGACGTGGCTCCCTGGTCCGTAAGCGTCGCTCTAACTCGTCCCACAAATGTTCGATGGGGTTTAGGTCGGGACTCTGAGCAGACCAGGGAAGACGTTTACATCCAGATCTTGATACCACTTGCTTGACAGAATATGATATGGAGCGATATGCTATATGATATGGAGCGTTGTTGTCCTGGAAGTAACATTCGTCCATTCCATAAATTGCCAGAACGTAGGAAGAGCCTGATTATCCAAAATGTTCATGTATGCGTCGGCGTTCAATTTACCAGGAACAACATGCATAGCTCCCTGTCCGTACCACGTAATATCCAAACAAGTAGTCGGATTTGACTCCAGCGGATCCAAACAAGTTGCAAATCCGCTGGAGTCCGGTCCATTATTGTAGGGTAGTGTACATTCATTCTTATGATTTTGTGGAACTTTTACAAGATCTTGACCAAGACGATTCCAAGACTTCGATTCCTTTATTTTCATACACGGTTTTCACATTCAAATAATATTTATTGATAAGTGTCAGAGTGACCGAGCGATGTCTAATTTAATAGACAATGTGTGTAACAGTGGCCAAGAACAAAGGGTTACTGCATACCTAAATTGGAAAAAAATTAATTATTATGAAATTTATTTACAATATAGTATATGATTTCAAATACACACGCAGCACCGTCCTGTGCAAAAACATGTCTCATTCCTCTGAAGTGTACATCAAATCTGTCCTTATTCGTTTTCTTATTCAGAACAGAACCCAATATTTCATGTTCTTGATCCCATCAGAACACAGACACTGTCATCCATCGATGTTCGTCCACTAGAACAGTAGCAACCAGAACACACAAGAACAACTGTTCTTATAACTTATCTGTGTTCGTAATTACCTGTCGGGAGATCGTTACAGTAAGCAAGAAGGATATAATTCAAAAGCAAAGCTTTACAAAGATTGGTGTGTTGTGATTGAGAGATGATTACCGTAATATCGCACACAGATAAGTACGAAGAAAACAAAGAGCATCACAAAGTATTTTTCCTTGCGATATCAAGCTTCCATTGCAAGAAAGTATTCCCCTCAATGTCTGAGTAGACCTTCCATGAAGACCTTTACCCCTCTAATTGAGACAAAAAGATTTAAGGATAAATAGATTACTCGTTGATTGCGTTAAGGAAGGGTGAAGATTTATGTTACCCTATTTATGGAGAGCGTAAAAATATATATTTGCCTTGTTATTAATTAACGGATTTATGTTTCCTATGCCAGAACTGTGCGATAATTAATGGATTTATGTATTCGGCTCGGTGGTTTTTTCTTCGGTGGTTAGGTGTTGGAGTAAATGCTGTTTTGCCTCTTTCATTTGGATTTTAAGCATCGGCGTGATGATAATGTCGGTTGAATATTGATCCTAAAGCCATTTGCATTGTCAAGAATTGCAACTATCGGATTTTTCTCATGGTGGTATTAAGTATTGCTGTTTGTAATTAATTAACGTCATAACACTGGAGTCACACAACGGGCATTTGGCAACAGTCCTAGTTTAAACCCCAAGATAAAGATCCGTGGACAACACGTAATTTTGAACGATGGTCACATGACGTGGTTTAAGGATTTAGAACCTAGGGTAGCCAGGTAGTTTATTGATGTCGCACTGGAGTAAGACAACCGGCTAAAGGTGACGATCCGGGATCATACCTTTATACATACTAGATCAAACCTTTATACATTCGAAACGGAAATTCGACTAGATTTCTTATACAAGTGTCTTCTGAGACAAAAGTCCTGGGCCACTTTGTCCATTTCTGAGAGGAACGGATTAGCAAACTTAGGAGGGGGGTTGGGGGGTGCGAGTTTGGAACTCGATCCAATCAACCGTGTACGTGAGCGTTGATGCACGTTAAATCCGTCGTGGCCTCTAATGTCATCACGTTGGAAGGACGTTTATGAACAGCTGAAGTTTTAATTCAGTGAGCAAAATGTTACTGCAAAGCGAATATTTCGACTAAAAAACTCACGAAAGCACTCCTTCTAAGACACGTTAAATAATTTTAATTCAACACGCCTTTTTAGTTCCATAGGTTTGATACATTTTCCAAATGGCCCGCAGAAACCCAGATCGTAGAGTTGCGGATTGAAATGGCTACAATGTTCATGTTCAAGATGTCAATGTTCATGATGATACAAGTTCGAGACTCGACCGTGGTTGCTGAGACAGTCTTGAAAGGGTATTGGCTCACTTTAAAACTGTCGTGACTTCAAATGTACTTACGTTGGCGTGATGGGAAAGCTTGAAGAGTAGGTGGCCAGCTCAGGTGTTAACGTCAATCTGGCCGTGATTCAAAATAACAACGTGTTGTCCTCGGATCATTTCGAAATTGATCCCGGACTTTCGTCGAAAGCCCGTAGTGTTGCTCCAGTACGACTTTAATTCAACTACCCACCCGTGAAAAAATCTCGATGGCTTCTTTACGGACGCAAACGGCCTGCCTTCGTTCCCGTAAATTCCAATATTCCCAACTTCCAAGCGCAAATGTCCGAGCACTTAACGCCATCCGCGTGCAATTATATTTTCAACCGATTAACAAAATGGCCAGGACCCGTAGATTAGTATCCCCGCCACACGCTGGCCCCATTCCAGAACTTTTAACTGCGGATTAAACGGTGAGCGAAGCATTTGCTATATTTATGAGATTTCCGGACGTTTCCTGACTTCTAATTAGCCAATCAGCAAGCGCTTCAGCCAGTCCGACTGGAATTATTTCTTTCATGTTGATTTTCTGCCCCCTCCTCTCCCCGCATTGTTTCCTGGAAACCGCCCTTAATGGTTTTCGCCGGTCCTTCCCCTGGATGCTGTTGAAATATGGCTATGTACGCCTTCATTAAATTAGAAGAGAGCCACACCTAAGTCATCGATTATCCCGTATATATCAATCGAGGGGATGGTTTTTCCTTTTGCTCCAATTACACACCTCTTCGCCATTGAGATGTTTGGATTGGATTTTTTATGCACGGATACGGCGGGCATAATAAAATTTTCTTCTTTGTTGTGACTACCTTCGATCGCTCAACAAAGAACTTGATGAGTGTTTTATGTTGAACTTTATTTGTGGGGCCGTCGCGGTTTAGTGGGTTTACCCGACTACGCGAGCCATCTCGAGCTGTAGGCGGCGCATGTTTGATTCCTCCCTGGGTGCTTGCGTATGTCCATTGCTTGAATCTGCTTGGCCTATGTTCAGCGCAGCATCGTCAAATATGGGACTCAAATGTCCTCCCGTTCGCGTGGTGCTGATGTTCAGAGTGCCAGCTCAAGTGTGACCTCGTTATCTGACGTGTTGACATTTGATCTCAGATGTCAATGTGGTTCAAAATTATTCGGTATTGTCCTCGGATCGCCACTTATAGCCGGTGTTTTTTACTCCAGTGTGAAGTTAATTAACTACCAACAACTATTCTTTGGAACTTTTATTAGCTAAGTGTTGAAATCGTATTCAAAACAACTCACGCTACGTTCTGAATACGAATGGGAAACACATATTGCCGCACATACTACCACCACCCTACATTCAGCAGCGACAGAAAATTCGTCTCAAGAAAGAGTTCTAAGAAAGACCGTGTATATAAAAAAATGGTTGGTTTGGTTTTTTAAGCGCAAGGGCCGTTTTGGATCAAACTACGCCAAACACAAGACCTACAACCTCATTGTACATAGACAAGGGTTTTAATAACATTAGAAGAGATATACATCCTGGTTCAGTTGCTTGAGTCAAATCTGCAGGGTCTACAAACTGCAGTGTTGAATGTCCTATCTCAAGTTCATCTCCTGGAGATATTCGTAACTCAATTTCTTGAAGGGCCAAATCTATGGCGATCAATAGACTAATTCGCAAAGTGTTCTCCATGGCTTCAAAACCTTAACAACGCATCTGCAGATAAAATGTATTTTTTGTATTACGGTGCTCTTTGCAACATGTAGGTAGGTATTCGAATTAATGTCACATTGGAGCAACATAAAGGGCAGATGGAGACGATCCGGGATCAATCCCTAAGAGAAAGAACCGAAGACAACATCTCGTCATATTGAACCATGGTCAGATGCCGAAGCCAACACACGAGATGGTACCCCACTCTCCAAGCATATGCACTGTGAGGTTCTTCTCTTTCAATAACCAAGCACGAGATTATAAAAATATAACAATTTAATTAAATGACAAAAGCAACAAGTACATAAAGACATATATCATTTCATCCGGTGCAGTACATCGCACCTCAAAAACAAAAACAACCTTTCTCAGCCTAGGCAAGTATCTGACTGCCAATTTCTCTATGGCAACCCTTCCCCGCAGGGAGGTTAGTCGCCAAGAGCTCTCCGAAATTGATCGCCAACAGCGGCCAGATATCACACACACCATGTCAACGCGAGGACATTTGGGGCTACGACAGATTTAACATGTACATCCGCTACTCTTTCAACCGGTCTACCGTCTTCCCCGAGCGTATATGGGAATTTATATATCGTGTAGTATATTCAGATGTCGGTAGAAAGGTAGGTATTTAGTTAATTAACGTCGCATTGGAGCAACACAACGGGCTATCAGCGACGGTCCTGGATCAAACTCAAAGGGAAATATCCGAGCACAACACCACGTAATTTCAACCACGGTCATATGACGAGGTCACACCAGAAAAAATCACCCCACTCTCCAAATTTCCAAACCACGCCAACTGGAGGATATTTGAGACACGACTGATTTAACGTGCACCAGCCTCCAGTGTACACGACGATCTTTGGTTGGATTCGAACTCCCAACCCTTGATAATCCGTTACTCTTCTAACCGGGTTCCGCGGACCTATCAACAAAGTATGTAACGTAATAAAATTGACAGATAATATGTGAATAGCTTTCATGCAATACTAACATTTTGTTGCAAATAAAATTGTTCAGCTCAACATTCTCTGTTAAAAGAACATTTCAACCACTTTTAACAAATTTCTCTCCCGAATAAAGCAAATAAGTGGGGGATGGAGCAAAGCCGCCCCAAAAAAAATGATGCCTCTTTTTTCCCTACATCGTAACCCCACGTCAAACCGTTCTTAAAAGTGACAAATTGTCGGGATCTGTCGAAAGCCACGGTAGGTGCATTTTAAAACCCCTTCCTTGGTGAAAATCATTTTTCCACTTTTTCGGCCTGACCCTAATGTTATCGGCCAGCGGACTGAAAACCATTTGTCTCAGCATTTCCACGTCATGGAATGTTTCTTATTCTTCGAAAATCTCGTTTATTTATTTAAACATCATCGCCATTTTTTTTTGGATCCGGCGGATTCTTATCCCACTTTATATTTTCCATCGTCTTTTGCTTTTTCTCGAAATTCGTTTTCAAATCAGGCAACCGTTTAAGTTAGATAAAAAAAGAAAGCATCGATTCATGAAACTTTTGCCTTCACTTTATCCAATCACGCAACGGGTAGTAGAGTTAATAGCTGTGTTTTCTCTACTGTAAAGTGATGTTTGTAGCGTACGAAAGCCATATTTAGCGTAGCTGACAATTTGTTGAGCAAAAGACCGCGGTAGCTCGGCTGGAAAAGTAGCGGATTCAAAACCGGAGGGTTGCGAGTTTGAATCCAACCAAAGACCGTCGTGTATGAAGGGGCTGGTGCACGTTAAATCTGTTGTATCCTCAAATGTCGGCGCGATGTAGATGTTTGGGGAGTGCCAGCTCAAGTGTTGAACAAAATTACGTTACGACAAAATTAATGTTGGTTCAAAATTACGAAGTTTTATCTTCGGATTGATCCAGGACCGTCGCCAATAGCCCGTTGTATTGCTCCAGTCGGACGTTAATTCAACTAAATACTTACAACAAGATTAATTTTAATTTCTCACATAGACCTGTAGATTAATTTCCGATTTAAAAACATTTTTAGGCGAATATATTTTTGCATTGATTCTAATTGTGCTTTCTCGTTACTGGATTCCAATTGTAAAATTGATGCATTTGGTCAATCTTAGTAATACGGATTCGACTGACCCTTTGGGACAGTGGTGTCCAACTCGGACCGTATGCGAACTTGTGCACCTGGCAATGCGACCCCACAAGATTGTAAATTTTTAATATTATGTGATATTTTACAATATTTTTCCTCAACTCCTATTCCGGGGCCGTGGTAACTCTCGCTAGAGTCGCGGTTGAGTGACCAGAGTGTTGCGAGTTCGAGACTAGATTCAACCAAATACCGTCGTATGTGCGGGCTGGTGCACGTTAAACATGCCGTGGCCTAATAGTGATGTCCTCACATTGGCCGGTGTACGGAAGGTTGGTGAGAGAGGTGCCAGCTGAGGTGTTGATATCGTCATCTGACCGTTGCTCCAGTGCGACGTTAATTCAACTACCTACCTGTTTTAAGTCTTTTTTCCGTGGAGTTTAATTCGTTGACTTTCTTGTTGCGATAAATGAACTGAAATTTTATTTCAGCACATAGGTCTTTGATTTTTTTTTTCCTTGTTATTTGCTAAAAATATTCTTTTGTTCCAGATTTTCTTTTATCACAATAAAATGTGTCGTATTTCTATTGACGCATATACAGGGTGGTCCCGAATTCACGGTACAAACTTTAATGGTAGGTACAGGACATTGTAACAATGATTTATTGTATAGGAATGTATAGTCGCAAGTGACGCGGTGAGGCGTAAATAGGGGAAATAAAAGGAAAGAGAAATGGAGTGATCGGTTGGTATCATTGCCGGTAGAGGGCAGTAGATGTCTAGCCGCTGTTGAACATGATGCATCGCAGTAGGGAAAAGCGCCATTCACAATTGTGCTGCCGTAGACGATGGGTGACTTTACGTATGCAGAAAAAGCAGACATGCATTACATGTACGGCCGTGCAAATGGTAACGGCAGAGCTGCGTTACGAATGTATCGCGCGGAGTATCCTGATCGACGAATGCCGGATCATAGAATTTTTCAACGGTTACATCGTCAACTTTGTGAAACAGGTGCGTTCGACGTCAACAGACATGGCGCTGGTCGAGTAAGAGCTGTACGCACTCCAAGGCTGGAAGAAAGCATCTTGAACATTGTGGCTGATAGACCCGAGTCAAGCACAAGAACTGTTGCGCGTGACGTAGGTGTGAGTCATCAGACTGTATGCAGAGTGTTAAACGAAAATCGCTTACACCCCTTCCATTTTCAGAAAGTACAAGCATTGAATCCGGCAGATTATCCTCGCCGCGTGAACTTCTGCCTGTGGGTGATGCAGCAATGTGCGTTGCAGCCGGATTTCGTAGATTATGTGCTATTTACAGATGAAGCGACATTTTCACGCGAGGGTGTCTTTAATGCGCACAATTACCATGTGTGGGCAACCGATAATCCACATGCAACGCGTCGACATGCGTTTCAACAACGTTTCAGTATTAATGTGTGGGCTGGTATTGTGAACGACTTTTTGATTGGCCCATACTTACTACCCACGCGGCTCACTGGCGGAAGCTATCTTATTTTTCTGAAAGAAGTGTTACCACAACTGCTGCATGATGTTCCGATCGCCATTCGTAACCGCATGTGGTTTCAGCACGATGGGGCGAGAGCACACTTCAGCATTGATGTACGGAATTACCTGAATGCCACGTTTGGTACTCGATGGATTGGGCGTGGTGGACCAGTCCCTTGGCCACCCCGATCTCCCGATTTATCGAGCCTCGATTACTTTTTATGGGGACATCTAAAGCATCTTGTTTATGAGACTCCAGTTGACTCAGATGAGGATCTCGTCGCTCGCTTATCTGTAGCTGCTGCAGGTGTGCGTGAAATACCAGGCATCTTTGAACGTGTACGCCAATCGCTCCACCGACGCTGTCAAGCATGTATCGATACTGGTGGACGCAATTTTGAACAATTACTGTAAACATGACACTTGTCAACAACGCTTTCAATAAAATCTTTGTTTTTCCTTTCGGCCGTTATTTCCCCTGTTTTCGCCTCACCGCGTCACTTGCGACTATACATTCCTATACAATAAATCATTGTTACAATGTCCTGTACCTACCATTAAAGTTTGTACCATGAATTCGGGACCACCCTGTATAGAATACACAAAGAAAAATAGTTGATTGTACTAATTTAGCACCATTAAAATAAATCGATTTTTTCATTGGTACATACAAAAGGTTAATGTCTACGGTTCTGAAAAAAAAAATCAGTGGTAACGATTTGTTGTCAAACAATTTTGCGTGTATATCCGGCTATTGAATACTGCTTGAAGTCTGATTTGGCTTAAGGCACAATATAAAAAAACTCAGATAATTTGAATTTGATATTTGTCGGCTTTGAACAGAAACTCATTACCAACATTTATTTGGAAACACCAAATGCATTTTTTCATGAAGATATACACATTGCCATATTCTTATCTGTTGAAATTTTTATTTATTAATTAACTTACATTTCAAGTATTTTTACTTTTAACAGCCATGGAAGTAAAACAATTGTTTGATCAGTTGATAAGTTTCTCCTCTAAACTGATGATATTTCTAGAATTCTTTTCGTTTTTCAATATTGCCAACCGGTTATAAAATTCTATCTTCTCGATGGCCAACACTAATCAAATTGCAACAAAGTAATTCACTTGGAAATCTGGCATAATTTTCAAGATATTATGAATTCATTCTAAATTATATTTCTATGTAGGAAAATGTAACATGTATCCATTTAAATGCTCCATATATGAATGTTCATTGCTAAACTACAGCAGTTAACCATATTTGCGACGAATCAACTTCGTATATCAATAATTTTATATTTCATTTATGCATATTTATTATAATGCACTACATGAATCTTGTGCTGATTTGTAACGTTTTTCTTCAGGTTCCATACTCCATAAGTTTCAGCCTGAGCAACCCTGAAGCCATGACTGCCCCTCAACTCAACATATCCAAAAAAGGAAACATTCCAACGAATGAAGAAGGCAAGTATTGGTTATATCTACAAATATTAAAATTTTAATGTTTGTTTCTCGTCAATCTTTTCCAATTTTTTTTTAAATCTGATTACAGCAAACTTCTTTTCTTAAACATGTCGTTTCGTAACCGTGGAAAAAATTTCGCATCATCGAAATGGTCCTGTTCCGGAAAATTCTATTTGGGGTTTTAGGCTTTACTATACCTTGTGTCAAATTGACTTTATTATACGCATTACTATTACAAAATGATTCCTTCCGCCATAAAATGCAGTTCCATTAAAAACTGCAAAGTTATGTTAGAATAAGTGAATGCCGAATCAAATTTTTATTCAATGGAAAACGAAATATTTATTTCGAAATACACATGCTTGATGAGTGAGTTAAGGTGCCTCTGCGACGAGAAGGCACTCCACCTAGGGTCAGTCAATTTTTAAAAAGATGTGAAAGTTTATTAGAATTGTGCAATGTGGTAAAGCATTTTTGGCAATTTACCGTGGATGGTTCCTCAACTCAAAATCATTGTAATCGCTTTCGGCATCGAGCTATGAATTTAGGACCAGAATCAGCGCAAAATACGTCAGTTGTTTAGCGCTTTTGGTTTGCTCCAACCTATCACCTAATTTAAAGAATGGACTCGTTGAAAACCACACGACTCGCTTGAAAACTCGCGTAAACCGGAGTTTTTATACTTTCATGTTCCAATTTTTATATTTACTAGGGGGCCCGCCCCCTGCTCGCTAACCCTCGCCAACCCTCGGAGGATTGCTTTGCAATCTTCATTGGTTCGCCGAGCTAACCTTGACCTTGATCGCTTCGCTCGCATCAATGAAAACATTGTTTACAAAATATGATATTCCAAACAAAAAATTTTTAATATAAATTTGTTGTTCTCCAGAAAATTTATACAGTACCTCTGGAATCAGAATTCGAACAATTTGAAATTCAAATGAAAACTTTGAGCAAATTTTGACTTGAATTTTGTAAGCGCTGCTTTGGAAATCAAATACATGATTGTAAGCTGCAATAGCTCGACTAATATTCATTTTTTTTTTCAATAAAATTTTGTCCGATAACGCTATAAATTCAATTGAGGGCTTCGTGGTAAACAAACAATTGTACAGTGTTGCCAAAACGCAATAAAAAATAACGTCATTTTTGCGTGCCAAGAGAATTATATATAGAGAGAGATTATTTTGTTTTACTGACAGACTCACGTGTGACTTAAGCAGTATGAAATTTTACTCGTATAACAAATCAGAGCATCGTCATTAATGTTCAGGGGAATTTTTACCTATCTGTAGGGAAGAATACAGCTAACTTGGGATTATGGCTCTTCTGAATATTTATGGTGGCTTCACACCAACGGCGACAGCGACAAAAACATACGTCTCTTCGCTTTGCGCATGCGTATTACAAACAAATTTTGTTTCTCTCGGTCTGTCTCTGTCGCTGTCGGTGCGCTTTCAAGTCTTGGAGGAAGTTCAACTTTTGTCTTTGTCGCCGTGCTGACAGCCAATCAAAATAAAGTCTAATCCGGTTTCGGTTGATGTTTTTCACTCAGCAAGCTAAAAATTAATAATATCGAAATCCCATGGGCTCAGGAAGCTAAATACCTAGGTATTATCCTAGAACAAAGTCTCACATGAAATCAAAACACAAAAAAACGTTATCCATAAATTCCGAGGCGTAAAACGTAAACTTTTACACCTAATTGCTCGGAATTCGCCAATGACTATTGAAAACAAAATACTCGTGTACCTAAGCTATCTCAGACCAGTAATAACATACGCAAGCCAAATTTGGGGATCTACTAATAACAAAAATATAAATTCACTTGAAATCCTTCAAACTTCTACACTCCAAACCATCGCCAAAGCAAGATGGTTCCAACGAAAAACAGAAATTGTAAGACACGTTCTTATGACTTATGACTTGTAAAGGGGTGACTCCGAAGAGTGCCAGCACTGCGACTAATAGTCTATTGTACTGAGACCCCTACTGATCCACTAAAGACCGATTGCCGAAATAAATTTCAGCATGTACCTAATTGGAATGTTTGACAGTTCCCAGGGTTCGATACAGTGGTATCCCAGATATTCAAATCGTTGTGCAGAGGAATGGTCACTTTTACATAGAACGTGTACAGAACTCTCCTCTACCATCCGGCAACCTCTACATAATGGGTCATCTAAAACACCCATAATGTTGAGGTGTCTATTCAGGGTACAGTGGCCAGTTAGGAGGCCAATAGCTATCCTGATTTCTTTCCTACCTAAATTCAGCAGTTCCCTTGATCTATCCCATGGAGACTGCTGATTGAGCTCTTTGGCTTGTCTTTGATTATTAGATTGAAGCCATGTATGGCAGGACTCAGCAAGGAGCAAATCCTTTATAGTCCCTCTAACCACATTGTGAGGCAGACCCAAAACAGGCTCTGGTCCAATAAATGGTGTTTCAGACCCATGTTTTGTTAATTGGTCTGCCGTTTCATTACCTTCAATGCCACAGTGACCAGGGACCCAAACAAGAGAGACCTTGTTTCTCTCAGCCAGGTCCTCAAGCGCATTGTGACATTCCCACACTGCTTTTGAGGAGAAGCAGTGACTTTGCAAAGCCTTTAGGGCTGCCTGGCTGTCAGAGAAGATTTTTATAACCCTATTAACTACACCTCTATTGAGGCAGTTGTAAGTACAAGCAGAGATTGCCAGAACCTCAACCTGATATACAGTGGCCAGCTTACCCAAAGAGAAAGATAGCCTTATTTTTCGATTAGGACAGAAGGCACCTGACCCAGTGCCATGAGATGTTTTTGAACCATCTGTGTACCAAATTTCATCACCCCTTCCTATCAGCCTGGAGACGAATCTCCATTCTTCTCTGGTTGGAAAGATGATATTATATTTGGCTTTAAAGCAAAATTGCTTTAACATCCAGTCAGATCTCATTAATAGATAGGGATGCTCCTTCACCTGCGAATTGACATTTTTGAAAGCAGGCATTTCATAGGATGACTTCCATAGTCCCATGAGTTTGAGGCGTTGTGAGCATTAAATTGCCTCTAGTTCCACTTGTTTATGCAGTGGTAGAAGCCCCAGAAGCAGTTCCAGACTCTGTGAGGGAGTGGTTCGCATTGCACTAGTAATTGCAATGGTCGCCATTCTTTGTAGACTAGTGAGTTCTTTCTTCACTGTCTCATTACGGGTTCTATTCCAACAAGCGATGGCGCCATAGGATATCATCGGAACAATAATCCCGGTATATATCCAATGCACCATTTTCAGTGTTAGACCCCAAGACACGTTCTTAAAATTACCTCCCTTAAAACCCATATCGCTAAACTTAAAAAAAAATAAACCACGATGTTTAATGCATATAGCTGATTAAAATCTAACCCCTCTTTGAAGAGACATTAAAAGTCGCTCTCAGCACTATTTTTTTCCTTGCAGAAAAACAACTACTTTTTAAATATTCAGCGTATACCAGCATTAAGCCGGAAAAGTCAACACAGCAACGTCCCAAATATGGGTCATTTTTTTAGCACCACAGGTCGCGGCCAGTACTTGGGAGGGTGACCACGCAAGCTCCCGCTACCGGCAATCTGTTTACTCATGCAATACTACTTTTTAAAGCTTTATTACCACCTCATAGCTACTTATTTAATTCCAAACAACTTATTTTATTTTATTTCTACAATTTTTTAAATTCTGGGCATTCCATTTTAGAATTAAGTCACTCCACCAAAATTGTTCTACCGGAGATGAAGGCCGCTAAGCACGTCCAACAAGAATAAAAGGAGTTTTATTAAAGTTGGAGAGACGCGATCTGTCAGCCATCTTGCAGAATCAGAAATAAATGTTTCGCTTTCGAAAAAGAAGGTCATGCGCATGCACAAAGAAATTGTTGTCGCTGCTGGTGTGAAGGCTCTTTTAGCAGCAACAGATACAGGCGACAAAATGTTGCCTGTCTCTGTTGCTGTCGCCGTTGGTGTGGAGCCATCCTTATATAGCTATTAATCGTATGAATACTAAAATAGATATCAAGATATCCCACCTGTTAACCCTCCAATGGCTTCAGCGAGGTATCTCGTCCATCAAGATCTGACCAAATTTGCTAATGAAAAGATATAGTGTCATCAAGATATTGACGTTTTTTTTTTATGATGACGAGATCAAGATCTGGTCAGTTTTCTTCCTCTGACAACGAATCTTGCCAATCCAGATCTGCTAATTGTTTTGTTAATGACGAGATACTTTGTCAAGAGAACCAACAGGAAGGTTAAAGTTTACTTTCCCTGTAAAATCAAGCTAGTTTGACCCCTTCTATTATTGTCTATGATCGGGTCGTTACTTTCTACACCAAAAACATTATTTCCAAGTGTTTCAGGGAAACAAAATAGAAACTTAAAAAAATACCAATTTGAACACGACTAGTACAAAAGCTATGAAAATTACTGAAGTAGAAATCATCATACCGCTGCAAAATAAGTCGCACATCCGTCTACATATCATGTATACGTTTTCAAGACAAAAAAAAATAAAAAATAAAACGACAATAAAAACCTTATTTTTGGTACCATACGGTATTATTTTTTAACGCAATGTACTAGTTTCCTTTTAATCTCCTGGCGTTGTCTGTTTTGTGTTTGGCGCAGCTTTGGCCCCAAATGGCCCTTGCACATTATAACCCTACCCAATCAACCTTTAAATCTCCACTTTATTTAAACTTTTTTTATTAAATGAATCGATGGACAATTACTCATAAGACAAACACAAAAACTAATGAAGAGCCTCTGAATACTTCATCAAGAACATCAAGCACTTTTTTTATGAGGCGCATTTGAGAAACTCCTCGTATTTCTTTCCCAAATTACCTTCCATTTTGCTAATGCCCTTATTTTTAGCTGCCCCATTCAACGGCGAAATTACATCGCAAATCAAAAACGCATAACATAAGCTGTCAAGTCCGTTACGTTTCAACATGGCGCCACAACAGCCAACAAAAAGCATAGTTTTCTCGGTAAAATATTTTCCACGAACGCCCACGGCCATTTAAAATTTCCCTTTTCCCGAACGTAATGTTCCGAGCTCCATAACCAACCACTCTCCTGTTCTCTTTGTCTTCTATTTACGCATTCAATAATCTCATTTGGGAGTCCGTATGTTCCATTCCAGACCGAGCGAGAAACAGTTCCTAGATTTACAACCTATTATACGAGTGTCTCTCACTCGTAAATATGACGCAAAATGGCTGTCCACCATTTTGCTGGTTCGTGCCCTTGCATGCGTCCCGCCATAAATCCTTCCCATTCCGAAATACTGTGGCCATTTTGAAGCCCACAGTTTTAATGTGGGAGCTTTAGCTGGATTAGCATAAAAGTGCTTTTCCAGCGCTCTGGCATTCTCCTGCATTAGGCCCGAGATGGTTTTCGTTTGCTTGTGTCTTTATTGAGGTGTGTCTGTCCTTCTGGGTTTGACCAAGACGAGAGCTGTAAAATATGCCGAGGAATGGAGATGCAAATTCGGGATTTGTTCTGGAACATTGGCGACAAATCGTGGGTGTTCGTGGAATATTTTATTGGAGTGGTTAGAGGTTTGATGGCGCTCGTGTGCTCCTTTCGCGGACATAAATCTTTAGAGTACGGTTGTTTCGCTAAAAGCAGTTTTGTGAGTTGGCATCGCGAATGCAGACCAAGACGCCATCAAAAAGACAATGAATTTAGTTGAATGGACGAAAGAATTGTTTTGCTTAGGACTGAGGGAAAATTCGCAAAATCTTGTAATTCAAAAACATAATCATGACAACATACTTTAAAAATCTTGAAGTAATTGTGTCGATACGTAAGTTTAAACAGTCACATTTTGTCACGAAATTAATTCAATTTTTGGCGGTAGGAAGTTGAGTTTACCGTCGCACTGGAACAACCCAACGGGCTATCGGAAACCCGAAGGGAAAGATCCGAGGATAACACCACGCAACTGTCGAACCATAGCCAGATGACGAGGTCATACCCAAGCTGACACCCTACTGCAAACTTCCACACAATGCCAACGTGAGGACATTTTATGCCACGACAGATTTAATGTTCTCCAGGTTTGCAGGTAGTTGAATATACGTTGGACTGGACACTGGAACAACACAAAATAAGGCTTAAACAAGGAAGAGGCATTCTTACGATAATTAAGTTTTGAGTTTATATATAAATATTAAATTAAGACTAGTCACACTTGTGCTCCTTTAATATCCTTAGCTCGTTTCATTTCTGAGAAAAATTTCAGAATTGGAAACTATATAATTCGAAATGTATGATTGGAGCAGGCCATTCTGATTTTAATGCCCCACGACATTTTCTTTAGTAAATAAAATTGTCGTTATATAAGATTTTAACTTTTGAGTTCTTTCCAAATTGACATTTTAAATATTATACACAACGAAACATAATAGAAACTAATTTACTTCAGTAGATCAGTCTACGTCCAATAATCATGGTTGTCTTGTTCAAACGACGGACCAGTTTTCGACTTCAAGAATCTAAGTGTTGCTTTTCGAAATGTAAGTTATGAGAGGAGCTTTTTCTGTCAAGCGAAATATAGTGGTTTATGTCGCGCAATGGTGTTTCCTATATGTACTCTGAATGTAGCCTCACTTGTTTTGGTTTTCGAATACGATTTCGGATCTTCAACAAAAATTCCAAGAAAGGAATTGGGGGGGGGGGGTAATTTTCGTTTACGTCGCACTAGAGCAACACAACGGGCTATTGACAACCGTCCGGGATCAGTCCCTGAAGGGAAAGATCCGAGGACAACACCTCGTAATTTTGAACCACGGTCAGATGACGAAGCAACACCTGAGCTGGCACCCCACTCTCCAAACTTCCACACCAACCCATGGTGAGGACTTTCGGCCATGACAGATTTAAGATGCACCAGCCGCCTCTACACCACACGCTTACAAATATCCATGCCCGTACCCGGATTCGAACCAGGAACCTTCCGATCTAGAGGCTAACATCTTACCCACTATACCGGTTGGTCGGCGAAAGGAATTTGGAATTGATATAATTGATTAGTCAACACCAATTAAATTGAGCACCAAGCACAGCCAAAACGGCAATAAACTACATTTTAAGTTTACCCAAATATATGCGAGAGTAATTTGGGTATATGAAAAACAATCTTCTCTTTCCATCTGGCTTGTTAGTGAACAAAAAAAATTCAGTAAAAATTGTGAACTTAGTCTGTTCCAAAGTTCTTATTGCTCATTATTACAATTTCCCAGTTTGAGAGCCTGCTGGTAGCTTGTGTTAAACTGGTGCCTTGTATAGACGAGGTTCTCATCATTAACAAATCTCAATGGACGAGATATATCGTCATTAGAATAAAACTAACCGAAACTCGATCTTAACAGCCAAAAGATCGGCAATATCTTTATGACGAGATGTCTCGTCATTAGCAAAATTGGTAGGATCTTGACGAGATATCTCGTCAAAACCATAGGAGGGATGACTGAATTTCTCATATATACAGACATGGAAAACAGTCATTCCCATTGAATTTCAAAATGTACGCTGAAAACAACCCGCATAAAACTGCACCACAATTGACTCAATAAAAGCTCAAAAAATTAAATATGCCTATTCTCAGTAAGTCGTGGCATGCCCACATCTTCCCCTCAGAATTGCGACTTTCGCCTAAAAATGTATCCGCCGGTTACGTGAACATGAATATTTGAACAGAAAACCAATTGAACTCGATATTTCCTTTACTGTTTGGCCACCTGTGCTCCTTTCCGCGTGCAGTCGGCGGAAAGAAATGTAAATATCGGTTCTCAATATGGCCTCCTTTTCTAAGCGGACAGCGTTTCTCGCCTCTTCTGTAGTTATTGATGGAAGATGAAAATTTATAGCCGGCTTTTTCGTACACAGTGTCACTTTCTTTCTCCTGCGTGTCCCGCATGGATCGACTTTTTTTTTTGTGAAAGAATCCGAATTTTGTGGCGATGTTCAACTGCTCCTGTTTTGTAAAAACGTCTTTTGTTGCTGAATGATAAATATATACGAGGCAGTAGTGTGATATGTTGTTGAATTTTTGTCGCTCTGAAGCGACATAACGGGCTATTGTCAGAGGCTCGGGATCAGTCCCGAAGGGAAAGAACCACGGACAACACATTAACCATGGTTAGATGACGAGGTGAACGCCTGAGCCCGGCACACCCAAACTTCCACGCCAACGTAAGGACATTTGGGATCGCGGGAGATTTAACGCACACCAGCCCCACATACACGACTGTCTTAGGTTGGCTCGAGTCTTAAACTGGCAATCCTCCGTTTGGTAATCCCCGATTCTACCAACTAGGCATCGCACTAAAGGGAATAAGGTAGTTGAGTTTACTTAGCACTGGAAAAACAAAATGGGTTATTGGCGATTGTTTGAAATCTATCCGAAAGGCAAAGATGGCAAGGATAACGCCTTGTAATTATGATGAGGTCAACACATAAGCTGGCACCCAAGACGTCAACGTGAAAACATTTGAAGCCACGACAGATTGCACCAGCCTCCACGTACACGACGGTCTTGGTGGGATCGAGTTTCGAACTCACAACCCTCCATTTTTAAATCTGGTCTACCAGTGTACTGTAATGAGGTGCGATATTTGTGCAAGTTTTTTACCTTAATTCGTGTGAAATTTGAGAATATACCGCGATCTAATTTCTTCTTTTTTCTTGCAGTTTTTCGAATGGTGTTCCAATGCTCGGGGAAAGTCAGCGCCGAAGTAGAAATGTGCATGAATATGAACTTCACGATGCCCCCACCTTTCTCTAATACCACTTACCTGGTTCTCAAGCGGAAGAAGATATGCTACAAAAGTAAGTAAATACCCGCTTTAGGTTATTTGCGGATATGATATGGGCAACAGATCTGGTCGAAAGGTAACTATGAAACTGCTGTGACTACAGTGAGGGAAAAATAAAATCTTCATAAATCATTTGTTTATGTACTAGCATAATGCACTATTTACACAGTATAAACATCGCACAATCCAGAGAGAAAAACTAAAAAAAAAAAAAAAAAAATCGCCATTTCTGTACAGTGGAGCACTTTTGTGATCTTCAATAAATGGCACCATTTCATTTACTTTTACTGGTTCTAGTTCTTATTTTCGATAAAATACGTGGCAAAAACCATACTCAGTCATGGTACCACTCTTAGATTCGTAACGTCTACTTCAATTTCATCCAAATCCCTTGTTCAAAGGATTTTTGACGCTAAACTTACTTTCGCTTTTCTTCGCTGATTACTGTATTCTAAATTTGCTTCTTTTAATCAAACTACCGAAAAATATCATTGGAATGACGAGTAATTTTCACAATATTGGGCAGCTCTATGGCTCAAATCAAGCTAATTTACACTAAGCGGTAAAAGTGACGACTGAATCGCGGTAGTATCGATTTTAAATTGCTCATGTCCGCTGTTACCGTTCGTCAATCAACAAATAATGCCGATTTCTGTGCAACTTACGAGGGTAGGTATGTAGTTGAATTAACGTCGCACGGTAGCAACAAGACGAGTTATTGACGAAGTTCCGGGAGCAATTCCGATTAAATAGATCCGAGTGTCACGTGTAAGTTGTGTATTTTACATCTCGATAGATGAGTCCGGCATATTAACGCTTATTTTACGATGTCTTACATAAACCAGCGAAGCGATATATGTAAAATGAACTTGAAAAAACAGTATTGAAAACGTATAACTTCTTTTAAGAGAATTCTAAAAATGATCTGTCTTGTAAAGCTAAACAAGGCATGCTCCAGTCTCTACCTCATTAAGGTAAATAAAGCACTTTTGGAGTCAGCCATGTGTAAACGATTCAAGTTGGTCTGAGTTACAAAGTAGCAGAAAAGTGGCAACTGCTCTTGGGATATTTTGAAGTAATGGAGGTCATTAGTCTCACTCTGGGATTGTTAGAGATGGTGATTTATTCCAGTGTTCCTCCATTAAGTACACCAAAGTTAGTTTCTCTCCTTAACCTACCTAGACACCTAGAGAGTAGTTACTGACAAAGGAACTGAGCCTATTGATACGATAGTGAACTATAGAGGTTACCAAAAGTTATTTACTACAGGTAATTAATTTGAGAAGAGGTAGGTAGGTAATAAATTACTGGTGTAATACAACGGGTTAGTGGCAACGCAGATAACACCTCGCAATTCTGCACGACGATCACATGACAAGGTCGTCACATGAGATGGATATCCACTCTCGAAACTTCCACATCATGCAAACGTGAAGACATTTAAGGCTACGGCACTCAACGTGAACCAGCCTCCACGCACACCACGAGTTTCGAACTCTCAACCCTCCGTTGCTTTTCCAACTGGGCCCTTTATTTGAGAAGGACCAGCTTGTTTCGCATGTAGACAGCCGGACAGGCACGGTCCTACGCACAGCCTCGGAAAGATTTCGTTGCCCACTTTTGCAAAGGAGGAAACAAAGTCCGTTTCGGACATAAATACAAAACCCCGACATCCCTCTTCCGCCATAGATCACCGCTGGGGTCTCCTGGGGTCAACCCTCCTCGCGAAGCCCACTGGCATAATTTATTCGGGGTCCCCCTTAACAGATAAAAATGTCCCACAAGAAGGAAGCCCGGAAAATTGCTCCTCGCCGAAACTGGGACAGAATTTATCTGGTCGGGGGAATTCGCATGTAGGTGGCTTGAATTATAGGCGCAATAAATATTTAGTTTGACTTTTTCTTAGCCCAGTCCTGCCGTAGGGGAAGATGGCATGAAATATGCTTTCGGCTTCTACCGGGGTTGCTATTGATGGTGTGTATTCTTCTCGGTGACGCTGGGATATTTCTTCTTAAGAAAGGTCCTTTCATGAGAACTGCGATGAAAGTTACTGCATAATGATGATTCTCCATCTCACACACCCGAAATTGGCGACTGAATAGAGTTGTTGTCTTAAATTTAAAAAATTATTTGCCAGTTGTATACATACGTCGTTTAGCTCTCATTTTATAATGATCGTGTCTATACCAGTGGTTCCTAGATAAAGAATGCCAATTTGATACAATATTAAAGCCAGAACAAATATTTTAGCTCTCATGAATCCACGAAGAAAAAAAAATTATTTTTAATAAATTTATAAAATATATTTGTTTTATAAAATAATACTTTTCTTCCATCCCCATATGTTTTAAATTAAGGGAAAGAGTTATTAGGACCAATAGTTTATTATTATAAAATATAACGCGTACTTACCCTTATCTTGTGATTGTATTATACATTTACCTGATGTTGTTTGGCGCCGCTTGGCCAAATATATCATAGAAATCCAAACCGAACAACCATGAA
Organism: Metellina segmentata; assembly: GCA_947359465.1. NCBI lineage: Eukaryota > Metazoa > Arthropoda > Arachnida > Araneae > Tetragnathidae > Metellina > Metellina segmentata. The sequence goes on along the minus strand of OX375873.1, from coordinate 89,912,981 downwards.
GCGCACCAAATGGATGTGAAATTATTTTGCAAAGTTACTAAGCAATTAACGAACTTAATTGTAATACTATCATATTGGTTCTTAAAATTTAGTTTAGACAAAATTTGTCATCAGAAACTTGGAGTCACAGATATGAAGTTGCAGCTTTTATAAATTTAATATAAATGTACTGTATTGAGAACCATTTTTATGTAAACCTTCAATGAAAATTTAAATTATGAAGTATATTTTTGTGTATACTTAATTGCCAGATTTCATAAGAAACAAAAAATCATTTGAACTATAACATTTAAATATCTAACCGAAATTGCTGGAATGAATTGTTAGATAAATCAAGACATGTACACTTTAATAAACACTTTGCAAGTATTGAATACATTTCTTTTGCATTTTAGAAGAATATAACTTTACTTGCAGCACGAGATGAAAATTATTAAGCAATGCTGGCTTGCTACGATGTACAATTAGTCTTCATTTTAGTCATTTCCATGAAATAAATTAAAAATTAAACGCGTTTCACACAAAAATATAGAGGATGCTACTTCTCAACTCAATTTTTTAATTTCTTTCCCAATCCAATAAAGGTTTATTCTACGAAAGGAAATTTCGTAAACACCGAATAAAGTAATTTGTATTAGTTTGCCTACATTTTTCGATGTTTCGCTAATAATTTAATCAATTACTCACTTCAACAGCTTTTAATTAAGTTTCTGCCTTTTAAAACTTCGGTATGCATGTGTGGATGCCAAACCTCAAATAGAAACTCCCCCAAGCTCTGAATGCGAGTAAATTGTTTAATCACAAATGATAAATGAATCTCTCTGAAAATCTGCGAGAAAGAATAATGAAACCACACAGCCTCGAAATTTTATTTAAAAAAACCAACTAATAAACCTGATTTACCTTTTAACAATTCATCTCAATAAAGCTGCAAGAAGAGAATGAAAAATGGTTTCTCAAGCAAACATCGAATTATAAAAGCTTCTAAACAACTAAACTTCACTCCTAAAACTATTGAAAATCATTTTATCGTCTGCAAACGAGTTTTCGCGTGCAATTTAATTTTCCTGTTTCCGTAAATACTACATCAATATTTGCGCACTTTTTTCTTCTTGAATTACTGTCATTGTTGTTTCCCCTTAAAGAGATACATTTTTCTTCCGCTGTCATTTTTCTTTATTCTTATTTAACGGTAAGTAAAAATATCGATCGTGAGCGGAATCGATTAGACATCGTTTCGCAAAATATCAAACGTCTTGGATTCGATTGAAAAAAGAGAGCCTTCAGTGATGATTTATGTTCGTTCTTAAAAATCAACAGATGTCGGGGAAAAGATTTTTTGGTTGATTTATTCTGTCGTTTATTTGTTGAAGCTTTTCCTTCAAACATTTAAGTAGGTTTTATTATTCGACTAAGTTAAAAGCGATTCTACCCTTAATGGCTCTCCTCAATGGAATTTTAAAATACAATGCATATTTTTTGCCGACAACTACTATAAATTCTTACCATTTTCAAAACAATTTTTGAAAGAAATCTGTCAATAAACGGGATTGTAGTCACGTAAAAAAAAAAACCCTCTTCATTCGAGCAATGTTAACAGTAGAGAAAATTCAAAGATGGGGTTTGATATGAACTAACGTCTTCAATAAATTCAAATGCATAAAATTTGCATAAAGGGCCATCTTCATATTAAATTGAGCACCAACTTCATAAAATCCAATAGGAATCCCTACATCGACACACAATTTCGAATTTATACCTAAATTTAACCTTATATTTTGATGAAAATCGATTCAAAATAACTTCTCTAGTATGGCTATGTAAAATTTCAGCTCATTCTGATAATTTGTTTTTTAGCTACATTAAATTTCATTCATTGCGTTTTTAGGGGGGGGGGCAATCAAAATTTTAAAAAACGTTCGACAAACCTGGATAGTAATTATCGAATCATCTGCACTTGCACAGTAAATTTAATGATCCATGAATTTGATACCATATTTAGGATTGAATATCTCAGGATATAAAGGTAGTAAAGTTATGATGTCTCATATTTAGACTAATTTAACGATGCAGAACCTGATTATGGCATCAAAACATGGTGTTTCATCAGAAGTTTCGTTTGTACAAAATTGGATGTAAAGACGTCCCTTTATGCAATCTTTTTTAATTTGAATTTGAGAGGTCGTTATTTCCTATTGAATGATACCATGGAATTTGCTCTAACGTGAATAATGTTCGAAATATAGGAGGTGGTTCTGGTTTTTTCCGAGACTGTACTGTACATACCCTATTTCATACTTGATACATTTGCATTTCAATCATTGCAAATAGCCCGTTGTGTTGCTTAAGTGTGACGTTCATACAAAAATTACAAAATTAAATCAAAATTTACGAATGGTGAAACGTAAATTTTTTTAGTCATTCATTTCAACGGTTAAGTTTTGAGTTAAAAAAATTAAATGTAAATTTTAAGTAAAATAATATTTTTACTACCCGTAAAATAATTTTGACTAGTAATTTTTATTACAAAGTATCGTAAATAAATTGTTTTTTAAAAAAAGGCGAGCAAAAGGAATCTATTTTTTGTAACTTTTTCAGATAATTTCTATTGTTTTTTTATAAATCAATCATAAAATTATAAATTTTGGTCAGATCAACAAAAATATTTTTTGTATCGCAGAATTTTAGTAATTAGTTTGTGTGGCATGAGATAAAATAGATTGAAAACCGTTTTTCTTTTACAATTTCCATATCACCACTCTCATTTATTTTGTTATTTTCGAATCTAATAAGAATATGAAAAGAATTACTAAATAATAGATCAGTTTTTATTTCATTAGAAATACTCGCATTGAATAAGCTGTAAAAGCAGATTATTTGTATAAAAAATATTTAAATATATATTTAATAAATAAGAGCCCTTATATAACTTTTGACGTGGCGAAATATACCTCAAACATCTTGAGCAACTTGTGTCAGAAAGAATTTTTATTTTTGTTCTAAAAAAAGGCGTTTTGTTACAATGTTGAAATTAGATAAAGGAAGAAAAACAGTTTTTTAAACATTTTTTAATAAAACATCCAGAACAAGAAGTATTTAAAGCGTAGTTTTATTTTAAATACGTTTAAAAATTTTATTCACACCGAAGTGTGCATGTAGGCATTAGCTAAAAACGAGTAATGAGAAGCATTAATTATTTAATCCCTTGATATTACTATAAAGAAAAATTATAGATTGGTGGTATCGATACGTTTTATTTTTTATACCCGAATGGAAATCTTATACTAAACTTTACCCGCATTCCATTACGGAATTGTAAAGTTAATTATGTTGAAAATATTAGTTTTAAACAACATCTGAAGTAAAAATTTGGAATTAAATAAAACATTGTTGAAGACAGTATAATTTTGCATTGATTTTCACACATTAGCATATTTATTAATTTTCATTTCACATTCTTTCAGATAACAGTACCAGCAGTGACACACTGATGATTGGTAAGCTCATTGACTTGATTGAACTACTTCATGTAAAAATTGTGAACCCTTGTGTTTTTTTGTTTGTTTTTTTGTATTCATACTATTGATTTTTTTCCTGTATAAATATAAAAAGGAACCATACCGTGTGAGCCGTTTTTACCTTTGTGAGCAAGATATCTAATAAAGAAATAACTCTCTGAAAGCAAAACAATCTTGTAATTTATCATCATTTCCCTTAAATTACTAGTTAGAATGTTGAAATTCATCCTTGTGGTGAAACGTTTTTTTCTTCGTTTGCAAGTTTTAAACCTCTAAAACCTTTGTGTTTTTGGAATTCTGATTTGTAATTTTTTTTTCTTTAATCAATATAATTGAAGCAATTTCCATTGATGACTTGTAAGTAAATAATAATCAATTGCTATTGTCAGCTTCCAATTTCTTTTAAATCGTTACTACACTTGAATTAAAATTAATCGCAATAGTCTTCTTCCAATCGCTTCGTAAACGGAAGTTCAGATACACTGACTCTTATTAGTTTAGGATAATAATTTTCAAATACAATTGGTAAGGTAATAAATGAGCTTATGTAGTAAAATTAATCACGAAATTATCGATTCATTTGTTTAATTCTATCCAAAATTATGAATGAAATTTGATATTTTTAAATTTTCGAGCTTTAGTTAGTCAATCAACTTGAAAATGCTTAGTGAAAATTCTGCATGTCTTTTTTCTTGTATATTTTGTTCATATATTTTTTATCTTTGTAAATGGATATTTTCCAGGGGTAGCAACATTAAAATAAAGTACTTTTTAATAAAGTGATGATTACATATAGGAGTATTCTGTGTTGACTATTTCATGTTTTGTTTATCCTGAGTAAGTCATGTTTTTTTTTATAGCAGACGCGATGGTGGCAACGAGTAACTCATTCTACATTGGAGTTGGTTGCGCGTGCGCTGCTGTTGTTCTTTTGGCTATAGGCGCCGTCATTTTCTACCTGAAAACAATGAAAGCTCGGCGAACTGACGTCATACAGTAAGTAATGCTTCTTTGCTTAATATGTATTGCTCTTTTCAGGTTGAGAAGAGTACAAGACACGCACCTACCGCCTCTTGAAATATACGCATTAGTAGTGCTAAACTTATTTTAAGTATGAAGTTTTTTGAAAAAATGTGGGAATATTCGAATAAATCCTCGCATGAGAGGGTTATTAATCTGGACAGGTTAAATCTGTTGTGGTCTCTAATGTCCTTACATTGGCATGGTCAACTAGCGCGTCTTTGTTGGAATGGCTCCGCGTTGCGACGACGATTCTATTTAGTACCGTGGGTAGGTCGGTATGTATTAAACTCGTGAAAAGTGAATCGATTCTTCAGTTCGATTCTTTCGTCACTTCTTTTGACCTACAGTGAGCTATGAGTATTTATTTGTTAAAATATCACCAGGACTAGACCCGAGGATGTATTTATTCCACACTGATGACATTTTTGTTGGTTTTTGTATAGAATCAATCAGATTTACTTATGAAGGATACCTTACAGATATAAGAACACTTCTCTGAGGGAAACCTCGAACACCTATTCTTGATGAAAATCGAATTACATTTCGAATTCATTCATTCAATAAATCAGCTTCAAAATCATTGAAGACACCAAAAAAGACTACGAGATAAGTAAATTATCATAGCTCAGTGTCTATTAAAACAAGTGACGAAAGAATCGAACTGAAGAATCGATTCACTTTTCACGAGTTTAATATCTACCGACCTACCTAAGGTCCTAAATAGAATCGTCCACGCAACGCGGAGCCATTCCAACAAAGACGCGCTAGTGGCATGGTAGAGCTTGGAGGGTCGTGTGCCAGCTCAGATGTTACCTCGTCATCTGACAGTGGTTCAAAATTACGTGATATTGTCATCGGATCTTTCCTTTTGGGTTTGATCACGGACCTGAAATACTCTAGTGAGTAATTATTTCTCACAGAGTTTACTACTTTTAGTATACATGCGAGTCGAGGCATACCCAAGCACGATCTTTTCCTGCTTTCATCATCATACTCTTGGCCAACCTCTTTTTTCCCTTCACGATATATTTTCTTATTTGAAGTTGTCATGTGTTTGGCTCAGCTTGGTCAAATTTGGTCCTTGTGCCATAGAAATCTCCGAGACATTCGGCAAACTCGTGTAGCTTTAAATTAAAGAATCTGTATTGCAAAGAACTACAGTAATGTAAAATAAAGAAAATAAAAATCATTTGGGAATTTATTTACCGAATTGCGTTCACCTCAGTTTTTTTCTCTTTAAATTCATTATAACAAGCAGTATAAAAGAAACGGCAAGTTTCTGAAAAGAAAATATGTCATTTAACCAAGCCGAGTTAGGTTTCAAGTCTCTTTTGGTTTACGGAACTCAACAGGTAGAGAGCGAGAAAGATGGAGAAGAGTCCTTGTGCCATAGAAATCTCCGAGACATTCGGCAAATTCGTGTAGCTTTAAATTAAAGAATTTGTATTGGAAAGAACTACAGTAATGTAAAATAAAGAAAATAAAAATCATTTGGGAATTTATTTACCGAATTGCGTTCACCTCAGTTTTTTTCTCTTTAAATTCATTATAACAAGCAGTATAAAAGAAACGGCAAGTTTCTGAAAAGAAAATATGTCATTTAACCAAGCCGAGTTAGGTTTCAAGTCTCTTTTGGTTTACGGAATTCAACAGGTAGAGAGCGAGAAAGACGGAGAAGAGTCCTCGACTGAGATTTAATCCGCTCTTTGTGAACGTTTTAGATCATGCTGCGAGATATTAAAACGGATACCTCCCAACTCGGCCTTTTATCGCGGAATTTGGCGACATCAAAACATCGCGAAGAAGGTAAATAGTTAACACAGATCTGCCGGAGCTTTTCCGAAAAGTAAATAAACGAAAATTATTCTAAATATCTTCGCAAATTGTTACTTGGAAGACAAAACTCGAAGGTTTTCAAATAAAAGTTGAAAATAAAATAAATGTTTAACAATTTTTTTTTCCTAAGTATTTGGCGAAAACTTACTGTACTATGCAATGCAGAAGAATATAATTAAAAAACTTATTTGTTTGCGAAATTCTATGTACATTGACAGAAACCTTGGCACAGAAACAATGATTCCATGCAACCGTACAAAATACGCTCTGCGGCATGCAAATCGGTATACAGCTACAATCAAAGAATTTTTAACACGAACAGTTGAACGATAACAAGGACACAAATTCTGAAGATATATTTTCCAATGTTGCCACAACCGGCGTCTAAATAATAAAAACAAAAATAAAAACTGCAAACGATTCTTAATTTTTCGAGGAAAATTTTAAGATATCAATGCAAAAACGCAAACTATACTTATCCGACACGAGAACACAATCATATAGTAAATGATATCAACAATTGCGCTTAAAGCAAAGAATGGTTAACTCATTGAAGCAAACTAACTTAAATAGACCTGTCATGTTTTGTGTGTATATTTTATGTTACAAAATTTAATTAGTTTTTCGGTGAATTTAGTAAATTATTTTCTGTTTCATCGCCTATCTGGAACGCTCGTGGATACTTTATCAAATAAGAGAATATTTATGCATCTTGTAATTTCAGGGATTTACGAGTCGTCCCACAGATAGTTAATTAGCATCGCACTGAAGCCACAGAACGGGCTATTGGCGAAAGTCCGGGATCAATTCCGAAGGGAAAGATCCAAGGAAGACGCCTCGTAATTTTCGACCATAGTGAGATGACGAGAACAACACCTGAGCTGAAACCCCACTCTCTAAAATTTCACACCACGCCAACATGAGGACATTTGTGGTCACGACAGATTTAAAGTGCACCAGCTCCCACGAACACGACGGTCTTTGGCTGAACCTAATTTTAAACTAGCAACCTTCCAACTACTCTACAGTACCTCCTCTTAAAAGGATACGTTTGTTTGAAGAAGAGTAAGATTTATGAATATTAGTACATAAATTCGATGTCAATGATACGATTAAGGCAGGTTAGTACATGTTCGATCTTGTTTCCATGACGCAATTGTCACATTTTGCCAACCTGCAGCAAATAATGTCTAGTAAATGACCATACGCAAGGAAAACCTTTTACTGACAGAATGAAAAGCAAATCAGCTTCTTTCTTGAAAAAAATCTTCATTTTACTCTATCTACTTTGGTTTATATCTGGTTCCAAAGCTATCCATACTTTTCTATGAAGTTTATCTTCCATTCTTTTTCGTTGATTATAAGTAACCAGTTCAGTAAATTCGAAAAATTGACAAAGAATCTGAGTAAAGCAATCACCACGTTAAAAATATTGAATAAATGTATTGACATTTTTATGGTTCTATGTGGTAAATATATTCTACTAATAGTCTACAGTGTCTCAAATCTCCGAGAAAGGTAGCGTAGCACCAGAAAATCAATGCGTCTTACACTGTTTTTCATTAGCTAGTGCTGGTAAGCAGTTGATAAGAACTAAAATGTGGGATAGACATTTAAATTTTCAAGAATTAAAACAAAAGGCTTTAACAGGCTCTTTGATTATGATTAGATCATGACATCCAATGGCGCAGGGTTCCAGGGGGTTATCGAATGAGTTTCAGCCGTCTCTTTTCTCTTGGGAAACAAATTTTATAGTGGCTTGGTTAGAAAAGAATGAAGGCTTCCGATGTTTCAATATTAAACACTTAAGATACGTTTACTGATAAGCTACTCGTGTATTAGCAAAACCGGAAAAACACTCACAGATTTCAATTCATTCATTATCGATATTACTTATAAGTAGATGATTTCAACAAAGAGCAGAGTAATTGCGTTGACCTACAAAGTGAAATACAAAGTCAAAAAAGTTGCGAGGAAACAAAGAGGGAAAAATTCTAATCGCTGAGTTTCTCAAGAAAAAATACAACCTTTATGCAAGAAAAAAGACGACTTTAATGGTGAGAGAGACTCTTTCCAGTCTATATATAAAGATTATTACATTCTGGTGTAGAAATGCTAAAAAAACGTATACATTGAAATAGTTGACTTAGTGTTTCAAGGTTTGAGAAAAGAAAAATTAAATTAATGTGAATGCTATTTATGCTATAAATACCTAATCGAAATTGCATTCAAAGTTGATTATTTGATTAAAGATTTAAATTCGTCTTTTCAAACGATTTTTCAGATTCATCTGTTCTATTTTTTAACAATATTCCAAATTTGATTTTTAAAAGGAAACACGTGATTCGGGGTTCCAGAAATAGATATACTCGAAAATCAAACTAAGAGCTTCAACCCCTTCGTCTCTCCCATCTAATGTTTATCCTCAACTTCGATGGTATTATAACGTGGTTGTTCATTTCGTGTAGGTTAGTTTTGGATTTTATGGTGAGGGGCCATATTCAGCTAAGCTGCGCCAAGCTCAAAATAGACAACATCAAGCAATGGACATACACACAGACAACGAAAGCTTAACTGATGTAACATAGAAATAAACCCAGGGAAGAAAGAGTGTTCCGTTTAGGAGTGCGGACGGATTATCGCAGCATTATTGTGGTTGAGCCCGTTTTCGTGCCCTCTTGGCGAGTCGATTGGCGAAATTGCACGGCTAACAACCCTTTTGTCTTATTTGCGGGCCGAAAGCTCGCCGCCGAGTGGGAGGAAGGGGGTCGTTGTTAAGACTTCCGATGGAAAGCACTGACAAGCAGCGTCTGAGACCTCATCCCTCGCATCGCGGGGCGCTTCCCTCATTGCGCGGGGTGGCCAACAGGTTGTTGCTCGGAGAACTTATTCGAGGTTCAAGGACGCAACCTTTGGGCTTGTGGTGAGCGCGTAATTCCATTTGCATACTCATTTTCGAGCGCTGAGGGTTTTTACGGCATGAAAATGTTACAATGATACAAAGTTAATCAGCGTGAGTGCTTTTTTCTAGCTTTCTTTTTATCCTTCTTGGGGCGTCAACGGAATATTCTCTTTGCGAAGGTATGTTACAGGCTCGTTTACACTGGTACTGCATTTCGAATCCGCTGTTGGTACCTGGATCCTTATAACCAATGAGAAATGGGAATCATGGACCCTGTCAATCATTTCCGTTGTAGTTGATTATTGGTTCGACGTATCCTGATCAAAGAAGCTAATTCGGATTGACGTACAAGTGTAAATCTCACTTAAGCCTCTAAGCATCATTAGATTTCCGAGAAGAGTAGTGCGGCTTTTACTCCACAAAACACACGTAATGATTATATAACCACATTTCTTGATCAAAGTAGGTAGGTAATTTAATTAACGTCGCACTAAAGCCACACAACGAGCTATTGGCGACGGTCCGGATATGGTATGGTATTTTAATTAACGTCGTACTGGAGCAACACCCGAAGGGAAAGATGGTGACGGTTCGGGATGAAACCTGAAGGGAAAGAGCCGAGGATAATACCACGTAATTTTAAACCTCGGACAGATGACAAGGTAACACTCGAGCAGCCACCCCACTCTCTAAACTTCCACACCTCTCCAACGTGAGGACATTTGAGGGCCACAACCGATTTAACGTGCACCAGCCCCATTTGTACACGACGGTCTTTGGTAGGATTCGAACTTGCAATCCTCCGACTGCCAATCCGTTGCTCTTTCAACCAGACTCAGTCCCGAGAATTTAATGGAATAATGAACAGTTTAATTGACAATATTAATTCTGTGGAAACTCTTAGATTATATGCGTAGGTCAGCATTTAATATTAACAATTCTTATACTTGGCTGTGGAACAACGGTACACGTGGATACACCTGTCTCTTAATATTACCTTTACGATGGTTGCGGAAACTTCACGATTGTTGTGATTTGGAGACTCCCTGATTCTTTCCTTTGCATTTGGATAGATTTCGTGGCCACGGAAGGATGATAAACGGCGAAGCTTTCTCCATGTGACGTCAATAGCCGTAATGTAACATTGACATCAGCAATATTACGAAGAGTAATATTTCTGATAAGTACAGGAGAATCAAGAAATAATTTCTATAAAAACTTACTCCTGTGAAATTAATGATGTGACATAGATCGTTGTTCTACCGAACGCTTGTTACTCTTTCTGCTGCGAGGCCGGACGAGAGTATTAATTGTCATGAAGGAGCCGAAAGAAAAACCTGATTGTGATCGAATTTCCCTGTTTTGCCCCAAAATACTGTGCTAACCCTCCCTAAGCCGAATGGTTGAAGTTGTTTCTGAACGTTTGGTGAGTAGCAAACCGATGTACTTAGTTCGATTCTCGCACTTCTCACTGTCAAGGCTGACTGCTTGAAAAGTTTCCTGGTTTCTTTAAGGTAACAAGTAATTGCAGGTAAACTTTGCCAAGATCTTCAGGAAGACATTCGGATCTTCCAGAATTTATTAATCTAGTTAGAACTAAAGTTCTCCGGAACTAACCAACCTGGTGACGCTAATCGGCTTAGCTTTACTAATAGGATCCTACTTTTTTTCAGTTCCTTCCAATTAGTTTTCGTAACAGGGTCCTAGTTTCTTCAATTCTTTCCTATTAGGGTCTAAGTTTCGTCAATTCCGTCTTGATAAGTAGTCGTGTACCATCCCTTCCTGGGGCCACCGTGTATCAAGGGATATGCCAACAGCGCTAACAATCTATTAGTTGTAGGCGGTGCAAGTTCAATTCCTCAATGGGTGTATTTGCCTCTTTGTGTCTGTAAAACTTTCCTTGTGTGTATGTCTATTACTTGATATTGTACGGCTTGAGTCTGTGCAGTATTTTCAAATATGACTCTTGCGCTATAAAAACCACCCCATCCCTTCCTAATCGAAGAGCCACTCAGCATCTTCATAGGTTCTTTGCTTGTGTCAGCAACCAATCGAATTATTGGTATTGGTCGATTCTCTGTCATGCTAAATAGCATTTTGTACGTGGGTATTTTTGACCATTCCGTTTTTCTACTAATGAGTTCGACAAAACTAAATTCAGCTATTTCTGGCATTTATTTTTTAAAATTCGGAACACTTCGGGAAGTGCCTTCAATAGCAGAAATCTTCCAAAACCGTCGAAACCCCCCCCCCCAACCACTCAGCATTTCAGAGCGCCGTGTCTCCAATAGCACAGGTCGTCGCAGCCTGATGTATTTATGAATCAAAAACTGATAGATTGAATAAGCGTGTTGACACGGCTGTTGAAACCAATTACAGGAACATTCAGAAAACAGACCTCTCTCCAGGGGGAACGAATCCACCTCGTGCACCCTTCGAACATTTCGAGGAGACGGCCCCTCCGCCAGAATAGCCCGCCACACCCATCCAACCTTTTCACTTTAAGCGTCATCCATCTAACTCTTGTTAAACATCACGCTCTGACTCTTACCTGTTCTGGCCGACTTCTCTCTGGATACAATCACCTGTGCACTTATCGGTCTCGCAGACACAACTGTCTCTTTTTACTTCTCGCTCTCCGCCACTCCCCTTTTTTTTCCACTTTGCTTCCACGCTCGGTAACCGTGTGTGTTTTAGGTTCTTTATCTACTGCTTTGATTCTTTTTTTCCCTTGCTTTGATACAGGGATGAGCGATCCAGCCTCGCGGTGGAAGTAATGAAACCATCGGTGGTAATTGGGGGTAACAACGTTTCGATGTTTCGCGGTCGTTTCTTTTTTATTCGTCCGTGGGGAGGAAGGGCCACATAGGACTTCAAATGCGACGAGGCCTCGTTTTTGCTTTTAAGGGGCCTCGACCCTCCTGGCGGTTGTCTCGATGAAGCGTCTCGTCTTGAGTGAAGCTGACCAGAATTTGATTGGGGATATCTCTTCATTAGAACAAAACTGACGGGATCTTAATCAGGTCATCATCCAAAAAAAACCTACAGCATCTTGATGACGAGATATCTCGTCGTTCGAAGGATTACCAACTAGATTTTGATCTCTTCATCAGGAAAATCGGTCAATTCTTGATGGACGAAATATCTCGTTGATTGAAGGAAATTGACCAGATCTTGATCCCGTCATCTTCAAAAAAACGAAATTTCGATAGATGAGATGTCTTGTCATTAACAAAATTGGTCAGATTTTGATGGAGTTTTTTTTTTTTTTTTTTTTTCAAAATCGCCTGGAGTAATTAAAAAGCCTTAATATTTCCTGAAAATCCTGACATTTAAAAATAAAAAGGCCTAGTGTTTACAGGGATTGCCGAGAGTTTGCCCATAGACGTGAAGTAGAAGTAGACTGAGCATTGCTATTGAGAGAATCTTCAAAAAATGTAAACATGAACATTGATAGTTTGATTTCTCCCTGAGTGTATTTCTGTATGGCCCTTGCTCCATAAAAAACCCAAAGCATCAAAACCTACTTAGTTTCATCAAAAAATGATGGCCCACACACACATAATACACTCTATAACAAAAAAATCGACGCACCAAGAAAGAGTTGTCCGATGGAGAGAAAAATTGGTGGATAGGAAAATTATGTACAGAATAGAAAATGATTAAAATTTCAGAACAATTGAATGATTTATTTCAGAGTTACAGTAACGAGCTCAATAAGGTGTTGACCCGCCTCTAGCCTGGATGCAAGCTGTCACACGGCGTGGCATAGACCGATAAAGCTCTCGGACGGTCTCCTGCGGTACTTCTTGCCAAATTTGCTCCAATTGTCAGACTACGTCATCAACATTCCCTATCGGATGCAGTCGCCTTCCCATCATATCCCAGACATGCTCGATGGGAGAGAGATCTGGTGATCTGGCTGTCCAAGGAAGTGTTTGACAAGCTTGAAGACAGTTCATAGCAACACGTGCCGTATGTGGTCTGACATTATCTTGCTGAAAAATAAGCCCAGGGTACTGCGAAAGTAACGGTAGCAAAACAGGTCTCAGAATGTCGTCAACGTACCGCTGTGCAGTAAGTGTACCTCTAATGACGACCAAAGGGGTCCGGCTAGCAAGGGAAATAGCACTCCAAACCATATCTCCTTGTTGAGGGCCCGTGTGGCGTGCAATAGTGAAAATAGGATCGGCACGCTGCCCTGGGCGTCTCCAGACACGTCTTCGATGATCGTCAGGACACAGTTGGAAGCGGGATTCGTCGCTAAAGACTATACGTCCCCAGTCAGCATCATTCCAGCCTGATCGAGCCAAACACCACTATAATCTGGCTCGACAGTGTGCTGGCGTGAGTGACAGGTGGCGTAACGGTTGGTACGAGCGTAGATTTCGCTCTCTCAGCCGTCTGTGAATGGTCATGGTGGACACTCGTGTGTGGGTCGCACGACTAATGGTTGATAGCGATGAATGAGGCGCTGTGACAGCTGATCTGACAATCACTCTGTCATCGCGATCTGTTGTGGCCCTACGTCGACCGCTACCATCATGACGCTGAAATCTGCCATTGTCCACCCACTCTTGCCAGCATCTTCTAATCGCCGCATCGCTTCGACTCGCATGACGAGCGATTATCCGATTTGCCCAACCAGCCTCTTTCAATCCAATGGTACGACCTCTTTCAAACTCTGAAAGTTGCTCGTAATGAGCTCGAATCCTGCGGCGAGGCATTTTTTCAGTCGTTGAAAGGTATCCTAAATCGTAATGCAGCAGAAATTTTTAACAACAGTTCAAGAACAACTCCTTATATACATCTGCTGGATGCGCAGTTCCGATGCGCTGGAGATCGCACTATTCATTCATTGGACACCAAATTTTAATCCTTTGCATATTTGGTCAAAATATTTTTGCATACGAAATTTCAAAGCAACCGGATGATTCCTTCTTGGTGCGTCGATTTTTTTTGTTATAGAGTGTATTTATATGTTAGCTAATTGATGTATTAGAAACTGATTCATTGAGTCTCAAATGTAGCACTCGTTAAACTTTGTTCAAATGTGCACTCACTACTTTTTGTACGGAAAATGTAGTCTTAAATTTCTATAATTTGTTTCTTGTTCGAAGAATGCGTATTATTGTTTGATTAATCGCCTTAAAATCACGAAACCCAGTGCAAACACACTCCTTTACTGAAGGATATATTTCACACTCTGGCTGCAATACCAGTCATAACTTTAAAAAAATTAATTTTTAGTTTTGTGTGTAGAAAGTCTAAATACATACTTCTGCATATTGTAAGATTGCCGCAACTGTAGATACCGATGGAAGGCAGCAATAGCAGTTTGGCAGCATGGAGTTGTGCAGCATTTAGTCATTCTAACCGTAAACTGGAAATTAATTATTTTCGTCTCTAATTTTGCTCCGTCTACAACTCGCAGATTCCTAGCATCGTTGACAAGCCCAGAGCCACGACGGGTTTCCATTCCGACTTGGGATAGTTCGTTTACAGAAAATTCAAACCCCAACTGTGCTCACACGCGATAAGAACACACAAAAATAGCCAATACGTCTTCACAGAACCCTATTACGACCCAAACGACACGTGGCTCAATTCGGCTCAACTGCCACCCATTGTGCTCTCCAATCACATACAAAGGGAGCTTTTGCCCGGAGAGTCGGTCCAATTTTTTCAATTTATTGTATTACTTTTTATTTTAACGGGGGACCGACCGTGGAATAACAAGTGCACGTGACCGCAATTCTATCTGTCGTATTGCCTTTCTGGGCTCACACTGCGCGATATCCCATTCCGGATCGAGTCGGGCAAGAAACAGCGAAGGAAAGAAGAAAAAAGAAAGACGCAGAAATTGAGTAAGAGACGGAGTTTAAAGAGGAAAACGTTTCTTCTGTGTGTGTGCGTTGTGTTTCTATACTTCCCCGCTGTGTTTTCGTTTAAAGCCAAAACGTTTTTCGGACGCCCCACGGATCTGCTTATCGCTCGGCATCACTCATTTATCTTGTCCTTTTTGTTTTCGCTGTTTTTCTTTCGCCTCCCTCTACCTTCGCATCGCCTCTCTCCACCCACGAGGGATCGTCCGCAAATCAACTTGCAGGTGAGGAGAGTGCTTCCGAGGCGGTTGGAAACGGTCCCCTCCCGAACGTGAAATGCCCGGGTATACGATACTTCGAATGACCTTGGGGGAGACGTTATGTCGGGAAGGTTTAGTTCTCAGTGTATTGTATTGCATCCGTCACAAATATATGTAATGCTTAAAATCACCCCCCCCCCTTCTTTGATGTCTTAGGTTTCCTTGCGTTCAAGGCCATTCCTGAGATATTGGCCACTCATGGGCAAGCTTCAACAAGCTGGCCCTTCTCACCAACCAAATTTTTTTTGTTTATTTCTAATGTCCGAACACTGACCTCTTAAGGCCAGTGCGCACATCCGATTTTTCAACGTACGGCGCCGCTGCGGCACCGAAGCCCATCTATGCACATAACCGTGAAATGACGCAAGTAAGAGTTACTAGAGCTTGTTCAGAGTTTAATTCTCTGGCTTACTTTTGTAAATTAAATTGCAGCTTCATTTCCTAGAATGTCAACGTGTGTTGGAACCCACAGGAGGGTGCAGCTTTTCGCCAAGAGCATGAGTTGATCTTGAAATATGAATTCTAAAACATATAAAATAACACGAAAATAATTGTTCTACTACTAACTTTAATTTCATTCATCCATACTCTTTCATCGTGAAGGTTTTTTAACGAATGTGTGGGAATGAAAGCTATTAAAATACATGGTTCAGTATCAAAATTTTCTTTTTGTTTTTACGTATTCCCTAATTTTACATTCAGTTTGAAAATATAGAAAATTATAATTCTACAAAATTGACTTATAACTTATCTTTCAAAAATATTTTACTTTCGAATGAATCAAAGGTTAGTCTGATAAATAAACCTGTAAAAACGATGATGGAGCTATTTAAAATAACTTATTTAGCCAAACGAATATAAATTAATACTCATTTAAGCCATTCGAATATTAAGTATAAGAAGCTGCATATGAAAAAAATTATAATTATCTTCGATGTTCTGAATAGCTTATATCTTCCACGTCAGCGCAAAAGGACTTAGTCAAAATGGCTACTTCTCAGAATCTTAACTTGAATAATGTTTCACTCTTTCTTACAATTATTCTGGTAGATAAAGAAGCATACCATGACATTGGAATTTAGATTCGTAGATTCATTTAGTTTTTATTTTAAGAATATTATATTATTATTAAATTATAAGATGAACTGTTGTGGACGCCCTGTGAACCCATCAAAAAACAGACTTAACCCTTTTTGTCCTGACATTGAAGATATTATCTCCAATCACTATTTTAAGACTATTAAAATGCAGATTGCGGCAACTGTCTTGTTTTTGAATCTACTAGTTAGTTTAACTGAAATATCAAAAGCGTTATATTCTGTAGGGCTTTATGGAGTTCTCTTGGAAAGAAATACTTTATCGTAAAACATATTTTAAATGTTAAAGTGGTGAATAAAGAAAAGAAAAATATTCCGTGTTCTCCACGAAATATTTCAGGAATGATGCCAGTCCCAGCAGGGTTCCGCATCTTCTCTTTTACAGTAGAAAGACTGAACCGGTTTCGGAATTGAATGTTTCCTTTATCATAAATCACTGCAATCGTAGGCGAACATAATAAATTCTCTCTGTATATTGGAAATGTAGACACAGGGTTAAGGTGAACTATCATGCTCCGGGAACATGCTCATGTGTACACAACGCGGGAAAACGCGCTGTGCATTTTAAAAGGGGACCGGCAAAGGTCAAACGGGGAGAAAGAATAAAAAATGTCGTAGTGCAACACACAAAAGAGTAAAAAAATGGCGCGAAATCCAAAAATAAATCTCCCACATTTAATTGCTTGGCCATTGCATTATGCAGTGCTTTGTTCTGACGAAAGCAATTTTTACGCTCTTTTTAGAATCTTGCATTTTAGGTGTTGTAGGGATTAGATTTTAAAATGTTTCTTAATGCTCTGAGGATCTGGCTCTGTGTGCTCTGTATGTTAATGTTCGGAATGCTCAAGAATGTTCTAAATGTGCTTCGAATCAGATTAGAGAATACATTTTTTCCCCTCGTGGCCATATTTGCTTTTCATAAAAAAAATCGAGGAAATGCAATTTAAAGGGATTAAAATTTGATTATAGTTTTTTTAATGGCTTAAAATATTTGAATAAATGAATAAAGCTTATGCATTTACAAAAATTCTTCTGGTGCCTGCAATCGTTCCAGAAAATAGATAAAACCAAGACACGCTATAAATTTCTTAGTTCACATTTATGGTCAACTTTCAGATCAGCTTTCAGAAACAAGCTTTTTTTTGTTATAAAGACAAACAAATATCCCCCAACCTTGCTTTGTGCTCTTCAACTTTCCAATATCTCGAGTCGAATATTTAATACATTTAAAAAAATGTGCAAACATTCAGACTCCTTTTCCTTGCAATTACATCGGATAGAAATTATTTCTGACGCAAAATTGTATAAGTCGTTTCCAAGTCTGGCATGAAATAAGGATAAATATAAAAGCTACCGACCATAAAAATAAACCAATAAGTATAAAAGCTCACTTCGGGTTTTCAAAGCTGGAAAGCTGAAAAAGGAAAGTTGACAAATCGAAAGAGTAATAAAAATAGCTTTTATATTTTTAAGCATTTTGATCTGTATACCAAGAGGATGCATCTCTTAGAGCTTATAACAGCTGGGTATTTAATTAACGTCGCACTGTAGCAACACAACGGGCTATTGACGATGGTCCGAGATCAAGCCCGAAGGGGAGCTTATACGATTGTTGCTATTGGTTTATTTCCAGAAGTCGAATTATTCTCATTACATGGCTTATTTTGTAAATATTTCATTTAGTTGGCACGTTTTCTCGTTTTATGCTTAGAGGTAATTAATTTTCTTTCTTTCAGTTACGGTGGCAGTTCCCCAGCCCTATCTGCAACTACCCAAGGACACACCTTCTTGAGGCCGGACACACCCAATAACAACAGCAGCGTCAACAGTGAGTTCCTTCCCTTTTTTTTTTTTTTGTTCATTCCAACGGTGGCTTCTTGAACCAATAAAAATGCCTCACTTACTATGGATGCATTAATGCCAGTTCCACTAAATGTAGCATGCATATCACCCTTTCCTCATTAAATATGATTTGTATTCAACAAATCCATGCTTCTCATAAGCAGACGACACAAAAACAGGTTGGCGAATCGATAAGTTGATAGGGAATGAAGTAGTGTTGACCAGACCTTTAACAATCTTTCAATTATATATCGGTTAGTTTATGGCTGTGAGAAGGTTTTCCAGAGTTAACGTAATTACCGGGGATGAAAAAATACTTCCGGTTAAGAACCCATTTGATTTTGCGAGGTTTCGTGTTAATTTTAAATACCGCTGTCGAATAAGTCTGCCAAATTACACAAGTTTCGAAAGTGACTATCAAACCACTTGTGCTTTGTATGAGCCAGGTTGTGTTAAGCCAAATGTAGGTGATCGTAGCGTTTCTAAAGGCGGAACATGTTTCCCATGCGTATGCCAGATGTGACGTCACTTGACTTATTTTCCAATATGATTTCAGACCTTGGTTGATGAAGATTCAAAATAATGAATTCCAAATCGAAACATGACAATTGATTGGTCAACGTCAATTAGAGTAAACGCCAAACTTCGCGGAAACGGCGATAGACTGCATTTTAAGGTAAACCCGATAAGTACCAGGTAAGAGCATTTGGATAGCTGCATTTAATTCTCAGTTTACCGTCTGGTTTATTTGTTAGCAATGAAACCTCCATCACAAACACTAATATCTACCACTTAACCCATTTCAGAGATAAAACATACCAGTCGTATGGTGCGGCTCCAACGAGAAAACAGCCAACTTTGGGTCAGTCGATTTTTGAAAATGTGCGACAGCTCTTTAGGAGAAAGCTGTCATGCGTAAATAGTTATCGCCATGAATGGTTCACCCACCTACTTGTTATTACTGTTCTCACTTTTGGAACCGAACGAAGAATTAGAACCAGAATCCGTGGTAAGGACGCCAGTTGAGGATGCGCTTTGCTCAGGTCGTAACCTATCACCTAATTTGAAGAATAGACCCGCTCAGAACCGTGTGACTCAACTGCCAACTCGCCCCGGAGTCGGACAATATAAATATTTGTCTCCAACGCCCCCAAAACAATCAACCACAACTACAGTTTTTTTCGCAACCGTGCAGATGATAAAAGATCTGAAATGCAAAAAAAAAGTCCAGCCAGTTTATCCAGTAGTACACGAAAGAGACAGTTTTCCCGTCCCAACCAAGCCTCCTGATGACAGTGCTAGTCATTTTTTACCACCTATCAAAAAAAGAAAGAGGGTAAACAGTGAACGGAAATTCCCACGAGGTTATTCTGCCATTTACTCTGCTTGAGATATTGGACAGAATGGAAGGGGAGGCGGCCACTGTCAACTTCCATTTACCCGATGAGTGGACAATTTGTACCGTCCGCTTTTAGTAGTCCTCCTTACTCCTCAAGTTCTTCCCCTGGTTATATCCCCCTCGCTGTCTGTATATTATTTTATATCTCGTTTAGATGCCAGCGCACGAGCCTCCTATCTTTGACTGGAATTTTCAAGGAGGGACCCCTCCCCCCTACTTTTGAGTTTTTCAGCTCTTAACTAAAGCGGAAAGATTCGATTTCCGTGACTTGAATTCTAATGTCTCCCCCTCCCATAAAGCTCTCTTATTCTTCGGTAGTTTTTGTCCACCTTTTATAGGAACAACTACTACTACTTTTTTTTTTTTTTGTGAATTTTTTCGTTCTTCTCAGTTAACCAATCAACTGTAAACTAAAACCTGATTATACGGTTTTTGTTCTTTTCAGAGGAAGTGTACTGTGGGGATATGTGTTGGGATTTTTTCCGAGATTTTGAGGACGAATGTGTCGGAAATCATTTGCCTTAACGGTCGAGTGCAAAGGAGTTTTTGCAAGCTAATTACGGGACTGGAGTTTCAAAAGGATGCATTTTGACTCCCTGAATCGAATTAAAACAAAAGCTTCGTATCTATGCTTGGATTTAGCCGGTCACGTCCATCTGCTATGCTGTCATAAACTGTTGGCATAAGTTTCCAGGTTCAATAGATACTTGCCTTTTAAACTGAAGACCACATTCCTCTTGGTGAATTTTCTTCGGGTCGAAAACTGCCCTGAAGTGTCCAGCCGCTGATGCAAAAGCGTGTTCTAAACTGTCACCAATCCTAGGCAAGGAGCAATTTGTTTTCTCTACTAGGATCTTCATTTCCCTTGGAGTAACGGCAGTTTTGTCTCGACTAGATATTCATTTGCAAAACGAATCAGATCTTGATAGACATCTTGTCATTAGCAAAATTGATCAGATCTTTGACGAGATATCTCGTTTGGAGGGTTAATTGTTTCAGTAGCCTAAAAGCCCTATAGCATATAGCAACAAATGACCGTCGAACCTATCTATATTTAACAGTCAATTCTCATCTGGAGCTACTTGTCATCCTGGAATCATGCAGACAAGTTTGGTTTGGCTCTCTTCGGTCATCGTTTTTGCTGCATGATGTAGTGTCGTCGCCCCAAACGATAGCGTGAAAACAGTACGAAATCGCTCACAAGGAGAAGGCAACCAACAGCTAAGATTTTAAGTTATTGTTCCAAGAACGTAAGAATACGTACACTATTTACATCAACACATTATTTGTAATACGCCAATACATATTAGTGTTTGTGCTCAAAGTCCAGCGTGTTCACCAGCGTCACCCTCTGCTTCCAGCTCTGTCTATCGTCTATCTCCTACTCTGTGATCGCCCTTCGTCCACAATTCAAAAAGAACCCAACGGTAAAAGTCAAGATCCAATCAGAGATCTTCTGGACGAACACCACCTGTTCTACTCAAGTCGTTGTAAAACGGCTGACGAAAGAACAGCAGCTAGCGCGAAATAATAACCAGTCATAATAATTCGGCATTCAGATAGGTGCGAGAAGGTGTGAGTGTTCACAGTGGCACTAAATGGACCGAGACTTAACGACTTTACGTAAACTGTAAACAGAAAAGAATCCATTGTACGCTTATGATGCTGAAGTGCATGGCTCGCTAGTGGCGTCGCTCTGAAGAAACTGTTAGATTGAAGAGCTTGGTTGGGAGTTTGAATCTCATATGTACCGAAGTCGGGTTGGCTGTTGGAAGTTTTCTGGTTCCTTTAAAACAATACATAAGTGCTGACCAACTTTCACAAAGTCCTTCAAGATGGCATGTTCTCCCACAGCTCACTGTGGATGCGATATGGCAGCACTTCCCATGGTATCCCTGGGTAACACTATTCTCACCAATTAGTGTTTGAAGGGGTTGTGATCCATTCGGGGTGACATCGGAAGAAACTAACAATCATGGAGCGTTGATGATTCTAGACTAGATGTAAACAGGATTCGCTAATCAAATCTGGCTCATTTGATACTCGCAGTATAATGGCAAAATTTATTCGTCAAATAATATAAATTAATACGCCGTGCTTTGGTATTGGTATATTAAAAATAAAAATAACGACAGAAAGGGACATCTCAATCTGACCAAAAATGTCCCATACTTGACGACTTGACGTTAGGTTTTATCGCATAGAAGAAAAAAAAAAGAGATGTACCCAAAATTTAAGATAAACTTGAAGAGAAGATAGTTTTAGTTCAAAAAGTGTTTTTTAGTAATAATAAAAGATGCAAGTCATTTCATGATTTAAATCTGAGTGCGAGTGTCCCATGCAGTGGGAACTTCTGTATTGAAGAAATCGAAAAGTATTTCATACATTTATACTATTTTATCTGTAGGTATTTTACAAATAAGTTTCATGGCACCACGAACCTTCTCGGACTGCACCACTGATTACGATGATCCGTAAGTCAGATCAACATGTAGTTAACGTTTATTTTTCTCAACAGGTTATGCCAGTTTTAAAAGGCTCACTCCTATCACCACAACGACCACATCCGTACAAGTGAATGAAAGAAAGTCGATGGACATTTCAGAACAAATAGCAGAAATTCGACTGGAAAGGCGAAAGATTATAATCCAGGAAAAGCTACAGGAAGGCAAGTTCAGTAAAACAATTCTTACACGGCATTTTTTACCTAGGGGCATGCATTTATAGAGCAAATTTATTTTCATTTTATAGTTTGAATCAATGCTTATTAACTCTAAGCCATGATCCATAATTACCAATTCAATTTCAGGTACTTTTGGACAGATTTATCACGCTATGATCAGAGATAACGACATATTAACTCCCCATGGTATCCCAGCAATTGTTAAAACTGTCACAGGTAAGAATTCACTCGCATTTCTCCCTTTTGCCGCATATTGCATTTTGTTCTTTAATAATACGAAACTTTCTTTACTGAGAAAAGTGAAGTTTTAAAATGTAAATTTCCAGCAGTGAAATTCGATTTCGCTTTTGAAATTTGTCAAATTATATTAACCAGTGATGGAGATCTGAAAATTTCGTACTTCCTGTGAAATTGATTAAATTGTAAAGATATTTTTTATTCAAACTCTCGATTGCCTTTTGATTAAATTTAAACAGTATAGAAATTCTTTTAAAAGATAACGTATTATACAATTGAATAAGAAAATGTAAGTGGTCGCTTAAAACTGAAAACAATGTCAATATCAGTAGGAAATTCCTGTTTCAAAGCATAACGAATAAAATTCGGCAAAATATCATTCTTTAATCAACCTCGAAGCTAATATAAAATTATTAACTTGCTTGTGTGGAATTTATTTTCTGAAATAAACTGTAATAATATATTTAATTCTACCTGTCTCAAAATAAGTGTCACAGGTGCCAAGGGCTCACCATTTGCGCAGTTTGTTTCGAATATTAATACTTTTCCTTCAATTTTGTAGTGAACTGCACTAACAATATTTGTAAACAGTTTTGGGCAACCTAAGAATGCCACTTGATTGAGGATTTTTAAAACAAGGGCTGGTAAAAAAATCGAAATTTTTTCGACGTTCGAGGACAACAAGTAGGACATTTCAAGCGTGTACTATAATTACAGAAAGTGTAATGGTGTCATCCAAGAGTTATATTGAAGCTATATTGAAAGTCGACCACTCTTAATATTTAACCATGTTAAAAAAATTAACCTTTAAAGTTACGATTAAATCCTTTTTTCCCTCATCCTTTTTGTCAAATGTGGCAATTTTCGGCACAAAATTCAATTGTTAAATATCATTTTGTAACAGAAGTAGATCTATTTTCTGCCTCTAATAAAACCGTGGACTGTTACACATTTAGTAATGTATTCGTTTGTTAGTGTATGGTATTAAATAGTATTGATGATTCATGAACTTTTCCTCTCGGATATCATTTCATCCATCGTATCATAAGCTATTATTTATTTATTTATATTTTCTTTTTCTTTCTACTGACCAATGGGATTGGTGGTCAGAGTGCTGGCTTCTAGATCGAAAGATTCCTGGCTCGAATCCGTGGTAAGGCATGATGTTTGTCCGTTTGGAGTGAATGTGTGGCCTTGTATAAACGGATTGTGCTTTGAATGTATGGTGTGAGTGAGGTGCAAAGTGAACTCACCCTCCGTGGTGCAGCAGGGTAACGCAAAGTGGTTTCCAATTGCGTCCTTGTTGTGCCCCATCATGGCTAAAGCACTTTTCTAACAAATTGACCGGGCATTGATAAAAAAAAGAGTCACGCTAGTATTAGATCCTATGGAAAGTTTAAAAGTTTTAATTCCTTCTCTTTCTTTCGCAGACCAAGCCTCCACCATTCAAATATCACTGTTAACAGCAGAGGGAATGATGATGCTCGGAATGAATTGCAAGCACATTTTGCCCCTGATCGGCCTATGCACGGACGACCCTTACCACCCCATGTTAGTTTACCCCTACATGAATCAGGGCAACTTGAAAAAATTCCTCCACAAGTGCATGCTGGCAGAGGGACATTGTCACGTGAGTATTCTACGGATTATTTTTATTTGGATTTTGTTTTGAAGATTTTGATCATTAAAGCCCTTTTCGTTCATAGCACATCAGCTATGAACTAAAAGGATTTGAAAAATTTTGTTCAAAAGATATTCATAATTAGTTGTAAGAGAATGAAATGTATAACACACATAATTAAAGAAACAAGTATAGTTGATTTTTAACTAGTTTATATATCAAAATATTATAAGGGGCACGGTAACCAGAGGTAAGTTTGAAACTAGGTCCAGTCAAAGACCGTCGTGTACACGAGGATGGTGCACGTTAAATCTGTCGTGGTCTCAAATGTCCTTACGTTGGCGTGGTGTAGAAGTTTGGAAAAGGGCGCGCCAACTCAGGTGTTGTTCTCGTCATCTGACCGTGGTTCAAAATGATGAGGCGTTGTCCAACACAACGGGCAATTGCCGACGTTCCGGGATCTTTCCCTTCGGGATTGATCCCGGACCATCGGCAATTACCCGTTACGACGTTAATTCGATCTCATCCTACCTCCATCCTTTTATATTAAAATTCAACAGCTTCCGTTTGTCCTGTACGCATCTCTTGCGCTGGTGCTTTTTTAAAGTATTTCATGTGTTATGATTAAGTAATGCCAAATTACATAGCAGCGCATCTTTTTTTAGTAAAAATTAATACAGGGCCCGAAGCATTAAAAAATATGACACATAATTTTACTTTTTGCAAACATTCCACATGACGACCCTACAAAGGTTGTTGACAACCTCTCTGGTTTGTAAGCAAAATATCTAGAATTTAGGATATAAATTCACTTGAATCTGAATGAGAGATGCATGTTGTTGTTGTCGTGCGGCCATATATGGCCCAATTGTGGGTGTCATTGACACATCCGTTTTACAAGAAGGTCCCTTTCACACATCCATTCACTCACACATATCGTAATTTAGATCCCAATCAGAGGCCGATAACCCCCTGATCAGGTACCCCCAGAGGTATATGAGAGATGCATGCGGAATCCGAGGACTATATAAGAGAGAGATATAGATATATACGAGTTATATCTTAATATATATAAATTACGCGTCACGTTGTTTGTCCGCTATGGACTCCTAAACTACTTAACCGATTTCAATCAAATTTGCGCACCGTGTGCAGTTTGATCTAACTTAAAAGATAGGATAGCCTTCATCTCAACTTATAGCCGCGATATTATTTTATTGCAAATTATTGCGGTATCTGTTGACTGGATTGAGTAAGTATTCTAACAGATGGCGCTGTGTTGAAAGTACCAACGTTTCACATAAGCTACAATTTAATGGCATAACCACCACGTGTTGCTGAGTCTAAAGTATAAGTTAAATTTATTTCGTAGTAAACGCAATACAGTGATTAGCATAGCCGGCCACGTGTTATTTAGACTGAATTATAAACTGAATTCATATTATAGTAAAAGTAATACAGTGGAATTTTATAATTCAAAATAATAAACATTATTGTTAAAAATTTAAAACTATCTGCCCTACCTACCTCATTAATAAGTTTAAGTGTTACGTGTTATTTACTAACAACTTTGTAATGTACTCATTTGTTACAGACTTGAATACAAAAAATAAAAAAAATTTAAATTTATTTCTTTTGTATTGATTTTTGCTCAATATCAACGGTAGTAGAAAATCGATCATGTAGGTCGCCATGTATTTTGACAAATGGCATCTGCGTAAAAAAGCATGGTGGTCCCCATGACTGGTGTTCTCCTACCGTTTCCCTTGAATAGTTTACTACTATGTAATATAATAAAAACCGTAGCCACAGCAACGCGTGGCCGGGTCTGCTAGTAGAAGAGATATAGATATATACTGTCATAAACCAAATAGGAAATTATTCTTGTTACTTTTACTAGCCATGCGCTAAAATCCTATAAAAACAAGCCAAGTAGCGTCAAGTTCAGAAAATGTATAGGAAATGCGTTCCGCCGCCATAAACACTACCACTCCCAACATTTAGCTTGTCAGAAGAAGTCTCCCACACGGTAAGTAATTAATTAACGTCACTCTGGAGTAACACAACGATCTACCCCGAAGGGAAAGATCCAAGGAGAACGTCTAGTAATTGTAAACCACGGTCAGATGACGAGAAGACCTGAGCTGGCACCTCACTCTCTAAACCTCCACAACAACGTGAGTCCACGACAGATTTAACGTGGACCAGCCTCCATGTACACGACTGTTGAGTTGAGATCGAGATTCAAACTTGCAATCCTCCTGTTGCTCGTGACTCTGTCCCAAAGTGTAATAAAATCTTAGACTTAATTATACTCTTGAATTTTTTAAATCGCTTATGGGTAATGGTAATGGTATTTTTTAATCAACGTCGTACTAGAGCACACAACGGGCTATAAATCGCTTATAGCAGCAGTGTGTACAGCAGAAAAGTTGCTTAAAATTATCATTTCAAGTGTTGAAGAGTTTTTCAATGGAAGGTTTGTTAATTACTATTATTTATTAGTAAATCAATCAGAGTCATATTTTTTGTCACGTCTGCAAAAAATATAAATTTTTGTTTCCGCAGAACTTTGGTAATTACTTTGCAGGATAAGAAGGAACAGTTTGAAAATCGCTATTCCAGAAGATGACGTTATACTAACGATCATCGTCATAAGTTGACTCTTGACAATTTACTCTCTCAAACACTGGATAGGTTAGACGTATTCTTCCCGTACCTTTTCTAAGATTTCAGTAGCTGTAAGCAATATTAGAGTTTTAAGGTTCACTCTCTTGCCCAAATTATATATCTTTATATATTTCCCAGAACAAATTAGAAGAACATCTGCTGTACGCGAACCTATGATCACATGGTGGTCCGTTCCAATTTTTATGATACAAGGGAAATATCATTGTACGTGCCAGAATTTGTCGGTAGCGATTTAGTCTTATTAATTACTTGGAGAACAAAGGTATCAAGGATCATCAATAAAGAGAATTACGAAAAAAGTATCTATATTGAAATCAGTTCCACCGTAAAAACAATTTTTACCGCTGACTACATTTAGCTTAACAGACTGCATCAATAAGAGACCTGAAAAACCGTCCTGTTGATATTCCGTATGATTCGGGTCGCGGTAGCCCAGTTGGAAGAGTAACGGATTAGCAACCGGAGGGTTTCGAGTTCGAAACTTGATCCAATCAAATACCGTTGTGTACGCGGGGGGCTGGTGCCCGTTAAATCTGTCGTGATCTCAAATGTTCTCACGTTGGCGTGGTGTGAAAGTTTGGAGAGTGAGGAGCCACAGCTGAGGTGTCAACCTCGTCATCTGATCGTGGTTCAAAATTGCGGGGTGTTTGACTCGGATCTTTCCCTTTGCGATTGATACCAGACCTCCGCCAAGAGTCCGTTGTGTTGCTCTAGTGCGACGTAAATGGAATTATTTACCAGAAAATTACATTCTTGAAATGTGCTCTGGACGACGCATTATGCTAACTGATATATTAAAAAAAATTACACAACTCATGGTACATATTTTTACAGGCATTAATGCATAGAGATCTAGTGGCTATGGCGCTGCAAATAGTGCAAGCAATCGCATATCTACACGATAAAAGATTGATTCATAGGGATATAGCGACAAGGAACTGTGTGTAAGTATTCCTTTTTAAATCTTTGAAACGTTTGTAATTTACATTTGTGACGCAATAAGTATATATCAATACAATATGGAACCATTACTAATCCAACCCAAACTCTCAATATGTTCACAGAAAACAATATGTTCGAGCGTAATTGAGGCATGTTTATATTTTAACAACATGGTGCATTTTCTATATTAGACACGTCCTTTAAACCATTGCATTTCTTCTCCTTTTAAACACATTTCTTATTGGCAGTCTTAATTAGACCTTGAATGGTAAGTTTTTCAAATGCTGTATGAAAAACCATACCAACAAATCCTTCTATAAATTCAAATTCATAAAATTTTAATAAGGGGCCGTCTTCATATTAAATTGAGCAGCACCAATAAAACCCCTAAATTTCGACACATAATTTCATATCTATACCAAATTTCAAGTCATTAGGTCTTACCGTTTCGAAGTTATGAGGGTAGAAAGATTGGAGCTCCTAATGTTCTTAGTCTTTTATAGATATTTTCCGAAATAATATTTCCACAGTGCTGATATTTTGTACCATATTACTATTGAACAACCCAAACACAATCGACCTAGTATTTTATTCAAAAAGTAGAGTTATAAGTAATAAGTATTAAATTAATGTTTGAAAAAATAATGAATTGGAGCCTTGTTATATTTTTATGGGAATCAATTCAGGAGGACTTCTAGTTACGATGCAAAATTTCAGCTCCTTCCGATAATTAATTTTTGAGCTACATTAAATTTTCTCAACTATTGCGATTTTAGGGAGAAACCGAAAGTTTATAAAGCGTTTGACAAACCTCGTATAATAGTTCTCGGATCGTTTGCTCTTGCACAGAAAATATAATGTAATCCTCAAATCGTTTCCACTTGTATCATAAATATATTTCTCGGATTGCTGAAAAATAAATGATTGAAATAGTGTTCACACACAAATTTGAAATTCGGGAAGCGATAACTATAATTAATCTCGATATACGAATATACGATATTTCTATGTGGAGATGATCCCTGAAATTGAAACTAACTTTAACATTGAATATCTCGGGATATATTGACAGTTTTGTCATGACATTTTATATTTAGATTAATATAACTATGCAAAAACGGATTTTAGCATTAAAACACGGTGTTTTCATTAAAAATTTTTGTTTGTGCAAAATTTGATGCGAAGACGTCACATCCTCTTATAAAAGTTTTTTGGATTTGAATTTTTAGACGACTTTATTTGCGAGGTTCGTTTTTTCCCCCACGACTGTACATATTGTTACATGAACATAGGCTCTGGACGTACATACATATTCAATTTTTTTTTAAAACCTGTCATTTTCTTTTGTTTTTTTCGAGGCTTATGCTTTCTGAGCGGCTATGTTCCGCAATAACGGACTGACGGTTAATCGGAGTTTCTCTGTAATTTGAACACTCAAATCACAACTCCCTAAAAACTTAGCTCAACTTGAACATAAATCTGTTATTTAAGAACGCGACCTCAAAAAAATGAACTTCTAACACTATCAATTGCATATGAAAGAATTTTATATGTCGTTATTGAATATTGTGTTTACTGTGTTATCAGGGTGGATGACTGGCTTCAGGTGAAATTGACGGACAATGCTCTTGCAAGAGACTTATTCCCTGGCGATTATCACTGTTTGGGGGACAATGAGAACCGACCCATCAAATGGCTGGCGATCGAGAGCTTGCTGAGGAAAGAATTTTCTTATGCGAGTGACGTGGTAAGCATTTCAAGGGTTACGTAACGCGTCGAATTTTTCAGCATTTATTGATGATCAAAATTTAAAAAAGAACATTCACATTATTTATTTATGTAAAATATTTTTATTTATGTAAAAATGAAACTCTTTACACAAAATTTTTAAGCTATTAAAAAACCTTTTGATAATAGAGAGAAAAGATAATTCAGATTATTAATTAATTTGACAATATTTTGTAATTTTAACTACATTTTTTTTCTTGAGATTTTAAAAACTCTTTTCGACATTTGATGTTTTGATTAAAAAAAAAAACATGGTGAAATATAAACAAATAATGGGAAAATGATGCGACTTCTCATTATTTAAATGATACGTCTCATGTTTTCAAGTTGTAAAGAGTAATGTTCATTTGGTACTTTTGTCGCATAACCGATTTCAGTTCATATTTTGTGAAATTTTTTTCTTACATTATAGATATACATTCATTATTAGACTGCTTTTTGTTGTTGAAATTCTGAAATTGTATGTTTAAACTTTCAGTGGGCATTCGGAGTGACAATGTGGGAGTTGATAACCTTAGGGCAGCAACCGTACATTGAAATCGATCCTTTTGAGGTGCACTTATACTTGAGAGATGGTTACAGATTGGATCAACCCAAGAATTGCCCAGATGATTTGTAAGCATATTTACATTGATACTTTTAAATGTGTGAACGTTTGTAAATTTCCAATGTACTTTGCATGGACGAATCAAAACTTTAGACAGAATAGCTCTAAGTAATTTCTCAAAAAATTGAGTAAATTACAATTGTTAATAATTTATTACAACGAGGTACAAACATATTTTAAAGACGTATCATCTAAAATTTTTAAATTATTTACAATATTTATTGTAATTCCCAATATATTTTTTGAAGAATGCATC
Source organism: Metellina segmentata (assembly GCA_947359465.1). Lineage (NCBI taxonomy): Eukaryota > Metazoa > Arthropoda > Arachnida > Araneae > Tetragnathidae > Metellina > Metellina segmentata. The sequence continues at coordinate 89,882,394 of OX375873.1, read as the reverse complement.
TTTACAGTTTCCCCACATTGCATTTAACACTTTTCTAAACTTTCCAATGCTTTTTTTGATATCTTTAGTAGAAACTAACCACTGCGTGACCAGCACGGCGTTGTCCGTTGCTTTTCGTGGGATCACGTATGACCACTGCTAGTTAACCCCCAGTGATTGCTACGAATTCCCATTTGGTTTGCTTCGCAAACGGCTTTGGTTTACTTCGCAATTTGGTTTGCTTCGCAAACGGCCACCACGGGCAACGCCGTGATGGCCTCGTCATATTCAAATGTGGCCAAATTCCAATTGAGAAGAGATTCAATTCACTCGAATCGTTTTAGCGCAGGAAATGGAATTTGTGATTCTTCGATCGCAAAGGTCGAATTCGTATGGGAAAAAATAGAAAAGTTACAATTTGTAAAATTATTTATTTAAAGAAAATCATATTTTTAAGTATCGATCTGATGTAAAATTTTCCGCAGATTTTAAACCCGTTGAAATTTTTACTCTATCTTCAACGATCTATAGAAAAATGGACTACATAACTCCAGTAAAAACTTTATTTGTTTTGTTTCGTCCGCTGAAATCGTTGCTCTGAAAATGAAACAGAAAGAATAAATTTAGAATCTGGCGATCGCTTTATACTGTTGCCATTTCAAAAATAACAATTATAATTAAATTCCGATTAATTAATTTTAAAATGTTCTAGATTAAATTTTAAAATTCGGCGCAAAAGAGAAATTGCAAAAAATTTGGACCCTGTGTGCCAAATTTCATCATTGTAAGTGCCATGGATTCGTCAAGACTGCTCACAGACAGAAAGACAAACACTTCCTTTTATAATAGTAGAGATGGAATAAATATAGCTAAAACCTTCATACAAAATAACCCCAAGAGTAATAATTTGTCAAAAAATTATAGCAAATTACAGTTGTTAATCATTTACTCTGAGAGGTACAAACATATATTTTAAATATGCAGTGCCGAACTAGCCATTCCAGTGCCCTGTGCAAGAAATTGCATTTAGGCCCCTTAATGCATTAGATTTGGGAAAATAATAAAACAAATGCATTACAATATATTTTTAATAAGATTTATTTTAATTGCTCTTTTCCGGCTTTCATTTCAGCAAACTCATTTATTACATGATCATAATTAATATTTTTAACGATATTATATTCTATTGAAATAATACAGATTGGATAATCGTTCTTGTCCGATAGTTGATTTAAATAATTTTTTATTAATTTTAACTTGCTAAAACTTTTTTTGCACGAAGCAATAGAAACGGGAAGAGTTGGAAATATTCGAAGAGCGACATTGATATTTAGGTAAGAATCAAATAAATCCAAATCATGAAGAGCCTGTAGAATATCAAGCAGAAATGCAGTTTCTATATTTTGTATACGAGTCGTTACTTCGAGCTTAAAACTCTAAATTTCACATGGGAATTTGTACTTTTTTAAATCTTTGCTATATTTATATATATAATAGCGAGATCTGCAGCCTATTTTTTTTTAAAGTCAGCAACACTCATGTATTGTAAAGACAAGACATAGAGAAAGCAAAAATCATCACAGATAGTTTTCATTTTTTGATAACGCCAATCTATTTGAAACAATAGTATCAAGCACACTGCAAGTTTGTGTTTTAAATAATTCTTCGGGTGCCAAGTTACTTCCTTCATCTGGTGCTTCATCTATTTCCATTATCTTAACTTTTCTCTTTCGTATATTAAGAAATCCCTTCTCTATACCTATTTCTTCAGCCAAATTTTGTACTTCCTGGAAATTTTGTTCAAAACTTGTGTCTCGAAGCCCTTGTAAAGTACTACATAATCCAGCAATTAATTTTGTTCCACAATCTATTGGCAAATCTTTCTGTTGTAATGCTTTATTTGTTCGATTGATGCATTGTAGAATTTTACTACACATAAAAAGAGTACAATTTTTGCATTCAATACAGCTTCCGGATTTGAAAACTCGTTTGCAATAGTTTGCAGTCCCATCATTATTTCAGGTAATTGTAAATACAGCGCCTTAATTGCACTGGCCTTTGATGACCATCTTGCATCAAAAAAACTTTTAAGTGATAATTTAAGGCACTTCATTAAAATGTCTCAACGTGTTATTTAGGACTAGAAAAAAATTAAATAATCTCTGTATAGTACCAAAAAAGTAATCATTTCTGAAGTTGTAGATGCAGCGTGGACACCAGCTAAATTTAGATTATGAGCTGCACAAGGTACACAAATATTGCAAAATTATTAATTTCCAAAATACATGCATTTAATCCCTTATATTTGCCTTGTTTGTTGAATTATCAACATAATCATCAATTGCATTACGTGATTTTAGATTCTTTACCATCACTTCCCATTTCACATACAAATTTCGGTGCTCCGGAGAATTTTCAATGTTGGGGAATAACAGGATGAAGATGCCTTCAATCACGAAACCCTCTTTGTGGGCCTGAAAGACTATGCGATTTGTGTCCAAAATACTTCATTTTGATTAATGGAATATAAAATCCATTTCCTTCTAACAGTTTCTCCATTAACGTGTTTAACATAAAACTAATCCTTCGTAAATTTTCGCCCTGAATCGTGTGCTTTCAACGCGTTAAAGTAATGTTGTTGCCTTGATCTGGACCATGTGTGACAAGGGAATATTTAAATTTATCTGTAATAGCAGGTACAGATAAATTTAAATGTGGATTAAGCAGGCTAGGAATGTGGATTTTTTAAAATTTAGCAGTATTTTTTCTGGAACAGTAGATCACATATTTCGTAAGGTATAATCGATATATTGAGACAGTACTTTGTGCAGGTTCATCCTCTTTTGAATTATTATGGGGCAACTGTAGTAAAATATCTTGTGAAGCAGTAGATTTTCCTTCTTGCAGAGGCTCCTTGTTTTTGCTTCTCTGCGAATTGTCGTTCATTGAAGGGGTAGATGTCAAATGTACTATATCATCAGCTTGTGATGCAGTAGTAGATTTGACCTCTTCCGCACTTCCTCCGTTCTTAACCATTTAACAAACTGTTGTGACATTGACTTGCATTCTTCTAATTTTCGTTTAATCATAATAATTAATCATATGAGTTTAGACATTTTAAAACTAGAACTAAACAAAAATATTATTTTTAACATGTTGCCTGTATAAGTATAAAACTGTTATAAGATACTGTTTACTATTATTTATAGAACGAATACAAGCACTTGACGAAATATCCTTTGCTTGGATGCCCTTGTACCCCATATTCCCATGGTTTTTCCAACCAAAAACATTTTACAGAAAATAATAAAAACCTAAAAATTGGTTGCATATGAATTTAACTATTAAAATTTTACTATAAAACTCAAATGGTACATTAAACAGCGTTATAAACGAAATAGTCTACAAGTACATAAAACCTTAACATTGCAAATCACTTCACTATACAAACCCAACATACCAAAATTGACAGGGTTATCCAAGCACATTCCTCACGTGTCTGTTAATGAAATCCTCGAAATATTGCAGTCAAATAATCTTAATATTTGCATTCTTACCTGTTTTCACAAACACATATGCGTGTAAACACAAGTATAGTGACCATATTGCTGTATCCACACTGTAACCTAACCTAAGGCAAGTTAACATAGGCACGTTGAAAATATCAGTCAGTTCTGCCATTCATTCGAATGTTCATGTTGGTGAGCAGAGACATCTAGGGTCTAAGTATGCCAAAATCTAATCGCCAAACCGTGCAGAAGAAAGGAGGAAAAATTTTTAATTAAAAAATTTAATTTCTTGTGCACAGCATTTTGATCCCCGTGCAGGTACACCTGCCTAGTTACAGCACTGTAAAGATGTATCATCTAAAAAATTTAAGTTATGTACAATATCTATATATATATTTCTCTTACGTGGCACGCAAAAAAGACGTTATTTGTTACCGCGTTTTGGCAACATTGTGCGATTGTTTGTTTACTAGGAGCCTCGCGAGTCATTTGAATCTATAGCGTTATCGGATGAAATCTATATATATATTTCTCTTACGTGGCACGCAAAAAAGACGTTATTTGTTACCGCGTTTTGGCAACATTGTGCGATTGTTTGTTTACTAGGAGCCTCGCGAGTCATTTGAATCTATAGCGTTATCGGATGAAATCTATATATATATTTCTCTTACGTGGCACGCAAAAAAGACGTTATTTGTTACCGCGTTTTGGCAACATTGTGCGATTGTTTGTTTACTAGGAGCCTCGCGAGTCATTTGAATCTATAGCGTTATCGGATGAAATTTTGTTGAAAAAAATGAATTTTAGACGAACTGTTGCGGTTTGTAATAGAAATCTAAGAAAGCGGAGGATCTCTTTTCAGGGCTATTTAAAAAACGGTCCTTTTCAAGGCTAACAATTATAGTACAAGACGCGTGCACTACAAATTTCGACAACAAACTCAGTCAAAAAGTGTATGGGTGGCTCGAGTTCTGGGGAAATGTACACACAAACAACATGCTGGGTATTCAATTTTCCAAAGCAGCGCTTACATTGCGAGTAAAAATTTGCTCAAAGTTTTCATTTAAATTCTGAATCCAGAGGCACTGTATATATATTTTATGTTATACAACAAATTTAGATTTGAAAAATATTTTTTTTGGAATATATTTTGTAATCAATCCCTTCTGCTAGGACACTTGTCTTCATTGATGCGAGCGAAGCGAGCATAGGTTCGCGCAGCGAACCAATCCTCCGGGGATTGGCGAGCGTTAGCGAGCAGGGGGCAGGCCCCCTAGTCTATATATATAATTCTCTTACGTGGCACGCAAAAAAGACGTTATTTGTAATCGCGTTTTGGCAACATTGTACTGTTTGTTTGTTTATCGCGAAGTCTCGCGCATCGATTGAATTTATAGCGTTATCGGATGAAATTTTATTGAAAATAAAAAGGAAATTTTAATGAGCTGTAGCAGTTAGTTTATAATAGAAATCAAAGAAAGCGGAGGATCTTTTCAGGGCCAACAATTATAGTTCAACTAGACGCTTGCACTACAACTTTCGGCAACAAACTCAATGAAAAAGTGTGGGTCGTTTGAGTGCTGGGAAAATGTACACACAAACAACATGCTGGGTATTCAATTTCCAAAGCAACGCTCACATTTCGAGTCAAAATTTGCACAAAGTTTTCATTTGAATTTTGATTTTAGAGATACTGTATATATTTTTTCTGTAATACAGCAAATTTAGATTTGAAAAACATTTTTTTTGGTAACATATTTTGTAAACAATCCCTTATGCTAGGACACATGTCTTCATTGATGCGAGCGCAGCGAGCATAGGTTCGCGCAGCGAACCAATGAGGATTGCGAAGCAATCCTCCGGGGGTTGGCGAGCGTTAGCGATCAGGGGGTAGGCCCCCTAGTTTATTGTAATCTTAATACATTTTTTGAAGGATGTATCTTCAGTTTCCACACATAGCATTTAATTTTTTTTTAAACTTTCAAATGCTTTTTTTTAGATATCTTTATAAAAAATACAATAAATTTAAATGAAATTGTTAGTTTTTCAAATTGTTCATAACCCTCCTGGTGTATGTCTTGATGGGGTATTAGAAAAATATAGATAAGATCTTGTCATTCAAAGAAAACTGACCTGGTCTTGACCTCATCTTTCTAAAAAACGTCTGTCTTGATGACGGAATATGGGTTTAGGGGCTGCCATGGGGCTAAGTGGGTTTACGCACTGCACTAGCAAATTACGAGTTGGTAGGCAGGAAAGATTAGATTCCTTACTCAGGGTTGATTTCTCATTTCTGAATCTGCAAGTCTTGTGTTTACTGCAGCTTGGCCCAAAAATGGCCAAGCCAGAAAACCAATCCAACCTTTTCTTTCACACTGAATTCGCCAATTTTAAAGGCAATAAAATTTTACGAGTTAAAGTTGGAAGGAAAAATTAACACTTAATTTCAGTGCAATCATCTAGTGTGAATAACGAAAGTTTTTTTTGCTCTCTTAGATTCGAAGTTATGAGCTGTTGCTGGTCAACAATGCCCGAAGACAGACCATCAGTGACTTACCTGATGAAATGCTTACAGAACTTTCACAAAGCATTAGGACTCTTCATCTGAATCTCACTGAAGTGTTTTGCATACTTGATCATGCCTTCACCGCCACTGTTAATCTGACACGACCAAGTTGAGTGGCTTCATCATGGACTCTTGTTTTTATGAGGCAGAATTATATCTTTCCTGGGATGTGCAAAATGTTTTCAGTTCGTTATAAGGAACTAACAATTTAAAGTATTGCAACTTGGTTCATTTCTTACCTACAAAATATCTTTGTTGAAGTACACTTTCTGTTAAAATTTTAAATTATTACGAAATATTGACTACGTTATCCTGAGCATTGTGAGATTTTCCATACTACAGTAGCTTCTATATTCCATATACAGTACAAAGTCCCAAATCCGGATTTTGTGTTTTGCATTTTTTGTCAAAAAAATCTGAACACACACCTCCCCACACAAATTTTGCGTTTTCAATAGTAAAATAGCAGATGTATAAATAGGAATAATTTTTTTAATACAATGCAACAAATTTTACTGGCAAATCTTCTAATTTTTTTGTGTGGTATACTCTGAACATGTCCATTATTTTGTGTTGTTTTATTAATTATTTCCAGGTTTAACTCCTTGTTCGATACAAATTGTCAAAAAAATGTTTTAAAAAAAAAAGAGAGAGAGGAAAAAAAATGACTGTTATCTAAACGTTTGGATTTTGTACTGTATTTTACGAAACAAAAATTCTTAATGTGAAGTGAAAATAGCTAAATTTTGGGATAACAATATGAAAATGTTGCATACAATTTGGTTTTCACTCAATATCTAGCATGTAACCTAGTTCCCATTTGCAATCAAATTTTTACTGAGAAAATTTTTTTAATGTTTGAAAACACTGGATAATTAATAATTGTATTGAAATATGATTACACAGTATGCATAATTTTGTAGATATTTGGCTGACTCAGTGAACTGTGTAGTTGCAATACTATAAATGATTGTTTTATTTGTTCTTGCTCGTGTCTCAACAATGCCTCATGGCTGAGGTGCTAAAGGTGCATGCTACATTTTGGAATCTAGTCTCTATTTGTTATATGTATGTGTGGAATATGTTTTATATATCAAAATGTATTTGTCCTTTGAATAGCCTATATATTGTTTGCATGTTAAATGTGTGTTTCTATTCAGCATTCAAAATGAAATACTTTCGAAGTTTTTGATGCATGGATTTAGATGGATTCTAGTTCAGAATAGGAAATCAGTAATGAGTTGAATATTAAGAGGAATTACTTTTATATATGGCAGCAAAGATAGGATTAAATTAGATTACATATATATAGGAAAAAAGCATTAGATTATAAAACAAGATGTTGAATAAAACATAGCAAACTTTAAAAATATTAATATTTCGCTTCAAATTCAATGCACCATATACTATACATAAATTTTATTTTATTCAAAAATTAATGAATTTTTATGGTACTCTTAAAGAAAATAATTAAAACAAATTGTTGAAAAGCTTTTGAGAAAAAGGTAAGAAATTTATTCCTCAGAACTAATTGCAAAAATATTCAAGTACAAATAAAAGTATAGTTTTTTTTTGTTTGACACAAAAAAAAGTTTGATAAAACAAAAATAAATTAAATACATACAAGTAATCGATTTAATAATTCAACAACTTCTATATAGAACATTAAGATTTAATATCTGCTGTTAAAAAGATTGTAATAATTGTTGTGTATAAAAGTATAAATTATTAAATAAGAAAATTGGAAAAATTGTTTTTAAAACATCCATGGCAGTTTTTATGTGAAATAATGTTAAGATTTCATTCTTGTAATCCTAATCCAATCAAATGCTCCAATTCAAAGTGAAAATAAAAGTTGTCAAATCTTAATTACTAAGCATTGATATTATAATGCTTCACAAAATTTACCAAGACCCAGATTTATTACAAGACATTTTAGGTTCCTTTATTCAGATATATAACAAAATTTTGTGTTTCAAAATTAGTCAATACAATTTTTTAAAATTTAATCACAAATTATCAAAAAACTTAAGAACAAAATATAATAAAAATACCCAGTGATTTTCATTATAAATTAGTACAGAAATATACAAATATTTGTGTAACAAAACCAGCACTATCTATCAGGCGTATACATTTAATTAGAAATAACGAATACCAATTATTTTGTGCCATACTGAACAGAGATGATCTACAATTTTACAGTAGAAACCAGGTAATCTGGAATAAACTTTAAAGAAACTTACGATTTTTGCATTTTATTTTTATGGGAACAATAGTATACTTTTCTTGACAACTTCAAAGCAAATTCAAAAAATCAAGTTTCAAATTATTATGTAATCAAATTAAAAATCAATATTGTACATAAAATGAAAGAATGTAACATTTGTTTCGCAAGCGTTACTTCTGTAATATAAAATTACTTCAAATAACCAGTTAAGTATTCATCATTAATATTGCATAGCAGAGCTATTCTCGAATTTTAATTTTCAGTTTGTAAGCTTAATAGATTTTATTACTAATCAAAACCTTTGGGCTCTCATTTCACTAATTAAAAAGCAGTCTTTTTTATACAGTCTAAAAGTGACAGTAATTTTGTTTTTAATCTTATCTACCCCTTTATTACATACATTATCCTCCAGGTCTTTGAAAGGCAATATGTTCCCAATTCTACCAAAATGCTTAATGATTACAAACAATCACTTTAAATTTCATTGCTGATGTTTTTATCGACTGCTGATCCATTTCAACGCATTCAGTTCAACACAAGTCAAGTGTTGCGCGAAAAAATAACCATGTAATCCACTTCAATCTTTTCCTTCAGCTAAGCTAGCAAGCATTTGATTCTGTGTTTCTAGCAGAACTGTGATAATTTTCACTGACACTGCAGTGCGGACATGAATGCGAATGTCCCATATACGTACTTTTCATGTCCAAAGGGTGCTCAGTTCTGATAAGTGGGGGTTATATGTCTACTTATATATTGTACATAATTGTATGTCAAATAACGATAATGAAATATTTATGTATATTTATTGAAGACAATTGCTTTTGTTTGAAATGAAATGTTGGTATAAATACTTGTTGACCAAGTTTATTGTATATTAATAATAAAAATCTTGTAAAGTATTAATTGAAATCTGAATTTCATTTTCTTTTTAAATATAAGTACGAAACACAGAATGAAAGTATACCTGCATTGAGCATAGAGATTATCAAATCAACTACTAAACTATCACAAAAATCTACTTGATTTGAAAATATATCTAATAACAATTTACATTAAAATTTAATTCATTTTTAGTTTCCAATGCACACATGAACAGACCTGCATATTAAATAAAAAAAATTAACGACATCTCAGATTAAGGCACAAATTTAAAAGTATGAATTTTTGTGGAAAGAAGCAAGTAAAAATATGATCATTCGAAATAATACGCAATAAATTAAAATCTGAGTCTAATGCACAGCAAAATTATTTTCATATATATCTATATTTAGTCCAACCATTTTGCTTAATGACACCTGCGTAAAAATGTATGAAAGTACAAAACCAAATCAGATTCACTATACTTACCTAATTCAATTGACAAATGTGCTTTTTATTTCATAAATAAAAATCTAAAATAATCAACTGAACAGGTAGATAGATATTTAATTAACATCACATTAGAGCAATACACCAGGTTATTCAACCGTACAGGAAGCATTTATGAATAACATTACTATTCTTTTAATGGGTCATAGATGCCAAGAGGATAAACCTCTTATTTACATACAAATAACTTGAATCAAGGTTTGTACTGAAGAATTAAAACTAAATTGAATTTCTTTTATAAATGTTTTCTAATGATACCTGCAAACATCTGGATTTTTTTTGTCTTTTCATTATGCAACAATCATGTGACTGACCTTACTAAATATGGGAAATCAAAACAACCTATTTACTTTTTTCACAATTTATTCATTTTATATTTAATATATATCCTTTCAAAATTGGGGAACTAAGCAATTATGCTATACAAATTAGGAAAAAATTGAAATGGAATGGTGAAAAATGTATAAATACAAGAAATATTTAAGGTGCATGCAAATTTTGTTTAAAATAGTGTTTGTTAAAATTCGAGAGCTAAAATAAATTTTAGTTTTCCAGGGCCTGGAGTTTGAAAAATAAAATGAAACAATTAAAAAGTAGCAAAATTAAGCTTTCCTAATGTGCCGTACTATTACTTATTTGAACACTTGCTGGAAAGGTACACTTTGTTTTGCAAAAATGAAATCTGGCTTTAACACAATTGTTATAAAAAATTGTGCACATTTGCTTCTGAATAATTATGAAACAGTAATAAACATATTAAATCTCATAGTTTAGAAAACCTTTTCATAATTACACAAAAGACATTTAGAAACCCCTTTAATTCTAACAATCTAAGTTATTAAGGCCAAGCAGTGAATAATTTGGCACACTGGAATTGAAAATACATATCAAATACCTTACTCATTTATAGCAAATAAAAATATATAAAATATATTTTTTAAAGCACAACATGTGTGAGATTTCCTTAGTTCACAAAAGGAAATATTTACAAAATGAGAAGGAACAAAATACCACAGTCAAGTAATTGCAATGCCTGCCAGCAGGTCATCATTATATAAACATATATTATTCACAAAAACATGCACATGAATGGTACACAAAAATGCTTCAATAGTGCCATTTTATCTCTGTTTTTCTCCCAAGAGGAATGAGAATCAATTTCAAGTCAAGAACCTATAGTAAAAGATACAATGAAATTGAGTTTTCGATCACATCAAACGCAATCATGGTTCCCACACTTTTATCCAAAAAAAATTCAAGGACTTTTCAAAACTAAAAAATATATATATATATATATATATATATATATATATATATATATATATATTTCAAGGATCTAAAATTTTTTATAACGACCAAAAACAAGGCAAACACAAAAGTTGTCAACTAAAAATAAAAATGTGAAAAATATTAAAAAAAAGGACAATTTTTTTTATACTGCTGATAGTCAAAAAAAGAAAGATTATCATCAATTTTGGTTATAATTTAAATTTTCTTTTCTCACAGAACCTGTATTTTTTTTTGTTGCCAAGTGGGCTTCTCGTCTCGGAGCTAACTATCAGGCTACTTGCACACATATTGATTTCGGTCGTGCAAAAAAACATCGTATGATAAATTCTTTTGGTGGCACGAAGAAGAGTATGGGAGCTTGCACACGGTTCAATCTACATGACACGATCTCCATTTTGCTGTCGTCCACTGCCTCTGTCATGATTTATTTTGTTTGAGAAATAAAACAAAACAAATCAAAAGTTTTACCTGGTGTTAGGGCTTTCTTATTTTCTAGTTTAAGTTTCTATACTTGCGATCGTAAAGATAGAGTAAAAATCTAAACGGATTTGAAATCTGCAGAAAATTTTACAACAAAAAAATATCTTAAATGTGATTTTCATAAAATTTTTTTTTTCAATTGTAACTTTTATATTTTTGCAATAAGAATTTGCCTTCATGTCTTCAGATGCGTGCCAGGATTCCAATGACGTTCTGACTGCTAAAGCTACAGTTTCCTAAGAAAGTGGTGCTGTTATATAGCGGCCGTGATACATCATGATGTGACGGGCATAACAAGGTGGCCGTCTTAACGGAGACCAGAGATGCCAACTTAGACTCTCAGCATACTGTGGAGATCTAGACCAAGCATTACAAGTATATCACATAGAGTCAAAGCGTGAAACACCGGTTTCATTCAGAATGACGCTCAAATGGCGCACTTGTTGTTGAGGAAACTAGTCTGGACAGTTCCAATGAAAGACGAAATTACACAAGTATGTACTAGTTAAAAAAAATCAAGGACTTTTCACCAAGTTCCGTAATTTTCAAGGGCCCCTAGTTAGGAAAAAAAATTCAAGGACTTTTCAAGGACCGTGGGAACCCTGACAATGCATCTTCAAGAATGAACTAAAACTAACACTGGCCATAGGATTCACAAAGAGTTTTACAATTGTGATCCACTAGTACGTAAGATCAATGATTATCTTACAATTCAACATTTCTGTTTTTTCGATAAAACGTGCAAAAGTATAAAATACAATTACTTTTGCAGAGATCACATGAAACACAATCATCCAGTATGAACTAAAACTACACCGGTCATAGGATTCACAAAGATAGTTTTACAATTATGATCTAGTAGTAGGTAAGATCAATGATTATCTTACAATTCAACATTTCTGTTTTCCAGTAAAACGTACCAGGTAAAATACAATTACTTTTGCAGTGTAGCATTGAAATCTCTAAGAGAAGGGCTATAATGATTAAATTGAAATGATTATACCTTAAATCTATTCAAAAACGGTTGAAAACATTAATAATTCATAAAACACACAGAATAACTTAACCTGATTTGATACATTTGATAACAAATCTGTGGTCAAGGCAAATAACTGGATAAGTCAAAATTTGGCAAAATGGGGCAAGTGCATCTGCTGGAGGATTTGTCTAGGGGCCGTACACATTGTGGAGAAGTGGATGAGTAATGTGTATGAAAAAAAGAGTAATAAAGAATGCAATCAAAATAAAGTTTTACAAAAACTCGATTTACAACAAAAGGGCAAATCTTAAAAATGCACTTCTGAAAAGTAGTTTTTAGACTCATCCTGTTATTTTCCTTGACCCAGAAATATATTAGAAGTTAAAATTTCAAAAACGAAAAATCAGTACTAGAATACTAATACAACATTATACAATTTGAATGTTAGAAATGTTTTAAGAGTGTTGGTTAATCAATAGGTTTTGAGGGGTTTTGTAATTTTTTCTTTCTCACTTTGGAAGCTGCCCAATCGAGCTGGTGGTCAGGGCGCTGGCTTCTATATCGATAGGTTCTTGATTCCATTCAGGTGTAAGGCACAGATGTCGGCCTGAAGTGAATGTGTGGTCTCTATATAAATGAGTTGTGCCTTGGAATGTATGGTATATATGTACAGTACATGAACCCATCCTGTGATACACCAGGAGCTCAAGAGGTTCGTAATTCTGCCCTTTTAATGACATGATGACTAAAGCACTTCCAATAAATTTCAGTTGGTTGGGTATTTATAAAAAAAGAAGACCTGTCAGCATTAGTTGCGTAAATGTTTTTTACAATGTAGCAGTCCCCTTATAAACAATATTGTAGTAGCAATTCTAATTTTTTAGACATAAAATGAATCAGATAATACACAAAATACGCTAATTACATATGAAACAGAAGTTGAGGATGTCGCCAAGAAATTCAAATTCTAAAAGAAAAAACTAAATACCTCTGGAAACGATTTTTATAATATTCCAGCAAACACAGATATGGATGTTTTTCTTTCATAGTTACCATGGCTTGGACACAAAATTTTAAAATTGGTATTACTTTTAAATTTTCTTCGTACAGAAAAATATTTTTTCATCCTGTAATAGTTTCAAAAAAGGATAAAACCTTCATTGACCTTTGGTAAATATTCAAAGAGTCATTAAAATTTTGAAAATGAGATATTTGGATTTAAAACACAGCCCCAGTCCCAAAGATTGAAAACAGTAACAAAATGTCTCCTTTGGCAGCCATCATGTTTTGTTTTATTTAGATAATGACTTACAATATTTTTAGCAGAGAATGCCAGGATTATGGGCTTCAGTGAATGCTATGCCATTGATGTTCACATACAAAAAAAGAATTGAGAAAAACAACATTCTAATTAAAAAATGGAATTACCATAGTGTCATAATCCCAACGGTATTGCTTGTTTGAAAGTATGTAGCTTTCGTCAATAATAATTCTCTTGGGAGGCTTACTTAATCCCATAATTCTAACCTGTTCTATAGCTGCTTTATAGAAACTGGATTTCAAAACTTTTTTTCCGAAATGTCCGGTCACAGTGAGAGAATCCTGAAACACATAACAAAAACTACTACTAGAACAATCTAAATTAACCAATAATTGGATACAAATTTTAATTTAGCATTAACCAAGTGGAATATATTGATCAGCATTTTTGTTTAATCAAAAAGATTTCTTAAATCCCAAATATATATTTTAATATATTTCTCAAAAAAAAAGTTTTAGTAGCTCACAAGGACTTTTTCATGTAAAAAGCAGAAAAAAGAAGGCATGATAAGAATGCAAATAAATTATATTCTTAAGAATTTATGAGTACAAAAAGATAGAAAAGACTTGGAATCATCTGTTATGCAAAGGCATCAGTCTCACTTTTTTCAAAAATAATTTCAAAGTTTAGTGCCAAAATGAATTTATTAACTACACAAAAAAAAATATCCATTATAACAAAAATAAAATCATTTAAAAAACTGTTTTGAGGAGATTTCAACTCACCCTAGTAGCTAAATAATCAACTAAGAGGTATTCACCATGTAAAAGGGAATCTAGAATAGAAGAAAATTTGAAATACTTGCATTATTAATTTTTTAAATCAGTAGAAAATATGCCTAATTTCATGAATTATTTTACGTTTCGATTATAAGCTGAGAATCCTTCCTTAATTTCCTTTGAAAATTAAGTATTTATTAATTTTGAAAAAGTAATTTTGTTTCAATTTAATTTATTGTTTTCAATCAAGCCTATAGAACCTATTGATTGATATAGTGAGTTTTGAAATCAAGTGTTGTGTAAAACATGTGCAACAAAGTATTATCAAACTACATGTGTAAGGTTAAAAAAATTCTTGTAATACATACACATTTAAAATAAATTACTAAAGAGAGAAATTTTGAAAATTTAATTATTACTCACTTATCTCAACTTTAAACATCTATCTTAATCAACAGACTACTGATTCTTGATTACTTATCTTTAACAAACTGTTTAATTCTTGTAATCAATAAAAAGCTCGATTATTGGAGAAAAACTGGAATAATTATGAATGGCATAGTTGAAAAATACATGTCTTAAAAAGGGCGATATTTTAAAAACCTGTAAAGACTATATTCCATAACAGATTATCCATAATTTTTGTTCATTCAAAATTCGGAATTTAAGTCAGGATAAGTCGGCATATTCAAGATTTAGTTGATACCATAATATTTTTTAAATCCAGTGACTGTAAGAAAATTTACAAATTTATTATTCATACATACTTTTACTTTCTCCATCATCCCAATAAAGAAGTCCACTAGCTTCATATACTGAATTCAAGGCTACTAAAATGCTCATGGAATTTTGCCGGCTAAAAGAACATGAAAACATATATATTATAATATTGGCACCAACATCATCTATTTCAACCCCTTTGGAGTAAGAAATAAATAGATTATTTTTTAATCAAAACTCTTAATTTATAAAAATGCAAAATAGTGACTATGAATAAAACAATCAACTTTTATCCAAAACTATTATGTATGCTAAATGAAATACTATTTGATATAAATTGTGTGGACATTCTGAAATCTATATAAATAAGAATGGAGTGTTTGTTTGTACACTGAATATTTTCGACCCATTTCAAGTTTTCTATCCATTTTGGACCCTACTGATGCCAAATCCACCTCTTCTGCATTTGGTGTCCGTCTGTACGTGCCCGGTACACGTCCACACGGTTCAATATATTTTCATGGGAATTTGCATGCAGTGAGGACTTATCTTCATTTAGTGAGTGAAATTGGTTCCAAAAGTCTGTCTGTCCCTCTTAATGTTCTATGTTCGATTTTGTGTTTGTGCAGGCATCATATGAATTGTATTCCAGATATTTGATAGCAATATGCTTTATTTTATACATTATCTATTAGTTTAGTGAATGCAATATAAAAAATTTCTTTATTGTAATATTTAGATAAGTTTCATGTTAAAACACCAGAGTAAGTATACTTAAATCAACCATAATTTGGTAGTTTTGGAAAAATTGGAATGTTTAATATATTGAGCATTATGATTACTTAGATTGCTTTACCACTACTGCTGAAAAAGCAATTTCTTTTCCTAAATTTTTTTTTTTTAATGGAATTTTAGCTCTGATACTTTATTTATTTTTAGTCTTATTTTTGTTCTTTGCGCAATGTTAACGATTTCCGAATATTTGGGACAGACTATATTTTTCAAAGAACGGGAATAAAACAAAAACTCGTGTTTCTTTTGCTCTGAATTAATTTCATATTTATAAATTTTTTGCACTTTTTAGTTATAACTTGTGGCTACTGCAAGATCCAGAGATAAAAAGAAATCCCAAATTAATATCTTTAGAACAACTTCCCCCCCCCCTGACATCTGTTATTTTGCTTTATTTCCCTGTTTTTTTATTTTCTGTTTAAAAAATTTATTATTTTAATAAATTGTGTTTCTTTTCCATCACACGCAATATCACCACAAAGTATTCGATTTAAAGTAGCAGGTAAGTCAGAATGAAGCAACTTTAAGTGTAATTATGCCATCATTGAAAGAATAATGCCGTTGTTAAAAGAATAATAATGATTAAAAAATCCGAACTAGAATTTTCAAACATTAAAAAATTCTTTGTCATAATGACAGTAGAAGATTGCGAAAATCCACAATTTCGCATGCTGGATGCAAGGGTGTCACACATAAAAAAATATTGTTTTGTTGACTGAGTGCGAGAGTACTCACCGTAAAGGGAATTTCAAAGTTCCCTCAAAATCGTATTTTGTAGTAGTAACCTTGTAGTAGTATGACTAATGTCACCGTTAGTCATTTTGTAGCTTTGTCATACAGAAAGGGTGCGATGTGTGTGAAATGTATTACATGAATGGATATGCATGTGTAGGATTTGTGTCCAAAGTAAGTAGTAGAAATTATAAAGATGGCGAAAGGTGTTAAAATATTATTTTATTGTATGAAAAACGTAAAGTCATTACAAATTTTGATCATCTCTTCAATCTGGAGTAAACCAATTCAAACCGAGTAAGGTCGGGTATTTCGCTAGTATATATAATTTGACTTGTGCATCAATTGCAAATTCATTTTGAAGACTAAATGCACTTTGTAATATATAGATATAATCTTCAAGCAATTTTAAAACATTTCTTTAAAAATCCTGTGCACAATTTTCTAATCATAATTTATAATTAGTTGTTTAATGTTATAAGAACGTGTTGTATTATTTTTGCTCAAAGGATAGAGAAAAATTATAAACATAAACACAAATTGATTAATTTTTAACAGAACCTGTGAGACACAAGCCAGTGAAAACATTTATCAGACCTTACATTTTGAGGTGGGCCCAAATACTTATATTTTTGACATTAATTCTTAAGTTTTGTCAGTTTCATTTTCAATTTACTGGGAAGCCACACAAATGCAAGTGACCCTGACCTCTCTTGATATCCTGTGATAGCCTGTCTATTATAAATACCAAAATATTTACTCATATTCTATTATTCATGCTCTAAAAAGTACAAGTTTTTAAAAAATGCTATAATTGGGTTATTCTCAAAAAAATTAGGATTTTTTTCAGATTTTTCTTGTAAAAAGATGTTTAAAACCTAATATTTGTTAATAAAAAGCCTTTACATAATTAATGCTAAATATATTGTTAAATTAAAGCAAAAATGTTTCATTAATTATTCAAATATTTCACAGAATGTGATTTGTCCCATCCATGGATTACTTAAGAGGTTTTGATTTTTGTCAGGGTTCTATACTGTATGTACAGTACAAAGTATCAAATCCGGACGTTTTGCTAACAAGTGATTTTTTTCCCTTTTTCTCTCACTTTCTTTTATCTTCCTAACTCCTCACCCTTCCAATAATTTTTAAAGAACAAGGCATTCAACCTGGACCAAATTGATGAAACAGCACAAAATTAGAAGATTTAAAAATAAAATTTGTTGCAGTGTATTAAAAAAAAAATTCCCTTTTTTTAAAAAAGAATTACTATTTATATATCTGCTATTTTAGTATTCAAACGTGTTTCGGACGTAAATAACGTGTGGTTTGCTACATTAGGGTTTTTTGACAAAAAAAAATGCAAATAATCCAAAATCCGGAAAAGTCCAAAACCCGGAATCCTCTGGATTCTGGACTTTGTACTGTATCTAACTAAAATTTTACTCTTATTGGTCACACATTGGGTTAACAAATTCCCATGCCAGGTTGCAGTACAGATTAGGTACTATATTCCTATGCCTTATAGTTGATCTTGAATTTAATTGCAAGATTAATGCTTGTAATGAAATCAATCTGAGAAACTATATATAAATTCATCCAGTTTACACACTTAAAATGTATTTGATGAAGAATTAACAAAAAGAGTTGGTTGGTTTTTATGGTACAAAGACCATATTTCTCAACAGGGAGCCATTTTGCCCAGAAATAAAGAAATAAATGTTTTTTAGATTTATGCAGTCTCATATGTTTGTCGACAATAAATGAGATTCAAAAATCATTTTAGATCTATACAGTCTCATATAATGTTTGTTGACAATAAATGTGATTCAAAAAGCAACTCATTATATCAGTGGACCAAAAGAGATTTCCAATAGTCAGGAAATATTTTCAAATAAGTTTAATAGACAAAAGAAATCAATTATCTATTTTTCTCACCCTTTTCTTTTAAAAATTTTATTACTGTAAAAGTCACATCTGTGGACAAAATATTATTATCATACCAATTTCATAAAAAAATATCTTAATATCAGAGAATGATAGCTAAATATACTGTGTAAAGAACACAACTGTTAAAAAAATAGTTTTTTAATGAGCTTTTAACAAAACAAATTTGCTCACATATTCTTTTTTATTCCTTTTCTCATGGATACCTGGACCAAATTGTTGCCAATAAACAATTACTTTTTCATTAAAAAAATACAAGTTTGATCTGAGTGCTAATTACACTATTATTAGTTAATTCAACACCTACCTTAAAAATAAACATATATTTTACGAATTTGGAAACATATATTTAATTTGGGAAATTCACGACTCTTTTGAGAATGACCCACTTACACAAATGAAGAAAATGGCATAAAAATGAAGCAGAATTCCCACATGGGAATAAAAAATACTGAAGTTTCAAACCTAATTGTAGTGGTTTCTGCAGGTTTCTGTAATGTAATAATATGACCACTTCTAATATGTAATACAGCTGGTTGCTTGCTGTCCTTGAATAGGCCACCTGCTTCTGTGAACCATTCCCCTCTACTATAGACAGGTGCTCCCTAAACAAACAAATAGTTAATAAGTAGTCAAATTAAAATAAATTTTAAGGCAATATTTCCTACGTTTACAGCAAAGAAACATTTTAATGAAGACAATAACAGATTATACAATTATTTCACCTTTGAAGTAAGAAAGGTATTTTTACTTCAACTTTATGAAGTGTGAGAACATCATGTGGTTTTCTGTAAACTGGCAAAGCTTTACGGATTTACAAAATACTCTACTATTATAAAATACAATTACCTGATAGTAATCATACCAAATTCCTTCTGGCAGATAAAAATTCAGCTCTTTGATGCCCTGTAAGTGGTCAAATGATTTAATTTCACTATAAAAAATGTATGATGATTAAATACAATTTGATTGAGATATTAAAAATTATTTTGATGGAGGAATGTTTCATGTGATAAAGAGAGAAATGATACCTATACCATTTTAAAATTTACTTCCTACAGCAAAAAAAAAGTAATAATTATTATAAAAATTTATTATCATTTATATTCATTGTTTTCAGCAACAATTTACATCAAACAAGACAAGGAGAACAAGTTGATAGAAAGCTTTATATTCCAGCTTAAACAAATGTCCAAGATTAAGAAACATGAAATTCAGATTTAACTCTCCAAGTGGTTTCGACAAGATATCTCATCATCATGATATTGTCGATTTTTCGTACTGACAAGACAAAGATCTGTTAATTTTACTTATAATAATAGCAACCGTGTCTTCTTCTAATTATGGGATATCTCATCTAACAAGATGTACACTTTGTTAATGACTGGATACCTTGTAAAGCTCCACAAGGTTTAAAATAGCATTTATAAATTCAAACACAAAATTATGATTAGAATTTCTAATTTAAGGGGGCACTGATATAAGCAAATACTTTTAAATTCTCATATCAAACCTTCTGTTTCAAACAATAACGAAGATGTAACAACAACAAAAAAATAATACCACTATAGTACATTATTGAATTCATTCTCATGTTTTTAAAAAGAAACTAACTATAAAAAACTATATTTGCACAATGCTTTTTTAATACAAACCTTTTCCAATATAGGTGATATCATTAGTGAAGACCCCCACATGAATTGAGTACTGATGGAATATGTTTCATTGTCATGTGGATAGCTGAAATAATAACATGAACATGAAGTAAAGAAATGATGACATAGTAATGCGCACAAAGTAGTTCTAAAACATTAACTCACTTGTGGAAAAGAGGTCGCACTACAGTAGATCCTTTAGCATGAGCCAGATAAAACAGTGTGTAAAGTTGAGGTAATAATTCATATCTTCTCGATACAGCATTTCGAACAACATGGAACATTTCTTTGTCATTCAGACCAGCATTATAAAGCTGAAATTTTGAATTTTAAAGATATAAGAATTTAAAAATTACGAATTAAGAGACCACCAAGAGTAAAATTTAGATCACTGGCATCACAATTTCGTAAAATAACGCAATCTTGAAAATAGGAAGGAACTAAACTAGAGAGAACCTTCTAAGATAAAAATTGAACTGACCACAAAAACCTGTTTTCCCCACACACTTCATGTTTTAAACTTTCAACACTTTTAGAAAACTATACTTTAGGTTTTATTGCTTTTAAACCTGAGCAAAACAGCACCCACAAACATTTTTTAAATTTCAAGGCAAAATATTTTCAATCAAAATTTAGATGTTTACATATGAATTTAGTTTTAATCAAGGATATTTAATAATATTACATGGGACAGTTTTTATTTTTTTGTTTAGAAATATTGTGATGCAGTAGTATGATTTTAAAGGAGGTAATAAATTAAAATTGAATCTAATTGGTTCTTAAACAATTCATTTCATGCTTGGAACTTGACAACTGAAAGTGTTTTCAGTGAATACAGCATAAATAAGTTTTGCTTGACCACATACACACACATGTTTTAAAATAAAATAACTACACTAAGACTAATTACTACTCCACTAATTTGTCCTTAAGTCCAATGAACATAAATAAAAATTCACTTTTAAAAATACTTAACATTCAGGAACTTTTAATGACACATGGAAGGAAGTATCCACTATATATTCATTAACTAATACTGAATATATAAATAATTTTTAATTAATTAAAATAGCTTGTACACTCTACGTGCTTTTAATAACAAAGAAGTTACAGCAAAAATACGTACAAATTCCGATCCAGCATGGTCTAACAGCAGAAAGGGATAAAATATGCTGCACTGCAACCACCTGATACATAATTCCTCATTGTTTTCACACTTGCTGGCTCCAGTCTAGACGGTAATAGTAATAAGCATTAATTACAATAAAATGTTTGACTTGCAATATTTTTACAAAATTAATTTATATAAAAAAACATCCAAATAAATAATCCCTGATGCTACAGAGCCTAAGTTTAAAGTCAAAAATCATCTTGGGGAAAAGCGATTTTTTTTTCTAATTTTGTGGTCTGTACGAAGTGTGACTGCAATTCCTAGATAACAACTTCATTAATTCCCTTGAATGAGGATGCATTAATAAATAACTTCAATAAAATCATTGCTAACATTTTTTGCACATGATTTAGTATTGTAAACTAAATGCAGATACTAAAATCAAGTTTAATATTATCCTTTCATGAACTTTTCAAAAAAAATTAACATTAGATTTGTTTTGGTGAAAACAAACTCCAAAATTCTATTTAAAACATCTGTTGAAAGTTCAACACCCTACACTCCCAGCCAAGGAACAAGAGTATTTTTAACTTTACTCTTTCACAATACATCTGAAGCATAACATTCTTGAAGTGTTGGAATATAAATGATTATTAAATCCGCAAAAATGTCTTAATGGTTAAATCTGATGAAATTTTAGACTTCATGAAGAAAATCTTCAAAAATGAATTTATACCTAGACTGTAATTAGGTTTACATTCTGTTAACTTTCAATAGAATCTAATATCATTAGGTACAACAGGTTTCAAGGTCCAAAAAAGTGACAAAAGTGACTAATTAAACCAAAAAGGTGACAAAAAGTGACTAATCAAGTAGAAAAAGGTGACAAAAAGTGACTAATCGAGCAAAAAAAAGTAACAAATAACAATAATGCTAAAAATATTCAAGTGTAATGATAGAAAATAAAAAGATCCTCCCAAGCAACCCGTATCTTTTATTTTTCTTTCTATGGAAGGATATTTTTATTTTCTTCATTTAAAAACTGCATCATTTTAAAATATTAACAGAATTTATTTTTTTAATCGGAATTATGATTTTTTAATTAATTTATTTTTTACACAGCTTGAAGAATTTCTTCCTTTTCTTTGAAAAATTATGTCTTAATTTTTTGTTGTTGAAAAAGTCTAAAATTAATTTTGTCTTTTTCTTCTCAATAGAAGAATGTGCATTTTTTTAAAGTCTGTCTTTGCTGACCAGCATCATCTGAGACTTTAGCCGTTCCTTCAATCATTGCCTGAACAAGTGCTGCTTCCTTTAATAATTTTGAAGCACTATCCAACACCTCCTCCTCCTCCTTACACATAATTTTAAGTTTTCGTTCCTCTATCACCTTTCTTTTCTTTGCCAGCTGCTTTAAATTTTTTTTCTCTGCTTCCAGTCTATCTTTTTCTTTTCTGTCCTTCTCTAAATTTTTCTTGTGCCTTACGTTTTATATCTTCTAAATAGGCACTGTAGGCTTTATATGCAACCCTTACCATATCCATTAGCTTTGATGTGATTGACACCAAATAAGGTTAATTGTCAAAATTTGCCAAGCTACTTTTAACCGTCTTCAATGCATTGAGTGTGCATTCTGACATTGATGCTCTGTCTCCTGTCGAAGCTCTTGCTGAGGCTGAGAAGTCAAGTTCAATGTCTGCACCACCATGAGAAAGTGACAGAGCAGTCTTCACTTGCTTTGACACAACTGGGTACTTAGGATCCACACCACTAATGCAGGGTTGCCAACCTTTTCTGAGCAGCTTCAGGAGCATTCTCATAAAATTTCAGGAGTTTTGAGGCTGCTTCCGGAGCAACGCGAAAATCAGGACAAAAATAAAATATCTGTATATTTTTCTTTAAAAACAGTTATAAAATTCCTTATTAGCACAAATAATTTATTTTGTCTAAATGCGGATGTCCAAAATGAGGAATTGTCAGAAATTTCGAAAAAATAAATAAATATTGGACGTTTTGCTAACCCGAGTTTTTTTGTTTTCTCACTCTTTTCCATCTTTCTTACAATTAGGATTTCATAGAACAAGGAGGTAAACCTGAACCTAATTGATGAAACAACGTAAAATAACGGACATGTTCAGAGTAAATACCACACAGAAAAATTAAGAAGATTTGTAAGTAAAATTTCTTGCATTGTTTTAAAAAAAAATTCCTATTTATATATATCTGCTATTTTAGTATTGCAAACGCAAAATTCGCGCAGGGGAGGTTAGATTAAGGTTTTTTTTGACAAAAAATGCAAATAATCCGAAATCCGGAAAGGCTGAAGACAAAAGGATTCCGAATTTTGGACTTTGGACTGTTTAAAGGAAAAAAAATTACATGTATACATGAAAGGTTTTATCCTTTAATTATAGAAACAAAATTCTAGTACACAATTTCTCCGAAAATCGAAAAATTTTTCCTTTTTATGGAGGAAATTTTCTTTTTCCCTAGATTTAAGCGATTTCGAGAATGAACCAATGATTACGCAGAGTTGCGGATTTTCGATTCTTTAGCGTAGAAACTCTGGAAGTTCCGGAGCACTTGGCAACTCTGCTAATGTCTCGCAGTCTGAAGAACTGGTTCCAGTAAACATCAATATGCTTCATTCTAAATCCTTATTCCTCAAATTATCTTTGGAGTAATTTCCACTCATCCAGTAGTATATTTGTCTGGACATCCCATAGCATTGCTCTTGCAAATTCTAATACTTGTCGAACACTCTCGCCACTGAGTCTCTCAAGAAGTCCAACACAGGATAAACTTTTAAGGAGAGATGAAATGAAGGAGGAATTCTTCAAAAGATATTTAACATTGGCAATGTAATGATTCTGAGCCCTTAGAAAAAATAAATTCCTTTCCTTCTTTTTCACAATCTGTAGCGCTCTAGAAATTTGATCTCCAATCACAATATCAGCCAGGGGCAACAGTTTCTGAGGACATATATATTTATCCATTTTCATTCTCGAATAAATTCCTCTTTGTAGATCCTACCCAAAATTATTCTTGTCAATAATTCAAGTTGAGAATGAAGGTTATGTATTAGAGGTTCTTTTTTCTGAAGAAATTTGGTCACATAATTAAATATAGGTACTTGCACTTGATATGACAAATATCACCTCAGCCTTCATAGTTTCTCTTCTATAAGGAAAGGAACAATTTTTTTGTATCTTGGTCTTTGTATCATGTTTGGCTTCTTTATTGGAATGTTGTCAAGGAAATACTTTCGCACTGCAATCCACTGTTCAAGCAACCTTTCAGCAGCTGGCTTTAGGCTTAGCCACCTGCTTGATGAAATAATGAGTGGGAAGTTTCAAGTCTTCTTGAATTTGTTCGTATGTTGACCACTTAGGCCACTTGATCTTAGGCCACTGCTTAAAAAATCTGTGAATAGTAAAAACTAGTTCAGACACATCTTCCCCTAACTCTTTTAGACCTTTAAGAAAAGCATTATGTATTGTGTGAATATTACATGTCCCAATGTTAATTAGTTCTTTTTTTCGGGTAGAAAGTAATGAGTCATTAATCTTTTTAAAAACTGACCTTCACTAATAAAACCTCAAGAATTTGTAATATTCAACTTCGATGATAACAGAGAAGGATTTTCAGTACGTTCGCAATACTCCTTCAATATTTAACCCTCTGGATACAGAGACAGACAAAATTTTTGCAATCTCTGGTTACGGAGGGGTTTGGAATCTTTCAGAACTCAAACTACTGAAGAAATGGCTGGCCATTAAGATTTCCATGCCATAAAGAGAGCAGCGCGTGAATAGCCTCTGTTCCGTAGACAGGAATGTCAGGGTTCTTGATGGGGAGCTTTGAGCGCATAGAATGTGTGAGGTTGATGATCTATTCCCTTAAAAACTTTGCTGTAGACACCTTCAAGTGTAAATTATCTTACATATTGAAGATTCCACCGTCCTTTCAGTTTGCCATGACATATCTATACCTTCTAGACATAATCAGATCCACAATAGAAACTGCAACATGTGTTGACAAAGGTACTAAACCCATTACCTCTCCTCCTGGGTTTACGTTGAGTTAATATCAGCTTGATCCGTCCGGTTTCTTGACCTCTCCATTCTAGTCTTATTCAAGAATCCAAAAATAAAATGGGTCTGTTGAGACCACCCTCAGATCTGTGTATGGAGGATGTTATCTCCCCTTTTAAGTGACCACTGCTATTGATCACCATTTACGAGCTGTCAGCATCTGACCTTCTAGAGGGTTCCTTCTTTTGTTCGAACCTGTCGAGGGGGTCGGACATGCAGATGGCCCTGCTTCCCTTAAACTTCGACGCTTTGTTTTACTGATAGCCTTTTCCTGCAAGAAAATTTCCAGAACTTGCTGCTAATACACCGCGGGCAACGTGAAGTATCCTTTTACAATTGAAACGGTACGTTTTTGAATCCATTCTTGCGGTGGAACGTAGCGCGCATTTCGAAATTGAATTCATGCGAACCATGTTTTTTTTTTGTTGAGGAAATGATTTTTTTTAATTGCACACGAAAAAGTGTTCTTCAAATATAATTTAAGAACTTAAAACCCCTGAAAAGGTGACAAAATGTCAAAAAGGTGAAAAAAATAAAAAGGTGACGTGTTAGGAGCCCTGCAAATACAATAATTATACCAGGTGATAGTACCACTAAAGACATTATACATGGTAGAAAATTTTTAAATCCCACTCAGTACAAACCAATACATTTGTGACTGATAGATTTGTCAAATACTTCTTTATAACTTCACAGCTGTACAAACTACACAATCCTTAACACCAATAAAATATAAAAACTACAGTAACATAACATAAATATGCTATCTTAATTAAAAACAAAAACTTACAAGAGCAACACCATGAAGACCAAATTCTAAAACAGCCTTGACTGAAGAACGTAATCCTTCCCAGTTAGATTCAAATCCTCGAATATTGTGTCCTACATAGTGTCCACTTCCAACAAAAGTAGAGTCACTGATAACTAACTTTCGATCCGTTGAAAAATTAATTCCTAGTACTCTGAAAAATAAACAATTAACTTTATTACGATTGGTTGGATTTTTATGGTGAATTTTTTATATCAATTGTTTATATTGTACTAAAGAAACACATTACAATATGAATAAGTACTACCCAGAATAGCATACTAATGCAAGAATGCTTGCTATAAGTCAAAAAATGTGTTTTTCTATGAACAAAGTTGCTATCATAATTATACATGTAAAATAGTTGCTTTAATGCCCTGAAAATTTGAAAATAGTAGTCAAAATAGTCTACACCTAGCGAGAATGATTGAGGACCATTCAGAGATACCAACAATTGGATGGTTCTGTCAGTAATGACATTGGATTTCCGTAATGATGTGCAAAATTTCAGTAATGTCTTCGTAACAATTCCATCTAAACAGTTAATAAGTAACTGCACTTTCACAGACATTGTGGGAGATAAATGGATGGCCAAAACTTACACTCCAAGAAAATCTGCAATCAGCCTTTGTAACTTAATGTTTGTTCTTTAGAGAACTGTTCTCAAAACAAAATAAAACCATTATGTAATATAATTCCAATATTTTCACACTACAATAACAACATACGCCTTCCAGACACATGTTTCTTAAGTAACATCATTATCATTTCTATTTAAACACACTTATAATGAGAAATATATTTCATTTCAGCCTTGAATATTTTTAATATAGGTAAAGAGAAAAATTGCATAGACTAGCAACTTTGACAGCAAATATCCAAAAAATAGGATAAGTTACTTAAATTATAAAATTTTCAAATTCAGATGCAATAAAAAATAAGGTAACATTCTGTTTGTTGGTATCAGGCAACTTGAAAGTTCATACTGCCTTTAGGTTCTGCCATTTTTTAAATAAACTTGTGTTCTCTCTCTTTAATTAAAAGTGTGGTTACCTAAGCTTAAACATTAGCTTATTTAACAGAGAATTTACTCTTATACAACAACGGCAGAAATAAAGAATTTGAAGTCAAAAAGTGATCTCAGTAAGACTGTGTCAAAGTCAATCATTCAGGCTTGGTTGATTAATGAATTCAAATTGAGCACAAGGGCTTCAAAGGCTGCATTTAAAATATCCTCCACATTTGGAGAGGATACAGTGAGACTTGTGGTCAAAATTGGTTAGAGAAAACTGCATCTGGTGATGAGACTTTTGAAGTCACTCCTCAATCTGGTAAACTATCAGATCTCCATGACCCAGCTGAAGGATCTGTATGTATATTGACAAATTCAAGTCAACCTTGTCAAGAACTTATAAGACAATTTAATGCGAGTGATGAAACAATTCACGCTCATTTGCATCAGCAAGGTTACCTCATACATTGGTTGTTGTAATAATATAGAGTAATTGTAAAACCACTCAACAAGTTAAGCTACAGTAACAAACATTTTAACAAATGTATCGTTAAAAAGCATTTGATGCATGCAATTTTTACACTTTATTTCCATGCAAAAGCGAGAATATGTACAAATTACTCACTGTTCTGTAGTCAATGCCATTAAGTGACCATACAAATTGTGAGCATCATAATGTGTCATGACATCTGACTTCCAATGCAACAAAGCATCCATGCACAATGTCTTATGGTAAAGAGACATGCCTGTTCCTAAAATAATACCAATTTATTATGAGAGCACATAAAAAATAAAATGTCAGTAAAAAGAAAACGTGTTTGATATACACGAAAAGTATACAAAAATGCTTTGGATACCTGGAACATAAGGTGGGCTGTTAAGATCATCAATCAAGCAACCACTTAAGGAGCCATCAACAGATGATGCTGGTTCATTATTAACCTGAATGAAGCATTTTTACAGTAAATATGGAGGTTGATAAAGATATTAAAAAAATGGGTATCAAAATTCAAGAGGGAAATTAATGAAGTTTGCAACACACGGAACAGCAAAAATAAGCTTAGTTGAGGGTAAATAATGTTTAATAATATTTAAAAACAAAGTGAATAAATAAGAATGAGAGCAGGGCAATTTACTATGAATTTTCAAATTAAACTACGAGGGTTGTATTGCTCATTAATTAATTTACAAGCAAAAATAAAAATAATTCAGAGGCAGAAATTACAGAAAACTCAATAGATATTAAATATTGCTCAGGAGTATGATAGAAGCTTACAGTCTTAATATTTTGTGTTATTTCATATCAGCATATCAGAAGTACAATACATTGTAATACAAATAATGTAGTATAGAAAAAAATACTTACATACCATCCATAAACCATCAAATGCAAACAATGAGTGCATTTTCTTTATAACTTTGGTCCACCACATTGCTGTTTCTGAACTGCCAAAATCTGGATAAATAACTGTTTTGTCATGGTGCTATAACAGAGATTAACACATTAGAGAAACAATTTTTTCATGTAAACAACATAATGCGTCTTCCATGCCAAACTATTACAGTGACAAATAAACTTCTAATTAAACACAGATTTGCTTACTTCTTTACACAAGAAACTTTACTTGAAACAAGAGAAACTTCAAGGATATATGTTTCATTTTTAATACCTCTCATTTATATTTCAATAGATTAACCCACAAGTAAAAATGAGAAAAAACTTTCATGAGTACAATGTTAAGATTTTAAGAACCCAATTTTACAAACATCAATATTTAGCTAACCATTAAATATTATGCCTTTGATTTTTGGTCACGTTTACTTCGATTTTTGAATGTGGTGAAATTAAATATGTTGTGTTCTTGCAGAGATTCAGGCTTTTTAAATTTTAATGAAAACTCTTGGAAAATATTAAGGTGTTTTAAGACCAATGGGTCTCCTGAAAATAGTTTTCAATATACCAACATTAATAAGTTAATTGCATTTAATTCAGAAAATTCCTTCAAAGGAATAATTAGAAAATCTGAGTATTATCTTAGAATGGTATTCAATACTTTTTGGCATTTCTGAGTTGGGGTAAATCTTTAACTTGATATCACAAAATATTGTTACTCAGTGGATTACTGAAATACTTAATGAGCCCTGGACAGCCTTGAATACTTTCAGGGCTGCCCAGCCAAACACTTGTGAAATAGTAGTATTAGTGACATAACTTTTTTAAATAGCAATAGTCTCCTTTCCAATAATATTTCAGTTGCTCAGACACACAATTAATCGGGACTAAACAAGCCTGACACAAAATGTGTTAATTAAGAACAAAACCGACATCATAGATCTAGTACAATAAGTGACTTGAAATTTTAAAAGTTTTTACGACAATCCACAAATTATGATGCTTTTTTTTTTCATGGTTGCTACAGCTTGGCACCAAAACAAAATTGATATCCCTTGGAAAATTCCCCTCTCCGTACAGAAAAATTAAAAACAAACTATGTCCTCTAGTAGTTGGAAGGGATTAAATTTTCAATGACCTTTTGTATACTTTCAAAAAACTATACTTTTTAAATAGCAACTTGAGACGATTTTGCATTAAAATATAACCCTAATTGTCGAAGTGGAAAAAAAGTAGCAAAAAGTTGCCTTTACAGATGCCTCTGGCAACTCTGCAATTTGGACTCAGAACATTAAAATGAACTCCAGACTCAGCAACATCCAAGTGCAAAGGATTAATACTGAACCAAGGTAAATATTAGTGAATTCGACATTACACAAGTAAGCATTTTAAGTCAGCCACCAAAAAGTATTTTAAAATGGTAATAATAAGAATTCCTTGAGCTGTCATTTGCTAAAATCCGTAGTACCCGAGTTCAAAGCACCATTTTACGCGACTCCCTAAACAAAAAATTTTGGATGCTTGAAAATATTTTTTCCACTTTTTTTAATTAATGAAGCACATGTTTATTTTCCACAAAAATCTTTTATTACAAAGTCTGCTATGATTATTAAAGGAACATCAGCTTTATACAATATTCCAATAGTAAAGGGATAGTATACCTGTCCTTCAATGGGATGCCATCCCCATTTATCTGTGACAAAAACTTCTTGCTGCAAACTTCCACTGTACATTGAGTCACGACTCGAAACTGATTCTTTTAGAACACCAGCCGACACCTGTAAAACCAACTTGTGGTTCTTGCTTTTAAATTTAGAAGAAAAATTTGCAAAATCTGGATACTTGTTCTTTCCTACAAGCTTGGTGATGGCATCTTGGTTTAAAACCAGAGATTCCTAAAATTAATATAATAGTTTTGATTTCAATAAACTTAAATTTTTAAATCAAATTGACAGTTGATTTAACATTAATAAAATGAATGCTATTAACTACAAACAAAATAACAAATGCATTCAATAAAAAATATTACCATTGGGATATGTTTTGATTTAAATCCATCAACAAATTTCTCTATTTCATCAGTGGAGTATGAAGAACGGCCAATGTGGAAACCCAATGACCAATAGGGAGGTACAGCAGGACGACCAACTGCCTGTTATTAAAATAATAGCTACTTTTACAACATGCACAAGAGAAAAAATGTCAGAATAAACATATTTGTTAAAAAAAATCTGGTATTGACTTTTAAATTTTACAAAGTCACCCAAATATTTTTATCAAGGAAAAATAATTTATTGAAACCAAGTGCAGTTTTAAGAAGAAGGCAGAAAAACTTGGATTGGTTGATTTTTTTAATAGGAAAGAATACTAGTTAGGAGAAAGGCTGCAATACGAGAATCATGAAAGGCTATTGCTGTGGATGGCTCAATAGCATATCTATCCAAAACAACCTTAGGAAAGCAAGTGAAAATAATCAACCAAATGAGATTTATTTTGAAGGATATCACATACAGATACAAGTTCTTGTAACAATAGAGAAAGAAAGCATAACATTTGAATTTTGTTCTGCTGCCATACAACAAATACTAATATTTATCGCTTTCAACAGGCTCCCCACCACCATGTTATCACTTTCATCACAGAACAAAAAACTTGCAACCAGAATCCATGCAAAAAATATTCATCTTTAAAAACTTATACAATTAAAATAAAAGAATCTGAGAAAATATTCTACTTATGGTTGGAAAACTTACTGTAAATAAAAATTCTACAGGAATACCTTTAAAAACATAAAATAATTGCTTTGATTTGAAACACAAAATACCCCATAACAGAATTTAAATACATAAATAAATGTGTGCCAAAAATGAGCTTTTTTGCAAAAATATTGTTAGTCAACCTGTACCTCAGTATATTGCTGTATAACCTCTTCAGGAGATGGTCCTAAGAATATGTAGAAATCCAATATTCCACCAACAGTACGAAAAGTAACAGCAGGTGATGGATGTAGTTGAATTTCTATGAGAAATAAAATGTTCTATGGGTTACTATATCTTTTACAGAAAACCAATAGCAAACTTCTTAAAGCTATTGCTAATAATTACCCATAGCATTACTGTTGACCAACAGTATTCCATGAGCATTTCCATCTTTTTCCATGCAAAGATACATAGGATGGACACCAGATGATACATCATACTATTTAAAGAGAAAGTAATTTCAAGTATTACTTAATTTCATGCAAAGTTGAAAACTTAACATTTAGCTGAAAAGTAATCTATAAAAATAAAAAGGTCAATATCCCCATGAATTCTCTTATCACACACATATTTGTATCATTGGTTTTCAGATGAAACACTCCAAAAAGGTACTTCTCAGAACACAAAATTCTTCTCACTTAGTGTGCTTTTCATGAAATCTGACTATGAAAGAAAAAATGCATACAGTGGAGGTAGCTGTACAACATCTTGTCATCTTGAATCAATGTCATGATGAGGTCAACACCTGAACTTTCACACTACACCTTGTAGAGACATTTGAAGCCACAATAGATTTAACATGCACCTGCCCTTATGTAGTTATTTGGCTCGATTGATTTCAAACTCACTACCCTCCAATTGCTAATATGCAACTCTTTTACATGGTTACCACAGCCCCCTATGTCTGTGTGTGTGGATTAGTCTAAAAACAACCACTATGGTCTAGAGAAGCTGAAAATCTAATTTCTTGAAATTTTTTAGTGGGATTTTAATTGGGCAACGATATATCTTAACTGAGGTAAAGGTAATTTTTTAGTTAACGTCGTACTAGAGCAACACAACAGGCTATTGACGATGGTCCGGGATCAATCCCTTAAGGGAAAGATCCGAGGACAACACCTCGTAATTTTTAACTACGGTCAGATGACGAAGCAACACCTGAGCTGGCACCCCACTCTCAAAACCAACCCAATGTGAGGACTTTCGGCCACGTAACTGAGGTAAAGAACAGATAAAACAGGTATATCTTTGAAAAATAAAGTGCAATGAGAAATAACAACATTTTACAATCAGAAGTACAAGATAATTTCACAGCAGTTTAAACATGAATGATTTAAAATTTTATTTTTCATTTTTATCTACATAACTAATAATAGAATAATAAACAGCAGTTTAAACATGAATGATTTAAAATTTTATTTTTATCTACATTACATTATAACCAGTGTCGCTCTCTATCTCACTAAAGTTTCGAGTAGCACAAATGAAACCTTTTACTTCTGCACAATAAATATTTTAAGAAACAGCTTCAAATGAATATAAGTCATAGCAGTCAAGATTACAATTTTAGGCTGTATCACGTTAAAACTCAAGCTTAATCCTTTAAAAAGGGTAAATTATAATTTAATAAATATAGTGACTATTTTACTTACAAGGAGACAGTGTAACTAAAGCAGATTCTGCCATTTTTAATAAATTGGAATATAAAATAATTAAGCTATATTACTCAGTAAAAGAAAGAATAGCAAAAACTAGAATGAAAAACAGTATTATTTTTGATGAATTTTAAAATGAGAAAAACATTATGTTCAGAGTCTTAAATCTTTTATCAGCAAGAACTCCAAGTTTAATAATATAACATTTCAAAAGAAACGAAAAAATAGACCATGCTAAAGATATTAAAAAAAATTACTACTTATCCACAGGTGGTTTTCTTTCATACCTTTGATTTTGTAGAGAACAGTCTTTTTGTGTCCCAGTTGAAATCTTGCTGAAACTGCTGCCTGCCATGTTGACCTAAACCATACACATTGAAAGACGGTACTTTGGTAGTCAACTCCAGGAACTGATTTGACAGAGAAAGAGCACCAGCTGATGTATCAAAACTAAAAGAGGGACGGAATTTGCCATAAAATTAAATACCTACAGGGTGGCAACAAAATCCTAGAAATAAAGTTCCCTGATATTTCCATGATTTCCCTGATAGTCTCACAAAAATTTCCCTGATTTAACTATTCCCTTTAGAAATGTTGTGATCCGTGATTGCTATCGATATACAGCATCCACCCAACACTATTTTTTAATATTTAGTGACCGAGTGTGTAAAAGGATCATTCTTCACAAATATTTTGTATTTTTTCTCTACAGATATTTTAATTGTTATTGTAAGGGTTGGAAACCTTAATGGAATTTTTTTAATTAAAATTGAAAAAACTTTAGAAAAAATGCAAAATATTTTATGAATTTTTTACACCTGACACTACATTGTCATACTATTCCAGGGTGGCTACAAAAATTGAAGTAAAAAGTTCCCTGAGTTTTCCCTGATTTCCAGAGTATTTTTCATGAACTTCCCTGAGTTTCTCCATCCGTTCGCAGAACAATTCTTCTGTAATTATGATAAACTTGACACTTGATGAACTAAAAAACTATAGACTGATAGATGAATAAAAATAAGATAAGTAAAAAATATTTTTAATTGTATTCCATAATAGGCGAAATAATATAAAGTTATAGATAGAAAATTTAATTTTACATTTTTAACTATTTTGATGTGTTTGCAAAAGCAGCCATCAGCCCCTGAATCCGTCAATGGCGCCAGCGCTCGGTACATCTCTACTATTATAAAAGGAAGTGTTTGTCTGTCTGTCCTGTACGCAGTGTCCTGACGAATAGATGGCACTTACAATAGTGAAATTTAGCACACATGTGGTCCGAATTTTTTGCAATTTTTCTATTGCCCCCGAATTTTAAAATTTAATCTAAAACATTTAAAAATTAATTAATTGGAATTTAATTATTATTATTTTCCTTAGAATGGCATACGGTATAAAGACAACGATTTTAGTATCAGCAACGATTTTAGCGGACGAACAAAACAAATAAAGTTTTAACTGGAGTTATGTAGTTCTTTTTTCTATCTCCTAGATCGTTAAAGATAGAATAAAAGTTTCAACGGATTTGAAATCTGCGGAAAATTTCACAATAGATCGATACCTAAAAATATGATTTTCTTTAAATAAATAATTTTTAAATTGTAACTTTAATATTTTTTCCAATACGAATTTCGCCGCCGAGAAGAATGACCTTCGTTTGATTCGAGATTCATTCATTTTGAAAAGTAACGAATTCGGGTGAAGCAAAAGAAATAATTAAAGTTATGACTGGCGTTCTTCAGTGCTTTATTCTAAATCAGCGATTGTTTAAAATAAAATGAAAACATCAACGGATTTCGAAGCTGCGGAAAATTTTACACCAGATAGGTATCTTATACGTTTGATTTTCTTTTAATAAATAATTTTTCAATTAAATATTTATATTTTCATAGGAGATTGTGACGTCCCGCCGATTGGATCTCTTCGCAAACGATTTTGGCCGCATTTGACAATGACGAATCCATCACGAAATAAACTGTAACGGGAACGCAAACTTTTCAACAACAAAAAAAACCTCAGAGTTCTAAAATTTTCGAAACAAATTAATAACTTCTAACACATATGTAATAAAAAACATATGCATAATCTAAATGACTACTTTTTCGTTAGCCGGGCGAAATTTTGGAAAATCGCCAATCTATGTATTTTAGAAAAAAAAATATATTTTTTTTAATGTTGATTAAATTGGAACCGGATGTTTAACTTTTGCAGGTTTTTCCGGCCTTTAGTATTTTTTAAAGCCGCAAGGCACTACGTTCCTATTATTGACATTAGGGAACGTGGCACTGCAGTAGACTTCGGTTACAGGATTTCCGGCCGTTACAGGTTTAATAAAACAGTATACAATGTATACAACTCTTTTTTCTGGATGTTTACGTAAAAAATACACTTCTCATTTTCGGAATGAAAACAAAATTGGTGACATTTTGATTTTGGTTCAAAGTGGCGCCCGCATGGCTAACGGAAAAGTACCAAATGGATGCCATTTGCAAAATGAAATTCCAACTTTTTCCCTGGGTTAAACGAAACTTCCCTGAGTTTTCCCGGATTTTTCCAGAAAATGATTCTTCCCTGAGAAATCCCTGATTTCCCTGAATTCCCGGTTCTGTCGCCACCCTGTATTCATCGAAACCAAATGCAAATATACATAAAAAATTCTACAAAAATGTAATTGCAAACAAAAATAATTAATTTAATACACAATAAACATTATTTGTTACACAAATTTCAAATTGTATCCCAAGTTGTATCGCTAGTCTCACGGCGACAAGACGCTGCAGCCGCGAAAAAAACGTCGGCGGCATTCAAAAATTATGACGCTATGGTTCTTAATTCTAATTACAATTTCGGAGAATAAGATTTATTCGTTTCTCAAAAGCATTCGTAATCGCGCATCTCTAAATAGGACAAACGATAATGGTAGACGTTTAAGCTGTCAAAATTTCCCTGATTTTTTGTAAAATTTGGAAATTTTCCCTGAGATTTCCCTGATTTTTCCAGAAATAAAAAGTTCCCTGAGAATTCCCTGATTTCCCGGTTTTCCAGGTTCTGTTACCACCCTGACCTATTGAGCAAATGCTTGATTGTTAGTGATAAATAAGTAGATCATATGATTTTGTTCATCATGATTATCCCAATCAAACTGAAATAAAAATTAACTAACATTACACAGAAAACAAGTAAAAGATTCGCAATAATAAAGATTTATGTGCAATATTGGAATGCTTTCGCGATCTGCAAAAAACTTTTTCATAGTGTTTCTCTTTGTTTGTCAAGATACATATTTTATATGTAACTTCTTCATAGTAAGGAATTTTCAATATTTATAAACTTTATACAAAAGAAAAATAAAAAGTTTGATCAAAATCAATGATTTTTAAAAATAAAAATAAAATGATTTAAATCGAAATACCCTGGATTTTAATACTAAAAATTTATACTTACACAATGGCATCAGAGCTGGATCTCCGAACTTTTAACGTGAAAGGCTTGTTAAGAACATCATAAGTAACAGAGTACAAAAATATTTCTCTTTCACTTTTTTCCAGGGTGGCTGAAGATGAATGAATCGGAATTTTCGGTGCAGGTACTTCGAATCGATTGTTATTGGGATCATAAAACTAGAAAAAGAAGACAAATTTCAAGCTTGGAAAAAATTGAATCACTAATGCTTTTTATTTCTGAAAAATAACACACTTACAGAGAATGTTTACCTTGAAATAAATTACACATCATGAAATAGGCGCATATAGCGTTGAAACCTTCGCGTCTACTGTTTGTGTTTATTTATTGGTAATGGAGGTTTTATTCTCTGCTTCTGGAAATATTTTTCATACCTCCTGACAGCGCATTTTTCCATTACTCCCAAAGATGGGCAAGTGGGTACATAATTACCGTCGAATTGTACTGACACAAGAAGCTATCAGTGACGATTCGAAATCAAATCAGAAGGGTAGGTAGGTATTTATTTTAAATTACAGTCATACTGGATCAACACAGCAGGCTATTGACGACGGTCAGGATCAATCCTGAAGGGAAAGATTGAGGGCAACACCGGTCCGCAGTAGCCCGGATGGGACAAAGTGGGTCTTGAACAAGGGGGCTGGTGTACTTCAAATCCGTCGTGGTATCAAATGCCTTACGTTGGCGTGGTGTGGACGTTTGGAGAGTGGGTTGCCAGCTCAGATGTTGCCTCGTCATCTGACAGTGGTTCAAAATTAAGTGGTGCGGTCCTCTGATCTTTCCCTTGCTAGTTTGATTCGAACCGTCGTCAATAACCCATTGTGTTGCTTCAGTACGATGTTAATTAAAATACCTACCTACCGAGGACAAACAATGTAATTTTGAACCACGATCTCATGTGTGACGAGGTCACACATGAGATGACATCCCATTTTTCAAACTTCCACACACGCCAACGTTAGGAGATTTGAGGCCAGACATATTTAACATGTACCAGCTCCCTCAGTACAAGACGGTCATTAGTTGGGTTTAAGCTCACAACCCTATGATATCCTCCAAACGGCCTTAATGTTGTCACTCATGTTTCAAAACTTTTATGAGATACTTTAACTCTTTAAAGCTATTTGTTCTTGAGCAGGAATGAAACACACTGCAGCAACACAACGGGCTATTGGTGAAGGTCCGGGATCAACCCCGGAAGGGAAAGAACCGAGGACAACAGCACGTAATTTATAACCACAGTCAGATGATGAGACCACATCTGAGCTGGCACCCGAATCTCCATTGAGTTTAAAGGAAGTAATCATTATGAGAACGGTTTACAGGGCAAACAACCCACACAGAAACCCAAATGCTCTGCTCAGCTCAAGACCGTCGTGTACATGGGGGCTAGAACGTTAAATCTGTCATGTTCTCAAATGTCCTCACGTTGGCACAGTGTGGAAGTTTAGAGAAGCTGCGTTTTCCTAAGAAAGCGGAGCCGTTATCTAGCAGTCTCGATGAGTAACTGTAGGTGACGTGACTAAAACGTTGTTTATACAAACAGATGGCGTTGGTTTCCAAGAGAGGGTTGTTTGTAAGCGTAACACTTAGCGGAGCCACCATTTGCATGACGATCGTCATAGCGGTCTCAATCAGTTGGGGAACGTTTATCCTCTTGTAGCGGCAATATTTAATTTCCTGCGTCAAACAATTCGAGCGAAGGGAAGCAAAACAAAAAGAAAATTTTGACAGGTATTGTTCAGTTTGTTTTTTGTAAAATCGGGATCGTTAAAGATGGATTGAAAATTTCAACGTATTTGAAATCTGCGGAAAAATTTACACCAGATCGATACATTAAATGTGATTTTCTTTAAATAATTTATTAATTATCAAATCAATACTTAAAAAATCAAATGGTAGATAATTAAATAATAAATCAGCTGACAGGTCAGCTGACGTCACGTTTAGAATATATGCAATGCATTTCAATGCAGAAGAATGACTGATGCAAATAGCACTTGAATTCTCTGAACAACATGAAAAATGTCCTTTAGATGAAAATATGTGTTTCTTGCATATTCTTGGCTGAAAATAACGAATCTGTAATGATTTTTTGTTTACCACGCATCATTGTCCCAAAAAACCACATTTTAGCCGGAAAAACAACTTACAGGCAAATGAAAAACGCTCCCATTGACAGTAGGACCGTCGCCAACTTGGCGATCATTTTGGTGATATTGACGACATTTTTGGCGACAAAAGTCTGATCTACCTTATTAAAGAATCCTGATCTGAATAAACCGATGACCCAAACTATCAAGATCCTGACTTTCAACCATCTACATCTATGACACGTTCACATCATGAAATCACACAGGTGGAGCTTAACGATCTTGTACGGGAGTTAAAACTCTCTCAAACAGACTAAGAATTACTGGGTTCTATTCTTCAAGGTTGGAATTTTTTAAGAAAGGTGTAAAAATAAGTTTATTTAGAAGACGACAAAGCCATTTTGTAGACTATTTTGCGGCGAAAGAAGACATTGTAGGTATACTGCTGTGATGTGAATGGCCTATTTCAGGCATTGGGACATGAACATAATCTAGCAGAGAGGCGCCTGTCTACTGACTCGTCCAAACTTAGTCTCAAAGCAGTGCTCCATATAGGCAATGTTTTTCCGTCTGTTCCTGTAGCATATTCTACAAATACAAAGGAAACTTACGAAGTTATGAGTACTATACTGAAGTTAATTGAGTACACTACATTCAAATGGCACATTTGTTGAGATTCGAAAGTCATTGGGATATTAACAGGCATGCAACAGGATACACTAAATTCTGTTGCTTTCCTTGCGGATGGGACAGCCATGACAGAAAAAAATCACTACATCCGTAAACAGTAGCCTCCAAGAAAAAAATTCATTCCTGTTACCAAAAACATATCACATGCACCACTTGTGAATCCGCACTACGTCTTTCTTCCACTACTGCACATTAAACTCGGTTTGATGAAAATATTTGTGAAAGCTCTGGACATATAAGGAGTGGCTTTCTTGCATCTCAGGAACAAATTCAAAAATTTAAGTGAGGCAAAGTTAAAAGAACGGGTTTTTATTGGCCCACAAATTAAAGCAGTCTTTCATGCGAGTTTAGCAGCCTGGCTGGCATTCAAATCAGTGTGCTCACGTTTCTTTGGAAATGAGAAAGCTGAAAACTATGAAGATCTTGTTGGTGACATAGTGAAATGCTTTCGTGTTATAGGTTGCAATATGTAATTAAAACTACACTTTTTGGACTCACATCTGGACTCAAAACTTTAGCGCAATTAGTGATGAGCATGGGGAAAGGTTTCACCAGGACATCTCTATGTTTGATAAGCGTTTCAGTGGACGATGGAATGGAAGTATTCTAGCCGAATATTGCTCGTCTGTTATCAGGGAGACACTAACAGATGCCTACAAGAGGAAACGGTCAAACAAATCATTTGATCAAGCCTCTGTTACATTTCTCTGTAACCAATTTGTATAAACATGAGAAATGAGTCGTCCTACAAAAATGGTACGTGACGGACCATTTTGGTTTTGATATATGAATCAAGAACCTTTTGTTTATAAGAGTCGCATAGTTTCATATAAAGGCCAGAAAAAAAGTTAAAAATTGTTGTACAGGATGTTGTTAATAGTTTTCGTTTGAAAGAGTATTGTAATGGAGCAAACGTATATAGATTTTAAATATTTTTAAAATTTCAATAATCATTTTCAGAATTGACAAACGTTTAAGAACAGCGCTTTAATTTACCATTATATTACAATTACATCTAAAATGTGAATAAATTTCAGAAAAGTTTGAGCAAATTGATTTGAGAATAAATATTATCAATTTTACGAAACACTTTTTATAGTTAAGATTTAAGAACTACATCGTGAAAAAAAAAACTAGGACATACACTAAAATGGTATGAATGTTAATATCATTACGAAAGATTTTTAAGATATGTTTCCGATTCTTTCTTTGCTTTCTTAAGCTTTGAATTGATAAGTTTCAAGCTTAAAGAAATCTATCTTAACGCGCTACTAGGTCTATAGTTTCAACTGGAGAATCCTTTCTTTGCAATAT
Source organism: Metellina segmentata (assembly GCA_947359465.1). Taxonomy (NCBI): domain Eukaryota; kingdom Metazoa; phylum Arthropoda; class Arachnida; order Araneae; family Tetragnathidae; genus Metellina; species Metellina segmentata. The sequence goes on along the minus strand of OX375873.1, from coordinate 89,841,716 downwards.
TTGACCCTTTTGACATTTTTTAGGAAATAAATTTACTACGCAAAATTGAGCGTTTTATAGAAATGTCATAGATTTTCAAAATTCTTCTTTTGTTGAAACAAATAATTGTTTTCATCTAAAACGCAACAAATTATACTTTTTATCACTTGTAATTGAAAACTTTTTTAGAATTTTTTTGTATTATGAATTGGTTTTTTTTCTGGCATGGGTAAAAGTATATCCCGAGACTGTAATGTTTAATATCTATTTTTGAATTGAATTCCTGTAATTTAGTGTAGCCATAAAAAATAATAGTCACAAAAAAAGACTGTAATTGCAAACATTTATGACCTTTAACTTCAAATTCAAAATACACAAGTATGAGACTAAATGAATGTATCAGTATTTTTTACGTATTTTCAGAGTCGAATTATCTACCTGGGGCAAAATGCGTCAGATACCGACCTGTGTCCAAAGCAAAATCAGCTAAGTAAAAATACACTGTGCTAGTTGGTCCCAAATCATTTTTATTAATGAATAATTGCTCTTAATAATCTTTGACTGCAATTAATAATTGACGTTGCATAAGAGCTAACAAAAATCGGGTATTAATTGCTTCTGTTAGGGTCTCCGGGCCGAAGTAAAAACGGCGGTCCTGTTTTGTGACCTCGACACGTTTGCGGGAAAATAACTTTATTGTTTTGTGTCTTTCTGAATGGTAATGGCGATTGCACGGGGCTCCATGAAAGGAAGAATTTACTTTAAGGGGGGCTGGGACACAAAAAACCTTCACAAAGTCCTTTTTTGTTTTATATTCTCAAAAAATTTGAAATTTAATTCTCTTTTGTTTGACACCAATTTTATGATGATATCTTGAAGAGAACCGAAGTTATAAACAAAAGAACGTTTTGATAGCTGTCAAAGTTTTAAAACGAAAAATATGTCGACTTATCCGAAAAACTGATAACTAAAGTACAATTGCATACAAATTGTACCGTAGAAAGGTACTATTAGCCAAAATAAACCTTAATCAAAGGTCTGAAGACATTGACCGATTTACTTACGTACTCGGAGTGAAAAATCCATCAGGTACTAAAATTTCAGCTTTTGTAACTGATTTTCATTAATGAAACTTTAAGATGATTTTTCTCCATGATGGATTTTTCACACTTTTCCCAACTTTAAAATGATAAAACTCAAAATCTATTCAAGATAATTGCATTAAATTTGGTTTGTATATTCTTCATACACATTTAAGTGATTTGCCTTCAGCAATTTTAAAAATTATTAGTATGTTATAAAATATAAGTGTTTTTATAAATTATAAAATAAAAATATGCTCTTTTTTAATTTAAAATTTTTTAATTTTTTTAAAATGCATGTATTAAAAAACTGTGAAGACAAGTTTTTAAATATAATATCTGCTTCTAGAAAATGTAAATATTGTGTATTTTCCTAAATAATTTCTCAAGTTATATCAAAAGTAAGAGTAGTCACTTTTTTGAAAATTTTAAAAATTTTTGAACTGATATCAAGTTAATTTTTTATAATTTTCTATTTGTAAATTAGGTGCTATGTCTTCATTAAAAATTCCAAAGCAATATCTTTATTAGCAAAAAAAATAGAAAATTATGTTCCGGCCCCCCCCTTAAGGCTCTTCTAAGATGGAGCCCTCGTGTACACGAGTTTTGCTGAACCAAGTTTCGAATTTGCAACCTTCCTGCTAAAACACAACTCTACCAACTGGACTATTACGGCCCCGTGAAGAGGGTCATTATTTGTTTAAATCGACACTCTAATGCACACTCTAATCGAGAACTCTAATGCATTAAAATATTGTATACTTCTCATATAACATCCTTTATAGAATATCTTTCCATTACAATTGCTACCCAAACACAATGCACATTTGAGATTTTTTAAGCATTATTAATATTACAAGGGGGCATCGCATCTGCTCTCTTACGCTCGTCAACCAAAATTAGCGAAAATATCCCAATATTACGAAATTTGAGTGACGAACTTTCGATCGCATCGAATTTATTTATTAACCAATTTAAAAAATAATTGTACCGTAAGAAAGAGTACATTCTTAGGTATGCTGGGATATTTTCAAATTTAAAAACTAATAGTAATAAGATATAGATATGACAAATTTTAAAAAAAGTAACGAAAATGTCCCGATTTTTCCCGAATTTCAAAAATATGTTATCAGGAACCAAATTGAAATTTCTTAAAAAACTCGTCGAGCTGCAAAAATTCACGTTTAGAGTTACTCTACAAAAAAAAAATCACGACTGAAGACTGAAAATTTGTACGTCTGTAGCTCACTCGCGTTACAAATTTCGCTTTTTCAATTTTGACACTTAATAAACCCTAAACAAACAGCCGCATCGGAAAAAAAATCTTCATTATCTTGTTCCTTGTACAATTTTGAACAAACCATGTCAATTTGGTAATTTTCTAATCCGTATTTTATCGGGAAACCGTCTAAAAATCGAGCGAAAAACCTGAGTTTTCAATCCTGCGGCGGTGGTTAACATTTTTTAAATATAGAAAAAGTAAATGCAGACCTTGAGAAAACTGTAGCTCACCAAGAAACACATCAGAACTAAACTGAAAGCATGACCTCTAAGTGTTGCAAATAGCTTCTCTATTAAGTCTAACAAATTCTTCCAGACAAATATTCAGGGTTGGAGGAAACTCGATATCCAATAAGAACAGCAAGACCGATCCATTATAATGGAGATCGATTCAAAAGGACTTTTTTACGGTTATATATAAAAAAAATATGCAAGCTGCTTTTTCTTAATAGGTTTTTAGGTATAAGAAAATAAAAACAAAATAGTAGTAGAATTACATTAATTAGAGTGCAGCTATGTGCAATTAAAAAATGCTGCAATTTGTACAATGAAGATATTATTTTTCCTTTTTTAGTTCCGTTACTTTTTTCCAAACTAATGGATTATGGTAAGAAAAGATTAAATTACTGGGATAAAAATGCAATTCATTTTAACTGCAAGCCCTTTATGCAATTTATTCCCTACAGAATTGTATCGATGCATTTGGTCAACTACAAACGTTCAAAAACAAGAGGTAAACATTTCCCTTCAAGTAAAATATAAATACAATTATGATAAAAAAAAATATCAGCATCGCTTTCTGAATGAACACGTCCCATCTTTAAAATTTATGAGCATATACACAAATCTATCTCAAGTTTTTTAACACAAATAATCCCCAGTGGAATGATCACAGTGCAAAATTGTCCACGGAATTCACCCATTCTACAAATGAGGTACATCTGACTAAGTACCGACGCTTTTAAAAGCAACAGGAACAAAAGAAACAAATTTAAAAACACAACACATTTTTATTCTTTTCGTAATTCGAATTTCCTAAGAGCCTTTAATCCCCATGGCAGCAGAAACATCTGCGCGCAGTGGGGTCAGAATAAATAGGAGTCAACTGTTGCAAAGTAACGCTTGGAAAAGAGCAATTTCGGAATCAAATCTACATTACATAAAAGCGGATGCCACTAATTTGTTCCATTTGAGGGGAAAAAAGTAAGTTTATTGAGTGCAACGTATTACACAGCAGAAAAGTTTCGAGCACCGACATGATGCTGAACGAACCTTTTACTTTCATTTCATCATTAAGTTAACGAGTTAATGTAGATAAATGACGCTTAAAGCGGTGCGTCACATACAGAAATATTTTTTCTTAAGCATCGAATAAATAATGAAGAATAATAGACGTAACAAAGAAATTTCGTTGTGAAACTTCTGTTGCTTCGACTATTCGTTTTCTTTACACTTATTTGTTTCAAGTGCAGCAGTATTCTTAATTACCAACGCTGTCCTAGCGGCGTAAGTGCATAGTATTGCATAGAAATATGAGATTCGGAGCAAACTAAATAACGATTTTTCCGTCATGTTTGCTGTCTTGAGCAAAACTGCCCGAATGATTAACAATTGCGTATTTTACACGATCAATCGGCACCTTCAATCAAAATTTGTAACAAATGTCCGTCAATCGATTGACAATCGCGTCTATCGCCTCCTACACGATTAATTGGTTGCTTCAATGAGCATTATTGACAATATCATTGACTGTCTAACTAAGGACCACACTTTACTCAAAAATCCAAATGTTTTTATCTGTCACACCATTTCGCGTTAAGAATATCAAGCCATTAAGGCCAGATGAGTCGATGAAAGCTCGGCTTAGCAAGTCAATGCACTTAAAACCAGAGTATTCAATTTGGTCATCCCATCAAATACAGCAACCTTCATTTGACACCAAGCAATAGCATTGTGCTTTTCTCGTCCAAGTTAACAGTTACAGGCCCCCAACTCCAAGAGGCTCCAACCATTACCCCCAAAACGGGAGAGGTAAATATAACTAACTATGGGGCTTCCCCCTTGCTCGCTAACGCTCGCCAACCCCCTGAGGATTGCTTCGCAATCCTCATTGGTTCGCTGCGCGAACCTATGCTCGCTTCGCTCGCCTCAATGAAGACATGTGTCCTAGCAAAAGGGATTGTTTACAAAATATGTTACCAAAAAAATGTTTTTCAAATCTAAATTTGCTGTATAACAGAAAAAATATATACAGTATCTCTAAAATCAGAATTCAAATGAAAACTTTGTGCAAATTTTGACTCGAAATGTGAGCGTTGCTTTGGAAATTGAATACTCAGCATGTTGTTTGTGTGTTCATTTTCCCAGCACTCAAACGACCCACACTTTTTCATTGAGTTTGTTGCCGAAAGTTGTAGTGCAAGCGTCTTGTTGAACTATAATTGTTGGCCCTGAAAAGGACCGTTTTTTAAATGGCCCTGAAAAGATCCTCCGCTTTCTTTGATTTCTATTATAAACTAACTGCAACAGCTCATTCAAATTTCCTTTTTTTTTCCAATAAAATTTCATCCGATAACGCTATAAATTTAATTCGACTTCGCGATAAACAAACAATCGTACAGTGTTGCCAAAACGCGATTACAAATAACGTCTTTTTCGTGAGCCACGTAAGAGAATTATATATATAGATAAGTAAGCAAATAATTTATTTCAAAATACTCATACCAGGGATGTCGAGTCTTAGGGGCCCAATCCCCAATGGGCCATAATATTTTTATGCCTGGGACCCGGTTTCCCCCTAACATGGAAGACAAATATGGAAAATATTTCCCTTCCAACATCGAAGGGGAAAATCCGGAAGATATATACGACATCAGGGTGGCTACAAAAATTGAAGTAAAAAGTTCCCTGAGTTTTCCCTGATTTCCAGAGTATTTTTCATGAACTTCCCTGAGTTTCTCCATCCGTTCGCAGAACAATTCTTCCGTAATTATGATAAACTTGACACTTGATGAACTAAAAAACTATAGACTGATAGATGAATAAAAATAAGATAAGTAAAAAATATTTTTAATTGTATTCCATAATAGACGAAATAATATAAAGTTATAGATAGAAAATTTAATTTTACATTTTTAACTATTTTGGTGTGTTTGCAAAAGCAGCCATCAGCCCCTGAATCCGTCAATGGCGCCAGCGCTCGGTACATCTCTACAATTATAAAAGGAAGTGTTTGTCTGTCTGTCCTGTACGCAGTGTCCTGACGAATAGATGGCACTTACAATAGTGAAATTTAGCACACATGTGGTCCGAATTTTTTGCAATTTTTCTATCGCCCCCGAATTTTAAAATTTAATCTAAAACATTTAAAAATTAATTAATTGGAATTTAATTATTATTATTTTCCTTAGAATGGCATACGGTATAAAGACAACGATTTTAGTATCAGCAACGATTTTAGCGGACGAACAAAACAAATAAAGTTTTAACTGGAGTTATGTAGTTCTTTTTTCTATCTCCTAGATCGTTAAAGATAGAAGAAAAATTTCAACGGTTTTCAAATCTGCGGGAAATTTTACATCAGATCGATACCTAAAAACATGATTTTCTTTAAATAAATAATTTTTAAATTGTAACTTCTATATTTTTTCCAATACGAATTTGGCCGCCGGCGCCGTGAAGAATTCTACCTTTGTGGTTTAAAAGATCAGATTAATTCATTTTGATTTCCTGAGCAACGGATTCGAGTTCGTTCGTTCTGGTTCGAACTGGCGTTCTTTGTTGCGTTTTTCTATCTCAGCGATCGTTAAAGATAGAATAAAAGTTTCAACGGTTTTGAAATCTGCGGAAAATTTCACAATAGATCAATACCTAAAAATATGATTTTCTTTAAATAAATAATTTTTTAATTGTAACTTTTATATTTTTTCCAATACGAAGTTCGCCTCCGAGAAGAATGACCTTCGTTTGATTCGAGATTCATTCATTTTGAAAAGTAACGAATTCGGGTGAAGCAAAAGAAATAATTAAAGTTATGACTGGCGTTCTTCAGTGCTTTTTTCTAAATCAGCGATTGTTTAAAATAAAATGAAAACATCAACGGATTTCAAAGCTGCGGAAAATTTTACACCAGATAGATACCTTATACGTTTGATTTTCTTTTAATAAATAATTTTTCAATTAAATATTTATATTTTCATAGGAGATTGTGACGTCACGCCGATTGGATCTCTTCGTAAACGATTTTGGCCGCATTTGACAATGACGAATCCATCACGAAAAGAACTGTAACGGGAACGCAAACTTTTCAACAACAAAAAAAACCTCAGAGTTCAAAAATTTTCGAAAATAATTAATAACTTCTAACACATATGTAATAAAAAACATATACATAATCTAAATGACTACTTTTTCGTTAGCCGGGCGCAATTTTGGAAAATCGCCAATCTAGATATTTTAGAAAAAAATGATTTTTTTTTAATGTTGATTAAATTGGAACCGGATGTTTAACTTTTACAGGTTTTTCCGGCCTTTAGTATTTTTTAAAGCCGCAAAGCACTACGTTCCTATTATTGACATTAGGGAACGTGGCACAGCAGTAGACTTCGGTTACAGGATTTCCGGCCGTTACAGGTTTAATAAAACAGTATACAATGTATACAACTCTTTTTTCTGGATGTTTACGTAAATAATACACTTCTCATTTTCGGAATGAAAACAAAATTGGCGACATTTTGATTTTGGTTCAAAGTGGTGCCAGCATGGCTAACGGAAAAGTACCAAATGGGTGCCATTTGCAAAACGAAATTCCAACTTTTTCCCTGAGTTAAACGAAACTTCCCTGAGTTTTCCCGGATTTTTCCAGAAAATGATTCTTCCCTGAGAAATCCCTGATTTCCCTGAATTCCCGGTTCTGTCGCCACCCTGGACATAACTAGAGTGTCAAAAATGAAAAATGCCTACAAATAATTATTTAAGTAAGAAAAAAGTAATAAAATGTTACGCACAAACACAATTTTTTTTTCCGAAAACACATGCAACTGACGCCAACTTGCTCTCCACCAATTATTTTTCCAAGTTGGAATCATTAATTATTAACCCTTCCCGTATTCTCTCGAAGTATCTCGCACTAGCAAAACTGACCGAATCTTGATGGACAAGATATATCATCATTAGAAAAACCTACCTGAACATCATCTCGTCATCATAAAAAAAACCGGCAATATTTTATATTATAGTACGGAATTATTTTGGCATTCTGGATGACGAAATATCTTGTCATTAGCAAAATTGGTCAGATCTTATCTCGTCGAAACCACTTAGAGGAAAAATGAGATTCTAATTGTATGCGAAAATAATTTATGAGCTGATTTCATCTACCTTTATACGAAGTCGATACTTGGTCTGCATCTCTACTTTCATGTGCACAGCTTGAATATCGTCTCCAAACCTCGACGGTGCAGGCAATCTGTGAAGGGGCAGTTCAAATCCGTTGAAAATGGGAGTAGCTTTTCCTGAAGAAACATATCCATAGTTCTTGGGATAAACACATATGGGTATCTTGTCCAAAGAAGTTCTATTGATACCCCTTTCGATTGTTCCATAAGGTTGGTCATCTAAGAAACAACAGCCTCTACTCTCACATGCAGCTTGATCTACAAGAACATCGCCCGGGTAGCAGTCGAAACGTTCCTCGGGTTTCAACGATTCACTCGGGCAATGTGGAAACCAGTCCGATCTCTTCGGCAACGAAATGTTTTCGGGACTGTTTCCTTTTTTGGTGAGCAGAACGTACACGAGGACAACAGCAGCTGCGACGAGCAGTACACATATTGTTATCATACACCACACCTTGCAGGCATAGCTTACGATTTTACCTGCGCAAGTCCTTTTTTTGCAGTCAGAAATTGTAGATTTTGAGCTTGGTGTTACTGAGGATTTTGCCATTCTTGGTGGAAAAATGTGATTCAGAGGGCCTTGATTGATGAGCAAAGATGTGGGAATTGGACAGCATGAAGCATCACCATCTGAAATACGGAAAATAATCCAAAAATAAGTTATCTGCTTTACACTGCACTGTTATGTTATAGAACACACTGTTCCATAAAATTTTAACTGCGGCAAATACACTGTATAATAAATTACTTCATATCAAATTCTTAAGCATTTTTAAGTATAAATATCAATCTCACTTGTTTTACCCACGGTTCCACTTCTGGACTGCAATTCGAAGTTCAGAAACACTGATTAACTATTATTCAACCATACTTTCGGATTCACAGAAAAATTTCAAAACAATGAGAGACAGATACGCACCCAATTTAGATTATGGTTGATAGGGACTCCCACCACGTGCCACCCACCCACCAATCGATGATTTTCTAGCCTCGATTGGTTTGTGGTTGGCAACAGATTTGCAAAGCGAGGGCAAACGGAACGTGAATTTCTCACAAGTCTTCTTCCCGGTTAAGAAAATGAATTAACATCGCGCTGGAGCAACACGTCGGGCTATTGGCGACCGTCAGCAATCAATCCCAAAGGGATAGATCCTTGGACAACCTATCGTAATTTTGAACCACGGTAATGTGATGAAGTCACACCTGGCATGATATCCCACTCTCCGAACCCTCTCTCTACACGCCAACGTGAGTACATTTGAGACCACGTCCTATTTAACATGCACCAGCCCTTATGAACACGACGGTGTCTGGTTCGATCGAGTTTCGAACTTCATTATTCGTGGTTCACGTCTTACAACCTGAAAAAATGAGTAGCTAATTTATTTGTCGACGCAGAGGCATTGTTGAGTAGACCAAGAGGAAGAACACATTTTATTTTCTCGAGTTTGCCATAAACTTGGTCTGTTTTTAAGGATACCCATAACCTACAGTTTTCAAAAAAGGCCTTTTTTAAGGTTGGCGAATGATGCGAGGCCGAGAAATACGTCATCAATATGGTTACCGCGACAAAGTGTGACACTTTACTTAAACAAACCTAGCTCCTCACTGAAGCGTCGTAGAGCATTTTTCATTTTTTTAAAAATTGTTTGAAATTAACTCCCCATAGTCTCTTATATTATTAAAGGAAGTGTTTGTTTGTTTCAAGCACGCAAAGTCCTGACGAATCTATGGCACTTACAGTAATGGGATTTGGCACACAGGTAGTCCGAATTTTTTGCAATTTTAGGGTCGAGACGAATTTAAAAAATTTAATCTAGAACATTTTTAAATGAATTTATCGAAATTTAATTATTATTGAATGCAACAGCATAGAAGCAACACCTGCTATAGGAGGTGTTGATGAAAAAGGTCATATTCTAAATTTATTTTTTTCATTTCCGTTTTGATTTTGCCAGATGATAAAAATAAATAATCTTTCAACGGATTTGAAATCTGCTTAAAATTTCAGTTAGGGACGCTGCTATCCTTCAGCCACATGTGATGCCACTCAAGGCAGGTCTCCCAGGAGCCATTTTTCAACAAGACAATGTGTGTGGTCGAGCACTGTCTTGTTGAAAAATGGCTCCTGGGAGCCGTGCCATGAGTGACATCACATGTGGCTGAAGGATGTCATGGACGTACCGCTGGGCTGTCATTGTACCATGGATCAAAATTAGGGGTGACCATGTATCGTAATCATGGCACCCCATACCATCAGACCAGCTGTGGGAGCGGTGTGTCGCTGTAAAGCGAAGGCAGGATTGAGGCGTTCATCACCGTGCCTCCACACACGAACACGATTGCCATCACTTCTCAAATTGAATCTAGATTCGTCGTTGTTCGCGACACCACTCCAAACGGAAGCGTCGGTCTGTGGGTGTCATTGGCAGCACACGTAATGGGCGCCGCGATACCAGATGTCCTTCAGCCAGGCGCCTTGCTATGGTTCGGGAAGACACAGGGGCCCGTAGTGAAGGTGCTGCCTGTGTCTGGATAGCGGTCAATGAGGCAGTTGGCTCTACGCGTGCGTTTCGTATGATGTGACGGTCTTCTCGACGACTGGTCTGTCGAGGGCGTCCTGAGCCTGGTCGCCGTGTAAATGACGTCTCTTCTGTCCACTGGTCCCAACAACTCCTCACAGTAAAATCAGAACGGTCTACTTGACGAGCTACTCGCCGATCTGACCACCCAGCTTCTATCATCCCGAAGATTCTTCCCCTCTCGAACTCTGATAGCTGTTCATATTGTCTTCGATGACGGCATGTCTACCTCAGCGTTTCCTTTGCAAAAGATTAAGTACACTCCAACAAGCTCTGCTTACCTGTTTTATACTCCAAGGAAAACGAAGTTCGACGCCCTCTAGTGGCATTACACAATGAGCAATCACGCTGCATTTCTAATAATTTGCATATCTGGCCGACATGTACCTTCATGCCAAGTTTCGTGACAATTATTTCTTGGTGCGCAAAGTTTTATGGCAATGAGTGTATTATAAAAGGAAGTGTTTGTTTTCTGCCCGCAAAGTCCTGACGAATCTATCGCACTTGTAGTAATGGGATTTGGAACACAGGTAGTCAGTTTTTGTTTTGCAATAATTGGGTAAAAAAATCATTATTTTTTTCGGGGGGGGGGTATTTTAAAATTAAATCTAGAACATTTTAAAATTAAATTAAGAACATTTTAAAATTGAATTAAGAACATTTTAAAAATTGATTTTTATTTGGAATTTAATTGAAAGTACGCGAGAGTTGCCAAGGGGAACGTAAAACGAGCTTCTTTCTACCGGCCTCGAAGGACGTCCCACCCCGCATGTTCTACCTGCCAAAGTCGTCGACTGTAACAAGAAGAGAAAGTACGGGAGGGTTGCCGTAAGCGACGCAAACCCAGCTCATTTCTACCGGACTCCGCAGGACGTTCCACCCCGCATCATCTACTAGTCAAAGCCGTCGACGGTTTTCGCAAGACATTGGGACGTCATGGTTATCGCGAGATTGTGACATCACGCCGATTGACTCTCTTCGCAATTCAAATTTGGTCGCATTTAACAATGACGAGGCCACCACGGACAAGCCGCGATGGCTGTTATCCAATAGGCTATGAATTTCCCTTTGGTTTGTGAAGCAAACCAACACCACGGGCAACGCCATTATGGCTGTATCCAATGGGCTGCGAACACGTATGGGAATTCCTAGTAATCACTGGGGGCTAGCGAGTAGTGGTCACACCTGACCCTACGAAAAGAACTGTCACGGGCAACGCCATGCTGGCCACGCAGTGGCTAGTTTCAATTTAAAATGGAAGGTTCGTTTTCTAGTCCTAAGATACCTATTGTGTTAATGACCGTGTGAATTTACTACCACACAGGTGTAAGTATGTAACACAGATTAGGTGCTATACAGAAAATGACTCCAACATTTTTTTTCTTGCAGTAGACATAACTATTTAACTACATAACTCGCTGGATGACTTTTACCATCTGAACCTGCTGAAAATTGACTCTGAAACATCTTTTTCTCGAATTCCATTTCACGTGGCTCTAGAACAAACAGTGAACGCTGACACAGCATCGACTTAAAGGTATTATTATTCTCGAATTTTCCCAAATTAGCTAAAAAAAAATTTGTATTTTCTAAATAATGCTGTGCGAAACACAGCTGTTCATCCTACAGTTCTTGACTCACTCTGTGTTTCCTATTCATTTATTCACCGTTCTCTGTCCACAAACTATTTCCTATTCTGAGATTATTTCTACCTCATTAATTGATTATTGCTCAAACTGTTCCGACCCTGTTCTACGATCTCGGAGCTGTTCTCAATAAACTGTTCGTAGAGCTGATATCGCTGGATTGCTCCTGGTACACGTCTCGTTGGACTGTTCCTGATACAGGTCTCGCTCTGATCTCGCTAGACTATTCCTGGAGCAGATCTCGGTAAACGGTTCCTGGAACAGATCTGCTCTCGCAGAAATATCCTCGACTGAACCAAGACCAGGTGTTTGATGAATTCGTGAGAAGACTAATGTAATCAAATTTTATAGTTTCTAGGAAATGACAATGAATTTTTAGTTTTAAGCAAATTAAAGTTTAAAAAAATTTGTTACTGATTAAGATTTTGTTGAAATTTTAACGGATTTTCTGAGGAAAATTTTACATTATAAAAACAGACCTACCTAAATAAAGTCCAACTTCGCCTCTGCGTCTAAGAAGGTAGGTAGTTAATAAATATCGTTCTGTAGCAACACAAAGGGTTATTGACGACGGTCCGCGATCCATCCCAAAGAGAGATCAGAGTTCAAAAACCTCTTAATTATGAACCACGATCAGATGACGAGGTTAACACCTGAGCTAGCACCCCACTCTCCAAACTACCACACCACACCAAGGTTAGAACAGTTGAGATTACGACAGATTTTTCGTGGGCTGCGTTCAAAAAGGGCGAAAAGAAAATTCAACTCGTTTGTTTTCATACTGACCTCGATTACATTTTAGTGTTTATAATATCTCTTAGAATACGTTTCTTAAATGTTTAGGAACAATTAAGGAAAAGTAACGACGTAGTCACTTGCTGTGCAAATCTGTATAATTAACTATAACCAACTTGATACAAGTAAAATTTCCTAATCGTTTCCACAATTCAACTCAAGGTTATGCCCAGAAAAATACAGAACTATGTTGTACAACACTCCCCCCGAAGCACATAGAACAATGCCAAACATAATCTCCATAAAATGGCCATTCAGTCACGGAAGGACGATTTAAGATGTTTACTTCCGGTTGATGGCCAGAGATAAATTGAAGAGAACACGAGATATTGATAGTGTTCATTCGTAAGAAACTTTCTGATACCTAATTGGGAGAGAATCGTTTGAGCGGCAATAAAACTACGAATGTGGCTACGTTAAGGGAAATAATTCACCGTGTGAGTGCTAAACCTCTTGTTTGAACAAGGTTTCGAACAATGAGCGCACTCAAGATATAATCTGTCTTGATGAGTAATTTCAACAGACCTGCTTAACTTGCAATGCGTTGCTCTTTGGATTGATGCACTTAAAGTATCGCTTCGAGCGGTTGGAAATGAAAAATACACCATCTTCGGAGTGGAAATGAGCGTTCCCTACCCCAGTCTTTGATATCGCGCACAATTAAAATACAATCAGTTTCTAAATGGCTAACCAACTGGAATTCAGCCGCAGGAAGGAAACCTTTTTGAAGTTTATTGAATTTTCGACGCACCGATGCAACAAAACGGGCTATGGGCGAAGGACCGGGATCGATTCCGAAAGGAAATTTCCAAGAACAACGCTTTGTCCTTTTGATACACGGTCAATGACGAGGTCACACCTGAGATGGCACACCACTCTCAAAAACTTCCGTGCAGACAAACGGGAATTCTGGAAGATGGAAATAGGCCAGAAAAGAAAATCCAAACCAACCCAAAAATAGGTTTAGAGGTAAAAAAAAAAATTGAATCGCTTTTGAACAATTGAAGAGATGCAATTGAAATGGACGCCCAGTATCTATTTGTGGTAACATGACTGACGTATGAACTTTTTGACACGCACTGTACCTATATACAATATATAACAAAGGATGTTTGTGTGAGTATGTGTCTATTCTCACAAATCTACACTGTTTGACCAATCCACACCAAATTTGGTACACTATACTTAAGAACCCTGCGGAAAACATAGGCTAGATCAAAGGTTAACAAAGTAAAAAAAATTAGGAGCCAGGACACCCACGTGCAATACATATACTAATATTTTTTCCAACGCTAAGTACATCCAAGAACTCATTACACCTGCGCAGAAAATAATATGCCATTTATAGTAACTGAGGCGATAAAAAGTAACATTTTTATTATCTACATTATACATTTTACTCCATTTTTTTACCTTTTATGGACATGAATATGTCTTGTTGCTTTAGAACTGAAATGACACTTGTCCGCAGCCTTTGTAGGATCAAAATATTTCACTGATGGTCCGTTTATATCGCAAATCATCAGATTAAAAAATCATTTTTTTCCCATGGGGGAAAAAAAAAAGGGGGGGGGGGACGTTTTTTTACAAAAAGAGAACATTTAGGCGCCAGACCAAATTTTTTAGGCGCCATGGAAAAACCTGGCGCCCGGGATTTGTCATGCTCTGGGTAATATATCTTTCCTTTCTTCAGACCAATCTGTAGTTATGAAAATTGGCACACAGGTAGTCCTAAAAGTGCCTCTCGAAGCCCCAATTTTAAAATCTAAAGTTTGTTTTCCTGCAATAAATGTACATGGACAAGGAAACACGTTCTACAGGGTTTGTGTATTTGAATTAACACAGGGAAATGTCGCGGTCATATTTGAAACCCGAGCAATGCCGGGTTATTCAGTTAGAAATACGAATTAACTCCAGTACGAAGCACAAGGAATGTTGCTCTCAAATTTTTTACCCAATTTTAAAATATTTGTAGGTATGAAATGGGGCATACCAATGCTTATACAGATTATAAACGGATTTTAATCAGGTATGGAAATTAACGGCACGGCCATCAATCGAGTTCAATCAGAGCAAGAGTAGCCTAACCCACAAAAACACGATTTTTATTGTTACCGTTTTTGAGACCTTTTTTCTTTTGTGAGTGCAGGTACAAGTCTTATAAAATTACAAAATATCTTAGTGTAAATCACTGAAAAACGAATTTTTAGGATCTCAAATCATATTGTGGATAAATAAAAAAATATTTAAAAAAAATAGTGACAAGAAAATTGCATTCTGGTTACATTGCTGGGTTTAGGCCACTTTTGCTGCGATAGCCTTAACTGATACTAGTAGAAATCCAAGAGTCTATAAGCTGGTCTGCTAGGAATATAATTCACTAACATACGAGGCATATAAATCGACGTGTTTCGTATATTGACCAGTGTCAACAATATAAAATTGAGCGTTGTGGGATACACTGCTTAGTTTAAATATGCTTGATTTGAGTTATGGAGCTTATTAATTTTGCTAAAACTATACGGGAAACCTTGCCACTCTTTAACGAAATTCTTCAGCAGTCTGATTATAAAAAGTGATGAAAAATTTGAAAGATAAAAATCTGCGCAGGAAAGAAAATATGAGTGAAAATACGTAGAGGGTTAAAAAATATACTGACTCAATTTTAATCAAGGGAATGGGATTAATTTTAAAACCACGTTCAAAGCTGAGTGGGATAATATGACCCAGGTGTGCTTATTGCCGTGTATTTTATAGGAAAAAAATACATACCAGGTTTACCAATATCAACAGATATCAGCAATTAAGAAACTTTAGAACATATGCTGTTGCATGGGTTTTCTAGTATTGCTAAAACGACACGGAAACGTGAGAGATTAATCAACATAGAAAAGAAATACGAGAGCGATAAATAATCAGCACAGAAAAGAAATACGAGAGCGAACGCAAAAATAGGTGGACTTACTAATATGGATCAGAGAGCTTTGTTGAACACGAGATGCTGATATACGTTCTTCACAAATTTGATTTCAATCAGTGGAATGACGATGGATTATGTGTGGATGAATTACCCTCAATATCATCAATTATAAATAGATTAGTATAAGGTAGGCAAGTAGTTGAATTAACGTCTCACTGGAGCAACACAACGGAGTATTGGGACTGTCTGGAAAAATCCCAAAGGGAAAGGAGAACAACACCTTGTAAATTTGAGCCACGGTCACATGACGAGGTCAGCGCCCGAGCTGCCACCCCATTCTCCAAAATTCCACAGAAAATCAACGTGAAAACAGTCGAGGCCAAGACAGATTTAACGCCCACGCACAAGACGGTAGGATCTAGTTTCGAACTCGCAACCCTTCGGTCTTCCAAACGGTCAGCCCGATTTACATAACATATGAACTGTGAAATCTAAGTAGATTCTGCCATCAATAGATATCAGCAACTAGCTACTGCGTTGCCCGTAGCCTAGTGGATAACTGCCAGTGACAGTTCTTTTCGTGGAGGTCACATTGCCCGTGTGGTGGTTTGCTACGCAAACCAAAAAATATAAATATTTAATTTAAAAATTATTCATTAAAAGAAAATTAAATGTATAAGGTATCCATCAGGTGTCAAATTTTCCGCAGATTTCAAATCTGTTGTTTAACGATCCCGATATTACAAAAAAGAACTAAATAATGCCAGCCACAATGTTTTTTATTTTCTTTCGCTGAAATCGTATTAGGGCTGGAAATGTAATCTGTTTATTTTTGGAACATCAATGTTAGCGGGACGTCACATTCTCTTGCGAAAATATGAAAGATATTCAATTTAGAAATTTTCTTTAATTGAAGAAAATCCTATTTTTAAGTATGGATCTAAATGTAAAATTTTCCGCAGATTTCAAATCCGTTGAAATTTTTATTCTCTCTTTAACGGTCTAGGATATAGAAAAAAGAACTGCATAACTAAAGTTAAAACTTTGTTTTTTATTGTCTGCTATGTGGGGGAAAATCATTCCTCCGGACAAAATGAAAACGGAAAAAATAAATTTAGAATCTGTCATATCTCTATCTGTTGCCATTCCAAAGAAAACTATAATAACTAAATTTCATTAAATTCATTTTAAAATGTTCTAGATTAAATTTTAAAATTCGGGCTGGTATATAAAATTGCAAAAAATCGGACTACCTGTGTGCCAAATTTCAGTATTTTAAGTGCCATAGATTCGTTAGAACACGGCGAACACCCAATACACGAACTTCATTTTATAATAGTAGAGATTAATTAACCACATCGCAGTCTAATAGTTCTTCAATAAAACCGCACACTATAAAATTTAACAGAAAGACCCCAAAAGGGGGATCACTTACATTTCGTCCTCGCTCGTTCAGAACCAGGCAATATAATATCTCTCGTTCCCGTCGTCTTCCTAATCCGAACGGTCAGACGAGCGAAAATAAATCGGCAACCGTTGCTCACAAGGGAGGACGAACTTACCGCGTTTCTTCAAGCGTACCGGAACATCTGCGGCCGGTTTTCTTTCTGGTCGACAACGAAACGAATAGCGAGGAAGTGCCTCTCCCCCTACTGGACCGGAACACCCTTATTAACGATTATAGAACAATCGGACTCCTCGTACAGATTGAGAACTCCTCTCTTTATTATTTTTTTCTTTCTGACACTTAGTTTAGCGGTTGTGGAAAAGAAGGCACGAGTGTCTTCAATCCGAGAGTGGTGACACAGTAATTATGAGTGTATCGATGGAACATCTCGGATCAGAAATGGCAATTATGTTACGCTTAATTATTTCGGGACGCAATGTTGTCGTCTCAGTTGTTGCGGTCGGGACATTTCAATTATAACTCTAGTGTGAAACTGAGATAACTTGAGATCTACGGGATTTTTTATAGGTAAGTATTAACATCACACTGCTAATTATGGGTATGTTGGGATTTTAATTAACGTCGCACTGGAACAACCAACGGGCTGTAGGCGACGTTCCGGGATTAATCCCGAAGAGAAAGATCACAGGCCTTGTCAGATGACGAATTCAACACCCGAGCTGGCATTCCGCTCTCCAAACTTCCACTTACGAATATTTGAGACCATGGCAGATTTAACGGGCACCAGGCCCCGCGTACACAACGGTCTTTGGTTGGACGGAATAGCCTCAAAATATTCCATGAGGTCTTTCTGCTAAGCTAAAAGTAGAAAGGGTTTGTGTTTCTACGACGAGAAGCGTTTCTTATATTGCTACTTTCATATTAATCCTCGTTACTTGAAATTATATTTTTTTCGGATATACAGAAAATCCTTTATGCATTTAACTACTGATTTTGAAATTGACAATTTCGTTCATGCATTTTTTGAAAAATTTGTGGCATATTTCCTGATTGAACAAGTAGGCGGGGTGTGGATGTTTGGAGAATGGGGTGCCAGCTCGTCATCTGACCGTGGTTCAAAATTACGAGGGGTGGGCATTGGATTTTTCCCTTCGGGATCGATCCCGGTCCGTTGCCAATAGCTCGCTGTGTTTCTCTAGTGCAGAGTAAATTCAATTACCTAATCTGATTGAACAGGCCTTCTAAGAAAATAAAGATAAGTGGAAAACTGGAGAGTAAAGAATGGGCGTGAGTGTGGGAAATGGGTGTGAGTCATTAAAAAGCACGTTGCTTATATTAATTTTATTGCACAGGACCGTAATTCTTAACTTGGGACTTGCATCCTACACAAAGCCAATTCGAATACATAGGGAGCAATGAATATTGATCAAGAGGAGAGTCAAATGTAAACTTTGGAATTAAAAGGAACCATAATGGGGCTCGTTGATAAAGCGAAGATCAAATATCTCAATACAACTGGTTTAAAATTCCTATTCCATCAATAATTTATGGACTTAAAAGTTACTGAAGAAAAGACTGTATTTGGCAAAACAATGGGAATGAAAATTAAATTAGTGCCAGAAATTAAAACAATTTAAGTAGTGTGAACTTCACAAGCTCAAAGATCTGACTAACTTGAGTTAATCATAATTGATGAATTTGTGTTTGTTACCTAATATAGTAAATTTAAAATTGTGTTAATTCAACAAGTTACTTTTGGTATTTTGTTCTTGTTTCTTGAACTCTTACACAGGGATTTTTAAGGAAACGAGAAAGGTTTAAAAAAGTTAAGGAAAAGGCATGGTACAAAAAAGTTTTTAATTATAACCGAAATAAAACAATAATTTATATAAATCGTAATCAGCAGAAAGGCTAAATACTCTACTGAACAGTTGAGAAGTTAATGCCTTTTCTAAACAGCTTAGACTAATGGGCCTTACACACCGCACAAAATACGTCTCAGACCTAAGCGGGACTAATGAGCTAGCGTACCTCATCCTTTGTATTTCTGCTCCAATGACTAAAAGCTACGAAAAAAAAATCAGAATGTGTTATTTAGACTGCGAAGTGAGCATCTGTTTGTTAGAGCGCTTTAAAATGTATTCCAAAAATATATTAAAGAAACTTTCAAGAGAGGTTCCAATTTCCACAATTATTATTGAGTACTTTTCTCAAGATCAGATTGACGATATTTCTATAAATGCTTTTGGAAACAATTCCTCATGAAGAAAAGAAAAACAGCAAAGATACGAACATCTTGGAATGAAAAGATGGGGATGGAGATAACTATATTTAGAGAATAAAATGACCCTATTTATTCTTTTAAATTCAAACTGATTCAGACTTACAGATTAGTTTAAGATAGCATATGTGAACAGGATACTTTTAGTCTCGGGATGACATGGTTCCAAATGGAACTGTGGTGGAAATCATTGTGACTTGACCGTTCGAGAATAACCGAGCGATAGCAGAACAAAACAATGCTTTGCTAGGCGTAATTCAATGCCATTACTCAAGTATTTGTTTACACTGGGGATTCCATCAAGCGTTACGAAAGGAATTCGTTATTATACGGAAGAAAACATGCCAGCGGTGGGTAATGAGATGCATCGCGAGCTCCCTTTTTTAAATGCATGTGCACAAGAAAATCTGATACAAAATGAGATGTCTCAACCCGGTTTAAATATCTGGGTGCAAAAAATTAAATATGTTTTGAAGAACTGCAATATCTGTAGCAGATTTTTCCTTCAGATAATTTTATATATTTAGAACTCAGCATGTTTTGAATATTGGAATCTGGCTTAAATGGCGGGTGTTTTTAAGGTTATTCCGTAGAAGAAAATTAGAAACTGGAAGAAATAGAGATGTTTTCAATCGGGAAGTTGAAATTATGCTTCTGTTAGAGTAATTTCTTACTTACAACCTGAAGAGTAATTTGGAAAATATATTACTGGATGAAAGAACATCTGTGGCATGGTCGTGGCAAACCAATTGGATTTGAAATGAAACAACGGAAATGCGTGCCCTTGAAAACCATTCATGACACAAAAAATTCCATCATAAAATTGTACAAAAAAATTGTACAGAATTGTATTCCAAATCACTTGATTGGTGTTTGTTGATGGCATATCGCTGAAGTTCCGCTTGAATGAATACACTGGATATTAGATAGCATAAAAAATACAGAGTAAAATACAAAAGAACACATATAAGGTCATTGAAATATGAAAAGTCAGTTCAGGATTGACATGCATTCTTCAGCAATGTCGATTTTTATGAAGGTTATACAGCTGGCAAACTCAACACAGTAAATTTAATTAGTATTAAATTTTACTTTAAAAATTAATGTTATGCATCACTATTCAACGCACAATAATTTTTTTTACTTAAATTTGATTATTTTATTTAAATTTCTGCAAGCCATGAACACTGTTTTTATAATAATTACACAAAAATTTGTTAAATAAAAATTTGAGTTTTTGAAATGACATGTTAATCAATATTTATTTTAAGTAAACAAACAGAATTTGTAACATGGTAAATCAATATTTATTTTTACTAAAAATCATATTTTGTTTGATGGTAATACATTTAAAAAATGAATTTTCAAAATAAAAGCAAAAGATGAAACATTTGTTTAAGTTTAAAACACAAGTTGACATCCTACATAGTTTTTCTTGAGTAAATTACATCATCATATTTAACAAATTTATCAGTAAGTGCAAGTGAGAGACCTAAATTATAGTCTGATTAGATAAATATTTGTTATGGGTGACTATTCTTAAAGTGACAGGTGATTGTTTCAGGGTGCATTTTGCAAAATGAAAGATGTTCAGTGTTTAAACTTTCACCCATTCAAATAGAAAACTCAGTTGTATTTTTTATTTAATAAATTATTAATCACATTAATTGTGTTATTTTGTATTTCTGTCTCAATTAAAAAAAAATAGGTTGAAAAATCACTAGGCTTACTAGTGGGGTTTTTCTTTGGATGTCTTGACATTTAGAAGTAGTCCTACTGGTCATGGACAATATAAACAGCTAAAGACTTTTTTTAATTTTCCATATAACAAAATTTACAATATTTTTCCATGCTTCTCACACTTGAGCGAGTGAATGAATGCTTTATTATTCGTAACATATAGAATTATGCATGAACTTTGTCAAAACTTTCAAATAGCTGTCAACTTGTTTTTTACTTTACTGTTTGGCAGAATCCCTGACCCAACACTCAAGAGA
The DNA here is from genome assembly GCA_947359465.1 of Metellina segmentata. Lineage (NCBI taxonomy): Eukaryota > Metazoa > Arthropoda > Arachnida > Araneae > Tetragnathidae > Metellina > Metellina segmentata. Next base: position 89,820,349 of record OX375873.1, on the reverse strand, counting down.
TTACTTAATCCATAGACACCTCAGATTATTTGCAAGTGGTTCACTGACAAACATTTTTTCAAAAGCTGATTAGTACTGGGTGTAGCCATTAGTGCTGAAATCACCACGAGTGTAGAAAATTTAAAGCATTTGACGAGTTCTGTGATTTTCCTAGGGTATCTTTGTCAATTTCGGGTAACTTTGGCCCAACATACGAAAAATATTGCATGTGCTGTATCTAGACAAAGGAGAGTGATTATCACTTATTTATTGCAAGGGTCAATAGGTGGCAGTACTGCCTCAACTTTCTCATAGTTCTGTCTTTGTAGTTCCTCAATTTACCATCACTACAGTATATACTGCTCCACTATCTGTATCAAACTCACCTGTATCACTATAACGTATACTGTTATTGTCATCCAACTTTTCCTTGTAAATGTGATACAGTACGTGATTCAGAGCAGGTAAGCGAATTGTCTCAGTTTATTATTAATTGTTTCAACTATTTTCAATGTCCTTATTTTGATTTATTTTGTGGTTTGCCAACTAATGAATATTTATTACATCAGGCAAACTTTATCCCAGGTCTTGGGGTAACTTTGGCCCAACATGGTGGTTGACACAGAGATAGGGTTAGAGTCTAATGCCTCTGATGGTATAAGTGAAACATTCTCAGAATTTGAAGTAACACTTGAAGAATCTAAAGAAGTAAACAACAGTCCAAACAAGCAAGTAAATCCCGAAGAATATGCTGTAGATGATTCTGTTATTGTGAAGTACGATGGTGTTAAATATACTGGAAAGATTTTAAGCTTGTCAGATAACGGACGTACTATGGAATGTATGGAAAGAAAACTCAAATTTTGGCGTTGGCCAGAAAACAAGACTAAGTTATGAGTGGGATGAAGTGCGCGGGAAAATCAATCCTCCGAAAATTGCGTCAAAGAGGAATCAATTTAATGTTCCAGAACTGGGTTATGTTTCTTCTCCATAGTATCTCAGCTATTATAAAAGGAAGTGTTTGTTTGTCTGTTTGTTTACTGCATGCAAAGTCCTGACAAATCTATGGCACTTATAATAATGGGATTTGGCACACTGGTAGTCCAAATTTTTTGCAATTTTTTGGGTTGCAGCGAATTTTAAAATTCAATCTAGAACATTTTAAAATGAATTTAATGGAAATTGAACTGTTATTGGTTTCTTTGGAATGGCAACAGCAAAAAGCAGATTTAAAATGATCTTTTCCGTGCTTCCGTTCGATTTTTCAAAGGAAGAATTTCCAGCAGACTATAAAAAAAAAGTATAAACTTCAGTTATGTACTTCTTTTTTCTATCTCCTAGATCGTTAAAGATAAAGTAAAAATTTCAACGGATTTGAAATCTGCAGAAAATTTTACATTAGATCGATACCTAAAAATGTGATTTCTTTAAATAAATAAAATTTTTACAAGCTTTTATATTTTTGCAAGAGAATGTGACGTCATGCCAACATTCGCGTTCCAAAATTAAACAGATTACCTTTCCTGCTCTCTTACGATTTCAGAGAAGGACAGCAAAAAAAAATTTACAACATTTTGGATGACATTGTTTAGTTATTTTTTTTTGTAAAATCGGGATCGTTAAAGACAAATTGAAAATTTCAACGGATTTGAAATCTGTGGAAAATTTGACACCAGATTTTATGTTTGATTTTCTTTAAAAAATAATTTTTCAATTAAATATTTATATTTTTGCAAGAGATCGTGAAATCAATCTCGGATTCCCATTTGGTTTGCGAAGCATACCAACACCACGGGCAACTCCGCTGTTATCCATTTTGCGAATTATTTATAATTCAGTTTGCGAAGCAAACCCAACTCGAATTTGTAGGGAATTCATTCCAATATGCTACGAATTTCTATTTGGTTTGTGAAGCAAACTAACACTACGGGCAACGCAATGATGGCTGTTATCGAATATGACTTCATTTGACAGTGACGAGGACATCATGGCGTTGCGGGCAACGCTATGATGGTCCACGATATGTCAAGCTATGGTTACCACGTAAACTTAAATGTTTGGTTTTCAAGAGCTGGGCCAAAATTGCCAGAATTCAAGGTAACCCAAAAAATTTTAAAAATTGAAAAACTGTTTTAAGTTTGTATCTATACTTTAACAATGTTTTATATTGCAGTTTAATATGTTTAAAATAATGTAATACACTTATACCATATCAAATTTTTATTGGTTTACAACTATTATTTGCTTTTCCTGTGAAATAAACATGAAAAATGGGGCAAAGTTACCTCAGTTGAGGGTAATAGATTTTTTAAATGATAGCAAAAGTCTCCTTTCAAACCTTATTTTAATAGCAATTTTAGTTGCTCAGATCCAAAAAGCATCGGCTAAAACACGAAATGTGCAAATGGAGTATGAAACAGAAGCTGAGGGGATATCGAAAACAAATTAAAATTTAAGAAACCAAATATTTTCTTAATAATGTTTTTGAGAAAATCTAGCTACCAGATTCCGAGTTTTTTTTTTTTTTTTTTTTTTTTTTATGGTTTCCACGGCTTGGAGGCCAAAATTTGAAATTGTAATCGAATACCTTGAAAAATATTTTCCAGAAAGAAAAACCCAAAAAATACTTTATAAGTCCGCAATAATTGGAAAAAATGACTACATTTCCGTTGACCTTTTATACATTTTCGAATAAAAATCGCCAAAATTTTGAAAACAGGAGCTTTTCAAATGATTTTGATTGAAATGATATCCCCAATCGCCAAGGTTGAAAAATAACAGTCTTCTTCAGTAGTCTCGCCTGTAGCAGTTCTGATACAGTATAAGAACCTTGTGGTATAGAAACGGATGAATACCATAGTTTTCTCTCTCATTCAAGTCTACCAAGTTTGTGACATATTTAATGTTTAGATTCTATATCGAGCTTATCATACCAATGGTAACAATCTTTGGGGATCGGAAAGTGGGAGAAAGCCGTAGTTTATTGAAATTTGCGATGATAAACTTTTATAAAATGCTTTTGTCATGCCAAGATCTTTCATGTGCCACATCGTAATTTCACCATTGCGGTTGGACTATCGCTTCAAATTGTGTGGAACCACCGATTACCGTTTTAGTCCGTGAAACATAGAAACTCAATGCATGGATACGTGGAACATAAAATAACGTACAAAATATGATCTTCATAAAAATATTTAATGCAATAAAAAATATCCAGCATTACAATGGCAGTTTTAAAGCGTTTCTTTTTACAAAGTAATTTCTTTTTTATGTGTTTTCGGTCTGAGATGTCTGACATAACTCGTGAAATAAATGTTCCAGAGAAGAAGCTCCTCTGTATACAAAACAAATATAGCGATTTACAGAAATTAGCCGTTTATATTCGGTAATCCCATGCAGCGGGTGATGGGAAAAAGCATCCTCCACCACACAAACATGTTCATTTTTATGTCTTGCTCTGACACTTAATTGCCAGTTTACAAGGTTCGTGTCATGGTAGTTTCAAGATTGTTATCTAATTACTTCGTTTGACCTCGCCTCGTATTATTCGGAGATTACTTTTCAGTGCCACCTAGATTTTTTTTTATTTCTTCAAAACTCCGTTTGTATTTTTCTCTATTGTCTTGAAAGCTATTCATTATCATCGCAGCAGTGTTAAATTATTTATCCCAATGAAAAAGTCACAGCTTCCCAACTCTACAACGGTAATTATTTTCTGAGCGTTGTTCGAGTTTCAAATGGACAGTTCAAGTCCTAGTGAATTACTCAGTGTTTTATATGGTGCGTATAAAATAATGTGTTGCAATTTGTAACTTTATTACCTATTCTTTCCTTGTTTCAGTTGGACTGAACACCAAAGCTTCTTTCTTTCTTAGATAGCAAAATCAACCAGCTGTGAAATCTCCGTACCAGTTCCAAAACACGTTCTGTAACGATACTCAAAAAATTTTTGTGTGTGTAAATAATTTACAATGGTCATTCAGTAGTCAAATACAGGGTATTTCACATCTTACTAGATACCTAATTATCGTTTACTACAGATATAACAAACAAGGAAGACAATTGTGTCGGTGATGCAAGGCTGAAAGATAACCAATTTATCGCATCACATAGGTTGCCCTTCTTTGAGAAGGCAGAGTCATGCTTGTGATGAGGGAATGTAATCTCATCATATTCCTAAACAGCAATTTTAAGAAATCACAAAGTAACTACAGAGTCGTTCACCTTTCTCGCAAGAGAGGGGGAAAAGAACCGTGCGTCGAAGCAGGAATGTAGTAAACAGATCCGCCGATTGTACCGAATAAGGAGTGGCTACCCTTTCATGAAGCGCCGAAAAGGAATAGAAATACGCAAGATTCCAACTCAAAAGGAAACTTTCAGAAAGCTTTAGAAATACAAAGGTGAATATAAAAAGGGGTTGTCAAGTTTTAAGAATTTAGGTGCTTGTGAAAGCCAGATGCACAGGATGCCGATACTGAAGTTTAGTGGAACTAGACGTTAAATAATAATAGGGCTTCTAACCAAAATTATGAGGGGGCGTTGAGCGGAATCTAAAAAGGGAAATCTTGAAAGAGAATTCAGAACCAATGGGAGTATTTTAAGAGGGGACTGACTAGCCACTGAGCGAAGCCAGAAAAATAAAATAATCAAAGTTAAGTCAAAAAAATAAGAACGGATTGGCCGAGGGTTTTCAGGTAGGCGGTCATCTCCCAGGATTGGAGACTTGTTCTGATATAGAGGTTGCGAGATTTTGGGAATAGGAGATTAGATTTTGAACAAGATTTGGAGCAGTGCAGGTCGAGAAGTTTTGACTATGCTCGCCTTAACAAGTAAGTCGATCTTAGAGCGTGTGAATACACCCTCACATATATCTCTCTCACTCTCTTTAAAAGAATGTATTTTAACTGTGTACGCGTACTTTAGTTTAAAACTATATGTATCCGTTATAATTAATTAATGTTTTAATAAATTAATAGTTTTATTTGTTAATGACTTCGCCTTTTCAATGTGTCTTGTACTCAAATAGTTCCTAAGTCCTGGTTTATTGCAATTAATTCAGATTTTAATGGTTAATGAACTTTTGGCCTTTTGTTTTATCATGACGCTATCCACATTTGTACTAACCACTTGCGACCTTAGTTTCTGTCTTCTAAAATTTAATAATTAGTGAACCTGGGGTTGTATTAATATCATTATTTGAACTAACCACTATCTCCAAATAAGGGAGAACAAAGCCCCCCAGCACTTGGTTAAGTTTTAATGCTTCTAACCATTGGCCTTGCGTTGTTGTCATAATATCTCAGAAGGGTAAGGTAAGTCAAGTGGTTGTGGGAATCAACTTGAGACGATTGGCTATATACAAGCAAACTAGTACTTTATATAACTCTGGAAAATCATTTAAACCAATGAATTATTTGCCTCACAATAGAATTCATGCTTTTTCTCACAACCACGTGAAAAAACAACAAATCGAGCGTCGAAAAGAAATTGAATGAAGATATGCGTACATACTCGGTCTATTTTATTGGAAGGTCGACGCTTGTAGCATTATAACCGGATTGACGAAAAACTTCTGGGAGAATCGTCCGGATTTGAAAATTATTTCTCGAAATTCAGTTTTCTATCACAAAGCGTTGATAGCCGACCCTATTTAATTGTTGACTAGCAAAAAATTTTTTACTTGAAAGCATTTATATCATACTAGCCACTGCGTGGACAGCACGGTTGAAAGCGTTCAAACGGAAAAAATAATTTTGGAATCTGTCATCTCTTTAGGGTGTTGATATTCTAAAGAAAACAATAACAATTAAATATGTCATTAAATTAATTTTTAAATGTTCTAGAATGAATTTCAAAATTCGGAGCGACCCAAAAATTGTAAAAAATTCGGACCACCTGTGTGCCAAATCTCAATATTGTAAGTGCCATAGGTTCGCCAGGACTTTGATCACTGGCAAACACTTCCTTGTATAATATTAGAGATGCGTTCTACAATGAATTTTACTATCTCCAAATCTTAAAAATATTGTTGTATTATTTTTAATCAAATGACTTTATAAATTGATTTTTTAATACGAAACAAATACTTGATTCCTCTCAAAACGAAATGTTGCAAATACAAAGGACTTTCAGGAGAAAATGGTTGAATGTGCCCAATGTTCGAGGTTTCGAATTTCCTGGAATCTTCAACCCTATCCAGGTTCTCCAAGAGCTCCAGGAAGACAATTTGAAAAAGATTCATTTCAAGAGTTCAAAATGCGCTTCCCAGTTCCTTGCAATCAATCCTTCGACGCTAATTTCGGGATGACACTTGAGCGATTTCTGAAACGCGCACGATCGAACTTCTTTTCATATAACTTGCGACTTGGATGACGCGTTCCAAGCGGCCCTGCTGGTTTCTTCCTTCAGGGAGAAAAGTAACCCAGGTCGCGTTTCACAAGTCGCCTCATGTGTTATCTACAAGAAAACTAGTAAGGTAGAGCGACTACCTCGTATGACAGCGATAGAAATGATTTCACCGACCAGTTTGAGTGAAACAGATCGCGTTTCTTAAGTCGCCGCTTGTGGCATCTTCCTGAAATCGAGGGCAATCTTAGATTGACGTATTCCATATATGCTTATTCAAAAGAGTAAATATCAACAAAGATCATGAACTGAAGGCGTGCTATTAGTATAAAATGGGGCTTTCTACGAGTGAAATTGTTATTCCAAAACGATGAATAAATGAAGAAAACTGCATATGGAAGTCAGGATCCACATGTTATGAAAGCATTATCACATATGCGTGGATTATTAAGTATCTGAAATATCATTAGTGCTGGTCGTCTAGCAACATTAAAAACCAATATCAGACCACAGATTATTTGGAAGTACTTCCAATCAATAATCGAGTCAAATAAGATATAATTAGAAAATACAATTTTTCATTGCAGTTTTCTCGAAAGAACATTAACACAAACCTCAAGGAACTTGCCTTATAACAATTTAGTTTCAATAAACTCGGTTTAAAAATAAAGGAAATTTAGCAATTTTAAAATAGGGACCTACCCCTGCTATTAGAAGTAATAAGCACTGTATTAAAAATGTTGAGCATCAGTAAAATCAAAAAACACTTTTGTCACTTTCTAAATTATATCGTCATCACTTTCCAGTAACAAAATAATCAGCAAAACAGACATTAATTCAAAAAAGCCATCGCCTCTCCATTGTAATGCTGAAGGCGTCTGATAAAAAAAAGTTTTACAAAATAAGTAAAAGTTTTTACCCCATCGCAGAAAATTAAAAAAACCTCCCTTCCACAGTAGAAAAAACAACGAATTTATAGTAGAGCATCGAAAAATTCGAAGAAATAGATGACAATATTTTACTGAAGTAATGAGCTTCGTTACATCAGGAAAAAGAATATTCTTAATAAAAAATAATGAGATTATTAAATGTGTATTTACTGATTTTGCACAATTTTTTCTCTTCTATTAAAAAGTAAGGGTCAATATATATAGCGTTTACCAAGGACTCGAATATCGCAATCCTCTGAGTTTCATAACCGTACTAGCATAATTTAAAAAAAAACACGAAAAAATAACTAAAATTTTTATATTTACTTTAATTAAAAATATTGAAAATCGTAAGAAAAACACGCGATAACAGCCAAATTCATGAACATATTTAAACCGCGATCGCATTTACGAGAACAAGAGAATTTCTTATTACATCGATTTGAAGCTTTAATGCGAACATGATAGGGATAAAACAAGTGTACCTAGTTGTAAAATAATGTTAACTTAATCTGAAGAACTACCAATAAAATTTTTTAAATAAATATGGTGCATATGCATGAACTGAAACGCGAAAAGAAAAAGTTATTCGCATCTTGCTCTTAACTGTAACTTTAATTAAGTCCACCGTGGTATTAAAACAGGAAAGTGTTCCGAACCAATCTTATTTCCAAAGAGTAATTAATTGATATTGATCGTTTGGTAAGACAGATAACTAGAACGCGGCAACCTAATAACCAAAAACTAGTCACTTATTTAATTAAGACGTGGGCTATTGGGAATTTTTTCACAGGATCTTAGAGATCTAATATACATAAAAAAAGGTACAAATTCCTTTTCGCTTGAAAAACAAAAACAAAAAATTGGCGAGTGTTCTGCCTTTCGTAAATGGAGTGTTGGATTCAGTTTCAATTGCTTTCTAACTAATTTATTTTCTGGAATATGGTAAATAGAAACTGATTTAGCAATTCCGAATCGAAAAGTAAACAAAATGGATAGAAACGGGGAAAACAAGGGATACTTCTTTCTCAAAAAATACATGTTAATTAACGAAATGCATTCAAAGCTAGTTAAAACATCTTCCAAATATTGAGTCGTGAAACTAACTATACAGATGATTCCGATTAGGTAAGTCACCGCGGTTAATAGTTCAGGTGCTTTAGAGGAGGAAAATCTCTTGAAGAAACAAACTGAATAACCTAATCTTTTTATTATAAAAGAAAAATTTTCGGTCTTTTTCAGGTTTATTCGCTTTGTGAATGGTAGGTAGTGAGTCACGTGATAGAGAGTCTTGTGGTTTAACGGGCTAATGAATTTGGTGAACGCTCAGACGATAAACACAGTTATATTTGTAAATAAATTCATTCACAAATTTGAGAGCATGCGCTAGAAAGTTTGCAATGTTTTCCGGGTTTGCAAATTCGGTCGCCGTTTCCATAGGAACAGTAGAATATGAAAATCTTAAAAAGTACTATCACAATAAACAACACGGATCAGCTAAAACATCTATATATAATAATTCTCTTACGTGGCACGCAAAAAAAGACGTTATTTGTTAACGCGTTTTGGCAACATTGTACGATTGTTTGTTTACCACAGGGACACGCGCATCGATTGAATTTATAAACGTTATCGGATGAAATTTTATTGAAAAAAAAAAAAATTTAGTTGAGCTGTTGCAGTTTATAATAGAAATCAAAGTAAGTGGATGATCTTTAAAGGGCCTTTTTAAAACGGTCCTTTTCAGGGCAAGCAATTATAGTTCAACAAGATGCTTGCACTACAACTCTTTCGGCAACAAACTCAATGAAAAAATGTGGGTGGTTCGAGTGCTGGGGAAATGTACACGGTACAGCTACACTCTACGTTTATGACTGATGGCAACAGCTTGGCGATTTTTTTTGGCGCACTTCTAAACTCGCCAAGGAAAAAATTATTTCTTAACTCTTTTCCTGTCACAATTTTTTTTCTTTTTACAACACACTTTTTAAGCACATTTCAGAACGTTTTAAAAGGTATATTTAAAAAAAATTTCATAAAAAATAGTAAGCTTAATCACATATCAAAACACATTTGTGAACCAGCAGAGAAACTAAGCTACGAATGGTAAGAATACCCTGAAACTTATCAATTACACTAAATCAGTGAGCATGTTGAAAAAGAAAAAGATTTACAAAAGAAAAAAAGCAAGAAATAATACCTGATAACGTCAGAACTCTTGCGGGAAAAAAAATCAAAACTTTAATGGCAAAAAAACCAAAACTCTTAATCCTGTCGTGAAAATTATTATAACAAAATAAAAATTCCACAACTGTCAAAATACAAATAAATGGACCAATGGTATCACAGAAAACGATTTAAAAGGACCAATGCAATCAAAGGATATTTTAAAAACAAAATAACCAATGGGAGGAAAGAAAAAATTTCAAACTAATCAATGAAATCAAACGATTTTAACGGATTTTGGAAGAACTTTCTAGAATATTCAAAATGAAAATTGAAAGTTTCCGTTTGCCGAGGTTGCCGTGAAAACCACAACAACAGCAACGAAAGATGGGTTGCCTTAATTTATCGTAACTCGCTACTAGAAGTGCGCAAAAAAAAATCGCCAAGCCGTTGCCATCACTCATAAACGTAGAGTGTAGCTGTACCATGTACACAAACAACATGATGGGTATTCAATTTACAAAGCAGCGCTCACATTTCGAGTCCAAATTTGCTCAAAGTTTTCATTTGAAGATTTTAGAGGTACTGTATATATGTTTTCTGTGATACAGCAATTTTAGATTTGAAAAACATTTTTTTGGAACATCATATTTTGTAAATCACTTCTGCTAGGACACATGTCTTCATAGATGCGAGCGAAGCGAGCATAGGTTCGCGCAGCGAAACAATGAGGATTGCGATGCAATCCTCCGGGGGTTGGCGAGCATTAGCGAGCAGGGTGCGGGCCCCCTAGTATCTATGATTCGGTATTTCTATGCGGTAGGCGGAAAAAACGGTTTCTTTTTTTTTCTTTTAGGATGGATTTTAGTGTCCTATTTTTTCTCCTTTATATTGTATACTTGAAATTTAATCATTAGATTTTAGTGTCCTTTTTTTTCGGCTTAGATACGGATCCGCTAATCTCGCAAAAAAAACAAAACGCAATTTTCCGTTTCAAGGGAGCATGCGATAAATATCGCAATGGGAAGGGAACCTTCAACGTCGTACTAGAGGTTCGGGGTCAATCCAGCAGCGATCCAAGTGGGGATGGATTGTGAAGCAATCCCCTCCCCTCATTGTTGAAAGGTTTACTTCGCGAAACAAACTAAATATGATTGCGTAGCAATCATCGGGGGTTGACGAGCGATAGCGAGCAGTGGGCGGAGCCCCCTCGTTAACGAAAAAAATACTTTCTTTTAATTTCCGGGTCGAGATACAGAAAGAAATGCAACTTTAGAGCACAAACTACAATACAACCCAGGTATGTATTTTTAACTGTCGCACTGGAGCATACGATGGGCTATATTACAACCCATACAAGCAGGGGTGCAGAATATGTCCGAAAGCGTGAACGAGATTTGGGGGAAATTCATGCAGCTAAAGGGAAACTTTTGCCCAAGTTTACGGGGGAAAAAAAACTTTAACAAATTCAATTGTCATCAGTGACAAACATTTTGGCTAGAGACTCTATTTACACGCCTCCCCCCACTTTTTTTTCCTTTGCTGTGAAACAAGTTTCCAAATGGTTTCATTTGTCACTTTTACCAAAAAATTGTCGATCGAGAGTCTGGTTTGTTTATGTTTAGAAGGTGGTAAATTTCAAAAGTCTTTCTCTTTCAGTTTATGACAAAATAAAGGTGGAAAATTGTAATAAGTCAAAAACCACAGAACCACATGTTGACTCTAGTATCTTAAAACTACTGTCACGAAAAATTAAAAAAAAGTGACTAATAACATTTTGCCATCTGAGCACAGATTTTATGTGCTCCTTTTTTGTTCATTTGATGATGTTAATAGGGTATTATATGTGATTTTGCATCAATTGATGCTATAAACATGCGTGCATATTTTCATATTAACTTACTTTTTCCACAGGTGACACGATAAGAAGAAAAATACGATAAAAATATGGATGTAGCACATCCACTGATTAATCCATTTAATACTGATACCTCTGGACAATTCAAAGAAACAGAGTGGAACAAGTGTTTTATCTGTCAAGAAGACAAGTCTGAAGTTCTTCGGTGTCCAGTAGACAGTAAGTAATAGCAATAACTGGTTATAAAACAATTTCTGATTTACTTGTGGGGTTTAGTATTGCAGGGTGTTTACCAAAGACAATAAATCTGGAACGTCTCGATGATGCAGGAGGTGTCGAGGCAACATTGGTAGAACAAAAAGCTCAGTTTCACGAATCATGTAGACTGTAGTTCAATAAAACAAAACTTCAAAGAGCTCAGAAATGGAAGATAGAACCTGCGGATAATGCAAATAGTTCTACGAAATTCACAAGCCAGAATGTTGTAGTAAATAGTTCAGTGAATTCAAAAGCAAATTCTTTTTCTGGTGACCTGCCTGCTCAAGCTGGAAGTTCATTAAGTACTACATCTATTGTACATTCGGCCTGGTTGTGTTGCTCACTGTGCCCTTAAACTGGAGCATAGGCCTCTGCTTGCGAAACTGAGTGCCGGAGATCCCAATTGCATTAAATGTGGCAGTCAACAAAGTTTTCTTATTTGGCAAAGGACAGTCAGTTCTAATAGCAGGAACAGGGGTAACACTTTTTGTAGCTTTCAGGAAGATATTTAGTTGTTTTCTCGACAAAAGTACTTGAAGTCTTAGTGCGATAGGTTCCACTAAAATTACCATCTGGATGGTGAAATAGGGATATTCCTGTAACATGGGGAAAATCATGAGCTGTAATAGAACTTTGTACTAGTTGTGAAAAGCCTTCTTTTTAACTGAAGAGGAACGACAGCATTTTCCGTGTAATACAGATGACATATTTAATTTTCAAGTTCTGATGAAAGGTCTAGCACTCGGTCGTATGATATGCTTAATCCGAGCGCGTAAAGATCTTCAACTATAAAAAAAATTAAAATACCTAAGTATATAGGCAAATGTATTTATCGTTCTCGATTGTGCTTTTAGACTGTTCCATAATGACACTCCCGACGTCTCACCTAACTGTTATACATCAGTAACTGTGCAACAGTAAGGATAGGTTGTGGTTGAAAAACTTGAAAGTGCCTTAATATTTGGACCATTCATAACCATAGCAACTACTGCTAACAGAGATGCTGGTACGGAATCTTCCTGACAAGTTTCTCCAAATGATCCATTGAAAAAGATTTTCATTTTAAAAATGTCTCTTCTAACTATATTTGCTGCTTTAGCAAGATGAATAGCGTCACTTTCTGCATCGTATTCACAAGCTTTCTTCAGAGAGCTAATCCGACATCATTACTAAATATTAACATCACATCTCGACCTTGCTTATGTGCTTCCCCGTTAGGAAAATATGCAAGTATTCTGGTTTTTTTTAGTTTTGTAGAATGTATGCGCCCTGAAAGATCACTACATAGTTGTTTCATCCTCATGCTGTACAGTTTGCATAGATCAACAAGTTTAAATATGGGTGCGATTTCATTGTCTCTACGAGCATCTTCGATGTATGATATAAGTTCGGCAAATGCAATACCATGGTTAGTTTGTTCTATTTCACTTTCTTGTTTTTTTTTTTTTTTTTTTTTGTCTCTTGCTTTGTTGTATAATGATGCGAGACACTGAACAAAATACATGGCATTTAATGCAATAAGATCACCCAGTTTCGCAAGCAGAGGCCTGTGCTCCAGTTTAAGGGCACAGTGATTAATACATCCAGGCCGAATGTACAATAGATGCAGTACATAATAAACTTCCAGCTTGAGCAGGCTGGTCACAAAAAAAAAACACATTGCTTTTGAATTCATTGAACTACTTACTACAACATTCTGGCGGGTGAATTTCGTAGAATTATTTGCATTATCCGCAGATTCTATCTTCCATTTCTGAGCTCTTTAAATATTTGTTACATTGAACTGCAATCTACATGATTCGTGAAACTGAGCTTTATGTTCTACTAATGCTGCCTCGACACCTCCTGCATCATCGAGACGTTCCAGATTTATTGTCCTTGGTAAACACCCTGGAATACTAAACCCCACAAGTAAATAAAAAATTGTCTTATAACCAGTCCCCTTTTCTTCACGCTTATTGTTATTACTTACTATCTACTGGACACCGAAGAACTTCAGACTTGTCTTCTTGACAGATAAAACACTAGTTCTACTGTTTCTTTGAATTGCTCAGATGTATCAGTATTGAATGAATTAATCAACTTAATGCACTACATCCATATTTTTCTTCTTATAGTGTCACCTGTGGAAAAAGTCAATATGGAAATATAATTATGACATGCACGTATGTTTGCAGCATCAATTAATGCAAAATCACATAATACGCTAGTAACATCACCAAATGACAATGAAAAAGGAGCGCATAAAATATACTCAGAGGCCGCCTTTTTGTTATACATAGAATATATATACAAAATGTGGTAAATATTATTAAAAATAGCGAAGTACATGCACAAAACAACAATTGCTCGCCATTACTTAAAAAGCTGTCATTTAACATCATCAAATAACATTTAAAAAGAGTACAAAAAGTATTCAAAAGCCGCCATTTTGAATGTCCGCCATTACTGCCATTGGCGAAATTTGAGATGGCTCATATCCAAAATTAAATCTTCATATATGTAGTATATGTGCCCCAAGTTATATGCTTCTATCATTAAAGGCACAATTATTTCATACATCATCCGTACTAATAGGATCAGCAAGTTGTTTACAATTGGGACAGAAAGGATCGGAGGTAATGCTATAATTCTATGTAAATGGGCGGTAAGTCAATCATGCCCCATCTGGGTTATATAGGTATATATAGGTTGGGTTATATAGGTTGCCAAATATGTAAAAGATGAGTTGATCTCACACATTTAGGTCATATTGCTTTTTGATAGAGACGGGCACGACAAGTACTAGAGGCCCGACCCCTATTGTTTTTTCACAATTTTTGATTGCCCCCAGTGATAGTTTCAGGGGGAAGCTATATCCCATTCCCCCCCCCCCCTAAATCCATTTATCGTTATAAGGCCCACATTGACAAAATTTTTTAGAAAAATACCAAAGGAACAAATTACAACAAAAACAAAATTTTTTTTTTTTAAATGAATGAAAATGTTAACCAATTTAAAAATAAAAATAACATGTTGAGGGGGCTTCAAGTTGCCGGTAGCCCCGAGGCGTCAGTAGTATAAATCCCCCACTGGTTGCCCCCACCTCCACTTGAGCGAAACAAATTTGTCCATATTATTGATACCTAGCCACTGCGTGGCCAGCACGGCGTTACCCGCGAAAATATAAATATTTAATTGAAAAATTATTTATTAAACAAAAAGCAAACGTATAAGGTATCTATCTGGTGTACATTTTTCGCAGATTTCAAATCCGTTGAAATTTTCAATCTATCTTTAACTATCCCGAATTTACAAAAAACAACTAAACAATGACAGTCAAATTTTTTATTGTTTGTTTTGCTTTCCTTCGCTGGAATCTTTTGGGAGCAGTAAATGGAATCTGTGATTTCCCGAACACGATAGAGGTCAAATTCGCATGGTAAAAAATATAAAAGTTGCAGCTTAAAATTTATTTTTTAAAGAAAGTCATGTTTTTAGGTATAAATCTAATGTAAAATTTTCCGCAGATCTAGCAGATAGAAAAAAGAACTACCTTACTCAGTTAAAACTTTATTTGGTTTTTTCGTCCGCTGAAAAATCGTTCATCGGCAAATGAAACGGAAACACGGAAAAAATTAATTTAGAATCTGTTACATCTTTATACTGTTGCCATTCTAAATAAACCAAATAAATTCCATTAAATTCATTTTAAAATGTTCTAGAATAAATTTTAAAATTCGGGCTTGGCACAAAAATTGCAAAAAATGTGGACTACCTGTGTGCCAAGTCTCATTATTGTAAGTGCAACAGATTCGCCAGGACACTGCGTAGCGAGACAAACACTTCCTTTTATAACAGTAGAGATGGTAGGTATTAACAAAAGAAATTGCTCCCCCAAACTCACATGTATGAAGCTATTGGGGTTTTACTCACCAAATATTAGCAAATACGATGAAGCCACCGTTAGAGCCACATTTGCTTCCAAACACGCATTTTCATAATGTTTACGCTAAGTTGGGACTATCATTATAATCTGTTCTAAGATTAGTTTTTATCACGAGAAAATGACTTCGGAATTCAAATCTCTAGTTTGTTAACTCCGGATAAAATATTCGTTCTGAGACCGACATCTTTTCCTTTAGCACCACATTTCCGAAGCAAGTTTTTGGAACAATTTCTTACCACTATATATATATATTCTCTTTCTTGAAAAAAATTTCTTAACCTCTGATAAGTATTGGACATGCGGAATCATGACAAATGATGAGTTCATGACGAGAATTCACTAGGAGGCCAGTAACGAGAAGATGGGGAAGGAACCAATCCACAGAAATTTGATGTTTAGCTCACAGAAATCGATTTCTTCAGAAACTATCCAAAATCAAAAGCAGCGAAGTAGCGATTTTTCATCTATGGCACCCCAAACTAATTTTTGAAATTCTACATTACACCAAACAAACTGAAAATGTAGATACAACTTCGTATGTGATTAATAAACAAGATGATAGTAATTGCTTACACCTTTTGCTCCAAAGGGGCTTTATAAAATCTTTCTGAAGCTATTTGTACCAGAGTGTCGAGATTTAAAGCAATTGATTTTAATCAACGATTAAAATCATGATTTTAATCACATGATTTTTTTTTTGTTTAAATTCATTGATTTAAATCACAACCAATCTCACATTTTAAAACTAAGTAAACGGGTCATTCTGAAATTAAGTGGAAATTTGAGTCACCTGCATTTTTTTATGAATTTTATGCATTAATTAATTTTTATAAAGTAGTAATATATCTTAATTAAGGTTTTTTTTTCATCAAATAGTGTTAAAAGAATAAATATTTGCATATTTATAGTTGAAAAAGTAAATTAACCATGGAAAATGTCACCTCCATGGCCGTCCCTAGCCCTGTTTCTAGGTTTAGATATAGTTGAAACTTAAACAGTGTAAGAAATTCCTTTATTTAGTAGCTCTATTTAGTGTTAAGAGTCTTATTGTTACACAATGCACCTGAATTATTATATATTTTTTAAATTTAATGTTGAAAAATCAGTAAATTCCTTTGTTCCTGTTATTTTTGTCAGCTCAGCATAAAATGTAAATAACCTTTAAAAAAAGTCTACTAGAAAGCAGCACATGTCTGAAAGTGTAGTTAAAAGAAGCTCTAATCAGCTATCTTTACTGTAAGATATCTTAGACTCAATAGTAAGTATTATTTTGTCTGTTTCTTATCTTTATATTTGAAAACTCATGAGTTCTTTTTACAATGTCACATCCATGGCATTTTTTAATTTTATGTTCTTTCATTTATTGCTGAACTTTTTTCAACAGATAGTTAGGAATTGTATAAAATAATCCATGGCTAAGTTCCAACATGGAGGTGACAGGCATACATGGAGGTGAACAAATATTTCTTATGAGAAATTTTACAGTGATATATGGTTAAAAATTGATTCTAAATGGTTATTTATTAAAGTAAGAACAATCTTGGGTAAACAAAAAAGGAGTCCAATTGTTTTTTCTCTAACCTGTACTGATTTAACCTGCCAATTGATTATGATTTGAACCTGTAGTGTTAGCTACCAGTTTTATTTGATTTACAATGCTTGAACACTTGTAACTTTGAGTCTGATTATGTATGTTAATAGAATCTTTAATTTTTCTTTAAAAATATGGCATTGAGAGTTGGGTGATAATTTAAGTATCCTCATGACTGAAATTCTCTTTGAAGTTTCTGACATGGTACGAGGTCAATCTGCCTATTTGGTACCATGTATAAGAAATCTGATATAATCAAATTTAGTAAAATCAGGAAGGAGTCTGAGCAAAAAGAAATAGAATTTAAAATGATCCAGAACTGTATGTAGAATTTAAAAGGCAGGAGTTGGAGATATTATAGAAGAAAAGAAGAAGGAAAAATAAAAGATATTTCAGTACTTTCCAACAGAAAAGAGAGCTCAGTAAAAAAAATGGGTTCAAAAAACAAGAAAATCTCGATTTGAAGAAAAAAAGGCATTTTAATATTCTACCAAACAGTGAACTAGTTGACCTAGTAGAAGCTGTTGGTGTAGGCCTTCAAAGTGTAGCTGTTATTGGGAGAGTAGTAAGCAACAGGGAAAGAGGCAGAAAAAGGCTAGCTAAAAAAAACAAATCAAAGTCCTACTGAACGATTAAGATTAAGCAACTTGAAAGAGAAAATAAAGAAAAAATGAAACTCAATACAAATAAGGAGAAATATAAGAGGAACTATTGTTTGAAAGAGAAGTTTAAAAATATGAACAGTCCACAGCAGAAGGTCAAAAATCTTTTACGTTGAGTAAAAGTTTCTCCTAGAGTAAAAATCTTGAATTTGGAGCTGCGTTAACTACCCAGATAGAGAAAAATTACAATACAAAATAAAGGAAAGGTCAAAAAGCATTTAGTTTGGTACTGTCTGGGAAAATAATTATAAAGTATCAAAGTTTGCACAAGATCCCACTTTAGTCCATAATGGGAAAAATTGAATAAAATATAGTGAGAAAAACATTGTTGAAGTAATTAAAGAGACAAGCACATACCAAACAAAAAATAAAATGAGAATAAGATCTGACATCGTTAAGTTTTTTGAGTTAGATGTCAGCCGTATGGAACCAGGCATTAAGGACTAATACTAAAAACAAAAGAGAACCCTAATGGGAAATCTTAAAATCTCCATAAAAAGTTGAAGTAGAATATGGCTATAATATTCCATTCTCAACGTTCTGTTTTTTTACCATTTTAGGTATTGCAACCTGATGAAAAAAAACACGTGCATGTGAAAAGCATAAAAATGTTTTTAATTTTTGAAAAATTAAAAAGCATCAAAGTTTTTAATTACAATGATTTAGACCAGATGTTTAAATCTCTGCTGTCAGGATGTAGTAAAAAGTAAAGAATGTCTGGAAAGGAGATGTAAGAAGTGCATTAACAAACACGTTGAGACAAATGATTTTGAAAATGTAATTACATGCGTTGAGCAATGGAAGAGGAAAGAAGCAAAGTTTAGTTAAAGGAATAAAAAAGTCAGCTAAGAAAGTGATTAAATCAAAAGTAGAAATAAAAGTCAAAGAACTAGTTAATAAATTCAATCATATGCTTCCTCATTTCATGAAGCATGTTTGCAAATAGTCCAATACAGGTCAATTTTCAACCTAAAAAAATAGCCTCGGAACAAATAAGATACTGATACATGTTGATTTCAACAAAAATTATTAATGTAAGTACACCAAGGAGATACAAAGTGTGCATTTCAGAGGTCCAGCCGACCAAATCACATTACATAGGTAGGGAAATTGAAAACAGTGAAAAACTTAATGTTCTGCTCATTGTTTGAATCTTTACGACCTGACTCCAGTGCATTTGATGAATATATAATTGTCAAAGCATTTGGTAGAAAGAGTGTTTGCTATTATGTGGCAAATGTCTCGGAATGTTTTGAAGCTTCTTACAGATCCGTTTCATGTCAAGATGACATGACACCAAAAACAAATTTGTTTTTTTCCGAAGAATGTGAAGCAACAGTACAAGATGAGGTTGTGGCCATTTTAAAACAACTGACAATGAACACTCATGAACAGTTCATTTTTTATGAAATACCTGAAGACATTACACTGTGTTAGATGAAACTGAAACATTTTGTCACCTCCATGCAAAACACTTGTAGCTCCATGTTTTAAGGAAATAAAAAATTGGCTTTAATTTGCTTAAAATGCTTTCTTGACCTCTGTTTGATGGTTGTACAACTTCATTTGCCCTAACAGAACACTAAATACATAAAATAAATATAAAACTTTAATTTTATTTTTCAAAAGTTTTGACTGTCAAATTTCCACTTAATTTCAGAATGACCCAAATACTAGGAAAATAATAAAACTGGTCAAATGCTTTAAACTTTCTGCATTCATGGTGATTTCATCACTACACTTAAGCTATGGTTTCCGGAGCCGTTATCTAGCAGCCGTGATACGTCATGATTGCGCGGGCATAACTAAGCGAACGTCTTAACAGAGACCAGAGGTGTCAACTTAGACGAACAGAATACGGTGGAGAATGAGCAATACAAACGGCTGTAGTGGTTTATTTTATTCGAGAAAAAACTAAGTGGCCTTTTTTTTTCGCAAGTCCAAGTTTCGAACTTCGGGATCGTTGAAGATAGAGTGAAAATTTCAACGGATTTTGGATCAGCGTAAACATCTACGCCAGATAGATAAAAAAAGACAGATTTATTATTCAATTACTTACCATTTGATTATTTAAGTGTTGTTATTAAATATTTAATTATTTATCAAAGAAATAACATTTATGGTATCGATCTGGTGTAACATTTTCCGCAGATTTCAAATCCGTTGAAATTTTCAATCCATCTTTAACGATTCCGATTTTACGAAAATCCCAGTCAATATGTTTTTTGTTTTTTTTGCTCTCATTCCCTCAAATGGAATAGGGCAGGAAATGTAATCGGTTTCTCTTTTTTTTAACGCGAAGGGCAGAAGATGCAATCTGTTTATTTTTGGAAAGTTCACGGTGACGTCACAATCTCTCTTTCAAAAATATAAAATATATATTCAATTTAAAAATTATTTAAAGAAAATCATATTTTTAGATATCGATCAAAAGTGAAATTTTCCGCAGATTTCAAATGCGTTGAAATTTTTACTCTATCTTGCACGGTCTAGGAGATAGAAAAAAGAACTAAGTGACTACAGTTAAAAGATTATTTGTTTTTATCAGCTGGCTGGAAAATCTTTCCTCCGCGCAAAATCAAAACGGAAACGAAAAAACTAAATTTAGAATACGATCTCTTTTATCAACATCTCCTATAGCAGGTGTTTCTTCTATGCTGTTGCATTCAATAATGATTAAATTTCATGAAATTTGTTAAAAAAATGTTCTAGATTGAATTTTAAAATTCGCCTCGACCCTAAAATTGCAAAAAAAATTCAGACTACTTGTGTGTCAAATCCCATTACTGTAAGTGCAATAGATTCGTCAGGACTTTGATCACAAGAAACAAGCAAACACTTCCTTTTATAATATTAGAGACTAGCAGTATCGCGCACGGCGTTGTCCGTGACAAAGTTATCCTTTCAAAAAGTCAACCTAAACGATGCTGACATAAACCTAATTAAACAGTAATAAACAAAAAATTGCATAAAGGATACCAAATTAAACAGTAATAAACAAAACAAAAAAACAGTAATAATGATAATAAGTAAATATCGCTATATGTACTTTCAAAATATCTCAAAGCAAAGAATAAAAGTTGGAAACAAATAGAACAAACTCAAATCAACAGTACGTTAAAAAAAAAAAGGTGGCGCGCACAAACGAACACAAAATAAACGATTAGGCACTCTCTCACTTCCAAAAATAAAATCCGTTAAGAACTGTGGAAACACATTAAATCAACCAATGAAATGAAAGGAAAAATTAAAAGAACCTTTCAAATCAAAGGAAAATTTAGAAGCTGTGATCTCTCTCACACTGTTGCCATTCTTAGGAAACCAAATAATAAAAACATGCCAATAAATAAATTAAAAAAATGTTTTAAAATTCTGGTGGTGGTGTGTGGTCTTCGATGTTTATTCAATCACCTTTAGGACAACCTGTGTGCCATATTCCATGACTGTAAGTGCTATAGATTCGTCTTGACACCTCAGACACACACATAAAAACTTCCTTCTATAATAGTTGAGATTTGAAGAGACGGTAGATAACTTTATACTTTTTTTCGCACACAAAAATTTACAATTAAATGTTTCTTTGCAATGAAATGAGTTCTGAATGAGATTTTTTAATAAGACAAGCTATTTGTAGTCTGCATCAGAAAATTTTTAGAATCTGGATCCATGTAGTGTGAGAACCAACCTCAGAACATGAGTAAACATTTTGAAGTCTTTTCTCTCTATACTAAAAAAAAGTTGCCGCCGCAGGATTGAAAACTGTGCTGTTTAGCTCGATTCTTAAACGATTTCCCAAGAAAGTACAGATAGTAAAAAAACGAAATTAACAGGATTTGTTCTTCATCGTATTCCCTGGACAATTATTAAGATTTTTTTCCGATGCGGCTATTAGTTTAGAGTTTATTAAGTGTCAAAATTGAAAAAGCGAAATTTCTTCCGCGAGTGAACAAAACACATAAAAATTTTCAGTCTTCAGCCGTGAGTTTTTTTTTAAAGAGTACCTCTCAACGTAAATTTTTGCATCTCGTCGAGTTTCTTTTTTTTAATTTCAATTTGGTTCTTGAAAATAATTTTGTGAAATTTGGAAAAAATCAGGACATTTTTGTTACTTTTTTAAAATATCGCCGTATACTTCAGAATGTACTCTTTCTTACGGTACTATTATTTTTGAAATCGGTTAATAATTAAATTGGATGCGATCAAAAGTTGGTCATACAAAATTCGGAAATTCCGGGGGT
The DNA here is from genome assembly GCA_947359465.1 of Metellina segmentata. Taxonomy (NCBI): domain Eukaryota; kingdom Metazoa; phylum Arthropoda; class Arachnida; order Araneae; family Tetragnathidae; genus Metellina; species Metellina segmentata. Next base: position 89,798,395 of record OX375873.1, on the reverse strand, counting down.
TGGCGAGCGTAAGCGAGCAGGGGGCGGAGCCCCCTAGTTAAGTAAAAAGTGATAAACCTATTCAGTTCTCACTTAAGTCTTCATAACTTTTTTTTTTGTGAATTTAATATGTACAGATATATTTATTTATTACAAGCACCACAAAATGTTGAAATCTATATTCTTGAAACTGAAATGAAACAATAAAAATTAACAGGACGCACTTCTAAGTCAATCAAAAATTGGAATTAAATTTATTTTACTTCTTAAATTAACATTTTCACATAAAATAAAATCGCATTAAATCTAATTGGAGTGTTGAGGAAGAAAGTGAACATCAGAGCAATGGGTAAAAAGGCTTCAAGCACCCTTTCAAAGAACTATAATATAGGTTTGTCAGCGCACAATACATATTTGAATTAATAAGTCTTATATCGGTAGAAACATGAAAAACTAATTAGAAACTATTAGACGTGCTTGTAAAATGAAAATGTAAAATAGAAATTACAAAATTTAAGAGATGAATAGATAGTTGAATTTAAATTAATCTATAGGGTTGGGGGGAACAAGAATATCGAATTTTCTTCATCAAATCTTTATCGTACGGGGAAAAAAGATTATAACTAGGGCAATGTAGCAATAACTGTCAGGTCGTTATTTTTTTCCAATCGTTTTTTCAGATACGCTTTAAGGAACTTTCATAAAATCCTTCGATCTGATATCTTCATTCGCTCGATGTTGTATGCTTTCGATTCCGATTTTTCTACGAGACGAATCAAACGTTCGTAGCTGCTTTTGATTTTCAGCAAACGTTTTGGTAGCTCTGGGTAAACGAATGTTTGCTTTCCAATCATCTGCATTGTTTTATGTATATATACGTGTATATTCGGAAATATTACCCTGCAAAATAGTTATTAAATAGTTGCCTATTTAATTTTGAACTCAATTTTAAAAAGTTGTTAAGTGGTTGCATTTATGGAAAAAGTTGCATTTATGTTGCGGTTATAACTCACTTACAATACACCCCATGCAGGAGGAATTTGGTTTTAGCACTTTACATGCAGCGTAGAATATGTAAAAAAAAGTTGCATTTGTTGCAAAAAGTTGCCCTAATTATAACAAACATGGCCTTCCCAATTCAGACGATATTTTCTGTTCGCGCATCACGATCAAAGTTACATACATTTCCGAAATATGAGTCATTCCATGTCAAATCAATGCACTGATTAATCCATGACCTCTCCGATTTTGACGAAACTTTGTGAATCAAGTAACCGCACAGTTATCAATGGAAAATGTTTCGGCCTTCCGTTCAAAAGTTACACAGCTGCATCTTTAGGTAATTTTTTTTTTGATGGAAAATTAAGTTGTGAATCATGCATTGTATGAAATCAATAAAATGATATGTTAATTATTCATCATTCAAGACAATTAAATTTAATTACATTAGGTTCCAAGCTCAATATTTATATTCAGCGTTTAACCCTGTGTAACTCGTTCCGTGTTTCCTCATGTTAGTGTTGCATGCTGAGGGTAAAGCTGCTATGCAGTGACATTCTCAACTGACATCCCCTTACACTCCTTGTCGTACTGGAGCAACATAACGGGCTTTCGGCAAACTGACACAGAAGAGAGAAATTCAACCAACGAAAAATCGAAATTAAGAGCCTACAATCCGTAGGTTGCTCGTGCAAGCAGACGGTTGCGAAAATTGTAACAATTCTCAAGAAATAAGCATATTTTTGGAAAATTAAAAATTTTACAGGTCATATAATAGAATTTGTTATTATTTCTCGAACATCAATAAAGATATTTCATTTTACACTGATTATACAGCCATCACAGCGTTGTGAAATGCGGCCAAATTCGAATTGCGAAGAGATCCAATAGGCGTGACGTCACAATCTCTTGCGAAAATATAAATATTTAATTGAAAAATTATTTATTAAAAGAAAATCAAATGCATAAGGTATCTAAACTGGTGTAAAATTTTCGCAGATTTCAAATTTCTACTCGGTCTTTAAAAATCAAGGAGATAGAAAAAAGAACTATGCTTAAAAACTCTGCTGAAAAATCGTTCCTCGCAAAATGAAACGGAAACACGGAAAAATAAATTTAGAATCTGTCATCTCTTTATGATGTTGACATTCTGAAGAAAAATAATAATAAATTCCTTTAAAATGTTCTAGATTAAATTTTAAAATTCCGGCTCGCACAAAAATTGAAAAACATTCGGACTACCTGTGTGCCAAATCCCATAACTGTAAGCGTCAAAGATTCGTCAGGACAAAGCGTACCAACACACAAACACTTCCTTTTATAATAGTAGAGATATCGAGAACCCTTTGAATAAAATATTGGGTTGTAGCAAATGAAAAGACTGAATTCATGGATAATTGAAATCGCCAATAGGAACAGGTAGTACCATATCTATTTAATCAAAGAATCACCAACATCATAAAAGGAACTTCGCCAACGGGTGAACAGGTTGTTTATGCTACATTTGAAATATTCAGGGTTTCTACGAGTGATTACGTCTTCCCATTTCCACTCTTCTGGGAGATAAATGCATCATTGGCAGAGTTTGGTTGATGAAAGTTGTTCAAGTGCCGGAAAGAAGGGTTATCTGTTGGCGCAAGATCAAGAAAAATAAGGAGGAAGAGGCCCTTCGAAGTTCCGTATTCCTAATGATTTATCTGCTGCATGTCAGTGCGAGATGAGATCTGGCCTGAGAGATACGCATTGAAGCAACAAGTCACCACGCGTATTGGCCAGTGCTGGATTCTTAGCACAGGTTATCGTGCATTTGTCTGCTCAGTTCAAATATGTTGATGATTTGTTATGTTGTTATGATTTGACCCAATAGGAGGATTGGTTATTTTATGGCGCATTGGCCACATTTGGTCAAACACAATACAGACAACTTCAAGTTAAAAAAGTCGTGAAAGGGGAAGAAGAGGTTTTGGGAATGAATGAGCAGGGGGCGAAGCCCTAGCTGTGACGTCATGGACCGGAAAGTTAAATTAGGATAATACGAATTATTCAGAGTTTCACTCTGCGAAAGGAATGTTGGTTTGCGAAACAAACCAAATGGCATATGGAAAAGGAGTGTTGGTTTGCGAAGTAATTGGGATTCCGTGGGTTTGCGAGCGAAAGCGAGCGGGGGGGGGGGGAGCCCCCTAGTTTTTCGTAAAATCGGAATCGTTAAAGATAGAATAAAAATTTCAACGGATTTGAAATCTGTGGAAAATTTCACTTTAGATTGTTACTTAAAAATATGATTTTTTTTTTAATAAATAATTTTCAAATTGAATATATCTTCAACGGATTTGAAATCTGCGGAAAATTTTACACCAGATTAATACCTTACATAATGGGCATCGCCGGGCTAGCCACGCAGTGGCTATTCTCTATTACTTTTAAAGGAAGTGTTTGTTTGCGCGAAAAGTCCTGACGATTCTATGGCACTTACAGCAATGCGATTTGGCACACAGGTAGTCCGAATTTTTTGCAATTTTTGGGTTGCTTTGAATTTTACAATTCAATCTAGAACATTTAAAAATGAATTTAATGAAATTTAATCATTATTGAATGCTACAACATAGAAGAGATCACATATTCTAAATTTATTGTTTTCCTTTCCGACGCGGATGAATAAATTTTCTGCCAGACGATAAAAACAAACAATTTTTTAACTGTTGTCACTTAGTTATTTTTTCTATCTCCTAGACCAGTGGTCTCCAACCCCCGGGCCGCGGACCGGTACCGGTCCGTGGATCAAATGGTACCAGGCCGCCCAAGGAACATTAAATTATTTCCATTTTATTTACTGTGGTGTATTTCTCTCGGATTTGTGCGGTTCTTATCTATGAAATGTCCACTCAAATTAGGAGGCGGTAAATCAGAATTTGAAATTTGTTCTGTTACTAGAGATTCAATTATGATTTCTGAATTCTGTATGTCTCTATTTTCCAATTTTGACAAATGTGACAGCTGTTTTCAAGTTGGCAGACAAAGTAGCTGCCTTTAAAGCCAAACTGAAGTTGTGGGGACGGCGCGTGAACAGAGTCATTTGGACATGTTTCAGACGTTAGCGGGAATTTTAGGTGAGACTGAGCCTAAACATTCATTCTCCCAGTTGGTGCACGATCACCTGTCTTTGTTTTTAAAAGAGTTCGAGCGATACTTCCCAACCAAAAAAAGACCCACGAACTAGTAAGGAATGGATCCGCGACCCATTTGTCAACAAATCAGGCGAATCTAGCATGCCTATGCAAGAAGATCAGCTGCTGGAGTTAGCAAATGAAGGCGGACTTAAAACTACGTTCCAACTCTGCCGGTGTTCTGGATTAAAGACATGGCGGAATACCCTGAGATTGCCACCACAGCACTTAAATCCCTATTACCATTTCCGAAAAACCATCTGTGTGAAACGGGGTTTTTTGCAGTGGCAGCAACCAAAACAAAACAACGGAATTAATTGGACATAAGCAACACACTTCGGATGTCATTGTCTCCTATTACCCCCAGTTGAAATCGTCTCGTTGCAAAGAAACAAGCTCGGGGTTCTCATTGATTTAGCGTTCTAGTGAGTTAAAATTTTAAATCACGTTATATTCATTTTTTGGTGTAACTATATTTTATTTTGAAGGCATGTTTAAATACAATTAAAATTACTAAATCAAAACAATCTAAAATATAAATAATCAACGCCCCCCCCCCTCCCCCATCAGCGGGCCGCTTTAAAATTATCAAACGTTGATCCGGTCCGCGGCGATAAAAAGGTTGGGGAGCACTGTCCTAGACCGTTAAAGAAAGAGTAAAAATTTTAACGGATTTGAATTCTGCAGAAAATTTCACTTCACATGATTTTCTTTAAATAAATATGATTTTCTTTAAATAAATAATTCTTAAATTGAATATATCTTTTAAATATTTTCGCAAGAGAGATTGGGACGTTACCATGAACTTTATCTTTCCAAAAATAAACAGATTGCATCTTCTGCCCTTCGAGTTAAAAAAAAAGAAACAGATTACATTTCTGCCCTATTTTATTTGAAGGAATGAGAGCTTAAAAAGTAAAACATTTTGACTGGAATAGAAAAGTTCGTTTTCGTAAAATCGGAATCGTCAAAGATAGATTAAAAATATCAACGGGTCTGAAATCTGAGGAACATTTTACACCAGATTAATATCTTACATCTCGGCGTTGCCCATGGTGTTGGTTTGCGATAGCCACGCAGTGGCTAGTAAAAAATAAAAAGACCTTAAAAAATCCACCTCAACGAACGTATTAAAACAAAATGTTGGTTAGGAGTTTTTGTTGGTCTTCCTGTCAATCTTAGAAGAGCAAAGGCCGTTGATGCTTTCAGGATGAATAATGGATATGATTGCTTTGGTAGCCCACTTGAAACGCATTGGAATTCTGGTCAGCCCCTTGAGTCCTTTATGCAACCGGGCGTTGTGATTATGGATGCTGACCATCTTCTTATCAGCCCTGCTGTGTCGGGCAAATTTGTTTTTAACCGTTATTCGAAAGCAAGAGACTTTAGGTCAAATTTGTCTTAGTGATTTTTTTTCCGCATTTAATGATTGATTGTAAATTTATAAATTTCATAAATTTATTTTTATATCGTATGTTATTCCATTTGAAACAAAATGCTTGAAGAAACTAAACTTGGTTGGTTGTGTTTTTTGTGGAGAAAGGGGGTCCACAAATCGCCAAGCTGAGCCCAACTCAAGATAGAAAACATAAAGTATGAACTTACAACCAGGAAAGTATTAATGACACAAGAGAGAAATACAACCAGGGAGGAATCAAACCTGCGCCGTCACAACTCTCGTGTTGTTAGCGCAGTAGGCAAACCCACTGAGCCGTGGCGTCAACTGTAGAAACTATGATTTCATATAAAAATATTTCTAATAAGGACAGTTAAGTAATCTCAAACAAGAAGCTTTAGTACGTATTTTTAGGGGATTAATTGAATCTAAAAACAAAACTTTAGTATTGTGATTAGTCGTGTGTGCGAGGGGGTAAGGCAAAAAATATTTTTAACCTTTTAAACTATCGCTGGTATTTTTCGATCCACAACTGTTGCATTGTTGGAAAACGTGCATCTTATTTATTCAGTATTCTTTTTTTTTAGGGGTAAACTTGTTTATCAACAGGCAGGTTAACATTGGTAACAGTCATTAAATTTACCCACAATTCATAAACCTATATTTTCCGAAGGGTTCCGAAGAGTTGAGCGTAAATTTGGACCGAATTGGTCAAACGGTGTAGAGTTAGAGAAATCAGTCCAACTCTGTTTTGATGCATTAAAATTTTTAGATGACGCAATGCCTCATTTTGACACCTTGATATTAGTTACACTCTATCAGAATGTTAATATAATTTATAATCCGCTTAGAGTACGATAACATCCAATCATAAATGAGGGTTATCTTCAAAGGATTTTGTCTTTAGCAATTATTTATTTTTCTTTGGAGTAATGTTTAAGAACGTTTATTTTTTAGTTTAGCTGGGAAATTTCTTTCTAAAATCTATTTGTTACAAATGATAATACAAATCAAAACAGGGAGAACAAATGGAGAAACTATTGTATCAGTGTGGCGTTATTATTGCACCTATCACTAAAGCAACTTCTCCAGTTATAATTTACATGTTGCTATTTACTTCAGTTTCTCCTACGGAGAACTAAAATATTTCATCCCAAATAACTTCAGTGACAAAATAATTTATTCACTTGAAGAAAACATTTTCTAAACCGTAAAAGAAGTTCTGTTTCAAACAATCGAAGCATAACATTGCATGAATCTAAAACTAAATTCAAGAGAAGCAAGGAGAAATTTACATTTAAAATTTATAACAAAACCCAAGGCGATTTTTATTTATATTATACAGAAATGTAATATACTTCCATGCAGTAGAAACTAAATATTAAACTGAGAAAAACTACGAATAATTGGATACACACCAACATACGACAACTGAATAATACAAAAAAGAACTTGACATACAGTACAATTTAAACAGAGTGAAACAAAACAAATTATCTTTCATTTTTCGAAAACTTGAACAGAAAGAACACACAAAATGTAGAGTACTCACCATATGTTGAAAATAAACAAACCGAAACGGAAATCAATCAAGATATCTCATCTTGTAGAAACATATTTCATGCCACTCCAATAATTAGTTGAAACAATATGGAGGATTAGTTACAACGAAAAATTACACGGTCTATAAATCAAAAGTAAGCTGACCCCATCGGTCGAATATTCCTCAGCTATCTCCGAGGCACGATTGTTTGAATTTTCGGCGTTTCTGGAGTTGCATGATGGGCCTAATGACGTCACCACGGTGTCGAAGTCCAATTGGTTCAATTTCTGAGTTCGTAAGAAGGGCGCGTGTGGAAGGCTGATATTTTCGGGCGCCGGGGCCCTCTTGAACATGATACCATCGAACGATAACGTATTTAATGGCTCCTCAATGTTCGTTTTGTTGGAACAACAAACGAGTTACTGTTTCCGAATTCAATCTTTATTATCCCTCAGAAATTGTTTGCGGAAAAAAATTATCTCAGAAACTTAATATCCTTTATTAAAGTGAAGATAAAATAAAATACATTATTGGCAAACAATTTGTACCTCGGAAATCACACAAGAAAAAGAATGTTCTCTTATAATTTGTTTATAAAAAAAAAGATCTCTCTCGAAGAGAGGTTGTCGACACATGCTCCTTATTAATGATGATCAGATTTCAACCGTATTTTTATAACAAAATACAAAAGTTGGATTTGTGTTAAAATTTAAAACATTATTGAAAATACAAGGGAACCGTTGACATTTGTTGCAAAATGTTTATTTTTTTGAGCAAAACCATATTTTAAAATCATGAAACAACAGAGAAAGAATGTTTTGAGAAATGAAATAACACAAATAAATGCACAAAATTCTTCTTTTTATTCTCTCTTTTTTGTTCCATTGTTGTGTGTGTTTTGATTCTAAGTCATGTGATCCACATATTACAAATGACCGGAATTTAAAATCCATTAAAAGATAGAAGAATTGATTCAAAATTGTTTCGCTCACAAATGTTTCATTTGTTCAGAAGCAAATAGAAATTTTTGAGAAAAAAAGAGGAAAAAATCGAATGTGTTCTTATTAAAGTAATTTGTTGATATTTATTGGTTTCTTTGCAATTTTAAATAAAGAGAAAAACACCTCGCGTAAATTTCAAGTTTAGATTGTGAAGAATTTATTTCTTTACGATAGGTTAAAAAAACAAGAATTTGTCTAGCAAAAGTGTTTTCTCTTCGTCAAAAATACATTAAACAAACAAACGAAACAATGAATATTCGTTTTGTTAGAAATCTTAAGTTCTCCATCACGACCAACAAATCGAACACTTTCTTGTGAAGTCGATTTTTCGTGTTTACTCATTCCCTACTCTGCAACATCGGAATTTCGTCATACAAATGCAAAATATGGAGTCACAAATGAGATAAGAGCTAATAAAGAAAATATCCATTTAACGACCACGTGAGACCAACAAAAGCATGTGTTCAAGGTCAAAACCAACGTGTAAGAATAGACGTTTGTGTTCTGCCGAAAACAAAACGACGTGGGTCCAAAGCAGAAACACCCTCAACAGAAAACAAAAAAGTACGGAAATATAGTTCATGCAAAAGAAAAAGTTACCTTCAGATGTCGACTTCAACCTATAATTGACGTTGATTGCTGATGTGTCAGTTAGTGGTGAAAAAGAAGAGAGAAAACAAGCATCCTCAGGCTATCTGGGCCTGACGATAATTCTCACTGATCTCCGAAGCAACTCTTCGCGACCCTCTCAGATGCGTCGCAAAAGTTTCGCAAAAAAAGCTTCACGGCTCATTAATAATTCATCAGAAGAACGAAATGTAATGAGAAACCTGATTACATATTCGTCACTCAGCGCATAATGAATCGCAGAGAACACCAAAGTGTTTCCTTTTTCGAAAATATTTGATTAATATTGACAGCAACAAGACATTTTTTCGGGAAAAAAACTTGTATGGAGTATCGGAAATGAAAGTAATATCCCTTTCTCATCGTTTTAACCCGGGGAAAAAAATCAAAAATCACATCGAGTAGAAATAAAATCCCCTTGTGAGAAAAATCTTATGGAATGTGCACCATTTGGAAGAAAAGCTATTACAGCCACAAAGATATCATTTCTTTCAAAAAGTAGATAACTAAAAACACTGAAATAAATCTTATGGTTCAAATAAGAAAGCACACGTTTTGGTAAAAGATTGCTTTATTTTTTCGGTTCTAATTCCATTTATTAAAAGCGCAAACGATATATTTCTATTTTTTTTAATTAAGACGCAAAAGGTACACATAGCGATCCTTCTCAATACAAATTCAAATTAAGTTTCCGTTCCATGCCTTTTTGTTTTGTTTTCTTTTTGTGGATTCCACAGAAAAAATGTCTTCCCAATATTTCAAATTAGCATATCGGGTCATTAAAATACTGCTTTGAAAAAAGCTGTAATTTGTTTCTTCCTGCATACAAGAAGCAAGATTCTTTCTGAGATGACTTCTGACAGAAAAATAACACCAGAAATATTTGAAATTATAAAAGTTCAGTACCCTCCATGCATGTATTGTGATGGGAGTTTCTCTAATACCCAATCCTTCCATTCTTCTATTAAATATAAATATTTTGAGCAGTTTCGTAAACCTGCTGTCGCAATTGGATAAATGTCCTGAAGTTTTATAAATGTATCAAATTTCCTACCTCAGAAATAATAATAATTATTTTTTTCTACCAGAATTCGCTACTTTACTTTAAGTGTTTGGAAGTTTTTTCGTAAAAAGGTTACACATGTAGGTATATACTTATCATCCAGAAACGGTTAAAACAAATTATTTAAAATTTAGTATCTGTTGTTAAGTTTTGGTAAAGAATAAAAAAAATTAAGAGTTTGCAATGGAAATAATTTGCTTACAAATTAAAATAAAGATGGACCCTTATTAGGGTTACCTGACCAAAAAATAGATCCTTACAAACTGAATTACTTTGCCTTTCTTTTCAAAGTGCGGGGACAAATAAAACTCAAATAATAGATTATTAATAAAAATATCCATTAAAATAAAAAAATAATAATAGATAATAAATTTTCACTCGCACATTCAATTAGTAACTGAAGTTCACAGCGTCTTACCATTTTCTATCTGTTAGTGTGTGTTAGTGCGAGTAAAACAAAAATTTCATTCATTTTATCTTAATTGCATGTTGTTTTATAAAATGTATTTTCGTTTTGTGCATATGTTATTTTACTGACAAGTTTCATGCTTAAACATCTGAATGAAACATACTCAAAACAAACATGAAACGCCCTTGTTTTAACACACGTGGTCGTAGAATTTCTTTTTATTAAAAGAAGTAGCACAAAACCCTTTGAACCGAGACTAATAACTAATCCAATATATTTAAAGTATTTTGAAATTTGGACATAGGTTTCCGTTACAGTGTTTAAAAAAAAAGCTGTTAAATCGACTAACCTTTCTTGAGAAATTGTAATTGGTTACCTTTTCTTCCGATTTCTTGAAGATTAGGCACGGTGCACACATCCGGTTTCTTAAAGTGCGGCGCCGCTGCACACATGCCTCCGGCGCCGCTGCACATCCAACTTGCGTGCTATTTGTACAACAGTTCCCCACGGCGCGACAGCTCGCCTCACATGCTTCTCCGGTCTGAAGTACATTTTTTTCATAAATAAATGGAATATAAATAATAATTAATAAATGGTTGTTTCAAGAAACGTCTATTTTGTTCCAAAATATACTTTTTTACACCAAGTAAAAGAAATAAACGCGTTTTCTTCGATAGAATATTTATCACAAATGGCGCCGCACGTTGAAAAATCGGATGTGTGCATCAGGCCTAAGGCCCGATGCACACATCCAATTCCATTTTCCACAAATTGCACGCAAGTCGGACGTGCGGCACCGCAGCATCGCCGGAGGCATGTGTGCACTGCTCCATTGGATCTAATGTTTCTCAGACCACACTTGCGTAGCAGCAGCGGCGCTACGCGTTGAAAAACCGTGAGCACCGGGCCTAGGGCCGGGTGCACACATCCGATTTTTCAACGTGTGGCGCAGCTGTGTTACCGAAGCCCAACTATGCACACATGACCGTGAAATGACACAAGTACTTATTTCGTGCCATTTGCTGTAAATATTCTATCGAAGAAAACGTGTTTATTTCGCTTACTTGATGTAAAAAAGTATATTTTGAAACACAAAATAGACGTTTCTGGATACAACCATTTATTAACTATTATTTATATTCCATTTATTTATGAAAAAAATGTACTTCAGACCGGAGAAGCATGTGAGGCGAGCTACGGCGCCGTGGGGAACTGTGGTACAAATTGCACGCAAGCTGGACGTGTGTCGCCGCAGCGGCTGCGGAGGCATGTGTGCACTACTCCATTGGATCTAATGCATCTCATACCGCACTTGCTTTGCGGCAGCGGCGCCGCACGTTGAAAAACAGGATGTGTGCACCGGGCCTAAGAGATCAAGTTTGGTTAATTTAATTCCAATGACGAAATATCTCGCCCTTCACGATATAGTCAGCACCTTGACGAAACAACCATAAGTCCCGGTAAACACATCCAGTTTTTCAACGTGCGGCGCAGCTGAGGCATCGAAGTCCAAGTATGCACACATAAGTTCTCATTTCGCGCCATTTGTGATAAATATTCTATCGAAGAAAACGTGTTTATTTCGCTTATTTGCTGTAAAAAAAATTATATTTTGTAACAAAACAGACGTTACTGGATACAACTATTTATTAATAATTATTTATATTCCATTCGGAAGGTCCCGGTTCGAATCCGGGTTCGGGCATGGATGTTTGTAAGCGTATACCAGCTCAGATGTTGCTTCGTCATCTGAACATGGTTCAAAATTACGAAAGTATAAATTGTTAGGGGCAATGATGGTCCTCCCACTGGGTGCTCCTTCACAAGTATCCATCACTTCCGGCCTTGTAGTGGCCAATGACTTAGGTCAAAATGTGCCCGCCATTCGGAAAAAAAAATGATATTCCATTTATATATGAAAACAAGGTACTTCAGAACGGAGAAGCGTTTGCAGCGAGTTGTGCCGCCGTGGGGAACTGTGGTACAAATTGCACGCAAGCTGGACGTGTGTCGCCGCAGCGGCGCCGGAGGCATGTGTGCACTACTCCATTAGATCTAAAGTATCTAAGACCGCACTTGCATTGCGGCAGCAGTGACGCACGTTGAAAAACTGGATGTGTGCACCGGGCCTAAGGAGGGTTAAATAAAACGGTACGTCTTACTTTGAAGAGTGTAGAGCAACAATAAAGTTTTTAAAAAATAAGAATTATAAAGAGAGATAATAATAAATTCACAATAATACAATTAAAGTTAAAATAAAACGGGTAAGTATACGTTATAATTCATTTTTTATTAAAATTTTGTCAGGTTTCCATTACTAGACTGTCAAAATCAGTAACACTAATATTTGTTTCTCTAGTTTCAATTTATAATATTTTGTATGTTGTAAGCTGTACCCACAAGAAACAGCATCTATCATTATAAATAGGTACATAAATTCCATTTACATATCCGATCTCTGAATCGACAGAGAATGAATCGATTTAAAGTGTCTACGACATCAGACAGGGATCAACTTTATCGCAGGAATAGCAATACGTTACTAAACATTATTGGCTAATTCCATGCCAAAGTACACCACAACACAGAATTTTAAAGTTAGATTTTCATTCATTTTTTCTAAAAAATTATGTACTTAATAGGTCAAACTTCTGTATTCAAAAGTGGACACAAAGTTTATGTTTTAGAATTTGGCTATACCCGGAATCAAAAGTAGAGTTTATATCCACATGGAAGAAAATGCGTTCATATCAATCACACTCACAATTAAATTTTTGAGCTTTGATAAGGACACTTTAAAATTTTCTTGGCCTAAAACAGAGGACATATCTGAAATGGATTTTAGTGATCATTCAGTAAATAGACTCCCTGAACCAATGCACTATACATTTTTAAATGTTAAGTTCAATGACTTAAACATGGGATGATATGTTTTCTATATTTTACTATGCAAGATTAAGAAAAATGCTTCTAATGTATGTTTTCTTAGTGTTTCAACTGTCAATAAAAATGTTTTTGTGAAGTGTAGTGTGGGTCACATTTGCCATGTAGTGTGAGTCACAAACAAAATGTCATGTTTCAATTAATTATGTATTTAATTAATCTATTAATAATCTGCTATTAAAGTACAATTATTGGAAGTAACAATAATTTTAAAACAAAATTTTTTGATAATCAACAGAGGAAGAAACAGGAGTTTTTGTATTTAATCAAAGTATCACTTCCCTTTCATGTAGTGTGGGTCACAGCTCAGTTTTCCCCATGTATAGAAAATACCCAGTAAGATAAATTAAATTTAGTAGCTAATATGTATAAATTAAACCTTTACTAAAGTAAAACAAGTTGCAAATCTTATTTTATTGTAATAATAATTTTTTTATGGCAGCTTTAAGATTCAAGTTTAGCTCACTTGTAGTGTGAGTCACGCATGGAACTAGAGTCTATTAACAAACATTTTAGCATCACTTCCACATGCTAAAATTATCAGAGGAGGTTAGACTCCAGTTGCTTCACATACGTAGATACATACATGTGTGGTTTGAAGCAATTGAATTTGTTTAAGCATTTCACAACTCATATTACCTATATATGTGTGACAGTCTTCCAAATATTTGGGACCATCCCCACTATAGAAGTATTATATAACCCAAAAGGATCGAACATCGACAAGGAGTTGGTGTTCCCTTTCCTCATATAACAACCATTAGGGGGCTCCGCCCCCTGCTCGCTTAAGCTCGCCAACCCCCATAATTGTACCATAAGAAAGAGTGTAATGTAATGTATTCAGTGATGTTCTCAAATTTAAAAAATAATGATTTTTGCTGTAGATATAACGATTGTAACAAGAAGTAGCGAAAATATCCAAATATTCCGAATTTTGTATGACCAACTTTTGATCGCATCCAATTTAATTATTAACCGATTTCAAAAATAATAGTACCGTAAGAAAGAGTACATTCTGAGGTATACTGCGATATTTTTAAAATTAAAAACTAATAGTAATAAGATATAGATACGGCAGTTTTATAAAAAAGTAACAAAAATGTCCCGATTTTTCCCGAATTTCAAAAAAATATTATCAAGAACCAAATTGAAATTAAAAAAAAAAACTCGACGAGCTGCAAAAATTTACGTTGAGAGGTACTCTTAAAAAAAACTCACGGCTAAATACTGAAAATTTGAATGTGTGTTGCTCACTCGCGGAAGAAATTTCGCTTCTTCAATTTTGACACTTAATAAACCCTAAACTAATAGCCGCATCAGAAAAAAATCTTAATAATTGTCCAGGGAATACGATGAAGAACAAACCATGTTAATTTTGATTTTTTCCGATCAGTACTTTCTCGGGAAACCGTCTAAGAATCGAGCTAAACAACACAGTTTTCAATCCTGCGGCGTCGGCGGCGGCGGTAACATTTTTTTAATATAGAGAGATATTATCTATTGAGGCAGGGAAATTTATCTGGAGCTACTCATATTATTAGTAAATGTGTTTTTACTTTCAACCTTCACGTTAAGGGAGCCATTAAAAAATATTGTGTGCACAGGAGCCAAGTCCCAAGGAGGTGGCGCCTCTGTCGTGCATACAATTAAAATTCCTTCAATCGAGACTGCTTTGAGGTCACTCGATGATCAAGGCAGAAGCCTTTCCATTGTCAGTTCCGGGCTTTCCCATCACAACACTCCTGTTTACACTGTTAGTAATTAATCAAATAATCTATTTAAAGCAAAGTATCAGTTTCGAGATAATTAATGAAAATTGAGCCGAGATACAATGGTTCATAAAATACGGCTCAAATTGCCCTTGATTTATAACGTGTCCTCAGTTAAATGTAATTATCGAACGGAAGAGCTGATCAATGTTGCCCTGTTTATCATTATTTTTCATTGCCTTGTGGTGTTGACAAAACCCATGTTGAATGAGCGTGTTGAAAGATTTTAAGCTGTTTGGCACATTCGTTAAACGGAAAGGGGGGGGGGGGTAATTTTTACTGTACATTCTTTTAAAGGTAATTTTTTAAGATATCAGAAAACGTGAAGGATTTCCTTTTTTTATGAAAGACAGAAAATGTTTACCTTTGCATTTGCTTCAAAAATAATTTGGGAAGTTTTCTGTACTTAATTCTTTTATTATGCACATTGCAAGAGCAAACATTAACATAAAAACAGTTTTGGAACTGGGTAACACAGTAGCGGTTAATTTTTTGGAAGTAACACATTGGTCTATTTTTGTATAGTGATCTTGTTCTTAAGACAAGCATATGAAATACGTATAGTTCATTATTTTCTCACTTTGAAGACGTATTTTTTCAGTGTTAGGTTTTTCGTTCAGAAAAAAAGACATTTTTCACTCTTCTAAACTCAAAATTGGGTTGTTTTAAAAAGTCATATATTGAGGAAAATCATGGATTTTTATTTGAAGTTATCCAGCGAGAAAATCTCATTCGCATTGCAATACCCTCGCATATCAATAGAACAGACGTTACACACACGATTTATGACCAAGAAAATAAATTCGAACACTTTTATTTACGCTCCACATACCGTGTTTAGCTCGTTCCCCTTTGAAATAAAAGCTCTAAGAGGCTAAAATTAGCTTAAAAGGAAATGATTTGATGCTATGCAAATTGAAAGCTGCGGAATCTCATTTCCAAACCCATAAGAAAAATTCTCAAAATAGATTCTTAATTCATGCACTCGCCTGCTTAAACATTCGAATGTAATTTGAGTTTTATTGAATGTTCACTGGGAAACACTTTAAAATTCTGTCCGATGTATAATCAGGAAGCCTGGTCTTGTTTCTCGTCGTCGGCAAAATGTTAGAAATAACTTGTATTCGTGGTGGTTAAGATATACGGTTCTCTCTCTCTGTGCAAATAACTAATTAAATAGATATAGAACAGAAAATAGATACAGTAACTCTATGACAACTAGACATGGAAGTTTCAGCAAAACACTTTTGCAAAAATGTTCTATGTAATAAAATGACCTCTGCTTTCAGAAACGAGTTGCCATTTGAAGTGTTCTATCCTATTTCAATTGTGGAATTCAGTAACTGTAAGCATAATAACGAAATTTTTTAATTTAAAGGAAATCCTATTCAATTTATCCGATTCGAAGAACATTCGATTTGCTAACATTCCCTAGATCTAGAATGGTACAGCCATTCATAAAATATTTATAATTCACGAGGGCTTGTGAAAAAGTGAAATGTCGAACACACAGATAAAAATTGTTGGATTTAAGTAATATTTTGAAAATCTATTCAGTGTAAGCATTAAAACTAGCTGTTCGCAAAATTCTTGTTTAAACCCATGAAACTGTTAATTTCCATACTACACCGAGACGATTCACTCCGCATCATGTGAGTAATGTGATTTTCAGTTTGAACATATAATACGAAGAGCACAATGTATAGAAAAAAAAGTCTAAATACATAATTAGAGAAAACAGATTTATGTAAAATCGGCTTAACACGTATGTGTTCCATATTATGATACCAATAATACTAGGAATCATTTTCCATTCTTGGAAGAATTCCAAAATAGCGTTCTTGCAGTTTTCAGAACATCATCTCTCTGATATTCGTTTACCTTCCACAATAAGGAAAATTAAATGTTGGTAAAATAATTAAAAACATAACATTCATCAAACAGCTAAATGCATATTGATCTAGCGCATGGGTGGCCAACCTGTGGCGCATGCGCCAAACAGGGTGCATCAGATGATAACAAGTGGCACATTACATTCTTGCGCGAATTTTTTTTATTAAGTT
Source organism: Metellina segmentata (assembly GCA_947359465.1). Classification (NCBI taxonomy): domain Eukaryota; kingdom Metazoa; phylum Arthropoda; class Arachnida; order Araneae; family Tetragnathidae; genus Metellina; species Metellina segmentata. The sequence continues at coordinate 89,781,439 of OX375873.1, read as the reverse complement.
AGCGCTATAACTGAGAGAATCTATCTTCTGTTATGTCTTGTAATATAGAAATACAATTGCACTCTAAAGTTCAACAAGACATTTAATAATTATAAATAGCCATCGCAACAGACAAGCATGAGAACGATATGATCAGCCAGAGACACAGGCAATTGGCTCAATGAATTGCGCGAGACAAGGATTGCATCAGACAAAATTAACTGAGCAGTAATGTAAACACAGAAATCAGTAATATAAACACTCACAGGAAATAGTAATGTAAACACGCATAGGAAATATGTAACAACTTCATATTTTCAATACCCGTGTGCTCACTAGTGATGGGGAAAATGACTCTTTTCAGGGATCGGATCGGAACCGCTCACTCACTAAAAAGAGCTAGCTCTTTTTGATGACTCACCGCTCCTTTGAGTTATATAATAATGTATATAACACATCGAAATGTATACAATATGTTTGGGCCATCGAACATCCCTCGTTGTCACGTGAGCGCATGTGTCCAGACGAAGAGGCGCCAAGCGTGCTTGAAACACCCACGCACACAACACTTGAAACACTCACTCATCCAGCAATTGCGCAGTTTACCTCTAAAATCAACTAAAGGAGGGAGACGGGGCACGAGGACGATAGGCATTGCAGCATAGGGCTGCTAAGCTGTAAAATTTAATTGCTAAGGCATAAGATGGCCCAAAACCATGTCAATTCAAAAACTTTGAAATTGTCCATAAAGAATAAATTACTTTGAGGACACTTCTACTTTTGTAATTCCCGTCATGAACCCGTTGAGATTACAGAAGTAGCAATTAAAATATCCAAACACGTTAAAAATCTCATTTTTGACCAAGAATTCTAAAAAAGTTTTCGATTTTATTGGATAGAGTATTTATTTGACTTTCCAAAACATATTTAATTTTTTCTCTGTTAATTACTTGAAGAAGTATTAAGATTTTAATCAAGGCGGGAAAACAAGAAGTAAGAATGGAAAACACTGGAAATGGCCATTAAAAGGCCAAAAACATGGCAAAATCTAAATTTAAACCTTACTTTTTTTTGCAAATATAATTTTAGAAAGTTTTTTCAAATATTTAAATGGTTTCTCTTTTGGAAATGGAGTGAACTTTTTTAAAGAGAAGGAAGAACAAAATTGTTAACACAAAGAGAAAACGCAAGGGAGCAAGCGATGCACTTGAAACTACCTTTAACTCTAAATTAATATTTTTGCATTATTTCTTCACTTCAAATGTTATAATACAAAAACTTATAACTGGATTCTAGTAAACTTTTGAGAGTTTGTTATTTATAATGTTGTCAAGTGAATGAACTAGAATAATTATGCTGAGTTCAAAAGTTTCTAAATTATTACTATTTATTTAAGAAGTAGGACTGTAAAACTATAAAAAATCTTCTATTCATTTTTCAATCACTTGTAAAATTGTTGTTTATTTAAATATCCTTTTATTCTAGTTCATTCCCTAGAAATATGCATGTAGTTTATTTTGGTAGCATCATTTTTCAAATTGGTTGAATAGATTTTCATGTAGCACATTTGAAGTTTTTGACACATTTCTTTAAAATTTCACATAATTATCATATTTTTACAAAATTATTAATTTATACTTTTAATATTTATAGCCCATTGCTATTGTTTAAAACACAAAACATAAAAATATCATTAAAATGTTTCTATACCACATTTAAAAAAAGTGTCTTGGACGTGTTTGGATACATTAAGATTTCTTTCTAAAACCACTTAGTTACCAAATGAGACTTCCTAACAATTTAAATGATATTTTAAAATCATATAATAAAAATATTAATAATTTATTGAAGTACTTAAGATTTTTAACTATTTATTTTAAGATATAGGTATATAATACCCTCGAATACTCGTTGTCCCAAAGATTTTCAAAATCCAAGTCCCCTCCCTGTCTTTTAATAAAATATTTTCAAAACGCCTTGTTTTGTGAAGGCAATGCAATAAAAACGAGTTACGTTTAATTTAATTTTGTGTAGCTTTATTAAAATGATATCACTCCCGAGAAATCAAGGTTATTATTATATTAATGTTAAGTGAATAACATAATAACTGTTAGAATATGTTTTAATAACAACCTTAAGACTAGTTTTAATTAGTGCTAAAAGGCGTGATATGACTTAAGCCGTAAAAACACCCTTTCAATCTAAAATTGAATTAAATTTTAAAAAATAACATTTATGATAATACATAGATATTTAAAAATTTGAAACTTCAAAAAAGTAACAAAAAGCTAGGGAGCGCAAAAGAACGAATGCGGAATTGACTCTTCGAGAGCGATAGTTATCGAAAAGAGCCAAAGAGTTCAATCTCAAAAGAATCAACTCCCAAAAGAATCAGTGAGCGCAAACGATCGAATGCGGAAATGATTCTTCGAAAGAGCCAACTCTCGTAAAGAATCAACTCCGAAAAGAATCAACTCCCAAAGAATCAACTCCCAAAAGAATCACTGAGCTGGTGATCGCATGCGGAAATGACTCTTCGAGAGTGGAAGCGCTGATTCGTTAAAAAAGAGTTACCGCTCTTCAGCCCTGATTGGTTAAAAAGAGCTATAGCTATTTTTTGACGAATCAGCGCTCGCTCACTCCGTCAAGAGAGCTGACTCAAAGAGTCAGCTCCTGAGCGGATCGCCCATCTCTAGTGACAGGCGCCTCAATCCCATGATAGTACTTTACGCAAGTCCAACTTGATTGGCTAATCGGATCACATGACCTAGATACGTATGTCATCAAGGTTTATAGTTGTTGGCGATTTATCTCTTCCTTTCTGCTTTCTTCTTTTCTTTTCAGATCCATGGCTATGGGTAGGTAGAGGTGGGAGCCGAAAATTGTATCCTTTTATTATATAAGTTAATAATTATATAAGTTAGTGTTTTATGTATGCTTTTTGTTACATCAGAATGGTCCTAAGCCAGCTGTGGATACGACACCATCATCCTAAAGCAAAGGGGACGGCAGAGGGGCGGAAAAATATCAGCTGGTTGTGAGTTCAGGAGTGGTTCTTAGATTATTTATGTAAAATCAACGAAAGCTTGGAAAAATATGAAAAGGGTATTAAAAATTAGGAAAAGTAAATTAGAATGAAAAGGAATTAAATTGGAATTATTTTAAAATAATTTGGAGGATCTGAAAATTTCTCCGACAACTGGGTTCGAACTCGGGAAGTCATCTCCGCTGCCGACTCTAATCTGAAGGTGGGTGACTTTAGCCATTAGACCATCGTTGCTTCACGAAAAGAAGCTCTTTAAAGTATAAGTACCCTTAATATAAGTTGGCAAGAAATACTACTAACAACAACCATACAACATATATATGAGGAGCAAATCAGAGTCAACTTGTCGGACACTTACGCTGTACGCTGAGGCGCTAGTGTGTATGTATTGTATTTCTACGAAACAACGCGCATATTCAAAATCAAATGGTTACTGCAACAATCAGATTGGCGAGATATCCAAGTGAAGCCAAGCCCGTGAAACTAGCCAATCAAGTTGGACTTTCGTAAAGTACTATCATGGGATTGAGCCGCTTCTTCTCTGGTGTGCTCACAGTTCAATTCGTACAGCCTTCTTAGGCCACGTTCACATGGAGTTTTTCTAACGCGCGTTACAACGCGCGTTTTCGAGAAGTCCATGTGAACACCCATTTGAGCGTTTTGCAAGGTCGGCTTTTTTTTTAAGCATTAAAATATGTTTTAGATTTTAAAAGTAACTATTTAAGGGATACCTCATCCTAAAGTTTTCTTTAGATTTAAAAGCAATTTTTCTCTCCTACGCGTAATCACACATTAATTTTCAGTTCTCTCGGAAGAATAAGAGCATAGACATTCAGAAAAAAATGAACATAGAGAAACACAAATAGAAAGTTTTTAAATGTTGAAAATATTCTTACAAATTACATACACTGTAATAATTTAAATAATATTTTTGATGTGATCCTTATATATCATACTTCTGTATTTTGATGCTACATCATCAAAACAATTCACTTTGTTTAAACTGTGGAGTATAAAAAAAATACGCCTATTTATTTGAAGAAAATTAAGATAAGTTTTAGAGTAAACACAAAAATATTTAGTTTGATGTCAGAAGTGCAAATATTGTTTACAAATAATACAATAGGAAAAAACACGTATTGGTCTAAAAATTTATTACATTAGTTTAAGGTATAAAAAATCATTCTTTGTTTATGAAGGTAAATTTAAAAATAATATAAATTACCTAAAATAGAATTTAGAAAATAAAAACTTATTCCAAACGAAAATACAGATGCGTAAATCGGGAAGATCCAACAACACAGGAACCTTGCTATTCATTTTTTCGAATTGTATTTCCCAATTAGAGAAAAAATAATTAGGAATTTTCTCCCATTGTAATATAGCATCGCTGGCATGGAAATCGTAGCTTTTTAAATGACCTGGGGAACACAAAAACTTGAACAAGTAAGGATATAAAATTTTGAATGATGAAAATATAATTCCATGACAAAAAGAAAATTAAATATTTCAATTTAATTTTTGAAAATTCGAACCTCTCTAAATTAAACATTCATTTTCAGCCATACAAACAATACTATATCTGAATTATGTATCAACGTTATAACTAGTTTTTCTTCCAGTGAAATGGCATCCCTGACAACGTTCTCACATGAGCAGATATCCCTTATCTCGCCTCCAGCAAATCATCAAACAACAATTTAACGACATTCTAAAATAATTAAAAAAAACTTTGGTTCGTACTCCCTCAGTTTAAGATACAAAGTCGTAAACATCCCGTGTGTTAATTTGTCACAAAAATTGGATGTACCCAATATCTCCTTTGTTTTTTCAATTGTCGCTTATAGGGACGATACAAAAACCAAAGACAAGTTACTTGTTCAGCTTCCATGATGGAAATTACATATTTACGATCCGAGTGGATAAGCACGAATCCTACGTTTAAGTGATTTCAAATTTTCCAGCGTCAATTTTTCTTTTCTGCTTCACACCACTTTTTCGACCCGAAAAGAAGTCCAAGCCAAATGCGTTTCGCAAAAAGATTAGTTTTTACTTCAGAAGATTTATTTTTTATGAAGAACATTTTCTTTTTGGTATCAATCTGGCATAGAATTTTACGCAGATTTGAAATCCGTTGAAATTTTCACTCTATCTTCAATCACCGCAAAGATAGAAATTTGAATTGGAGGAATAAAAAACATATTTTAATGCTTAAGAAAAGCCGACCTTGCAAAACGCTCAAATGGGTGTTCACATGGACTTTTCGAAAACGCACGTTAGAAAAACTCCATGTGAACGTGGCCTTAGTGCGAAAGAAAATGAGCAAAAGAAGCGCAGAAAGTGATAGTAAGCGTGAATTTAATGAACAGTGGGAATATAAACTGTTATTTATAGCAAGTCCATCAGGAAAACCGTTTGAATAGTTTGTGAAAGTACTTTTTCACATAATAGAAGACATGATCTTAATAGACACTTTAAAACCAAGCATCAGGTTAACATAGAAGGAAAATTGAAGCTTGTTCTTGGGTCTGAGTTACGATAATAATGCGTGATTAAGAAAATGGAAGTATCAGAAGAGAAAATCTTTTTGCTAAGTAAGTTGTGAAGACTTGGCAATGACAGAAACGTCTTATGAAATAACTTTAGCATTGGCGAAAAAAGAAAAAACTTTTTTTGACTGAGAAGAAATTGTTAAGTCTTGTCTCCAAATATTTGCACCCCATCTTGGTAATAAAGGTATTGAAAGGAAAGCAGACGAAATTGCTATATCAAGGCATACAGTTACGAGACGTATCGAAGAACTCTCTCCGGATGTATCTCAGCAACTGGAAGACCTTGTCCATTCTGGTCCATTCTTTTATCTAGCTTTGGATGAATCAACGGACATATGTGATGTAGCCCAGTTAAGCATTTTTTAGAGGAATTGATGCTAAATTTTAATGTCTATGAAGAACTTGCCAGTCTGGAGTCATTACACGGTAAAACAAGAGGATTAGACATAGTTGAAAAAGTAAAATCATGCCAAGAAAACTCAGGTAGCGTCAATGATAGGTAAAAACAATGACACTACAACTATGTTTTAGAAATGTTTTAATCGTCCAGCACTAAAATATCACTGCATTATACACCAAAAGGCACTATGTGGAAAAACTTTACAAATGCAGCATCTTATGTTACCGGTTGTGAAATGTGTGAATTAAATTAGAGCAAGAGCATTAAACCGACGAGAATTCAGATAATGTTGTCAATTGTTATATTCGGAATATGGTGAACTTATCCTACATTTTGAGGTGAGCTGGCTTTCTAGAGGACAGGTTCTGAGTAGTTTTTGGAAATTTGAAAAACGCTGTGTATATATAATTTTTTAGAACAGGTAAATGAGCTACCTGGCTATTTTATTTGACATTTTTAGTTGATGTTACTAGACATCTCAATGATCTAATTTCGAAACTACAAGGAAAGAATAAATTATTTACTAGCTTAATAAATACCATCAATTCATTTAAAATGGAATTAAAAACTCTTCAGTGCAGTTAGAAAATCAGGATTTGAGTCAATTTTCACTCTTTAAAGAGCAGAGTGAATGTGGTGCGGATAATAACACTTTGACCAAATATATTGTAAAAGTAAAGTAAAGTTAAGTCATTTGTAAGTCGTTTTCATGATTTGGCTAAAGAACAAAACTGCAGGCTCGCATTTATAAACCCATTTTAACTTTGTGACCAAAACGTAATGCAGATGCCTAGTAACATATAATTAGAACTTTTTGATTTAAAAACAAATTCACTATTAAAAATGAAATTTGATGAGATTTTTTCAGATCAAAATGCTTTTGACATGAGTAAATTCTGGCGTTCATTACCCTGTGAATATTTTCCAGACCTAAAAAAATTTGCAAAAAATTATATATGTCGTTTCGGAACGACATATTGATCTGAACAAGCATTTTCATCCATGAAAATTATTAAAAGTAAAACGAGGTCGGGAATGACTGATTCAAATTTGAAGAATTTTCTGCTGCTTTCTGCAACAAATTTAACACCAAACATTGAAGAACTAGCGAAATACAAACAGGCTCAAAAGTTTCACAAATGATAAGTTATGTTTACGTGCTGTAATAGATGGTTTTATATACAATAATTAAATCATTTAAAATGTTAATTATGTCTTTAACATACTATTATTAAAAAGGTTATTAAGGATATGCCAGGAGACCAATGAAAGTAAGAAGGTAGAAAAGGTGCTTGAGTTGTATGGCGCATTTGAACTCGTATGTGAAAAAATTTGACGCATTGTATGTAAAAGGCTGGCCACCCCTGAGCGTTTTTGGAGTAGGTAGAACGTAATCCGTACGTAATGATAGGGAGTAAAATCCTTCCGGTGTTTAGCTTGTCTCTACTATTATAAAAGGAAGTGTTTGTTTGTTTGTTTCTTGCCGCAAAATACTGACGATTCTATGGCACTTACAGCAATGAGATTAGGCATACAGGTAGTCCAAATTTTTTGAAATTTTTGGTTCGCGGCGAATTTTAAAATTCAATCTAGAACATTTTTAATGAATTTAATAAAATTTAATTAGTATTGTATTTTTTGGAATGGCAACCGCATAAAGATATGACAGATTCTAAATTTATTTTTCCCGTTTCCGTTTTCATTTTGCACAGAAGAAGGATTTTCCAGCAGAGGATAAAAAATAAAGTTTTAACTTTAGTTTTGTAGTTCTTTTTCTATCTCCTAGCTAGACCATTAAAGATAGAGTAAAAATTTCAACGGATTTTAAATAGAAAATTTCATTTTAGAAACGATACCTATAAATATGATTTTCTTTAAATAAATAATTTTTAAATTCAATATATCTATATAAATAAGAATGGAGTGTTTGTTTGTACATTCAGTATTTTCGACCCATTTCAAGTTTTCTATCCGTTTTGGACCCTTCTGATGCCGAATCCGCCTTTTTCTCGTTTGGTGCATAGACTTAGAATCTATGGTTTGGTGTCTGTCTGTCTGTCTGTGTGTGTGTATGTTGTGCCCTATACACGTCCACGCGGTTTAAGATATTTTCATGGAAATTTGCATACAGTGAGTACTTATCTTCATTTAGTGAGTGGCATTGGTTGCGAAAGTCTGTCTATCCGTCTTTCTGTTCTATGCTCGATTTTGTGTTTGTGTGTTTGTGTAGACATCACATGAATTGTATTCCAGATATTTGATTACAATGTGCTTTATTTTATACATTATCTATTAGTTTAGTGAATGCAATATTAAACATTTCTTTATTGTTATATTTAGTTGAGTTTCATGCTAAAACACCTGAGTAAGTATACTTAAATCAGCTACAATTTGGTAGTTTTCGAAAAATTGGAATGTAGTTTGAGTATTACGATTACTTTCATTTGCTTTACCAGTAATGCTGAAAAGTAATTATTCTTCAAAAAAATTATTTTTTTTAATGGAATTTCATCTCTGATACTTCATTTATTTCGAGTCTTATTTTTATTCTTTGCGCAATGAAAACGATTTCCGAATATTTGGGACAGACGATATTTTTCAATGAAACGAGAAGGAACAAGATCGCGCGAGCAGTGATATTTTTTCTGATTCTTTCGCTCTGAATTAATTTCACAATTCTAAATTTTGTACACTTTTAGTTGTAAGTTGTGGCAACTGTGCGAGATCAAGAGATCAAATTGAATCACAAATTAATATCTTTAGAACAATTTTTTGCGACATCTTTTATATTGTTTTACTTCGCTGTTTCCTGTTTTAAATATTTATTATTTTAATAAATGTGTTTTCCTTCTCATCACACGCAACAGCACCACAAAGTATTAGATTTAAAAATGTTAGGTAAGTCAGTATAAATTTTCAGTAAATTTTAAGTGTAGTTATGCCATTATTGAAAGAATAATGCCGTTATTTAAAGAATAATGCCGTTATTTAAAGAATAATGCCGTTTTTGAAATAATAATAATCTTTATTAATCCAAACTGGAACTTTTTCCAACATTAAAAAATTCGTTGTAATAATGACAGGAGAAGATTGCAAAATTTCACAATGTCGCATACCGGAGGCAAGAGTGCCACAAGTAAAAAAATATTGTTTTGTTGACTATGAGTGCGAGAGCACTCGCCGTAAATCGTTATTTTAATTAATTGAGTTGAACATGAAAATAACTTAAGAAAGGGAATTGCAAATCTCCCTCAAAATCGTCTTTTATAGTAGTAACCTTAGTATCACCTTTCGTCATTTTGTAGCTTTGTCATACAGCAATTGTGCGATGTATGTGAAATGTATTACATGAATGGATATGCATGTGTAGGATTTGTGTCCAAAGTAAGTTGTAGAAAATATAAAGATGGTGAAAGATGTTAAAATAAATTTTTATTCTACAAAAAACGTAAGTCATTATATATTTTGATTATCTCTTCAATCTAGAGTAAACCAATTCAAACCGAGTAAGGTCGGGTATTTTGCTAGTCTTTTATATTTTCGCAAGAGATTGTAACGTCACGTGAACTTTCTCTTTTCAGAAATAAAAAACAGATTATATTTTTTGCCATTCGCGTTAAGGGGGTCCGGGACACATTTTTTTTTGTACTGATTACCCATCTAACTAATAAGCAAAATCACAACACAAATTTTTTCCAAAAGTTTTTAAAAAATTTTTGAAAAAAGAGGGGTTGTTTTAAATTGCTAAGAATGAAAATATTCTTGATCAATTTTCAAAATTCTTGCAGTAAACTATTAACAAATTTAAAAACTTTAATTCTAATTCAGCAATTTTAAAAAATATTAATTTAATAAAAAATATAAAATATTTGAACAAAATGTTTGAAAATTTAACGTACTTTTTTTTAAAAAAGTCATATTTTTTAAAGTAAATATTTGTTTTAAATTTGCTGAATCATAAATAAAGTATATTGTTTTAAAAAGATATATTTCAAATTTCAACCCTTAAACTTTATCGGTTTTCGACTTATAGCAATTTGAATACAGGAAATCTTGAAAAAATGTATCATGGAGAAAAACGCATTAAAAGTTTTAAAGACAGATGTTGTTGCCATGACAACAACTGTCAAAAGTGTTAGATTTTCAAAACAACGCACCAAAAAATTATTATATCTTTATTTCTAATGAAGATAGAAACATGATTTCGACGTCATTTTAAGCAGAAAAACACAGAGAATTTCTTAAAATAATAAAAACAAATTTCGAAAATTTGACGATTTTTGTGTCCCGGACCCCCTTAAAAAAAGATACAGGTATATTTCCTGTCCCATTCCATTTCCGCGATGAGAGCTAGGAAAAAAAACTTATTGACTATGATTGTTAAGTTTTTTTCGTAAAATCGGAATATCTCAAGATAGATTGAAAATTTCAACGAATTTGAAATCTGCAGATAATTTTACTTTAGATTGTTACCTAAAAATATGATTTTCTTGAAATAAATAATTTTTAAATTGAATATATCTTCAGCGGATTTGAAATCCGCGGAAAATTTTACACCAGTTTAATACCTTACACCACGGGCAACGCCGGCTAGTTTATAATAAAACCAGGTCACAGGAGGCCATCACATCTTCACACATATTACAAATCTTCCCATCAGTCCATTAGATCTACACTTTAATTTACAAAAATTTAACTCGTATTCTAAATTTTATACTGTTGCCAAAAGTAGAAAACAAAATAAAAAAAATAATAATTGAAATATAAATAAAAAAGCAACCGATAAATGAGAGAGATTTTCAGTGAAAACAAACCACCAGGAGATAAAGGTATGTGGTGCGAGGATTTCAAATTTATATGAGAGGTTTTTCTGAAATGTAGATGGTGCTAGTGATTTTTTAATAGAACGGGCATCCAGTACGTGTTCCCCATCTTTGTTAACCAGAAGTAAAATCCTTGTTTTCCAGTGGTTTGTTTGCTCTCTCACTGAAAATCCTTCTCATACGCAAAACTTAAAACGATACCCGACAAGTCGCCATGTCGCCTCAAACGTTCAGTTTAAGCTTCGTTCTTTTATTATTTCAGAGTTATCAACACTCCATCATTAGCAGATCTTGATGCACGAGATATCTGGTCATTAGAAATCTGACCAGATCTTGATCTCGTCATCATAAAAAAAAGCGGCAATATTTTATGACTACCTCGTCATCATCAAAGTTAATCAGATCTTGATAGGCAATAGACGCAAATGGGGGTTAACACATACCGCTGCATTAGGGAATGAAATGCGTTTAACAAAATAACTTCAAAAACTAGAAAATCAATTTATTAAAAAATTATACTATTACTCAAGTATAGGACGTAAAGGTATGCGAGGGAATGAAAGGGATCACGAGGTGGATAAAAATAGGCGTTCTCAAAGACGAGGAAGAATGAATGCAAGAGCAGAACTATGCGAGATATCTTGAGGACAGGATCGTGGATCATTACCGAAGAGCCATTGAATGCTGCTGGAATGATGGAGTGAACCGATGGCGATAAAAATAAGTCGGTATTAAAAAATAAAAGCATCGGCGTTTGGGAAGTACGGTGGATGGAAATTAAAAAACACAAAGATTTTGGGTCCCTTGAAGGTGGTCTGCAGTAGTAAAGATGGGAGGTAGCGATTGTTTTTCGACAACTGTAGGAACTGCTTGGTGGTAGAGAAACTTATTGCAGATGCGATATGATTTGGCGCCCCCCCCCCGCAACCCCATTTCTAAAATTCGCAGTATTGTTATGATGAGGGAGGAGGTGACTCGAGGCTGGATATTGATATCGATATCACTCTTTAAGGCACTTTAAATTTATATTTAAAAGAAAATAAAAATGTGTTTTTATGAATTTTAGTGTGAAATTTCGTTGGGGGATGATACCGATATAAAATGAAAAGGGGAGGGATTTTGGTCCTTGATATCATTTCATATTTTAGGGGGGTGGAGTCTTAAAATCCCTAAAAATTGATATATATATATATATATATATATATATATATATATATATATATATATATATATATATATATATATATATATATATGACCCCTAAAGGTAATCAGCTTTTTTGTGCTTGGCGGACACCAGTGCGGTATATAGGGTTCTGGTGCCCTTGGCAAAGGTACGATTTGGCATTCCCATGTCGAAATGTATACAGGCAGAACTAGGATTAAAAATAAAAAGCGTAACTGGATATACTACTTCATTTGTAACATAAAAAAATTCATAAAATAAACTACATGGAATATTGTAAAACTTAAAACTTTACTTGCTTTTCGCAAGGCAAATTCTGTGATTATGTCGCAAAACTCCGCACTTTCAGCCACCTTTTGCAAAATGGATGAAATAGCAAGATTTGCCAAACGGTTCTTGCCCCGTGCTAGACCGGAGGTAGTTATTAATATGTCCCAGCTTACTAAAAAAACTGCGCTCGCAGGAAGCAACTGCAACCGGTAAGAAAACAAAATCCTGAAAGCAATTTATAAATTCGGATATGGATTCTTAAAAGACTATTTGCAAAACACTTTTAACAAGTCAAGTTGGGTAGCTGACTCTATAACCTCAATGAGTTTCACAACTTGAGTTTTGAAACATTGAATTTCATTAACTAAGTCTTCAGCATTAATATTTTTCGAATACTGAAGCCCAAAATACCCCCTTCCCCTCCAACTAGAGTATTTAATACTTTTGTCATCGTCCTTATTTTATCTTCACTGGATACGCCGACCAACCGGTATGGTGGTTAAGGTGTTAGCCTCTAGATCGGAAGGTTCCTGGTTCGAGTCCGGGTATGGATGTTTGCAAGCGTATGGTGTAGAGGCGGCTGGTGCACCTTAAATCTGTCGTGGCCGAAAGTCCTCACGTTGGGTTGGCGTGGAAGTTTGGAGAGTGGGGTGCCAGCTCAGGTGTTGCTTCGTCATCTGACCGTGGTTCAAAATTACGAAGTGTTGTCCTCGGATCTTTCCCTTAAGGGACTGATCCCGGACCGTCGTCAATAGCCCGTTGTGTTGCTCTAGTACGACGTTAACTAAAATTACCTATTACCTCTAGATCGGAAGGTCCCCGGTTCGAATCCGGGTTCGGGCATGGATGTTTGTAAGCGTATACCAGCTTAGGTGTTGCTTCGTCATCTGAACATGGTTCAAAATTACGATGTAATTGTTAGGGGCAATGATGGCCCTCCCAATGGGTGCTCCTTCACAAGTGGCCATCACTTCCAGCCTTGTAGTGGCCAATGACTTCGGTCAAAATGTGCCCGCCATTAGAAGAAAAAAAAATCTTCACTGGATACAAAAAAAGCAAACATTCCACAGCCTTTGTGTGCACGGCGTTTTTTAATGAAGTTTTACTGCCAAGCCCTTCATACGGCACTGGCCGGCGCCCCACCAAGACACCCGATGCGGCCACATCTGTCGCATGGCTCTATATGTGACCGGCCCTATCACTATTAGTCCTCCTGTTGGTCTTGACAAGGTATCTCGTCATCAGCAAAACTGGCTAGATCATGATGGATAAGATATCCCTACATTAGAAAAATACTGACCAGATCTTGATCTTGAAGCCAAATGAATGCAGGCTGACTTATATATACTAGGTTATATATCTATTTAAGTGGAAATTTAAAAAGTAACCAAGAGATGGCGCTATTGAGATATTGGAAAAACACTCTTGAACTGAAGACTAGTCTTGGGTACGACGACTAGCGATGTGAAATGTGTTCAGAGCACGAGGATGTGCCATTCTCCAAGATTGTATTGGCTGTCTTATTTGTCTAATTAAATACTTGTCCACAAATCTGCATATATATTTCTCTTACGTGGCACGCAAAAAAGACGTTATTTGTTTTCGCGTTTTGGCAACAATGTACGATTCATTGTTTATTTCAAAGCCTCGCGCTTCAATTGAATTTATAGCGTTATCGGATGAAATTTTATTGAAAAAAAAAATGAATTTTAGTCGAGCTGTTGCAGTAAATAATAGAAATCAAAGAAAACGGAGGATCTTTTCAGGGTCATTTTTAAAAAAAGGTCCGTTTCGGGGCAAACTATTATAGTTCAACAAGACGCTTGCATTACAACTTTCGACAACAAACTCAATGAAAAAGCGTGGGTGGCTCGAGTACTGGGTAAATGTACACACAACCAACATGCTGGGTTTTCAATTTCCAAATCAACGCTTACATTTCGAGTCAAAATGTGCTCAAAGTTTCCATTTGAATTCTGATTCCAGAGGTACTGTAAATATCTTTTCTGAAAAACAGCATAAAATTAAGATTTGAAAAATATTTTTTTGGAATATATTTTGTTAACAATTCCTTCTGCTAGGACACATGTCTTCATTGATGCGAGCGAAGCGAGAATAGGTTCGCGCAACGAACCAATGAGGATTGCGAAGCAATCCTCTGGGGGTTGGCGAGCGTTAGCGAGCAGGGGGCGGGCCTAGTCTGCAATAATAAGCCCCTAGTCTGCAATAATTGCCGAGACCGACGCAAAACCCACATATATAACCTGAACATGGATTTGACTGAAGCTATTTCAAAGAACCGAGGCGCAATTTAGCATAGAAGTTTTTTTTTAATTCAAGCTTGAAATATAGTAAAAAAGAGAAGAGTCGTTTAGCGCTACAAAAGAGAATTCCAGTGCATTTTTGGGTCAACGGGACGACTGATTTACTGCTCTAGTGACTGTAGTCACGGACTCTCGGATAACCTATTCCGGAAAAGGAAATAGAACGTCGGGGGTGTTAGAAATCGCAAATGATGGTAACTAGTACTTTTTATAGCTGTAGTACTTCGTCTCTTACGTGATGCTCTGGTTATTTGAACTCAGAATTCGAATACCATGTCAAGGAATGGAATATTAAATTTAAATGTTTTCAATATTTCTACAGGAGACGGTGAACGAGTATCTAATTCCAAAGTCATTTATATTAAATTGGTATTTTCCAAATTGGTATTTTGGTATTATTATAATTGGTATTTTCCAAGACCCCCCCAGGGAAGGGGACCCTTGGCACGCGTGCCGAACGTTCCACGCCATCGCCTTTTTATAGCACGTGAACTACAGGGTTCACCATTAAAAACAATTATATAAATAGATGTACCATTTCTTCGTTCAGTTGTAAGGGGTGAGATTTTAAGTTAATAAAAGAAAATTAGAATTTTCTTGGCTTTCAAGGGTACATGTCCATTTGGGGTGTATGGACTTCACGAATCCAAGGTACTTCAGTGGTGATCTTTCTAGATTCTTTTTCTAGATTAATTCTCTAGATCTTTTCTTCTAGATTAGCAACCGCGCGCGGAGGGTTGCGAGTTCGAATCCAACCAAAGACCGTGGCGTTTAAAGGGGCTGGTGCAAGTTAAATACGTCGTGGACTCAAATCCTCACGTTGGCTTGATGTGGAAGTTTGTAAAGTGGGGTGCCAACTCAAGTGTGACCTCATCTGATCGTAGTTCAAAATAACGTGGTGTTGTTCTCGGATCTATCCCTTAGGGTTTTGATCCCGGATCGTTGATAATAGCCCGTTGTGTTGCTACAGTATAACGTTACTTAAAATATTCACCTCCCTGGAGTACCCAATCAGTCTTTTCTGCTTTCATCTCACCACTACAAAGTTCCCCAATCCCTTCTTTTCCCCTATCATAACATCTTTATTTGAAGTTGTGCTTATAGCGCAGCTTGGCCAAATATGGACTTTGTGCCATCAAACGCCAAATGAACCAACCAACTTTAATTTTCTTGTGCTAAAGCACAATATGTCAGGTAAGACTATTGTAAGTTTGGGCATTGTATTACAATAGGAACACCTTGATAAAACTTATGACAGATTGATCCGAAATAATAAAATATTCAAAATTATTGCCTACTCTTTTGCTGGTGTTAAATTGCGCGTTCAATATTCTTCGCAGCTGGAATCAAATTTGAAGAATCGGAGATATCCACGCCCTATCAGCAGGATATATACTATATATATTAGGTAAGATGACCTTAAAGTAAAAAAATCTGTCACTAAATTTTACATTCTTTCAATCTCATGACTTAAAAATGATCACTTTTATAGTGTTCTTTGATTTTACGACTCTTATGGGATTGATTATTTGAAAAGGTTTAACTTCGACTCTAAGCACCAAATAATATGTCTCTCAAAATTTCTGTTGGCACGTGAGAAAATTTTGCATGAAAGGTTTGTCGATTTTGTCACGAACACTTGAAAAGGTTGCTCACCCCTGCCCTAGATATTGCAAAAGAAATGCACAAATTTCATAAAAAATTATTTGGAATACAGTTAACAACTGTCATATTTTCTAGGATAAAAATTCATTGCAATGTCGAGGAAATGAGATTATCGAGACGATTATAATCTACCATTGAACAATATTGTAATAAGAATCGATGACATCTGTAAAGGTACTTGTCACATAAGCCGAACAAAATGAGCGTGTTTGACATTCGGAGATCTCGAGCGTAGAACATCACGATCCACAGAACATCGACTTACGTGGATCTGTACGCTCGGCTCAATTTGGTAATGAGTCGAATTTCCGCTTCGTCTGAGAGATTGATAAAATGAATTCTGTTTCATATTTTAGCTATTAGATTTTTTTGAAAATATTTAAAAACACTTTTTTATAATATATAGGGTGTTCCAAAATTCACGCAAGAAGTAATTTTGATAGAAAACACAGGTTTATAATTAAAAATTGTAAATATTTTATTGATTCATAAAGTATACAATATAGGGTTATGTATTGAATAGCATATCGGGTAAATGGACTCCAAGGCTTTTGCTGGAACATACGCACTCTTTTGTTGAAATATTTCATGACCGTTTTGCATAAATGTGGCTGAATTTCGTTGATACAGCACTCAATTTCCTCCTTCAAGGCGTGTGTGGTCGTGGGCTTGTTGGCATAAACCTTAGACTTCATAAAATCCCAAAGAAAAAAGTTCAAGACCTAAAATCGCATGATCTGTGCGGCCAATTCTGATCACCAAAACGGAAAATTACACGACCAGGAAATGACTCATGCAGTAATTGAATTGTTTCTCGGGCTGCATGGCATGTGGCACAGTCTTGTTGAAACCACATGTCGTTTATATCCATATCTTGTTATTTAAGCACAAAAAATTGGATTATCGTGTCGCATATTTTGTACGAAAATTGCGAACTCTAGCTGCCAAACCCCCTTCATTATTTTTAAAACAGTGATCAACAACGAAAACGCGTTGTTCTTTCCTGTAGCGCTCCATTTTTAATTTCCCTGAACTATCAGCTGCCACTCTGTCTTTTTTTTTTTTTCGTTGACTACACTTTATCACACAAATGGTGCAAAATTCAAATCGTGCGTGAATTTTGGGACACCCTATATAAAAGAAAAACTTTCGTGACATCTTCAAACCGAGCGACCTGAAGAAATAACATGAAGCTGAGAGCACATGCTCCATCTATTTCATTAGAAGGTGGATGCAGACTTAGCCATGACATACGAAGATTCGTTTACATACTCCCTCTACCATTGATTGGTTCAAGTTATACAGAAACCTTTCTCGCTCTTTCATTATATGTATGTGCGGTTAAAGTTATATTTAAAAACTTCTAGAGAAATTGCTCTTGCACAGTAAATACTAAATCGTAATATAGGTTTATGCAAGCGAGTAACTGTAGGTAGGTATTTTAATTAACGTCGCATTGGAGCAAACCAACTGGCTATTGGCAAAGGTCCGGGATCACTCCTCAAGGGAAAGATCCGAGGATAAGACCAAGTAAATTTCAACCACGGTCAGATGACGAGATAACACCTGCGTGAGCCAGCACCCCTACTCTTCAAACTTCCACACCACACCAACGTGAGGACATTTGAGGCCACGATCGATTAAACGTGCACCAGCCCTCTTGGTACACGACGATCTTTGGTCAGATTTGAATTTGCAACTCTCCGGTTGCAATTCCGTTACTCTTCCAACCAGACTACCGCGAGCAATAAGCACAGGCGACATTTATACAGAAACTTGGGTAAATGAGTGAGTATTTTAAGTTGTAAATATTCATGAATGAAGCATATCAATGATATGTTTCAGTGCTCTCTCCTTCTTTACATATACTTCGCAGAAAAAAATTATAAGCGCTTGAATACCAAGAATGATTTCAAGAGCTCGTTGCATAGGCGCCGACTTCATAGGGTTTGGGGGGGCTCGAGCCCCCCCAATGTTTTAAGAGGAGGGACAGAGCCCCCCCCCCCTTGCAAAATCTTTTAAAAGACCTTCAACCTCAAGCACTTTATATGCACTGTGCTGCACACAGTTTGAATTTAGCAGTTTTGGACTGTTTAAAGCATCTTCCTGCTATGAGGGATGCAATGAATCTGTCAAAAAATTTAATTCAGACGGTAAAAGAATGGAGCTTTTGACAAGGATTTCCACCCAAAACCATTCCAAAACTGGATTACGGCCACTTTGCCCAACTAGGTGGACAATGAGAGAATCAAGCATCAATTCTATTATTAAAAACTACTCTAATTTAGCGGAATTTTTTGAAGTTTTCTCCGAAACGGATCGTTCCGATGTTGCTGCAAAATGCTCCGGATATCTAGAAAAGATGTCCGATTTCAAAACATTTTTCTCCTTTTCTTTATACAGCTATGTGATGAGCCCTGTGGAAGAAGTAAACCAACAGATACAGTCTTCTCAGATAGGGGTTCCGAGATTAACCAAAAAATTATTTGTTTGTCAGAAATAATTAATGAAAAACGGGATAATTTTGAGAGGTTTTGGGGAAAATGTATCACTGAAAAGGATAGTGTTGTGGATGAACCAAAACTCCCTCGAACCAAAACTCCCTCTAGTGTACCAAAGCGTTTAGGAAACTTTAGTTCAACCCAGAATTTTAAATTTTCAAGTCCAAAGGATTTTTACAGACATCTATATCTGTAAGTTGCTGATACTGTACTAAATTGCCTCAATGAAAGGTTTGAATCTTCAGCAATAAAAAAATATAGTTACCATCGAAGAATAGTGTGTTCGAGCAGCGAAAAATGGAACTGGGGAATTTCCAAGTGCTAAAGAGTTTTTCAAAGATGATTTGGATTGTGACCGGCTGTTATTGCAACTAAATATGTTGCATGATATTTCCAAACAAAGAAATGTTTCGCTGGATTCAATTAAAAATTTGAAAGAGTTCATTTTAAGTGACAAAGCTTTTGGAGATCTCTTTCCAGAAGTAAAAAAATGTTTGAAACTGTTGCAAACCATTCCAGTGACAACTTGTACAGCTGAAAGATCTTTTAGCTCTCTTCGTCGTCTTAAAACCTATCCAAGATCAACAATGGGACAAGAGAGACTTAAATTATGTAGCAATACTAAATACGCATCAAACAGTTTTAGACGAACTGGATCTTAGACCTCTCGTGAATGAATTCATTAAACGAAATCGAATACAAAAGTCTACATTTGCTGCTTTTTAAATTAAAATTTTAATTAAGATAAAGATGATTTTCTTTAAAGATTTGAGTTTTAAATTGGGGTTTTCATTAAAATTATTTTTATTTAGTGTACCTAAGTTGGTATCTATTGTACCTAATTTTTTATTATTCTAATAATTTATATAAATTTTGTCATATTAAGTATGAAATTGTTAAAATTTCTCAAATAATACATGAGTATTTTTTATGGCAAAATCTGATTTAAAATCAGCATATAAAAATTTTGGTTTCCAAATCTTGATCTATTGTTTTCAAATTCAGTTTTATTGTTGTATTTTTATCTTTATATCCTAGTGTTGTGAAATATATTTTTATTGGTTCGCTGAACAAGCATTGTACAATTAATATTTACCTAATTTTGAGGAGAAAAATATTTAAAAATATTAAACGAAGTTTACTAATCACTCAGACATGAAATCCTAAATACATTCCTTTAAAACTAAAAAACAATTTTCTAAAATAAATTTTTATTTCCCTGGAATAGGATTTAAGGATTTCGAAATTTTCTTAGTTTTTTTTTTTTTTTTTTTTTTTTAAGTATTAAAAGAATTAAAGGTTTAAAAATATGAAATTTTTTTACAAAATGTTACATGTGCCATGCAAGTTCAGCGACGGTCCCAAATTAGTATGGTGCACCAATTTTTATTTCGTTTTTTATAATTGGTGGCCGGGTATTAGCTTCCCTCCCAGAGACGTAGCCGAAAAAAATTAGGAAGGGATGTTGAGTTGCCTTTTTGGTCAAAAGAGGATTTTTTTAGTTTCAGGGGGGGGGGTACACCCCAAGCTACGGATACTCCTTGGGCCCCCTCAATATTTTTCCGAAGTCGGCGCCCCTGGCTCGTTGTATTATATTAATGCGCTTTACAGATAGTAACATCTGTTTTAATTTTTATAAAGATGCTTCTTAGAACGATATTTGCCTAATCACTTGAGCGAAGTGTTTTATGTTTAGTTAAATAAATCATACTTTAGAAAAAATTATTGAAGCTAGACTTTTTGAAAATAAAAGGCGCGACAATTTTTTATGTAGAAAAAGTGAGACTGAGGTATACAAAGAGTTTCGTAAACACTGTTTTTGTTTTTGCATCATTGAAGTTTTCCTCTTAAGGATGTATCATTTCTCAGAAAATGTTCGTCAAGTAGTTAGTGATTCAACTGGAGGTAAAGACCTTGTTATGTCATTATTCTAACACTTCAACATGTTCAGTACACACTGGAATTTATCTCCAACTGAGAGAAATTACCTGTGTCGATTGCTTGTGAAATACAGTATTCTTTGTCAACTTCATAGCACTGGTATACTCAACGAATTTATTGGCCTGTCATGTGCTGTAATTTCATTCATAAATCTTTTGTTTTGCAGGTTATATGCTCCTTCGCAATAGAGCAGGAAAGCGGATGAAGTGAATACTTCATAATAAGTACTAGCTTCTTATCTCTACTATTATAAAAGGAAGTGTTTATCTGTCTGTGTTTTCTGCGCGGAAAATCCTGACGAATGTATAGAAGCGGCTCAATCCCATGATAGTACTTTACGCAAGTCCAACTTGATTGGCTAGTTTCACGGGCTTGGCTTCACTTGGATATCTCGCCAATCTGATTGTTGCAGTAACCATTTGATTTTGAATATGCGCGTTGTTTCGTAGAAATACAATACATACACACTAGCGCCATAGCGTACAGCGTAAGTGTCCGACAAGTTGACTCTGATTTGCTCCTCATATATATGTTGTATGGTTGTTGTTAGTATTTCTTGCAAACTTATATTAAGGGTACTTATACTTTAAAGAGCTTCTTTTCGTGAGGCAACGATGGCCTAATGGCTAAAGTCACCCACCTTCAGATTGGCGTCGGAAGCGGAAGATGACTTCCCGAGATCGAACCCAGCTAGCGAAAAGATTTTTAGATCCTCCAAATTATTAAAAAAAAATTCCAATTTAATTCCTTTTTATTCTAATTTTTACTTTTCCTAATTTTTAATACCCTTTTCATATTTTTCCAAGCTTTCGTTGATTTTACATAAATAATCTAAGAACCACTCCTGAACTCACTACCAGCTGATATTTTTCCGCCCCTCTGCCGTCCCCTTTGCTTTAGGATGATGGTGTCGTATCCACAGCTGGCTTAGGACCATTCTTATGTAACAAAAAGCATACATAAAACACTAACCTATATAATTATTAACTTATTTTATAAAAGGATACAATTTTCGGCTCCCACCTCTACCCACATCAAGTTGGACTTGCGTAAAGTACTATCATGGGATTGAGGCGCCTGTCGAATGTATGGCATGAACGTTAATGAGATTTGGCACACAAATAGTCCACATTTTTGGCAATTTTTGGGTGGCGCCGAATTTTAAAATTCAATCTAGAACATTTAAAAATGAATTTAATTATTATTGTTTTCTTTGGAATGACAACATCATAAAGAGATGGCATATTCTAAATTTATTTTTTCCGTGTTTCCGTTTGAACGTTTTCAGCCGAAGAACAAAACAAATAAAAAGTTCAAACTGGAGTTATGTAGTTATTTTTTATCTCCTAGATCAGGTGTTTCCAAACTTTTAGTAACTGCGTACCACTTGAAATTTTTAGAAGTTTTTGCCGTACCACCAGTCTTATAATTTTTTAGAAACAGTTATCTAATGTCAGAAAATGTCCAATGGCTTTTTTATTTTAATTATAATACTAAGAAAGCTTCATATTTTATGATTAATGCACTTGTATTTCGTATTAATGATGTTTTAATAAAGGAAAAAATAAAACAATTATTGAAAATTACAATTTTATTTTTTACTCTCATGTCGAAAAACAAATAACTTTAAAGAATTAGTAAAAACTAAGCAAACAAAGATTAACATAATCAAAACACAATTTTTAGTGCGATACGTGTTTGTCTTTTATTGAAGTATCAATAACAGGAGCAATGGAGCTTAACTTCACTCTTAAGTCCTCTTCAACACTTACTCTGTTTCTCTCTATATTTTTTTGTACAAAAGTTCAGAAATACCACTCTCACACAAGTAACTAGTAACAAATGGCATAAGAAAAAGCATAACGTGTTTGTACATACTAAAAAATTGAACAAACTTCGTAGAATAATTGGGTCGCTCGTATCATCCTTGCGTATCACCTGAAACGTTGCCGCGTACCACCGGTTGGGAATCCCTATCCTAGTTCGTTAAAGATAGAGTAAAAAATTCAAAGGATTTGAAATCTGCGGAAAATTTCACAATAGATCAATATCTAAAAATATGAATTTCTTTAAATAAATAATTTTTAAATTGTAATGTTTATGGTTTCCAATACGAATTTGACCGCTATCAAGATTACAGATTCCATTTCCTGCTTTTTAAATTGTAACTTTTTTATTTTTGCGATACGAATATGGGCCGCATTTGACAAAGACGTCACATTCGTTTTTGGTAGGTATTAAATTAACGTCGCACCGGACCAACACAATGGGCTATTGCGATCGGTTTTGGAATTGCGTAGCAATCACCGGGGGTTGGCGAACGTTATTGTTTTTTCTTTTTAATCTCATCGATCATCACGCCGATTGGATCTCTTCGCAATTCGAATTTGGCCGCATTTGACAATGAGCGTTGCCCGTGGTATTGGTTTTGCGAAGAAACGCCGTGATTTCTGTTATCCAATAGGCAACGAATTTCGATTGCTTCCATTCTACGAATTCCCATTTGGTTGCTTCTCAATTCAAATAGGAATTCGTAGCAATTACCGGGGGTTAGCGAGCAGTGGTCACACGTGATCCCAGAAAATAACTGTTACGGGCAACGCCGTGCTGGCCACGCAGTGGCTAGTAAGTCAATATATGAAGCTACTTGGACATTATGAACTGTTTAATCAATTCGCACCGGTTTCAATACCATAACAAAACTTTCTAGTTTTATATGTTGAAGAACTAAGTGCATGTTTCGGCAAAACTGTCAAATAGTCATTGCTCCAGTACGACCTTGATTCAACAACCAACCAGCAAAAATGCCATCTACTGGAATCTACGGTTGTGGTGATTTTACAGCAATAGATGCATGTAGTTTCATTAAAATAATAATTTTTTTGTCTTACCAGAATACTAGTTTGTTCGTGTCAGCCAAAAGAATCTCTCAATAAAGTTATCGCCACCGGAGGATTAAAAACTTGCTTTTTTCGCTCGATTCTTAGACAGTTTCCCAAGAAAGTACGGATCAGAAAATTACGAAATTAACATGGTTTGCTAAAAATTGTACACGGAACAAGATGGAGAAGATTTTTTTCTGATGCGGCTGTTAGTTTAGGGTGCATTAAGTGTCAAAGTAGAAAAAGTCGAAAATTCTAACGCGAGTGAGCAAAACACGAACAAATTTTCAGTCTTCAGCCGCGAGTTTGTTTTTCAAGAGTACCTCTAAACGTAAATTATTGCACCTCACAGAGTTTTTTTGGAAATTTCAATTTAGTTCCTGGTAATAGTTTTAAAAATACCGGAAATTTTCGTTACCTTTTGTTTAAATTGTCATATCTCTTGCTTAATAATACTATTAGTTTTTAAACTTGAAAACATCACTGGAAACTTTAGAATGTACTCTTTCTTATGGTATAATTATTTGTAAAATTGGTGTATAAATAAATTTTCGATGCGATGAAAAGAATAATTTCGCGATAGTGTACAAATTGTTCATCGCTGAGATGAAACGTGGAACAGCCTTGGTAAAACTCGCTGTGACGTCATGACCCGGAAAGTCCAATCAGGAATATACGAATTATCAAGATAGTTTCGCCGTCGGAGGATTGAAAACTCGATTTTTTTTCGTTCGATTCTCAGACTGTTTCCCGAGAAAGAACCCATAAGAAAATTACGAAATAAAAACGGTTTCTTCCAAATTGCATAAGGAACAAAATGGAGAAGGTTTTTTTTCCTATGCGGTTACTATAAAACACATTCACACCTGACCCTCACCAAGACGCTTGCGAAAAGAGTGTTGTTTTGCGAAGAAAACCAAATGAGATTGCGTAGCAATCCCCGGGGGTTGGCGAGCCCGAGGCGGAGCCCCTAGTGTGTTAAAAAATAAATAAATTGAATTATGAACCTTTCGAATAAAAAAAGATTAATGCATATAGTAAAAAAATGTGTAAAAAAAATTTATTTCTCAAACAATTACCTTCTGATATCATAGATGAGAGGGATTTTCAGATTTATTCATTTCCTCATTTATACCCAGATAAAGATTTTATTTCACTTCAGGTCATCCAATTCTCTTGCTCGGTAAATAACGAAATTTCGCAGTTTTCAGAAACCATACGCATTTGACGTCACTTCCAGAATACATATACAGGATACGTTTCAACACAAAAATACTCCACCCATATTTAACTTCACAGAAAAAGCATCCACTGTCAAATTTTACTTTTAAATTCAGTTTCTAAAAGAATTGGTCCTTTTTCTCAAACGAAACATTTTTTCCCGCTTCTTCTATAAGTAACATATTACGCGTCCCCAGAGAGAATATTTGTGTCTTTTATTTGCCCATTACAGGTTGCTTCAGTCAACCTGATTACCACAAACTGATTATTGAATCAGCTGATATCTTGACATGCCATCACTAAAATAGTCTCATCTATTACAAATTTCCAGTTTCATGTGTTCATGTTTTTCTAGATACAGCTGTCCAAAACCTTTAATCTCTTTCAAGCACTTGCAATTCTTTCAACTACGTTCCTATTTGAAAGTTTTCGGTTTTATAATATTTGAGCCATTACTGGTGCACATAAGAACGTATTGCAGTAGTTAAATATGCAAAACGTCCTACATCCTTAACGTCCTAACTACATGACTGTAAAGGTATCGTAAGAACTCTTAATAATTGCCTCTAAGAAAGTTCAGAATGAAATTAAGGCACGTAGTTAATAACAACGGTAAGATGCAACTCGTCCATATATTATTAATTTCAAAAGCGATGCAAAGCTCAGCTACATTTAAAAAAGTCTAAACTACTGAAGTGATTGCAGAAATAAGATTAGACAACTTTGATATTGGAACTGATAGCAGAATAAATCTTCATAAAAAGTAATTTTTATTGAAATGGGCGGTTTAACCAACATATATTGAAATGTTAATCTAAATATAATTATTCTTAATGTTTGTTGTAAATCGTTAAACTTATCCACTTAAGTAGTCAGTCCAAACATTTTATCCTCTGTAATGACTAAACGAGTCAGAACTTCAAGATCAGAATAGAATACCCGATTTCAATCGATATATTGTACAGGCCTTTTCAATCGTAGCGTAACGGTCATCGAAACATTCAATCAGATAAAAACTATATTTCAAGGACATAGGTGACACTTTTAGAACATAGATGACACCAAGTGAATTTATCAATACTTCTATTAAGTGATATGTATGTACAAGTTCAATTGTTAAAAACAAAATGAAATGTCATCAACAAGCTAATTATATCTTTCGAATGTTAATGAAATCCGCTTAACCAGGTTTTTTGCCAGTCGCTCTACTGTCGTTTTTTGCTACAAGAGAGCTAAATAAACCGAGACCAACGGATTAAGTGGGTTCCGAACCACTATGATCATTTATGTCAGTGGTTCCCAAAACTAGTATATCCATGTACCCCTTCTTATAGGAAAACCCTGACCATGAACTTGTGGGTAAAATAACTCTACATAACTGCACAATAGAAAAATTACAAATTTAACTTTCATGTCTTGAATGGTATTTATTTATTGAAACATAAATTTTATATATTCTTTTATTGTAGCATTTATTAAAACTAGTATTTATTGAAAGTAGTAGTATTTACTGAGATACTACTACTACTACTATAATATATAGTAGTAGTAGAGTGTGTGTGTGTGTGTTTAAATATTTTTTAGAGAGTAAATACCACTTCTACTAACTAGTAAGTAATATTTATTGAAATTTTGAAATTATAACTTTTGTTTTAAAATACAAAAACACATTTTTTTAATGAGATCGGTGAGCCTGATGGGATGTTATGAGATTATTTATGTCGGGCTCTTTGTTTGTGAGTAACATTCTTACGTCTCCACGAGTACTAATTTCATGTCGGTTTCTTTTTTTCGAGATGAAGCTCATAGCTGCACTAATCCATGTTCTACTACATAGGAAGACAAGAAAGCAAGAAACAGCTTTTGTACATTAACCCATAATGCAGGATATAAAATTGGTATCTATTTTGTAACCATAATTTGTGGTATCTTTGTTCAAACATTGGTTTCGGCTCTTCATTTGTGAATAATTCAATATATTACTCCTGTATTAGTATGGATTCATCTGAGTTTGTGAGTCTACTTGCAAAACGGTCCAACACCCAATCGGGGATAACCATGTGAAAAATATCTTCAAATCTTTGGCTGAGGCCAGAATAAAGAACCGTTAAGCGTTGACATCACGTTTTTGCAATTTAGTAAGATTTGGAAACTTTCCAAGTTGTATAGAAAATCTCCCCAAGTTGTATAGTCGTTTGTCACACACGCAGATATTATACTTTCAATTTTGATCAAATTTAATTGATCACCTTGTAGCTTCAAATTGGGTTGGTTAAATTTGGCAAATAAGAGAGTAATATAAGCTACTAGGGGGCCTGCCCCCTGCTCGCTAACGCTCGCCAACCCCCGGAGGATTGCTTTGCAGTCCTCATTGGTTCGCTGCGCGAACCTATACTCGCTTCGCTCGCCTCAATGAAGCCATGTGTCCTAGCAGAAGGGACTGTTTACAAAATATGTTACCAAAAAAATGTTTTTCAAATCTAAATTTGCTGTATTACAGAAAAAATATATACAGTATCTCTAAAATCAGAATTCAAATGAAAACTTTGTGCAAATTTTGACTCGAAATGT
Organism: Metellina segmentata; assembly: GCA_947359465.1. Classification (NCBI taxonomy): domain Eukaryota; kingdom Metazoa; phylum Arthropoda; class Arachnida; order Araneae; family Tetragnathidae; genus Metellina; species Metellina segmentata. The sequence continues at coordinate 89,754,079 of OX375873.1, read as the reverse complement.
GAGCGTTGCTTTGTAAATTGAATACCCAGCATGTTGTTTGTGTGTACATTTTCCCAGCACTCAAACGACCCACACTTTTTCATTGAGTTTGTTGCCGAAAGTTGTAGTGCAAGCGTCTTGTTGAACTATAATTGTTGGCCCTGAAAAGGACCGTTGTTTAAATGGCCCTGAAAAGATCCTCCGCTTTCTTTGATTTCTATTATAAACTAACTGCAACAGCTCATTAAAATTTCCTTTTTTTTTTTCAATAAAATTTCATCCGATAACGCTATAAATTCAATCGATGCGCGAGACTTCGCGATAAACAAACAATCGTACAGTGTTGCCAAAACGCGATTACAAATAACGTCTTTTTTGCGTGCCACGTAAGAGAATTATATATATAGATGTCATATTTTCAATTAATTAAATTGGGCTGCAAATTATTGTCTTTACTTTCTCCAGGAATTCCAACAATGAATCATAGAGTGCATAAAATCGATCCAAACATGCACTGTTAGATAACCAACGAACTTCCATGCTAAATAGTAAACTATTATAATCTCCGTCATTTTCCAAGCAAAGTTGAGCATATAATTTCTCATTTAAGGCATTCCTTCGAACGAATATATTTTATTAACTCCTCTAATAATATTAACTCCTAATAGCAAATCTAATGAGCCATGAAAGCGTTCACTCAGATTTTTGGCGACTAAATGTTGTCGATGAATGACACTGTACATATAATACAATTAGTATACCTTGTTTTAAGTTTGACAGAAAGCCTCGGTGTCGTCCGACCATTATCAGAGCACCGTCATTACCAACGGCGAGGATATTACTCTCAAGGGTATAGTTTTTAAATCGAAAAATCTTTTTAATTCATTAAATATTGCTTCACCTTTCGTATCAGTTTCACATTTGATAAATAACAATATTCTCGGCTCACAAAAGCTAAAAGTAAAGCTTCGTTCCCTGACAAAGTTGCCGCGTCAGAGATGTACAGAGAATTCAGATGTTGTTTTTACGTACTCGCATAAAAAATTTTGTACGCATTGAGCCATTTTTCTTTGTTCTGTATTATTACTTAGTGAAATTCTTATAGCATCGAAAGCTGGTTTATGCAGCACGGTGCGTATTATCTCAATTACAGCTGGTATAATACGTTCTTTACCAATAGTGCTCGGCTTTTCGCACTTTTTACTTAAAATTAAACCTTTCGCAGCCCCCCCCCCTCGATGTTGTTTATGCACCCCCAAATTAATTTTAATTTGCTACAGACCCCCTCAGCGGTCTCACGGACCCCTGGGGTACCGTAGGGACCACTTTGGGAACCACTGATATATGTCAATACTACTCTAGGGTAACAAACTAATTATACATATCTAATAATGAAATTCATCCTGTGAAGCTGTGAGAAACTCCGTTGTGCTTGACCTTTAGGAAATGTCACTTGCAGGGCAGGTACCTACATTGTGTCATCATAATGCCGAATATATTCTGATTGGTTATTTTTTGGCACTAGCTGCTGTTTTTTCGTTACGCGCTTTACGAATTGAGAAGAACAGGTGAAATAGAACGTCCACTGCAGGTAGTGTTCGTCCAGATGATCTGATTGGTTTTCGACCACTGTCTTTCTTTTTGGACTGCGGGCAGAGCACGTTGAAGACGAGGGTTAGAGAGCGCGAGCAGAAGGTGCGACGTTTGGTCACCGCGCTGGACTGAGGATACATACTTTTATGCATTGGTGTAATGATTTTAATACGATGATGAAAATACTGTATATTTATTTAATGTTCTTGGAAAAAAAAGGAACTTAAATATCTTAGCTGCTGGTTGTCTTCTCCTTGTGTACTATTCGCACTGTCTTTACACAACCGTTTTTAGGCGATGTCACCACAATCCCATAATAAAAAAATTCGCTCGAGACCATTAATAAAGTTATTGATATAACTGGAACTCAACATCGATAGTGCATTTTTACAAGAGCCTTATACACACATACAAAGGATTCATCCTAGAGCTTAACAAAAATTGGACCTTTCTGTTATCTTAGTAAACACACCAATGTAATGTTTACTGAAAAAGCTTTAAATAATGTGGTCATTAAAACTACATATAAAATTAAGGGTCATTGAATCAACAACGGTCTTTGGTTGAACAGTTTCGAACTCCCAACTCTCCGGTTACTAATCTGCGTTCTATCTATTGGGCCACTGCGGCCTATTCTTTAATATTACAAGTATATAGAATGAAAGTATTTATAACTTTTTAAGTTTATAAAACAAACTTCACAACAGACAGGACGGTTCCTGAGGTCTCAATGCAGAAAATTGTCCTTCCCTCTTTTCACAAGTTCCAAATTTCTTGGTGAGTGCTCTTTGAAAATTATTGTGCGAATTTAAAGTACAACAAAATTCATAAGTATTTTCTGATAAAATCACAAAGAAAAACGTCAAACTGTTGACAAGTATAAAAACTGTAAGTGAAAAATTAAAAAAAAAAAAGAAAACACGATGGTATAACCACAAGCTATACACTGATACAAAAAGTTTTTACAATCTATTTGCCTCATCTTTTGACCTTTTTAAGCAGCCATTTTTATTGAATTCAGTCGTTCTATTTTTCATGTATGCGTGTAACTGAACGTCTAGCTTTTCACTCAGGAAAAAAACCTTACTGCAGTACAAAAAATTCCTTCTTCATCCGGGCTCCTATCAGGGCCGGCCCTAGACATTTTGATGCTCCGGGCAAAACCTTAATTTTGCGCCCCCCCCCCACCCCCTTCCCGTTTTTTTTTTAAGTAAATCTCATGCGACCATATCAGAAAGTCAAGAAAACGTTGAAAAAAAAATGAAAAAAAAAAAAAAAAAACGTTTTATTATAAACTCAATCATCAGATAACAAGATAAGCAACTTAGCACTTAAGGCAAAATAACAAAAATTAAAATGCAGTAATGCAAACTGAACTAATATCCCATATTATAAATAAATTCTAACTAACCAAAGTAATTAAAATGCCCTTTTTCTAACTTTTCTTTCGGCAAACTCACGAACCAGTGATTTTAAGTCTAATTTGTCACTAATTTCGTGTTCTATAGCTATCATTGCCAATCCATTGAGACGATTTCGCGTCTGCATCGTTCTGAGATAATTTTTTATAATTTTTAGTTTTGAAAAGCTTCTTTCCCCTGAAGCCACAGTGACTGGCAATGTAAGTAGGATTCTTAATGCTATGCTGAGGTTTGGTGCGAATTTAAGTGTAGCGATAAACTTGAGAACTTCAACAGGGGTTTCCTTTTTTTGTTAATAATGACGAAACAATGCTTATTTCATCGGCTAGTTCCAGGGCGTTAAGATCGCTTGAATTTCCATCAGTTAAAACTACTTCCAAATCTTTGCAATGAGCCAGTAGCTCATTTCTGGGTATGTCTTTTAGACCAAAAATATTATACAAAAAGCTGAAATAATTACTGTGAGTATTTAGCAAATTATATCTGGTTTCCAAGGCATTTATTGCTTGATCTACAGGGTGGTCCCGAATTCATGGTACAAACTTTAATGGTAGGTACAGGACATTGTAACAATGATTTATTGTATAGGAATGTATAGTCGCAAGTGACGCGGTGAGGCGAAAACAGGGGAAATAACGGCCGAAAGGAAAAACAAAGATTTTATTGAAAGCGTTGTTGACAAGTGTCATGTTTACAGTAATTGTTCAAAATTGCGTCCACCAGTATCGATACATGCTTGACAGCGTCGGTGGAGCGATTGGCGTACACGTTCAAAGATGCCTGGTATTTCACGCACACCTGCAGCAGCTACAGATAAGCGAGCGACGAGATCCTCATCTGAGTCAAATGGAGTCTCATAAACAAGATGCTTTAGATGTCCCCATAAAAAGTAATCGAGGCTCGATAAATCGGGAGATCGGGGTGGCCAAGGGACTGGTCCACCACGCCCAATCCATCGAGTACCAAACGTGGCATTCAGGTAATTCCGTACATCAATGCTGAAGTGTGCTGGCGCCCCATCATGCTGAAACCACATGCGGTTACGAATGGCGATCGGAACATCATGCAGCAGTTGTGGTAACACTTCTTTCAGAAAAATAAGATAGCTTCCGCCAGTGAGCCGCGTGGGTAGTAAGTATGGGCCAATCAAAAAGTCGTTCACAATACCAGCCCACACATTAATACTGAAACGTTGTTGAAACGCATGTCGACGCGTTGCATGTGGATTATCGGTTGCCCACACATGGGAATTGTGCGCATTAAAGACACCCTCGCGTGAAAATGTCGCTTCATCTGTAAATAGCACATAATCTACGAAAACCGGCTGCAACGCACATTGCTGCATCACCCACAGGCAGAAGTTCACGCGGCGAGGATAATCTGCCGGATTCAATGCTTGTACTTTCTGAAAATGGAAGGGGTGTAAGCGATTTTCGTTTAACACTCTGCATACAGTCTGATGACTCACACCTACGTCACGCGCAACAGTTCTTGTGCTTGACTCGGGTCTATCAGCCACAATGTTCAAGATGCTTTCTTCCAGCCTTGGAGTGCGTACAGCTCTTACTCGACCAGCGCCATGTCTGTTGACGTCGAACGCACCTGTTTCACAAAGTTGACGATGTAACCGTTGAAAAATTCTATGATCCGGCATTCGTCGATCAGGATACTCCGCGCGATACATTCGTAACGCAGCTCTGCCGTTACCATTTGCACGGCCGTACATGTAATGCATGTCTGCTTTTCTGTATACGTAAAGTCACCCATCGTCTACGGCAGCACAATTGTGAATGGCGCTTTTCCCTACTGCGATGCATCATGTTCAACAGCGGCTAGACATCTACTGCCCTCTACCGGCAATGATACCAACCGATCACTCCATTTCTCTTTCCTTTTATTTCCCCTGTTTACGCCTCACCGCGTCACTTGCGACTATACATTCCTATACAATAAATCATTGTTACAATGTCCTGTACCTACCATTAAAGTTTGTACCATGAATTCGGGACCACCCTGTATAGTGTGAAAAAAATATATATTTTAGATTTTTGTTTGAGGTCTTGAATGGGTTCATCCGGGCCCTCATACAAAAACGTTCTTGTTTTGCTTCTGACACGATGATGTGGTGTGGTGGTTTCGAAATTAGCTTCCACGTCAATCTCTGAAGCAAGCTAGGTTGCTTCTAAAATGATGCTTTCAAAAGCTTCATCTGATCTCAGGTTTCCAAAGAAGAGTTTGCAGTTGCTAAGCATATCAATAGCTTGTGACATATTAAAATTTACAGTTTGCAAAAGTTTGCTGATGGGGTTAATATGACTCAAAATTTTGTACCAGATCACAACAGAGCATATAAATTTGAACTGCTTCAAATTATTTAATAAACCGCTAGCCTCGTCTCTGATCATATTATCGATTTCTGAATCTTCATATATGCTATACAAAGCATCGTGAATTGGACCAATTTGAAACCGCAGAGCTTTTAATGAGTCGACTCGACTGTTTTTGAAGCTGTGTTTGCTTGTTCAATCTCCGCTTTTTAAATTCGCACCCAGAGGGTTTTCTCTTAGCATCGGACATTTTGGTTTCTGGAAAAATTTAATTAAAATAAAAGATAATACTAATATAAAAAAAGCCATGATTTAATTTAAATTATAATTTATGAAATCCCCCACTTGTGCGCCACTGGCTTAAAAAAAAAAACGTATTTTATTCAACTTCAGACTCAATTACCTTTCATTCGATACCACACAAGCCATGATTTGATTTAAACTCTAATTTTCAAAATCCCCCCCCCCCTTATGCGTCACTGACTTTAAAAAAAAATGTATTTCATTCAACTCCAGACTCAATTACCTTTCATTTCATACCACACAAGCCATGTTTTGATCGAAACTCTAATTTTTTAAATCTACCCCCCACCCTTTTTTTGGCTTATGTCTGATGGATTTTATTAGTTATTAAAAATGAAAACAAAAATTAAAACACTTACCTTCACAGAAGCCAAACGCACTGGACAATTTGCACAAGCACTTTTTTAAAGCTTTTTTGCACTAACAATTTAAACAAACTATTTTATTTCGCACCAGCCGAAGTCTAGTGGCAAATAATGCATTGTTTTAAGTCTACTTCCTTTTTATATGCAGTTAAAAAGTTCTGTTAGATCTTGTTTCGCTTGGTTTCAAAATTGTTGTTTCCTGTACAGTCGTGTTGCCACCGGCCGAAAAACTTGTCAATTCTTGAAAGGCGGTGGCTGAGTGGTTTTGTCATGTCATCTATAGATTTTGCCTTAATGTTTAAATATATTATATTATTTGAATTATGTGCTTAGAAATAAAAATGATAAATTCCGCCTGCCCACCAGCCGCCTCTTAATCTTGTCAACTATCAGTCAAATCTTGCAACGCGTTTTTGAGAAAATTCCCGTAAACCGATTTCAATGAAATTTGGTATACTTACAGAGGGTCCGATGACAATGCAATATTATGAAAAATAATTTATTGATATGATATCAGAATGATAAAAAAATATTCTTTACTTTTTAGATTTAGTGCATTTTATAAAAGCCTGTAACTTAATTTTTTTTATCAGTTTATTTTCATTTTCCATGATTTTGGCGCCCCTAGATCATTGCGCTCCGGGTGGAAGCCCGGATCGCCCTACCCTGGGGCCGGCCCTGCTCCTATACCATAATATCGACGATTCTCCGTGTGTTGAAGCCTCGGTGACTATGAAAAGGATGAGTGAGCACTTCTAAATTGTGAGTGTTTAACCCTCCAAGTGGTATCGACTAGATATCTCGTCTTTTTCTAATTAGCATGACGATATCCATTTTAAATTTATATGGGTATTTGAATAAATAGAACACAGCTTCAAATAAAAGTTCAAAATTTTCCTAATTTCCTTGGAAGGCACGAGTGCAAAATAGTGCTCAAATCGGCGTTCAGATTGTTTTATGAATAAAATTTATCGTTAACCCTCCAAATGGTTATGACGAGATATCTCGTCCATCAAGATCTGATCAATTTTGTTAATGACGTGGTATTGTGCCATCAATATACGTCCTATTATTTTTATGAGTTCCTAGCACGGAATTGCCCGCGCCAGTTGTTTTTGTGGGGTTATTGGTTTGCATCGCAAACCAAATGGGAATTCGTAGCCTATTGGATAAGAGCCACCACGGATTCCCATTTGGTTTGCGAATTTGTAGCCTATTGGTTAACAGCCATAACTTGCCCATGAGTTCTTTTCGTGGGGGTCACATTGCACGTGGTGTTTCGTGGGTCACATTGCATTTTGGTTTGCGAATTTGTAGCCTATTGGATAACAGCCATAACTTGCCCATGAGTTCTTTTCGTGGGGGTCACATTGCACGTGGTGTTGGTTTGCTTCGCAAACCAAAAAATATAAATATTTAATTGATAAATTATTTATTAAAAGAAATTCAAACGTATAAAGAAACTATCAGATGTAAAATTTTCCGCAGATTTCAGATCCGTTAAAATTTTTATTCTACCTTTAACGATTGATGAGATAGAAAAAAGCACTGAAGAATAGCAGTGATAACTTTAATAATTTCTTTTGTTTCTATCGAATCCGTTTCTCAAGAAATCAATATGAATGAATCTGGAATCAAACGAAGGTCATTCGAATATGTTCGCTTCCATTCAAGACGGAAAAAAATTTGGCATATGGTTCCAAATTATGACGTCATAGACATGAGGGAGAAAAGTCTAAATTTTGATGCTTCTTCAGATCCGAAAAAGAAAGAACGGTGAAAAAAACTATTAAATTCATTCATAAATGTTCTAGATTGAATTTTAAAATTCGCCGCGACCCAAAAATTCGGACTACCTGTGTGCCAAATCCTATTACTGTAAGTGCCATAGATTCGTCAGGATTTTGCGGGCAGAAAACAGACACTTCCTTTTCTAGAATATCATGATGATTTTAGAGAAGATCTTGTCAGTTTTCTTCCAATGACGAGATATCTCGCCCATCAAAATCTGGTCAGCATTGCTAATGACGAGACAACAACCAAGAAGGTTAAGAGTTGAAACTGAGTGCAGCAAACGAGTTTTGTGGCTGTTTCTTAAATATTTCATCGCAAATTAAATTTTAACCAACACATTAACGTTTCTTTCGTTTTAGGTGTTTAAAACACAAATCTCCCAAATGAAATTCGTCGTTTCATGAACCATTAAAAACACGACAATGGTTAAAAAAAGGATCAGGACAAACTCGGAACCAAGACAATCCAACATTTGATTCGACCTATCCCGAATTACAATTCTGGTCCATGCCCAACTCCTTAACGAAGAAAAGGCAATAACGTTCTATTAAGAATGATAAAGTTCCCTTCGTACAGGAAAAGAACCTACTATATTGCTGCAAAGGAGCGAGAAGGGAAAAAAGAGAAACACCCAGCCTTAAGCACACACGTCCACATCCGCCGCTTTCCTTTTTGCCTTGAACCTCAATATAAGCAAGCTCGACATGGGGTACCCGAATTATTAAGTTAAACGTAGGCGGGATTGAAAGTAACTCGCCCTATGCGTGAAGACATCCATAGGCGGACGCAGGATGGGGTTCGTTTTAAATAGACTTAAATAGGAGCCATGGTGAGAACGATAAGCATAGCACACAGTTTGCACGGATTCGCGTTTAGCTGGTGGCTGAGTCAGGATTGAGTCGGGTGTTTTAGTGCGGTAGTTATTTTTTTTTGTTAATGTTATATATATATGCATGTCAATAAAGCGGTTCGTCGTGGATGGAAGGTTGCGAAAGGCGTTTCAGGATGGAAATCTAAAAGGGTATCAATTATGTCAGAGCGACCGAGCGATGTCCAATTTGATAGACAAGAGTGTAGTAGTGGCCAAGAACAGAGGGACATTGCATACCTAAATTGGACACGCATATTTATTTTTACAAAGCCACCGCGTGGCTAGCCGTGGTGTTGGTTTGCTTCTCAAACCAATACCACGGGCTGGTGTAAAATTTCCCTGCAGATTTCAAATCCGTTGAAGATATATTCAATCAAAAAATTATTTATTTAAAGAAAATCATATTTTTAGGTATCAATCTAAACTGAAATTTACAATAGATTTCAAATCCGTTCAAATTTTTTACTCTGTCTTTTACGGTCGAGGAGATAGAAAAAAGAACTGACTTCAGTTGAAAAATTTATTGTCTGGCTGGAAATTTATTCGCGTCCTCGCAAAATCAAAGCGAAAATGAAAAAAATAATTTTCTCCGCGAACTGCGTTTGAAAAAAACTTAGCATGATTTCAAACCCTGACTGCAAGGTCACACGGGTAGAAAAAGTTATCCGCGTTTAAAAAAGCGATGGAGAATAAAACTATTAAATTCATTTAAAAATAAATCTTCTAGATTGAATTTTAAAATTCGCCGAGACCCAAAAATTGCAAAAAATTCGGTCTATCTGTGTGCCAAATCTCATTGCTGTAAGTGCCATTGAATCGTCAGGATTTTGCGGCCCCAAAAAGACAAATAAACAAACTTTTCCTTTTATAATATTAGAGAAGAGAATATATATAGTAGTTTCAGATATACACGCCGCACCGTCCGGTGCAAAAACACGTCTCTTTCGAGAGTCTACAACAAATCGGATTTATTCCTGTTATTTTTCAGAACAGCACCCAACATTTCGTATTCTTGATCGTATCAGAACAAAGGCACTGTCATATATCGATATTCGTCCACTAGAACAACTGTTCTTGTAACCTATCTGTTTTCGTAATCACTTGTCGGTAGATCACTACAAATTACAAAATAGCTCGATTGTTGGTAGGTAAACTTTTCCTACAAGTGGTTCATAAAGCAATGAAATGAACCGGATCAGAGCGAAAATATTCTTGTTGAAATTTGATGTTCAGATTTGCTCTCAATTTTGATCCAGGAAATACAATACGAGCTCGTTTCAAACAAATTCGCATATTTTCCATCTCGCCAGATTTAAAAAAATTACCTAAAATATCTGACGCTACTCAAAAGGACATTCTGAAACTATCAATGACAAATCATATCAAATAAATTTTGGTCATAAAATACGTTCCAAACTGAATTCTAAATCAACAGGTATTAAATAATTCGTTCATTCTTCGACTGTCAGTTTTCAATATTTTGCTCAAATCAAATGTTTATCAAACATTTCCAAGTAATAGCCTTTTGGCCGTGGAAGCCCAGTTGATAGATTCGCTGATTAGCGACAGAAGGTAATGGTAATTTTTAATTAACGTCGTACTAGAGCAATACAGCAGGCTATTGACGACGGTTCGGGATCAATCCCTTAAGGGAAAGATCCGAGGACAACACCTCAATAGCCCGTTGTGTTGCTCTAGTACGACGTTAACTAAAATTACCACTACCGAGGACAACACCACGTAATTTTGAACCACAGTCAGATGGCGAGGCAAAACCTGAACTGCCACCCCACACTCCAAACTTCCACACCAACCCAACGTGAGGACTCTCGGCCACTACAAATTTAAGGTACACCCCATACGCTTACTAACATCCATGCCCTGACCCGGATTCGAACCAGGAACTTTCCGATCTGGAGGCTAACACCTTAACCACCATTCCGGTTGGTCGGCAGGCAACATAAGTATTGTAAGTTGGATACTTGATTCAACGGAAGTCCGGTGGCTATGTGAAGTCCGTTGTACCTCAAATGTACTCATGTTAGCGTGGTGTGGAAGTATGGAGAGCAGGTTGGTAGCTCAGGTTTTGACCTTGAAAATTTGGGATCAGGTAGCCCAGTTAGTAGAGTCGCTGATTTAGCAAACGGAGGGTGCGGTATGTGGTTGGACCGATTGTAAAACTCGATCCAACCACAGATCGTTATGTACGTCGGGATGATGCACGTTAAATCTGTCGTTGGCTATGGCCTCACATGTTTCCACGTTGGCGCGGTGTGAAAGATTGGAGAGTAGGGTGCAAGCTCAGGTGTTGCCTTTGTCATCTGAACGTGATTCAACATTAAGACGTATCTTTCTCTTCGGGATTGATCCCAGACCGTTTGATTTGTTCCAGTGTCCTATTACCTCATGTAAATTAATCGCAAAAGACAGATTAGTAAGTACTTTTTCTTACTACCGAGAAAGAAACTTAAAGTAAGTATAGACAAATACTTGTAAGTATAAAAACCCATCGAAAATACAAAACTGGGTATTTTTATTTACATTTGGAACAATCTTTCAGCCACCTGTTTTTCCTGATGACATACACACTCAACACACCACTCAGAAACAGCCCTGCCTATATTTTTATATAAAAAAAAAAATAAAACTAAGAATTAATTATTTTTTTTAAATTCACTTTTAAAATATGTCAAGAGGGGTTTTAGCATGTGCATTTGACTAATAGTAAAAAAAAGTAGATTCTCATACCTGCTGTATGTTTGTTCTGGTTGACTTGTATGAAGAAAATGTTGTCTGAGATCTGTAGCTGGGAAAAAAATTGTTTAATAGGCTCTCAAACAAGCTTGAATGTTTTTTTCATAACATCAAAACTTGGGTTTCATGATAGTTTTTAAAGGATAGTTGCAGTGTGGAAGATAGTTTTTAATGCTGGGGAATCGGACTATTTTAAGTTTTATCAGATAAAGAACACAATACTTTAAGTTTCTTCGACAGATCTTATTTTAATCTAGGATATTGGTTTCAGCATCCACATTTAAAGGCAGGTTCACACGCTACGATAAATGCTAGCAATTTATCGTAACGATCGAATTGTTTCGATTTATCGTTGGGTGTAAACATGACATTGTAGCGATGAATTTGAATTAGATTGGATGGTTGATGCCGGCCGGCATCAATTTTTGCGAATCGTAACGACATGTTGGAACCTGTAAACAAATGGCAGCCATTTCTAGCTACGATTTGACTGTTTGCATTTGCATCTGCATCAGAAGATTGTGTCAAATAGTTCGTTCTTTGGTTGACTGTTGTTTTTATTCGAATAGGTAATTATGGTAGTTAAACTCCTCGAGAGTTATAATGTTTGTATAACTACTCGTTATAATGTTTGTAATGTTTTTGGTTTAAAAAAAAATAAAAAAACTCTTCTTAAGATACCTGTATGAATTGTTTTAATACTTTGTAGATAGCTTCACAGGTCTTTGGGATTATTTTGCTGAGAGCTGGTTTAGAAATGGCAGTTGCATATTCCATGTCCTTCAAGCTTCTTCCGGTGGTAAGGGATCGTAAGGTAGCTGAGAGTCTTTCGTGCGGAGATATCGCTCTTCTCATAACAGCATCAGTTTCCGTAATAAATGGAGAAAATAAACTTAACAACTCGACATAAGTCTCGTCGTCCATTCTCAAATAATTCCGCCAGTCATTTGGTTCGTTTCTCAATTCTTTCAATAATTTTACATGAGATAATTCCCTTTTCTTTAACAACCACTGGCGACTCCACTTTGTTCTTGGTCTTTGCGGCCTTTTCACTTTTCTAGCTAAACAACCGATATATAACAACAACACTACTTCCTCCATGGCAAAGCTTATTTAGCGGTCGACAGTGAATATTTGACAAGAAATCGTTACGATTTATCGTAGCGTGTAAACAATACTCATTCTTTCGATTTATTGGAACAATAAATTTGTCAATCACATCGTCACGATTTATCGTAGCGTGTAAACCTGCCTTAAGAAGTTCAGTGGACCTCACAAAATATCCTTGTGGATTTCTAGGGGTCTGCAGACCAGTTTACAAAGTGCTATTTAAATACCAAGTTATCGAGTTTCTTGAGTACAATTATGATCAAAGATAGATGGTTGTTTCTTGTTTGTTGCTCAATTTTTCACTGAATGGCTAGATAGACTGATTTACAATAAGATGGACATAAGAACAATCGCAAATACAAGGATCTCATCGCAAATACAAGGATTAGAAATGATATAGCAAATTAGTTTTTAGCAAATGAGATGGTATAAATACACTAGAAAATCATAAAAGTAAATGCATTATTCTTCACAGAACCACTTTCGAACGATTGGGGAGGGGTTCAATGCTAGCGAGTTGGCATTGAAGTCAAGTAGTGTAAGCTTGGGTATAAATGATACTACATATTAAGCGGTACTAAGATGACACAAATATTAAATTAGGCATCCTCCTATCTAAAGAATAGTCTATATGCAAACTTAAACGCTAAGAGTTTACAATGCTTGTGGGACTTAAAACGAAAGCATTCTTTACTTGCTCTCAACATATTCTATAGATAAAAAGATTTTTTTAAGGAGAGTTCCCAGAATGAAATTTTGCCTGTCCCATATTTTCTCTTTAAATATATTTCAAAATAACTTTAAAAGTTCATTTTTCAAAAATCTTTGTAAGACTTGAAAATTACTTGATGCAGCTGGCTTTGATTTGAATGCTTCAACATTCTTTTTAACAAACCTGTTGAACTGATGACTTCCTGTAGAGCACCCAATGTGTGAGTGAGGCATCACTAATCCTAACAAAGACAATCACTGAAATTCATGTATTTAAGAAAGTGGGATATGAACCTGCAATTTACTGAGTGGTATACAAGTACTATGACCACTATTCCAGCTATGATTGTTAAAGTATACAAAAATTGAAAAACGATTACAATAAACTACACAATTTATTTTATAAACAGTTTACATAATATACTTCTTCTCAACCAGATTCTATAAAAAACAAAATATCAGTTCACAACAGTAACGTTTTCACTTGATCAGGAGTTTTTGGTAGCAACAGCTGTGGTTCAAGATAGTTGTTGCTTGCCAAGTTCACAGCTTCGTATATTTGATTGTAAGCATTATACAGCAATTCCATGGAACGTTTTCTGAGTGTTTGTCTAAAAGAATGTAGTAAAATTACTTTAACCAAATAGTTTAAAAGCTAGACAAGAAATTGAGACATAACGAATAGGAACTTACCTTAGAGATGCCGAGAGGAGAAGAATGCTTTGTGGAATTGTCAAAGAGTCAGGAGCTAACAGAAAACTGTCCAATTTTTTCTACAAAAAATCATTTTATGATATGAGTTTTATGTGGAACTAAGTTAACAAGTTTAGAATAAAGGCGTCTTTATCGGAAGAGGAAGTATCACTGAATCTATTATAAAGTGTTGAATAATCATTAACCTAAACATTTATTTCTTGTTATTTTAAAAATAAATGTTTAGCCAATGTCATGAGACATTCATATTGTCAGCCGTTTTAGTGAAAACTACTGCATTTGAAGCATTTATCTGAAGTTATTCATATCAGATAGCAGACAAAGCTAAACTATTAAACTTTTATTAAAGACAGTTTGATACATATGAAAGATAATACAAAAGTTTAAGGCCGTGTTCACATAAGGCGTTTGCTAACGTGCGTTCTCGAGGTCTGCTTTCCGTAAGTATTAAATTATGTTTTTTTTATTCCTCCAATTCAAGTTTCTATCTTTGCGATTGTTGAAGATAGAGTGAAAAAGGAAAGTGTACCTCGAAAATCTCGCAAATGCGCGTTAGAAAACGCTTTATGTGAACAGGACCCTACTCTTGAATTTCTGTCCAAGAGGCAAATTCTATGATTCGATTTTTAAGAACTTAATATATACCATAAGTCAGGGCTCAAAATACCCGGGTGCACATGAAAATAAAACTGTGCACCTAATTTTTTCCCACTAGGTGCACACAGTGCACCTAACGTTAAAAGAAAGGGGGGAACGTGTTTTATGTTATTTTGATGTTTGAACAAAATATTAGTATCGACATCTCTGGCTCTAAAGGAACTAACTTACTTAAAATACACACTAAGCGAAAACAAAATCGGTGTGCCCTAACAGTTTTATACAAGAGGAAGATTTATTGTGTCACTGCCACCAGAACTTTCCGATGATCAAAACATTTTCCAGATGGCTCTGTTAAAGCGACTGTCGCGACAGCCGTGCGCCATACACTTTCGATATGTTTAAATATTTTTTATTTACTATCTACTACGAACCTATATAAACATACCCAACTAATACAGTAGTTTACATTACATTAATACTCGTATATTATGTTTTTTTAAATGTGCACCTAACATATAACCTGTGCACCTAACTTAAAAACTTAGGTGCACAGTGTGCACCTGTATTAAAAATCTATTTCGAGGCCTGCCATAAGTGTGTCAGTTTGAACATGTACCCTATTTATGTCTAGTAACATTATCTCTATTTTTGATATTACAGTGTTCATCTATACTGTAAGAAAAACCAAACAGTTTTAAACTAAATTTAGGTGATGTGGAACACAATTCTTTATTTACTTTTCTCATATCTTACCTTTTCTGTATGTACTAGTAATAAGATTTAAGTATTTAATAATGTAATATTAAATTATACAGAATTTGTAATGAAAAATAACCAGGCATCATTACCTTCTAAATTAACATTGAATTAACTCAAAACATTTTATGCATTCAGTTGTGAAATTATGCCTCAAGCATACATATTTTGGTCAACACTGTTCCATCAAATTTTCTTTAAAAGCTGAAAATCTGCCTTGAAACATGAGAAATAAGTATTCTTTAATGAAAATTCAGACATAACTTCAGATTCAGACAGTTACTGTTTCTAAACCTAGTGGTTAAAAACTGTTGTTGACATCTAAAATAAAAAGTTTTCAAAAAAACACAAATTCCTTTGGTGTTTTGCTACTGAATGATTATCTAAGTAGCACTTTTCTTCAGAGTTTTTGCATTTAGCTCTTCACCAAAGTGACATAATTTCTACAAAAAGATCTATCTTTTTGAAAGATCTACAATCTCATCAAAATATCCCTTTTTGAAAGAATTACAAAAATTATAATATGTTAGCTTAAATCTCTGTCTGTGGTTATGATTCATTTAGATTGGCACTCAGTGGTCATTTTAATCTACCACGAAGTCTCTATTTTGTTGAGGTGGTGGAGCTTGACTGCCTTGAGAGCTATGCAGAGGGTATTTTACTACTGGTATGGTCTTCCAAGATGGGGTAAAACCACATGAGGTACCTAGAAGGTAAAATCTGTTACCAAACCTGGAAACTTTTCTATGTAAGGAATGGCCATTTTTATTGGAGAAGTCATACTGCTACAGAATGCACAACCTGTTCTGAGGAATAGCAGGTGTAACTTCCATCCACTCCATCAAGCTAACAGCATGGCTAAGCCTGACCACATACTGCAGTTTTGGGGTGGCATAGAAGGACATTCAACATTCAGGACATTTTTTGCAGAAAGGACGTCATGGAAATGATCAAATAAGAAAAAAAGGGTTAATTTTTTTCCTACAGGAGGACTGCCTAATTAGATTGTGACTGCTTAAAGTGGAATCTGTAACACCACGAGCATCTATATCCACACAACAATTGCTCATGATTAGGAACTGAAAGATAAACACAATGAGGTAATTTTAAATTGGATACATTTCCTAATTGAATTCCATAAAAATGACAAAAGTCACACAGCAAATGTTTTTAGTTTCACCATATGTAAGTTGAATAAAAAGGATCAATTTATTCAAAAGGCATCCATACCACAGCAGCCTGAATTGCAAGAGCATCACATCCAGGGAGATTAGAAAGGGGGCCATGCTTGGGTTGAAAATCTTGCAAAGATGTGTAGAGTGCTCCTAGTCCAAGCTGACCAACGATTGTAGATGCTTGTTCACTGACAAGAGTATCAAGATGAGCATCCATCTACACATAAATAAAAAACCCTGAACTCAGAATAAATGCATTTCTGTCAAACAAAATCCTACTTTTTTTTAGATGTTGTGAGGATAGAAATGAAGCACAGGAGAAAGTCCGTGTTATTTGAAGCACCTAACATAAACTGAAAAGTTGGTTTGTTCATGCAATCACTTTGTACTGGTTAAAATGAGGTCTGCTGCTTAAAAGTGGATTTTGAATCACTACAAATATCCATTCAAACTCAGAGATTGAAAGGAAGAGTACATAAAATACAAAATCCGATAATTAATCACTCGGAGACATGTTAAATGGAAGGAAATTTAGATTTTAAGTGTTTATAGTTCTGTTCTAGCTCTGAACTCAACAATGAAGGAACTTACACATTAGAGGTGAGATACAACTTACACATTAGAGGTGAGATACAACTTACACATTAGAGGTAAGATACAATCACTTTTAATGCTAATAATAAAGTGAACAGAAATATGCACTTATCACTTACAAAATTTATTCTAAGAGGCTGTTTCAAAGAACATTTAACAGAATCAAAGACTTCCAGAATTTAATGAATGTTCTTTGATTACTGTACATATAAAAGCAGAAATCATATTAATGTCACTTGTTATGATGAAATAACCTATCAATCTTAATTTGTAAAAGTCAAGAAAGAAAATTTGAACCAACCATTCCATAAAAATGGTTTACTAGATGGAGAATAACGATTGTTTAATAGGTTTTGAAAATGAGTCATTGAATTGCAAACAAAAATTATTGTTACCATATGCATGGATTCTTAGAAAAAGATCCAACTCTGACAAATTAAGATACCCCATTTTTTTGGTATATTATTGTAATCCCATTTCAAGGTCCAGTGAGGTCATTTGAGGCTAAGTACATAAAATGGTTAAGCATGTGCCACAAAAAGAAGACCAGTAGAAATTGTTATTATTGTTGAAATTATTACTACAGACGAAACTATTCATGATTTACATTAAAGCTTATTAAAATCAGAGACAAAAGCAGAATTCCACTTATTTCCCATATAACAAGAATATTCTTGTTAGGTATGAATTTTGACCAATAATTTCAATACTATTCAGTTACTCATAGACAAGGTATATAATACAACAAATTTTAGGAGACATCATCATTGATTACTATAAAATTAAATTTAAAGTGTCATTCAAATTTTAATTCATTTTTCAGGATTACTACTACCCAAGTCAACATTTCCCATCAAGGTTTTTTAGGGCCAAATTCCATTTTTGAAAAAGTGCATCGAATTCCAGAGCAAAGTGAACATGACAAATGAGAGTTGATAATGTGCAAATCAATGGATAGCTATTGTTACCATGTTGCAGAAACTCATGCATCTCATTCTCAGAATGAATAGTTTCTTAATTAAGTTTTCATAAATAAAATGTATCAAAGCCTTTTCCCAACTCACTTGAGCTTGCAGCATTTCCAAATGCTGATCAGTGTACTCAAACAACATTAAGGAGGAATGAATTAAATAAATGCAATTTGCTAGGTAGGTAGCCATATCAGCACTAGCTAATTTTGAGGCTGAAACATGACACATCTGGAGTAAAGGTTCAGTCACCACAGTTAAAATCTGGAAGAAAAAAAGAATTTTAGTTGTAATTCACAGAATGGTTACAGCAATAGATATCTTTTAAACAGTGCAGAGGGGAGTACCATTTAGACAGACAATCTTTATCTTATTGTTGACAAATGGAGGAAATTATAAAAGATCTCAATTTTGTGTTTCCAGGGTTCTTAGGGTGTTTGCATTTAATTCATATAAATACTGCCAACATTAAGATAAAACTTTTCTTTCAGCCTGTAAATCAAGTATTTTTTAAATAAAAGTATTATTTACTTAAAAGCATCTAGTTATTAAAGTTTGCTGAGCATGTGAATCTTCTTTTATAAGAAACAATGCAGATACAAATTTCTTAGTTTACGAATTCGCATTGCATGTTGACCTGCTATTTTGCGTCAAAATGGCAACTGGGGTACTAAAATGGGCAAGTAGTGAGATAATAATAAAATAAAGGTTTGGAATTTCGCTTTTCCCATAAAAAAAGATATTTGCAAAGAAGGTAAACATCACAAAACTGCCATTACCCTTTTAAATAAAAGAGCAAAACTTCCAATATCTGCACCTTTTTGAATGAATTTATTACTTATTGACAAGTGACAATAAAGGTTCATTAAAATTGTTTTGATAGAAATTTCTCAAAATAAAAAAGGTGCCTAATACTTGTTGAATTTTATTAGTATTTATGTATACTAAATGTCCAGGGCAGGTGCTTGTCACCCAGATATAATTACTACATTACAATACAATAGTTTTCAGGAGAAATTGCAAACTACTTGGAATTAGATACGAAATCAAGCATTCTGTGCATGGCTGTTGTTCCCGCATATAGTTCACATTTGATCCCAAAATCAATTTAATCAAATACTGTCTGAATATACCCCTCTCACATACTTCTTTTCTCAATTTATGTAAAATATCTCTCATGAACATATACATAAGAAAATTGTAGTAATATATTTACAAACTGAAACAGTGAAGCATTCCAAAGTATAAACTAGCTGTAGTTTGTTAATTGCAAATAAGAGTAATAATATTGATAAAAACAAGCTTGAAAACAAGTGAATGGATGGAATATTGTAAAAGATAACCTTTACCAATTTGTAACTTAACAATAACCTTCATCAACTATTAGCAAGATGAATTAATTCAACTGCAGAAAGGAAATTTTAAATAAAAAATGTTAATTGAATAAATTGTACTAAAAATGAAGATGAATGAAGAGATGCAAAGAAACACTAATTTCTAAACATAATTTTTATCACGTATAAAATTTGACTATCCAATCAATCAAAACCTTAACAATACATACCACAAATGGTAGCACCTTAACAAGACATGAAATAACAGATTTTATTTTACAAATTCAAAATAAAAGCACAAGTATTTATGAAAATTTTTGTCCCTTTGAGTATTACAAGATTTCTGAGCTTTATCCTACAGTAATCCAATCTTACATTAATCTACTTTATCCTACATTAATGATCAAATAACCATATATATTAGTTAAACGAATTGCGAGAAACATTCAATAGGGCAAAAAGGTAAAAAAATGGTAAGTTATTCTGGGAAGACTATGGTAGCAGAATGGATACAAGTGTATGCCACATTAGGGAGTTACGAACAACAATATAAGAGTTGAAATAGCAAAATATAGGAACTGGAAAATGTACCTGAGGCACATCTTTCTGTCTGTCATCAATTGAGACAAGGCATGCATCTTGACAAGACAAAACTTCTCGCAGAAGTGTGAGTGTTTGTTTCAGTGCTTCTGGTGGACCCAGATCAGCAGGAGGCAACTCGATTTTTTCCAAAATCTTCCCACAGTGACATGTCAGGCTGTTGTAGAACATTTTTTGGGAGAGGGCATGCATTTCTTCCAGCACAGTCAAGAGGGCAGCTTCAGTTTGGATTACCTGTCTATAGAACAATAGATTGATTTAAGTTGATTTACAATATAATCTCTACATTTATATATATAGAATTTAACTGCATATATTAGTGTTCAACTACATATGTTGTTGCTCAAAGTGAAAAAGCTCATGTCTAAAAACTGCATTTTTCAGGAGAGCAAAAAAGTAATAGCTTTTGTTAAGATTTGAATCTATTATTATTATACACATTTGGCTGAAACTTTTATTGGATCAGCTGATGACAGAAGAGATTTTGCCCCAGGTGGAAATCACAGAATGCTGCAAATAGCAATAAAAGAAAAATGGAATATTTGACACACAACCTTTTGCACTTAGAGCGACGATACAAGTAATTTAATAATTTTTATATAATTTTTAGACAACAATGACAGACAAATTAATAACTTAACTTTTTATGGCAGCACCTATACTCTACTACTAGATGAAATATTTTTCTTCCAGATTTAAAAATAAAATGTTTTGAAATATTTGAGTGATTACAGAACACTTTTATATCAATCTTCAAATTCCACTAACACCACCAGTTCTATCAGATGTGTAACATATTGAATTACTTCATCACAAGAAGAGAATTTTGAAAAATTCTATTCTTGTGAAAATAAAATGTATAGATTGGAAAAATTACCATGAAATATAATTAATTTAATTCCAAAATATTCCATGACCAAAACTGCCAATGCCTATATTTTTTGAAGATATGACAGGTTTATTTTTATACATCATGTACTAAACATTCAAGAAGCATAGTGATATAGGATTTGAAAAATTCCTACTATTAAAATTGGCAATTTGGGGCCAAATCTCTCTACATTAAAAAAAAAGTTACTGCCGCAGGATTGAAAACTGTTGTTTAGCTCGATTCTTAGACAATTTCCCAAGAAATTATGGAATAGAAAATTACGAAATTAACATGGTTTGTTCTTCATCGTGTTTCCTGGATAATTTTGAAGATTTTTTTCGATGCATCTATTAGTTTAGTGTTTATAAGTGTCAAAATTGAAAAAGAGAAATTTCTACCATGAGTGGGCAAAAGACGCACAAATTTTCAGTCTTCAGTTGTGATTTTCTTTTTTAGAGTACCTATAAACATGAATTTTTGCAGCCGATCAAGTTTTTTTTAGAAATTTTAGTTTGGTTCCTGATAATATTTTTATCTTTTACTATTAGTTTTCAAATTTGAAAACATCACTGAATATCTTAGAATGTACTCTTTCTTTTGGTAAAATTATTTTTTAAATTGGTTAATTAACAAATTCGATGCAATCAAAAGTTGATCCTACAAAATTTCGGAATATTGGGATATTTTTGCAACTTTTTGTTAAAACTGTCATATTTATGGCGAGCTTAAGCGAGCAGGGGGCGGATCCCCCTAGTAATACACAAAAAATATCTTCAAATAATCTTTTGAAAAACCAAAGTTTAAATGTTTTTAAGAAGGGTTCATCTATATTAGATAATATAATATAAAATGGGATGGGGTTAGTTGCAAAATTAAAACATGGGCTACGTTTTTATAAATGTAATACGATTTTTTATATGAAAATTTAAAAGAGCATGCATGTATTTTTCAGTCATTCCTTAGTAAACATTTGTGAATAGGTTGCTGGAGAGTTTTCAAAGCAACATTATAAAAGGCTTAGCAATTGCAAGTTCCACATAAAAAAAAATCTTGCAGTTCTTTAAAACCACAGATCTTTTACTCCATTCAAACTTTTATGAACATTGATAAAATTTCACACTTATGATTTTATAAAATTTCGCACTTTCACATTTTGAGTATCAAGTTTGACAGATTAATATGCAAAGAAATGTAATTCACATTGTAGAAAGGATTAAATAATATAATGGTTTGTTTGGTAGATTTAAATACTTACTCAATAGTGTGAAAATAAAACTTAAGAACTGATCCTAGCTTGAAGAGAATCACAGCTCCCTGCTCAGAAGCAATAAGAACTTGTTCAACTCGAACTTTGAGAGGTCGACATAGTCCCTCAGTAATATGTGCCAAAGCTACTTTGATCTCGTTTTCTAATTCTGAAATATATCACATTTAAAAAGAATTTAAATACAAGAAATGTATGATGTACTTGATATGTGTGAGATAACATGTTGCAATCAAAGTACATAAGACAAAATTTTTTCATTAAGGTGACATTTAGGAAAACTTTCTAATATTATTGCACTTTAATATTGACAAGTTAGAATTATAAAGAGAAAACTAATGCGAACAGAAATTAGATATATTACGATTTTAAAAAGTTTGCACTAAAGATTATCTAAAACAGAAAAATAAGAGAACACTATTACTTGTCTGAATGAATGGAATAAATGTACTCCAAAATACGATATTCTCATAAAAAGCAGTAACTGTTTTATTTTATTTTAAAGTACAAATAGCTCTAAAAGCGACGACAAATTTGGGATACGACAGCCAGTTCTGTACATTGTTCACTCATTTAATTTACTAGAGACAAAGCTAGATGTTTTGGGTAGGATTTTGAATTAATATTGCACTGGAGCAACACAACAGGCTATTGGTAATGGCCTTGTAATTTGAGCCATGGTCAAATGACAAGGTTCAACACCCAAGTAAGGCACCCTGCTCCAAATTTACACACCACAGCAATGTGAGGACATTTAAGGTCACAACAGACTTAACGTGCACCAGCCCCACATGCATGATGGTCTTTGGTTGAATAGTTTTGAACTCGCAATCCTCCGATTCCTGATCCGTTCTGTAACGTTAATTGAAAACGTTACATTCATAATCATCACCGCACCTACACCGAACCTAAAAATTACACAGACAACACCAATTTTCATGGATTCACCCCCTGAACTCACCGAAAAGAACGCTTTCTGAAACTCACTCGTTCTCCCAACGGAAAAGTACAGCGCTACAGGCTGGAATCCCCTTGCATTCCTTCTTCCCACAACGGTCGAAGAGACGGCCGATTCCGAGAAAAAGTGGGCAAATTTAGGGGTCAACCCCTTGCCAACTTTCATTCATAGATCCAATTATCAAAAGGGTAATTAACTTCATCAATTTTGATCGTACGGCTTCTGAACATCTGTCAAAATATGCTTTAAGACCTTATGGTCATTTTGATAGTTGTTTCTAGTCGATATGATGAAGGACTGATTTTATAATCCACTTTATTCAATTTCATTCATTCAGACCCAGGAAGGACGCAAAGTGGGGTTGCCACTTGGCGGTTTCTGGCTGGATTTCGGATGGAGATAAACCATCAATAATGGAATTTTGGCAACATAATTGGCGACAAAATCACAGTTTTCATTCATCCCATAAATACAGTTGTTTGCGTGATTTTCCTCAGACTCTCACTTTTCACCAACGTCAAAAGACGTAAAATTTCGACTGCTTGGATTGTTCGGGGTAACTGCGAGGATCGTAGAATCGAAGGGAAGTGTTTTGAACGAAAGATCCGAATCACCTCCTGTGGAACATCCCTTTCAAACATCTAATCTTCCTGGCTGATCTCTCCTGTTGTTCAACACTTTTCTTTCTTCAACAATCCTTTGTATTGATCCTGCAGTTACCTCCAACCTTTTTTTTCAATTTCTTCAAGGAGTGAGGGCCCTCAAGAAACGCCGTCCCGGTGCGGTTTCTTCTTCATTTTTCCGTGTATCAACTTCTTCGAGGCCCTACTCCGACAGGAATCTCTATGTAAGAGATTGCCTTGTTTGAGCAACGCACCTACCCCTTCAAACCACATCGACAGATGACTGCATGAATCCACGCCGATGTGAATGTGAAACAACATAAAGTCTTCTTCGTATTGGAAATAAAGAAAGAAGTTGTTTCCCCTCTCAATCATCTATTTTTTGTTTCTGGATCATCAACGTCACCAGCCAAATCCTATTATTTCTCCCCATAACTAAATACTGGGAAGTGGCCGTCGTTTCCACTGTCCCCATTGCATTTCTAATACATTTCAAGGACTCTACTCTCATCGGTCTCCAAGTTCGAATCCGGTTTCCTAATCAAAAAAAGGACTCTCCTCAATACTGGAAACAATTTCAGATAATGTCGTCTTGAGAACCACAGGTCGTATCAACATATTATTTTTATCTCTTGATCTTTTATTGAAGAAGTCACCTTAATCAATTTTATGGGAAACCTAGGGTTATTGCTATTGAAGTCCTCTTGCTAATACTTTAGTAAGCAAGGAACCACTTCAACGCATCCTAAGTTATCACAATCCCAATTGTCTAACCATACTATACTATACTACCTACCTACAATCTAAAAGATATAAGACAAAATCATCATCACCATAAAGATAAAAAATATGACACGTTCCTCTCCAACTGGGCTACAGTGGTCCTAGACGTTTTAGGACCTGAGACAAATGAGGTTGATGTCACTCTCTGTCCAAAACAAAAACTTCCTATTTAAAATGACGATAAGTTATATTAGTAAGTCAATACGAGGGTAGAATAAACTAATTAGTAAATTTTCATCTAATTTTTGTTTCCAGTAGTAATATTTTTGCTGCAATTTTATTGAATACATGCAAAAAGTAGCAAAAAACTGAGCTTTGATGATGGCTCATGTTAATAAATTTCAATGACAGAGAAGTCTTTTCATAATAGTAAAACAAATGTAGTAGGCAATGTGAAAAGTAATATGCATACAGGGAGTTATATGAAAGAAAATATTGGCTTTTAAACATATCCAAAGATGGAGGGCATGGAGCATTCACTTAACACACAGCACTGTAAAAAATTGTACTTGAAATTATATAACATTTGTTTAAGATAATCTATAAAACCTTTAAATAAACATTTGTAAAATTGTTTAAACATCTGTGATCGGGAACTTCACCCTCTCACATTCCCTTAGATAAGCCACTGTAATTTACAATGTTTAAGCATTATAAAAGCATAATATACACTAATGTTTTACATTAAAATATTGAAATGCAAGTAAAAAGTAATAAACGTTTTCAAAATATTAATCATATCAGTCACTATGTGGATAACACAAACTATTATATGTACAACAGTAACTATTTTTACACAATATTTCATCTCACATATGCATTTGCAGATAACCTGATCTCTTCACATATAAATATTAAAATACATAGTATTAGAATAAATAATCAAATACTCTGGTAGATACATAAATTAAGAGATAAATGTAATACTTTTGTGAATTACTTATCATATAGCATTAAACCAAAATTCTGTGAAAAAATGAGCAGAAGTAATATTTATTACTATACGTTAAAAAAACTGAGCAAAGATACATCTCAGTGCATATTTAAAAAAATGAAATTCTAACTATAAAACAAATGAGACAGTGCACAAAAAAAATAAATTACTAATTTTATTTCGTATTGAAACTTAAAATTAATGCAATGATGGACAAAAAAAAATAAGATTTTTGTTTTAACATAACTTTGTGAAGCAATTTAAAACATAACCCCTAATTATACTTTAAATTACAGGAAAATCATCAATCATAACTTTTTAAAAGATACTATAAGATACCTTTATTGGAGCAATTTTTTAGTACAGCTTCTATAACTTCTTTTTCTGTTGCAGTTGCTTGATGTAACCACGCTAACATATCTCCAACATATCGTAACGGATCATGAGAATGCATTTCTATTGGGCGAGGTGTCCCACTAACACCTAGTCAAAAAATAATGTCAACATAAAATAAAGATGTATGATACAAGACTCTTATTAAGTTGATACATAAAATAAAGAAAAATTATCATTACTCAGGAAAGTACATGGAACAAGTAGGTACAATCTACTTAAATTCAATTAAATTTAAAACAAGTTGAACATCAATAAATCTTTTGGGATGGGTACTTGTTATTTTGCAGAAGTTGTAAAATTAGGGGAATGAATGACACAGAATAATGCCAAGATCAAACTGACAAAGCTAAAGCATGAAAATGCAGCAAACTCTTTAATAAAGTGATATACAATGAGCCCTAAGGCTTTTTATCGATACAAAGCAATTAAAGAATATTGAATCACAAAAATTCCTCCCTTATTGCTCAGTTAATCAAATTTTTACCACGTTCTCATCTACTATGGATAAAAGAGCAAGTTCATAAAATAGTTTGAAAAGTAGTAATTGAACTGTGATTAGCAACATTGAGAAATTACGTCAGAATTTACCAGTAAAATTATTTTTCAAATAGTGATTGTTGATTGTTTTTCCATTATTTAGCTTTTCTAATTAATTTTCTAGGAGACCTTTAATAAAAATAATTAAGAAATTCTTAAAATTTTGGGTTTTATTGAATTCAGTGAAACATTGAATTCTTTTGAAGTAGAAAATAAGATAGAATAGGGCAATTCTATGAAGCATCAACCTACCACTTTATTTTTCAAATTGTGTTACTTGAGATTTATTGAAATAAAAATGGCACAAGTTGATGAAATAAAAAGAATTACAACTAATATCGCTTTTATGCAGCTTGTATAACACGGCTCAAAAATCAAATGTCAACATGTTGCGTTGTAATAGAGTGAGTAGTGGTTTTAATTTCGGTTCAAACATGTTATTTTGGTCATATGGTTAAGTGGAAATTGCTTTAGACAGTGTATAGGAATAATTCTTTAGTAAATATGTGTAATTTTAATAATATTCTTACATGAACGAAATATTTTTTTAGAGTTTTATGAAATATTAAGCATTTCTCTTTCGGTCATAAAACATGAATATTTCATTTTCACTGAAATATATACAGTTCAAATATTTTCCTATTTCAAAATATAAAGTTATATTTATGATAGCAGTAAAAATTTTCACATAAAAAATTGACCATTTAATTTTTGAAGTAATATCCCATTCCAGCACACACAAATCTTAGATCAACTTTCTGTACTTCACATTTTCATTTGAGTTTCAAAACAAAAACCATTACATGGGGTACAATAGCTGCAGAAAGAAGTTGAAGAAAGATACTTAAAAAATGTTTAGCAGGGAATGAGTTAAATAATTATTTCTTGACTTTTTTCTGTTTTATCATTGCTTAGAAGGATTTTGGTTTAAAGTACTACTTCAATGTAAAATTGGAACTTTTACTTTACATTGAAAATAATCTGTTATGCACTTATGTGATTTTAAAAGCACATTTCTCAATTAAAGGCATTTTTTGGATTTCGTTAATATATTTCTGTTTTTTTATAAAGTAAAACAAGAATTTTCATTCAATTTAGTTCAGTAAATTATTTATCTGCTACCAAAATTGCATCCTGTTGCTTACTACGTAATCATTTGAAATTTACCATTTTAAAATTTATTTAGATGCATTAAAAAACATTAAATATGAAATATAAGCCCTGTAAATAACTAAAATTCCTGTACAGCTTCTTCCTATTTCTTAAAAAAAAAGAGAAAAACAGAAATATGCTGTTTGACCACATGTAATGGGCTCAAAAATAAGTTGGAAATAATCAAACTTAATTACCTCCTCTGGTCAGTGAATCAATGAAAGCCCTCACAATTGCAGCTCGACGCGCATTGGCATATTCATCCAAAGAGTATTTAAATAAGACAGGTCGATCTTGGAGGCTTTCCATAGCTTGACTAAGAAGAGGGTTCAAATCGGGGGATTCTACATTAAGAAGTCGACATTCACCTGCAATGAAACAAGAATTATCAAAACTTATGGAATCATTCAGGACAAAATATAAAAAACTATATCTATGAAAACAAGAATTTTAGTGACATTGTGACAGCAATCTGCATAGTGTTGAAATACAGATTCACACTTTAAAATAATCTTCATTCGAAAAGCACTCAGATTCTTTTTTACATATTTAATTTTAGTATGCAGCACATGCATGAAACCATGTTTCATTTTTACACAAACTTTTAAAGATTTCCTAGAACTGAAGAACATTACTTTGCTACATTTAAAAGGCAATGTTTCCATGATTTTCAGATGTGTAGGTGATACAAAAATATTTCTCTCTCGGCAGGGTAAGAGTATTTTAAGGGGAATGTTTGATTACTATTTTTCTGTTCAACGGGTCTCTCTTTCAAATGCTATTATAAATTGATTTACATTGAAAATAAATATATGTTACAAAAATAGAACTTTACATTAAAACTTCTGCACGTCACTCACAACAGCCTTCTTTTATTTTCAGATACTTCAGTAAATGAATTGAAACAAAATGGCATGTTTTAACTATAATTGAAGAAAATATACAGAAAAATCTAATTTCAGCATACTTTGAGTCCAACGATACAGTCGTTCGTAGGCAGCTTCTTGTTGTAAAGCCATTGATTCCATTATTTCAATACTAGAAATTAATACACATAGCACATTAATATTGAGCATTAGGGGCATTTAATGGTTCAATTCAAACAAAAAGTACATTAAGCTAATTAGTCAGAAAATACTATTTTTCACATTATTTGCATAAAAAATATATGAAATGATATACCCTGCTGTTTGTTGACTGCTCCTTAACAAGGCTTTACAGTTATTATGTATCATTTTAACTCTTGACAATACTTCAAAGAATTGCTAAAATAGGAAAAAGATAATTTTTATAATCCACATATATTTAAAAAGTAAAGTTTAATAATATAAAAAATTAAATTCGGAATATAACAGAACTATTGAGAACAAGATAAGACAATGTTAAACAAATTATTCATGAGAAAAGGTTCACAGAAAACATGTTGACATAAAACATAGGTTTAAGCAAATTATTAAGTTTAAAAAAATGGGACGATATAGAATAAATGACAATAAGTATTTGACAGATATCAAGATGTAGACAATATATTTATGTATAAACCTATATTTTAAACTTAAAAATATTTTACTTATCTTGGCATAAAATTATAAGCATTTTTGAAATGAGCTTTACAAAAAGGATATTGTTTAATCTATTTGTTTAATTTTTTTTAATAATCATCTCTCAAAACCATATGGCAGTGAAAAATGTGTTAGGTACTTGTTATATTTGTCGATTAGAGTATTTGTTTATAAAGCTATGAAAAGATGTTTACTTTATGTAAAGCAAAAAGAGTAAGATGCTATTTCTCCAAGGTTCAAACATAATTTACCTGCATTTTGAGAGCATGAAGGAAGATGTCATGCTGCAACAGAATGTTAGGGGTGCACCATGAAGAAACGAATTTTACTTAAATTTTAAAGGAAAAAATTGCACCCAACAGATTTCTTTAGACACTTTGCAATCAAAATTTTACATTGAGAATGATTAATTATAGAAACAATCCATGATACACTAAATTTTAAAATGTGTCAAAAACTTGCAGCAATATTTGACTTTTAGTGAAAACTGGACTAAGACATTCTTTCCTTTCTACTACAAGTGAATGACGCTTCTACTGGCGTTCTACTAGTGTGCACAACATTAATCATCATTTCCGAGTATCACATCACATACATATTGTTATATATTTACATAAAAAGTGTTATTATTTTTCATATGGACATGATATTGTATGATCTTCCTTCTCCAAGGCCAACTGTCAAGTTCCTTTCTACACCCACAACTCTCTTCTTTCTCAATCACAGGACTAGGATGAAGTCCAAGAATTAAAAAACCTCCATTCTTGTAGATGTCCGTCAGGAATCAAATGGTTCCTTCTGGTTAATATTCTTTCTTGTCTGGTTGGAGAACACATCACATTGTACCTATTAGTACTTGCCTTATGAACTGCTTCCCTTATGAGCTGCTAAATTCAATTTTATCTACAAGGATTTTCATCTGAATTCGATATTATAGTCAATGAGAAGGGTTCCGGAAAACTTGTTCTGCCCTGAATAATTACCTGAACATAAAGTCTAGAATTATTAAACTCTTTGGGGTACTTAAAACTTTAAAAAGCTAATTTAAGCCCAATTATTTTTTTTATGAGAAGTTTTTATGCACACATAAAAAAAAAACCCATAATACTGATTAAAATACTCAGTAACTAATAGTATTAAAACAAAGATAAAATAACAAATGTTGAAAAAGTATGAATGCTAAATATAAGCATACATTAAGCACAAAATGCACAGGGAAAAAATGTTTCATAAGATGAATCAAAATTAATTGTTTACTTTATCTAAGTTGCCATCTCGGGTACCTCTGAGAACTTTTACTTCTTCAGGCTTCAGATGAAATGTATCAAGAAATGCTTGAGCAACTTCTTGCTTCATCTGTATTCTTTGACTACAAAATGTTGAAACTATTTGTAAAACTATTTGCAAATAATATTAATCTGTAATAGCATTTCATAAAAACCTATATATATTCTGTATCTTCTAAGTTAAATTATGAATAACCCTCAATAAGTATTTTAACTAATCATGCGCTACAGATTTAAGTCAAATGACGTGTTAATCATTAAAGTTAAAAGAATAAAATACATTGCACAGTATAAAATCTTGATAGGATTCAGATTTGTAAAAATATCTTTCATTATCATGTAATAAAACTCTTTGAACACAGTTCAAAAAATTTACAAGATTTTTTTCATTTTATAATTATAAGGTAGTAATAAATGATTAAAAAGTTTTTATACTTTTGCAAAACCAGATAATACATTTATCTGGTTTAAATATTTTTGCAAATAAATGATTAAATAGCAATTAATATTTTTGCAAAACCAGATACTAATACATTTATAATTCATATAATTACAGTACTGGAAAAATTATCCCTTTTTTCAAGTAGTATATTCCCTCATATAGTCATTATATGCGGAAATTGCATTTGTATTTTGAACCTTATTTATTTATTTTTCAAAATATAAACTATTTTCGAATATTTGGGGCAAACAATACCTATTCTGCAACATAATGGAAACTCATGTTCATTTGCCATGTGCAGTAATATATATTTTTTTTTCACTGGGAATTGATTTTATGCTTTTAAATTTTGACTGATTTTTAGTTTTAATCTGTGACAACTGTGTGAGATGAAAAAATAAAAAAGAATCATTAATTTATACCTTAAGAACAACTTTTTTCCTGCCAACCTTTATTTTATTTTAACTCTCTGTTTAAAATATTTATTATTTTAATAAATTGTTTTTCCTTTTTGTCATGCAACATCACCAGAGTATTTGATTTAAAGCGACATACAAGCTAGAATAAAGCAATTTTCATGTGTGGAATCGTGCCATTATTGAAAAAACGTTGGATTACGTTCTGAACTAGGATTTTTGAAATATCAGAAATTCTTTTTTATAGCGACAGAAGGTCAAGGTGGCTTATTTTATGATTCGATTTACTATTAAAAAATGGCAAAAGGTTACCTTTGCTTCTTCTGTACTGAATACATTCAATTTCAAAACAAGTTATTATAGCACACATGTGCCACAAAACAGAATTTTCAAGAAAAAACGTATTTATTTAAAAAAATAAACTTAGTGTTCATAATCCTCCCACAAAATTCTCTTATGTAGTAATTACCTTAGTGTCTGTAACCTTTAGTCAGTTTGTATCTTTAGTAGGGGTGTGATATACTATACGTGAAATGTATTACATGGATGGGCATGAATGTACATAATTTGTGTCCAAAGAAGGTTGTAGATCAAAATGTGAAAAAAGAGTTTAAAATTATTTTACACTTAAATGATTTGGCATTTTTCTATGAAAGAATCATTTATTATTTTAATGGTCACTTTTAATCTATAGTTACCCAATCCAATCTGAGTGAGGTCAGGTATTTTGCTAGTTATAAAAATATTTGTCTAGTTTTAAAATATTAAATAAATATAATTTAAAAGTGACATTTTCTGCAGTTTTAGTTTTGATCAAAATTTATTAAACCTGATATATTTATGGTTTATTCAATTTGTTTTCACTAATTTTAATTATTCAAATTCCTGCTAGGCTCAAATAATGAGTTTAGTTATAATACAAGAATAAAGTTTCATGTGCACATCAAACTAAACACATTTGAAAAACAATCAAGATAATAGAGGTTATTCTTAATGTGAGAAAACATACCTTTCTGCCTGCAATTTTGTTGTTTCATTTATCAAATCATGTGTTTGAGATTTGGTGGCCTATAAAGAGAATACATAGCATACAATTTTATATACTCTCTTGAGTTCTGAATGCAGCCACTATAAATATGCATATTAAAAGCAAACTGTAAACAAATGAGCTTCACTAGTGAGCAGTTTGTAAACGCTCACGGAACACATTAAGTTGAAAAATCTTCGAAAGAATGATTAATCACAATTTTAAAAACTTTGATAGTGCAAAATACCCTCCTGAACGTTTTTTTACCAATTAAACTTGTCACAGGTTCTTTAATAATTGCACTGGAATTGTGAACCCAGGAGAACTTTGAGGGATGTGTTCATGTTGCACCTCACACACACACCATATATTCAAGGCAGAACGCATTTATGGAGAAGCCATACATTAACTCCAGATGGACAAAAATCTTTATCTTACCCTGGTTTCGAACCAGGAACCTTTTGATTAAGAAGTTAGCACCCCAACCACCAGTCTGATTGATCATTTGCATTCCCAATGTAAAAATAGCAAATGGCCATTTTTGTGGAGCAAGATATCCACTATCATCAGGACAGAAGTCACAAGAAGAAACTTAAGTTGTTCTAGAATAGTGTTACCATAACAAAAAACTACTTTAACTAAGCTTTTCCGGGCTGCATCCAATGGCAGGAAAACATATGTGGACTGGAAAAGCTTAGATAAAAAGTTAGTTGTGGCAACACTAGTCCATAACAATACATTTAAACTCACATTTCTTCTTTTGACACTTCTGGCCTGATGATGATGGATGGCTTGCTCCACCAAAATGGCCATTGACAATATTTTTCATTGATGAAATTTTTAAATCATGATTCAGTTAAACATTTGATAGTTTTTCAATTACTATAGTAAGGAGTTGTTCACTAGAATGTAAGTTGACTCAAACTGAGCTTTTCCAGCTTCTATGCATTGCAGCACTAGTGATCTGATTGCTCATTACATGTTATAAAGTGACAGTGGAGGGTGTATCCTCATCTAACTTTGGCTATATTACACAAGTTAGTTTGCTAGCAAATACACGGCTCAGTAGCAGTATTAATATTCATTTATTTTTCTACAAAGCAGTTACTTTATAAATTATTAATTTAATAGAATAGATAAATTAAACTTTGAGAATATTGACTTTTGTAAAACTTTAGAACAAAAGAATATAATTTTATTTCTTTAACGTGTAAGCGAAGTTTGAAACCGATATATTATTCCTCAAATTTACTTTCAAATACCTATGCAATTCATGTATTATTTTATAAAATATGGTACATTTCATATAATCTTAGTTCGTTGTTGGGTTTATTATGATGAAAGTACTACAGAATAACATTTGATAAAATAGAACTGGAAAAAAAATTAGATAACAAGGAATTTAATTTAACCGTAAAGATCATAATTTTACTCGTAATCTAATTCCAACTTGATTTAAATTGAATATTATGATTTTATAAGAAATGAATAAACTCTCACTTGGTAAAGATAAGATACCACTCAAACTAGCTACACTTTGCCAGAAAAATTATTTATAAGATGCCCAGCAAAACATTTGAATTCCTCCAGAAACACATAATAAAAAAAATCATGACCTTTTTATGAATTCATGTATTAACCAACCTGTAATCGATTCATCATATCACTGCAACATTCATTCATTGCAGCAACATCATTGTATAAGCTGTCCAAAGCCTGAAATAAAGAGAAATTGAGGACTATTTTATTTAGAACTAACTTGCAAATATAAACACACATTAAAGTTTTAATTAAATACTAGCTTAAAGTCAGTTTAAAACAATGTGACTTTAATATTACTTCTTTCACATCTCGAAAGGATTCTAAAAATTCTTCATTAACTCTCAGGCTACGTTTCTCAATTTCACTCCGTAAATTTCTGCGATTCTTGATATTATTGTCTGTAAAGAAAGTTGATAAATCTTTTAGGGCATCCAGCGTCTCCTGTAAAAAATATTCCATTTAGTATAAGGAAACACAGTTAAGGATTAATGATATCACGTCTTAAAAAATTGATGCTAACAAAACAGAAAGTCAGTTAGGTTTAACTCAATATCACATTCCCATCACCAATTGTCAATACTTTTATTGCCAAATGGTGATAATTAGGGAATACAGAGTAGCTGATGGAATACAGCAAAGTGAAAATCAACTGGCTTTGTGAGTGACTGGTTGTTTTAGGGTTTTATGGTACAAGAGCCATATTTCGCCAAGCTGTGCCAAACACAAGACATACAACACAAAGAGGGAGGAAGAAAAGACATAAATGGGTAGGAGAGGCTACAAATGAAAGATCACTCCGATACCTTGGGGTTGTGATTTCCAGTACACACCTAAAGATGTGCCAGTGAGGGCTATGAGTGTGCAATTAATACTCAAGAATTACAATACAATAATTTATTTTACAAGACAAACAACAACTGCAAAGAAAGGTTACGAAGTAAGAATATTTTCATGAGCTCCATTCGTAATGCTCCGCACATGCACATTACAAATTTGCGCTGCTAGAGAGAGAGAGAGAGAGAGCGATATTACGCAAATTGTTTACTCTTGGCAAGGAGAATGATTTTCAATGCATACTCTTTATCAGTGATTGAGAAATCTATTGTGTGAAACACAGTACAACTCCAAGTATACAAACTTTAGTTATACAGATCACTCTGAGAAAAAAAGAAATCAGCAAAATCCGCATTTTAAAAGTTTCTTATCAGTGAATGATAAAAACAAAGAGGACGAAGTGTCAGTTGAGAACATAAGAAACATATTACATCCTGGTTGTTTTGAATGCAGTGAAGAGGACATAGACGAGTGGCTGGTGTGTGATTCTTTGTACCCTGGATACCAAATTCTCAGTGATGATGGACTCATTCAAAGTGAGAGAGAACTCATTGATAACAACATCATTGATACTAAACCAAATGCTGGACTGTTAGCTAGTAAGGTGTTTGAGTGCTTCGGAAAAGTGCTTAAATGGATGGAGAGGCCACCTGAGTGTGATCATCAACAGCTACTCACCGTAAAACGTAAGTTAGACTGGGCTGCATGGAAACGAGAAAAGACAGCGAAAGTGACTTTGACAGATATATTCAAGCAATGATATATTTTAATACAGTGTGTAAATACAAAACGTATAACAAAAAATTGTTTTCATAGTCATTAAGTTACAATACTTGCTATAGCAAAATTCGTTTTTGTACTAAGAAATAACCTTTTTTCCGTGAATTATCCAATTATCCAGATGGGGTTTTATCCCAATTGGTTCAGATACTTTGCAACTGCTAGCATGCCAACCTTAAATCACCAAAGCAGTCACTTTAAAAATTCCTTTGTCATCTGCAGAGAAGGAATGGAATAAAAAAAATGCTTCTTTGCTTTGTCGATTCAAGGTTGGCAAATTACAGATTTGTAAGAAATCAGCTTAACAGAAACCTCATTTGACACTGGAAATTTCTCAACCACTCAAAGCCAGGCGCATTTCACCTAGCTGTGTTCCACGAACTGGTAGAATATGATATCTGATCGTAAGCGTATCTAGTCGTTTGGACACAATTTTAGTCACTAATTTGGCGATATCGTGCTCGAGTTTCACCAGCAAATTACCTTATCATTGTCCAATCGTGCTTCCAAAAGCTTAGTTAGTTTTCTGGATAAAGGATTGGAAGATCTGTCTAAATTTAAATCAGCTGCATTACCAGGTCCGGTTTCCAAAGTATTCATCCTAAAAGTTAATTCTGTCACAATAACCAAAATAAAACCAAATTTATTGAATCTCGTAAAATCGGAAGAAATTTTGCGAAGTTACATAACAACCAATGTTTTTTTGATTGTCGCTTCTGACGAAGGATAATTATTTTTTTATATGCAGTATACTAACTCTGAAACTGAATTAATCAAAAATGTAAACATAAGCAGAAGGTTCTCAGATACACAAACTAGCAAAATTAGTTGTAATATGCCTGTATAGAACCAATACAAAACTTAAAAACATAGTATATTTGTTTTTAGTAATAACATAAAAAAAATAATAAATGTTTAAATATTCTTTCATTTTTCAAATGAATTATGCAAATGTGGAAATTTTCTGTAACACTCTTATTTGAAGAAAAATATTAAAAAACACAATAGCAACGTTAGTTAACTGTATCCGTAACATAAAAAAAATATTTCGTTCACTTTAAAAATACCATTTTCCACATTTAATAGCACGTGTGTAGTTAGTGTGGTTGTAGAAATACGCTTTCATTATTGTTAAAAGTGCTTCGTATTTGTTGAAGAAAAATGGGAAAATCTAAAAAATCTCTCCCCGATGAAGGTGATGAAAATATGGATGCCTCGCAAACTGAAGAAACTGCACGCCTTTCGTATGATGAGCAACTCAACAACGTTAGCATCATTGCTTCTCCTATGGCCCCAAAGAAACTCGCAAAGCGACTTTACAAGCTTATTAAAAAAGCTTCGGAACAGAAAACGTTTTTGCGTCATGGCTTGAAAGATGTACAAGCCTTTATTAGAAAAGGTGAAACTGGACTAGTAGTCTTTGCCGGCGACGTTACACCGATTGAAGTTATGTGTCATATGCCTGCAGTATGCGAGGAAAAGAATATACCTTATGTGTATACCCCTTCTAGAGACGACCTGGGATTAGCAATGGGTGTAAAAAGAAGCTGCTTGATGGTTTTAATTAAAGAACATCCTGAATACAAGGACCTATATGATGACTGCCAGAACCGTATGAAAACAATTACTATTTCCACTTTACTTTGAAGGTTTGGTTTGCGACGTCCACATTTCCATCGTTTCATAAATTGGTCTACTCGGCTCATTTTAATTTTTAAGGTACCATTTATTCTGACGCTCTTTAAATTTTAATTAGCTTTACTATAATTTTTCTATTCAGTATCACACATTGATTTGTATTGTACCAATGCACGAAATATTTTGTGCAAACCATATTTTCATTTAGCAAGCATTTTTGTTTCATCGATTGTTTTTGTTTGTTGAAACCAGGTTTGTGAATACACAGCTGTTGTTATAAATTATGCTGTCAAGAAAATTAAATATTCAGATGTAAAATAGAAATTCAACGATAAATAAACTATTTTGTACCATTTATCTGCGAGTTGAGTTTTAGTTATGTGTAATTACTTTTCCTCTTTAGTTTTTCAGAAAATGGGAAAGGACACAAGCAAACTAAGTTTGGAGTGCAAAATGTTGAATAAGTTTTAAAGAAATATTTCATTTTTTAAGTTCATTGAATTGTTTTAAATATTTTTAGGATCCACAGCAGTTCATGGAAGTGACTTCAAAATGGTAGTTTAATATGCACTATTGCTTGTTACTTTGAAAATACTTTTCTAAGTCATTGGGTATCTGTTACCTGATGTCTAGTAGCTAAATTTTGTATTGTATGCATAGTATTAAAAAATTGGATTTATTTGATATGTAACATGCAAATCAGTATTTGCCAGATGGTTTTGATTTATGCTAAACATGATTTGGAAAATACATGGTAAAGTTTTGAAAGATTTAAACACTGCATAGAAATTAGCAAAGTTGATCATTAAAAAGTGCCAGAAATGGAGGCTTAAGCAATTTTTACATGGTTTTCAGTGGTTTGATCTCCAATGACTATGGAAGTTACAGGAGTGCAGATGTGTAAAAGCAATGGAAGGGTTGAGAGTTCAAAACTTGGCTCAACCAAAGACTCTGGTGCATGTTAAATCTGTCATGTCCTCTTGTTAGTGTGGGGTGTTGACCTCGTCATCTCACCATGGTTCAAAATTAAAAGGTGTTCTTGGATCCTGGACTGTTGCTAATAGCCCTTTGTATTGTTCCAGTGCAATGTTAATTAACTACCAACCCATAACCATGGGGTGAAAACTTTGGGCAAAGAAAAATGAGGTTGCAGGTTCCTTAAAACGTAAATTCTTGGAACAAAAATCAGAATTTTATATTATGTTAACAAAATGTATACAATTTCTCTGAGGTATTTTCATAAAATAATTAAAGACTGGAGACGTGTTTCTCAAAAAAATAAATTAAGGGAACTTGTATCAAGTTACAAATAATATTTTATGTGAAAAAAGTATTTGTAAGTAAACAGTACAAAATGAGACATGAATTGAAAGCAAAATTGGCTATTCAAATTTTCTTTTATCATAGACAATTGCATCTGATACAGAAAGTCTTAATTTAATGCTTTTTGTTTATAAAAACCATTGATTGTACATGCTGTCAATTGATAATTTGACCAAGATTTCGTCCATTAACTCTTTAAGCCATACTTAATACAGTTTGAATAATGGCAAAATTAAGATTATGAGACAGATTTATTTTTCAGTTATTCACATGTATACAAGTGGATTTGAAGAATTTACTTTCCCCATATTGTGTGGAAATCAGTATAGAATAAGTAGATTTAATTTTCTATTTTCAAGCTATATTTTTAATGGAATTCTTGTAATATGGGATGTTACATTACAGGTAATGTAATTTTTACAAAATACTTTTACTGGAGATAACAAAATCTATTTTGGTCTCTTCAAGCTAAATTATAATACTAGTAAATTTAGAAAAAAATAGTGTATATGAATTCAATAAGCTTTAAATAAAGAAATATATATTCTTGACAAAGAACAAAATGCAATCTCTGCTTTTGGACTTGCCTTTGGTTGTGTAATTTTTTGTTTACATGAATATTGACTGTTTGTTCTCTGGCCATTTCATCTTAATTTGCAATCTGTTGAACAGTTCATATATGTTTAGTTTACTATCAGACAAAATATGTTGTAAGGACGAAGTGAATTAGTACTGTGATAAAAATGATTCTTTTAACATATTAAACAGTAATAGTAAATGGAATACTTCATTTTAAACTATTGGACAAAAGTTAACTGTTTTTGTAATTGTAGGGTATGGTGAGGTTAAATGGGTAGGTTTTATAATTTACTTAAAAGACACAAAAAAAACTCTTAACAATTGTTTTAACTTTTAAATATATTTTTAGACATTTGTTGCCAACATAATTTTTCCTTAAAAGTTTTATATTTTGCATAGCAAAGCAACATAGATTGCCTTGTTTGGTAGTGAGGAATGCATGCTTTTTTACTAAAGGTCTGAAAACTTTCAAAAAAGTAATATTGTCTTTGCTTTATCATCAATATTTCTTTAGTAATCAACTGCAAGGATTTCATAAGAACAGTTTTTCAAAAACACAGGTAAGAAATATTTTTATATGAAATTCTTAGATGTAATGACTTAAACCAGGTCTCCAATTTTAGTATAAATTTTGTACCTAGTATTTAAAAAAATTTATTTGCTGTGGTATAAAGTAAATTAATACATTTGTTATAAAATCGCGCTTGTAAGCTTAAAAATACATGTATTTAGAAATTTTCTAAAAATACATGTGGTTATTCTTAATTTTTTACTTTTTTGTTGGAACAATAATCAAATAATTATGTATAAGCAAACTTTAATTATGTATAAGGGTATTAATCAAATAATTTTGTATATTGTATGAGGAATTGTTGTATAAGGAAACTTTAATTTTATATTAGGGAATTAAAACCTTCTAAATTCTTAGATGTAATGACTTAAACCAGGCCTCCAATTTTAATGTAAATTATATGTAGTATTTAAAAAAAATTTATTTGCTGTGGTATAGAGTAAATTGATACAATAGTAGTAAAATTGAGCTTATAAGCCTAAACATACATGTATTTACATGGTCTAAAAATATATGTGGTTACTCTTGATTTTTTACTATTTCAGGGTAATAACAGAACTGGGAAATCAGGAAACTTTTTAATTCTGGAAATCTCAGGGAAAATTTCACGAAAAATCAGGAATTAAAAAAATTTTGTTA
This sequence comes from Metellina segmentata, assembly GCA_947359465.1. NCBI lineage: Eukaryota > Metazoa > Arthropoda > Arachnida > Araneae > Tetragnathidae > Metellina > Metellina segmentata. Next base: position 89,713,953 of record OX375873.1, on the reverse strand, counting down.
CCTTAAACGGCAACTATTATCGTTGGTCCTTTTTAGAGATGAGCGATTGCGAGTGCTTTTGAGAATTGAATAAATCTTATTCGCTGAAATTGTAATTTAAATAAAGAGCAATTACGTCGTAATTTTTGAATGTCCCGAAAATCGCTGCCGTGGTTTTCGTGGCTGGCGATACAACTTGTGGCATTTGATTCGAAATTTGTGTAACTAATGTTTTTTTTTTGCATTAAATTAATACTTTTTGCTTGCAATTCAATTTTGTAGATTTTTTTGGTACAACTTCAGTTTACGTTTATAGCGGTGGTAACTGCCTTAGCGCTTTTTTTGCGCACTTGTAAAGTCGACAAGGAAATAATTATTTCAAATAAACCAATGAAATAAACGCCAGTTTAACATATTTTGTAAGAACTTTCTTGAAAATTTAAACTTTCTGCTTGCTGAGATTGTCATAAAAACCGCAATAACCGTAATACAGATGGGTTGCCTTAACCTACCGTAATTCGCTAATGGAAGTGCTTCAAAAGAAAAAGCGTCAAGACCGTTGTCACCACTATAAACGTAGACTGAAGACATACCAATTTTTTATGGGTATGTGCATTTGATATTGATGTACCTATAGTAGGATAATGTAGGGTGAGATGTAAAAAGTTCATTATCCAAATTTTTTTATATTTTTTTCCCAAGTTTTTTTAGTTGATATTCTAAGAGTTCCACTAAGGGTTCCAAACCTTACAGTAAAAATTAAAATATTTGTAGAGAAAAAAACTAAATATAAGTGTAAAAGGATCCTTTTACCCTATCTGACTCTAAATATTTAAAAATATTGTCGTTGATGGATACTGTACATTAATAATAAAATTGAGTAATTGTAAAAATATACTCATATTTACATGATTTCACTTGATCATGTTTTTTTTTTATTTCCAGTAACAATGCCAGGGAATTATGTATTGAAAAGGGTTCCTTCATATTCATGTGCTGATTTGGATTTGGCAATTGTGGAAGTCAAAAATTGAAAAACAATCGCTGCAATGGCAAAACAATATTAAATTCCACGTGAAACGCTCCGACGGTGGATTGTTTCCAAACCCACTTACAAAACATGATCTACTGCACTAAACATAGAAGAAGAGAACTGCAGTGTGCAAGCTTTGCAATTTATAGCAAAATGTGGTTTACCCTTTGACAGGCAAGATGTCATTAATATTGCACAGCAATATGTTTCCTCTCATGTATATAAAAGCTTGGGGATAGAATGGGCAAGAGGTTTCGAGAAAAGGTGGTCCAATGAGTTAACAAAAAGAAAACCTGAATTGTTAACTAATTCAAGGGCAGCTGATTTGTCACATCGTTTTGTTAATAAATTTTTTGAAATGTATGCTAATTTACTGACCGAAAATGGTTTAGAAAAAGTACCAGAATGTATATTTAATCTTGACGAAATTGGTCTTGGAACTGACTCTTGTGCAGTCAAAATATTTGTGCCGAAGAAAAGCCTTATTGCATACCTGAAATCAGCTGATGCGGGTAAATCAATGTATAGTGTACTGTTTTGTGCTTCAGCGACTGGAAAATTTTTTCCACCCTTCAATGCGTATAAAAGTCTACATTTATATGAAACTTGGACCATCTGGTGCATTTATAGGACAGAGTCAGGTTGGATGCAAGATACAGTGTTTGAATCTTGGATGGGACATTTCGTCAATCAACTGGAACACCTGGAAAAACCCATTCTTTTAATATTCAATGATCATGACAGTAACTTGACTTATAAGACAGTAAAACAAGCGATGGACAATAGAATCATCTTCCTCTGCCTCCCACCAAACATGAGCCATGCCCTGCAACCGTTGGATGTTGAGGTATTTACCCCTATGAAGCGTGCCTGGAAAAAAATCCTGAAGATGTGGTACTAGGAAAGCCGTCTAAAGTATCCAAAGCAACATTCCCTTACCTGCTGAAACAGCTATTTGACACCCTGAAGTTTGAAAATGCAGTAAAATATTTAAAACAGCTAGACTTTATCCAATTGACAAAAATACTGTTGAACACAAAATAGTGGTAACTGATAAAGAAAGAGAAATAATAGTAAATGATGTTGCACAACCTTCAGCAACAGCTACTACAGAAGCTCTTTCTACACAAACTTCCAGTTCAAACACTTTGAATTCTGCCATTTCTTCTCCATATAAGGATTTAAAAAACGCCAACCTTAAAACTATTTCACCACTGCTGTCCGAAAAAACCATAAAAGCCTTACAGAATGCCAGACAAAAAAAGAAGCGGGTACAAACTAAGGCTGGAGAAGTGATGACTGCTTCTAATGTATCACACCTTTCCGAAGAAGAAATTGCTCATTCATGAAAAAAGAAAAACATGCCCCAAATGGATTATCCACCAAAGGAATTAATGCCTGCTCCACAAAGGCACAAGAAATTTCTCTATATCAGATTCAAATGTGGCCCAAAATGTTTCAACCTCAACTTCTATATATAAAATCAGTCTAGATAATAGTAATTACTTGAATGTTTTCATGTTTATTGAAATGTAAAATACATTTTATATTTTAACTATGTGTACCTATGAAGGTTAAATTTAAGTTGCAGACATAGTTACTGGGATACATAGTAAAATTCAAATAATCTTATCTTTTCATGATCTTGTGTATGTTTTATTAGTTACTGACTTTTGCTAGCTTAATAATTTCTGCAAACAAATATCACAAATTAGCTGTTGAAATGTATTTCATGTGTGTGTGTGTTGAAAATGAACAAAGATTTATAAGAGAGACATGTGTGGTAAACTAAATTGTCTGCCATTCTTTAATAACAAGTATTTGCATGTTTTAATCTTGTTACTTCGCGTAGTGATATTTCACTTTAAAAAGGAAAAGTAATTGGTATGATAGAGTTAATTTTTTAAATGAAGTGCTCTGATACTTTTCCTCAGGACAAGAATTACTGACCAACTAACTTAAAATGTTAGTTTAAAATGTCATTGTATGCTAGATGTGCTTTACAAGTTCTAATTTTTGTTTTTGTTGCATTCTGTTTTACTGCTGATTATTTGCTTAATTTTTAGTGCAAGCAGTAGCGGATCAAGTCAAGTGGGGCCCCCCAAGCGGTTAAAATTTCAGGGTCCTCAAATTCGAGTTTGAAAAAAAAAGTTTCAAGAAATTTCTTATAAGTTATTGACAAAAAAGAAAAGTAATCACAAATTTCACACCATAATACACAAATAAATTCATTAAAAAAACGTATTTTTTATGAGAATTTCCGTCTGGCTTTATTTTTATAAAATTTGTCTTTTATTTTGGAAGTGTTGATTTGGTTTAAAATTTCTTGCTCTATATATACAGAATGGCCAAATTATATACTCTTTCTTCTCTCGTAGTACTCCTTTAAATTTTTTACACGCTTTTAAACAGAAAAGCATTTTTCTCCTGACGCATTAGATAAGGGAATCATTAAAAACATTTTCAATAATATTTCAACATTCGGAAATATGCAAGATATTTCTTTGGCGGCTCGATAGATGTCTGGTGTGCTTTTTAAGGAGTGTCCTCGTTTTCTTTTAGTAATATTAAAAATTGATCCAAATTCAAAAGTACAAACATCAATGTCATTTTTGTAAATATCCTTCAACTTTTGTATGGATCCCAATAAAAAAATATTCGAAAAGGCTCCACGCAACATTTTTATACGTCAGTTCTTTGAGATAATTCTGCTTTGGTGTTGTCACATGACATAAAATGAATTGACTGTGGTTCAATTCAAATGACCAACTTTGTTTTCATGAAAAAGCATTTTTCTCTTTTATTGTCCATCTTCCACATTAAATAATAGCCCTGATAAAACAGTTGCCTCTTTCAACTTTGTCAAATTATTTTGAAATTATTGATAACATTTTCTAATGACTTCTGTAGAATAGATCCTTTTAATAGTTGGCTTATGTATTCCACTGATTGCAGTGATTTACTAGTAACATTTATTCTTTGTAAAATAGTATTCCAAATAACTGCCATGAAGGCGTTTTCATATTTGTCCATTTCGTTCAGAAGTGAAGTCTCCTCCACCCACTATGGTAACTTTTTTCTTCTGAATTACACATTTCAGTTAAAGCCTCTTTTATATGGGTGAAACCAAGTTTTATAGCTAATACAGCCTCTTCTCTTGCTCACCATCTTGTAAAGAAACTCTTTTCACTGCACTTAACAATGTACATTGTAAAGAGCTTTCACAACTTTCCTCGATCCGTAATGAAAAGACATTTTAATTTTTTGGTATTCCAAGGCCCTACGCGGCTGCTTAGTCTGCTTACTGCTTAATCCGCCACTGAATAATAGTGACTTTTTGATGAACTAAGTAACCATAAAGAAAAACTACATTAAAATATGCAGTTTTTGTACATTATTTGTGAAACCATTGCTGATTTTTGGTAATCAAAATTTTCCTAGTATTTTGGTTTTCAGTTTTCTTAGAGGATGCTCTGAGATACATAACATTTGGCTTATGATTGCATGGCTATCTTGTATGGTTTAGATTTTTTGCTACCAATTTAGTTTGTGAGTTGAGATATGTTCTTGCAACATGAGACTGCTTCACCTCTCATCTTAAAAGTCTTGTTCATAGAGCTTTGGTCGTGGTGGAATATCACTAAGTTTGTGATATTCCAGCTGTACCTACTGTATGTTGCTATGAAAATATTTAAACTCTCATTTCATATTAACCACCAAAATAAGTTTTATTAAAAAAATATTTACATTTCTTACAGCATCAATATGTATTGCTGAATGTATAGGAAGCATTTCATTCATTTTAAATGTTTAAACATGTAACATGGTCCATAGAAATTCTTTAGTTTATCTTGCTTTTTGTTTCAAATCCATCCACCGTACCTTATTTTATTTGGGAGGTAAACGGATGGCAGAAAGTTATCACCAATTTTGCTAAGTCCTTCGATCTCTGCCTTGTTTGATATTTCCAGCATGATTTGAAGCTAAAATTCAATTGTACTTTGTTATTTTGTATTACATTTTTCATGCAATTCAAAAACAAACTACCTTTACTTACCTGGTTCAGCCAATGCATGTTATTTTTGATGTATGGACGTTCTAGCATGCATTTTGCCTTTTTAATATCTTTCTCTGACATGGGTATAATTGCTGTGTTAGGAAATCTTAACCTGTAATGTAAAATAAGTAATAGCGGTATAATTATATTCACACGTTAAAGTGACACACATGGTAATTACTTTACATGAATTTTGAAGTTTTACCGAAATTCTGTATTAAGTAGGTAGTTACTAATATTTTTGGGTGAATCCATTTCAATCCAGGTAAGGCTGTTCGTGTTTACCTCACCATATTCAAATCAAATGATATTTTATGTTCAGGTACATTTGGGGGTACATACACAGGTCTTACAATAAGTGAGTTTTCTTCTCTTGTATGGAATGGAAATTGTCAAATCTTTTGAAATGATCGGTACTGTACTTAATTTTTCTCTGCTATTTTACTATTTATAATGTATATTATAATATTAAGAAACTTCTATTGGTGTAAAAAAATAAGAGAAAGTTTATAAAGGGTTGCAATCTCTTAACTTTCCATAATTTGTGAGAAAAAATGCTAGCCAAAAGAAAAGTTTTTGTTAGATCTTTTGCAAGATGATTTCATGACGAAAATAGATACTTTATTTCCCAAACAATTGCTTGGCCAATTTTGGTCCTTGCACCATAAAACCCAAGCAACCATCCAAACAATTACTCTGAATTGTTTAGGATAGTTGAAATTTATGGAAATTTTAAATTGAAACAGTTTTCAATAGCTTAACACACAAAGGAAAATATATTAAGTTAAACATTTGGTTTTAAACTGGAGAGAATACTGATTCCTAAACGTTTTTCTTACCATCTCAACTGACATAGATTACTTACACGTTAAAGTTAAAAAATTAAAATATATTTATATTATATATATATATATATATATATATATATATATATAATTATAATAAAATTCTCTTTTTATACTAGCTTTTCAGGTAACATAGTTTTAAAAATGCTGACATTGACAATAATAGGAATTAATTATATTTTCTCTTCAGATTTCAATCACAAGACAGTAAAACCTTGACAAGTCGTCACTCATGGAACCAAGAAATTTTGACGATTTAAAAGCAGAATGACAACTTAAGCAGGATTCCCATGGGTCAGAGAAAACTTGAAACTGTCAAAAAATTTAATTTTGTCCAAAAAAGTCGGAAAGTTACACATTTTTGTCTAAAACCTGGAAAATTGTCTCAATGACCTGGAAAATAATTGATCATGGCGTCTCGGACGCTTTGGAGAAAAGTAGCCAAAAAGATTCGTACACAGTTTTTTTCATGAATAGAATTTTCCACCTGATTTTAAAAGAAGCAGCCAAAGTTTAACAGATAAAGAATTATGTTTCATCCACTGGCTTAAGTTGAAGAATTTCAAACATGTGATACATTAAATCACAAATGATTTGTCAAATATGTTAGATTATTTGAATAAGTAATTTTAATGCAAAATTACTTGTACTTTGTACAAACTTTTACAGTGTATAGTTCTTAAATTGTTTTTTATTATTGACTATTAAATGCAAAATTATTTGTTGGTTTATCACCTTAAAATGTATTGAATTGCTTAAGGTATGACCTGCAATTTTGTAAACATTTGTTTGGAAAAGTTGGAATTTTATTTCTGAAATAAAGTACAACACACCTGCTTAAGTGTAGTAACCGCAGAATATATTCAATGTGTATTATTATAATCATGTAAATTTTTAATTTAACGCAGTATTAATAGTAAACTATTTTAAAGAGAAGTTACGGCCGCTGCAGGATTGAAAACTCACTTTTTTCGCTCGATTCTTAGATGGTTTCCCAAGAAAGTACGGTTCAGAAAATTACGAAATTAACATGGTTTGCTAAAAATTCTACAGCGAACAAGATAGAGAAGATTTTTTTTTTCTGATGCGGCTATTAGTTTAGGGTGCATTGTCAAAGTCGAAAGAGGCGAAATTTCTAACGCGAGTGAGCAAAACACGTACAAACTTTTAGCCTTTAGTTTTTTTAGATTACCTTTAAACGTGAATTTTTGCACCTCGTCGAGTTTTTTTTAGAAATTTCAATTTGGTTCCTGGTAATATTTTTTTCAATTTCGGGAAAAATCGAGAAGTTTTCGTTATTTTTTATTTAAAACTCATCTATAGCTTATTGCTATTAGTTTTTAAATTTGAAAACATCACTGCAAACCTTAGAATGTACTCTTATGGTATAGTTATTTGTAAAGTTGGTTTATAAATAAATTCGATGCGATGAAAAGTATAATTTCGCGTTAGTGCACAAATTGTTCATCGCGGAGATCAAACGTCAGATCGTTCTACCTGGCCTTGTGATTTTCGCTGTGACGTCATGACCCGGAAAAACGCTTACGAAAGGAGTGTTGGTTTGCGAAGCAAATCATAGGATTGACTAGCAATCACCGGGGGTTGGCGAGCAAGGGGCGGAACCCCTAGTAATATAAATTAATGGTAAGACACAGGGTTCGTACTTCTCCTGAATTTTGGATTTTTGTACTAAGGGCCCTGAAAAATGTGTTTTTCTCCTGATATTTCTTTTTATCTCCTGCAAATTAATAATCCGAGCAAAAAATGAATGCAATGAAATAAGGATTTCATAATAAATATTTTCTGCCATACTTAAAACAAAAATAACCCCATTTAACAACTGTATAACAAATTGGAAATACTGCTTAAATACATAAGTAATTGTTGACAAGTAAAATGGAACACGAAGAAAGTCAACTTCGCAAACCAACACCATGCGGCGCAACTCGGATCCAATCGCTAACGCTCGCCAACCCAGGTGATTGCTACAAATTCCCATTTGGTATTGGATAACGGGCAACGCTCTTTGTCAAATGCGGCCACATTCGAATTGCGAAGAGATCCAATCGGTGTGACGTCACAATCTCTTGCGAAAAAATAAATATTTAATATATTATTTTATTTTCCGCAACTTTCAAATCTGTTGAAATTTTCAATCTATCTTTTAACGATCCCAATTTCACAAAAAGGAACTGAGCAATGAGTCAAATAGTTTTTATTTGTTTTGCTTTCCTTGTCTGGATTCGTTTGAGCGCAGGAAATGGAATCTGTTTTCTCGAACACGATCAAGGTCAAATTCGTATGGGAAAAAGTATAAATGTTGCAATTAAAAATTATTAATTGAGCGCAGGAAATGGAATCTAATTTCTCGAACTCGATTGACGTCAAATTCGTCTGGGAAAAAGTATTAAAGTTACAATTAAAAATTATTTTTTTAAAGAAATCATAATTTTTTGGTATCGATCTTATGTAAAATTTACCGCAGATTTCAAATCCATTAAAATTTTTACTCTAACTTTAACGATCTATGATAGAAAAAGAACTACATAACTTCAGTTAACACTTTTTATTTGTTTTGTTCCTCCGCTGAAAACGTTCAAACGGAAACACGGGGGAAAAATTTAGAATCTGCCCTCTGTTTATGGTGTTACTATTCTAAGGAAAACAATAATAAATAAATTCATTTTAAAATGTTCCAGATTAAATTTTAAAATTCGGTGCAACCCAAAAATTTAAAAAAAAAAAAAAAAAAATCGGACTATTTGTGTGCCAAATATTATTACTGTAAGTACCATAGATTCGTTAGGACTTTGATCACAGAAAACAGACAAACGCTTCCTTTTATAATAGTGCCGACCAACCGGTATAGTGGTTAAGGTGTTAGCCTCTAGATCGGATGGTTCCTGGTTCGAATCCGGGTCCGGGCATGGATGTTTATAAACGTATGGTGTAGAGGCGGCTGGTGCACCTTAAATCTGTCGTGGCCGAAAGTCCTCACGTTGGGTTGGCGTGGAAGTTTGGAGAGTGGAGTGCCAGCTCAGGTGTTGCTTCGTCATCTGACCGTGGTTCAAAATTACGAGGTGTTGTTCTCGGATCTTTCCCTTAAGGGACTGATCCCGGACCGTCGTCAATAGCCCGTTGTGTTGCTCTAGAACGACGTTAACTAAAAATTACCAATTACCTGGGGTGAATAATTTCCATTTCATAAGTTCACTGAAGCTGCAGACATAACAAGGTAAGCAATATAATTTTAAAAACAAATATATATTAAAATAATTGAGAAATTTTCGAAAATGAGGTGTTGGTGGATCAGGGCGTCATCAAGGAGGAGCCCGATCCAGACAACACAAAAGTGTTTCTTACGTATTAGTATCAATATGCTAAAAAATTGCTCTTACACTCCTCCGAAGACCATTCAAATGAAACAATGACAAAACAATATGAAAGGAATAAGAAAACAAAATCAAACTCGCAACAGCAACTGAGAGACTCACGACGCCAAGCCCATTTGGTGGCAATCGCCAGGTTTGGTATCGCTGATCCTCGTCAAACTCAACTTTTTCTGCTAAGAGATATAATAGAAAAACATTCGAAGTTTTTTCTTGCGGTCTTTATTCTGTAATTTGTTTATGTACTTGCATATTACTAATATGTGTACACGCAAATGCCCATATATTAACTGCTGAATTTTGTAAAAATCACAGCTTATTTTGAAAAATCTCATTTTTGTGTGGCTTAGAAAGTTTTTATTTTTAGTTAGAAAAAAGAGTGGGAACCCTGAGATGTAGTATACCATATATAATTTATGAAAATTGTTGTTAGTTTGTTACATTTGATTTTTTAAGTTGTCCTGAATTTTCTGCTCTTTACTCCTGAAAAACTTAGTAACTCCTAAATTTTACTATAATTGATAGAGTACGGACCCTGTAAAAGAGTTTCAACTCTGAACTTTATTTGAACATTGTTTAAGCTTTACTACACTATAAATACAGATAATGCCAAGTACTTTTCTAATTTTGACTAACAATTACAATAGTATATAGTTTGAAAATAATACGAGAACAAAAATAGCATGAACTGATAGTAAAGAGAAGTGTAAAATACATAAGCTTAAGAGTTTAAAAGACCATAAAAGGATTATCAGACCATGGGAGTTCACAGTTGATACGGAAAAATGTACCCTCTAAAGTGGATTGGGTTTTATTCGGGTATATATTTCTCAGCAGTACTTTTACTTGAAAGAGCAGTTGAGCGCTTAACACAATTATTTGACATTTAACTTAAAATATAAAATCTTCAATGATACGTAAGGGTATGTTTATGATACGTAAAAATTATACAAAAGGAATGTTAGCCATTTTCTTAGAAAAGGTAAGGTAAGGTAATTTTAATTAACGTCGTACTGAAGCAACACAACGTTATTGACGACGGTCCGGGATCAATCCCTCAAGGGAAAGATCTGAGGACACCACGTAATTTTGAACCATGGTCAGATGACGAGGCAAAACCTGTGCTGGCACCCCACTCTACAAACTTCCACACCAACCCAACGTGAGGACTTTCAGCCACGACAGATTTAAGGTGCACCAGCCACCTCTACGCCATACGCTTACAAATATCCATGCTCTGTTCCAGATTTGAACCAGGAATCTTCCGATTTTTGTTGAAAAGAAACAGGCTTTTCAAGTGTTTTTCGGAAATAGTTTACTAGATATGCTGCTTAATACAGTGGAACTTCGATTAACTATCAGGGTCGGGACAATGATGGTATATCAAATAGACGGTTAATAGAAAAACCCTAAACAACAACCAACCCTATCCATTGTATATGAACGACTGATAAAAAAATGCATGTTTATGAAGAGTATAATTACATTTTACATACATGTAGTTTATTTTACAGAAATAAACAATTTACTATTAATGAATTAAGTACAGTACAGTACGCATTGTTACAGACATATTCAAATTTTAAAATAGTGGGTCATTTTCTGTGTGTACGTACTAATAATTTTTATTACAAAAATTTAAATTTAATGAATTAACTTTTAAGGGGAATGACGATTATAAGAGTGACACTTAATCAAAGTTTCACTGCATTTAGACGACATGTAATTTTTCAAATATTGTTTGCCTTGTTCTGTTATAGGATTTCTGCTTGTTACTCAGAAGCATAGTTACAAAATGTTTATTAATGTAATTGTGAAATTAAGTTCACTAGAAATGTTCATCAATCTATTGCTTGCAGTATATGCTGCTGGTATGTGGTTTGATTCTTAAGGTTATCTTTATAAAAATGTAAGTGTTATTTAAGTTTTATTCTGCAACTTGTAAGCTTAGTGTGCTATATGAAGGTTTTATAAAATGCACATGGCTTTGCGTGAGAAAGTAAAAGTTCTTTATGAATGTTTTCAGCGGTATTTATTTTATAGGGACCTGTTATGTAGAGAGTAATACGTAATCATAATAATAGAAAGGTGAATTGAATTTTGGAGATTCTCCCTGAGATTCTGTTATCAAATGAATACATTTCATATGCCATAATCAAGATATCAGATTATAAACCAGATTAGATAAATTAAATTTTTTTTATACTTTTGAATATCTGATGGTAAAAGACCCAGCCATCTTATTTCTGGCACTGCCAAATTCGCCACATCAAATGACATAGACTATAAAATAAAGAAAAGTTATATTAGAAATGTTTAAACGTCATGACCTTTTAAATTTTAGAATGTTATAATCTTTTATTAAAAAAATTATTGCACACTTTTAGAAAAGAGTGTCATGGTATTTTAGATGAGTAGCGAGACATGAGGGGTCTCACTCCCACCCCTTAAAAACTACATTTTTGCTATGTTTATATATCAGATGTGCTACACACAAAGATTTTTTAGGAAAACTTTTTTTTATAATGGCCTTGAAAAATTCAACAATCCCATTCTAAGTAAGGATGGACATGAGATGAAAAATCATTATGCGAGGTCATATCCGTTGAAAGAGAAGCGATTTACAAACCACAGGGTTGCGAGTTCGGCTTGATCTAACCAGAGACCGTCGTGTTCGTGGAGGCAGGTGCACGTTAAACCTATCGTGGTCTCAAATGTCCCCACGTTGATATGGTGTGGACGTTTGGAGAGCGATGTGCCAGCTCAAGTGTTGACCTAGTCATCTGACTGTAGTTTAAAATTACGAGGTGCTGTCCTCGATTCTTTCCCTACGGGATTGATCCTGGACCGTTGCCAATAGCCCGTTATGTTGTTCCAGTGGCAACTTAGCCAAAGATTTTTGATAATCCCTATGAAAGGGAATTGAAAACGCGCATCTGCCCTACCTGATGGTGAATTTGATCAGATTGATTTGAGACGTGTCGAAGGAAGACCACACTGGAATGCTAATGGTCATTTTTAGTTAACGTCGTACTAAAGCAACACAACGGGCTATTGACGAGGGTCCGGGATCAGTCCCTTAAGAGAAAGATTCGTGGACAACACCTCGTAATTTTGAACCACGGTCAAAATGACGAAGCAATACCCGATCTGGCCAACTTCTCCAAACTTTCACACCAACCCAACGTGAGGACTTCTGGCCACGACAGATTTAAGGTGCACCAGCCGCCTCTACACCATACGTTTACAAATATTCATGCACGGACCCGGATTTGAACCAGTAACCTTGCGATCTAGAGGCTAACACCTTAACCACTATACGGGTTGGTCGGCCCACGCAGGAATGGATCTTCCCATGTTTTTTTTTGTTTCTTGTTATTGTTCCTGTCATTTTCAATAAATATACGTCATCTGACCGTGGTTCAAAATTACGAGGTGTTGTCCTCGAATCTTTCCCTTAAGGGACTGATCCCTGACCGTCGCCATTAGCCTATTGTGTTGCTCTAGTACGACGTTAACTAAAATTACAATTACTATCAATAAATATACAAAAATTAACTGAATTGCACTTGAAAAAATTCCAGATACACACAACTCGTTAAGAGTTAATTTTGGACTCGATGTGATTTTTATTACAGCTCCAGTGCGACGTTAATTCAACAATATTATAACAGTAACTCAGTGCTTTTATATGTAATGTTCTGTTACTTTTTCTCTGTCATGTAACTAGTAATCTGTTTGACTGATAAATTCAACCTGAATGATTAAATAAATAAAAATAATTCTTTCTTATTACGATTGTTTTTTCCGTAGTGGGTGGTAGCCTTCATTTTCATACTTAACAAGAACTTCGTATGTGTTTTTACCATATCAAGATGGCTCCTGTTAGAAGCTGTAGTGAATCCTTTTTTCCCCCCAATGCAGGAGCGACATTATCCTAACGCCTGTGGTCACGGTTGCGTAAGCGATGGTCATTTGTGAAGTAGCACCCAATTTGCGACCATCATTACCCCTAACAGAGGACAGCACAGTTACATCCATGCCCTGATCCCCAGATTCGAAGTAGGAACCTTCCGATCCAGTGGCCAACACCTTAACCACTAGACCGGTCGGTTGAATGTAGTGAATATTCAAGTTTTGTACATTATAAGTCGAATGTTTTGGAGATCAGCGTTGCTTATAATGAAATAACAAAAGAATATATAATTGATTTATCTAATGTATTCAAATTAATTGTATCAGAATAAACATTTTTCGAATGGTAAAAATAAAATCTCACCAAACATGGCTGACATGCATGGAAACATCGTGTGCCATGTGTCTTTAACAAGTACGACCGTGCGGTTCGTAATCCCTCACGTAAACACTTCGTATTATTTACTCGGAAAACTGGGCTCACATGCAAACAGAATTTAGAATTCCGCCAGAAAAGATAAAACACAAATTTGAAAAGGAATACTTTTGCTCGATTTCTTGTGTTTAAATTCTGTTAAAAGAGCTCCAAAAATAATTTGTGCGTAAAATATTTGCTCATCATAACTTATATCCCAAGAGAGAATGGGAATTGATTCTTTTCGTAAATGTCAAACTGTTGCTCGTTCAAAAGCAGTGCTCATAAAAATGGCTAGAGGGAAGATCTCGCTAATTAAGCAAAGCGCCGGAAGCAAATTTAGAATTCTGGTACCTCTAACAAATTTCTGGCATGGTACGCACAACTTAACAGTGGAAATAAGGAAAGGATGTACTGCATGTCGATTGTGTTGAAGACCTTTAAGAAGGATATGTTCTTGATGTGTGAAAAGATAACGTGCATAAGAATAAAAAGGAACTAATTGTTTATGGTAGGATAATTTTTTTCTCGGACCTATTCATTCACAAAACTCATTTATTAGCGAATTGATGAACATTTTTATGAAGCTACTTATCTTCAAAATTTGTGAGTTTAAAAAACCTCGAGTGGAAAGTTAAGAGAAGTTTTACAGTACCTTATTTGTGTGTGTCATTACAATAAGAGAAATTCCAATTAAAACTTTTGGTTCTCTGGGAATTTGATAACAGTTCACTCACTCATAATAATAACTGAAGTATTTAGTGAATTTATAGAATGGATTATTTATAAGTTTTATATAAAATTAATATTTTCATTTTTAATTGATAAACTTAATTTGAAATTGTTTCACATGCAAGAAATTCTTAATGGTTTTTATTCAGTGCACTCAATATTCATATTTAGTTGTTAACATACAGTGGAAATATTAAATTCCATTTTATTCTCAGATTTTCTATATTTTTCTAACATAATCTATTTTTTGTTTTAAATCCAGTTTTAATTTTTATAAACCATTGTCAAGATTAAAATATTCATTTAATAACGGAATAATTTGTGCATGTAAGATTTAATCATAATTTAAGCATGGATATGAATATTTTTAATTAAAACTTTCCCATAGGTTAATGTTCCATTGTAGTAGCATTAGTTTATTAAAAGGCTTAGTGTGTGAGTAAAGAAAATTTTAACGGTACAAAATGTAATCTTTAATTTATTTATAAGATATTTCTGTTATATATTTAAGAAATCAGTATTTTCTTACCATAGAGCCATATTTGTAGATGCTTAATATTTCAATTCCTAGAAAGTTTGTATATATGTATATTTGTAAGTATGTATATAAAATCAATAGTTTAATAGAAAATTTGATAAAATTAATATAATTTAATTCTGAATTAATTATATTTTTATTCAATATTAATATTTACCATATGGATCTGCATCCACTAAACCTAATACTGGAATTTTTAACGTTTCCCAAAGTTTTCGCAACATTTCTCTTGTATTGACATCCGGAAATCCTTTTCCCTACATAAAACAAAAGTTTGTGATTTAATATCATGCAAACTGAAAATTTATTTTCATATACGTTGGTACCATACAAAAAATACTTCACACAATTAAAAATTTACTGTGTGAATTATAAAAAATATGCAATTAAAATCTTTCAGAATTCATTTTCTGCTAATAATCTTAATACCTAAATTTTTATGTACAACAAATACTATATTTTTTTATCAAAACTTCAAAAAAGGTTGTATTAAAATGCATGTAGAATTTTGCAAGTAATATTTCGTAGTTCTGATTAGTATCATTTGCAGTTTAAATACTATTGGTATGCAGTAATAAATTGTCTAGAAAATCTTTTATTCTGATTCACTGTGTAAAACACCGTTTCTGATTTCCTTTTAATAATGAAATACCTTTCCTTTATATTAAATATCTTTACTTGATTCCTTTTAATAATGAATAGTAGCGAGAATCCACATTAAGTGCTTTTCAGCTGTTCTTCTATTTCTTTAAAAACTGTTTTAAATTGCAATTATTCAATAAGAGAACAAAAATAACACTTATGTTAAGGGTACTCATTATTTTTAATCTTGACACCTCAAGGTAAACTTTGTTTTTACTTTGAAAACTGCGATTTCTTTTCTAATTAACTGAAATTTTCATTCAAACAGAAAGGCATAACGGCGAATTCCACTAAATTCCATGG
Source organism: Metellina segmentata (assembly GCA_947359465.1). Taxonomy (NCBI): domain Eukaryota; kingdom Metazoa; phylum Arthropoda; class Arachnida; order Araneae; family Tetragnathidae; genus Metellina; species Metellina segmentata. The sequence continues at coordinate 89,698,105 of OX375873.1, read as the reverse complement.
GACATTCAATGCATACATTTTTTTTTAATCTTCTAAAGACTGCTTTTTGTCTTCATTAAAATATTTTTTTTTGTTGCATTGTAATCGCTGTAACAGTAAACACGTATTGGGATTTTATCAGTCGAATCATTACTTTTTATGAAAAGCATAGAGTAAAAATAAAGAAACCATATTTTGTTGACTAATTTAAAAAAATGGCCAAAGTTTGTTTTTAAATTTTGGCACTATGGAACATTTAAAATAACAATTTGACGATCCGAAAGTAAAATGTGATTTCTTTTTTGTTCTGTTTACCTTCCTGGTGTTTCTCTCGACCAGATATATCGTCGTTAATAAAACTGACTAGATCTTGATGGACGAAATATCTCTTCGTTGGAAGAGAACTGATCAGATCACGATTTTGTCTGTTAAAATTAAAAAAAAAACTTGGCAGCATCTTCATGACAAGATATCTCGTTATTAGCAAAATTGGTTGGATTTTGATTCACAATAGATCTCGTGGAGGTATCGATTGGAAGATCAAAACTAGAAAAAACACCCTGCAGCCTCACTCTTTCACTTGGTGGAGATCTACCAATTTTACTAGAAGTTGGTAGATGAGTTATTTCGTATTTGTTGCATAGATAAAACGAAATCGCGGATGAAAGATGGTGATTCGAGAAAGTTTCAAGAAAAATGTTTTTACACCTGGGTCAAAACTTGAACATTACGTTAAAAACTTGAAAAATGACCAAAAATGCATTAAAACTCAATAAACATATGAACCCCAAAATTGACTTGTCAATAAAAAATACCCAAAATAACTCCCAAAACTATTAATTTCTGGAATTGTAGATTGCATTGTCCAAAAATTGATCAAAAACAACAACTTTTGGGTCAACAAAATCTTGGTTATGGTTATATGTTTTGGTTGGTTAGTTGGTAATGATACAAAAGCCGTTTTTTAAGATTAGCTCTATTTTTCTAATTTTTCAACATCATTTAATGATTTCGAAAAGAGATATTGAATCACACTTAATCATTTATGCAGAAAATTTTCAAAACCAAAATATTTATGTAAAGTTACATCACTTATGCCACATGATTTGTAGAATATGCAACTGAATGTGTAAATAAAATTTGTTTGCTTTGTTATCATTGTTCTAGATAAATTATGAATAATGAGACTTTGTTTTAAACTCAGTTTGTATTAAAAAAAATTTAATGTCCGACCACTGACTTCTCGGTTCTACTAGTTGCGAACTGACAACTATTTGTGAAGGAGTACTTATGCACAATGAGTGAGCCACCGCTACTCTTAATAGGGACAACCACCAACTTTCATGCGCTTTCACAAACCGAGGTTCGAACCCTCGAGCAATTGGATACCAGACTAGATCTATGGCTCCTATACCAATTAGGCGGTTAGTTTGCGTTGCGTTCTAAGATGATTCTTCCTTCTAAACTAAACAATAAGTTTTGTTCTTTTTTATGAGCTTCCAAAACAAATGAATAGTTAAATTTTTAAACAAATAATTTAACTGTACAAAAACTTGGAAAACCGAATGTTTTGCATAAAATATTCACATTACGTTGGAGTATTTTCTACCCGATTCCAACTAAATACTATATAACCTGGAACTAGTTATTTAGATTATAGAAAATACTAATAAATTAACGAATTTAAGTTCTGATAGAAAAACATCTTTTCATTGTTTGATAACTCAGACCAATATTTCTATTACGATTTTGAAATATACTTACAGTTATCATAATGCATGGATACAGATGTTCGGTAATGTGACTATCCAAAAGCATCTGAAAAACCGCACTTTTCTCAACTACTAAAATGAAACGGGCGTCAGATTGAATATCTAACGGTGTTAAGGGTGGTTATTTTCTTTTAAAGTAAGTGGGAAAAAAGTAGTTCCATAAGTAAAAATGGAAAATACCTTCAAAAGGATACAATCAATACAACCTATATCGTTGGAGAGTAAAATCCCCTATAAAGAAAAAATGTCATCTATGAGAACATTTTCAGTTTTAGCATCAAATGTGTGTTTACAAAACAATTAAATTCTGTTTCACAGTAAACGGAATTATTACAAATGCAGTGTCATCTTTTCAGTGAGGTAGATAGTTAATTAACAACTGACTACTGGTGATGGTCCGTGATCTACCTCGAAGAGAAAGATTGAGAACACCACCACGTAATTTTGTACCGCGGTCAGATGACGAGGTCAACACCTGAGCTGTACCCCATACTCCAAATTTTTACACCACGCCAACGTGAGTACATTTGAGGTCACGATAGATTTAACTTGCACCAGCCCTTGCGTACACGACGGTTTTTCGTTGGACCTAATTTCGAACTCGCACCCGTCTGTTTACTAATCCGTTAATCCGTTTCTAGTCTTCCAACTGGGTTACCTCGGCCCGTCATCTCTCTCTGAGCAAAATACATAATTTCATTAGAAATTCAATGAAACTATTGTAGAATATTTGTTAAATTACGTTAATTTTACGTTTTTGTAAATATTTTGATAATAATTGGTAATATCTAAAACCTGCATACTTTCCTAGTGTGAAATTTTAATACATTTCACGAGTTTTCGGACAAGTAATACTTTACGTTTACAAGAGGGAGAAATAAAAACGCTGTCTGTTTCGTTCTCTCCGCCTATTCCATGTTGCAAAGTTTCAAAACTGAGTTAGATGGTTCATACACTTGGTTATCCACCCTGTCTTTTAATGCAGATAATAACGCTTTAAAAACTAGTTCGCATTCTTATTCATTCGTAAAACATAATTCCCACAGAAAGATCTTTTATAGAAAAATAGTTCAAATTCATTCATTCCATTGAAATAAATAAATGCTGTATTAGTATAATTTTAATTTATTTCATTACATCTTTTATACAAAATTCCATTGTGCGAAAACATGTTTAAATAGGGTATTATGTGGAGGTTACAAAAAAGGAGCGTATTGAACTAAAGAAATAAAATAATCCTGGATAAGGTGACTGAATATGGTATATTGTTCCATGCTATAGTTGGACAATTAAAGCTGTATGAAACAGCAGATTGAATAAAATGTAAGGTTAAAAACTACTCCTTGAATAACCTACTGCTACAGTGGTTGGTTACGTTTGATACAACTGGTACCAAATTCATTTTAAACGAAAAGTGTTTCGCAGAAAATGCAAAGTTTTCATGAATTTCTTGATTGCGCAAACTTAAAATCTGTAGACATATTCTTACAAAACGGCCACCCAAACGCGGGTCAAGTTCTGCTATAAATTGATGATACAAGCAACAATGGTATTTTAAAACCTGTGTTCTTGACAACCAAAACATTTGGAAATTAAAAATTATTTAATAAACACTATTAGATCGATAGTAGTTTATATTATTTGAGAAAAACTCTCGACCATAATTTTGTTAAATAATCGTTTAATTTTTAGTTTTGAGAAATGCTAATTATATGGAATAATATGAATCAATGATCTTTTGATATTATAAATATCAAAAGATGCTTGATACCTTTTGATATTCTAAAAACGCATAAGGATGTAATGAGTATTCACTGTTGTGTTATCTTTTCGATTTTGTTGGATGTTATTTCAACCACAACTTAAGAATTTTAACGATCACTTGTTTACATGAACTATTTATTAGTGCATTAATTTCATCAGAATCCATTTATTATGTTTAGGTATATAATTTTTGAAAACATGATGGATTCGAGTCTGAGATCTGAAAGTACTACAAAAATATGCAATAGTGTTATTACATTAAAAGGTGCAATTTGGTATTTTATTTCTTATAGAGTTCCTTTAAATAGGGTGTTTTGAACAAAGGGATATAAAAAACCGTTAGAGATACCTGGTTATAGATATTTCAATGTTTTGTTGGGTAAAAAATTAACTGACCTGTGATGTCTTATTGCAGTCCACGTAGCTACCTTCGTATTCTTTGTATCTTAAATTACCTGCAATACAGCCTTTCGATGTTGTGAGCTAAAAAAAATAGAGGTATTCCGTTTATTTTAGATTAAATATATTATTATAATTGCATAATTAACTACAATGCTTATATTCCCGACGAAACTTAACCACATGAAGTTTTATTTTCGGAGTTTTTAGGAGACAAGCTATGTCGTCTAAAATTTCATCCAGAACAGCTTGCGTTTTGAATAATGTGACGTCTTCGTAGTAAATCTCTCTATAGGATTAAATGTGAAATAAATAATTCTGTCATTTAATTACGTTTAGACAAATTAATGACGTTATGACATGCAAAATAATGAAATTCCATACCTTTTTGTTCGATAAGTATTTGTCTTTATGAGTTTATGAATTTTCGTAAGGACATGTAGGAAGCGAACTGCAAATATAATTTAATAGTGTATGAATATTGTGTACTTATGAATATTAAATAGAAATATGATTATTCTAATCTTCCTTATTTTTAGGATTACCTAGTTTTGTTGAGCCACTTCTTTGAGTTCCTAAAGTTTTCAATATTGGATTTTCTATTAATTGGATTCCACTGTTAATCTTGAAGCTAAAATTAATTAGTTTTTATTAAATAATTAAATAACGTTTGTTTGAGTCTGTCAAAAATACACTTGTTGACAGAAGCTGCAAATTCATAAATATAAATTCATCAATGATTTTCTCCATTTGAAATTGAAAATTTTTTTTATTATAGTAATCTTTATTTTTGTGTAATTGTAGTAGAAATATTTGTACTATTAAAAAGTTTATTTCTTATAAAAATCGCACTTTTCCTGTACGTGTACAAAACTACATGACAGGAATATTGTAGAAAATCTATGAAAAATCTGTGAATAGTGTACTACTGTTATACGTAAAATCTGTATTGGTGATGGTTGGTTGAGTTTTTATAACACGGGGGCTATATATTTTGTCCAGCTGTGCCAAACACAGGACAGGCAAAGTCAAGTAATGGACATAACATACAGAAGGAAAGTTTTACTGGTACACAAGAAATACACCCAGGATAAATTACAGGAATCGAACTTGCGCAGCCCTTAACTCGCAGGTTGATAGTCCATTGATGTACGACGGCTTCAATTATTGGTAAGAAAACTCGCTAGATGAGTAAAAAATTCGTACCGTATTTTCCAATTTTTTTTTATCTAGTCATCGAAGAATGTACGATGTAATACTAGAGAAGTGCAATAGTTGCGAGTAGCATTCGTGTTTTTTCATTTATACACACCCCTATGAATATTAGTAAGTAAAGACATGTTATGCTTAATTTAATATATACTGATGACATAATTTTTATCACTATTCAGGATGCCAATATATTCTACTATAAACAGTGAAGCTTAGTGGTAATATTGTAATAAGTGATGAAATAAACATCAAAATTTCTTTTACTGGAAGAAATAATTAAATTTCGTGTTACAAGTAGCATAAACACACCGAGATCTGATAACAAACTATTCACTATATTTGGGCATAAAGTCCTGCGTTAAATAAGTTACTTACTAAATAATTTGTCTTACTAAATAATTTGTCTTAAAGTAAAAACGGATTTTTTTTACGCTTCCAATACTAGAATAGAAACTGCAACGAAGAGACCAAGGAAGAATTAATTATGTAATCTCATTTATTGACAGGGTGCCTAATGGATATTTAAGACTACTTGGTAATAGGTGTTATCTTAGTGTGATTAAACACCATTATTCACAAAAACTTTTGGATAAGAAGGAATGTCCCTCAGAAAAAATTCTGAGATAAATATTAACTAATCCTAAAAATATAACTAATCACGGAAAGTTAAGATTTTTAGACTTGAAGTGGTGATAAAATTTTATCTGTGCTAAAAATAATAAGAAATAAACAAAAGTAGGGAGAAAATAGGATTTGCAACGGAGAATGATTCTTGGACGAACTTATATCTCACAGCTAGAAGGTTAAATTTTCATAGTTAATATAATATTTAATGTTGTAATAATAAGAGATAAATCATTCAACATAATCCCTCTTCTGCGATATTCTTCACTCACGCACGCGTTAGATTTATCAAAACATTTTTTGAGTTATTTTTCACACATGTCACGCAATGCAAAGAAAATGAACGTGGACAATATTTTATCCACATCCATGTTTTTTGGGGATTATTTCAATTAGTTTAAATCTTAAAGCCACATGGGAAGGCAAAGCTCCCATTTTCTCTATTTAAGCAGCTGTTTGGCAGATAAAACGACTTTAGGTAACAGTAATTTTTCCTGGAAAGGGGGGATATTTATTACAGCTTTGAACGGTTGGACTCAAATCTCACTGTAATCTCTTCCCAGCTGGGGTTCTACGCCTCACCACTTTTTGCCTGTTATTATTTATTTTGCAGTAGATGAGAGTGCGTTGAAAAAAATATGTCGAGTGAAGTACGGGAAGAGAAACATCCGGCTAAGCTCTCCTTTTTTTAGATTTAGAGTGAAAAGAGAGAAAAAAAACCCAGGGGAAATGCTGGGTAAAAATGACCCATACTAATACAGATGCGAGTAGCTGTTGACGCTGAAAAAAGGCAAGAAATAACATTTGAAGTTATGTCGATCTATTTAATGTTCGCTGCAGTGTGCATGATGTAGCATTATAAAGCTCCAAGGTAAATAAATCGTTGCAACGATGTATATCAACTGCAAATCAAATGACATATAGTGCAGCTCCGACGAAAGGAAGTCAGACGATTTTTAAAAAGGTATGATAACTCTTTAAGAGGCTGTCATACGCAAAAGCACAGGTGGCGATCGCCATGGATGGTTACCCCAAAATTCATTATCACTGCTGTGGTAATGAATTTATGTTAATAATTACTGGGATAATGAATGTAAAGAACCAGAATCGACTCTTCAGACACAAATTGTGGAAGCGTTTTGTTTACTGAACCACAATCTTTCCCACCCCTTCAAAATTCGACTGACCCAAGGTCAAACACCTTCTCGTCGTAGTCGCACAATAATGCACTCTTTCATAACTCAACTGTCAACCCCTCGTTGAAGTTAGATTATAACACCTTTATCTTGTATAATTGAGCAATCAGCGTTTCTAAAACTTGGCAAAATTATAACTTTAATATCTGATTACAATGTTTTGAAAGCTGTAGTTAAGGTTATAAAACATAAATATTGTATAAAATGTTCCTTTGGTTTATTACAAAATGGTTTTTATTATAGTACTAAAATTTACATAAGTCTAATTTCTTAAGTTGAATATCATGTGTGAGAGTACTGTAGTTATTAATAAATATTTGTGTTTTACCTTGTTCAATCAATCAATATAGGCAAAGTTTTGTTTGTCAAGTTCTTTTGTTTCTCTGAATTACTTAATAATTTTTTAATTCGTCAATTGATGTATGGAAAGATATAAGTAGCAACCACACAAATGGCTAATGATATTATGAACATCAAAATTTTTATTTTTTGACCTGCGTCACTTTTCTTGTCAGATGCGATATGGTTAGTTGCTGATTTAATATAAAGTTAAATAATAGCCTGATAAAAATTTAAACATTGGTAAATAATATATTCTTTCGTTTTACGCAAATGCATTACAACTACTTGATTCAAAGAATGTATACTATGAGAAAGAGGAGGGGTGAATAAAGAGATGGATATTATAAACATAAACCAAAGAATTCATCGTTTTACAACATTCATTTCATTTTTACTTGAAGGCATAAGTATTATTTTGAATGGTAATTTTTTCTTCCAAAAGTGGAAATTTCTTATTGCTTTCCGATAAAATTCATATTGTTTTGTGTTAAATTTATTTTTTGAATATTGTTTATTTACATAAATAGTTTTTATTTAGATGGTTACCTTGTGTTTTTCCATATTCGTCTATTCGGAATCTGTATAGTTGCAATTTGATTACTGTCATTCTTGGAGAGAAATTCCTTCAAGATATTCTCAATTTTGGTAAGTAAATGATGGCTAGATAAGTAAAGAAAAAAGATTTTTTCACAGATTACAAATTCTCAAGAATGTAAGTCTAGTTTTCATGAGGGATTTTCAGTGTAAGCTTATCACACGGCCTGCAAAGACTTTACTCCTGCTCTCTTATAGATGCTCTCACATGATACATACCAGGGTGTACTTGAAATGTAAGTTTATGACCGTTTCGGCTTTTAATCTAATTGGTGCTAATCAATAAACCATCATATCGCACCCCGACAAGAAAAGTGACACAACTCAAAATCGCAGAATTTGAGAAACATCAACTTAAAGGATACTATAAAACTTATATTGAAGTAGCATAAGCTTCTTTTAAATTTTAGGTAAGTGTTTATGTCTTTAAATTCTATTATATTCTATAGAATAGTAATATAACACGCACCTCATACACATTTTTCAATGACATAAAATCAAAATTTTTATTTTTTGAGTCGTGTCACTTTTTTTGCAGGAGTGCGATAAGTCAATTAAAAATTCGTTCTTTAGAATTTTTATCGGCAACGAGCTGAAAATTGTACTCGAAAATCAAGCCAACTGACGTCACGTTCAGAATACGTACCGGAAACACCATAGAAACCCTACCGCCACCTATATTTATTGACAGAAAAAGCCTCTCATACGTAACGTAAATCCATATTATTACGTAATGTTAACATTAGGTAGCAGAGGGAAAGATTAAAAGGACTTTTTTTTAAAAACGCCTTATTTTGTAAAATAAAATTACTTAAATTTTAAAATTGTAGCAATGATGTTATTAATGTCTCCCTCACTTATAGAGGGCAGTACTGTCAACATGACATCGACATTTACTGATCAAGAACATTAAGAAAGAGTTAGCTAGCGAAGGTATGTGTGGCGTGGAAGCCGAAAGTGGTCGGGTATTTCAGATGTATCTGAAAACACGTTAAGTTCACTATGTAAATAGTAGATAAAATAAAGAATTTGTAGATGTCAAGGAGTGTTTGTTATTTGTTCACCAGCTTCAACGAGTGATTCTCTAAGACAGACTACAAAAATACATTAATTTGATAGAGAACGTATTTAGCTAATATTCCGTGGAAGTATTAAATTTGAATTCTTGAAAAGTAAAAGGCTACGGGTGAATTTAAAATTGAATTAGTATTCTACATTTTGAGATGAAATTAAGTGCATATGAAATAAAATTGTTGATGAAATGTTTTGTAAATTATATAATTTATTTTACAATTAAACTATTAGTCTGATACATTATAGTTTTTGGAAAAAAATATCTATACATCCAGTTCTCAGCAGTACTACGTATGCACTGGATTGGAATTTTTGCTTTCAACGAACCAACAGTTCCCTATGTGATACATAAATTTACAGGTTGTAATTTTTGTAGGAAACCTTTCTGATGAAAAATGAATATGATATTATGTGTTAGATCAAGCGTCGATCTATTTATTAATAGCAGATCAAAATAGACGCAGAAATAAACAAGAAGTAATGCTGAGGTAAATTAAAATCCTTCCAAGAGAATTATTTTAAATTTGAATTTCTACTTAAATATTGCGTTAAATAAGTGTACACATACTAATAGAAAGATGTAGGTTTTAAATCGAAACTTTTATCTTAAAAGTATTTTTCAATCTGTATTGTTGGCAAATAGCTTACTTCATTCTCTATTCAAAATCAAAATACATATAACATAAAATGGCATTAAAAGGGAACTCTGTGCATTTTACTTTGAATGGATCACCACCAGTTTCAGAATATTTCGCACTTTATTTCATTAAATGGATAATTAAGAACAGAAAAAAAATATTTTTACTTACTTTCTCTCTTTGTTAGATTCCATTTCATTTTCACTCGTACACATCTTTTGAATTGTTTCAATTTGAGGTTCTGTTTTTTGCCTGGAATTTTCTGCTTTTACTTCCAATACATTATAATTTGTCAATGTCACTAATATTCGACGCAATTTTTCTATATTCGTCCAAAATGTCTCATCCGATCCAAATCTTGGTTGAATACTTTGTGCCATTTCAATATATATGCAGCCAACGTTTTACTGTCTATTTAGTAATCCTGAAATTCTTTGGAAATATGTATCGATTTTATTAGCCTTTCAACTTTAAGAATTACAGGATAAATATTTTGCAGACGAAAACTGACGATGCATTCTTAATTAAAAATATCTATTTGAATAAAAATAAACCATAAAAAGTGAAATGAAAAATTCTCAGACGATATTTGAAACTTTTAAGTATTCAGTATTTATAGTTTTAGGTTAAAAGGTTAATATGTTAACGGATGTTTCAAAGTTTCTTTACATATTATTTTGTTTTTATCCATTAAAATGTGTAGTAAATGCAACAAGATAAATTATGTTTCCTAATTAATAAATTAAAAATTTAAAGGAAAAATAACATTTAAATTAATAGCGTTCTTCGTTCTACACAAGCCATATTTTCCTTTTTTGAAAAGCATTTTCTATCAAACTAAGTAGAGGTAGTATTTCAGAGGCTATACGTGTTTCCTGTACGCATTTTGAAAGCGACGTCAGTTGTCTTCCTTTTAGCACTTCGTAAAAAAAAAACCCGGAATTAATTCCGAATTGATATATGATATATAATCTCTACATCGAAAGTTGCTATTCGTAGATCGGGATTATTTCTAGTGGATTAGGAACTGTTTATTTGTTGCTCGACTAAAAGAAGATTCCAACCTACCTTAAACCTCTTGATGGTTGCCTCGAAAAGATATCTCGTCACTAGTAAAATTGACCAGATCTTGATAGACGAGAAATTTGGAACTAATGATAATCAATATTTACTGTATAATTTTACCGCTAGCTTCCATTTTTAACAGTCTATGATAGCTGTTAAAGTTTTCATAACAACAGTTAATAATAACTTTTATCGTAAAAACATAGTTTCGGCCATTTCTGCAATTACATTGATCATTGTTCAGTTGTACAACACATGACCGGTGGAAGGCAATGTCCGTTGGATTCATGGAAGTAGGAAAGATAATGGAAGTGCCTTTACTTTATACTGTTGAAGCCAAAACCATAACCGCGCCGCCATCTTGGTGCTTTAAAAACGTGCTCGTGCATGTTAATCAACGTGGTTATACCATTTTTGAACTTCCATAGTTTTTTATTGACGATTTTAACGAAATAATTAGCACCATTTTCTTAGTTTTGATTTGAATATGATGTCTTGCGTCACCTACGGGAGTACAAACCGAAATACAAAGAAGATCCCTGGAATATCGTTACATAGGTAAGTTTAATTTGATGTATCTTTAGGCTGATAGCTTTTTGACCTGTAACTTCTAAGTGTCCAAGCAGAATTATATTCAAAATTAGACGATTTATAAACATTTAAAGAATTATTATGAAAAGTTGACTGATTTATCCAAAGAGATTATTGATTTTATTTATTAATTAACAGAATTGTACGATTTTGATTTTTTAACCTACCAGTTGTAATAAGAGTTAGGGTGGAGTGGTCGTTCACGGTAAGAAGGCGATTTGTCGCCAAATATGGTAACCTTCACCCTTTGCGGATTTTCTTCACATCTGCCGTTTTTGTTATTGCAACCCTATCTGCTGTTACGGAATTCGGCCGCCATCTTGATTTGGCGACAAAAATTAGTTGGCGACAAACGTCTTACCGTGAACGACCACTCCACCACAGTTATAAAATTCGAATTATAAACATTGCTTTTTGTTTTCTAAAACACATTTTTTTGTTAGTTAAGTTCTTTTGTGTTGAGCAACTAAGTAACTGCTTGAATGCTACAGAAACCTTGGACTGTGAGCAACTTGTTAATGAGTTTTTTAGAAGACAAGCAAATACTTAAAACATTGTAACTGTATGAAGTTTTTCAAATTACGCATATTTATTTTTATTAAAGTAAGTAATTGTAAAGAAGTTTGATTTTGTGGTTTTTTAGATTGAATTAGTTCATGTTTATAAATGTTTGTTTTAAGAGTCTAAGATAAACAGTAAAACCTGTAATACAGTTGGAACTTGGGAAAATATATGGTTAGACATGTTCATCCTTAGACAGGATCAATATACATAGATTTTAATGCATCTATCAATTTATTGTATGTAATTAAAATACTTTTCATTTCAGGTTTCCCAAAGACCCAGAACGTAGAGATGCATGGATAATCAGTGCATAATCATAAAGCGGTGCATAATAAGTAAAATACCACAAGAAAATAAATATTTAGAATGGTTGATTGGGCCAAAAGTGTGTGTATTTCAATGTATGCAGGAAATCAATAAAATGGATTTCAATGTTTAATTGTGGAAACCAATTTGGATACAGTTTATAGAAACAAGAATGACGGATACAGAGTTTTCTGTTTCTTTATTGTGATTATATAATAGCATATTCAATCAAAAAATTTAAAAGCAAACGGGAAAAAGGTAGTTAATTCTTTTTATTTATCATACTTAAATTATCATTTAAAAAACAAAATATTGCCAAAATTAGAAATTTTTCATTTATTTAGCCTTAAATTATTACTTGCAAAATGAATGAATACATCTTAATATGAAAAAAAAAAAAAAAAAAAATGCGCCTTATAAAAAGTTTTTAACTGCGCATGCGCGGCCGCCATCTTGGTGCCTTAAAACCATGGAAATATCGGCTTCAGTTAAACCAGAAGCGAAGCATTGTTGGTGCACTTCCTTATCTTTCCTACTTCCATGGTTGGATTACATAAATGATGTTTCCAAACATTTTTAAAAAATTTATACATTCCTCAGGTTTGTCATATTTTTTTCACCTTTTGGATGCCCTCTAAAATCACCGTAGTGACAAAAGTTTAAGTGTAACTCAAAACGTTTCCAGAGGAAAGAGCTGAAACTTTTTTTGGTCATATTAAAAGTCTTTTAGAATAAAATTCATCTTTTAGATTAAATTCACTTTAAAATAACATTTTCAAAATATACAAAGGTTCTTATTCATAATTTTTCTAATATTAATTTAATAATTAATGTTTTAGAAAGTGAACAATTATTTAAAAGCTAAAACAATATGACCATTTTGTTTGGATATAGCACCATGTTACAAAACATTAGCGCTTCAAGAATTTTATGAAAGTCTGGAAAATTGATTTAACATTAGAAGAGCTCCACTCTTTCTGTATTTATGAATGACATGAAACCTGCTAAGTTAAATTATGATATAGATTCGAAATTTAGTGTAAAAACAGGGAGTTGCTTATGGAAGTTATGAAGTTGGTGCTAAATTTAATATGAAGACATTACCTTAGGAAAATTTCATGCATATGAATTTATAGAAGTTTTTTCCTATCGAATCCCACATATGAGTTTACTCTGTTGTTAAGTTTGTTTGAATAAAGAAGGGTGGTTCGTGTTCCGCTATTGTTCATTGACAATAACTTATTTTTGGGATTATCCCTATAACCTGTTGCATACTATGTATATCTAAGCGCAAATGAAAACTACGCCATGCTTCCTAGATTTTACTGACACAGATTAAATAAATACACCCAGGGAATAATGGAGCCTGTCCGTCTACAACTCTCAGGTTTCTAGCGCAGTGAGCGCCATAACACCGAGACGTATGGATGGAGTTCGGAGTTGTGCTGCTCAACAGCTCTACCACATCCAAGTGACATTTTCTGACATACACCAATATGAATATGATTTAATTTTTTGTATGTAATATAATTTTTAATATGTTTTTCTTTTATGAATTTATTCTTCTTAAAAGACAACTGCATTGACAGACATAGCATTATAATTACGGAACAATTCGGTTTTCAACGCAAACATCATACTACTACTTAGGGTCATCGAGTCGTTCCATCGTCGTCATCAATCAACTACTTAAGGTCACCGAGTTCGTTCATCACGAATTCTAACTCGTCACATCCCGGGATCTTATTTCTTTACATTGCCAAAGCATTCGATCGCGTTTGGCATGAAGGTCTCATTCATAAACTTATCCACCTTTAAGTCGCCCCTCAACTTGTTGACATTATCCAAAGTTTCCTCACACCACACTTTTCAAGTTAAAGTTAACCCCGCCATTTCTCACCAACGTACTATTAAAGTCGGTGTTCCATAAGGTTCCTTTCTTTCTCCTCAACTTTTCAACATTTACATAAGTGGCATTCCCACTGGATGCAGAACTTCCCTCGCCGTGAAATTATTCACAATGATCTAAAAGTTGAACCTATTGCGGAATTCATCAAGGCACGTTCCATCAAATTCTTTTACAAAATTCCTCAGGTTTCCAACGCAATCTCTCCATATTAAAAAAATGTTACAGCTGCCGCAGCAGAATTGAAAACTCGCGTTTTTTGCTCGATTCTTAGACGGTTTCCCGAGAAAGTACGGGTCAGAAAATTACCAAATTGACACGGTTTCTTCATAATTGTACAGGTAACAAGAAAATGAAGATTTTTTTTTTCGATGCGGCTATTAGTTTAGAGTTTATTAAATGTCATAATTAAAAAAGCGAAATTTGTAACGCGAGTGAGTAAAAGACATACAAATTTTCGAGCTTAAGCGAGCAGGGGGCTGAGATCCCTAGTCCTTTACCAGATTCCCCCATACAACACCTCCTTTAAGATATCTTGCAAAAGATCCAGATCTCACATCGAGAAAGACTCTTTACTTGTCCACCATGACCAAAACGTCGCGAAGTGAATTCAGGGATACCTGAGGGAATATTCTAAATTCACCACCTTGACTGACTCTCTTTATATTTTTTTTATCCCCCCCCTTAATTAACATCACAAGTCATGCGTTACCACCATCCTCTTTTCGGTACTGATTGCTTTTAGCATGACTACTTTGGAACGTGAAAATTGCAGCCCTAATTTATCAATTACAAAATTCTATATTCTTTCCCAGTTAGTTTCAGTTTACAAAGTACATTGTTACTTCCTTTAACTTTCTCCTCTAATAGTTTCTTTCAAATGATTAAACTTTCTATTAATTAAGGTGTGGACGTTAGCAGTAAATTGAAAGGTCCTCCGTAATTGATACGTCTGTCATGTTTAGTATTGGATTTCCATTGCCCTTGGTATAAAAAACCAGTTACACCAAGACGAGGTATCTCGTCATTAGCAAAAACGAATAGATCTTAATGGACAAGATCTCTCGTCCTTAGCGAAATTGATCAAATTTTGGATGAGATATCTTGTAAAACTATTCGGAGTGTTAAAGTTACGATAAGTTTTGAAACACTCTGGTATTCATATCTCGTGAGGGTAGGTTATTGAATTAAAGTATCTCTGGAGCAATACCTGGCTATAGGTGACGGTCCGGGATCAATCCTGAAGGAAATGATCCGAGGTCAACACCTAGTCATTTTGAACCATGGTCAGAGGAAGTCAGTCTCCAAACTTCCACACTACAATAACAGGAGGATCTTTGCGGAAACGACAGATTTAACATACTCCAGCCCCCTCGTACGTGGCGATCATTGGTTGGGTCAAGTTTCGAACTTGCAACCTTCTGTTTGCTAATCCGCTACTCTTCCAACCGGGCTACCACGGCCCTCGTATTTCGTGAGGGACTTATTATGTATTCTGGAACTAAATTCCCACAGTGCCAATATGGAGGTCTTGGTATGCTATTTAAATATTTTTTGGCTGAATAATGAAATAATTGCTGGATGCACGAAGAGATATATTTCTTGTTAGATAAAGTAAATCAAAAAGTAATTAAGTGTACTGAAAGGGTTTTATTTGGTTTTTGTCGTGATTCAACCGTTGATGACTACATGATCATCCAATACGGAATAACGATTATATATGTATTATACAAATTTTTAACAGCTGAACAAAGCTGAACAGTTATTAAAAATATTTAATCTTGCTGCGTATACTAAGAATTTAGAAATGTTACTAATTATTTTAGCTATTTTGGGTACACATGTTGTTTAAGAAACAATGAATTTATGTCAAAGTTTTACGAAGGTAAAACGCTCAAACAATTATTTGTTTGTAGAGATTTTTATTTCACTCAGTTTTCACTACCCAATTCCTCAATTTGAAATACAAGGTTTTGAATTTAAACAAATAGCAGCTTAAAAGTTCGTTGTTGACGTTTTCATAGATAAAATAATTAATTCATACTAGCGTTACCTGTATAATAATGTATTTATAAAATAAGGAAACAGTTATTTAAACAATGCATTCTTTACCAACAAGGAATCTGAATTTCTTCAGAAACATTAATGTTTTTTATGTGCGTTGATGATTTCAAAGCTTATTTTGGTTATTAAAGCGACTTACATATGGATAAATATTCGGTTTTACTGTTCCCGTGGTTATTTGGATTTATCATCTTCGGTGATGCGTATTACATTGTACCGCTGGCGATGCGTATTACATTGTACCGCTGACGATGTTCTTGATGGTGATTGTTACTTTGGACCGCGAAAAAACGTAAAAGATGGAAGGAAATAGACGAAAGATAAAGCAGGTGATTGAAGAGTCAAAAGAGAAAGTGAAGAAATGCACTGAAGTATTCGATTATGACAGCATGAAGGGAGAAGTTATTGACAAAACAATTGTGCGTGATCACATCGAAGAGGCGGGAGAAGACTTGAACATGGATTAAACTTCGTTTGTAGCAGATATTTTATTGTTTCCGTGGTTTTGGGGGAATGATTGGATTAAGCATTGGTGTCGATACGCATTACATTGTTATGTCAACGGTGTATTTGATGGTGGCTGTAACTTTAGAATGCGAAAAAGCGGAAAAGATGCCTGAAAAAGGAGGAAAAAGCTGGCGATTACAAAGAAAAAATGGTAAAATGTCCTAAAGAGTTGTACTATGATTGCATCGAGGAAGAAATTACCGAAGAAGCAATTTTGCATGATACCCTGGAAGAGGCGGAAGAAGACTTAAAAAAGATGAAACCGCGACCATAGCCAGCTGTATTACTTTTTCCTTGATTGTACGCACGGTTAGGATTGATTGTCGTTGGTGATCCATGCTACATCTTCCTGCTGATGGTTACTTAATGGTGTTTGTGGCTTTCGACTGCGAACAGGCCATTGCAGATTCGAATGAAACAGTGGAGAAGTGCACTGTATAGTTGTACTATGATTGTAAGAAGGGAGAAATTACCGTACAAACATCAGTGCATGATTCCAATGAAGAGGCAGAATAATTATATATGGATGATATTTCAGCTATAGCAACTGTACTACTGCTCCATTGGTTTTGTGAGCTGTTTCGATTGATTGTCGTTGGCAATCCATGTTACATTTTACCACTGATGATGTACTTGATGCTTGTCTTAGCTTTCGACAATGAACTGGAGAAAGCAAGTGCAGAGTCTAATGAAAATATGGACAACTACAATGAAGAATTGTACCATGATTGCATCGTTGGAGAAATTACAGAAGAAACAACATTGCACGACACCTATGAAGAGGCGGAATGAAACTTATGTACCAGTATGCATGAAAGTACGACTGTATCATCGTTTATACCAGGGCTCGAAATACCCGGGTGCACATGAAAATAAAATTCTGCACCTAATTTTTTCCCGCTAGTTGTATGCCGTGCACCTAACGTTAAAGGGTCTAAGTCTTTTTCACGTTTTATGTCATTTTGATGCTTGATCAAACTATTGGTATTGACCTCTCTTGCTATAAATGAACGTAATTAAAATTCCTAAATACACACTATGCGAAAGCAAAATAGCTGGGCCGTAACGGGTTTATACAGGAGGAAGATTTACTTGTGCCACTGCCACCAGAACTTTCCGATGGTCGAAACATTTTCCAGATGGCTCTGTTGAAGCGACTGTTGCGACAGCCGTGCGCCGGAGAATTTAGATGCTTATATATTTTTATTTACTATCTACTACTAACCTATCTGAACATACCCAACTAATAAAGTAGTTTACATTATATCAATGCTCTTATATTACGTTTCTTTTAATGTGCACCTAAAATATAACATGTGCACTTAATTTAAAAACTTAGGTGCACCTGTATTACAAAATCTATTTCGAGGCCTAGTTTATACTGTTACCTTGGTTTTAGGTGCCGTTTGTATTGACTGTCATCGTTTACCCATGCTTCATTGTACCTCTGGCAGTGTTCTTGATAATCGGTGTGGTTTTCGGCTTTGAACAGAAGCAGGTAATTGTAGAGTTCAATGAAAACGGGGAGAACTACACTGAAGAGTTGTACTATGATTGCATCGAGGATGGAGTTACGGAAGAAACAACAGTGAACGACATCTGTGATGAGACGGAAGATTTAGATATGGATGAAAATATGACTATATCAACAGTTATACTGCTTCCTTGGTTTTGTGTGCCGTTTGGATTGATTGTCGTTGCCATTCATGATTGCCAACCCAAGTAACATTGTACCACTGACGATTTTCTTGATGTTGACTAGCTTTCGATCACAAACAGGAGAGAAGGGTGGCACAAACGGGTTGAAACAGAAAGCAATAAATTGCAGAGCCCCCCAAAAAGTGGGAAAATGCACCGGAGTTTTGGACTGGGGTATTAGGGAGGTAGAAGTTTCTGAATAAACAACAAAAGTGCTTGATAATTATGAGTAGATGAAAGAATTTAACGTAGACAAATTAGTTTCCGAATATAAATTACATTGATACTGAATTGTGTTTTGATTTTGTTGACGTGGTACTTCAAGTTGCCGAAGATCTCTTTAAAAATGAATATTTTCGTAGGAATTCGACTCGTCTAATGTTTTGAAGAACTGAGAAAAGTTTATTAAATATTAAGATCTTGTAAAGGATTCATTGGAATCAAACTATGACAAAGAAGAAACGGAAGTTGTATACGGTGGTAAGTCAGTGAATGGATGTACTCTCAGTGAAGGACTTATGAAACTAGAATGGAATCAAGATGGTGGACGTGTCTTTATAAAAGAACATGGAAGAAATTATGGTTCGTGACATGGACTGGTTCAGTGGACGGTTGAGAAAAAAACTCATACCCGCTCTAGCTTTCCCCCTTCTCTAACAGTTTCTATTTTTATTTAAGCATAGTTTTAGTTGGAAGAAAATGAAGGAACAGCTGAAGTGTGCGGTTGGATTGAATCTATAGGAATAAGATTAAGACATGAATAAATGTTAAAGTTGTTTATCAACTCTATATCGACTACAACTCGGTTAATTGGAACGTTAAGAAGTCTCTCTTTCAAGAGTAGTTTGTGGTGATGTTCGAAGTTTGGCTGTGTGACAGAGGCCAATGTAGAAGTCCAAAGATTCGTTTAAATGAGCCCAAAAGGCTAAACACGACGAAGATGATTTTGTGTTGCAACAACCTGAATAACTCAAACACATAAGTTATTAAAAACTCTCAGTTGTAAATAATCATTTTGCAGTTCACAACTATGGAAATAAAGTTTGAAAAGAGCCATTGAAAAATTAATAATTATTAATAGTTTATAATTCAATAAATTTGTAAAAATTATTCCAAGGTCTCTCACAGAAAGATAAATTATTAGTTTCATTTGGAGTTAAGAGTAACAATAATGAATAGAATAAAACACAAATGTAAAAGTTTCTTTTCCAAGCAAATATACATTACGAAATAATTAAGAAGAAAGCACAAAGACTTCGAACCAGCCTCGTGTAAAATGTACCAGGACACTGGCAGGCTTACCGTAGAAGAAGGTAAAAGTTGGTGCTCAAAGGTGACGCTTCAAAGACATCAAGGTACTGTCCCGTAACCAATGCATGTAAGTATACTGAAATAACCATATTTAAATACACTCACTGACAAAAGTTAAGCACGGAGAGAAAAATGTTAATTTCCAGAAGCCAATCTGAATTTGAGAGGCTGCAATTTGCTGCAGAGGTAGATGGAAGTATGCAAATGTGTTATGTAACAGCCAATCACGTTTCGTGTCGAGAAATATGCAAAAAAGGCAGTCGTATAAGAAGCCAGCATTGTAATGGATTAGAGAGTTGCATGCAAGTGCTGATAAAAAGTATTTAGAACTTTCGTAAGATTAGTTTTCAAGGCAGGCGTGTTTATATGGTTTCCTGAAGATGAATGGCATATAGTGAGCGCTAGCATTCTGTGGGACGCCTTGAAGCAGGGCAATCAATCACTGAAGTTGCTCTTTTCTCGGGCGTTCATCATTCCGTCATTTCACGATTATGCAAACAATTCCAAACAAGGCAAACAGTTGTCCGAAGACCTGTGGCCGGTCGCCCAAGGGTTACGATCCCCACGGAAGATCGATGTATTGCTGTTGGAGTGAAGCGGAATCGAAGAGCGACCTCCACACTTGGGACAGCTATGGTTACAGCGTCCATTGGTAAGACAATATATTTCACTACTGTGCGCCGAAGGCTACATTAATGGACTGTACGCCCGGGTACTACGAGTTTGTGTTCCTCTATCCGTCCAATCCAGAAGGGCACGATAAAAGTGATGTGGGCAACATGTGAATTGGACTGTGTCTAAATGGGCTAACATTATGTTCACGGATGAGTCGATATTTGCCCTAGAGCCAGATGAAAAACATGTAAGGGTCTGGAGAGAACAAGGCACACGCAATCGACCCCAAAACATCATCGAGCATCACGCATTACGAGGTGGAAGAATCATGGTGTGGACCGGAATTTCGTTGGGATATCGCACTGAATTGCACATTTATAGATGGGGTTCTGTGACGGCTGTCCGGTATCGGGATGAAGTCCTAGAACCCACTGGGAGATTGCACGCTGCAGCAGTTGGCCCTTCTTTTGTTTTAACCCTCTGACTTCTCAATTTGTGGACCGAAATCAATACAAAAATCGTGTTTTTTTTTTTTTTGCATATTAAAAAAAAAAAAAAAAAAAAAAAAATATATATATATATATAGTATATATATATATATATATATATATATATATATATATATATATATATATTGGAGAATTGAAATATGCATTTTTTTTACTGCAGACTTTTTATATAGATTTTTATCATGAGAAACTAAACTGTCAGAAAACCTAATTTCAGATATTATCGCAAAAAAAAAATAATTTCAATTGAATTACAGTTAATTTCTATTTATTACATAACATAAAAAAGTAAATGAAAAAAAAAATAATAATGCTCTTGTTCTGGCTTCTTTATGACTCCTTGGAGTAACAAAACTGAAAAAAAATAGTCTTAGTTCTTCAATATTCGTTTTTCTCCATTTTTTTCCAACGGAAATTCTCTTTGCAAACTGCTTTATGGATATATTGTTCAGCGTATCTATTTGTTTTTTGACTATCATTCGTAATATTTGATCATCAAAAAAAAGTTCAAAATAACTCAATATACTTGCATTGTTAGCTATATGCACAGTAATTCCCGGATTTCCACGAAAAGGAACTGGAGGAAGAGGAGGAGGAATATTCTTCATATCAATTTTGCACCACTGCCTAACGCTTTGCAAGTTTATTGAATCATGATCAGATTCATCGCTATCTGAGGAGCAGTTCGAAAAATCTATATCACTATCACTATCAAAACTAAAATCACTTTCAGAATCTGGTAAATCATCAGGAATATATACTCTGTCAATCGCTGAACGTTTTCTAGCAGCCATTTCTGATTAGAAAAAGGCGCCAAACAAAGGCACGAAGTTAGAGCGGTAAATACAAAGTACCTTCAAATGCAGCAATTTAGTGGACGACTAGCGACAACTGTTGACCCAAAATCTAAATTTAACGTCTAACACTGTATGCAATTTATTTCATTGGTTAAACGGTGAAAAAGCGGGATGCGCTCCTCAATAAAGATACAAAAAACACCTGCCCGCGAAAATCGCGGGATGAGCAAATTTTGCTACATTTGAGTTGCCCGTGGAAATCGCGGGATAATCAGCCAGTGGGTTGATGGATGACAATGCGCGTCCCATAGAGCTGGAATCGTCGACAACTACCTGGATAGTGAGGGGATTGTGCGTATGGTTTGGCCGGCGTACTCTCATAACCTTAATCTCACTGAAAATCTTTGGGATGTCCTCGGGCGTGCTTTGTCTGCATGTTTCTCACTTCCCAGCTACTCTCACAGAGTTGCAAACTGCTCTACAGGAGGAATGGCAATTACTTGACTCTGGGGTGGTTGATCACCTCATGTAAAGCATGGTCCCAAGGAAATCTTTGTATGAGGATGAGGGGTGGTCAACATACCCTATTAATATTGGTTTTATTTACTTATTTTGAATTTAAACATCATTTTGTTAATACTCCAATATGACTTCATTATGTAATGTATGAAAATTCAATATTGTTTTCAACTTTGTATTTAATTCTTTAGTTTGTTTCGCCATAAACCTTTTTCCAACTTTCCTTCTGCATTTCGTGTGTCAATCAAAACTGTACTTGTCGTTTTTATCGCATTTTACCTTTGATGCTTAACTTTTGGCAGTGAGTGTAATTGAAACCAAGAAATGCATTTTCCTGTCTCTAATTTCTAAGTGTAAACATTTCTTGCTTGTGCATTTTCATTTTCCTCTGTGGATTCTGGAGGCTCGATTGTTTCTGTCAATCTTGCACTTCCTCGAAGGTGATTGGTGCAAAGTAAGGCCAGACGTCAGATTAAAGGATAAAAGAAAAATATACTTAGAATTACTATTGGTATTTCATCTTTTAATGATTAGAATTTCAGGTTCAATCATTACCGGTACAAAAATAAATTGTGTGTGTACGTGAATAATGATTTCTATAATTATACTATGTCTATAGTCTTAAAACAATGCCTTTTTTGCTTCTGTTGTCAAACAACCAGATCCTCCTATCTGCTTTACTGACCCAGTGACGAGAGTGATTATTTCTTACTCATTATATGTACAGTCGAGGGAAAAGAAAATACCCACCTCCCTTATTTCGAGCACAATTCATAGTTGAGAAAATTCAAAAATATCATTCAATAAGTAATAACGCAATCTACAATTCAAATGAAAAAACTGATTCCTTCCTCAGATTCTAGATCGTCAAATTAGTCTACATAAGAAATTTCATGAATTTATTATCAGTATATATCCGGAGATATTCAATGTTAAAGCAGTTGTCCATTTCAGGGATCATCTCCACATTTTAAAGTCACTTTTCGTAGATTGATATTGTTTGTAGTTAATCAGGAACTGTTAATTTGTTGCTTGACTAAAAGATTACAAAGACCTCACTCCTCCTAGTCGTTTTCTATACAAAGAATCTAGTCATTAATAAAATTGACCAGGTCTTGATGGACGAAAAATTTAGAAAGAATGATATCTGTTTAATTTTACTGTCAAATTTTCTTTTTAACATTTAATGTTAACTGTTAATATATTTAGTAACTATTAAATAATCTTTTTATAATAACAGTTAATAATAACTTTTATCGCAAGTTATCAATAGCAATTAAGACTGACTTAATCGTATAAACATGGTTTTGCCCATATCTACAGTTATATTAATCATTGTTCCTCTGTGCCACACATGACAGGAAGAAGACAATGTTCGCTAGATTACATATATAAATGATATTTCCAAACGTTTTTCAAAAATGTACACATTTTTCAGGTTTGTACTAATAATTTTCCCCTCTTCAATGGCCCCCTAAAATCACAGCAGTGACAAAAATTTAAATGTATCGCAAAAACTATCAAGAGGAAATATCTGAAACGTTTTATATGGTAACATTAAAAGTCTTTATAAAAATATTATGTAAAAATATGTAAATATATTAAAATATTAACTTAGCAAGATTTTTGCAATTAAAAATGATTTAAAAACTATAACATTATGCATATTTTGTTTGGGTATCATTGGAATATATTTAGGAAAATACCCATAAAAATCTGGGAAACTGATTTAAATTTAGAAGATCCGAACTTTCTGTATTCATTAATGACATGAAACTTGGTATTTGAAGTTAATTTATGATAAATTCGAATTGGTGTCAAAATAGGAAGTTTCGATTGGAAGTTATGAACATAGTGCTCAATTCAATATGAAGACGGTCCCTTATGCATATGAATTAGTAGAAAACGGTATTCCCCTGTCGAACGCCATCTTTAAATTTGCTCTACTGTTAAAATTGTTGGAATGAAGAGAGGTGGTTCGTTTTTTCATCGACTATACATTGAAAATATGGTAGATCTACAAAAACGCGTTTTTCTGCGTTTGAGATTTTTTGACATCTTTCTGATTTCGATGTCTTTGCACATTAGGTTTTCTTGATTTGCTTAAAAAATTTTTGGGATTAGCCCTATAATATGTTGTATACTATATCTAAGTGCATATGAAAAAGTTTACCATGCTTCCTAGGTTTTACTGATATGGAAGAAAGAAATACATCCGGGGTAGAATGGAACTTGCCCAGCCTATAACTCTCAGGTTTCTAGTGTAGTGGGCAAACCCACTGCGATATAAACATAAAAACGCATCGAAGGAGTTAGAAGTTGAGCTGTCAACAAATCCACTGCATCCGGGTGACATTTTCAGTCATATATACCAATATGAATATGGAAATAGTTGATTAACGTCACAGTGGCGCAACACACCGGGCTATTGGCGATTGTCCGGGATGAATCCCGAATGTAGGAAATTAGGAGGCGTTGTCCAAGAACAAAACCTCTTAATTTTGAAACATAATAACTGCAAGTAAATCTTTTTGCATAAATTTGATGCATACATTGAAAGATCGGCTGTGACATAAATATAAAAATATATATGTGTGCTTATATTTATTTTATACTACACTCAGATTTTTTTTTATTAAGAAAGTTTATGAGAGGGATTTTAGTGCAAACAAAGAAACCAGACGGATTGCTACTCTTTTATTTGCGAAAACCAAATGCTCTCGCATTATACAGATAAGGTTACCTTAAAATCTAGTTTATCTCCATTTTAGGTCGACATTTGGCGGTTAATATAATTGATATTGATCAACTGTCACAGAATATCGTTTCGGAATGTATTCCTTTGAAATTCTTTTTGACAAAGTTTTAAAATCGCATTAAAAAAAAAAAAAAAAAAAAAAAAAAATATATATATATATATATATATATATATATATATATATATATATATATATATATATATATATATATATATATATATAATATATATATATATATATATATATATATATATATATATATATATATATATATGCCAAATCACATTACGTTCTGAATATATTTGGGAAACTCGATTCGACTCAATAACACTATCGACTTCTACATTTAACTTGACGTAATATGCCTCTCATAAAATAGTTCCGTTATATTCTATTTACGGAACTGGAACTATACATAAACTTTGACGTTGACCACGTTCAGAAACATGTTTAAAACTTTGACACTTAAAACATAGACAATGTTGGATTTTATGCATATTTTTATCACAATGTACAACTTTGTGTCCTCAAAGTTAATTTTGTCGGTATGGCACGAAGTTGAATAAACTCAAAATTTTAGGGAAAGTTAAAATTATACGTTTACTTATTGCAAGGGATGGGTGGAATCTTGTACGATAGAAATACCTTTCACGCTAATGAATTCTAACACTTGACTTTCATGCAAGGGAACAAAGAATGCTTGGAACGCTAACGATGCACATTCATAGCGTTATAGGAATTGACAGCGCAAGTAATGATAAGTCGGGTACTAAATTCGATATTAATGAGGATTGACAACAAGGCGTACAAAGATCTTGATTAAACGGGAAGGTAGAGAAATTCCTCCTCGACCCATCTTCATAAATGTAATACTCGCGATGCATAAATGTTACATGTTTTTATGGAACTTTAAAATAGGAAGGCTGAAATGCTTGTAAGATATATTTCAAGCTAATGTTGATTTCCTCTCAACACTCTTCTTATTATTTATTAAAAAAACATCTACTTTTGTGAATATGTTTCTTAGTTGTTCTAATCTCTTTCTTTTGAAAGGAGACAAAATGCTAAACATTTTATTTCGTCTTCAGAGAAAACGTGACAAAAAGGTTTTGTGCTGAGAAGTTTTTTTTTATATTTAACTTCATTTCCAAAGGTGAGGAATGTTTGACATTTCCTCAATAATCTTCTTAAAATTTGAAGCAAAGGTGTATATATTTTATCCTTTATACCCCTCCAAAATAAATATAGTTCGGCTACTAAATATACGATTAGATGTTATTTGTTTTAAGGGAAAAAACACATTTTCTTAAGGGTATTGAAAAAATGTCTTCTAGGATTCATATAGAATTAAATTGAGACGTGTTAATCACATAAGAATTACATTATTTGCTGTCGAAGGAGAACAGTAACTGTATTTTAGCGTCTTTGTCATTTGTGTTTCCCGATTTCACATGCTATATGTGTGAAATGCGTACTTCTATTTTTACTGTGTTTTTAAACTTATTAACAAAATTTTTTTTCCAAATCAGATTAATTTATTTTTTAAATATGAAACAAGTGTTATCTAAAGAAAACAAATAAGGAAATCGAAAATTCTGATCTCGCTTTTATTTTGAATTGAAAAACATGATCCTTTATGATCTCCTATCCATGACGAAATACATTGCGAAATTCTATTGAAGAAGAGTTTTAAATCCTTGCTCAAAAATATCTGAGAGGAATTTTCAGTGTAAAGAAACAACCCAGACGAAAAACGAAGATTTTATTTCCGCTTCTCAAATGCGCTCGGATTTCCAAATGAATATCAGGGTTACCTAAAATGTTGTTTATTACAATTTTGGCAGTTAGATGTATGATCTGATTAACGTTGACCAACAAACTAAACCATTAAACATCAATTAAGAATTCATTCTTTGGATTATTATTGCGGAAGTGCTGAAATCCTATTTGAAAATATCTCTGATGCTATGGTCGAAATATACACTTATGAACAAAAGTATTCAGACAAGGCATTTTCAGAACGATCGCTTAAATACGTATATACACTAGCTGAATAACCCGGCGTTGCTCAAGTTGAAAAAAATTAAATGTTGATTGAAAGTGAATTGGAATAATCACTTTTCTTACATAGCAAAAAAAGCAATCATTTAAGTTGTACGGAAAATACTTTTTAACTTAGTTTTAACTTTTTTACAGCTTCTACAATTTACTTGGGATTAAAATATATGCATTTGATTCCGGAATAATCTATTACAATATGCAAAAGACTAAGACATGTACAAACAGAAACGAAATTATGATGAAAAATGCAGAATTCTGAAAAACGGAAGATGTGGAAAGCGTCGAATTTCGATTTCCTGAGCTTAAATAGAGCAATTCAAAAAAAGACATTAGAAAAATATTCATAAAGACGATAATGATTTAGGAAATTTAGTAATGCTCAAATATGACCGTGACAGTTCCCTGTGTTATAAAATTAAACATTAATTCTGGTTGGCCAGATCTCAAATAGCAAAATTACGCGTTTACAATCAATGCGTTTTTCGTTTTGGGCTTTTCGTGTTCCACTATAAAATGTAAGTTATGAAAAATTAAATTTTTTAATTATTACTCGCACGGCGTTTCTTGTGACAATGTTATTCTTATAGAGAAAAACGCGAGTCCAAAATAAGAACCATTGCATCCTTTTAGTTTCCTGTAGAATGTGTTTTCTTGTTCATATCTATTTATTGCAGGAAAACAAACTTGAGATTTTAAAATTGGGGCTTCCAAGAGCACTTTTAGGACTACCTGTGTGCCAATTTTCATGGTTGTAGGTGTTACAGGTTGGTTTGAAGACAGGAAAGAAATAACCTATGTTTTCCGCAGTGTTCTAAAGTATAAGTGTACCAAATTTGGTGTGGATTGGTCAAACGATGTAGATTTGTAAAGACATACACATATCCTTTTTTATATAGATAGATTGCTAGAAAATTGTTAAAGAAACTCATTTTAAGAAAACTTGGAGACATCAATACCATCAGTCATAAGTAAACGGTATTAAAATAAATCCCATAGAATGGCTGAAAATTCCGTCAAAATAGTTCAAGTAAACACGTGCAACAAATGTGCCTGCTAATGGCTCAATTTTGAAAGAAAGGCCATTGGAAATTCCAAATTGCTCTGAGAATTCTGAAAACAAAATTTCTTTTTATGATCTCGACGTAAATAGTACTTGAAGATTCTAATGTAATCTCCATATTACGATTTTCGCTAGCCCCCAACTGTCAAAATATTCCACTTCAAGAATCTATGGATGTAGACTATTAAAATTGAGCTGCTAAAGTTTTTTTATATTTCTGATAACAGTATCGTTACTCGCACTATACCTTATGCTTGTTTTAAATCCATTAAAACTAACATCGATAAACACATAAATCCAAATGGAATGAAATTAGTCAGAAATATGAAACACTGAATTTCATATTTTTTAACTGGTGTTAATTCTTATTTCCAATACAATGCATTAATTTCCAATACAATACAATAATTTCCGATACAATGCAATCATGTTGATTGAATTAGTTTCTTAACATACATTTCACACACACACAATTGCATTTCACCTGTTCAAAGCGATTTGGTATTATTTGACGTCCAAACCTATTTTAGCGTTCGCAATTTCTTTTCTGCTCAGACTTCCATCGTCCATATTTCTAATTTCCTTATGTCATTAGACAGCTGTAGAGCTTTATGAGTGGCGTAGCTCATCCACATATAGTTTAAGCCATACTATGCGGCTCCATAACTCAAATCACGTATATTTAAACGAAGAGGCGAAATTGGTAAACGAATCCCACAGTGGTTAACCTTATTGTATTATGTGCATTTGTTACATTTAGTCAAAATACAAATAATGCAAATTTCTGAGCCACGTACGTTCGTAAAATATGCATGTATAGAGATTAAGCTCCGTGTTGGGCGCAATGCCTTTGCTTGAAAAGTGCTTGTTGATAAAATTCTACATTAAATGTAAACAATCCACCCATAAATATGTAGTTAAAAATTATGCTATTCGTTCTTTTGTATCTATATAAATAAGAATGGAGTGTTTGTTTGTACATTCAATATTTTCGACCCATTTCAAGTTTTCTATCCGTTTTGGACCCTTCTAATGCCGAATCCGCCTTTTTCTCGTTTGGTGTCTGTCTGTCTGTCTGTCCGTCCGTCTGTCTGTCTGTCTGTATGTTGTGCCCTATACACGTCCACGCGGTTTAAGATATTTTCATGAAAATTTGCATACAGTGAGTACTTATCTTGATTTAGTGAGTGGCATTGGTTGCGAAAGTCTGTCTGTCCGTCTTTCTGTTCTATGCTCGATTTTGTGTTTGTGTGTTTGTGTCAGCATCACATGAATTTATTCCAGATATTTGATTTTAATGTATTTTATTTTATACATAATCTATTAATTTAGTGAATGCAATATTAAACATTTCTTTATTGTTATATTTAGTTGAGTTTCATGCTAAAACACCTGAGTAAGTATACTTAAATCAACCATAATTTGGTAGTTTTGGAAAAATTGGAATGTCTATTGAATATTACGATTACTTCGATTGCTTTACCAGTACTGCTGAAAAAGTAATTATTCTTCAAAAAATTATTATTTTTTTATGGAATTTCATCTCTGATACTTCATTTATTTCGAGTCTTATTTTTATTCTTTGCGCAATGAAAACGATTTCCGAATATTTGGGACAGACGATATTTTTCAATGAAACGAGAATGAACAAGATCGCGCGAGCAGTGATATTTTTTCTGATTCTTTCGCTCTGAATTAATTTCACAATTCTAAATTTTGTACACTTTTAGTTGTAAGTTGTGGCAACTGTGCGAGATCAAGAGATAAAATTGAATCTCAAATTAATATCTTTAGAACAATTTTTTGCGGCATCTTTTATTTTGTTTTACTTCGCTGTTTCCTGTTTTAAATATTTATTATTTTAATAAATGTGTTTTCCTTCTCATCACACGCAACACCACCACAAAGTATTAGACTTAAAAATGTTAGGTAAGTCAGTATAAATTTTCAGTAAATTTTAAGTGTAGTTATGCCGTTATTGAAAGAATAATGCCGTTATTGAAAGAATAATGCCGTTATTTAAAGAATAATGCCGTTATTTGAAGAACAATGCCGTTATTTAGAGAATAATGCCGTTATTTAAAGAATAATGCAGTTATTTAAAGAATAATGCCGTTATTTAAAGAATAATGCTGTTATTGAAAGAATAATAATGTTTATTAATCCAAACTGGAACTTTTTACAACATTAAAAAATTCGTTGTAATAATGACAGGAGAAGATTGCAAAATTTCACAATGTCGCATACCGGAGGCAAGAGTGCCACAAGGAAAAAAATATTGTTTTGTTGACTATGAGTGCGAGAGCACTCGCCGTAAATCGTAATTTCAATGAATTGAGTTGAACATGAAAAGAACTTAAGAAAGGGAATTCCAAATCTTCCTATAAATCGTCTTTTATAGTAATTTTTTATCGTCTTTAGTAGTAACCTTAGTATCACCTTTCGTCATTTTGTAGCTTTGTCATACAGCAATTGTGCGATGTATTTGAAATGTATTACATGAATGGATATGCATGTGTAGGATTTGTGTCCAAAGTAAGTTGTAGAAAATATAAAGATGGTGAAAGATGTTAAAATAAATTTTTATTCTACAAAAAACTTAAGTCATTATATATTTTGATTATCTCTTCAATCAAGAGTAAACCAATTCAAACCGAGTAAGGTCGGGTATTTTGCTAGTTCAATATATATATGCGATAGAATGGTATTTTTTGCATACCAATTTACAATATTCCTATGTATATGCGAAGCATAGAGCACTTAGTTTATATTCATAAATAGTTTTGTGTTTTAAAAATGCTAACTACTCACGTATGATTACTACTATAAAAAAATAACTACTTTTGTAACTGATCAATCTAGAGATAAAAATATTTTTTAATCAAGACTTTAATAAAATTGGAACAATTTTAAAAGTGTACATGAAAAAATGACATTGCGACTTCGTGAGAAACTTCGTTGTGCTTGACCTTTAGGGGGGGGGGTCACTTGTAGGGCAGGTGCCTACTCCATTGTGTCATCGGAATGCCGAATATGTTCTGATTGGTTAGTTTGTGGCGCCAGCTCCTGTTCTTTCGCCACACACTTTGCAACAACTTTAAAATGTCAAGTGAAATAAAGCGTCCTCTGCATGTGGTTTTCGTCCGGAAGATCTCTGATTGGATTTCGACTTTTTCCGCTGGATTGTTTTTAGATTGCGGCAGAGCACGTTGGAGACGACGTTAGAAACGGTTAGAGATAGCCAGAAGCAGTGGATGAGGCTTGTTCACTATGCTGGACTGAGATAATACATACTTTTATGTATTGGTGTAACGATGTTAATGTGATAATGTAAATACTGTATATTTTTCTTAAAGCTCTTGGAATAATAAGAACTTAAATATCTTAGCTGTTGGATGTCTTCTTCTTGTGTACGATTCGTACTGTTTTCACATTACCGTTTTGGGGCGACGACACCACAACATGTTCCTTACCGGAGGACGTGCTGTTCGATCCTGAAAAAATAATTTGACCTTCCGAGAGGTCTTGGAATGGATATATGGTATTCTAAGTAATTAGACGACTGGTTCAAATAATAATTCGACGTCTTTTGACTGAATGTACGAAAGGGATTTTCAGTGCTAACAAATAAACCAGACCGTCATGGAATATTTTTCATCTGCTGTCTAAATGCTTTGTCTGTAACATGTTGAGATTGTCTTCAAATGCAGTTTATCCCGGTTATTCGTTTGATGTAATTGGTGTTGACTAACCTAATATATGAATTTGAAATTTTTATTCACGAAGTGCTTCAATCGTATTCGAAAAACAAACCTACTGAAGGCACGTTCAGAATACGAACAGGAAACACTGTATCGCCACATTATCACTACATGCACCTATATCTAGCTCGGCAAAAATGTCTCTAATTTATCTCAAATTAGTAAAACATCATAGTGATTCAAAAGAGAAAATAAATTTTTGTCAACCTTTTACCATATCCTATTTTCCATAAGGGACGTTTCAAGAAATGAATTCAAATTTGTCACATTGGCGAACCTTTTGACGATTTTGAAATTATTTTACTTGTCTTAAACTACCTCTTATTTCTGCCATTAATATTCGGGAAAAACAAAATAAATCCATGTCGTCGCCGAGAATCACTTGTACTCAAAATGAGCGAGCTCTGTTCATGTAACGACCGCCACCACTCAGACATGGTGTCCAGAGTAGTTCTCTTGGTAGACAGGTAATATACACATTTAATTCAATATACGACATGTGTCACGAACTGTTTGCGTGTCATTGAACATATTATTTTTCTAAGTTGTGTTGTATACTAAGCCATTGCAGTCTTAGGGCGCCTTCACACGAAGGAGATCGATCGCTCAGACCGGTATGAAGGCGACGGAACTTACATAGAAACCATAGGAGCACTTCACACGAGAAGACTATCAGGAGACCGGTAGAGAGACTAAAAAATAGTCGCCCAGGAAGTTCAGTCGTCGGCGACTTTTTTTGTTTGAAGAAGACAGATGTTACATTGCGAGGTATTGCGTCATTCACACGAGAGAGACTATCATCTGTCGATTTTTGATTCCTAGCGATATCACCTGCCGATCTGGATTTATTTTCCTTGTTTCATTGTATTATATTTTTCTAGTAATGGAAAGTTTAGGTATTTACAAGTCAATTACTGCTTTGCAAATGCAGCCTGCATTGTGGGACAAAACTCACGAAGATTATGGGAACAAAATAAAAAAAGAAAAAGTATGGAGAGCGGTGATGGTGTTTATTTATGGCGAAGAAATGCAAGAATTGTGATAAACAAAATAAAGATGTGCTTAATAAGTTCTTTATTTTTTATTACAATAATTTAGCATTAATTTATGTTGACAAGCTATAGTAAAAATACGTGGTATAAAAAAATAAATGACAAAACGATAGCTTGATAATATTTTAAATAAGTTACATTAATTTCTTATAGTAATTTAACATCAATTTATGTTAATAAACTAAGAGTAAGAATACGAAGAAGTAAAAAGTAAGCGACAAAAAACGGTAACTTGATAATATTTTAAATAAGCTGTTGCATTATTTTATTATATTTTCATATACTGCCATGGAAAATCGCCTTCACTTACAAAATACTGACCGAAATTATCTCGAAGAGCTGTTGGCTCAGGTCCAGTCTAACCATTATAAACATTATTATCATCGTTTTCCATCAAACCGGTGTGCGTTAAGGTGTCTTCGTGCGAATAACCATACCTCGTTCGTATGAAATTATGCAAGATTACACATGCTTTTATTATGTCAATTGCAAATCAATATTAGAGTTCAATGGCCTATAGAAAATTCTCCATTTATTAGTTAAAATCCTCCATTCAACAAACTTGCGGTCTCTAGAAAGACGGTAATTAAATATTATTTCGTTCTGTGGTAAATTTTTTTCCATCATACTAACCTCAATGTTAACGACAACCTTTCTCGTGGTGGTATGTTGTCTCTCATATTTGTTTCCTGCTTCTTAGGCTCCGTTCACATGAGGCGCGTAAAATGCGCTTTTGGTGAGGCTATCAGGATCCCGCTCTTCAAGGTCGCAAAGATAGATACTTGAATTATAGGAATAAATAAACATAATTTAATGGCGGGACCTCGCCAGCCTCGCCATACGTGCGTTGAAACGCCTCATGTGAACGTGGTCTTAATGTATCCTGCTGAAGTGTTCTCTAAAAGAAGCTACTGACACCCGGAACTAATTGAAAAATTTAGTAGAGTCGTCTTCCAGTTCGCGATACAGAACTTAGTATAAACCTTTCTGCACACGAAATTTATTGATAAGGTGTACCCAATACTTCATTTTGACATTTTTGTTTTTCTTGTGATTAACATACCATACTGCAAGCATTTCCAGCTCATTCATTCTGAAAGAAGGCAGGATTCCAAAGGACGTAAAAGTCGTGACGTCATTGTCTATTGCGCCCATATTCGTATTGCCAAAAATTCAAAAGTTACAATTGAAAAATTATTTATTTAAAGAAAATCAAATGTAAGGTATCTATCTCGATTAAAATTTTCCGCAGATTTCAAATTCGCTGAAGTTTTCAATCTATCTTTAACGATGCCGATTTTACAAAAAATAACTAAACAAGGCCGATAAAAATTTTTGTTTTGCTTCTCTTGGCTCGAATCGTTTGTTTGCAGGAAATGAATAAAAAAGACTATCACAGGCGACCGTTGTGAGCGATCG
Source organism: Metellina segmentata (assembly GCA_947359465.1). Taxonomy (NCBI): domain Eukaryota; kingdom Metazoa; phylum Arthropoda; class Arachnida; order Araneae; family Tetragnathidae; genus Metellina; species Metellina segmentata. The sequence goes on along the minus strand of OX375873.1, from coordinate 89,663,947 downwards.
ATCTCCTTCGTGTGAAGGCGCCCTTACAATAATGAAGTGATTTGTTCTTTTTTTACAACCATACGTAACTTGTTCTCTTTCTAAGCGTTCAGTGCAAAAATTAGTGGGCTCTGTAAGGAAGTGGTGCATTGAAAACCATATACTAATCAGAATTCCCAATTCCAGTTAGACGAAGAACTTATATCGGTGGTACATAACCAAAGATTCTGTCTTAGTAAAAAGTAAATGTGTTGCAGGGAAAGATTGAAATATAGTAATGCCAAGAAATTCAGATCTATATAGATTTCACTAACATACTTGGCACAGAAATCGACGTTATTTGTTACGGCAACAACGAATGTCAACAATATAAAATCCATCTTTGCGGAAATTATTCAACAATTTTGCTCTTGGACCTTGCCATCTAAATTTTTCGTCGCCAAACGGCTTGGATAGGCAACCGTATTGGATGCATATTACTTGCGCGCAAGTGGAAATGTATGTACCAAACATACGATAATGGGCTACCATATTCCAAAAGTATTGCCACTTAATGATTACCAATTGGCGATGTTGTACCGTGTTTTTGAGTCCAACCTAAATACGTCATTGGAAAGAAATAAAGACAAGGTCCTCAAAAATTAAACTGTGAAACATCTCGTGCTGCTAAATTTTGTAGAAAGGACACTTATTGTACCAGACTTAAGGCACGCATAATCCGAGCTGTTTGTAAGATAAATATCAATAACCCAAAACTGCATTCAGGACATAAAAGCAAATGCAGATTTTTTTTGTACACTAATGCTCGAATCAAATTACAAAAAAACAGCAGACTGCTTTAAATTATTATAGTGTGTCCCGGTAATGACATTCATTCTCCCAGCCTCCCAAGCAATCGATCCCGAAGTGAACCGGAGCGACTCCGAGCCTTTTCCGGAATCCGGGAGAAGAGACATCCATAAATGCAAAAATCTGTTATGCGATCTGCGGGAGCATCGAAACGAATCCAATTTGGAGCAGTTGGGAAAACATTTCTCGTGTCCCACCAAAGAAAGGAAAAGAAGAGCCAAGTCGCAGCCTTCTTATTTTAATCTTGTGCCATGTTTCTCAAGACGGTTTATATATATTTCGGAGGACTTTTAAATTACCCCACTAGCGTTTTTCTTCTGGAAAGAGTGGTATCCGTGGCCACGTTATATCTCCTTTACCCCACCTCTAAGTATAAGCGCCATAAAACACGATAAGTTCTTTTTTTACATTTCGAATGAGATGTGGCCAATGCTGCATAACGACGATGCCCGCACACGCATTTGCATTTAGAATAGTTATCATGTAAAATTATAGTTATGGTATTTTTCTTAAACTAGTGTACATGCCACAATGAATGGCAAGGATTGTTATCTAGCGCATCGGTATTTGCATTTAGAACAGTAATTATGTTTTGCGAGGCATATTTTCCAGGTATGAAAACAAAATGTGCTTTGTTTATTGGATATCACGTATTGAAGACAGCGATAACCACGCAGCTATCAGGTGGATATTTTTGGAATTCAAAAAACTCAGTGATTCAGTATATAAACAAAGCAAACGTTCAACGAACTGTTTCGTTTGTTTTCACATCATGGTTGTCACTCTTGAGGCGTTATCAAACATCAATCGCCCTCTTCTCTCAAAGTATTATATTTTTTGACAGAAAGCCTTCAAGCACGCATACGGAACATAATTTCGGACTGACCAGTCTATCAGTTATCTTGTCTATCAAGATCTAATTTGATTAACTTTGCTTTCATTTTTATTTTTTTAGAGACAAAATATCTCATCATCAAGCTGTCGTCAATTTTTTGATGATGACCACATCAAGATCTGGGAATTTTTCTTCTATTGATGATGTCGTGTCGTCACCCCAAAACTGTAGCTTTGAAAACAGTACGAATCGCCTACAACAAACAGCTAAGATATTTACGTTCTTATTACTCCAAGAACATTAATTAAGAATATATACAGAATTTACACATCATTCCATTAACATCATTACAACAATACATAAAAGTATGTATCTCACATTCCAGCTCGGTAAATCAATCCTTCAAGTTGTTTTGACGCGATATCTCGTCCATTAAGAAATGATCAATTTTGCTAATAACAAGGTATCTCGTCATCAAGGTACTGTAGAATTTTTGATAATGACGGGATCAAAGTCTGGATAGTATTTTATAATGACTAGATACATAGTCCATCAAGGTGTCAGTTTTTTTTTCTAATGGCGAGATATCACTCGTCGAGACTATCACCAGGAGGAACAATCCTATGCTCGTTATGAACTTTTGAAAGTGCATGAACTCATGAACGTGGTCTAGCTTGTCTAGACCAAGTGAGACAAAAAAAAAGCAACAGTCCACCAACCAGTAAGGTAATTAAATTAACGTTGCATGGGACCAACACAACGGGCTATAGGCCCGGGAAAATGCCCAGGATCAATCCCCAAGGGAAAATATACGACGATAACACCACGTACTTTTAAACCATGGACAGATGACGAGGACCACGACCTTCCTCACCACGCCAACGTGAGGACATTTGATGACATGACAGATTTAAAGTGCAATAGTTCTCTTTGTGCACGACGGTCTTTGATTGGATTTCAACTCGCAATCCTCCGGTTGATAATCCAACTAGGTTACCATCGACCGGAAAAATTACTAGTCATGAAGATGAAGGTATTGGTTTATTTTTAGCGATGTTTATCATTTTAAAATTTGAAGATTATATAGTCATTGAGCAGGTTTCGATCAGACGAAATTCGTGCAAAGCATTCTCACAATTAGGATTTAGTTTGACATTTGCGTTGACGTAGTGTGGAAGTTTGGAAAGTAGGGGGCCAGCTCAGATGTGACCTTGTCATCTGACCGTGGTTCAAGTTACGCGGTTCAATGGATCCTTCCGTCGGGGGTTGATCCCGGACTGTCGCCAATTTTGATGCTCCAGTACGACGTTAGTTAAATACCTACTTACCACCTAGTTTGACATTTCTAAGAACCCTCAGAAATGAAAAAAATTTTACTTTTTATGATAAATGTGTTGTGGTACAAATTAAAAAGACAGTCATGACATCAGACTTGCATCACTTTTCATGAGAGTAAATATTTGAAATTCAGTTTCGATTTCAGCTCTACTGTCACAGAATCTTGTAAAAACAAAGTTTGATTGTAAATAGATATGTCTACTTATTTCAATATGGATTTGTCTAGTGGTTGAGGTGCTGGCTTCGGGATGGAAAGTTTCCTGGTTCGAATCCAGGAAAAGCATGGATGTATGTCCATCTGGATTGAGTGTGTGGGATTTCTAAATGGGTTGTGCATACATTGTGTGGTATGTATATGGTGTACTCCGGTGGTACTCCAGTATAACGCAGTGGTTCACAAATCCGTCCTTGAAATACCATAATGAATAATGTACAATTGGCCGGGTAGGAAACGCAGTTTATAACAACTGTTCTGGGAGTAGATTTCACGCCTAATCATATGTTTACCCTTCTCTGCAACAGTAACTGCTCTTCAAATCTCTTTCCACCATCCTAAGAACAGCTCTATAATATAATTGAAATCATGAAAGCTGTGAAAAATGCACACATCGCGACATCTAACTCAGAAATAGACTCCGACAACATCAGAAAAAATGTATGTCACTGCAAATGTTCACGATAGTGGATCGACTTTTTCACTAAAGCTCAAAGATCTGTGAGCTATCTCGTTGATGTTCATTTATTCTAATCAAATGCATCGCCATGTGAAATGTATTTCTATAAAGCCTCATTTTTAAGTAGTTAAAATGTTCCGAATACATTTAACTACACGTCCACACACAGAAAGTCATTACATTTCATTTCATATAAATTACGCCTCAACAAATATTCACAATTTAATTGCAAATCCCCCACGACCTCAAAATTGGGAATCACACATTTTAAACTAAGAATTTGGATAATTCCATGTGATAAAATTGGTAAATATTCCCTAAGAGGGGAATTAATTTGAATTGTATTACGAGTTTTAAAAGCTCTCTTAGATTTCATTCCTTCCATTCTTATGTTTAATACGCTTTTATATAAATGGTCCTATAAATCACACTACGGTGTAAGTAATAGTTTTATTGTATAAGGTAGGTATAAGTATATTTAGTATAGTTTTATTGTATCTATATAAATAAGAATGGAGTGTTTGTTTGTACATTCAATATTTTCGACCCATTTCAAGTTTTCTATCCGTTTTGGACCCTTCTGATGCCGAATTCGCCTTTTTCTCGTTTGGTGTCTGTCTGTCTGTCTGTCTGTATGTTGTGCCCTATACACGTCTACGCGGTTTAAGATATTTTCATGAAAATTTGCATACAGTGAGTACTTATCTTGATTTAGTGAGTGGCATTGGTTGCGAAAGTCTGTCTGTCCGTCTTTCTGTTCTATGCTCGATTTTGTGTTTGTGTGTTTGTGTCAGCATCACATGAATTTATTCCAGATATTTGATTTTAATGTATTTTATTTTATACATAATCTATTAATTTAGTGAATGCAATATTAAACATTTCTTTATTGTTATATTTAGTTGAGTTTCATGCTAAAACACCTGAGTAAGTATACTTAAATCAACCATAATTTGGTAGTTTTGGAAAAATTGGAATGTCTATTGAATATTACGATTACTTCGATTGCTTTACCAGTACTGCTGAAAAAGTAATTATTCTTCAAAAAATTATTATTTTTTTATGGAATTTCATCTCTGATACTTCATTTATTTCGAGTCTTATTTTTATTCTTTGCGCAATGAAAACGATTTCCGAATATTTGGGACAGACGATATTTTTCAATGAAACGAGAATGAACAAGATCGCGCGAGCAGTGATATTTTCTGTTTCTTTCGCTCTGAATTAATTTCACATTTCTAAATTTTGTGCAGTTTTAGTTGTAAGTTGTGGCAACTGTGCGAGATCAAGAGATAAAATTGAATCACAAATTAATATCTTTAGAACAATTTTTTGCGACATCTTTTATTTTGTTTTACTTTGCTGTTTCCTGTTTTTAATATTTATTATTTTAATATATGTGTTTCCTTCTCATCACACGCAACAGCACCACAAAGTATTAGACTTTAAAATGTTAGGTAAGTCAGTATAAATTTTCAGTAAATTTTAAGTTAGTTATGCCATTATTGAAAGAATAATTCCGTTATTTAAAGAATAATGCCGTTATTTAAAGAATAATGCCGTTATTGAAAGAATAATAATGTTTTTTAATCCAAACTGGAACTTTTTCCAACATTAAAATATTCGTTGTAATAATGCCAGGAGAAGATTGCAAAATTTCACAATGTCGCATACCGGAGGCAAGAGTGCCACAAGTAAAAAAATATTGTTTCGTTGACTATGAGTGCGAGAGCACTCGCCGTAAATCGTAATTTTAATTAATTGAGTTGAACATGAAAAGAACTTAAGAAAGGGAATTCCAAATCTTCCTATAAATCGTCTTTTATTGTAGTAACCTTAGTATCACCTTTCGTCATTTTGTAGCTTTGTCATACAGCAATTGTGCGATGTATGTGAAATGTATTACATGAATGGATATGCATGTGTAGGATGTGTCCAAAGTAAGTAGTAGAAAATATAAAGATGGCGAAAGATGTTAAAATAAATTTTTATTCTACAAAAAACGTAAGTCATTATATATTTTGATTATCTCTTCAATCTAGAGTAAACCAATTCAAACCGAGTAAGGTCGGGTATTTTGCTAGTAAGGTATAAAGGCGGCCAGTGTTTCTAAGGTAGTCCACTCCCCAAAAGTAGAATTAATTTCATTTTTAATCACAAGATAGTGCTACTGCATTATAAATCATGTATCTGTAGTGCACGTGGCTGAATTTGAAGAGATCACCTTGATCGCGCGGCCTCCATTGTATGCTATGATTTCACTCTTGAGAAGTAGTTGTTCTAATTTCCAGGTAAGAAGATATTTTAATTTACATGTGTTTAAATTTTTAGAGCTTTGAGTTATGATACGTTTTATGAAACCTTATTTCTTTCTCTTTATAACCACATTTACTTCAATTATAATAAATTTATCAGATTAATAGTTTTAAATCGTGAAAATAGCGACCGTATGCATATTCCAAAGTTGGCCCGCGTGTCGGGCCACCTTAGGAAAAAAACATGCTTGCGAGTAGGAATGCGACATCGACAACAAAACATCGATGTTCAAAATTATAACATCGATGTTGATATTACATCGACCAAAAACCATCGATGTTTTAAAACATCGATGTTTTGAAACATCAGTATACTTAAACTCCCCACCCCCAATTTTTTAAATCTGGTTTAGTAACCACAAACATTAATGTTGGGGGGGGGGTTAATTTGTCATTTGCCGTGTTTATTAATTTAAAACTAAAATTTTTTTAACTGTCAAAACTAGTTCAAAAAAATTAATAAGAACAATTAACAAATCTTTTATTTTCAAAATGAATAACATAAAAGAAAATAATATTTACAACAATTTGACATCGGTACTACCAACTATAAGTATAATTAGGTAGATAATTGACAATAATTATTGTTTGTTATTATTAATTGTATATCAACTTATGGGGGGGGGGAGAGGAAACATTCCAAACTTATATTTTATTTACTGTAAATAAAAAATATTGGGGCCTATAATTATTATATGCCCCAATATTTGTTATGTACAGTTTGTAAAAAAAGAAGTTTGCTAACATTATCCACCTTAAGCCGACTTCTTTTTTCACTAACTATCCTACCAGTTAAGGAAAAAACTCTTAATGATGGAACGGATGTCCCCATCACTGATAAATACTTAGTTGCACGGTTATTTTTCTTAATTTTTGCTATGGTACTTTTTTTATTTAAAAATAAAACATCGACAACGTAAAAACATCGACAATGTTAAAACATCGATGTTAAACAAACATCGGCTCCAATAAATTGATGGTAAATACATCGATATTTTTAAAACATCGACATTGATGTCGGATCCCTTCTTTTCACACCCTTCACCCTTGACAACTTTGGTCTAAAAGTATGTTCAATTTACTGATTATGAAAATTATGCTACTTGGTAGAAGGATAACTGATGGATCAAATCTCGAGATCTAGGGTATAAGGATCATTTGGAGAGGGAAGTCACTCAATATCTTTAACATGTATCATCATCCTGACCTCAAAAGTCTACCAATCGACCTTCAAGACTTATTTACTGAGGGTGCTGTCTGCTTAGGCGATTTAAATGCTAAACACCCCATTTGGGGCTGTTCAACAGCAAACTCGAGAGGAAATGAGTTACTCGACATTATTGATGATAGGAGCTTTACTATTCTCAACGATGGTACTCCTACCCATTTTTCATATAGTTATAATACGAAAGAAGCTCTAGACATTTCATTTGTAAGCTCAGATCTTAGACCTAGTTGTAGATGGACTGTTTTAGAAAACTTGGGGAGTGACCACCTTCCTGTTTCAATCGAACTAAAAAAGAGACAACTAGTGCCCACGAGCAAAGATAAACAATGGATCTATAAGAAAGAGGACTGGCTTTCCTTCACAGAGGTTGTTGACAACGAGATAAAGAGAAAACCTCTCTGTAACAGTGTTGAAATGAACTGGTGCTCTTTAAAAGAGACGATCTTAAGAGCAGCCAAGAAATCTCTCTATCCCAAGAGGTAAATTGAAGAAAAAGAAACCCTACTTAACTAGTAAATCACCCTTACTACAACCTCTGCTGGAAGAACGAAAAAGAACCTTTGAAAATAAGGACACAGGCAGCGGTAAACTTGTAAGAATTGAACTAAATAAAATTAATGCAAAAATAAAAAGACTATATGCACAAATTAAGCGAGACAAATAGAACGAATCAGGTCTTGACTCAAGAACATCTAATGATAAACTGTGGAAACTGGTAAAAAATATTGGCAGAGAGCAACCACAATCAGAACAAAGTAATACAATTCAGAGTGAAGATGGAAAATTAGCCGAAAAAGATGAACAAGCGGCCAACCTTTTAGGTTTGCATTATCAGAAAATCAGTTATCTGAATTTCACTGTTGAAGACAGAATTGTCAAAAGTAGGGATAGTAAAATGGCTGCCGAAGCAATATCAGGTGTGGAACCTCCATTTTTGGTAAGGATTTCGGAATGAATGAACTCGAGGCTGCAATCAGGGATACTAGCCTAAATAAATCTCCTGGACCTGACGGCATTCATGGTCAAATGATCGACCATATTGGCCCGAGTGGAAGACAAAGGTTCCTGGACATTATAAATTGTTCCTGGAACAAGGGGCAGCTTCCTCGAGACTGGAGGAGAGCGACAGTCATTTCTTTAAAAAAATCTGGCAAAAATGACGGCACCCCGGAGAATTATCGACCCATCACCTTGACCAGCATAGCTTGCAAAATAATGGAGAAAATGGTTTTGAAAAGACTCACATTTCACTTACATTCCCACAATCTTCTCCCGGAGGAGCAATATGGTTTCAGAGAGGGCCATAGCACTACTGATCAGCTACTTTACTTCTGTCAAAGGATAAGAGACGCTCACAACAAGAAACCTACTAACCACACTGTAGCGGTTTTCCTGGACTTATCCAAAGCCTTTGACAGAGTCTGGAATAATTTACTAGTAATAAAATTATATAAACTTTTTGGAATTGGCAGAAAAGCTCTTCCCTGGATCTACGATTTCTTGAGAAATAGGCATATCAGTGTAAAGTTTAAAAATTCCCTCTCCAGAGGTTTTAGGATCTTTCAGGGGGTACCTCAAGGATCAGTACTGAGTCCAACTTTGTTCTCACTTTACTTATCTGGTATTGAGAGCATCACCAAGAGGAAATGTGAGGTCGGTGCTTTCGCGGATGATATTGTCCTTTGGAAGTCGGACTCTGATGTGTTGAAATTGGAGAGAGACATTAATCTTGTCCTTGAGGACGTTCGGAATTTTTCTGAAGACCACAAACTTTGTTTCAACCCAACTAAGTATACTGTTAGCTTCTTCACAACCAATAGAAAGCTATATAATTTCCATCCTAATATCTCATTGAATGATCAACCACTAGCTGTGGATAAACATCCAAAATACTTAGGATTCGTGTTGGACCCTGAAATTCTTGGAAACAAACATATTGATCATCTTATACTGAAGGCAAGAAAAAGACTCAACATCTTAAGGTTTATCTCAGGGCGTGATTGGGGTGCGGATGCTAGCACACTTAGAAACACGTATATCTCACTAATCAGACCCATCCTGGAGTATGAAATTCCAATTTACTGTTACGCCTCTGCAACAAATCTTCAGAAACTTGAAAAGGTCCAGCTCAGCGCTGCTCAGATCATCACTGGTCTGAGATACACATGTTCCAGAGATATTGTGCTTTTTGAGGCTGACATTCAGCCCCTTAACCTTAGGAGACGTGCATGCCTAACAAAATACTACAACAAACTCAGCGGACTTGGTTCTCAAAATCGTACTTCTACCTACTTCAAAGACTGGTATAATAACCAGAGACTCAGGAGAAATAGTCCCTTTAGCCAAATGATCTCTTTTAATCTAGTTGAAAGTACTGTAGAACCACATTACTTGACACAATGTCTTGAGCCAACGGATGATCTTGACGGTGTCTTTTTTAATTCTGACTTGCCTGTACATGTGAACAAACAAACAGATCTTCCTGCCTATCTAAGGCAAATAGCTCTTGAGATAATTGGAGAGATTCCAAGAGACGCCGTTCGGGTTTATACGGATGTCAGTAAAGACGATTGTAATCGATCTGGCAGTGGAATTTACATCAAATTGCAAGACCATGACTTAAGAATTCAGAAGATAAATCCCGACTACTGTTCAGTATTTCGCAGTGAGCTAATAGCCATTGATGAAGCTCTTAAATCTCTCGTGTTTCTTCCCCATGGAAACGAGATATGGATTCTGTCTGATAGTATAAGTGCAATACAGCACTTGACCAATTGGCAAAGTGTGAGAGATAATGTTGGAGTGTCAATACTCAACAAGTTAAAACGGCTTTCCATATCGCATCGGATTCGTCTGCAGTGGATTCCTTCCCACGTCGAACTTGAGGAAAATGAGGCACTTTGGCCAAGGCTGATGCTTGTGAGGCCTCTGTGCCATCAGCACCCCTCACCTTTTTGGATATCTTCTCAAAAATAAAACACAAGAATAAGACCACTTTTAATGTCCCCCCAGAGCACCCATGGTATCACTGTTCACGACCTGGAGGCTCCCTGGCTCAAGGTTTCAATAGGCAGGACCAAACTATTCTTGCCCGCTTTCGAAGTGGTCACCTTAAATCAATGAAATTTTCCGAAGGATCCAAGATCTTTGAGATTTGTAACAACTGTTCCACTGAGCAGGCTTCGCCTCACCACATCCTCTCGTGCCTGGGGCTCTCCAAACAGGACTTGACTGACGATCCATTAACGGTGTTGGATTTTTTGAGGGTGTATAACGTCATGGACCTGGTCTAGCACTGCTGGCCAATGGGGGCTACTTGGTTATTTTTTCAATTTTTGTAATGGAACTTTTTTCATTTAAATATAAAGCATCGACAAGTATACGTTTCATTTAAATATAAGCATCGACATCGATGTTAAAAAAACTTCGGCTCCAATACATTGATGGTAAATACATAGATGTTTATTATAAAACAACGATGTTTTGAAATCATCGACATCGCATCCCTAGGTACTAATAACTATAAGTATAATTAGTTAGGTACATAACAATAAGTATTGTTAGTTTTTATTACTAATTTATCAAGTTATTGGGAGAAAACGCAACAAACTTATTTTTCATTTACTTTAAATAAAAAAATATTGGGGCCTATAATTACTATAGGTCTCAATACTTGGAATTTACAGTTCGTAAAAAAGAGAAGTTTGTTAACTTTCTCCACCTTAAGCCGACTTTTTTTTTCACCAGTTAGGGAAAAAACTCTTTCCGATGTGACAGATGTCGCCATCACTGTAATTACACGGTTAATTTTCCTAATTTTTACTATGGTGCTTTTTTTTTATTAAAAAATAAAACATCGACAACGTAAAAACATCGAAATAAAACAAACATTTGCTCCAATAAATTGATGGTAAATACAACAATGTTTTTACAAAACATCGATGTTTGAAAACATCGATGTTTGAAAACATCGACATCGATGTCGCATCCCTATTTTTCAGACCCTTCACACTTGATCACTTTGGTCTAAAAGTAAGTTCAATTTACTGATTATAAAAACTATGCTACTTGGTTATTTTAAAATTTTCATGTCGCTTTTTTTTAATTAAAAATAAAACATCGACAAGCGTAAACATAGATAACAAAAACATCGGATCCAATACATGAATAAAACATCGATGTTTTGTAAACAGTGACATCGATGTCGCATCCCTGCTTGCGATATGTGCATGAAGAGTGTCAGAAACGTAGTAAAAAAGACAAAATCGCAAAAATTTCATCTGCACTTTTGTATGGAATCCGATTAAAAAAGTATATTTTGAAAAATGTTTATTGTAATTTTTTCCTTGTAATTTTTTCGTAATTAAATACTTACGCTTAATTAAACATTGTAATACTCTTTTAGACGTAAAAATAATTTGCCGAGTATTTTTTGCACAGTAAAAAAGTGATTTCAATACATGGGCCACCTTTGGAACACTATGCGCCTAAGGTGGCACTCAAGCTACCAATTTGCATTATAAAAATAACAACATTTTATTTTACAAAGAAAACTCTACTTGATACCTGTTAGAGATAAGTGTAAAATTTTACAAAAAAAATTCAACCTCACACACCTAACCAGAAAATTATGAAAAATCCTCAAAGTTAACTATGGCCACCTATGGCTCACCTACATTAGTAGAGTTTTAAAACTAATTTTCCCTCTTTCCTGACGGTCCAAATGCAAATCTTATTCTCAACCCAGAAATTGTATTAGCCCTGTACAGATATACATTTTAATTCATTTTCAAATACTAAACTATTTGAATTCTTTACGAACACATGTTTTGTAGCAATTTTTTACATTACAAAAATATTGTGTAAATCGTACGAGGACAAAAACAAAAATCTTAATTAAAAAAAAAAAACAAGCTCTCGAAATAAATGATCTAGGAATCTAGAATAAGCAGCGAAAAATCAAATTAAAAACCAACTAGAAAATTCTCAGCTTCAAAATGTATTCTCGTGTGAGATACAAAACTTGAAAAATAGATAGCATGTTAACGAGATTCAGTGTGATCCTATAAGTAAGATGTTATAAAGTACCCTTCAGGATCCGAAAAAAAAGATGATTTGTGTTATTGTATTTTGATTAAATCGATGTTTTCTAACACGATGCAATTTATTTCCACATCTTTGATAACATTCAAAGCATTGTAGTGAACGGGAATCGAATATGACTTTAGTTCTGCCCAACTTTGAATCCTTTGTGCTGCATTAAAAATATCAATTCTGGAACCTGATAATTTCTTTTCGATTCAGCGTGCTTCACATTTTTATTTTTTACTACCCCAACCCCATGTATATTTCAACAAAGAAATTTCAAATATACATCAGGATAAAGAAATTCGAGACCTACTCTCGTTTTATTCACAACCACTTCATGGATATTATTTTGATAGGAATTCATATACTCCAGTTGGTGAAAAATAAATTGGATCAAAATCTTCTCTTGAGTGTTGATAACTAATTACATTAATTAAACCTGCATTTTAATGTGGATATCGATATTTAGGTTAAATTTAAATGTTTTGACGTCAATACGTATTTTTAAAATCGGAATAATAGGAGATGGGCAAGTATGAAAAGTCGAGCGTTACAAAAAAACGGTACAGCTGATTTGTCGTGTGGAACGAAGAAACATCCAGAAAATAAATAGATCGTCTTGTAGAATGTCGACATAAATTCATAGACCCTTTAGACATGAATTCATAGACACATATAGACATAACTTCATAGACTCTTATAGACATGAATTCATAGACACATATAGACATAAATTCATAGACACGTATACACATGAATTCATAGACACATATAGACATGAATTCATAGACACATAGACATAAATTCATAGACACATATACATGAATTCATAGACACATAGACATAAATTCATAGATACATATAGACATGAATTCATAGATACATATGGACATAAATTCATAGACACATATAGACATGAATTCATAAACACATATGGACATAAATTTATAGACACATATAGACATGAATTCATTGACACATATAGACATGAATTCATAGACACATATAGGCATAAATTCATAGACACATATACATGAATTCATAGACACATAGACATAAATTCATAGATACATATAGACATGAATTCATAGATACATATGGGCATAAATTCATAGACACATATAGACATGAATTCATAAACACATATGGACATAAATTTATAGACATGAATTCATAGACACATATAGACATGAATTCATTGACACATATAGACATGAATTCATAGACACATATAGGCATAAATTCATAGACACATATAGATATGAATTCATAGACACATAGACATAAATTCATAGACACATATAGACATGAATTCATAGGCACATATAGACATGAATTCATAGACACATATAGACATGAATTCATAGATACATATAGACATAAATTCATAGACACATATAGACATAAATTCATAGACAAATGATGGCCGTACCTGACATAACCTTCGTACCGAGTGCGTAGGCACATTGAGTGAGTGGAGGGGATCCGCAATGTATCGAAATACTACTGTGCTTGGCGAGCTTTGGGCCAGTGTGACGTTGATTGCGGGGAGCGTGGAAAACGTTAGTGATGTCCTTTGAAAGCTACTTAACTACGCTACAATCACAAAATTTTCGATCAGATTATCCTTCAATATTAAATTCAAACTGTGCTTTAATTGTTCAAATTGTAAATTAATTTTTGAATATTCACAGAAACAATCATTCAAATTTCCTATGTCTGCTACAGGTTCATTTATTCCACAATCCAACATTTGGTCCGAGTATTCACGTATAAAATGCGATTTGTATCCTAGACACAACCTAACATTTTTTATATGAACTATACAAGAATACATTTGAACATTAAAAAGAATAATTTAATTTTGGTTTAATTTACCAAAATATTTTCACACCTCTGTTGACAGCAATATATTTTTATTTTCACAGATACAAAAGGAACTTCTTATGAAGATTCTAAGTAGGTAGGTAATGGCGCACTGGAGCAAATCAACGGGCTATTGCCGATGGTAAAGGATCAATCCTGAAGGTCCAGAACAATCCACTCCATGCCCATGTGAGAATATTTGAGGCTACGACAGATTTAATGTTCACCAGCCCCCAGGTACACATCGGTCTTTGGCCATTGCCATGATGCCGTTGTGTTGCTCTTTTCTGGATCAGTCCCGAATGAAAGATGCGAGGACAACATCCTCGTAATTTTTAACCACGTTCAGATAACGAGGTCACATACCATAGCTGGACTGGCACCAAACTCTCTAAACATCCACAAGGCAACCTTAGGACAACCGATGGTAAAGGACCAATCCTGACGGTCCATAACAATCCACCCCAAGCCCATGTGAGAATATTTGAGGCTACGACAGATTTAATGTTCACCAGCCCCCAGGTACACAGCAGTCTTTGGCCATTGCCAAGAGGCCGTTGTGTTGCTCTTTTCTGAATCAGACCCGAAGGAAAGACACCCTCATAATTTTTTAACCACGTTCGGATAACGAGGTCACATACCATAGCTGGACTGGCACCAAACTCTCTAAACATCCACAAGGCAACCTTAGGACAACCGATGGTAAAGGACCAATCCTGACGGTCCATAACAATCCACCCCAAATCCATGTGAGAATATTTGAGGCTACGACAGATTTAATGTTCACCAGCCCCCAGGTACACAGCAGTCTTTGGCCATTGCCAAGAGGCCGTTGTGTTGCTCTTTTCTGAATCAGACCCGAAGGAAAGATACCCTCATAATTTTTTAACCACGTTCGGATAACGAGGTCACATACCATAGCTGGACTGGCACCAAACTCTCTAAACATCCACAAGGCAACCTTAGGACAACCGATGGTAAAGGACCAATCCTGACGGTCCATAACAATCCACCCCAAACCCATGTGAGAATATTTGAGGCTACGACAGATTTAATGTTCACCAGCCCCCAGGTACACAGCAGTCTTTGGCCATTGCCAAGAGGCCGTTGTGTTGCTCTTTTCTGAATCAGACCCGAAGGAAAGACACCCTCATAATTTTTTAACCACGTTCGGATAACGAGGTCACATACCATAGCTGGACTGGCACCAAACTCTCTAAACATCCACAAGGCAACCTTAGGACAACCGATGGTAAAGGACCAATCCTGACGGTCCATAACAATCCACCCCAAACCCATGTGAGAATATTTGAGGCTACGACAGATTTAATGTTCACCAGCCCCCAGGTACACAGCAGTCTTTGGCCATTGCCAAGAGGCCGTTGTGTTGCTCTTTTCTGAATCAGACCCGAAGGAAAGACACCCTCATAATTTTTTAACCACGTTCGGATAACGAGGTCACATACCATAGCTGGACTGGCACCAAACTCTCTAAACATCCACAAGGCAACCTTAGGACAACCGATGGTAAAGGACCAATCCTGATGGTCCATAACAATCCACCCCAAGCCCATGTGAGAATATTTGAGGCTACGACAGATTTAATGTTCACCAGCTCCCAGGTACACAGCAGTCTTTGGCCATTGCCATGATGCCGTTGTGTTGCTCTTTTCTGGATCAGTCCCGAATGAAAGATGCGAGGACAACATCCTCGTAATTTTTAACCACGTTCAGATAACGAGGTCACATACCATAGCTGGACTGGCACCAAACTCTCTAAACATCCACAAGGCAACCTTAGGACAACCGATGGTAAAGGACCAATCCTGACGGTCCATAACAATCCACCCCAAGCCCATGTGAGAATATTTGAGGCTACGACAGATTTAATGTTCACCAGCCCCCAGGTACACAGCAGTCTTTGGCCATTGCCAAGAGGCCGTTGTGTTGCTCTTTTCTGAATCAGACCCGAAGGAAAGACACCCTCATAATTTTTTAACCACGTTCGGATAACGAGGTCACATATCATAGCTGGACTGGCACCAAACTCTCTAAACATCCACAAGGCAACCTTAGGACAACCGATGGTAAAGGACCAATCCTGACGGTCCATAACAATCCACCCCAAACCCATGTGAGAATATTTGAGGCTACGACAGATTTAATGTTCACCAGCCCCCAGGTACACAGCAGTCTTTGGCCATTGCCAAGAGGCCGTTGTGTTGCTCTTTTCTGAATCAGACCCGAAGGAAAGACACCCTCATAATTTTTTAACCACGTTCGGATAACGAGGTCACATATCATAGCTGGACTGGCACCAAACTCTCTAAACATCCACAAGGCAACCTTAGGACAACCGATGGTAAAGGACCAATCCTGATGGTCCATAACAATCCACCCCAAGCCCATGTGAGAATATTTGAGGCTACGACAGATTTAATGTTCACCAGCCCCCAGGTACACAGCAGTCTTTGGCCATTGCCAAGAGGCCGTTGTGTTGCTCTTTTCTGAATCAGACCCGAAGGAAAGACACCCTCATAATTTTTTAACCACGTTCGGATAACGAGGTCACATACCATAGCTGGACTGGCACCAAACTCTCTAAACATCCACAAGGCAACCTTAGGACAACCGATGGTAAAGGACCAATCCTGATGGTCCATAACAATCCACCCCAAGCCCATGTGAGAATATTTGAGGCTACGACAGATTTAATGTTCACCAGCTCCCAGGTACACAGCAGTCTTTGGCCATTGCCATGATGTCGTTGTGTTGCTCTTTTCTGGATCAGTCCCGAATGAAAGATGCGAGGACAACATCCTCGTAATTTTTAACCACGTTCAGATAACGAGGTCACATACCATAGCTGGACTGGCACCAAACTCTCTAAACATCCACAAGGCAACCTTAGGACAACCGATGGTAAAGGACCAATCCTGACGGTCCATAACAATCCACCCCAAGCCCATGTGAGAATATTTGAGGCTACGACAGATTTAATGTTCACCAGCCCCCAGGTACACAGCAGTCTTTGGCCATTGCCAAGAGGCCGTTGTGTTGCTCTTTTCTGAATCAGACCCGAAGGAAAGACACCCTCATAATTTTTTAACCACGTTCGGATAACGAGGTCACATATCATAGCTGGACTGGCACCAAACTCTCTAAACATCCACAAGGCAACCTTAGGACAACCGATGGTAAAGGACCAATCCTGGCGGTCCATAACAATCCACCCCAAGCCCATGTGAGAATATTTGAGGCTACGACAGATTTAATGTTCACCAGCCCCCAGGTACACAGCAGTCTGTGGCCATTGCCAAGAGGCCGTTGTGTTGCTCTTTTCTGAATCAGACCCGAAGGAAAGACACCCTCATAATTTTTTAACCACGTTCGGATAACGAGGTCACATACCATGGCTGGACTGGCACCAAACTCTTTAAACATCCACTAGTCAAAGCTAGGACATTCGAGGTCATGACATATTCAACGTGCACCAGTCCCCACATACACAACGGTCTCTGGTTGAACCGAGTTTCTAACTCGCAACCTTCCGGTTACTAATCCGTTACTCATTCAACTGGACTACCATCGCCCCACTCGGAGATACTAGAGGGACTTCGTGTGAGACTTTCAGGATTCAATACATCCTTGAAGACTTATTTACACGAAACATACAAGAAACCTTTTTCGATTATTTTCAGTTACTTTGCACACTTTTAAAGTATGGATTTGTACGGCTTTTGATGGACGTTAAACAAGCATGAAAAAAAAAACACGCGTTTAAAAGTCTCAACTCCTCTCCCTTTGGTTGAATCTTTTCTCCTCGTTATTTTTCTGTCGCTTTACTTCAGATTACCACCTAAACGGGGATTTAAATTTTAAAATCGAGCAGAGGAGACAACCCCGAAGAACGTTCGGTACCGCTTCCAAATCCACTCACGTTTAATCCCGATCGAATATACGAAGGAGCTAACGAAGGGGAATATATATTTCACCCCTATGAGTCTGTAAATAAATCTGTACCGCGTCTGGCATCCTATTTCACTTTAAATGGGAACGTGAAGCAGCGAGTGGAAAACGTATCGGAATTATTCTGAAAAGCGGTCGCAGCCATCTATATTTAATACGGCGCTCTCCGGATTTATTTCCGTGGTTTTTTTTTACCCTTTTCACATATTGCACTTTTAGAAGACATTGATAAGAAGATTCAGACAGATGTTTCTTTTTAGAGCCTAAAGATTTCTCGGAATGCGGTTCGCCCACGATGGTGCTCCAAACGAAACTTGCTTACAAATGTGAGTATTGATCCGTAAATACGTTCCGATTTTCTCTCCAGACAGCTCCTGAATTGCTGGAAACTTTTGACATTTTATTTCGAAAATAACGAAGATGTTTTCTGGAACTGAGAGGACGTTTTTCCCTAGACAGTCTGAGATAAGATGGTCTGTTTTCGATGTTGGATTTCGTCGTACTCCTGATTCGCCGGATGATAATGGAAATCAATATTTGGGAGGAGAATTATTAGTCCACAAATAAGTGCGTTCAGTCTTGCTTTTTAAGATTTGTCGTCGGATTTCTTTCGTGTGTTTGTTTGTTTCTTCAAATATTTTCTGTTGTTTGGGATTCGGTGCATTGGTTTTAAATTGCTAATTCAAAGAACAAATTTCAGGCCCAGTAGAAAGAATAGAGGATTTTGGATACAGGAAATAATAACAGGAGCACGTTTCTAACTTATTCGCACATTTTTCATCTCGCCAGATTTTACAAACTACCTAAAATATCTGACGCAACTCCAATGGGCATTCTGAAATTATCAATCAAAAATCATTTAAAAAAAATTCTGGTCATAAAGGTTCGTACAAGAAACGTGGCTTTCCAAACTGAATTTTAAAGCAACAAGTATTAAATATTTCGTTCCTTCCTTGACTATCAGTTTTCAATATTTAGCTTAGATGAAATGTTTATCGAACAGTTTCAAATTATAGCTTTAAGGTCGTGGTAGCCCAGTTGGTAGGTTCGTTTAGCAACCAGAGGGTTGCAAATTTGAAACTTGATCCATCCCAAGACCGTCGCGTGCATGGAGGCTGGTGCACATTACATCTGTCGTAGCCTCAGTCCTCACGTTGTGTTGGCGTGGAAGTTTGGAGAAAGTGGTGCCATGTCAGATGCATGACCTCGTCATTTGACCGTGTTTCAAAATCACGAGGCGTTTTCTACGGATATTTCTCTTCGGAATTGATCGGTCGTCAATTGGTCGTTGCGCTGCTGCGGTCCGACATTGATTCAACTACCTACCTACTATGGGATCAAATGGACAACTGCTAGTTAAGACGGACACTTTATTATGTAAAAGGGACATGGGACAACACAAAACAGTTAAAATAATCAGGAAGAAACATCGGCAATTAACATCGTCACATAACATTCAATAGAGCTCGTCATAGCTCGATTAGTTAAAGCGCGAAGCTCTTGCTTCCGCGGATTACATTCAGCGTCTGATTAGTTACTACGTTATGCGGCGCGTCACCGCTAATGTATACATACGCGCGTAGAATGGGAACCGACGGGAGTATTTTCCCACACTACTTAAAACACATTTCAGACTTGTCACGTCGTGTTTATGAACTGTAATTCTAAATTAAGCAAAGCAGTCATTCTGCAAATAAACGTTTAATAAAAGATAAATTGGAAACGATTCGGCACACAACAGCAACAAACGAAAGAAAACGGCCCACGGCGTTCAATTAAAAGAAAAATGGTTGTCCCAATGACTGTTATTTGAAGTCTAAAAAACAAAACATCAGGACGTCTGTCATTGTTTGCAAGGCTAATCATGTTCGCTTTGTCTAGACGTTCTCCAAAAATTCTATCTTAAAAATAACCTGGAAGAACCTTAAACTGTAAAAAGGGGACTTCTATTCACAAATTTAATTTCAGGAGTTGGAAATATAAATCAATGAAAGCTTGAATTTGACTTCGAATTTTTATGAATAATAGCAAAGACAAATAAATGAAAAGCATTTGCTGAACTGAATTTTAAATACGAGAGGGATTTTAAGTGTAAACAAACCAGACGGTCTACGAAGATTTTGCTTCTGCTGTCGAAATGCTCTGGCATGATGTATATTTGGGTTACCTTAAAATGTCGTTTATCGCCATTTCGGCGACATTTGGTGTTCAATCAAATCAGTGTCGTCCAATCAATTCTTATATTTGAAATTTATTCTCTGGAATTTTTGGTTACGAAGGGTCTGATATCGCATTCGAAAAACAATCCAACTGACGTTCCGCTCAGTATACGTACAGAAAACTCGTGTCACCGCAGAAACACTACCTACACCACCCTACAATAATGGACCGGACGCCAGCGTATTTGCATAAAATCCGATTACATGTTTGGGGTGTTTTTCGTGGTATGGCCTGGGACCTTTGCATGTTGTTCTTGATAAATTGAACGCGGACGCCTACATGAACATTTTCGACAGTCAGGTTCTTCCTACGCTCTTGCAATTTTATGTAATGGACGAATGTTACTTCCTGGACGACAACACTCCGTGTCATGCTGCAGCCTCTGTCAAACAGTGGTGTAAAGATATGGATGTAAAACGTCTTCCCTGGTCTGCACAGACTCCCGACCTAAACCCCATAGAAAATTGTGGGATGAGTTAGAGCGGCGCTTACGGACTAAGGAACCACGTCCGAGATCCGACAGCTGAGCTGGCGGCATTCTTACAGCAGGAATGGACACAAATACCCATAGCTGTGTATCAAAACCTTGTTGAAAGTATGCCCAGAAGGGTTGCTAGTGTAATTGCAGCACGTGTGGGGACCATCCCTATTAAAGAATGTATTCTTTCCCTTATACCATCACATCTTGCTGTCCGGTCCATTATAGTAGGGGCCGACCAACTGGTATAGTTGTTAATGTGTTAGCCTTTAGATCGGAAGGTTCCTGATTCGAATTCGGGTCCGGGTATTTGTAAGCGTATGGTGTAGAGGCGGTCGGTGCACCTTAAATCTGTTGTGGCCGAAAGTCCTCACGTTGGGTTGGTGTTGAAGTTTGGAGAGTGGGGTGCCAGCTCAGGTGTTGCTTCGTCATCTGACCGTGGTTCAAAATTACGAGTTGCTGTCCTCGGATCTTTCCCTTAATGGACTGATCCCGTACTGTCGTTAATAGCCCGTTGTGTTGCTCTAGTACGTCGTTAACTAAAATTACCTTTACCATTACCATTATTGTAGGGTAGTGTGTATTTCATCCATTATATAAGTCCGCTGTAACGCGGTTGGATGAGTAACGGATTAGCAACCAATAGATTGCGAGTTCGAATTCAACCATATACCGTAGCGTGGAAAGGTAATGGTAATTTTAGTTAACGTTATGTCATGGCGTTATGTCAGGTGAACGTGGAGGCCAGCGAAAATGAGCTCTTTCGTCTCGACCATTACGACCAATCCAACGGTCAGAGACTTCGACATTCAACCACTCTCGTACAAAGAGATTCCAGTGGGGAGGGCTCCATCGTGTTGCCAATTAAAGTTTACAGGTTCACCTTTACAGAATTGGACTTTAGGTTGGATGTGTGCCGTATAACTAAAGGTGCACATATGGAACATTAGTATAGATAGGTTAGTTTACCTTCAATTTGATTTATGATTTGTTGTAAATTGTCTAAATTAAACTGTTATAATATACCTTTGAAACTGGGACATTCTTTTATGACGACCCTGTATATAAGTTTATAAAATGTATAAGATGTGTTATACGTAAACAAGATGTTCAATAAATCATCCTAGCTTACAATTTCTTTCTTTCAGAGCTGAGAATAGTTTAGTTTCTAAAATGGAATTTCCCTGCTTCAATTGTAACTATTTTGGTTTGTTGCATCATCTCCGTGGAATAGCACATTGGGTTGCTCCAGAGTGACGTTAATTAAGTAACTATCTACCTACCATCTCCGTGCGAAAAAATTGATAGTTATCCCAAATTGAATTTATTCCATGTCTCATCTGTCCCGAAAATATAGCATGATGTAGATACATAAAAACAGAGCTTGAGATAGAAATGATAATCACTCATTTATATTTAAATGGAAAAGGTATTTCCTTCGCTTTCAATCTCCCTGCTGAATAACACATGTTTTCTACCTTTAAATAAAGAATTGATTCCGCATATCTTTCTCCGAAGCTATTTTTCTTATTATTTATAATTCGATATCTTTTCAAGCAAAACATTTTGTCTCAGCGGTATTAAAAATTCTCGATGAGAAAATAGAATTTTAGTATTATGTATATCTGTGTTGGAATAAGTTGTTGGAAAAATCAGACCTATACATGTATTTTTGTTTTATGAATTATATATTTCTACACAATTTGATTAGTCTTTACTTGTAAATTCAGACAAAAGAGCATTAGGTTATTGAAGACAGGATTTCTAAACAGCATGCACATGAGTCTTTTAGGCTTCATAACTTTATTTATAGTTCGCATAAATTCTTAATTTGACAGTTGCTGTTTGGAAAAAGAAATGGCTAATGTTTATAATACGACTCCAGTGAGTTGGCAGACGAGTCACTTGGTTTTGAATAAGTCTATTTTTTCAATTAGGTGATTGGTAAACATAAACAAAGAGCTTTGACAACTGGTGTCATTAGCATGAATTCTGGTTCCAAGATTCTCGTTCGGTGCTAAAAGCAACAGCAGTGACAGCAAGTTGATGATTAGAAAACCTCCAATCATGCTTTTGTGTTTGGCAAATTCCTTAACGATTTCACATCTTTTCAAAAATTGGGTGTCCAAGGTCGACTGCTTTCTCATTTAAACTGCAATATAATACATATCTGCATAATGTTTTTTTCTTATTTCACTTCCAACAGGGGTAGAATTTTACGTATTTGAAGAAAAACAGTTCTCACTACTTGAAAGCACAGTATAGTAGCTTGAACATAACTTTTCATAATCGAAGATTTAAAACATTTTCAAGGTAATGGGGATATAATTAACCATAGATATAGTGTGGATATCAATTTAAGTTATAGAAACGAAATTCCTTCGAAACCTTTAAATTTTGAAACCTTTTTGAACATGGATTCATAATGTCTTACGTATGTAAGAGTTTTAATATTATTTCTATGCCATTGAACTGTGAGCTGTGTATTCGACCACTAGATGGCACCAGCTGTATTTGTTATTACGATATATCGCCTTGTTTATCCTTAAGTTCTTTTTTGATTGACCTTTTGTGTAAATTCACCCGCTCTTATGTTATTAGTCTTTACTTCAATATTTTTCTACTTATGATGCTGAGAATAGCGGGTGCTCCGAAAGTGGTACATCCAGTCCAATCATCGACTTGTGAGAAATTTGTGTGTTGCTTATATGAGGCGGTTGTTTCGCTTTTGGCATTCTGAGTGCGATTCGAAAATGATTTGATAAGATGAATCTTAGTCCCATTGAATAATTGTTAAGTTTTTAATGAGTACTTAGACGACCTTAGACTTTCCTTAGACGACTCACGAAACCCACATATATAATTAAGTTAAAGTTCACATGTAATACTAAATAGTGCTATATTTAAAAAAAAAATTCTGATTTTAACTTGAGAAATTATAAATAAAGACTTTTCTTTTTTGTTCATGTGTGCAAGAAAACAATAAAATTTTATACATTGACGTGCAAACATGTTTCTTATCATTTTTTTCAGGGACGCCCTTTAATACAAAAGCAACTACATTAATATTATTTACTGCACCGTTTCCTTATATCAACATTTACTTGACTGTCTTGCATTACTTCAACAAATTTTAAAAGCAACCAATCTTAAATTACGAATATCTATGGCTATTTTGAGTCTTTGCTTGACTGCAATTTTCGCAAAGCTTACGTGGGATTCGAAAGGCATCTTTTAATAATGATGTAAAAGTTAATTTTCTATTTCTATTTTAATTTTCTATTTTAAAGTTAATTTTCTCTATTTTATTAAAAAAATAGCTAATATAACTATTTTGATAAAATAATTTAGGTATCTTTTGAAGCATTTAAGTACATTTCTACAAAATAACATTTTTGTGTTGGTATCACAAAGTAATATTACGCAAAACAGTTTGAAAAATCGCACCTGAGATTTACATGCGGGAAAAGATATTATACATGGTAATTGCCTATAAGGCTTTGTCTGTTGTGCCTAAATAAGAAAGTAGACATGTGCAATAAAAGTAAAGCACATTTTAACATTTATAAAGAAAAATTGTTGTCGTATGTTTTTTTAAATTATCAGAAATTCTTATATAAATATGGTATCTATGACATGACTCATGCATGGCTTATCATGGTTCTGAGAAATACCATTCAGAGTGCCTTAATTTTCAGTTAATTGAAAAATTAATTTTTACTCACAGTTAAAATTAGTACATTTTGACATTGGATAATTTTTGATTTCGTTCGGAATGAATTTTATTTCTTTTGCTATTTTAGTAACACGATGCATAAGTTTTGATGAAAGGGGATTTATTAAATCTCCCCACATACGCACACGCACGCACAAAATTCGAAGAATTCCATTAGATTTCAAGAATTTCATCTGTGGTCCTATACTACTCTGGAACAAATATCTGATCCGATACATAGAATATTATAAAATATTTTTCCAAATCTCATTCATCTTAAGTTTTCAAAACCTTATAACTCTCTATTCAACTCCTTTAATATTAATTAAAAGAGTTGAATAGAGAGAACAGTAAAAGACAAAGCGCTCATTAATTGGCATGATTTCATTAGCAAAAAAGTGGCACAATTAAATTTTCTGCTGACGCGGAGAAAACGTTCCCTTGAACCTTTCATTAACAAAAGATCTGATGAAAGACTGATTGATATACCTTTTTAATTTAGTCCTTTGACTGTAAAAGGTGTCTCAGTAAGTCACCTATTGGAGTGATATCCTAAGCGAATAAATACTTAGTACAGCCGTTTTCAACTACAAGACTGGCATTGGTGGACCTTATGGTTGGAGAAATGGCTTAAATTGTGATATCTATTTTAGTTCAAGAGTTTAGTTTGAAACTTTAGACAACCGTGTTCACAAATAATTTCGAGTAATATCCGTATTTTTAAAGCGTGCGCAAATAATTCTGAGCATTATTTTTTTAACGCTAAGTATCGAAAATGATTTATTTCCAAAATATTTTTTCAGAAATTACTTGCTAGCAGAAACAAGGTAGGGAGGTACTATTGTTTTTTGTAATATCAATCAAAATTACACCTATTCTTTTGTCAGATTGCCAAAACGGTAATGTAATTTTTTGGTTTGCACAGAATTTAGTATAACTAGTTTATGCCTGCCATGAAATTACGAAGATTCAAACTCTCAGCTTATGATCAGTCACCGACATACTGTGTTTTATGAGTTCGGAATATTTGTGTACTTTATTTATAAAGTGCATATGATTTTTAAAAAAATCACAAGGTAAAACACTTTATAGAAATTCTATCGCTCAACTCAAGTCATTTATGAATACACTAATGCGTATTTCTTGCATGGAAGCGAATTTCGAAAATCTTAACTGAAGAAATAATTTATAATTATTGTCTTAAATCGTCAAAGTGAATGGTCTATAGAACTTAACGTTTTCAAGATCACGGTAATTATTCTTTATTCTAGAAAACCACTCTTGAGCTAGTAATTTCAAGAATTTTTTTGAAAATATGATGCTTTATTAATTAAATCACTTAAAGAACATATTTTGGGCTTAAATAATATTACTGCTATTTTTCGTCTTTGAGACACACAGATATCATTTTAAAGCTAATCCCATCAAATATTTCAAAGCACACTTCTAGCATTTTAAAATTTAATTTAAGAAGATGAGACTAATTTTTGGTTTGTTGCTAGTACTTCAATGCTATTTAAATCGCTGTTTAAGATTTTATGTTCAAATTGTAAGGAACGATAACACCTTTCTAAGCATGTTTAAATTATCCGAACTATGGTGTTTATAAACAATCTTAGGAAAGAAATTGAATACGATATTAACATTTTATCTCTAAATTTTCACGCTGGTGTGGTCTAGAAGTTCGGAGAGCTGGGTGCTAACTCAGGTAATTGACTTCGTCACATGACCTTTGTTTAAAATTACGAGGCGCCGACCAACCGGTATAGTGGTTAAAATGTTAGCCTCTAGATCGGAAGGTTCCTGGTTCGAATCCGGGTTCGGGCATGGATGTTTGTAAACGTATGGTGTACAGGCGGCTGGAGCACCTTAAATCTGTCGTGGCCGAAAGTCCTCACGTTGGGTTGGCGTGGAGAGTGGGGTGCCAGCTCAGGTGTTGTTTCGTCATCTGACCGTGGTTCAAAATTACGAGGTGTTGTCGTAGGATCTTTCCCTTAAGGGACTGATCCCGGACCGTCGTCAATACCCCGTTGTGTTGCTCTAGTATGACGTTAACTAAAATTACCAAAATTACGAGGCATGGTCCGCTGATCTTTCCCATCGGGATTGATCCAGGACCCTTGCCAATAACCAGTCGTGGTGCTCCAGTGCGACACGAATTTAACAACCTACATATGTACCTTTAATAATGTGTACATTTTTCAATTCTAAAAGTTCATTGATTTCATTCACATGTGAGTTTAGCGGAAATACTTTGAATCAAGCAGTTTCAGTAAAGTTTCGTACGATTTACTGAACAAAGAATAAGGACATGTGCTGTTGCTTAAATCCCGGGCCTAGTCCAGTTCCATAAGATCTTGTCCCTCAGACGCGCATCTCTTTTGTGTGAGTACGGGTTACACGAACCTGAGGTACCCTAGTGATCTTTTCCTTTTCCATGGGGTTTACTGTAAACACGGGAGTGGAGGTCCTGGGATACCCAAGCGATATTTTCCTTTTTCCTTCTTACTACCCAACCCTTCTTGTTTCACCCTTTCACGACATTTATTACTTTACAATGTCTTGTGTTTGGCTAAATAATACTATTGAGCCATAAAGCATCAAAATAGCCAACTATAAGGTCTTGACGCCTGAGCACTTGATCTCTCACGATAAATTCAAACAGGCCTCCCAGATTGTATTTCTCTCTTCTTTTGCTTCTTCAGAAAAATTTTCACTGTGTGTGTGTCATGTACAAAATTTGGTGTGGATTGGTCAAATGATGTAGATTTGTATAGAGAAGATACACACACATATATCCTTTTATATATATATATATATATATATATATATATATATATATATATATATATATATATATATATATATAGAGAGAGAGAGAGAGAGAGAGAGATGCCTTGCGTTTGGCGTAGCATGGTGCAGCGCATCGTCATCCTAAACAAAGCTCTTTATAGGTACCAATTCACATAGCTACTGATTGGTCGGAAAATAGGAACGAAATAGCCCGTTTTCCGCAGTGTTCCAAAATATAAATGTACAAAATTTGGTGTGGATTGGTCAAATGGTGTAGATTTGTATAGAGAAGATACACACATATATATATATATATATATATATATATATATATATATATATATATATATATATATATATATATATATATATATATATATATATATATATATATATATATATATATATATATATATATATATATATATATATATATATATATATATATATATATATATATATATATATAGAGAGAGAGAGAGAGAGAGAGAGAGAGAGATGCCTTGTGTCTGGCGCAGCATGGTGTAGCGTACCGTCATCCTAAACAAAGCTCTTTATAGGTAGCGCTCTCTCTAGGTCTGGCCGTGCAGATTACGTCAGAGATTCCGTGTACAGGAGTGTGGCTACCGAGCGAACTTTTTGAGATGACGTGGAAATCGGTTGTAATCGCAGAAAAGGGAGGTTGCATTAACCTTTTGGCTTTTGGATTCTATCGGCGATGGATCTCATCTGTGAAGTCTTAAACCATAGCTTTTAAATACACTCTATAACAAAAAAAATCGACGCACCAAGAAGGAATCATCTGATTGCTTTGAAATTTCGTAAGCAAAAATGTTTTGACCAAATATGCAAATGATTAAAATTTGGTGTCCAATGAATCAATAGTGCGATCTCCAGCGCATCGGAACTGCGCATCCAGCAGATGTATATAAGTTGTTGTTTTGAACTGTTGTTAAAAATTTCTGCTGCATTGTGATTTAGGATACCTTTCAATGACTGAAAAAATGCCTCGCCGAAGGATTCGAGCTCATTATGAGCAACTTTCAGAGTTTGAAAGAAGTCGTATCATTGGATTGAAAGAGGCACGTTGGGCAAATCGGAGAATCGCTCGTCATGTGAGTCGAAGCGATGCGGCGATTACAAGATGCTGGCAAGAGTGGGTGGACAATGGCAGATTTCAGCGTCATGATGGTAGCGGTCGACGTAGGGGCACAACAGATCGCGAGGACAGAGTGATTGTCAGATCAGCTATCACAGCGCCTTATTTATCGCTATCAACCATCAGTCGTGCGACCCACACACGAGTGTCCACCATGACCATTCACAGACGGCTGAGAGAGCGAAATCTACGCTCGTACCGACCGTTACGCCACCTGCAACTCACGCCTGCACACTGTCGAGCCCGATTACAGTGGTGCCTGGCTCGATCAGGCTGGAATGATGCTGACTGGGGACGTATAGTCTTTAGCGACGAATCCCGCTTCCAACTGTGTCCTGACGATCATCGAAGACGTGTCTGGAGACGCCCAGGGCAGCGTGCCGATCCTGCTTTCACTATTCACATGGGCCCTCAACAAGGAGTTATGGTCTGGGGTGCCATTTCCCTTGATAGCCGGACCCCTTTGGTCGTCATTAGAGGTACACTTACTGCACAGCGGTACGTTGAGGACCTGTTTTGCTACCGTTCCTTTCGCAGTACCCTGGGCTTCTTTTTCAGCAAGACAATGCCAGACCACATACGGCACGTGTTGCTATGAACTGTCTTCAAGCTTGTCAAACACTTCTTTGGCCAGCCAGATCACCAGATCACTCTCCCATAGAGCAATTGGAGCAAATTTGGCAAGAAATACCGCAGGAGACCATCCGGGAATTTTATCGGTCTATGCCAAGCCGCGTGGCAGCTTGCATCCAGGCTAGAGGCGGGTCAACACCTTATTGAGCTCGTTACTGTAACTGAAATAAATCATTTAATTGTTCTGAAATTTTAATCATTTTCTATTCTGTACATAGTTTTCCTATCCACCAATTTTTGTCTCCATCGGACAACTCCTTCTTGGTGCGTCGATTTTTTTGTTATAGAGTGTATTTCAGTTAATTTATTTATGAATTTTTGATTATATTTAGTCAATTATTTGGAGAAATAGAAGCATTGCTGACGATGTCCTTGAGATTTAAAAATACAAAGAGGAAATATGATCGGTTTAACTTCGATTTTCCCTCAAGTCCCTGACATCTGTATCGTTACTGGCGAACAGGTTTTGGGGAAGCTCCCAACACTCATAAAACTTCGTCGAGGGCATAAAATGTTTTCCATAAAAGCAAAAACTTTGTAAACTCTTATTTTACTTTGTTGTTTTTAAGAAATTGTGCACTCATGACTTGTCATGAGGTATTTTTATTATTACCAACTTTATAATATTTTGTAGGTACCTACTGTTCTTTTTGTCGTTTTGCGAACTCCTTAATTTTACTTTTTGTTTCTAGAATTTGTGCAAACGTGCCTTAAAACGTTTCGAGTGATTTCATTCTAATGATTTGGCAAAACCACCTATTATTTTTCTAAAACTATTTGTATTTTCTTATTTTATTTATAATTGAGGGTTTACAATTTTAAATGGTAGGTCCTACTTGAATGTAATTCTTTGTAAAGTTGAAATAAAAAGAAAAGAAAAAAAAATCATGTCGTTGCTAATTTTCCTTTTTTTTCCAAATGAACCTTTTATTGTTGGCGTTTTAAGGTTGATTTTTCTGGAAACCTCCTAAAGTTTTTCTTTTAAAGACAATAACTGCTTTTGATTATCTAGCGAGAGATCAAAATTGAAACAGAATAAAAAAACAGGTGACTGCTACAATTCGTATGGACTTGATGGTAAATAGAAGTAGTGTCTAAAAACATTTTTGTTTGTCTTCTCAGTCAGCAATTAAAATTTTTTGACCATGAAGAATTATGTAGTCTGTTCTGTATAGACCACCACCGGAGTTTTAAGGTATTGATAAAATAATTTTAAGTGCACACGGAAAAGTCTTAATATTGCTGTGGAATTCAAAACTGTTTCGATTTCCCCGTTTCTACGGTACTGGATGGATGGATGGGTGTAAATTCATCATAAGGTTCAAAATCTGTCATAGTCAATTTTGACTATAGATGAGTTG
The DNA here is from genome assembly GCA_947359465.1 of Metellina segmentata. Lineage (NCBI taxonomy): Eukaryota > Metazoa > Arthropoda > Arachnida > Araneae > Tetragnathidae > Metellina > Metellina segmentata. The sequence goes on along the minus strand of OX375873.1, from coordinate 89,633,447 downwards.
CACTGAATCTTCTACTAATAAATAGTTTCAACACTAATCACAAAAAAAATTTTCGATATGTTTTTAAATTAAGTATTGAACTTGCCTCTGTAATACACGTTCTATATCTGGAACATTATTATCTATCATGTGTTCATAAATCGGTCTTTAAAAGTTCTGACTGGAGATATATTTCATCCAATAGTTTGTATTTAAGTACTGAACTTGTCACTTAAAAACACGTTCTAAATCTGGAACACTATTATATATCATGTGCTCATAAATTGGTCATTGGAAGTTCTGATTGGAGATAAGTTTCATCCAATCGTTTTTAAATCAAGAACTGAATTTGCAACTTAAAAACACGTTCTAAATCTGGAACACTATTATTATTTATCATGTGTTCATAAATCGGTTATTGGAAACTCTGACTGGAGAAAAGTTTCATTCAATCGACTCCCATTTCGGTACACAACAACGAACGTATTTGAGTAAAAAAAATATTATTAAACCCTTTGAAAAATTACCCTTTTCCTGCAAAGGAAGCCTGGTGACATATTGCTCAAGATTTGATGCTAGATACCACATCCATACACATAAAAAGCACCCCAGTGCATTTCCTTTAAAGAGCATTTCAAAATCACTTCCGTAATATTTCGGGTCAGAATATTTATGACACGTTTCATGGGCTCATTTTTCACCGCGGCCGATAGGAAATTTTCCACTCACCCAGCAGGTAGCGAGAAACGTTGAGGTGCAAAGTAAATGGCGGATGATATGGAATGGCTGCCAAACGCAATTTTGCTGCTTATCAATATACGGCGGAGAAACTAAGAGACGGATAAGGAAAAGATGAGATGGAAACGAAAGTAAAGAGAAATCTTTTGAAAAATGGCCAGCTCTTAAAAATCAAAATAAATGTCAAGAGTAGCTGGGTCTGGAGGGAGAAACTGAGTTGGACCCGCATCGGTAAATCAAGTGATTGTTTTAGCTTCAGCTTTGAATTTATTGAGCGATCTGGGAAAAGAGATGTTGAAATATTCTGTTGTACACCGTGACTGGAATATTTGAACTTCATATCCGATTTTTCATAGAAAAGGCCAATTCCGTTCGTATTGTTTCAAAAACACGGACATGACAATACATTGAAGGAGTACACGGGAAAACGACTCTAAAGAAGCAAACACTATTTACTTGAAATTATTTCCCACTTCTAAGATTTCGCAATGCATACTGTGAATTCTTTATATCTATAAAAGAAGTTAAGTGTCAGAAGTAATTTCATTTAAATACATTACATTCTTGCTTTAAGGGAAAATTATTCATTTATGTGCTATACTTGTATGGTTCCTTTTTGATCTTTTGCAAAATAACCCTTGAATAGGTAATGAAAAATTTTCAACTTTTTGAGTTAACAATTTTTTTAAGAATCTGCGATTCTTTTATTTATTTTTAGCCACCTATCTCACAATCTTAAAAATTTAAAAATTGGTTTTAGTACTCAACATCTTTTGGTACTCTTTACAGCTTTGTGAAGAAACATTTTATGTAAATAATCTCAGCTATGTTTTCCATTTTTGAATTCTTGTTTTTAAAAAAGAGATTATTACAATTTTCACAATTACTTTTGTAAACGCTTAATAAGCATGTACAGAAAATGAATGGATCAAAATGTCTATGCCTTTTTGACTCTTAAAGTTTGAACATTTGCCTTATACCTAGATTTAATATTACTTCCCAAAAATGTTTAGTTTACAGATAAAAGAACTATGATATATATATATATATATATATATATATATATATATATATATATACACACACACTAGGGTGTCCCTTATATGGTCGAAATTTTTTTTTTTGCAGTTATCATAACGCATACCCTCTAAATTTGTTTAATATACTAAGCCTTACTTAAATATAAAATTTTAACTTCCTACGTTAATGTTAACCCGTGCCGACAGGGTCCCAAAGTTTATGGGAATAGACATTTTTTAACAGATCTTAATATGTAGCTAGGTCATCGCAACTATGCATATCTTAGGTAAATATTGATTAAAAGACAGATTTAAGTAATGACTTTAATTATTATAAATAAAGTTACACATAATTATTTAGGATACTTTTATTTTAAGGTCTCTTTTTTACAGTCTGGATACATCTTAATATGTTCTTGCACACAACGTAATAAGAACTGTTTCTGTTCTTCTTCTGCGGTACTTAAACCATGGAAGGTTTGCATTAGCTTAACAGCTCTTTCAGTTGTGTAGTTTACTGCTTTTAAGTTAAAAATCTTATTTTTAGCTTCCACAAAGGCTGCATTTTCTTCCCACGAAGATACGTTTTCTTGGAGGAAGCTGTTGTCAATTTTTAATCACGAAAACAAATTTTTGCTCTTGATGGATACAAAATCACTCATTGATTTCCCTAAAAGAATAAAAGAAATTGGTATCACAAGAAAATTAACAGAATTTAAAATAACAGATCAAACAAAACTCTCATCGTATAAAGATACAGACATCTCTTCCTTCAATGGAACAAACGTATATACTTTCATATATAATATATTGTCATATTAACTTTCTCTTAGTAAGTTCGTTACAATATTCGCCTTGGTTTGTTTGTAAACTATAGCATCAAAGAGTGTTATTACGGCTATTTTCTCTGATAAATACCACTGGTGTTGACTGAACTTGCTCAGGGCAGCTTTGAAAATCAATTTGTCAACTATTTCATACTCTTTTAACGTCTTTAAAAAACGCAAATCTTGATTCGGCGCCTTCATCGACAAACTGCATCCAAGCCAGGGCATCACATAAACTGCCAATATGAATAAACAAACATCTTGCAACGCTCGCTTGTCCTCAAAGCTCATTTTGAACTGATACTGCAGCAAACATATTTTCAAAGAGTAAATAGCTTTTGCCATCCATCGTGCTGGAGGCAATTCGCCATGAGGTCTGATTTTAATTTTACTCTTGTTATCTCCTCTCAAGAAAATAACAGATAGTTCGATCAGTTCCCGATAATCGTCACGTATAATGGATTTTTGCAGTTCATGGTTTAAAAACATCACCAATCCGTTAATGGTCGCGTCAAAAAGATGCTGTTTGGCAAACTCTGTGCATGTTTCGATAGCATTAGAATTAATGTTTTTCTAGTTGTCTCTGAACTTTTTGATCACTGGTGGAATATCGGAACTGCTTGCGACTTGGATCTTTGATTCAAATACACTTTTCAGAACCTGTTCATAAAACATGACGGCAAGCAAAGAGTAACAATTCTCTTTCAAGATTTTGTTCTAAAAGCTCAAAAGCTCCATTCAATCGGTCTGTATTAGATGCTGTCGTATCACAGTACATTATTTGTACTTTATCATTGAGGTTCCATTCTTTAAGTGCGTTTGAAACTGCTTTAGCTTCATCTTTGCCAGAAGAGCTGTCCAGTTTTTGTACTGCAACAAGTTGCTCCTTCTCTCCAAATGAAATAGGGATCGACAGGCGTTCTTTTTTAGAACATCACACATCCAGGCCTGGTAACAATTTTCCATCGTAATACACGGTAGCTACTTCGGGCACGTTATTCTGAAAATCAGATTTTATGGATTTCGCTCTAACCTTTCTCAATGACTCACCTCACCAACCAAGAAAATGCTTTTTTTACTGCTTCTCAGTTCCATTGACATTCGAAATGTAAAACAATGCGCGTTAATTAACCGACAAACCGAGAGCAAAGCCCGGTTTTTCAAGAGTCAAACTAGAAACGCCGCGCGAAGAGATTCAAGTCCAACGTCTCGAATTCCTCTACCAGTGTAGTGGAAAAGGTGTTAGCCTCTAGATCGGAAGGTTCCTGGTTCGAATCCCGGTCTGGGTATGCATGTTTGTAAGGGTATGGTGTAGAGGCAGCTGGTGCATCTTAAAGATGTCGCGGCCGAAAGTCCTCACGTTGGGTTGGCGTGGAAGTTTGGAGAGTAGGGTGCCAGCTCAGGTGTTGCTTCGTCATCTGATCATGGTTCAAAATTACGAGGTGTTGTCCTCGAATCTTTCCCTTAAGGGATTGATCCCAGGCAGTCGTCAATAGCCCTTTTTATTGCTGTCGTACGACGTTAATTACAAATTACCAATTACCGCTCCAACAGGAATTCACAACTTATAGCAATGCTGCGTGTTTATGTTTTACTAAGAAGCGCATCAACTGTTCCAGTCAGTCATGTGATCGGTTATTTGAACTAAATTCTGGTGGTAGTATGTAGTGTATGACGCATTTGACTGCTCTGTAACCTGTCTGCTAGGAAAACCCGCCTTTAATTGACAAAGCAAGCAGGGCGCACGCGCAGCACCTGGGACGCTACTTGTACGAACATGTTTCCATGCAAGTCGGCATGGGTTGCAGTGCTCCAAATAAGATAAAAATTTATTTTCGAGTGTTTTAGGGTCAAATGAACAAAACTAGAACCTATGCGTTAGAAAATAAAAACTTCGAAAATTAAGGGACACCCTAATATACACTGCTGGCCACCCAAATTGCAACACCAAGAAAGACAAGAGATATCACAACAAAATTTATTTTGTAGATAACATGTTGACCAAGTATCAAATGATTAAATTTATAGACTTCTGTGAAGTGTGGTTCCTGCCAAAATCAGTAGCCAGAGTATCCGCCATTGTTGGAGTTGTTCTTGGGGTACAGCAGACCAAGCAGCTTCCACACGTTGCCAAAGTTGATCTGGTGCGGCAACTGGGGATGTAATCTGGGTCAATCGTTGAGCAACCCTGGACCACATGTTTTCTATCGGCGAAAGATCCGGAGAGCGAGCTGGCCAGGGAAGCAATTCAATCTGGTGATTGACGAAGAACCCTTGGACAATGCGTGCCACGTGTGGTCGCGCATTATCCTGTTGAAATATTGCTGTGGGCAAGCCCTGAAGGTAAGGAAGGACAACTGGCTCCAACACCTCGGGGATGTAGCGCTGGCTGTTTAAAGTACCGGCAATGCGTACTAGAGGAGTGTGAAAATGATATCCAATACCGCCCCATACTATAATACCCGGTACAGGACCAGTGTGGCGGTGCATAACGCAGCTGTTCAGCATCCTCTCTCCACGGTGTCTCCAGACTCGAATCTGATCATCGTGGTGTTGCAGACAGAAGCGTGACTCGTCAGTAAATACAATTTCATTCCATTCTGCCGTCCGCATCCTTCTTTCATCGCACCATTGGCGGCGGAGACGTCTGTGGTTCTGCGTTAAGGGTAGACGAAGCAATGGACCGTCTTGCGGACAGACCACTCTGCTGTAAACGGCGTCGAATGGTACGCGCAGACACTGGATGATGCGTTGCTGATTGAATGTGTTGTGCTATGGTTCGTGATGTGGCTGAGCGATCCGTTACTGCCATTCGCACAATATGCCTGTCATCACGTGAAGTGGTGTACTGAGGTGGATCGGTCTGTCGTACCCTCCTGCATGCAAAGATTACATATCCGCATTACAGTTGTTTGGTTTCGTACAACACGACTACCGATTTCCCTGAAAGATAATCCACAATCTCGGTAGGCCACAATCCTTTCTCTGTCGAACTTGGATACTTGATCAAAAGATGATCGCTGTTTTCTACGAGGCATAATTGATCGCTTTTTTGAAAAAAACCACAAGAAAAACACAATTACCGTGCTTGAAATCGTTGAAATCTCCAAGCCTTAAATACCGCTTTGAAGTGGCGCCACAGGCGCGCGTGATGTGCGTGTGCGCTGAAATTCTAATCATTTGCATATCTCACCTCCGCTAATGCATGTTGTAAATTTAATATTATTTGCATGCTTCCTTCAGGGCGTTGCATTTACGATGTCCAGCAGTGTATATACACACTCTATAACAACAAAAAAAATCTACTCACCAAGAAGAAATTGGTGGATCGGAAAATTATGAACAGAATAGAAAATGATTAAAATTTCAGAACAATTGAATGATTTATTTCAGAGTTACAGTAACGAGCTCAATAAGGTGTTGACCCGCCTCTAGCCTGGATACAAGCTGCCACACGGCGTGGCATAGACCGATAAAGCTCCCGTATTGTCTCTTGTGGTATTTCTTGCCAAATTTGCTCCAATTTTCGGACTACGTCATCAACATTCACTACCGGATGCAGTCCCCTTCCCGTCACATCCCAGACATGCTCGATAGGAGAGAGATCTGGCGATCTGGCTGGACAAGGAAGTGTTTGACAAGCTTGAAGACAGTGCATAGCAACACGTGCCGTATGTGGTCTGACATTGTCTTGCTGAAAAATAAGCCCAGGGTACTGCGAAAGGAACGGTAGCAAAACAGGTCCTCAACGTACCGCTGTGCAGTAAGTGTACCTCTAATGACGACCAAAGGGGTCCGGCTATCAAGGGAAATGGCACCCCAGACCATAACTCCTTGTTGAGGGCCCATGTGAATAGTGAAAGCAGGATCGGCACGCTGCCCTGGGCGTCTCCAGACACGTCTTCGATGATCGTCAGGACACAGTTGGAAGCGGGATTCGTCGCTAAAGACTATACATCCACAGTCAGCATCATTCCAGCCTGATCGAGCCAAGCACCACTGTAATCTGGTTCGACAGTGTGCAGGCGCGAGTGGCAGGTGGCGTAACGGTCGGTACGAGTGTAGATTTCGCTTGCTCAGCCGTCTGTGAATGGTAATGGTGGACACTCGTGTGTGGGTTGCACGACTGATGGTTGATAGCGATGAATGTTGTGGCCCTACGTCGACCGCTACCATCATGACGCTGAAATCTGCCATTGTCCACCCACTCTTGCCAGCATCTTGTAATCGCCGCATCGCTTCGACTCACATGACGAGCGATTCTCTGATTTGCCCAACGTGCCTCTTTCAATCCAATGATACGACCTCTTGCAAACTCTGAAAGTTGCTCGTAATGAGCTCGAATCTTGCGGCGAGACATTTTTTCAGTCGTTGTAAGGTATCCTAAATCGCAATGCAGCAGAAATTTTTAACAACAGTTCAAACCAACAACTTATATACATCTGCTGGATGCGCAGTTCCGATGCGCTGGAGATCGCACTATTCATTCATTGGACACCAAATTTTAATCATTTGCATATTTGGTCAAAACATTTTTGCATACGAAATTTCAAAGTAATCAGATGATTCCTTCTTGGTGCGTCGATTTTTTGTTATCGAGTGTATATTAAGCCGAAACCGCCCTAGGTAGTCAAGAATTATCAACTGGACGGTTGCAAATTTGAAACAAGATCTTACCAAAGACCGTCGTATATATGGTGGCTGGTGTACGTTCAATCAATTATAGCCTCAATCGTTTCCTCGTTAGCGTGATGTGGAAGTTCGGGAAGTGGGATGTGCCAGCTTAGGCGTTGCCTTCTTCATCTGACAATGGTTCAAAATTACAAAGTGTCATCGGATCCTTTCTTTTGGGGTTTATCCCAGATCTTCGCGACCGTGGTTCAGAGTTACGTGGTGTTGTTCTCATATATTTCCCTTGTGGATTGATCACGGACCGTTATGAAGGTACACGTCAGCCAGATTTGCAAATGATTAGAAATGCAGCGTAATTGCGCATTGCGTAATGCCACTAAAAGGCGTTGAACTTCGTTCTCCTCGGAGTATAAAATATGTAAGCAGAGCTTGTTTGAATGTACTTAATCCTTCGCAAAGGAAACGCTGAGGTAGACATGCCGTTACGCCGCCATCGAAGACAATTTGGGCAGCTGTCAGAGTTCGAGAGGGGAAGAATCATCGGGATGATGGAAGTTGGGTGGTCAGCTCGGCGAGTAGCTCGTGAAATAGGCCGTTCTGATTTTACGGTGAGGAGGTGTTGGGACCAGTGGACAGAATATACGTCATTTACACGGCGACCAATCTCAGGACGCCCTTTACAGACCAGTTGTCGAGAATACCGTCACATCATACGAAACGCACGCGTAGAGCCAACTGCCTCATTGGCCGCTACTTCGTTGAACTTCTTTATCCTTGGAGCATAAAACAGGTAAGCAGAGCTTGTTTGAGTGTACTTAATCTTTTGCAAAGGAAACTCTGAGGTAGACATGCCGTTACGCCGCCATCGATGACAATATGAGCAACTGTCAGAGTTCAAGAGGGGAAGAATCATCGGGAGGATGGAAGCTGGGTGGTCAACTCGGCGAGTAACTCGTCAAGTAGGCCGTTCTGATTTTACTGTGAGGAGGTGTAGGGACCATTGGACAGAAGAGACGTCATTTACACGGCGACCAGGCTCAGGACGCCCTCGACAGACTAGTAATCGAGAAGACCCTCACATCATACGAAACGCACGCGTAGAGCCAACTGCCTCATAGGCCGCTATCCAGACACAGGCAGCACCTTCACTACGGGCCCCTGTGTCTTCCCGAACCATCGCAAGGCGCCTGGCTGAAGGACATCTGGTATCGCGACGCCCATTACGTGTGCTGTCAATGACACCCACCCACTAAGGCCTCTGTTTGGTGACGCGCATGACGGGATTGGAATGCAACGGAATGGAACCAGGTCGTCTTCAGCGACAAATCTAGATTCCGTTTGAGCAGTGATGACAATCGTGTTCGTGTGTGGAGGCCCCGTGGAGAACACCTCCATCCTGCCTTCTCTTTACAGCGACACACCGCTACCACGGCTGGTGCGATCGTATGGGGTGCCATTGCTTACGATACACGGTCACTCCTAATATTGATAAATAACACAATGACAGCCCAGCGGTACGTCCATGACATTCTTCAACCACATGTGATTGCCACTCATGGCAGGGCATTATGACCACCTACTCAATAACGTGTTGCGCCTCCTCTGGCCTGCAAAACAGCTGCAACTCGCCTGGGCATAGATGCCACAAGTTCTTGGTACATGACTGAAGACAGGTTGTACAAATGTCTGAGTAGAGGTCACGCAAAGTCGAGATATTCGGACATGGTGGTGTTTGAGCTCTGAGCTGCCATTCCATGACACCCCAAATGTGCTCTATCGTATTAATATCCGGAGAGTTAGGTGGCCAGGACACTAAGTGGAAATCATCAGTGTGCTTCTCGAACCACTCCAACACAATCCAAGCTTGTGACATGGGGCGTTGTCCTGCTGGAAGATTCCATTTCCAGTTGGGAAGACAAACGCCATATAAGGGTGCAACTGATCCACAATGATGTTCAGATAATTCGCAGCGTTCATGGTCTGTTCTACCACAACTCCGGTTCCAGAGTCGCCCATGAGAACGTCCCCCAAAGCATAATACCGCCACCACCAGCCTTGTGTATGACCTGCTGTACAATTGAAGCAACTGTTCGCCTGGCAGACTGCGGGCGTACCCTGACACGACCATCGACGTGATGAATGAGAAATTCTCTTCCACTCATCCATGATCCAGTCGCGATGTTCCCGGGCCCACTGTAGGCTTAGTTGACAATGACGCTTGGTCAACAGAGGTACACGAGTCGGACGTCTGCTGCACATTCCCGTATGCAACAGTGTCCGCTGAACTATTGGTCCGAAACACTTGCGCTTGGACCTGCAATGTATTCGGCTGTCAGCTGAGCCACTGTCTCGCGCCGATTTTGCTTTACCAAGCAGGACAGTCTCCGACATCCTTTATCTTTTATGACGCGAGGACGACCCACACCTTGGTGTCTTCTGCTGTTGTCACCGTCATTTATCCACTTTGCATGAATACTAACAACGGTGGATAGTGAACAACCTATCAGTCGTGCAGTTTCGGTGATACTCGTTCCGAGTCTTCGGGCCGCTCGCTCAGATCAGCAGCCTTTCCCATCACTCGGAAAAGGGAGTGCAAGAATGATTACTTACCTTCTCCAGCAGCAGTTAAATACCATTCTCACTTAATCACGTGCTCTCCACGTCATCCAGACGAGTTCATTGAAATATGTGTGGATGGTCATAATGTTTTGGCTCGTCAGTGTATATGTATTCAGGGTGTCCCTGAATTTATGGGCCAAATTTTAAGGGTTAATAAAATAAATATAAAGAAGCATTTTTTGTATAGCAACGTGGGTTCGGAAATGAAAAGTGCAGGTGAAAAAACAAGAAATGCTGAGGAAATGAAAAAAAGCTCTTTGCTTACATAATATTTTTAGTTCAGAGTATAGAAACGTTTATGGACGTAGCTTAAAAAAATATTGAATAGTAAAAGTTTATTTAGTTTGCTATAACAAATCGTTTGCAAAATAATTTTATTGAGTTTGAATGGCATTACGCGAGTTGCAAACGATTCTTTGCTGTTGGAAACGATTCTTTGCTGTTAATTTTGCGTGATGGAGCAATTTACTTTCTCTGAGAAAGCAGACAGTGGAGACATGTACGACATCCAGAAATGGAAGAACGTATTCTGAGAGAGTGTGGAGATAATCCAAGCACTAGCACAAGATCGATCGCACGAACTACAGGCGTGAGTAAAAGCACTGTTTGGAAAATTTTGCACGAGGAAAGACTGTTTCGATACCACTTACAGAGAACGCAAGCACTGAAGGCAGCTGATTATCCTAGGCGCGTAGATTTCTATCGCTTGTTTTTGCAGCAGAGTACAATCACTCCGAGCTTCTCTGCAAATGTACTTTTCACACATGAGGCCAGCTTTACGCGAGACGGAATTTGAAATTTGCACAATTCCCATGTGTGGGCTACCTCTAACCCATATGCTACATGTCCGCATGCTTTGCAGGAGCGGTTCTCGGTTAATGGTAATGGTAATTTTAGTTAACGTCGTACTAGAGCAACACAACGGGCTATTGATGACGGTCCCGGATCAGTCCCTTAAGGGAAAGATCCGAGGACAACACCTCGTAATTTTGAACCACGGTCAGGTGACGAAGCAACACCTGAGCTGGCACCCTACTCTCCAAACTTCCACCCCAACCCAACGTGATATCTGTTAATGTGTGGGCGGTCATTGCGAACGATTTCCTTACTGGGCCATACTTGCTCCCATATCGACTTAACGGCAGAACGTATGTAATCTTTCTGGAAGAGGTATTGCTAGAATTACTTGACAGTGTTCCAGTTGCTGTTCGAAATACCATGTGGTTTCAGCATGATGGGGCTCCAGCCTTTTCCTGCAATAATGTGCGTATTTACCTCAATGCCACCTTTGGCCCTCAATGGATTGGACGAGGTGGACCAGTCGCTTGGCCAGCACGTTCTCCAGACTTATTAAGTATCGATATTTTCTTATGGGGACAGTTAAAGGCACTCGTCTATAGAGACTTCAATTGATTCTGATGAGGACCTCATTGCAAAACTTTCAGTCGCTGCTGCAACAGTTTATGAAACACTTTTGGTATCTTCGAAAGAGTATGCCAATCACTTGCTAGGCGCTACCAGGCCTGTATCTATGACAGGTGCCTCAATCCCATGATAGTACTTTACGCAAGTCCAACTTGATTGGCTAATCGGATCACATGACCTAGATACGTATGTCATCAAGGTTTATAGTTGTTGGCGATTTATCTCTTCCTTTCTGCTTTCTTCTTTTCTTTTCAGATCCATGGCTATGGGTGGGTAGAGGTGGGAGCCGAAAATTGTATCCTTTTATTATACTAGGGGGCTCCGCCCCCTGCTCGCTTCCGCTCGCCAACCCCCGGGGATTGCTGCGCAATCCCATTTGGTTTGCTTCGCAAACCAACACTCCTTTCACAGATGTCATTTGGTTTGCTTCGCAAACCAACATTCCTTTCACAGAGTGAAACTATCTGAATAATTCGTATTATGCTGATTTCACTTTCCGGTACATGACGTCACAGCGAGGGCTTCGCGCCCTGCTCGCTTACGCTCGCCGACCCCGGGGATTACTACGCAATCCCGTTTGGTTTGCTTTCTCAAACCAATACTTCTTTCGCAATTGATTTCACTTTTTTTTGCTTTAACACTTAATGCACCCTAAACTAATAGCCGCATCAGTAAAAAATCTTCTTCATCTTGTTGCCTGTACAATTTTAAGTAAACCGTGTTAATCTAAAAACTTTACGATCTATACTTTGTAGTTTCTCGGTAAACCGTCTGAAAAGAGAGGGAAAAAAGCGAGCCTTTTTCCTCGCCAAATAAAAAGAAATCGTTTTCATGGCAATTGGTGCTACGATAAATTTGATATCTGGCAAACCCGATAGTAAAAAATACAACCCTCCGCAAATGCAATGCTCCGCAAATTTGCTCCTCGAAATAAAAATTACGAAATTTGTGTCACCAACTTTTGACTGCATCCAATTTATTTATGAACCAATTTTAAAAACAATTGTACCGTAAGAAAGAGTACATTGTGAGGTATACTGCAATATTTTTAAAATTAAAAACTAACAATAATACTATATAGATATGACCATTTTAGTTTTGTATCGGAAGTTACGATCTGAAAGTTCCGAAAATTGTATGACCTACTTTTAATTGCATCGATTTTGTTTATTAACCAATTTGAAAAATAGTTGTACCATAAGAAAGAGTGTAATGTAGTGTATTCAGTGATGTTCTCAAATTTAAAAAATAATGGTTTTTGCCGTAGACATAACGGTTTTAACAGAAAGTAGCGAAAATATCCGAAGATTCCGAATTTTGTATCACGAACTTTTGATCGCATCCAATTTAATTATTAACCGATTTCAAAAATAATAGTATCGTAAGAAAGAGTATATTCTGAGGTATACTGCGATATTTTAAAAATTAAAAACTAATAGTAATTAGATATAGATACGGCAGTTTTAAAAAAAAGTAACAAAAATGTCCCGATTTTTCCCGAATTTCAAAAAAATATTATCAAGAACCACATTTAAATTTCAAAAAAAACTCGACGAGCTGCAAAAATTTACGTTGAGAGGTACTCTTAAAAAAAAACTCACGACTAAAGACTGAAATTTTGAATGTGTTTTGCTCACTCGCGGAAGAAATTTCACTTCTTCAACTTTAACACTTAATAAAACCTAAACTAATAGCCGCATCGGAAAAAAATCTTAATAATTATCCAGGGAATACGATGAAGAACAAAGCATGTTAATTTCATATTTTTCCGATCAGTACTTTCTCGGGAAACCGTCTAAGAATGGAGCTAAACAACAAAAATTTCAATTCTGCGGCGGCGGCGGCGGTAACTTTTTTTTAATATAGAGAGATAAGTTAATAATTATATAAGTTAGTGTTTTATGTATGCTTTTTGTTACATCAGAATGGTCCTAAGCCAGCGGTGGATACGACACCATCATCCTAAAGCAAAGGGGACGGCAGAGGGGCGGAAAAATATCAGCTGTTAGTGATTTCAGGAGTGGTTCTTAGATTATTTATGTAAAATCAACAGAAGCTTGGAAAAATATGAAAAGGGTATTAAAAATTAGGAAAAGTAAATTAGAATAAAAAGGAATTAAATTGGAATTTTTTAAAAATAATTTGGAGGATCTAAAAATTTTTTCCGCCAGCTGGGTTCGAACTCGGGAAGTCATCCTCCGCTGCCGACGATAATCTGAAGGGGGTGACTTTATCTATTAGGCCATCGTTGCTTCACGAAAAGAAGCTCTTTAAAGTATAAGTACCCTTAATATAAGTTGGCAAGAAATACTACTAACAACAACCATACAACATATATATGAGGAGCAAATCAGAGTCAACTAGTCGGACACTTACGCTGTACGCTGAGGCGCTAGTGTATGTATTGTATTTCTACGAAACAACGCGCACATTCAAAATCAAATGGTTACTGCAACAATCAGATTGGCGAGATATCCAAGTGAAGCCAAGCCCGTGAAACTATCCAATCAAGTTGGACTTGCGTAAAGTACTATCATGGGATTGAGCCGCTTCTGTATCGATGTTGGTGGTGACACATTTGAGCAGTTACTGTAATATTATGTAAGTAAAGTAATTGGTAATTTTTTTTTAGTTAACGTCGTACTAGAGCAACACAACGGGCTATTGACGACGGTCCGGGATCAGTCCCTTAAGGGAAAGATCCGAATATGTAAGTAAAGAGCTTTTTTTATTTCCTCAGCATTTCTCGTTTTTCCACCTGCACTTTTCATTTCCGACCCTATGTTGCTATACAAAAAATGCTTCTTTATATGTATTTTACTTACCTTTAAAGTTTGGCCCATGAATTCAGGGACACCCTGTACACTATTCCTTGTACAGGTGCCGACCAACCGGTATAGTGGTTAAGGTGTTAGCCTCTAGATCGGAAGGTTCCTGGTTCGAATCCGGGTGCGGGCATGGATGTTTGTAAACGTATGGTGTAGAGGCGGCTGGTGCACCTTAAATCTGTCGTGGCCGAAAGTCCTCACGTTGGGTTGGCGTGGAAGTTTGGATAGTGGGGTGCCAGCTCAGGTGTTGCTTCGTCATCTGACCGTGGTTCAAAATTACGAGGTGTTGTCCTCGAATCTTTCCCTTGAGGGACTGATTCCGGACCGTCGTCAATAGCCCGTTGTGTTGCTCTAGTACGACGTTAACTAAAAATTACCATTACCATTTACCTTGTACAGGTAATTTGGTAATTTTTTTTAACGTCGTACTAGTCCAACACAACGGGCTATTGACGACGGTCCGGGATCAGTCCCTTAAATGAAAGATCCGAATTCCTTGTACAGGAAATTGAAGTTTTAAAAAATAAACAAAACTTTTCACTCACATTACTTTTAGCTTAAAATGCAATTCATTAATTTGATCATCTGACCATGGTTCAAAATTACGAGGTGTTGTCCTCGGATCTTTCCCTTAAGAGACTGATCTCGGATCGTCGTCAATAGCCCGTTGTGTTGCTCTAGTACGACGTTAACTAAAATTACCATTACCATTACATTACCAGAGCAACACAATGGGCTGTCGACGACTGTCCGTGATCAACCCCTAAGGAAAAGATCCCGGACCATCGTCAATATCCCGTTGTGTTGCTCTAGAACGACGTTAATTAAAAATTACATTATCTCAGTACTGTGGTACAAAATTGCGTGGTGTCATCGCTCTTTTCTTTTAAGATTGTTCCCGGACCGTCACCAATAACCCGCTGTTTTGCTCCAGTGGGACCAAAATTGAAATACCTACCTATCTGATTCTTTCAGTTTTTAGGGGCTGCAGAAGCTCGGTTGGAAGCGTAGCAAATTAACAACCGGAAGTTGCGAATTCGAATCCAACCGATGCATATAAGAGGCTGGTGTACGTTATTTTCGTAGTGGCCTCCAATGTCCTCACATGTGTGTAGAGTGGACGTTTGGACAGAGGGGTGCCAGCGGAGGGGTGACCTCATCGTCTGACGACTGTGGTTCAAATTACGTGGTTTTGTCCTCGGATCTTTACTTTTGGGATTGTTCCCGGACCGTCGTTAATAGCATTGTGTTGCTCCTGTGCGACGTTAATTAAAATATCTAAATTTATTTTTATGTAAATTACATAAGTCCTATAGTATATTTAAATAGGTAATGGTAATGGTAATTTTAGTTAACGTCGTACCAGAGCAACACAACGGGCTATTGACGACGGTCCGGGATCAGTCCCTTAAGGGAAAGATCCGAGAACAACACCTCGTAATTTTGAACCACGGTCAGATGACAATATTTAAATAGGATGTTTGTTTATATTCTATATACAAATCTACACGGTTTGAACAGTCCACACCAAATTTGGCATGCTTATACTTTAGAACACTGCGAAAAACATTGGACTGAAGACAGGAAAACAATAGACAATCTGTAGCCAATAAAATTGTCACACAGGTAGTCCTAAAAGTACCACTTGAATCCCCAATTTTAAAATCTAGAGTTTGTTTGTTTACCTGCAATAATTGGATATGGACAAGGAAACACGTTCTACAGGGTTTGCGTATTAGTTAACACAGGGAAATGTCGCAGTCATATTTTAGCTTTCGCGGTCATATTTGAAACCCGAGCAACGCTGGGTTATTTAGCTAATTTTAAATAAGTATATAAATTAACTAAATATTTTAAAACAGTTTATTTAGTTTAATTTAGTTAATTTCAAAAATGCTTTTGTAATAAAAAGTGATCAAAGCTATTTGGCGGTTATATACGTGAATCAAAATTACGTGGTGTTGTCCTCGGATCTTTCCCTTAGTGAATTGATCCCGGAGCGTCGTTAATAGCCCGTTGTGTTGCTCTAGTACGAAGTTAATTTTAAAAATTTACCAAATTACCCCTAAGCTGGTATATACAGTGTGTGTCGAAATGATAGGTCCACCAGTAAAAACGAAAGTTATGCTGGGAAAAAAAGTTTTATTGAATACAAAGTACTATTTTATAAACTACATTAGTTCGTACAATGAAATAATTATTCATAAATTGTATACAAACCATAGGAATTAAAAAGAAAACAAAAATTATGTGAAACTGCTGTTTCAAAAAGATAGGTCCACTGAACCAAACATCAAATTAGTGTTCCGTTAATACGAAATTTTTCCACCGTTTTTCAGAATGAGCTCATAAATCCTATTCGGCGTGGTTTCTACAAGTTTTTGCAAACAGTTTGTCTCGATTTTTGCCCATTCGGAAGAAATAGGTTTTTTAAAGTCTGTAGTACAGTTGTACTGCTTTCCGCCTGCATACACTGCTCTTGCGAGTATGCCCCACATGTTTTCTCTGTATTCAGGTCGGGGCTGCAAGGTGGCCAATCGATATTATGTAGTTCATTATCCTGAAACCATTCAAAAGTGGACTTTGCAGTATGCACAGGAGCATTGTCCTGTTGGAACACGAAGAACGGGCCTCCAATGTGATCTGATTGTGGAAGAAAATATTGTTCAAGCAGCTGTTGATAGACTGTAGCATTCAAACGTTTGTCTACAAATGCTACATCGTTTTTTCCTGCACGTCCGAATCCGGCCCATACCATAACGGAACCACCATCAGCTTGCCTCTTCGAGAATATCTCTCAATCGTTACGCAGATCGTGTCAGTAATACTGCCAGCCATCTGGATCATCCAGGTTGAATTGTTTTTCATCACTGAATATCACTCGATGCCAGTTTTCTTCCCTTCAACACTTCCTGTGCGAATTTCAATCGCTTTTCTTCGTGCTAAGTTTTCTTAATTTCGGAGACGCTTTCCTCTTCCAGTAAACTAAACTGTCGAACTTCTTTACCACTCTATGGACCGTAGGTTTTGATATTGGAGGGTTTTGTTGTCTGGCCAAAGTGGATAAGCTCGTATTTCTAGATTTTAACTCCTTTACTATAGTCCTTCTTTGTTGGAGTGCCATTTTTGACGGCCGCCCAGATGATTTTTTTATTGCCATAAGCAATTCTAAGTCGAAAAAAATTGTTTACAACATTATGCAATCTGTTTAAAAGTTTATCTATTTCGCTATTCGATTTTCCACACTTCTTAAATGCATCAATTTTCCCCTGCTCAACCAGCGAAAGACTGCAACGACGACACATTTCGTTTGATTACGACGTGATGTTCAAATCTCTTTAAATACCTCCACAGCAGCCAGCGTAATCCCCCAGTAAGACAAAACTATGATATTTATGCAATTTTCTAGAAATAAACGTTTTGGTGCAAAGATTTATAAAAGCGGACCTATCTTTTCAAAACGGTCTCAAAATGAAAATTTGCATAAAATAAAAAGGAATTATTTGTTTTTAACAAATTGCTTCGTAAATAGTTATAACGATTATTGTATAATTATCTCTTCTAATAAACTGATTCTTGTTCTCAATTAAGAGTCAAAACTTTGAAAAATGAGGGTGGACCTATCATTTCGATACACACTGTAAAGATATGTCCAATTCTGCTATTGACGCGTTAACCCGCCAACACGATATTACTGATTATTTTGTTATGAAGAGATCAAGATAAGGTCAGCTTTCTACAAAGACGTCATACCTCGTCCATCAAGGCATAGTCAGCTTTACGAACGACAATATACCTCATACAGACAACCTCTAGGTAGGTATTTTTATTAACGTCGTACTAGAGCATCACAATGGGCTATAAGACACCCTCCTGGAGGATAAAAACTAATCCCTATATGATATCATAACTGAGCATTTGACATAAAGTAAAATCTACGTCTTCCGCTTGGTTTGTTCCAAACTCTGAAAATCCCTCTCACATAGATTTCAAACGGTTGTGGGGGATGAAACAGTTTGCAGAGATCCGAATCTCTGGCTCCTCTTAATTGGATACGATCTAAATTCCGCTCACATCTCCTGCTCCCAGGGTGTAGTGACTAAGGAATTTCTTGGAATGGTAGGTATTTTAATTAACGTCGTTCTGAAGCAACACAACGGGCTATTGATGACGGTCCGGGATTAACCCTCGATGGAAAAACACCACGCAATTTTGAGCCACGGTCAGATGACGTTCTTGGAATGGGATGACGGTTCAAGGTTTTTAGGCTTAGCATCTATGTACTGTCATTTTAATACGCAGAGGTTACCAAGAAAGTGTTCAGTGTGACTACTTGTAGAATTAGGTTTTGATTTAAAGCTTATCCAAAATCAAATTTATAACTGCTTTTGAGTTGCTGTTTATTTCTCGGAAAAGAAAGGGATTCTTTTAAGAGTAACATCATTACCATCACGCCAAAAACACGAATCTGCAAAATTAGAGTTTCTACAATATCGCGTCAAAAGTTTCGATGCTTCGGAAAAAATCGAATTACGATTCAAAGGTTATTGTTTTCTCATGTAAAACGGTATTTCCACTAAGAAACAGGATTCATGGCCTTCTCATAGTATAAAACATGAAATGGCGACTTAAAAATTGCAGTTGCGTGAAAATCGCCGAAAAAATGCATATTCGTGCACTTGGCTTTGTTGCAACGATGTATTCCTCAGGTAGGTATGCTATGTATTTTTAATTAACTTCGTACTGGAGCCACGAAACGGGCTATTGTCCGGGATTAATCCTAACGGGAAAGATCCCAAGACAACAGCACGTAATTTTGAACCACGGTCAAATGACAAGGCACATCACCTGAGATGGCACCCCACTCTCCAAATTTCCACACAACGTGAGGACATTAGAGACCACGACAGATTTAACCTGTACAAGCCCTCTTTGTACACGGCGGACTTTATTGCTAATCCATTATCTTCCAACCAGGTTATCGTGGCCCGTATTCATAAGGAACGCGTTTCGCAAAATACTGTTTTAAGCTATATATAGAGTATACATTGCCATTGCTGGGATATCAGGTCAAGGAAATTGAAAAAATTTGAATTTCTTCTTAATTGAAGTCTTTTGATAGTGACTTTAGTCTGGGCTATTGTTTGAAAGGAAGCGGTAATTGAATTTAAGTTGCACTGGAAAAACGAGACGGACCATTAGTGACTATCTCCAGGGGAAAGTTCCGAGGAAAACAACTCGTAATTTTGAATCAGTGTGAGATGGCGAGTCACTCCCGAGCTGGCACCCACTATCCAAACTTCCAAACGAAGCCAAATTGAGGACATTTATGACCACGAACGTTTACAGCCCCTACGAGCACGAAGGCCTTTGGTTGGACCCAGTTTCGAACTAGCTGCCAGTTTCTGACTACCAATTGGACCACCACTGCCCCATTTTTTAAAAGAACAATAGGTGGTGGCTCAGTATAATGAACCAAAAAAGGTTTCTTAAGGAACTCGAATGCTTTGAATTTAATCCAAAATCAAATTTCAGTATTACTTTTTTGGTGAACAGACTGATATATTGCACTTGAAACAATTTAATCCAAGTTACAAGTGAAAAGAGAACTTCGTTATATGAAAACAAATTATTGACAAAAACTGAACTTTGCTTTGCTTAACTTATTCATATCTTCAATAGTTTGGAAGGAAGGTTCGCCATAGTATATATTTACATAAAGAAAACACACTCGAAGAACAACTTTTATTTTTTGAAGAAAAAAAATTGCTCAAAATATATTAAAATATCAAATTTCTGTATAACCCCAAAGCGTTCCATATTTCCGACAAAACGAGGTAAAATATTTGTTCTCTCTTACAGAGGTTCAGACGTATATTTTGAAGGTAAGTTTGTTATAATGCTTTGAGTTATAACAAGGCGTTATCAAAGTCTTAACAGAGCGTTATACATAACAAATCGTTACATAAATTAACTCAGAGCGTTAACTGGACCGCGATAGCCCATTTGAAATAGCAACGGAGCAAGGGTTGCGAATTCGAAACAGTCCTTCCAAAGACACTCGTGTACACGGAGGAGGGTGCTTGTTGAGGACGATCAATCTTGAGTAAAATATCACAAGACAAAGTTCTAAAAGCACTGGATATTACACAGCATGCAGTATATTTCCTCATAAACACATCAAACCACAATCCAAAAGATTTTCTACATTTATTTACACATTTAACAAAAGGACGGAACACAGAAACAAGTCCGATGCTACAATACGGAACTGAAACTAAAAGGACTGATTCTTCAAATCGTTGCCATTCTATAAAACCTTAATCTCGTTCAATAAATTTTAACACAAATAGGTGCCGCTGCTTTACCTGAATCTAACATACTCCCACCTTTTGATAAAACACATTGTTATCAAAACCTTAAAATGAACTAAAATAAAGAAATATATTAATAATTAAATTCACATCTAACTAAACTAGTAAAAAACTCCAGCTTATGCCAAAGAATTTTAAACACTCTGACATACTTGCTACACTTAACTTTAGAAAAATATTAGAGTTCTCACAATAATCAAAATATCAGAGTTCCTGAAACTCAAATTCAAAATCTTTAAATTTACGAAGGAACTTCAAAGTTCTGCCACTCCTAGTGATAATTATTTTCACCAGTTCTTCATGCATAGGTGTCTTTGGCTCCGAGTAATTTTCATTCGAAACATTAAAGTTTTGTACCTTTTCAAGATAGAGAGCCCGAAGACATGATCATCTCTTACCCAATCGATTGGCAAAGGTGATGAAGAAGCATCCACATGTTTGACGATAAACCGTTTTCACTTGATACACTTGGACACAACAGATTTAACACGAATAATCCAGAAATTTTCCTTAGATGAATACTCCTACCCTCTTAGTTCAAAACTTGCTTGTGACATTACAACTTTCGCTTCTTGAATAAACGCATTCAATTCAAGAAGGTCACCCACACTGGTCAGATAATTATCAACATAAAAACTTTTTTCTAACCTGTGGATAGTACCTTCCGAGATTCCCAGCCATTTTTCTGAAGAAGACAATATTGGCAGTGATTTTCCAAGGTGGTATTTTATAGCTGCACTTAAGAGAAAGGGGGGCTACTGGTAATACCAAAAAACGACACGTGCGTGTCTAAATATTTTTACCGCCCCTTTTTCTATGTCGCTCCACAATAGCGCTAATAATCTCGATCTTTGTGTGCAACTTTTATTTGGAGAAAAGTCTTCTTAATATCGGCATATACACCTATCCTCCCTTTACGAAACCGCAACAAGATATCTGGTTTTTGTTCAATTAAGTTGAGCCCTGTTTCTAGACATCGATTCAATGAAGAACTGTTCTTAGATTTTGCTGATGAATCAAATACTGGTCGGATTCTTGTAGTGGAACTATTTTCTTTTAAAATAGGACGGTGAGGTAAATAATGCCCAAACTTCACCACTTCTTCCTTCGGTACTTGCTCGATAATTCCTGCATCTTCCCAGAGCTTCAAAACTTGATCATATTCAGTCAACAAATTGTCCTGAAGAAGTTTTCTAGTGGTTGTATGTAGTCTTTTCTCAGCAATTCTTTATTCGTAGGAAGTGAAGGGCTGTTTTCGACCCATGGAAAATTTACTTCAAACGGATTTTCATCATTTACGGTCACTGTTTGCAGAAAATGTTCTTGCACTGCTATTTCTTTATCATCACCGTATTTTCCTTCTCTAGGGTCTCTAATACCTGAAGTATCCAGCTCCCATAGATAAGATACTTTTGAGTCTTTGATGTACGTCATGGCCGTCACAAGTAAAGGTGTATCAGTTTTTCTTCCTTCACCTGAAACTTTACCCATGAGAGTCCACCCCAGACGAGTTTCCCCTGCAACTGGACCACAGTTTAGCTGTTGAACTTTTCCTGTTAGTAAATTTCCTGTAATATTGGCTCGTTCAATAAATGTTAACATAAATAGGTGGCGCTGCTTTACCTGAATCTAACAGTGCTCGTTTTTCTGTCGTGGTCACAAATGTCCAAATGTTGTGAAAGTTTGGAATATGGGGTTCAGTTGTTGTTCTTGTCATCTGACCGCGGTTAAAAATTGCGAGGCGTTGTCCTTGCATCTTTCCCCTCGCGATTAATCCCGGACCATCGTCAATAGCCGTTGTACCTACCAAGTAAATTGAGATGTATGTGCTTAAAGTACACACATAGCTCTAACTCTCTGAATGAAGTCGGGTATCTCGAACGCAACGTTATTCGTGTCAAAACTATATTATGACTTATTTCAAGATCTGTAAGTAAAAACGTCTTCGCTCCTGCAAATCATAAGAGTAAAAGCACTTTAGAACTGTCAGTTTCCAAGTCCTTAAAATAAATCATGGTCATAAAACATGGTCTCCGAGTTCAAGTTGTATCGCATTGCTTCGAAGTTATTCTTGTGATATTAAAAGAATTGCCACTTGGGTAGGCCATTTCTTTTGCCATCTGTGTACGAACTTGCGATTGAAACATGTGCGCGTATCAGGATAAATGGCTAGTCACTTGTGAGCATCTGGCATGCTGCCACAACATGGCGCATTGATTAAAACAATTCTTCCAACGAGCCAGGACAATCCTCTTCTCCTGCGGAGGTCAAATGGTGAATAGCTCTTGTCACGATTATGGATTTATAACGAGTTTACGCAGTCACTACGCCGGAGAAAATTGTTCCGGAACGATGTTTTGTAGCGTTATTAACTCCCGCTTGTTGATTTAATTAAGTAGTTCACGATATTCAATTCCTCTTCTTCCCCTCGCTCACTGCCCGATAATTTATCGGAACAGAGCGTTTCGCTTCGCACAGCTTGGAAGGAACTCATTGAAACGCGAGCTGCGTTAGCGATGCCAGATGCAAAAGAGCTTAATTGGCTCGCCGTTTAGTTTACCTGCGAAATCGCGAGAATGGCGGGACGCGATAAAGTTCTGTTATCTACGCCGGAATCTGATTAACGCATTACGTGCGAGGAAGTTTGAGAACTGAGACTTCTGTTGGTAGATGTAAGGGATCTCGCGAATGAGTTTATTAAGCGGTCTATAATCAAGTCAGCTCGCACTCAGCTCAACATGATGAATCGGAGGCTGTCAGACGGAGGGAGGTTCAGGAAACTGTCAGCAACTGCGTAAGATCATCAGTTTTACGGAAGAAACATTTTTTAAACAAACCTCAGCATTCGCTTCTTTTGACGCCTTCTGAAGAACACTCTCCTTGATGGTTATGTATTAACGATTGCTTGTGAACTTAACAGGCAAGTGCAAAATGCCAATAGCTGAACCCCGAAATGTAAAGTTAAAATGGAAAATAAGGCATAATTATTCAAATGAATGATGCAAATTTATCTCTTTCTCTCGAAAATTTCTAAGTAATGCTAAGATATGAATTTCTAAATTAATTTTTTTTCAACTAAATATTTTGAAACAGTACTTTTCTTTAGATGTTTGTTAGTGATGTTTGCCCCACTTCATTTTTAAGCTTTATTGAAATCCCAAATTAGTTTCAAATCTATTTATAAAGCTCAATAAAGAGATGCAAGCTGGATTTTCTCAAATCGAAAGCTTTGAAAGTGTTCTGGTGACTCAAAGGTTGGCATTTCTGCATTTTTATACCATAATTATTAATGGTCTTAACCCTTCTGGTTAACAGGATATAGTTAGAAAGAAATAGAGAAGATCTTGATATTGTCATCATCGAAAATTCAGCAATATTTCGATAACGGGTTATCTCGTCATCATCAAAATTGACCAAATCTTGATGAACAAGATATTTCGTGAAACTTCTTGTGGACGGTAATTGAAAGGTGTTCTTCCCAATGAAATCGGTACATTTAAATTATTCACACTTTACAGAGCGTTGATTTAAAACTTTTTGTGTTACATAGTTTGTGTAAAAGGTTCACGTATAGTAAAAAAGTAATATAGTATATGAATTGTGTTTCCTGTAGAACATTACTTAGGCGTGTCGTACCTTCTTTATCAAGGAATTATAACTTCTGGCACGTTAAAATAGGAAAAATTCTTACCTCCTCATTAAAGGCAACACTATTATTCAAGTTTTTATTTTGCGTTTCGTTTAAGTAAACTCCATTAAATAAGATCGAATGAATTGTGTATGTAATGCCTTTTATTTTACCTCATATGCGTTCGTGAGTTATTAATTTCGAACTATGTACCACAACTCAACGAATCTAAGAGGTAAAAAGGTAAAAGAAATGCTGTTCTAGCTTGTTAGACAAATAAAATGGAAGCAAAAGCTAAAAAATATTTTTCTATCTCGGTTTCTTTCTATTTGTCAAGAATTGTTCTGCCTTCTACAAGATATTTGTTTATTTTTTCGTTTGAATAAGAATGGCGTATAAAAAATATTAAAACACATTTTGTGAGACAGAAATCTTACTTTTCCTATAAAAACTTATCCCAGTAATTAAATTTTTTTATTGTTGTTCTATCGAATATTTAACTTTTAGCAAAATTTTTCTTTCCTTAAAATAGAATTGTGAGAATTTGTTTTACACCTCACATGTGCTATCCAGCATCACATTTTTCCTTTGTCCCGGTGATACTATATAATTTTGAGGTAAGTAAAAGATTCTACGAGAGTAAAACCATTCACTTGATCAATATATTCACATGTTAGAAAAATTAATACTTAACTTATTTCGGGAACGGTGGGTAAGAATACACGGGCGGCTTAGAATACCCAGAGAAACATCACCTTGTTGGCAACACTGCAGAGAATCGCCATTGTGGCGTTTTAGTTCTGCAGCTACTGTGTTAGATTACAACTTATCACCATCGATTTGCTACTCTTCGTTTTCAATTTACAAGGTAAAATTCAGTCTTCTTACTTTTCTATCTAATGTTTCGATCGTAGAACACAAATGTTTGTCATTATATAGAGTGAAATAATTTTTACAAACTTATTTCAGATTAAAGCATATGTCATAAGCTACAAGTATGTGTAGCTAGAGTTTATCTTTCTGTGACACGCTGCCAGCGGTTTAGTCAAGCGCAAACGAGGAGGCCAAGAGTTCGCAACAGATTTCGCCTAGGCCTGTAGAAAATTCTATCTGCAGTAAAATTAATGTTAGCATTCATTCAATTTTACCGCTTCCAAAGCAAAAGAGAAACGAAAATGTGAACTAGAAAAGAAAGAGACATGCGCTTAAGTTTGAAATTATGACATCTTCGAATGTTAAAGCCCTTTTGGAAGATGAAGAAAAAAAGAAGCAAAAGGAAAAGATTCTTAACAAATCACAAAAGGGAAGTGGGAGGTTAAATATAAAACGAACAAAAAAGAAACAAAACGTAAAAAAAGGATTGACTTTTTCTTGTGACGACCAACAACCATCAAAGAGCTCAGCCCAGTTTATGTTTTCTGCTGAAGATGATGATACTTTAGTTATTTGTGTGACAATTCTTATATTCTGACAATTCTTATAATCTGAAGACTGGATTCAATGTGCAATGTGCAAAGATTGGTGGCACGAGGATTGCAGTGCATACGAAGGCAATGGGCTTTTTGTATGCGACTATTGTTAGGACAGATCCTGTGCGTACTCTTGGCCACCTAACCTGTGTATTCTTAACGCAATACCAAGCTTGGGCCACCAACACAATCAGCAACAATCAGGCTCAAATAAAAATTACGAATGTTATGAAATTCTTAGTGGAAAACATTAACATTATCACCAACTAACAATCAGAAGACTGTGTACATTTGTATTTTATTGTTAATTTTTAGTTTCTGTCTTTTTGCTGTACATATTTAATGCAATTAATCTTTACTATTTACTATTTAAATATTAGGGTTATTTAGATAAAGTAAAAAAATGATTGTTACTTCGTTAAATCAACTTTGTGTACGTGAGGCTGGTGGGAAAAGGAGGACTGCACCTGATATTTTAATTAAAAATTGGGGAAACTATTAACCTTACCAAAAGAGGAAAACTAATTTTAATTTAAGTCTCATGCAAAATAGTAAGGGAAAATCCTGCACACCCTACCGGCCCATGTTTTAAATGTACTATCAAAAGGATATTTTATCATTATTTTCAAAAGGATATAGAATCAGTAATATCTAAAGGATGTCTAACTCATGTAAAATATGTTTCAAATGTATTTACAGAAATTTCGTCACGGGGTTGACCGGATTAGTCCGGTTGCCTTTGACGGGTTCACTCGATTTTTCCATGGGTGACTAGTAAACCCTTTAACCTGACTAAAGTCGGGAGGTGAGGGGGTCACCTGCGGTGACCAACCAACCCTTCATGTAGTGCAAGAGCACGCAATTTTTATTTTTTAAATTTACATTTTTGTTTCTTAAATGATAAAAGATAAAATAATATAGCCTGGATGAATTGATTCACAGTTGAATAAAGTACATTGTGTAAAATTGTGAAGCCTATATCTTAATTACTTTACTATTTATTAATAAAAAATCACTAGGTGCTACTTTCCCCTATCAGGTTCTATTTTCACCAAACACTTTTTTACAAACCCGGGAAAGTCTTACGGTACCGTTTGGCACCAGTGATAAAGGGCTCAGAAATTTACAATTTTCTCCGAAGAATATAATTTTTTTTCAGCTTTGATAGGAGTTGCCGTTTTATAAAAGGGTACCTAAAGGAAGACCTCCAGGTGTATTCACACCAAAAATTGGATTTTACTCCCATTCATAACATAAAAATAATATAATAGAAAGAAATTGAAATTTGAAAAAAATAATTAATTCCGCCTTTTCCAGGTTAAATTCTTGTTACTTTTTTTATCATATCTTGATTTAACTTTTATCACTGTATTATTTCCATATTTAGTGTCGATGTATGAATTTTTAAACCATGTAGTAAAGATTATTTCCATCAACTTCACATTCCATGAATTTCTCTTACATACACTCTAAAGCAAGAAAACAAATTGACGCACCAAGAAGGAGTTGTCCGATTGCGATAAAAATTGGTGGATCTGAAGAACATGCATAGAAAAACAAACCATTAAAATTTCAAAACATTTTAATGATTTATTTAAGAGTTTGACAAGTTACAAAGGGAGGAAGTCAATAAGGCGTTGGTCCCCTGGATGCGTCACCGGACGTGGCATAGATTGAACAAGTTTCCGGATGGTGTCCTGCGGAATATCTTGCCAAACTGTCTCCAACTGTCGGGCTAAATGGTCAACATTCCGGGATGGTTGAAATCACTTTTCAATAACGTTCCAAATGTGCTTTATGGGAGAGAGATAAGAATACCTAGCTGACCAAGGAAGTGTTGGAAAACCTTGGAGACAATTCCTAGCAACACGTGCCGTGTGCGGCCGGGCATTATCTTGTTGAAAAGTAAGTCCAGGGTGTCGCAAAAGGAACGGTAACACAACCGGTAGTAGACGTATCGCTGTGCTTACGTGTGCCAGAAATGACTACCGAAGGGGTCCTGCTATCAAAAGAGATGGCACCCCAGATCATAACGCCCTGTTGTGGGCATGTGTGTCGTGCGATAGTAAATGCAGGATCCCCACGCTGTCCTAAACGTTTCCAGAACCGTCTGAGGTTGTCACGAAGACACAGTTGGAAACGCGATTCGTCACTGAAGGCTATACGTCTCCATTCAGTGCCGTTCCAAGCTGAACGACCCTGGCACAACTCCTGGACAACTCCTTCTCGGTGCGTCGATTTTTGTTGTTGTTGTAGAGTATGTTATTCAACTTGGTTTTAGTGATATTGATTGCTCACTTGTGTAAACAGATATGTTAAACTGGATCTTGGCCTTTTAATTTTTCAAGCTTTCAGTTACATAATCAAACAACGATAAAAAAAATTCCCATTAACATCACTTCTCTGGTTTTTAATCATTTGCTTTCTCAACCTCAGATAAACAATAAAACAAGGAGTCGAAAACATTTTCCTGATAATACTAAACAATGTACACCCATCGATATATAGAAACTAAAGTGTACGAAATTGACAAAATAAATATCGTTAAAAGATATTATTTCCGCAATGATTTTGAAACATAATTTGCGGTTGTGTTGAGTGCTAAAATGCAAATTTTTGTGCTGAACATAATGTTATTTTAATTTTTGTATGAATGGCCGTTCATTGATCAATCTCATCTTGGCATTTTGCCTTTTCCGATATTAATCATCTGGAGATGTAAATAGTTGCTGAGTATTTCTTTCTTAAGTTCCAGATATAGTCCTATATCGTAAGTGAACATGGGTGAACAAGCATCCAGCCAGATTTCTATTTCATTTATCTTCATGATGCTGGAAAAAGCTAGGTTTAGCACTGCACATTACCATCTGATATAAATAATCGATTGAGACCTAGAACGTTCTTTATCAGTACTGGGGTAATATCGATGTGGCATTGAGCCATCGGAGCTTTGCAGTAAGATTGGACATAAATTACACTTCAGGTCATTCGTAGAGCTATTTACGATGGCTATATTTCCTAAGGTACGCTTCGAAACTCCAACTGCAGTCGTTTCTATGTCCATGCACTTTTAGACTGGGAGGTTCTTTAAGGCAATAAACGGAACACCCCAAACGATTGATTTCCGTACCACCCGAGTAGTCACTGCTGGTGCGAAAGTTTTCGCCGGAAATTTAGGCAAGGAAAAGACTTCCGGTTTGAGAAACTTTTCACCTCTTTTTCCATTTATTTGTTCTTGTTTTTTCTTTCCTTCGTTCCATTGCTTAGTTTGGATAGCATGGGATCTATTTTACATGCGGAAAACGTTATACCCAGAATAAGTGCCGCGCAGTTGAAATCTGGATAAGCTGAAACGAAGCTAAAGTTTGAGGCAAATAAAGCCCTGGCCAAACAAAGTGTATTTATGTAAAATGAAGGTTAATTGGGATTATCTTAATAATTAGGGAAAATATACTTATTAGTACTACATTAATTTTCTAAATAAATTATGGGGCCACGGCAGGCCTAGTTTGTAGAATTGCTTTTTAGCAACCTGAGAGATGCTGAATCAAAACGACTCAACCCAAGACCATCGTGAATATGGGGGTCGGTGCAAGTTCAATCTGGCGTAGGTTCGACTTCTGTAATTTACATTTTATGCTCTTCTGTCTTCTGTATCAGCAAAACTTACTTTGATTGTGTGCATATCCATTGCTTGACGTGTTATCAGTCTTGTGTTGATGCAGCCTTTGTCAAATGTGATACTTTACGTTATGAAACTCAATTAACTAATCAAGTATTGTAATGTTTCAATTTTTTCTGCTTTAATGAAGTCCTTACTACCACATTAGGATTTAGTGATGACTAAAATAAATAGGATGCTACCACAAGGGGACGAATTCCCAGTTGAATGAAACTGCGAGATCTGTACTTCCGTATCACGTGTGAACTTGTCCAATCACGTTCACGGGTGTATTTCTGTATGGTCATGCAACTAAAGATTGCGACCATGAATTATCCTATGTTGCTCTATCTAATAGTCCTCATGTAACATGAAGTGACCATAAAGATACAAACCGAACTGAATTCAAACGACTGACGCTAACATTTATCTTGCAACATTAAGACTACAGTTATGCTAACATCCTTAAGTTTTTAATATCTATAAGAAGGATGTAAGTTATACTGTTAGCACACCAACGACGAAGGTATGAATTTGCAAAATCCATGAAGAAAAGGCTTTACAAGTTTTGATGTTTTAAGTAAAAATGTGTTGCCTTCTGAAGTGCGGTTAGATAAATTTTGATTATGAATCCGGTGTTCTTGTCTTTAATGTAATGTAGAAGACTGAAAAATAGTCTTGAAATTAAAAATGCAGATTCGCGTCCCTGATGTGGTACGAAGAATATAATTAAAAATCAGTTTCAGTACTAAAAGAAAAAAATACCACGTTCATGCTTTATTTAGGTTACGAATCCAAGTTCCTGTCTGTAGAATAATCCCAAACATGGAAAAGACTAGAAAAAAGCTTAAGCGACTAAAAACGTAGATTCGTGTCTTTGGTAGAATATATTTAAAAATATAATTCAGTCAACACAAAATGTTTTGCACATTCAAGCTTTTTCAAACATCGCTTAGTTTATGGAAGCCCGGAAAATCATAATGATGGTTTCAGAGCAGATGCTTAGTCCTAAAATGTACCAAATAGAAAGAATGAGACTTCAGTCCTGAGTTTTAAAATAGCGAGGACTGAAAGAAACATGTTTCGTTTTCCGCTTGTATATTCGCTTGTATAATACATATGACTGCATTTCTGTATCAATATTTTTTATTTCGATGAAAACACT
The DNA here is from genome assembly GCA_947359465.1 of Metellina segmentata. Taxonomy (NCBI): domain Eukaryota; kingdom Metazoa; phylum Arthropoda; class Arachnida; order Araneae; family Tetragnathidae; genus Metellina; species Metellina segmentata. The sequence continues at coordinate 89,603,083 of OX375873.1, read as the reverse complement.
TTGACTTTATGTTGGATTGTGGAATGAATGGAGTAGAGACATATGGAGTAAACGATTGTTATTGTGTATATTCAACAATTATTTTGCATTTTGAACGATTAAAATGTAGAGTGATACTAATATTGAAAGATAATTTTATCGATTAAAGGACTCTGATTGTAGCTTAGTTCAGTAGCTTTCGAATGGATACTACTTACTTAGTTCTCTCTCCACGTAATCGTAAGTTATATTGGCCCAAAGTTCGCCCAGCATCGTAGAATTTCGAAATATTATGATGTCCCCCTTCACGCTCAGTTCACCTGCGCACTCATTCCGAAGGTCGTGCCAGGTACAGACATCTTTTGCCTATATTTATCTTCTGCATGTTTCTTTTAGTTCTGAAATCTTGAGGCAAAAAGTTGTAATGCTCTTTGTAACCTTCGACTATACCGTTCCGATTTTAAGGTAACAAAATTAAGCCTGAAAACTGCTCCTGTTGTGAAATCGCCACACTTCTACATTACATCACAGTTTGCCCCCTTACAGCCTCGTGGCATATGAGAACGCCTGCTGACCACCTTAAAATCGGATGGCTCAGGAACATTGATTGTAACAAGGGCTAGAGGTTTAAAATTATTAACATGGTGAGGTTCATTGAAAATCATCAGGACTCGATTATCCTAAGAGACTAAGAAAAACGAACTTTTTTCTCCATCACATGTTGTATATATGTTACCGCTAAAGCTCAAAAACCGTTAATGTGCACATTTTAGATAATCTGCAGATTAACTGGTTTGCTCCGTTAACCTGTGGAATCTAGAGTTTTCCGCATTTAACCTAGGTAATGTACACATTAACGGCTTCCGTATCGTTAAAGTTCAAAAGTTTGTTTCTCTCATTTCCTTTCCCTACACCTTCCCTCGCTACCTCCACTTTGAGTTTGTTTTCACCTGTTTCTCTCATTTCCTTTACCTACACCTTCTCCTCTCCCTCCACGTTTAGCTTTAGTTTAGTTCTATTATAGTTTTTTAATTGATTGATGATTGATTCCATCAACTAATTTGTTGATTGTTTCATTGTATAAACTTGGTTCTATTGATATCGAAAAATAAATAAATAACATTATGTTAATTTCCTCAATTGCAATAACATTTTAAACCGTTTGATTCTTTCTATAAAAGTTTTTTAATTGATTGATGGGGGATTGATTCTGTCAACTGATTTGTTGATTATTTGATTGTATTAATTTGATTCTTTAGATATCGAAAAATAAATAAATAACAAAATGTTAATTTTTAAGTGTACAGAAACGTTGTTGTTGTTCCAGCAAGGATCTTATTTTCACTTTAACGAGTGCCTAGAAGGTAATGTGCAGATTATCTAGGTAATTTGAGAAATGAAACAATTTTCGGCACTTTAATGGATCACCCTAGTTAATCTGCACATTACCTAGATAATCTGTAGAATAACTGATTACTGCACTTTAGCGGTAAAACACACACACACACACACATATATATATATATATATATATATATATATATATATATATATATATATATATATATATATATATATATATAATGTAATAACCTAGTATAATGATTTAATGTAAGTACTGTATAGATGTAATGATGCATATGTGCCATGTTCTCTAACATTCCGATGTCACCTCGGTAGCATACTCTACTACCAACCACACTTATTTAAACGGGTACAGCGTTTCACGACACTAGGCACGGGAGTGTCTGTTGGTGTTAGTTAATTAGTTCCGATTTTAAAAGACGTATTCACGTCAATATGTGTTATTCGCTTCGCGGAATTGCATGCGACGCGTCAGATTTGTTTTAACAATCCACGTGGTTTTAACAATTTATCTCGTGATCAAGATATTGCGATTGTTTTATCATAACGAGAGCAAGACCTGGTTGTAATAACGACAATATGCATCGTTCACCACCAGGAGCGTTAAGAAGTGTTTTTTTTTAAATCTATTATACTGTTTATTTCGTGTTTATAACATTTTCAAATGTGGTATAGTGTTAACTATACCTCACAGGCACATATAGTGACTAAATAACCTCGTCTATTGATTGAAATGCATGTTAACCTCACGGAGGGTTGTTTTTAAATAATAAAGATTGTATAGCAAATAAATATAAATAATTGAATAATAATTAAGGAATATCGATTTGGATTCTTTTGAAAGTTGTTAGGCAAAAAACCATGGAAATTTATTTATATTTTTATTAATCTGGAAAAGAACGGGATTAAGTCTTCATAGAATTCAATATTGGCTAAAAAGAATCGCCTATGCGAGGAGTCGTCATAGATTTCAGTCATGAGAATGTGAGAATGTCCGCATTTTTATTATTCTTTATTTTTCAAAAACGTTTTGGAATTTAACCATTCAAGTGGTTTTGACAAGATATCTCATCCATCAAGATTCGACCAATTTTGATAATGACGGGATCAAGACCTGGAAAATTTTCATCTAATGACGAGATATCTCGTCCATCTAGATCTGTTTCTGGTTTTGCTAATGATGAGATACTGCGTTAAGACAGCCATCGGGAAGGTCAAACTTACTTCCCTTCAAGTACGTTTATCCCAAATGTTTGTGTACATATCTGTCCTTTCTTTTCTTTGCTAAAAGAACTAATATGAAGTAGGGATGCGACATCGATGTCGATGTTTTGAAAACATTGATGTATTGGTAACATCGATGTTTATACTTGTCGATGTTTTTACGTTGTCGATGCTTTATTTTTTAATGAAAAAAAAGTACCGTTAAAAAAATTTTAAAAATAACCAAGTAGTATAATTTTCATAATCAGCAAATTTAACATATTTTTTGACTAAAGTGACCAAGGATGAAGGATCTGAAAAGTAGGGAATCGATGTCGATGTTTTCTAAACATTGATGTTTTAGAAAAAAAACATCGATGTAACGGAGCCGATGTCGTATCACTAGTTGCTAAACCAGTTTTAAGAAATGGGGAAACAAGTTTAAATTCACTGAATTTTAAAAACATCGATGGTTTGGGGACGATGTACTATCAGCATCGATGTCTTGATTTTCAACATCGATGTTTTGCTGTCGATGTCACATCAATAGTTGGTAAACCAGTTTTAAGAAATGGAGAAACAAGTTTAAATACACTGAATTTTAAAAACATCGATGGTTTGGGGACGATGTATTATCAACATCGATGTTTTGATTTTCAACATCGATGTTTAGCTGTCGATGTCGCATCAATAGTTGGTAAACCAGTTTTAAGAAATGGGGAAACAAGTTTAAATACACTGAATTTTAAAAACATCGATGGTTTGGGGGCGATGTATTATCAACATCGATGTTTTTCTGTCGATGTAGCATCACAAGTTGCTAAACCAGTTTTAAGAAATGGGGGGAAAAGTTTAAATACACTGAATTTTAAAAACATTGATGTTTTTGGGTCGATGTATTATCAACATCGATGTTTTAATTTTGAACATCGATGTTTTGCTATCGATGTCGCATCCCTAATATGAAGCCGTTACGTACGGGACACTTATGATTACATTTAAGCATATCCTGCTACATGACTGAAATTTGCAAGTGATTGTCCTTTATATGACAGCCTAATGCCCGAATAGAAAATAGTTATATTAGTACTTAGCAGTCAAAAGATAAACATTGCTATTTATCAGTCTTGATAGTATAGCATTAATGTATTTTCTTTCAGCAAATGGTTTTTATTTCAATCCCATCTCGCTTTTTTAAAGATTTTCTCTACCAAAATAATTCACTCTACTATAGCTGATCCAAGTGTCAAAACAGGATATTAAGCTGTCTTCAGTAACACCAGCTGCATCTTACATTTATAATAGTCCTTACGCTTTGTGTTTCCATTCAAGTGTGCGGTTACATTCAAAGAATCTATTCCCTCTGCTACCTGATCAGAGCGAAACACAGTCACCGCATTCAACAAAAGGATTTATGAATTAATAACAGCATTTCTAAGGACGTAATCAGCTGGATTACAGACCAACCTGAGACGATGGTTGGTAACCCATACGTTGTTGTGGAAGAACGGAGAAAAGAGGCATAAAATATCCGGGGATTTCCCATCAAATGACATGGCTTAAAGTTGTGTTACCGTCTCCAATTTGCATTCAGTTTTGGGATGCTAAATACTTGATGGCTAACAAATAACATTGTTGGTTCCAGTGTAATTAGCATAGTCGTGAAGGCAGTGTAATTAGTACATTGTTGAAGCAAAGGGCGACACGGCGATTCATTCGTCAAAAACATGGTTTTAAAGGGACTCACTAGATATCCTTCATTGATTTGAGAACCTTGCAATTGGAGAACACTAATTCAAATAAAAACTGATTATGAATGTGCTTTAAAATTGTTTGGTCTAGTGACTGTCAAACACGCATGTATGGATTAACAATAGAATGTGAACATCTATTCATAGAAAGTAGACAAATCAAAGGGCAAAATACGCTTTGACTTACATTATTCTAGCAATGATTAAATAGAGGAGGGTGGGACACAGTGTTACATGGGGTAGAGTTACAGTGAATTTCATTTTAAACTGGTAGCAAAATTTGTTCCAATTTGTTTACAATCTTGTTCGCCATCTTGTTTTTCAGAAATCCGTGTGTTTTGGAAGAATTTGCATCAGTAGCAAATCTCTATTTTTGCATGTTAAAAGTAAAACTTTGTGTTTGTTATTAAATTATCTTTATTCACATGAGTGTTGCTTATTTTATAATGAATAATATTTAGTAGTAAAGCTAACTGTGTTAAGGCTCTGTTGATTAAAAATGGATGGTATAAATTCACATTATGTAGTCAAAAATATTTTGTTACAAGCTATGTCAGACGGGGTACTGTGCTAAAGAATGAAATAGGACGCACTGTTACATACATAATTTGTTCAATTAACACATTAAAAACAAGCCTATGCTTCACAGTGTAAATTTTATTACTATTATCCTCTTCGTTCCCTGGGTCCACATACGTGGACCTCTACTCTTTTGCCTTAAAAATAGTCTTTCTGAAAAAATTGGTAGTTAAGAACTCGGGGGTGTATATGCGTGGGCGTCTAGGCTTCCGACTGACACCAATAAATCTATAAATCCTGTTGAATATTTATTATTCCAAAGCGATTTAGAAGAAACGGCATCGACTCAACGTTCTTGTAAAAATAAGTAAATATAATTTATTTCTAATGAATTTGAAATCCTTTAGTTAATGTGTTTTAGTTGACAATTTCTTTAAATATGTGGTGAAATAGTTTATCTGATTTAAATCTGTATTTTGTGCATTTGAGAGCGATTCTTATATAGGTTCACGTAAATGGACGTGAGTACTTGGTGGCTAAAATTGACATTGTTATCTTGTACGTTTCGTAATTTCACACATTTAACGAACAGTCTGTTTTGAACCGTTTAAGATATTTTATGAGATCTTTATCATTTTTAAATTAAAATAATAACGTTTGTCTATTATCTAAAAATTTTATTTTGATAGTATTGATACGATTTTTAGGCAAAAGATTACCTAATATATATTGGAAAGGGTTGTGTTTCCTCTGAGGACATGAAAGTTTTGGGCCTTGGCCTTGGAGGAAGTGTTAAAAAGATATTGTCAGAAATTATCCCCTCAAACTGGTAACATGTAGTATACCGCTGGTTGTAACACACCGACCTGAAATATGCAAAGTATCTTCTCAAGAAAGAAATTTTTACAGCTGGTACGATTAGGATAAACAAAATTGGAAATGCCCGAAATAAATTAAAATTGAACAAAACATTAAAAAGAGGAGAGTGGGATGAACTTATAAATAATGATGAAACACTATGCATTTTAAGTGGAAAGACAATAAAAGTGTTTTATTTTTATCGTCATATTTGGGCAGTGAACTTGTGTCAAGCTGCATGATGTTGTCAAAGAAGGAGAAAAAAAAGATTATTGTACCACAGCCAGCAGTTGTTCAGGCCTATAATAACTCAATGAATGGAACCGATTTATGTGACCGCTATTTGGCCTATTATGGGTGTACCATGCGAACAAAGAAATGGCCAGTAAGAGTGTTTTTTTTTTCATTTTGTGGATCTGGTTATTTCTAACTGCTGGGCTGGTATGTGCGCTATTAGAAAGCAAATAAAGTAAAATTCTTATCCCTCCTTGACTACCGAATGCAGGTGGCATAAGCCCTCCTTAAACATGAAAGGAGCATTAAAAAAAACGAAAGTAAACATATTCAGAGGAAGAAACTCCAAAAAAGCTGTGAAAGGTTGTCAATCAACCGATCAAAGAAGTTAAACTTGATAATGTAGGCCATGTGCCAAAATTTATGGATGATAAAAAAGTGATAAAAGTGTAGGTTAGCTGGATGCAAATCCAGGACAAGAGTTATGTGTACAAAATGTCAAATGCACCTTTGCATCATGAAAAATAACTGTTTCATAAAATACCACACATAATAAAATTTGTATTAAAAAATTGTTTTAGTATCTTATTTCCTACAAATATTGTGTTACTTTAAAGTGGTAGTGATATAGCATGTACAAAATTTATATTTTGTTGCAATAAAATGTGCCTATGTTAGTCAAAAAACACTTTCCATACAAGATATTACATTCCTGGTTCGAATCCGGGTCCGGGCATGGATGTTTGTAATCCTATGGTGTAGAGGCGGCTGGCGCACCTTAAATATGTCGTGGCTGAAAGTCCTCACGTTGGGTTGGTGTGGAAGTTTGGAGAGTGGGGTGCCAGCTCAGGTGTTGCTTCGTCATCTGACCGTGGTTCAAAATTACGAGGTGTTGTCCTCGGATCTTTCCCTTAAGGGATTGATCCCGGACCGTCGTCAATAGCACGTTGTGTTGCTCTAGTACGAAGTTAACTAAAATTACCATTACCATTACAAGATATTACATGAAAAAAATATTTAAAAAAATATTTTGTTTTTCTAACATTCTAATAATGTTATTGTACTTATAAAGTGATAAATAATGCAGCAATATACAAAAAATGCGTTCTTAAGCAATATCTTATCATTTAAAAATTATTAGGTTTTCAGCTTTGAGACCCGAGGTACACATATGTGTACCTAAAAGTTTTAGCCCCCTATGAAGAAGAATTGACGGGAGAACTTTGAAATATTTCATAATATTTATCAGAAAAAAAACCAATATTTAAACAATTTTTATATGGCTGGTAGCGAAGAGGTTACAGCTCTGCATTATTCATTTCAAGATTTTTAATCTATATAAATAAGAATGGAGTGTTTGTTTGTACATTCAATATTTTCGACCCATTTCAAGTTTTCTATCCGTTTTGGACCCTTCTGATGCCGAATCCGCCTTTTTCTCGTTTGGTGTCTGTCTGTCTGTCTGTCCGTCTGTCTGTCTGTATGTTGTGCCCTATACACGTCCACGCGGTTTAAGATATTTTCATGAAAATTTGCATACAATGAGTACTTATCTTCATTTAGTGAGTGGCATTGGTTGCGAAAGTCTGTCTGTCCGTCTTTCTGTTCTATGCTCGATTTTGTGTTTGTGTGTTTGTGTAGACATCACATGAATTGTATTCCAGATATTTGATTGAATGTTATTTTATTTTATACTTTATCTATTTGTTTAGTAAATGCAATATTAAACATTTCTTTATTGTTATATTTAGTTGAGTTTCATGCTAAAACACCTGAGTAAGTATACTTAAATCAACCATAATTTGGTAGTTTTGGAAAAATTGGAATGTCTATTGAATATTACGATTACTTCGATTGCTTTACCAGTACTGCTGAAAAAGTAATTATTCTTCAAAAAATTATTATTTTTTTATGGAATTTCATCTCTGATACTTCATTTATTTCGAGTCTTAATTTTATTCTTTGCGCAATGAAAACGATTTCCGAATATTTGGGACAGACGATATTTTTCAATGAAACGAGAATGAACAAGATCGCGCGAGCAGTGATATTTTTACGCTCTGAATTAATTTCACATTTCTAAATTTTGTGCACTTTTAGTTGTAAGTTGTGGCAACTGTGCGGGATCAAGAGATAAAATTGAATCACAAATTAATATCTTTAGAACAATTTTTTGCGACATCTTTTATTTTGTTTTACTTTGCTGTTTCCTGTTTTTAATATTTATTATTTTAATAAATGTGTTTCCTTCTCATCACACGCAACAGCACCACAAAGTATTAGACTTTAAAATGTTAGGTAAGTCAGTATAAATTTTCAGTAAATTTTAAGTGTAGTTATGCCATTATTGAAAGAATAATTCCGTTATTTAAAGAATAATGCCGTTATTTAAAGAATAATGCCGTTATTGAAAGAATAATAATGTTTTTTAATCCAAACTGGAACTTTTTCCAACATTAAAAAATTCGTTGTAATAATGCCAGGAGAAGATTGCAAAATTTCACAATGTCGCATACCGGAGGCAAGAGTGCCACAAGTAAAAAAATATTGTTTCGTTGACTATGAGTGCGAGAGCACTCGCCGTAAATCGTTATTTTAATTAATTGAGTTGAACATGAAAAGAACTTAAGAAAGGGAATTCCAAATCTTCCTATAAATCGTCTTTTATAGTAGTAACCTTAGTATCACCTTTCGTCATTTTGTAGCTTTGTCATACAGCAATTGTGCGATGTAAGTGAAATGTATTACATGAATGGATATGCATGTGTAGGATTTGTGTCCAAAGTAAGTTGTAGAAAATATAAAGATGGCGAAAGATGTTAAAATAAATTTTTATTCTACAAAAAACGTAAGTCATTATATATTTTGATTATCTCTTCAATCTAGAGTAAACCAATTCAAACCGAGTAAGGTCGGGTATTTTGCTAGTTATGAATATAAATGATAACGTAAGTAAATTGGTTAATTTTTTTCCTAAAGCTCAAAAGTTAATTTTTCCTAAAGCTCAGAGATCTCCATATGGGTTTGCATATCTTTTTCTGTGATGTTTACAATCTTTCTTTACATGATTAGCAGTTTTATTTTGTTAATTCATTCAAAACATTCACAAGCTAACAAAATGATGTCTCCTTAAGAAGTAAAGCATTTCTCTCAAGCCCCTACCCCAAAAAACTGCACAAAATAGATGACTGGTGAAATGTTGGATCTTTACTGATACGCAAGTTAAAAATGTGATTATAGAGGAAATACTGAAGAGGAAAAAAACACTGAACCCTAAAAAGAACTAAATTCCCAACAACCGAGACAAAGTGAACCTTAGTCATAAGTCAACCGAGATATCATCAATAGAAGATGAAGATTCACCATCTTATGCTGATAGTGATAGCATCTCTTTTTCAGAATTGTAATCAGGCATTGCTGCTGACAACAACAATTAACAATGGTGATTACGTCGTAGTTGAAGGACACCTTAAAAAACATAAAATTCATTCCATTGGGGAAGTTCTGAACCAGAACAATGTCGAATTTGAAGTGTTGTACGTCAAAAAAAATTTTCCATCTTAAAACGTTTCACGAGCAAATGAAGTTTATTCATTTACAAAATCAAAAATCACATTGCCGAACTTCCTCTTCCAATTCCATCAGGAGGGACAATGAGAAAAACAGAAATGCTGATTTTTCATGTGGATTTAACTTCCTATCAAAATCTAAAAAGTTTACAATTTCTTTAATCTTATTTTATCATCCACATTGTAACTGTAGGCTACAATCATTGTTAATGTTTTTCTCACATTTAAAGCTGTTTAATTATGAGTAAACTAATCAAAAGTAGTATTTTATTTTAAGCCTTCCTAAGGAATTATTAGATATCTGTATATTTCAATTAAAATGAATTTTTATAAAATCCCTTTCTTTATATTTACTGTTGATACTATAACATAACACTGCATCCCATAGTGTGTAATACTGTACCCCGATAGTGGGGCACAGTGTTTCAATGTACATCACTACCGTAAACATTAAATACTGGATATAACTGTTACTCTTTTAAATTTTAATGATATGTAAGATGGATGTAAGAGAACAAAGATCATTTTAAGGGCTTTGTTTACTTCATATAGATGCATATCTTGATGCGCCGACCAACCGGTATAGTGGTTAAGGTGTTAGCTTCTAGATCGGAAGGTCCCCGGTTCGAATCCGGGTTCGGGTATGGATGTTTGTAAGCGTATACCAGCTCAGGTGTTGCTTCGTCATCTGAACATGGTTTAAAATTACGAATTGTTAGGGACAATGATGGCCCTCCCACTGGGTGCTCCTTCACAAGTGGCCATCACTTCCGGCCTTGTAGTGGCCAATGACTTCGGTCAAATGTGCCCGCCATTAGAAAAAAAAATATCTTGATGCTACAACTGAAAATAAAAAACGTGTGACAATGTGTCCCACCTTCCACTACTTAGACCTCCAAGTGCTATCCTGTTTATCAAGATTTGACCAATTTTAATAATGGCGAGAAATCTCGCCTTTCAAGATCTGACCATTTTTCTAATAACCAGATATCTCATTGTTAAGGTATTTCCGATTTGTTTATGATTACGATATCACGATCTGGTCAGTTTCCTTTTAATTACATACGTGGTGTTGTCCTCGGATATTTCCATTTGGGATTGATCCTGAACCGTCGTCAATAGCTCGCTGTGTTGCTCCAGTACGACGTTAACTAAAATTACCATTACCAAGGTAAGGTAAAGTAATTTTAATTAACGTGTCGTACTAGAACAACACAGCGGGTTAAAATACCTACCTACCTAACTTTTAATTAGATATCTAGTTCACACATCAAAAGCTGGCCAGTTTTTCTAAACACGAGATACGCAGTGATGCAAACCTGCGATGGAAGTTTTCAATAGTACCATAGGGAAAAATCCGTAGTGTACAGAATTTTTCAGTAGTCAAGTAAAAATTTAAGAAATTGGCTTTAATAACACGCACATATAGTAAATTTAATATTTAATTACAAATTTGAAACATATACACATTATACATTATATTAGATAGATTTTTAGACATTATATTATTTATAATTACAGTAAGGTATATCATACATGAAAATACATATATAGTGTGTTGCTCCAGTACGACGTTAGTTAAAATATCTACCTACCTAACTTTTAATTATAATATATCTAGTTCACACATCAAAAGCTGGCCAGTTTTTCTAAACACGAGATACGCAGTGATGCAAACCTGCGATGGAAGTTTTCAATAGTACCATAGGAAAAAATCCGTAGTGTACAGAATTTTTCAGTAGTCAAGTAAAAATTTAAGAAATCGGCTTTAATTTTGTGATTAAAATGTAATCTTATGAAAGGCCAGTTTCAGCCAGCTTTTTTAATTAGAAGGTCTGCCAATTAAAGACATTTTAAAATTATAAAATATAGATGAATGAGTAAGTTTAATTTGTTTACTTGAAGAACTATTCATATTTAAAGACAGTTAGAAACTAGGGAATAAAATTTTAATGAAGAAACATCCTCCCACTGGTTTATGAAAATAGAAACAGGGGAAGGGGACGAACAAATCTGGGGTGTCTGACATCAGTTAAATTATTAGGATTGCGTCATGTATATAAGGTCAGGTTTATTGTTTAAGGTCCGTTTACGATTCTCCGTATGCGTAAGTAGAGAGAAAATGCGGATATGAGAACAGGCGGAGCGGCGGAGCTAGTTGAGTTGTTTACCTCCTGGTGGTGACGTCACATGGAGGTGAGTTGTTTATGCACTATTAGTGACGTCACGTGGAGTTGAGTTGTTTTCCCTCCTGCTTCGAGTTGAGTTGAGTTGTTTGTTTTGTTTCTTGAATTCCGTGGTTTGAGAGCAACAATGAGTTGAGTTGTTTTATGGATAAAGTTTCTTGACTACTGAGTGGCAACACCCTAATTTCAAAAACACGTGTTTTAGGCTTGTTTACATTTTTGGACTTTGATTTGTTTCTACCATTGATATGAGAGTCTAGTTGAGATGTTTGATGACTGCTTCTGATGGAAAACATTTAATCAGGAGTTGAGCTGTTTATTTATATCAAATATTTACTTTGAAAAGAAAGTTTCTTTACTGCTGAGTGGCAACACCCTAAACCACGTGGAGCTTGGACTTTGATTTTTCGCATCATTGTTACTCGTGGTGCCATCTGTTAGCACTTTTTTGAATGAAAATAATAACCTATTTGAAAATATTTAAAATATAAAGTAGCTGATATCTTTGTCGGATTTGAACTGGAGATCTCTCTCTCTCGGATAAAAGGTACTCGTAGCTGAGGATTAGTCAGATGCTATAACCGTTCAGCTACGAATACCTGGGTTGTAGAGAATTAAATATGAAGATGAACCTCTCCTGGCAACACCCTAATCCCCACGGTTGATATTTGTTGGTTAGTAATGAGTGAGTGTTTACATTAAGATAATGAATTGACTCGACCCTGGGGGTTAAATCTGACCAATGATATGAGAGGGGGAGGGGCTACCATAGTCTACGACGGGGAGAGTTCTACCATATCAATCAGTGCTGAGAGAGAGGTTACCTACAATTAGATTTGACTCCTCTACAGCTAATATCTCACCCATTTGAGAAGTTACCCGAGAAGACTAGCTCTCCCATGTTTTTCTCTCAGCCCATAGAAAATGTCGCTTGAAGAAGAATTTGAAGAAGTTGATGTACCTATAACCGAAGAAGTGGCAACAATTGTAGACTTTGGTGAGGCCAACTCAACCCAGCTGCCTGAGCCTTTTGACGATTTGACGTGTACAGTGTGTAGTAAAAAGTTCAAACAACGCCGTAATCTTCTGCGGCATATTATATCAACACACGAGAAGGATAGCCATCGATGCCCTCAGTGTGATACGACTTTCACGCGTAAAGATATTTTAAGCAGACACTTGAAAACCCATGACAAGCCGCAGAAGAGGAAACTCCCTGATAACGAGAACCCTGCGAAGAGAAAGTGTGCAAATAAAAGGAATTGCGCTGATCCATCATCGTCGAAAGCTTCAACGTCTAGAGGTGTACCATCGAAAAAGCGATGTCTCGATACGTTCGATGTTGATTGTATTCACTCAAACGAGGAAACCAACCAGGATCTCCAAGTTTTCCTGCATTCTGTGCAACCCGAGTTGGAACGGAGAATCCAAGATGTCGTCGTTTCGGAAAACGGTATAAAATATTACTTAAATGCTACTGTTCAATTCATTCGTCGCATATCTGAGGATGAAGACGAACGATGTGTTTCCCATTTCCGTAGCAAATGCGAAATTGTTTTACCCGGAACTTCTCCAAACATCGAATCAGCCATTGAGAAGGTAAGAAATCTTTTTTTTTAATTAATTTTTTTTTATTTATTTTATTTTACATATTCTTTTTCAAAAATTGCTTGTTTTCATAATCTATATAATTTAAAATAAATTTTCTCTTTTTATTGTTTAAGGTACTCTCTTCTTATGAGGAATTTGAAGGAAAGGGATCTGGATGGGTTTTAGATGAAATTCTAAACTTGGAGCTCAAGACAGCAACGTACAGACCTTTAGCTGCCTCCTCATACATTCCTCTCCCCAGAAAACTGCAACGGAAGTGCGCTATAATCAACGTGCAGAATAATGATGAAAAGTGTTTGGTATGGAGCGTTTTGGCGGCTCTTCATCCTGCGGACCATAATGCACACCGCGTGAGTAATTACAAAATTTATGAGAAAGAGCTCAATGTCACTGGGATAGATTTTCCCACTCCCGTATCACAGATTGAGAAATTTGAGCGAGTGAATAATATTTCCGTAAATGTATTTGGATATGAAAACGACGTCTTCCCTCTACGCATCACAACTAAGAAATGTACAAACCATGTAAATTTACTCCTCATTTCGAATGAGGAGAGTAGGCATTACTGCTGGATAAAGAATATGAGTGCCCTTTTAATGGATCTGACAAAGCACAAAGGGAAGGCCTTTTATTGTGATTTTTGCTTGCATAGGTTTACCTCTCCCGCAAATCTAACTTCCCACATTGAAAGTTGCCAGGCATATGGCCCCCAAAAAGTTAAAATGCCCGAGGAGGAAAACAAATGGCTACATTTTCAAAATTTTCATTTTAATTTGCAGGTCCCATTTGCAATATATGCAGACTTTGAATGCGTTCTCTTAAAAAAATCTACCTGCCTTCCAAACCCATCACACTCCTACACTGTCCCCATTGCGGATCACATTCCTTGTGGCTACGCCTATGTGATCGTAGGTCCTGATGGAAAATTAACGAAGGCCCCAGTAATATACCGTGGACCTAATGTTATTCATAATTTTTTAATTAGTTTAATTCGTGAGGAGAAAGAAATCCTACAGATCATAAAGACCGTGATACCTATGCATTTCACAGAAAATGATTGTCAAAAATTTGAAGCTGAATTAAATTGTCATGTTTGCGAAAAGCCTTTGGGAAGTGATAAAGTGAGAGATCACGACCACTTAACCGGTGTCTATAGAGGTGCTGCTCACAATAAATGCAACCTAAATTATAAAATTGCCACACATATCCCTATCATCATGCATAATTTGAAGGGGTATGATAGTCACCTCATTATACAGGGATTAGGGGATTTAAAAACTAAGAAAATCGAATGCATTGCAATTAATAGTGAAAAATTTATTTCCTTTTCCCTCGGTTCTCTAAGATTTTTGGATTCTCTACAATTTTTAAACGCTTCATTGGATAAATTAGTTAGCAATTTAGACCCCAGTAGAGCAATAATGACTCGCGAATATTTTCGGCAAAATACTTCTCTAATGCTTCGAAAGGGGTGTTACCCATATGAGTATATGGATTCCATCGATAGATTTACTGAAACTAAGCTCCCTCCAAAAAGTGATTTTTTTAGCTCCTTAACTGAGCAGCATGTATCTGATGAAGATTATGAACACGCCCAAAATGTATGGGAGAGATTTAATATTTCAAATTTAGGAGAGTATCACGATTTATATGTATGTACTGATGTCCTTCTCCTTGCCGATGTTTTTGAAAATTTTCGCACTATCTGTCAGGCATTTTATAAAATTGATCCTTGTCACGTATACACGGCACCAGGTTTGGCTTGGCAGGCTTGTCTGCGCATGTCTAACGTAAGGTTGGAGCTTATAACTGACGTAGACATGCATCTTTTTATCGAAAAAGGTATTCGAGGGGGCATCTCAATGATATCGCATCGATATGCGAAAGCCAACAATCCCTATTTAGAAGGTTATGATCCATCGCTCCCATCAAACTATATCATGTACCTGGACGCAAATAACCTTTATGGATGGGCCATGTCTCAAAGCTTACCCACTCATAATTTTGAATGGGTGGATACCTCCACGGATGTTCTATCTGTTCCGGACGATTCACCAGATGGTTACATCCTAGAAGTTGATTTAGAATATCCAAGTATTTTACATGAACTGCACAATGACTATCCCCTAGCCCCCGAGAAGTTTACAGTTAGTTCAAACATGCTATCCGAATATTGCAGAGAGCTAGCAGCCTCCCTTCACCTGCGAACACCCGAGTCGACCAAATTAATTCCTAACTTGAATGATAAAATAAAATATGTAGTGCACTATAGAAATCTGAAGCAGTATGTGGCAAAAGGCATGAAAATTAAACAGGTATATAAAATTTTAAAGTTTACTCAAAGTCCATGGTTAAAGCAATATATTGATTTTAATACCACCCAACGAAAAAATGCTAAATCAACATTTGAAAAAGACCTTTTCAAGTTACTCAACAATGCCGTCTTTGGTAAAACCATGGAAAATTTAAGAAATCGCACCCAAATTGATATAGTAAAGGAAAAGAAGAAAGCCCGTAAATTAATTGCTTCACCCGCGTTTCACTCATTTAAAATAGTTAATGAGAATTTGGCGTTGGTTGAAAGGAAGAAAACCTCACTCCTTCTGAATCGACCTATATATGTAGGATTCTCAATCCTTGACCTGTCGAAAATTTTAATGTACGAGTTTCACTATGATTATATTAAAACCAAATTTGGTTCTAATGCAAAATTGCTGTTCACGGACACCGATTCTCTTTGCTATCGAATAATTACAAATGACATATATTCGGATATGAATGATGATATCCATTTATTCGACACTTCGGATTATCCTAAAACTCACTTCTTACATAGCGATCTAAACAAAAAAATTCTTGGAAAGATGAAAGATGAACTTGCGGGTGAAGTGGTTATGGAATTTGTAGGGTTAAAACCTAAAATGTATTCCCTCTGTACTACAACATTCGAAAAAAAGACAGCAAAGGGGGTGTCAAAAAATATTGTTAAAAGAAAACTTGTGCACGCAGATTACAGAAATTGCCTACTGGAGAGACAAAGGGGGTTAGAATATGCTCTCAAAATAGCAAGTTTTAATCATAGGCTTCAGACCGTGAACTACAATAAATCCACTTTATGTCCTTATGACAATAAACGCTATATTTTAAAAGATGGACAAGGTAGTTTGGCATACGGTCACTTTAGAATTACAGAAGATGTATCCAGCGAAATACTCGACATCGCACTGTAACTATGCTAAATATTTGAAGTTAATTGTGTGTAGAGGAAAAATACATGTACCCACACACATTCTTAAATTTAATTAATTATAATGTAAATATTTGAGCTAAAAGTGTCCACTTTAGATCTGCAAATGTACTTAGAAACTATATTTGGTGTAATTATATGTATACGTGTGTGTGTGTGCGTTTTAGTGATTAGTCCCATGTGGTTCATACACGTCCTGTTTAATCGCTGACTAATTTCTTATCTCTATATGTATATACATGTGCGTGCACGTTTCAGTGATTCGTTCCATGTGGTTCGTACACATCCTGTTTAATCACTGACTACTTTCTTATCGACCCAGTGTAAATACTTGATGGAATTGTTGGATTTAGAGGAGGAGGGGGTTAATGAAGTAAACTTGGGGAGATAAGCAATGCCCACTATTGCCCTTCACTTTATCTCTCTTCTCACCAATGCCGGAAGGGGGGATGTCGTTATCTATACTTTTGACGAATAGGACCTTAGGTCCTAGGAGAATAGGGTGACTTCTAACAACACCTTCCTTGTCAACCCACTACCAATCAGCTTGAAGAGGGAAACTCTGCCTTATCAAGTTTGAGCACTAGTAGCCATTCCAAATCCAGTTCCTCTACAAACCACAAGACCTATTCTCCTACTCTATTACCTTTTATTTAATACTTTACCTCCTTTTGAAGTTGCTGCTGATGTCTGGATTAAAGCGGAAGCTGAATGAGTCTCAAGTAAGTTGCATTCTATATAGATTTTTTTTTTTCTGATTCAAAGTATTATAGCATCGTATATGCAATATATATCTTTTTAAATCCCTCCTACACATTGTACTGTTTTCATTGCAGAGTATCCACAGATCTTTTACGGATGGATTGATTCCTGAGAATACCTTTCCCCTGGGAGTAGATGTGTTTGTGACCTGCAATGCTTTTCGTCGAAAAGCTATGGTTCACATACGTCGATACAAGAAGTTTGGAGAGAAATACTATCCGTCCCCAGAGGTTGTGACATTGACACCGTTCCAATTCGTGACGTTGACGGAGAGCAACCAGTTGAAGAATAAGACTCTCGATGGCAGCCGCGTCCTCAACTTCTTTGACATCCCTAAAGAGGAATCTGGGAGAGTTAAAGCGGATCCTACAACCATCTACTCAGCGAGATGTGCAGGCGTTCGTGATGAGGAGACTGATGATGAAATCCTCGTCGAATTTGATGAAACATCCGTTACTCTAAAACACGAAATCACATGCAGGAGTGGAAGGATTTATTTATATACTGTGCCCATAAGCGATCAACAGTGGGACAAACTTTTTTCAATAAAGGATTCGGTAACATCTGTGATTGCTAACCTTCAATTTGAAGGTATATCTTTAGTGGACCCGTACCAACTTATTTCAAAGAGAAAGTTGTGTACAACTACTTGGGTCCCTTCCGAATGTGTTGATTCTACTCTCAGCTTCTTGATGAAATCGGCCTTCTGCAGCGTCATAGCAGAGGGTGAAGGTTTGTTCAACCCTTACGAAGAGACGGATGAGCAAGTGCTAGCCCAGAACAACCTACGGAACTTTAACGCTTCAGTGCCTAAGTTGAATCTGTTCATGGTTATGGAAAAGTTCCACCAACGAGTGTGTAAGTATCCTATTCATTCATTGTTTGATCGCCCCTTGACTGAATTTGTAAACTTAGAATTGATATCATCCATTATTGTTAAAGAGTATATTGAAAAAGCAAGAGAGGAATTTTGTATGTTTCACATGTAGAGTGAAAATAACATGTATTTTTTTTTTGTGTTTTAAATCATGAATAAATGAGTAGACAGTAATTATTTTGCTTCATCTTTATTGATTTACATAGAAATCCATTTACATTCTTTACTACCTCTGCTAATTGCTACCTTACTATGACAAACACCATATAATTATTGATATCAATCATGTTTATTTAAAACTATTGAAAATACAGAAGTTACAAATTCAACCATTTGTTCGAAGACAATTTTCTTCCCTTGGTTTTTTTAGGCTTTGCATACATAGTTTTAAACTCAGTTAAATATTTGTTCTTTATTAAGTTTTGAGGGAAATTATTAGCATTTAATGTTTTTTCAAACTGTTCAAAAGCAACTGGTTTTCTAATTCTGTTTCTCAATAGAAAATTTATGAGTTGTACAATATCTGAGTCAGGGAACTCCTTATCGTTCAGTATGACTTCATTGTACTGATTCCAAGAAATTTTATGTTGTTTAAAAAACTCTATCATTTGTTGTGCAGATTTTTTTTGTTTTACAGGAACAGATTCTAGAATTTTATTTTCTATGTTCAGATTCCTTTCATGGCCTTTCTCGATAGGCTGCTGTTTTTCGGGTGATGAAGCAACATTCATATATGGGAATGTAACGTATTTTTGTAAAATTTGATTATACAGCTTGGCTTTTTCTTCGACACTCATTTTTCTTTTCAAAATATTTTGAATCTGCATATCTAAGTCACTCAAATATTCTTCTTCAAATTCTTGTATTTGACCAATTGGTACCAAGGCAAATTTTTTACTATGCTCCATGGATAAGAGATGATAGGACTGTTATTGCTGCTGGAATGATTAGAGATAAAAATCCGTCGCCTTTTTGTACTAATAGACGTCTTTTTCTAAAGATAGGTACTCTTTTCTGAGCGAGTATTCTCAAAGTTTTTTTAAAAGGTGCAAGTCGATTTTTGGTACACTTACTGATTGGAAGATTACCCTTTAAAAGATTTAAAACACAATCACAAACTGTTTTAATGAGACAATTTGGGCAGTTTTTCAATACAGCTGTTTTTTTACTGCTTTTCTGTAAAAGTTTTAGATATTCTACATCCTTCTCGGAAGGCATTCTGGATCTAAGTGATTTCACATGATTGCCAGCTTTCTTTTATATAGGTTGCGTAGACACCCTCTTTGAATAAAGCACAGCAATGAAATCATTTGGGAAGACCTACCGAGGTTCATACACGAAATGTTTATCACCAGGAAATATTCCTGTACGTAACCTCAACCGTTCAGCCGTCTCGGGTCTCAAATCAATGAACAAATAACCGAATGGTATTGAGGTAGCATCGTCAAAAATTTCTTGAAAAGCTTTGTTTTTCCTAGGGAACATTTGCCTAGCTAGATGCATTACTTGACTTTTATCTCTAGGATTTTTGTACAGTACAACGTAATGTGAATTCAAATGAATGTTTCTCATTTCCCTACCTTGATGAAAAAAATTTTGTGTTATAAAGATAACTGAAAGATTTCGGTGATGACTTCCTTTCGTAAAAAGATTGCTTAGCCTAGTATCACTAGCTAACTCTACCATCAAATCATCTATGATAATTAAAGCATCTCGAATAGAATTCAAGTTAGATGGTAGACCCTCTTCAAAACTGACATTTTTCATTGATTTGAAAAAAGGTTGATAACTTCCGTAGCAGTAAACAATATTAGTGGGCATAGGATCAAACATTTTATGATCTAATAACTTTTTTACAAAAACGGTTTTTCCTGAACCTGTAGGACCACTGAGAAGACACGTTGAAGGATGAACAAGCTTAGGGAGCTCCATATTTCAATATGCGTTGAGTTAAAAAAAGTTTGGCTTTTATATTTTACAGACAATGTCTGTGCAACCTTTAATTGTGCGTGCCACGAGTTCACACTCGCTGATTGAATCAACAATATTTTGAGTAAATTCCAAGCAGTGGTTTTCAAATACATTTAAAGAATTGTGAACACAATCGCATATTGTTTTCCCACAAACTGAGTGACTGAAGAACAGATTGGAAAATTCGTTGCATTTAATAAATCCCACTGAATCAATTTTTTGGTAAATTTTATACAATTCAAGCGTTGTTTTATTTTGTGCTAAACTGTACGAATCATGTTTTGGCCAGTTAAGACAAGTCCAAATAATAAACACAGAAAAACCAATGTAGGAAAATATAAGCAATGCTGTTAAAACATTTCTTATGGTTGCGCTGGCCATTTTTTGTGCGTCTTACTTCATTCTAAGCTTTTCATAAACTGGTGCTTTCACTAAAAAAAACCCTTTTATAGCTTTAAATAAAAAAAAATAATACAATAAGAGACAATATCATTGAAAATTTAACTTTTATTTTTTAAAAACCATGGTTACACCGTATCTTTTCTTGACAAATTGAAACATTCTAAAATCATTCTTTACACTAAGTTGAGTAAGAATGAATTTCATACATAATCCTTGGCATCGTTTAATAATGAAATAAATGCAATAATGCCCACATACGTTAGATGTTAAACTTTGAAATAGAACCTTGTTCCAATGAACGTACTGAAAAGTCTTTGTAAACCTTGTTATATCTTGTCCAAATGAATCGGGAGATAATCCATAGGAATCAAAAAAATCAATGCTATGTTTATCTGGAATGTAGACGGCAAGCCAATGAGTTCCCTTTTCATCATGTTTATCAGTATTCAACACCATAGCTGAGGGAAACTGTCTAATTATTGGTATTTTATCCGAAGGGAAAACACCCACAAAATATCTCGCCGAAATAGGATCACGAGATAAGATTTTATAAATGTCTGATGAATTCATCAGTTTCCAAAATCGTAAAGTATATTACGAGCTTTGTTGATTTCGATCAAGTTTTCAAACTCAGCATAGACTAACAATGAAATTGTTTGCGGTAAGGGTGTGGCAAATTTTATTTCTATTCTTAAATTACTATGACGAATAAGATTTAGATGTGAACCGTCACACAAATCAGGTGACAAATCAAAGCAAAATAAAGAATAACCTTTTGAAAATTCTGACCTTGAGAGGAATAGGCCTCTGTTTTCTGCATTCGTAAATAAGTTTTGATATGCTCTAACAAATTGATTTTTTTCAAAGTTTGGTTGGAGTGGGTTATGAGGCACGGGCTGACCATCCACATAGACTCCTATAAAATTAATATTGTAATGTTTGAACTCAAAGGGAGACTTCTTATAGTGTCCATTGAACGCGTCGTTATCGACACAGGCAATCACAATGCGGTTAGGCATCTGTCCTGTAAAAATGTTATCTTGAACAAAGCTCATATTACCAGCCGGAATGGAATAAGCTTTACAGAGTACTCTGTTAATGGGGTATTTAGCTGCTGCTTTTTCCAAACCTTTCGCATGTCCTATAACGACACCTGGACTCACTCTGACTTTACGAACGAACAAAGAAGCATGTTCTAATGAAACTTTAAATTCCCCGTCCCCCAACAAACAAAATTCCGATTTACTGCGTATAAGCTTAATTTTCACATCCACCATATTTAAAAGGAGTCTCTCTTGATGAAACATATCCAAGTGCAAACGGCCAATCATATCCACCGATGCACCAAGCTTAAACATTTCTGTCCTTTGATTAAATCCATCGTTAGGGTGGGTATCTCCTGTATCAAACACATTCATACGACCTGCGGTATCTTTAAAAAAGAGTTCTGAAGACAATTGAGAAGTTTTAGTATCATAACCATGATTCAGTAGTTTTTCTATCATGGCTCGGTATGGATATGTGTTATTGCTGGAGGAGACAAGTCTCTCGTTTAAACTGATATCTACTTGCGAAAACATAGCATGCAGGAAGAGATTTACAGGGCCTACTTTACTTTCAGCCGTGATTGGTTTGCCATCACTTTTCAAAATTTTAACTTTAACATATAATTGAGTCTGTGACAAATCGAGGTATTCGTCTCCGCTTCCAGAGACATTGAATTCAACAGGGCTTCCATCAGAAACATTGGCTAGGGGATGAAATTCAACCCACTGACCTCTCTCGATGACAGTTTGTGTTGGAGGTAAAGAGAATAATTCTAGCTCGGATTTTACACATTCTGGAGAATCTTTTAGTAGAAATGCCATTATATCATAAGTCAAAAATATCACGTCTTTGCGCCTTCCTAACTTTAGATGAAATGATACGTTTGGAGGGTTTGCGCTTCCTTTTAAACTTTCCGTGACCAATCATTTCATCTGCTTTCTGAACTGCCTTTCTTGCTAATTTTTTCCCAGTTTCTTTTGCACGCGTTTTAACCGATGTTTTGAAATTTGCGCCCGATAACACGTCATTAGCAACCATTGTTCCCGTCCGTAAAGTTTCTTTTCCAACTGTTTTTGCACCACTAATCAAAAAAGGCAATGCTTTGCGAAAGAGTTTTGCAAAAAATCCTCCTATTCCGTACCCTTTCTGAAAAACAACTCCTTTGTAGTAGGGCAGACCATTTCCGATTTGTCCTGCATAATAATCTTCAAACTTTTTTGTACAACACGTGTAAGGTACCAACATTTTGTTACTTCTTTTCTTGAATGAAAAAAGGATTCAATTCAGAAAGGAACACTCTTTTATATGATTTGTTTCAAGCGAAAATGTAGCTTCACTATCAACTTTCCACGTTCAAATGAGACGTAACGACCAGTGTGCGTCCTTATAATGATTTCAATCGAGTCAAAATTTTTTCTGGAAACTGGTAAATAATGAGGTCTCTCAAACTGTTCCTGAATCATATCACCATCTCTTCCTTTCACTGTTAGAGTCCGCAAAAGAGGAGCTAAGATCCCACCAACAATTTCAGGGTGAATGATATCAGTGTAAACGTACAGCAAATGTAAATCAACATGAGGATCTGCGACGAAAGGACTTTCAGTGATTACTGTATCTGGACCTCCATTTCCTGGAATAAAATTTTGTCCAATCACTTGATTAGGTTCAAAACCTAAGTTTTCAGCTAATCCCTTGGACAATCGCAGCGTTGCACCGTTAGTGAGTTGCACCACCACCTTTTTAGTGTGTTTATTATATTTCATTTGAACTTTTATGTGCTTTGGAAATGTATTTAAAATGTCATTCGGGGAATCATAAAAACCACACGCTACGTTTCCATTAATTTTTACTCCGTTTCCTAAATCATATTCGAAAGAATTTTCACCGTCAATAATGTTATTCCACATTCTGGGATAAATAATTTCAACTAATCCAACTTCCCATTCACCTGAGAGTTCTAGACGTGTGGAGAGTTTCGTGTAGAAATGAGACATTGTATTGCCAGGATAAAACTGGATAGAACCGTCGCTGGGAAGCGTGATATAGAATGACATTGTACTGTGAAAATGAAAAGGTAAGTACTATGACAGATCTATTTATATCATTCTGACATCTTCAACCCAGGCATTGAACTTTTCAGGGTACCCCTGAAATTTCACAAAGTATTCCGTTTTCCCTTGACGCTTTCTTTTCATGAAAACTTTTTCTACTGGATAGAATCCTGAATTCGAAATCTTTTGTAATTCCTCTTTGTAAAAGCTTCCTTGTATTATTTCCCCCGTTAAATCTTTGAGTTTATACACAGTAGGTACCCGTGGTATTATTTTATCAATTGTAAAAATTTCTCTTGTCCAGTTTTGTTCGTATCCTTTTTCAAAGTGCATTTTCTCCCGACTTACACGAACAGTGTCGTTAATCTTTAAATCTGATTTGCTCTGTATCACTACAGGTTGTTGCCCGTATAATGTATTCCATACTTTTCTTTCATTTTGTAATGTTACTAATACAGGCTCAGTCTTAATACTACTATGCCAGGTGTGGTTATAACTATACATCAACTGATCTATAACGTCTATGTATCTCTTCGTATTCATCTCTGTGAAATATTTCCACATTTTAGTTTTAAGGGTACGATTAAAGCGTTCAACAACTGATGCTTTCACTGAATTATGTGTTGAGAAGAAGTGAACTTTATTTTTTTTAAGGAAACTTTGCACTAGTTTATTAGTAAATTCTTTCCCAGCGTCCGTCTGTAAAGAAATGGGAACGCGTTCCAAAAATATGTTTTCAAAAGCTGCCATGACAGATGTAGATTTTTTATCTTTCAGAGGAACGGCCCATGCATATTTAGACAAAATATCAATACATGTAAGTAAATACTTATACCCATCGTTATGAATGGCGAGAGATTGCATATCTACTAAATCAGATTGAAACTGTTGATTCAAACCTCTTACTATAACTCGATTTGTATGGAATTTGTGTAGCAAAGGCTTGTGTAAGGTATACGAATCCTTCGTTTGTAACCATTTCTTTATCTGCTTCCTTTTCACGCGACCTTTTAAAGCATGCTGCAAAGCATTGATACCACCGAAGCTGCCTGGAAACTTGGGATTCCGATACGTCTGATTCAGAATTTCTTCCATTGCAGCAGCGGTTGTGATCTAATCTAAAGTTGATATTCATAATGACTGTTGAAATTGTAAGAAACACTGTTTATATACCCCTCACTCTATTAATACACTCCCTCTTTCAAGAACAGCATCTCATAATTAAAATTAGATACCACACACTTTATAGTTTCAGAAATGTTGTGTCATAATGAATGCAATTAGAAAACTAAATACATCAAACGTTGGTAAACATAATACATGAAGAGTAATACGTTAGTAAAAAGAATATTTTAAAATAAAAAACACACAGGGAATGAACTAAATTATTTTATTTATAAGCACTAAACGTAAAAAGAACATTACATTGATGTGAAATATGGAGAGAAGCAATTAGTATTTACATACATTTTTCGTACAGATTCTATGAGTTCTTTTACATTTAAACATTCAAAAAAGTCACCTGTCATTATCAAATACTGAAAATTTAACAACATGTTATTTTTTCGTACAAATGTCACAGCAAAATCTTGCCAATCGATACTGTAAAGAACAAGTGTAAAATAGTTAGAAAATAAATCTTCCTTACTCGTGTCAAAACAGGTATGTGCAACGTCATTCACTATATCATTCTTACATCCAAAACAGTCCACAATTTTTAATACATGGTTTGAAAGTATTTCCATAAGGTGGGAACATAAAGCTGATTTCATTTCACGTATCCCTTCTGGATTATCAGGGTCACCGTTGTAATCCTCTCCAGAATTGGACGTCGAACATTTTTTAAGTTCGTGGCACACATAATAATATAGAGAGTATGTAAATAGGGATCTATTTATAAGTTCAGCAACACGCTCATAGTTTTCACAAATTTTGAAGATATGCTCCCAACACAACATAACACGATCGGATGCAAATTGAAAGGACATGTCACTTTTGCGAAACAACCTTTGAAGAATGAGGAATGTAATATCTCCAACAACTTCTTTGGACATACACAGGTCTCTTTCGACAATCTTTACAGATTCTAAAGTAGCAAAGGTGAAAAATTTACTCACTTTGCTGATGAAAGAATCCCACACTTTTGGAGACAGCGAAATCCCTTCTTTCGTGGGTTGCAAGATTTCATTCTCATCCGTTGTGTATTTCCGAATATGCACTCTGGTTAGACCAATGAACTTATTAACAAGCAGGAACATGTTGTCTCCAAGATGAAACATCGTATCAGGAAGAGAATCCATAGTTAATTTTGGCTCTTCATCAGGCATAGATATAGGCATTGATTCTTCTCCAAGAGTAGACAATGCACTTTTTTCAGCAAACCGAGCTCTCTTCATAATAATAGGCTGAACGGAATTTCGCTTCATAGTTTTCAATGTAAAATTACTCCTTCAAAACGTATGACCAACGAACGCTACAGCCAGTGCTTGAAATGGTGGCATAAGGTACTTCCTCAGGAACACTCACATAATCCACCAATCAGGGAAGCATTCAAAAATCACGTGACACAGAAAATCCCTCCAACCTTGTCTTCAACCAATGCCAAGACTGCCCCTTCACCCCCTTTGCAAGATAAGCCCCTAAACAAGTTGCAATTTGTATTCCTCCGCTCTTAGTTGCGGAAGAAATTCACTGTGCTTCGGCTAAGTCAGGTTCGGACATGTTTGTGACGTCACGCGCACGTGGTTTAAGGTTGTTGCCACTCAGCAGTAAAGAAACTTTCTTTTCAAAGTAAATATTTGATATAAATAAACAGCTCAACTCCTGATTAAATGTTTTCCATCAGAAGCAGTCATCAAACATCTCAACTAGACTCTCATATCAATGGTAGAAACAAATCTAAGTCCAAAAATGTAAACAAGCCTAAAACACGTGTTTTTGAAATTAGGGTGTTGCCACTCAGTAGTCAAGAAACTTTATCCATAAAACAACTCAACTCATTGTTGCTCTCAAACCACGGAATTCAAGAAACAAAACAAACAACTCAACTCAACTCGAAGCAGGATGAAAAACAACTCAACTCCATGTGACGTCACTAATAGTGTATAAACAACTCACCTCCATGTGACGTCACCAGCAGGAGGTAAACAACTCAACTAGCTCCGCCGCTCCGCCTGTTCTCATATCCGCATTTTCTCTCTACTTGCGTAGGCTCCGCCTTAACGCATATGAAGCTACAGAGAGGGTCTGCGTAACCCCGCCCATCTGTCAATCTCGTGTTTCTCCTCTATCGACGCATACGGACATGCAGAGAATCGTAAACGGGCCATTATTCTCTTTCTTATGATTCGAGTTAACATGCGTTTCAAATTTTTCGACTACGTTTTGATCCGAAAATGCAATCCTCGAGGTTCGGAAAATTTCAGATTTGAGACTATATTGAAAAGATTAAAATAAAAATTGTTGCGTTGGGAAAAAAATATATAAAATTGAATTTTTCCGTAGGAAAAAAAAAATCATTGATTCCGTAATCCGTAGTACCCGATTCATTTCCGCAGAAACTACGGATAATCCGTAGTAGTTGGCATCTTTGGATACGTCGTCAAGGCAACCACCAGGAGCTTTAAGTTTCTGTAACAAGAAATATATTTCGTATTTCATGTGACGAGAGTTGACTCCATGACTATAAACCAAAGAAACTATAGAATTTCAACAGCATTCTTTTCGGAAAAAAAAAACCCCACAAGAACGAAATTTCGAGGTTTTGAGAATAAGTGCCTCTTTATTTGGAATCACTCAACATTTAAATGATTCAACAGAATAAGATACTGAATGTAATTTAATTTTTTGCTTCTGCAAAAATTGGATTTTATGCATCAAAGAGAATTTTCGTGCTATTTGTGATTTCAAAATTATTTTCTTAAATCCATTATCCGTAATCAAATAAAAAGTTCCAAACGTAGCATACGAATCCACTAAATGAATGTTAGACAAATGAACAAAAAAATAGTAACTCACTGATGTTTCTTAAGATTTAAATAAGATTGCATTATTTTTTAAACTTAGATTTAAAAAAGTAATTCTCGTGGGTAATAGGAACATTAAAACAAATGAAAAATTTTCTAGGCTGTGGCAAATGGTGCGAAAAAAATTAAATAAATGTACTTCGTTAAGATGAAACAAGAACATTTATTTGGAGTGATGGAAACATTTCATCAAATTCTAAAATTCAACAAATCAAAATGGCGCTTTATTGAATATTGCTGTGATGTTCTCAATCTTGCTTAGAACTGAAGTTATTTTTTACTAAAAATTTTTGCTTCTCGGAATTCGAAATCGCTTTCGGGATGTTTACCGCCTAAGAAATCAATTCTTAAGCAATAAAGTTCCTTTTTTTACCTAATTCCACCACCAGATGTCGCTTATATAAAAGGAATTTTTTAATCTCGCAAAAACACGAACGAGACCGAAGAAGTTCGAGACAGTCATTCTATTTCCTAAGTTACTCGAGAAATGACGAATGCACATTCTTCAGAAACATCAGCCCATTAAAGCATTTGAACAAAAATCATCCAGAAAATGAAAGGACGTTTTCCCATGGCAGTCATTTTGGAGAAGTTTAGAATTATTTATTTGAGACTTCGTGCTTCCCCAAAGAGTGAGTGAGTAATGATTTAGATATGTGGATTATGTATATGATGGTGTATTTGAAGGACGAGGAAAAAAAAAACATCGGTTATTGTGTCGTTTCATTTTTATTTTTCAATACATGAAAAGTACGAAGCAATGAATCAACATAACTACTCTAACGACTTTAGGTTAATTAAGTTTAAAATGTTTAATTAAGAATCGAGAATATAAACATATCAATACACACATGTCAATTTGGATTTTAGAGTTTAAGAGTGTAAAATTCTAAAGGCAATGTACAGTTTGGTTGAGTTTTATGACACAAGGTCCAAAAAACGGTTAACGTCTGCTCCAGGCTCAGGATAAAATAGATTCAATGCAAAAATAAAACCACTCAAGGAAAGTAAAAACTGACCGAGTGCAAGAATTTCATAGTAGAATAAAATGCATGAAAAGAAATTGAATTGAAGAGAGACTTCAAAAACGAATGTTGAGATCAACAACATGGAAAATAAAAACACGTTGTGCAGTTAAGATATGAAAATAAGGAGTTGATTAAAAAAGTTTTTGAGTTGATTATGAGAGGCAACATAAAATTTAATTTAATAGGACTATGCATAAAAAGTAGAAATTTGTAAGAACTTGCAACAAAAAGTATTCTTAAAAGAGATTCCTTTTCAAGAAATGTTGAGAGACGCTTGCCTTCTATTTCATCATTTTACTTTGAACTTAAATAAGTTTCTGAAATAACATACGTTCTATTGTTGTATACAAGCTATGTTTTGATACGATAGGGAACAAAATGATAATTTCTTTTCGTGATGGCTCATTTATTTATTTGAAAGCAGTGAAATGGAATATTATTATCAACATAGAGTGTATCAAAGATTCACATTCTAGTTGAGAAAAGAAAAAACTATACTTCATTAAAGGAATTAATTAGACTTACTTGGCACTTCAGCTATGGAAACAAGGCATGAAAAGACAACATCAACTCCAAGCTTTTCGTGAAAATGAAAACAACTTGTACCTTGGAACGTTTCTGCAAATATTTCCATCGAACAAATTCCTTAACTTACTCACTCTTTCTGAAATTAACCACTTAGGTGGCTCCTCCAAAGGTTCTTCAATTTCTCCTTGATTTATCAAAGATTATTTGCTGCTCAACAAGTACTTAAACACGTCTCAGCATGACTCTCAATACTCTAACCGATTATGTTACACACAATGAGATTCTTAGAACATAATGTCTTTAAAATAAATCCGATTCTCATTCACCAGAACGGATGTTCTAAACCGTTGCACTCAACGGCACTTCTAATGATATCTCTCCACCCTTTCGATAGTTCCAAAATACCCTCCATGACACGATTCCAATTCATCTTCGAAAGCGAAAAGAAAGATTCCTTAATTCTCTTTCATTTCGAGACTACCATCTTACCTGTCCGGGAGATTTCCTTTCATCGAACGACCGCCTCGGGGTACGTGCATTCCGGAAGAAAGCACGGAATAAAAGAATTTTTAAATAATTTAATTAATCAACAAGCTTTCGAATGCGTCTCCCCTCGTTTCTGCCATTTTTACGCTCGCTGTGTTCCGCAAACATGCAGGCGGCTGCAGAGAGAGAGAGAAGGGTTGTTTTCAATTAATTACTTTTGCTTGTGCAGTTTTTGAACAAATAAAACAGAACGTTATCGCGCCATTTTGCACAGGCAGGTGCACGGAGAGACGAGGACGCATGTGTGCGTTCTGTTAGATGTTCAGCCATTTTTAATTTTTTTCGAAATCGTGAGACGTATGTGCTAAGTTAATGAGAAAGTATTGTTGATGGGATTAGAATTTTGTTCTGGACATCGGATCACTTGATGGGGCGAGCTAAGTCTGTCAGTTGACAAGTTACCAATGAAATCACTTATTGTTCTGTTCTACTTATACAAAGTTTTCTACTTTTTTACGTAAAGACTTCCACCTCATGAAACGGAGAAAGATGATTTTTGTAAAACTATAGCAGAAAATATAGGCGTTATATTTAACCTTACAAATGGTTTTGACGAGATAATCATCCATCAAAATCTGACCAATTTTACGAATGACGAGATATCTCGTCATGTATCGTTCATTGTTTGATGATGACGAGATCAAGACTGGTAATTTTTTTCTAATGACGATATATCTCATCCATTAAGATCTGGTCAGCTTTGCCACTGACGAGATACACTACCCTAAAATAATGGACGGGACAGCAAGATGTGATGGTATAAGATAAAGAATACATGCTTTAATAGGAGGATGATCTCACACGTGCTGCAATCACACTATCAACCCCTCTGGGCGTACTTTCAACAAGGATTTCATACACAGCTATAGGTATTTATGTCCATTCCTGCTGCAAGAATGTCGCCAGCTCAGTTGTAGATTTCGGAAGTGGTTCACTGGTCCCACAAATGTTCCATGGAGTTTAGGTCGGGACTCTGAGCAGGCCAGGGAAGACGTTTTACATCCATATCTTGATACCACTGTTTGACAGAGGCTGCAGCATGACACGGACCGTTGTCGTTCAGGAAGTAACATTCGTCCATTCCATAAAATTGCCAGAGCGTAGGAAGAACCTGATTGTCCAAAATGTTCATGTAGGTGTCGACGTTCAATTTACCACGAACAACAGGCAAATATCCCAGGCCATACCACGGAAAACACCCCCAAGCAAGTAATCGGATTTTATGCAAATCCTCAGACGTCCGGTTCATTATTGTAGGGTAGTGTATATTTTCGAGACAACCAATACGAAGGTTAATTACCGCCTTAAATAAAGCCGTCTTATTCGGTTTTAGGATTAACCCTCTAAATAGTTTCGGCGTGCTACCTTGTCCTTCAATATTTGACCAACTTTGCTTATGAGGAAATATTTCGTCATCAAGATATTACCGATTGTTCGATAGTGATGAAATCAAGATCCAGTGTTGTTTTTTTTCAATTACGAGATACCTCGTCTATCAAGATCTGGCAAACTATGCTTACTACGAAATATTTCGTCATCAAGATATTACCAATTTTTTTATGATGACTAGATCGAGATCTGGTCACTTTTTTCTAATTGTGAGATATCTCGTCCATCAAGTTATGATCAGCTTTTGTTATTATTGATCACGTTTTTATTATAGACTAGCAGAATTACCTTGCGCGTTACCTACTTGGGTTGAATTGGTTATTCAACTTCCGCTTTCGTTAATAAATTGCAATTCCAACTAATCTCACCCCCATGTAACAACTACCACACTCCAATAAAACTACACAATTGGTAAATACACAATTTCGCAAATGTAAATAAATGTCAAAATATTTTACATTTCTTTAAAATTTAAATTTTCAGTAAGAAAAATGTCTCAAGAGTGTGCCAATGTTATTCATGCATAGAATAATTCACAGTATGTTTATAGATATGCCTTGTACGTTATTTTAAAACAAAAAGGTTTCCCAAAAAGATAATGTATGATTAAAAATGTTTTTAAAACTAGTTAAACCATTGCTTACTTTGAAAACAGTTGTTGAACGAAAAACATCAAATTGAAAATCCAGAGAAATATATCTCAAAACAGATTTAAAATGAATGTGTATCTGTTTTTTTCACTACAAAATATATTCTTAGAGTATAAAGTGAACTTAAATTTAAAAAAAAAAAAAACACGATAAAACAAATACAAAGGTTTTTTTTATATTACTTACGTTTTTTTTTTTTTTTTTTTTTTTTTTTTTTGTATTTCGTAAAGAAAAAAAAAAGCTCAAAATAAATAGTTTTTGGTTTTTAAATTCCGTAAAAATAGGTTTAGGAAAATAATTCTTTTTTCACCAGCACTGGTAAAGCAATGGCAATCCAAGTAATCGCAATGCTTAATCCACCTTCCAGCTACTCCAAAACTACCAAATTATGGTTGATTTATGTATAGTTACTCAGATGTTTTAACATGAAACTTACCTAGATATATAAACAAAGAAATTTGAGGTAATGTATTCACTAAACAAAGATATGGTGTATTAAATACTGAACAGTGTATTATAATATGTGGAATACATCTTATGTAATACTTGTGTAAACACTCAGACACAAAATCAAACATAGTATGGAAAAACGAACAGACAGACCTATGCAAAAAAGTTCAGTCACTAAATGAAAATACTCACAGCATGCAAAGTTTCATGAAAATATACTGAACCGTTTTTACGTAGCACGGATACATTCATACGGACAAACATATGGACAGACAGACAGACACCAAACGCGCAAGAGAGGGATTTTGCATCAAAAGGACACCAAACGGATACATACATACGGACAAACATATGGACAGACAGACAGACACCAAACGCGCAAGAGAGGGATTTCGCATCAAAAGGACACCAAACGGATACATACATACGGACAAACATATGGACAGACAGACAGACAGACACCAAACGTGCAAGAGAGGGATTTTGCATCAAAAGGACACCAAACGGATACATACATACGGACAAACATATGGACAGACAGACAGACACCAAACGCGCAAGAGAGGGATTTCGCATCAAAAGGACACCAAACGGATACATACATACGGACAAACATATGGACAGACAGACATACACCAAACGCGCAAGAGAGGGATTTTGCATCAAAAGGACACCAAACGGATACATACATACGGACAAACATATGGACAGACAGACAGACACCAAACGCGCAAGAGAGAGATTTTGCATCAAAAGGACACCAAATAGAAACAGCTGGAAGAAAACTTGAAATGGGTCGAAAATATTTAAAGTACAAACGCTCCCTTCTTATTTATATAGATTTCCCAGCGACACGATAAATAGGTTCAGTAATGTCGGTTTATAATAGCAATGGGCAAACATAATTCACTTAATAGTCAATCAATATTAGCTCCTCTGAAATTAAGTTATGTAAATATACATTTAAAGTGTTGGACAGTTTATATACGATTAAGCGCATATTTGCATTTCAGAGCAATAATGCGAGTAAGAACACGTCCGATATTTTAATTTCCAAGAATAATCTTTCTTTCCACATTTGTTACTTAAATAGAATACAAAAGAGATACGCGCGTCGACAGAATATAGAATAAAAATTCCGACAGAATTTAATAGCTATTTTTTGGTGGTAAACAGTGAAACAATTTCAGACAACGTTACTCGTAAATATTTGCCCCTTTATAACAAAATTAGGGATGAAATGTTATTTTGTTAGCAGATAAAATAGCAATGTTATTAATTACAAATTTCAGATATTAACTCGTCGAAAGTAGATGTTAAAAATAACTTAAAATAACTATACTTAAAACAATAGTGAATACGAAATTAAAAATATTAGTCTGTTAACAACTTTGTGAAATAATTTGAAACTATTAATAATTTAATTAATTACTGTTATCCCTAACCTTTAACGTTTATTCTTACTAATATTAAATTTAATCACTAACTGTTAGTGTTGATAATTAACTGCTAAATAACTTGTTAATAATAACAGTTAATAATAACAGTTATCAATTAGTAAACACAGTTGACTGTTATTTAAAAGTAACGGTTTTGCCTTTCTCAATATAAAATCACTGGGTTCTCAAGATCTAAACTTTTTCTAAAAACAAAAACAATTCAATGGGAATTTTTCTGTTAATATACACTGTAAAAAAAATCCCGTAAAATTTACGGTTTTAAACTGGCAGCTGGGTTGGTTGTGCTTAACCGTAAAAATTACGAAGTTAATCCGTAGAAATAACGGTTTTTTACCATACGAGAACAAGTTTTTCCCGTAAAAGTTACGAATTAAAACCGTATTCACAACGGTTTTTTCCCATAAGAGATCCAGTTTTTCCCGTAAAAGTTACGAAGTAAAACCGTATTCTCGACGGTTTTCCCCATATAAGACCAAGCTTCCCCCGTAAAAGTTACTAAGTAAAACCGTATTCACAACGGTATTTTGCCATATATCACATTTTTTCCGTAAAAGTTATGAAGTAAATTTGTAGTCGCAACTGTTTTTTACCATGAGATCTAGTTTTCTCTGTATGTTTCAGTTTTCACTTGTTTACATAAAAGTATTTAATCGATGAAAGTTACAACCAGTTACCATAAAAAATACAGTATAATTTCGCAATCAGAACTATTTTTAACTAGTCAAGAACAAGTTTACTGTAGTTTTTAGTTTATAACTGTTTACAAAACCATATGGAATTGAAGTTACAACCAGTTACCATAAAAAATATGCTGCAATTATGCAGTGAATATGGTTTTACCACAAAATAATGCAATTACACTAAATACTATAAGATTTACAAATTGTGTAAAAATGTAAATATCAGCTATACAGTTGAAACAGTTTTGCTCGCAAAATAATGGGTTTTCTCTGAAATTTAGTTTTGAAGTGTGGATAAAATGATAAAGTCCATCTTTTAAAATAGTATAGAACTATTGCAGAGCAAATAAATTTAAAAAAAATACTGTGCCGTACACAGTACCTTTTATTCATAATACTGTCAATATACAGTGAAATCTGTGTGTAACGATACTGTCTATAACAATATTTTATTTAGGTCCCTACAGAATGGTTATAAACAGGTTTCACTGTATAATATTTATTACTTTTGTTATTTCAATAATGTTCAAACATTTAAATTAAATAATCTAACTAAATTATGCTAGAATATTATTCAATCATACAGAATAATAAAAATTAAAGTAAATCATTTTTCAATATGCATGTTGAGGATACTTATTAAGTAACAAACTATATAAGCATGTAGAAAAAAGTCTGTATAAATAAAAATTAATATTGTTGTCTTCTCATAATGTCAACAGTGATAAATTTTCAAAATATAGAACTCTGGAGCTTTTCATTTAAGAAACCTTGATAACTTTTATTAAATAGCAAAACACCTTTAAATATGGTTACATTATACACTGTGCTGTGCTGAACACGATAATTACATAATGTTTTGTGAGGTACATTTGTTTGTTGCATATAATTTAAGTAATACAAAATGAGCAGGCAAAAATATACAATAAACAGAAATACAAATATAATCAGGGTTCATTGATTGTAATTTTTTTAAATCAAACCACGATTACAATAGAATAACTTTGATGCAATTAACAGAATCAAGATACCTAATATTTTCATATCTATTCAATGAAATGTTCAACACCATTCAAAGTCCATAAGTTTATTTTATAAGGTCAAAACTTTTTGATTCATGGATTTCTTTTTTTTGGAGGCTTTGGATCCTTTATCAGGATTCATCCTTAGAAAACACCTGTAAAATACAAATAGGACAGAGAAAAATTCTTTAGTGATTTTGCTTTATTCAAAGTTTAACAAGTTTATTTAACCTTTAACTGCTGTCATGGGTCTCACAGACCCCGAGTGACAGGTCGTTTCCACCTCTCAAAGTGAATATTGGTCAATGTCCTATTCAGTACCTTCCTACTACGTCCAAGAGAAGCCACATTCCAACACTGGTTTGGATGTCCCAACTATTTCGTATTTCACACTATTTGCATTTCCCCCACGGTCTCTTAGACCCTTCACAGCATTTGCGTTACTGTTCTTGCTGAATGAAATAGTCTGTTTGAGTATGAAATTTCAGCTGAGTCTAAAATGGTAACAAACTTTACTAAGAAACTACCTCTGTATCTAGCACAAAAAGAAGTTCAGGATATTGTTGATAATTGGTCGGAAATAGAGTACTGGGACAGTGAAATTTCGGATACTATTGAAAGCAAACATGAAACGGATTCGGAAATTTATGCAGATGAAGACATTTCAAGTGCGTCTTCACAAGAATATTTCTACGGAAAAAAAACTTCAAATGGGATGCTGGGAGGGGGAACCTTATCGTGCCATTAGAACACCAAACCACAACATAGTTTTAGTTTCCAGGGTTGAAATGTCCTGCAAAATTAGTTTCGAAAGCTGAGCCTGAAGAGACATGGAATCTACTTTACTTGTATAGTAATATAAAATATATTCATGTTAAGAATTGAATTATCTAAATTTAAAATGTATAAATAATAATTATCTAAAGAATCTTTTATTAATATATATTAATTAACTTTATACACACTTTAGTGAGCGAGGTCTGAGAGACCCCTCCACACTAGTCACGAGACGGTTTGTAACACAGCAGTTAAGGGTTAAAGCTAATTTAAAAAATACAATCAAACACTATAGCACCCAACCCTTTTTTTTAAATAAATGTCATGTGAGAAATTAACTGCGACAAATCAGTTAAAGTAATGTTCTCGCATGTACTTAAACTGCAATTTACAATTGTGCCTTCATATCTTCACATTTCTTTGACAAATTTATAATCTTGAAAAACATGAATTGTACAGGGTGTCCTAAAAGTTCCTGTACTGACGATTCTTGAATTTACTATACAAAATCAACAAACTTTAAAACAAATATTTTTATGTTAATGGTGAAAAGCAATTATAAATGAAAAAATTTTGGACTTACATTTATAGTAAATGTTTAAAATTTCTGCAATTTTCTTGGGAGGCAAAGCTGAAGTAGTTTACACATATTTTTAGAAACACCTTTCAAAATGCTGGGAATGACTTCTTGTATCTTTTGAGTAATGGCACTTTTCAGATCACCTATTGTTTGGTGATTATCTTCATAAACTTTGTTCTTTAAATATCCCCACAGAAAAAAAGTCAGGAATGTGTAGATGATGGAACGAGGTGGCCAATGGTTTCTTGAGATGAGTCGATCGCCAAAAAAATCTTGAAGCATGCCCGTGGTGTCATAACTTGTATGGCAGGTTACAACGTCTTGTTGGAACCAAGAGTCTTGTTCATTCACTTCTAATATTCCAAAAAATTGTTGATTAAGTTGATATACTGTATCTGGGTCATTCTGAAATTAAGTGAAAATTTGAGTCGCATGTATTATTATTTTTTTTTAATGAATTTCATGTGTCAATTGATTTTTATACAATAGTAATAGATCTTAATTGAGGTATATTTTCATCAGATATCTTCAAGTGAATAAATATTTGCATATTTATACTTAAAAAAGTGAATTAAACATGGAAAATATCACCTCCGTGGCTGTTCTTGACCCTGTTTCTAGGTTAAGAAATATAGTTGAAACTTAAAAAAGTATAAAAATTCCTTTATTTAATAGCTGTATTTAATATTAATAGTTTCATTGTTAACAGTTTTCATTTCATTGCACCAGAAATTATTATATTTTTCATTAAATTTAATGTTGAAAAATCAGTAAATTATTTTTTCCCTACTATTTTTGTCAGCTCTGCATAAAAAGTAAATAACCTTTAAAAAAGTCTACTAGAAGGCAGTACATGTCTGAAAGTGTAATTAAAAGAAGCTCTAATGAGCCATCTTTACTGTAAGATATCTTTGACTCAATAGCAAGTATGATTTTGTCTGTTTCTTATATTTGCACTCAGAAAATTCTTGAGTTCTTTTAACAATGTCACTGCCATGGCATTTTTTAACTTAATATATTTTCATTTATTGCTGAACTTTTTTCAACAACATATAGTTAGAAAATGTACAAAACAATCTGGAAATCAAAGCACATGGCTGGGATTGTTTTAGGTTAGGCATAAATGTGGTCCAACCATTGAAATTTCACCTCCGTGGAGGTGAGCAAATATTTCTTATCAGGAATTTGTACAATGATATGGTAAAATAGTGATTATAAATGGTTATTTATTAAAGTAAGAACAATCTTGGGTAAACAAATAAGCAGTCCAATTGTTTTTTCTCTAACCAGTACCGATTTAACTTGCCAATTGGTTCTGATTTGAACCTGTAGAATAAAGCCTAACAGCTTTATTTGATTTACAATGTTTGAACACTTGTAACTTTGGGTCTGATTATGTACGCTGATAAAATCTTTTAATTTTTCCTTAAAAATATGCCATTGAGTTGGGAGATAATTTAAGTATCCTCATGACTGAAATTCTCTTTGTTGTTTCTGACATAGTACCAGTTGGTATCATGTCAATCTGGCCTAGTTGGTACCATGTCTAAGAAGTCTGATATAATCAAATTTAGGAAAGTCTGGAAGGAGTCATAGCAAAAAAGAAATAGAACTAAAAATGATCCAGAACTTTACGATATAAAAGAGAGCTCAGCAAAAAAAAAATAGGTTGAAAAGACAAGAAAATTTTGTTTGAAGGGAGAAAAAAATTAATATTCCACCAAACAGAGTGGAGTAGTTAACCCAGATGAAGCTGTTGGGTATTGCAACCTGATGTAAGAAACATGTGCATGTGAAAAGCATGAAAATGTTTTGTTAACTTTTGAAAAATTAAAAAGCTTCAAAGTTCTTAATTACAATGATTTAGATTAGTTGGTTAAATCTCTGTTGTCAGGATGTAGTAAAAAGTGAAGAAGAATGTCTGGAAAGAAGTGCATTAACAAACACGTTGAGACAAATGATTACATGTGTTGAGCAATGGAAGAGGAAAGAAGTTTACAGTGAAATAAATAAAAAAAAGTCAGCTAAGAAAGTGGTTAAATCAAAAGTTGAAATAGAAGTCAAAGCGCTAGTTAATAAATTTAATGATATACTTCGTGAAGCATGTTTGCAACATAGTCCCATCAATACAGGTCAATTTTCAACCTAAAGATAACCTTGGAACAGATGAGATACTGATACATGTTGATTTTGGGAGATACAACATGTGCATTTCAGAGATTCACATGACCAAATCACATTACATAGATAAATTGAAAATAGTGAAAAACTTAATGTTCTGTCATTCTACTCATTGTCTGAATCTTTGCGACCCGACTCAAATGCATTTAATGAATATGTAATTGTCAAAGTATTTGGTAGAAAGAGTGTTTGCTATTATGAGGCAAATGTCATTGAATGTTTTGAAGCTTCTTACCAGATCCGCTTCATGTCGAGATGACATGACACTAAAAAAAAATTTGTTTCCTATGAAGAATGTGAAGCAACAGTTCAAGATGAGGTTATGGCCATTTTAAAACAACTGACAATGAATACTCATGAATAGTACATTTTTGATTAAATACCTGAAGACTATTTACATTGTGTTAGATGAATCTGAAACATCTCGTCACCTCACCGTTTTAAGGAAATAAAAAATTGGCTTTAATTTGCTTAAAATATTGTCTTGACCTGTTTCAGTTGCACAACTTCATTGCCCTAACATGACATAAATACATAAAATAAATTCTAAAACTTTAATTTTATTTTTCAAAAAGTTTTGACTGTCAAATTTCTATTTAATTTCAAAATGATCCATATTTACTCGGTATTGCATCACTTTGATATTTATGTCGCTAAAATTATTTGCATTCAAAATAAGTTTAAAACAGCGCAATTCTCTGAATGCGTGAAATTCATCTTGCAATGAAGAACAAAATGACGTGGAACTTTATTATCGAACAACTTGAGTGCAAAGAAAATGAGACGATAAAAATTAAAGAGCCGATAAAATTCAATAATTAAAAAAAAAACACGGGCAATAATTATTTTTAAAGTTGGAGTACGGGAACTTTTAGGACAACCTGTAGTTTTTAAAACAGAGATGGCAAGATTGAGCACCATAAGGGAATGTTACTCCGTGAACATTTCGATGCAAACTCCAGAGAACAACATAGGGTTTGATTAATTGGTGGAGTGGTCGCAAACGGGACAGTCCTTTTTTCTCGCCAAAGTGGTAACCTTTCCTTTAGGTTTTTTTTATGGCAACCCTATTAAGAAGATTAGGATTTTAAAGACGTTATCTGATTGGAATTAAACCGTGTTTTGAAGTGAAATTAAACGTACTCTGATTGGTTTAGATATTATTTTTCTCGTTTAACGATAAGAGATAACGACGCTTAATCCGCCACTTTGTTTTTTATCGTTTCACCGTGGTCTGTGTTTTATCGTTCCTCGTGCATTTTTTTCTTGTTTAACTACTCCGTCTTTTTTTTTTTTTTTTTTAATCCCGTTGTGTTACTCTAGTACGACGTTAACTAAAAATTACCAGCTAATTACCGTGTTTTTTTTGTGTAAAGGTTGGTGTTTACTTTTTTTCAAGTTGAGAATGAGCCGTTCGCTAACTCGGATTGCCATGAATATATTTGCTTCGGTAGGGAGATCTGTCCGAAGACTAAACGCGTCCATTGTCAGGGCTATATTTATTTTAAACAACGGCGAAGAATATCCGAGATCAAGAAGCTTGACAATGATTCGCATTTTGAAGCTGTTCGTGGATCACCAGCGGAATGTGCAGCATATTGCCGAAAGGATGGTATATTCAAGGAGTTTGGTACTCTTCCCGCAACTAATGTAGGCAGTAGCAAATTTGCAGATGTACTTGCTGCCGCTAAAACACGGT
Organism: Metellina segmentata; assembly: GCA_947359465.1. NCBI lineage: Eukaryota > Metazoa > Arthropoda > Arachnida > Araneae > Tetragnathidae > Metellina > Metellina segmentata. The sequence continues at coordinate 89,562,436 of OX375873.1, read as the reverse complement.
GACATTGAGGTTGTTCAGAGAGATTATCCGGGCATCTTCCTCCGTTAAAATACGAATATTCTTTCGTGCATCGAATTTTCTAGCGATTTATAATGTGGCGACAAAATGAGGGTAAGTTTCATTTTTCTATACCCCATTTCGCAAAAAATTACTATAAAATCCATAGAAATTGCTATCAAATCCATTTATGCAAAGGTTCACAGTGTGAATTTTGCTACATGGACACCGCGCCATCTTGTTATGGCGATCTCCGCCATCTTGGTTTGGCGACCAAAACAAACGCCTTGGCGCTACAGTCCCGTTTGCGACCACTCCACCGATTAATTTTGTTTTGAAATTACAGAGTTCACATTTAAACACAGACATTACGGTAAGAATCTAATTTCTAAAAATTAACAAAAGGAGCATGAAAAGTAAGTAAAAGCTCACCTGATAATTAGAGTTGAAACTATTTGAGCACTCGTCGATCAAAAATGGCGCCCAAACAACATACATACTACCTGGTTGCCAACTGATGAATAACAAAAAGCTTAAATAAAAGTCGAATCGCACTTTTATTTACATGATGTTCAAAACCATAAAATAATTGCTGAAAAATAAGAGCAAGTGTAGAAAATAATCTTAAAATGATTTAAGAAAAGGGAAAGTTATCGTACGCAAAGCAATACCGTAATGACGAGAACTCGAATTTGAACTGACGGTTTTAAACCGTATATGGCTAGAGTAAAAAACGGTAAAAAACCGTTTTGTCAACAAAACAGCTTTAAACCGTCAAATATACGGGAAAAGTCCGTAAAAACAACGGATAATTTTTGCAGTGTAGTACAATGCTTTTAGGCTCTTTCAATGCACATTTCCTAGTCCGCACTTACTTAAAAAGCATTTGGTAATTCATTCATATTAAATGACCCATATACAAACACATATTACAGTTTTTACTTAAAATGTCAGAAACATACATACAGGTGAGATTTTAATTCTTCGAGTGGTTGAAAATTATTGAAGCTTTTGATTGCTTTTAAGTTTATTTATGTAATCTCCTAAAATGATTTAGAACGATATCCGCGATTTAGAGTGATAACGCGTAGTAAAAACATGCATACCCAAAATATATGTGAATATTATTCTGACAGCAAAATGACAAAAATACTGTTCATAAAAGATTAATTTCGGCACATTCTTAAAATTATAATACTTCTTAAAATTCGTCTTCGCCACTGTTAAGAGTTCGAATACTCATCTCACTGTTTTTTGACGTAGATATGCATATTTTGAAAATATTGTTTTTCCTTTAGTTATTTATTTTATTTCGCAAGGATCAAAGATCATTGCATTTGTTTTCCACAACTAAATACCACCACATAACGTGAGGCACCACCGCATACTTTGTCAGATCTTATTATTGCATCACCATTCATGGTTTTGCACATTAAAGCTGTAAGGTCAGCCATCGGAAAGGTACACATAGATATATTCGTTCTGAAACTTAGAGTCTTTTTTGCATACCTTCTAGCCAAAATTGATCTTTTTTACCAAAAGAATACTTCCTAGGAATTTTTCAACCAATAGATGTGGTTATTCAGTCATTAAGGGTGTTGTGGGGGGGAAAGTATACCATACTACTCGTGTGGCTCATAGAAAATAAAAGTGAAAAGTGCTCTAAACGTGTATTGTATTTGCAAATTCAAAATTAACAAGCTTGACGTATCAATAGTGTTGATGGATCTGAATAAGTTTGACGTTCGTTATTCATAGAAAATGAGACTCAGATCACAGTGGGGGGATGTACCCAAATTCGTCCAGAGATAATTCCATATATGCGTTAATAGATTCCTTTCTTCATTAGGAATTGACATATAATAAAAAAAGAAGTTCAACTTTGAGAGTACAAGGTAAAGTATAACCATCGGTTAGACTGTACCTGATAACACAAGCACAATACAAAATAATAAAAGCACTGTGAAGACAAAAGTACAGAAAGCACCGGATCAATTTGTAACATAGAAACCTCTTCTGTTCAAAACAACACTTTAATCTCTAATTTCTTTCGAATAAGAACCATTTGCGTGGCACAAAGATCCTTATAGCCTCTCCTCATATTTGAATCAAACTTTATTTAAAATAGCCCTCGCGACAAGATTCGTTTCCTTCCCTTTTAAGAATTAACATGTAACGAAAACGAAGTCCACTTTTTAGAAAATAAATCCAAGTTTACCCTTACAAAAAAAATGATAGTTCTATAGAATTCTAAAGAGAAACGATATTCTGCTTCCTATTGAATTCTACAGAGGAGTGGTAGCCCCTTTTAAAGAGTTACGGATTAGAAATCGAAGGGTTGCGAGTTCGAATCCAGCCAAAGACGGTCGTATACATGAGGGTGGTGCCGATTAAATCTATCGTGACCTCAAATGTCCCTCACGTTGGCGTGGTGTGAATGTGTGGTGTGCAAACTCAGATATGACCTCGACATCAGACCGCGGTTAAAAATTACGTTGTATTTCCCTTCGGATTTGATCCCAGACAGTCGCCAGCAGCCTGTTGTGTTGCTCCAGTGCGACGTTAATTCAAATACCTACCTATCTATAGAATCCTATAGAGAGAACGAGCTCTGATTCTTCAGAAGCGTATTCCTATAAAGTTCTATAGAATCATACAGATGATTCTATAGACATCATTTTATAGAAAATACTACAGAATAGAGAATAATTTAGAGAGATTACAGAAAAACGGGTCAAAATTCTATAGGATTCTTTAGACCACATTCCCCCCCAACCCCCGGAATTTTTTTTATATAATTCTATACAAAATTTTCGTAAGGGTATCTTGATTGCACAAGCACAATGTAAAACAATAAAAACAATTTAGGACAAAAGTACAGTTAGAATAAGATCATCCATGGATGATGTAAGTTAAACATGTCCATGGTACAATGAATTTCGATCATGGCAGCCTCTTCTGTTCAAAACTAAACTCGAATCTAACGTGTTTCTTTTTTCGAGTAAGAACTATTTAGGTGGTACTGCGATCGTTTCTGGCTCTCCACATATTTGAACTGAACTTTATTTGAAACAGCCTTTAACACGGTTTGTTTTTCTCTCCATTTACGACCCAAACTCACAAGATTCACGCAAAATAACAAAACCCGAGCTCTCGATCGGGCGCCTCCAAACATCTCGATTCCCCCAAACCGAAAGTAATCTGCAATAGCACCCGGCAATTTATGGCCGCCTTTTTAGTGTCGTCGGAATCGAAACCCGATGAAAAAGTCGCTCAGAAATTAAATTTCGGGCATCTAAACACATAATTTCCCTCGGCATTCTCAGAGCTCCAGAAGTCGTAAAGTTTTATCATCAAGGGCCATTTGAGAATGCCATTTGAGGTAACATATGATGAAGCTTTTAAAACGGAAACTTCCCGACTTTAAGCCCTTTTAACTATGCGTGTCAATGTTTTCCCTTTCGCAAATAAAAAAGGAGAAATCGGCAAACTTTTAAAAGCTTTGAACATTCGCAGCACGGGCTAACTCATTTAAAGCGGAGCCTTTGCACACGAGTGCTAAGTGCTAGAGCGAATAGCGACATTAACAGATGCGAGAACTCTTCGGACTCGAGAACTCCTCCGACTCGAGAGTTGTTTTAGTTATTTTTAGTTATCGGCATGGAAGTGGAGAGACTTTTAAAGAATCACATAAATATTAGGACAGCCTTTTGTGTGCCTCGTTATGCATGCCAGGGCTCCATGAAGTTATGCAGAAGTGCCTGGAAATATCTTCAGTTAGTGAAATATGTGCTCATATTTACGGCAGTTGTCGAAGCGTTTTGTTAAGTAGGGAGAACGACACGTCCATCTGAATCGAATTAGAAACTTAAGTGAATGCCAATAATTGGATCTTAAATAATGATGTTCTGTGAGTTGGATTTCTTTTCTGTTGATGGGTCGATGGCGTCTTCAGTTGCATAAAATAGGACCGTCATCTATTGGGTCTGGAATCGAAACAGAGAAAATTATTCTCGTTCAAAGACGAATGGATGTTCTGACAACTTCAAGCTCATTCACTGAGAGAAATCATAAAAGTATGTCCAAGCGGTTTATTTTTATATCTGTTAGTAAGGATGGGCAAAACTGTCATGTTACAAGAAAAGTGTCAACCATTATTGATATTTCACGATAACATTTATTAACATTTTTTGATCTGTTAGCAGCTAATGCTAACAGCAATTAAATTCAACAATTCAATGGTTGTTATTACCTATCATAAACCAATATGGTTGATTTCAATAGTTATTAACCCGGGAAAGCCTAGCGGTACCATATGGTACCAGAAATGAAGGTGTAAAATATTACAATTTTCTTCGTTATAGTTCAAATATTTTGTTTGTTTGTTAGTAGATGGCACTACACAAGAGAGTGAAAAATCCTGTCGGGATAATAATTTAAGTGAACAACAAGTCAGATTTTTACTTTGAGCGGAAGAAACAAGAACATTTTTGAGCTATGACAAAATGACGCATCGAAAAAGTAAGTGCAACCTTTCTCTCTTTACTGATACATACAGAAATGAAAGTTTGACACAATATTTATCGTTTATGTCTAGATATTACGTGCACAGTGTTTCAAAAATATATAATAATATTATGTACATATTTTTTGTATTGGAATGTTACTGGTACCGTATGGTACCACTAGGCTTTTACACTATCTTTTCGTCATTGCTTAGATTTCATTGATCTTTGCTCTAGAAAATATAAAAATGGTTTAAAAGTGTATAATTAAATATTTTTACAAAATATAATAGAATAATTAAAAAATAAATGTGTATAAAATAATTATACAAAAATTTTGCATTAAAAAATTAAACAAAAAAAAACAGTATTTCTATTGCTTATTTTATAAATATAAAAAATCCAAAAGTATAAAATGGAAAGGGAGTTGTAGGTTAAAATGCAGTTATGGAATTAAAATGTGTCTTTGACTATATTTTTAAACATATTATTTCTTATGGCAGTTTTTATGTATATATTTAAATTATGTGTATATTTTATTATTTTGAAATACAGTTTCATATTTTAGAAATATTTAACACTAGAAGAAGCTCTTCTGCTATTTGAAGAATTGAACTCAGAGTCGGACTAAGAAGATGTCTATATTGAACCTCCTGATGTTGCAGTAGTATCACAAATGAAGACTCGGCAGAAGAAGAGGAAGGATAATTTATCTGTTCGTCAGTTACGTGTAAATGTAGAAACTTCACGGAAAAAATCCACAGAAAATATTATTTAGATTTAGGTTCAGAAGAGAGAGGGCCTGGCAAACTCTGCTAACTAAAAAAGTAGCAAAAATAATCAAGAAGACAGGTACAAATAAATTAAAAAGAAATTGGGTTCAAGATGTGCTGCTATAAACTACACTAGTCGAGTTGACACTATGTGCGTAAAATGTGACGTAGGGCTTTGTATTTTTTTTAGACTTTCACTCAAAATTACATTGCAAATAGACGATGTAATAAAGTTATTGATTATATTTCATAAAAAAATGCAAGTATTAATAGTAATATTATTGGTATTACCATTTGGCTTATGCTTTCTGGATAGTAAAAATTTTCTCTTATTTTCTTAGTTTTTTTTTTACTATTATATATTTATCAAAATGTGTTCTTTCATGCCATACATTTGTATTTTTGTATAAATTTCAAATTATAAACTGGTAAAAATATATTTAAACAGCTTGCGTCAGTATCAATAAGAAATTGCATTATTTACAATTTCCTCCCTTAAAAGCCTAGTGGTACCATATGGTATCATGCATTTTTTCCAATATTATAAAAATTTTACAACAAAAAAAGGCTTTTCCTACATAAATAGCATCCTATCAACAATACACTAGAAAGAAATTGATATTGGAAAAAAATAATTAATTCAGGCTTTGCCGGGTTAACAGATTAAATTTGTCCTTTTGTGATTTTTAAGTTCTTGTTTTTCCAACTTTTGAATTTTATCAAATACTCTAAAACTTTAAATTATTTTATACACAATTTAATTTAATTTCAAAATCGCTTTACTTTTATCGTTAACATTTTAGATAACAGTTGCTAACTGTAATTTTCAGATAAGACTATTATTTAAAGTGCCGTCGGAATAACAGCTCATCTCTATCAGAAAAGCTACATCTGCTAGAAGATTTTTTTTTCGGTACCTTTGTACCTACGATTTAGCTTTTGATTTCATTTGCCTAAATTGATGTTTGTCCTTTTCAATGATCATTTATAAATTTGCCCTTCCATTCACGACAAAAGACGGTGCCGAAAATTGGAATGCTGCGGAAGGTGTTTCGAACCGAACATGCAGCATTCAACCACAGAAACCCCAACTTTAAGTAAAAGATTCAAAAGGAACAGAGTTTCAAAATATTTTTTCCATGCAAGCTCTTGGACCGTATGATGATACTAGTAAAGTTGCTGAAAAGACTTCCTTTCAGTGAATGTAGATGGTAAAACGTAAATATTTCGTGCAACTTTTCAACGTTCTTTCATAACTTTCTTCCTCAGATTTTTACATCTTTAGACTCCTTCAAGATGGTATTGTGGGAATATCGTTTCTCATTGCCCAACGCGATGGAGAGAAGATGGATGATATTTCTCCCATCATAAATACTAGTAGCTTTCTATTGCAGGAGCACTAGTTTTCTTGCTAAGCCGACTTTGGTCAAAGCAAACTTGGAGCTATTAACACCCTTAGGTTCGCATTGAACTTTATACTGACTGTGAAATTTTTATCTGATCATACCTAATAACTCATCTGCATGATATGAGTCCTGTAAAATTTTAATAACACTTAAAATTTGTTTTTCTTTTTAAAATAAAAATCCCAAAAAATGAGTAAATTTATTTCGAGCGATGTCAGATTCAATTTCTTTCATTTTAAACTCACCGATTTACATACTTTTCAAATCTGTCCACATTCATAGGATGTTACTTCAAAGTAGGGATGCGACATCGATGTCAATGTTTTCAAAACATCGATATTTTAAAAAAAAACATCGATGTATTTAACATCGATGTATTGGGGTCGATGTTTTTGTAACATCGATGTTTATACTTGTCGATGTTTTATTTTTAAATGAACAAAGTACCGTTATAAAAATTTAAAAAATAACCAAGTAGCATAATTTTCATAATCAGCAAATTAAACACACTTTTAGACCAAAGTGACCAAGGATGAAGGGTCTGAAAAGTAGAGACGTGACATCGATGTCGATGTTTTCTAAACATTGATGTTTTAGAAAAAAACATCGATGTATTGGAGCCGATGTCGCATCACAAGTTGCTAAACCAGTGTTAAGAAATGGGGAAACAAGTTTAAATACACTGAATTTTAAAAACATCGATGGTTTAGGGGCGATGTATTATCAACATCGATGTTTTAATTTTGAACACCAAAGTTTCAAAACATCGATGTTTTGCTGTCGATGTAGTATCACAAGTTGATAAACCAGTTTTAAGAAATGGGGGAAAAAGTTTAAATACACTGAATTTTAAAAACATCGATGTTTAAAAACATCGATGTTTTTGGGTCGATGTATTATTAACATCGATGTTTTAATTTTGAACATCGATGTTACAAAACATCGATGTTTTGCTATCGATGTCGCATCCCTACTTCAAAGTAGGGATTCCTCCGTGTATTTTACATGCGTTTTTAAGCCTTCTTGGAGTAAGGTTAGAAACTCATTGTTTATTCCCATTTTCTAAAATTGCACAACATGATAGGATTTTGTTTCAAGAACATATTTACTAAGTGTTATTAATAAGTTTTATGATGAGAACTTAATATTTGTAGTGGCTTAACTGTTACTTACAAAGTTGATGTATATTTTCTGTACAAAAAGGGTATTTGAATGGAAGAATATATCTACTGTTGAAAGAATGTCTACTGTTGAAGGAATGTCTACTCTTAAAAGAACATTGAAAAAATATTAAGGTTGGTTGGGTTTTTATGGCACCAAACGGTGCCAAATACAAGACAAGCAACGTCAAGTAATGGATTACACACATACGAGGAAAGTTTTACTCATACAGAAGAAGGAAATACACCAAGGGAGAGAAATGCGTCACCTACAACACGCAGAAAAAATATTAGTATATAATGGATGCTTTTTCAGGTAGATTATTTAGTTTAATTAACGTCGCACTGGAATAGCACAACGGGCTATTGTGGTATTGTGGATGGCACGGAATCAAACACGAAGGTGATCCGAGAGATCCGAGGTCAACACCACGTAATTTTGAACCACGGTCAGATGACGAGAGCAATACCTGAGTTGGTAAACCCCTTTCCAAACTTCCACACCACGCCAACGCGAGGACATATGGCCACGACAGATTTTACATACACCAGCTTCCTTTGTACACGACAATGTTTTGTTGGATTCGAACTCGCAATCCACCGGTTGCTAATCCGTTACTCATCCAACCAGGTTATACTGGACTCATAAAATGGATGAAATATACACTACCCTACAATAATGTACCGGACAGCAAGATGTGATTGTATAAGGGAAATAATACATGCCTCAATATGGGGATGGTCCCCCACGAGCTGTAATTACACACGCAACACTTCTGGGCATACTTTCAACGAGGTTTTGATACACAGCTATGGGTATTTGAGCCTATTCCTTCTGCAAGAATGTCGCCAGCTCAGCTGTAGATTTCGGACGTGGTTCCCTGGTTCTTAAGCGGCACTCTAACTCGTCCCACAAATGTTCTACGGGGTTTAGGTCGGGACTCTGAGCAGGTCAGAGAAGACGTTTGACATCCATATCTTGATACCACTGCTTGACAGAGGCTGCAACATGACATGGAGTGTGTAGTCCTGAAAGTAATATTCGTCCATTCCATACAGTTGTTGCGAGAGCGTAGGAAGAACTTGATTGCCCAAAATGTTCATGTAGGCGTTGGCGTTCACTTTACCATGAACAACGTGCAAAGGTCCCGGGCAAGACCACGAAAAACACCCCCAAGCAGGCAGTCGGATTTTATGCAAACCCGCTACTGTCCGGTCCATTATTGTAGGGTAGTGTATCTATGTGATTTGATGTAAAAAATTCCACCTGAACCTCTGAGAACTATTTGATCGTGCGTTTCTTCTTCTCATTGCGCACTCTCTTCACCTTTACGGTAGAAAGGGTTGAAACAAGACTTGATTGAATAATACCCTTTTGGGCCTCTTTCCTAGACACCTGTTTCAGTGCCACGAAGGTCGAAGTCTCGGCGATTCACGAAGAGTGTGTGAACGTGTTTCAGATAAACAACTGCATACGACCGTTCTGTGACCATTAAGTTGTTTTCTTCGGGATTGACGGTAGCAATGAAATCTAAGGAAACACAGCCATAATTCTAAGTCAATATTGTATGGAAATCGATTTCACTTCTAAAACTTTAAACCCATTTGGAAAATTTTATGATAACGTACGGGGTGTTTCAGAACAATATCTAGTTGAATAGCTCTGTTTCTTCTGATTAGAATGATAGAATATGGGTGAAAATTTTATATATATATATATATATATATATATATATATATATATATATATATATATATATATATAATGTATTCCAGGTGCGATATTCATTTTTTTGCTTTGCATTTTTTTGCGTTGCAAGTGGTGACCTTTTGTAGGACTTGATCGAATTTGAATTCTTTTTTTGAACCTTTATTTGAATAATAAAGATTATGGAACTCGCGTCGTCACTATGAGACGAGTTATCTCGTCAATAGAAGAAAACCGACCAGATCTTGGCTGGACGAGATATCTCGTCATTAGAAGTAAACTGATTATATCTTGACCTTGTCATCATAAAAAATCCGACTGTACCCTTATGACGGGCAAGAGATCTCGTTTAAATCCATTGGAGGGTTGAAACAATAAACCAGAAGTTATACGGAGATTTTACTCCAGTTTCCCAAGTGCTCCCTCATGATACATATAGGATTACTTCAAAATGTAATCTATCCCGCTTGTTGATTTTTGGCGTTTAATCTAATTGACTTTAACCAATCAGCTATTGTATACGTATAGATTCGGAATTCATTCTTTGGAATTTCTATTGACGACATGTTGAACTCGTATCCGAAAATCAAGTCAAATGATGTCCCGTTTGGAATATGTATATGAAACCCCGTTCTATATTTTGATTAGTGAAATGTTAAATTCATTTCGTGTACCCCCTGAAACCTCGTCAGGATACCTGGAGTTCTGTGTAGAATGTACCGTATCGTACGTTGACTGTAGCTCCGTGTTCCATCCTACATGAAAATGACCAGAGTCCAACCATTGTCGTTTCTGCAATTGAGTCACCAGTGCTAAATTTATCTATCGTCAACTTTTGGTGCTAAATGTTTTTCACCGTAATACGTATTTCCATGTCTTAAAAGGTCTCAATACTATCTTTCGTTCCATTCCTCTTATTCGATTTAACTAGAGTGAAAGTTATTTTATGACCACCCTGTTCAATACCAGTATACTCTATAAAACGGCGAGTAATCTATATAAGTGAAGTTTCTTCATAATGAAAAATAGTTCTGCTAAAGAAAAGCTGAGAGACTGATTGGTTTTCATTCATGCAGAAATCTAGCATTTTTTCGATCGAAATTCCTAGTTAAAAAAAAAAGAAGATACACGTATCTCTGTCTCCTATACTTATGAAGATTTATTTTAAAAATGAAGAGCAACATGAAAAGCGCTTATTCTTCCAATGAACCCGACCAAACGAAATGATTCCCAGATTAGAATGTACCCTCAGCGCCCACTAATCTTCCAGTCTACCTCCAATCCCTCTAATGGAAAACCAAGCTCCGACCATTAATTCCGCTTCGATTTCAAATTTAATGGTACGTTTCTATAACGCACATCATAATCGCCATAAATTACACACCGGAATTTCATTCCCAAAAGTGAAATTGAGAACGTCTGAGTACGATCAACTGGGTCCCATGCAAATGGTTTCTTCGCTAATTTTGGTTTTCAGTGCTTCTAATGACACGATCAAACCATCATAAGCGCAGGTGGGAGCCGTAAAAGAAGAGTAGCCGAAGCGGTGTGGGTTCGAACGACCACTTCCTTGACCAGAATAACACATTCCATTAAAAATGCATATATTTTTGGTAGAAATCGAATTTTACGCTCGGTTGATTTTGCTCTCTAGCACTCTCCAGACGGGGACAGATGAGGTACTTTTTCAGAATGTCGGGTGCTTGCGTTATTTGTTTATTTCTGGGAAAAGCTCCGAGTGAAGTTCTGGAATGCACCATTTGCTTGAAAAGCAATTGAATCGCTCGCGAAATCAGAGGTTAATAAAAATTTTACAGAAACCCAATCAGTTTGAAAGGATTCATTGAAGTTTTATTTTGCTTGCAAAAATGCGAGGACATTAGCTTTAGTAAAATTAATACTACTCGACCATAGAATTTGAGCTAACTGATATATCTATTCATGGTAGTGCAATTACTCACATTCTATACCTTATTTAACCCGCCTAGTGGTTTCAACGAGTTTCAGGTCCATGAAGATTTCACTAATTTTGCTAATGAGGAGATATATCCTAATCACGACATTGCCGATTTTTTTATGGGAACGAGATGAAGATCTCGTCAGTTTTCTCTTAATGACGAAAGATCTCTTCCATCACGATCTATTTAGTTTTGTTTATTTACGACGAGTTATCTCGTCATTAGTAAACCTGATTATCGTCGAGACAACCACCAGGAGAGTTGAATTGAAGCATTTATTTCCATGATAATGAATATAAACATATTGAGACATGCATGTTTCATACGTCCGAGTTAAATAAAATTAGTCTTAAATTAAATGGCATTTGGAAAACATTTTTGAATGTACTCTTACTAGTGTTAATTCTTATCTCTACTATTATAAAAGGAAGTGTTTGTCTGTTTGCCGCAAAATCCTGACGATTGTATGGCACTTACAGCAATGAGGTTTGGCACACAGGTAGTCCAAATGTTTTGCAATTTTTGGGTCGCGGCGAATTTTAAAATTCAGTCTTGAACGTTTTTTAAATGAATTTAATGAAATTTATAATTATTATTGTTTTCTTTGGAATGGCAACCGCATAAAGGTATGACAGATTTAAAATTTATTTTTCCCGTTTCCGTTTTCATTTTGCGCAAATTAATGATTGTCCAGCAGAGCATAAAAAAAGTTTTAACTTTAGTTATGTAGTTCTTTTTTCTATCTCCTAGACCGTTAAAGATGGAGTAAAAATTTCAACGGATTTGAAATCTGCGGAAAATTTCACTTTAGATCGATACCTAAAAATATGATTTTCTTTAAATAAATAATTTTTTAATTGAATATATCTTTTATACTGTCGCAAGAGTTTGTGACGTCACGTGAACTTTCTCTTTCCAAAAATAAAAAACAGATTGCATCTTTTGCTCTTTGCGTTAAAAAAAGAAACAGGTTACGTTTCCTGTCCCATTCCATTTCCGCGATGAGAGCTAGAAAAAACAAAAACAGATTGCATCTTCTGCCCTTCGCGTTAAAAAAAAAAGAAGGAAAAATACTTTTCCTGTCAAATTTCCGCGAATGAGAGCAAGAAATAAAAAACATATTGACTGGAATTGTTTAGTTTTTTTACTTAAAATCGGAATCGCTAAAGATAGATTGAAAATTTCAACGGATTTGAAATCTTCGGAAAATTTCACTTTAAATTGATACCTAAAAGTATGATTTTCTTGAAATAAATAATTTTCAAATTGAATATATCTTCAACGGATTTGAAATTGCGGAAAATTTTACACTAGATTAATACCTTACATCACGGGCACGGGCAACGCCGGGGTAGCCACGCAATGTCTAGTTTCCAATAAAGTGCATGGTAAAAGTTCACATCTCAGTTATGATACCAAAATTAACTGCGTAATGCAATCACTTTTCCACAGTTGATCCGATGTTTTGTGTTAGAAAAACTTTCATTGGGTGTGTATGTTTATTGGTTGATATTGTATGTGTTGTGTATGGCGCGGCATGGCCAAATATGGCCTTTGTGCCATAAAACCTTAAAAAACCAATCATCAATATTTTTTTACCTCTATAGCTATTTTAGATTTCTTTTTCTAATTTCTATCTTTCAGGTTTGGATTAAAAAAGCGAGAAAAGGTCACACAATTTGAATTTAAATAAAAAATAGAATCTAACTTCCCTTAAAGTGTTATTAGCTCTTACATAAAGACAACTGACGAGAATTACGTAGGAGGAAGATAATGATAGAAAGGTGTTTTTAGATTTGATGAACCAAGCTGTAGAAACAAGCTTTGAGTTGAAAAGGGAGGAATTTCATAAACGCAGCATTGAAAAGATAATACTGCCGCGTAACTGCAGCATGAGTGTTGTTTTCCAGTCATGGACACTTTGAAGGTCATGTCAACAGTGTTTTCCATTTCATATTCTAGGCTTTTCTTTAGGTGGTAATTGGGATTAATTACGTCTTTTCACATTCATGAGAAACTGTAATCCGAACCGGTATTAGCTGAATAAAAACCGGTTTGCTGTCATTAGATCTGTCATTAGATCCACTGTCATTAGATCCAGTGATAGAAACTGAAAGTTCTGGATTTAACCTTCTTTTGTTTTGTAGGAATTCGTACTTGGAAGCCAGATACCACGTATTTGTTCTTTGTTGTGAAGAATCTATTCCAGACTGTAGCAGACTCAAATCTTAAATAGATATATCGATCTGCCGCAAAAGTGTAATGCATTAAAAATAACACAGTGCAGACGTTTAAATTTATTTTCAGCAGGACGTGCCGTATGGCAGTATAACTATTAAAAATACTTCACAGCTGAGATAGATTACATTTCTGTATGTATAGGAGCGTGGTAGCTCAGTTGGTAGTGTCAGATTTGACATCGAAGGGTTGCGAGTTTGAAACAAGATCCTTTCAACGACCGTTGTGTCTGTGTTGGTGGACGTAAAATCTGTCATGGCCTCCAATGTCTTCACGTTGGAGTGGTGTGAAAGTTTGAAGAGTGATGTTCCAGCTGAGGTCATCTTGTCATCTGAGCGTGGTTCGAAATTACGAGGTGTTGTCTTCCGATCTTTCTTTTGGGGATTGATTCCAGATCGGTACCAGCCCATTACGTCGCTCCTTCCGTCGTTAAATTCGACTAGTAATGAGCTATATATATACTGTATTATATGCTTAGTGGATTTGTACACAGCGTTAGCAACCTGCGAGTTGTAGGTTCTGCAGGTTCGACTCCTATAATTTACACTAGGTGCATTTCCAATCATCTGTGTCAGTAAAACGTTTGTTTTGTGCTTGGCGTAGCTCAGAGCCAAACACTGCATCATGTGCCATAAAAACCCAAATAATTAATCAACTGTTGTATTGTAAATTAATTTTTTGGCGGTGGAATAAGTTTTTAACAGTATTTCGTCACTAGGATTTTGGGGTGGACCAAGTCCTGATACTCAGCCCTTAGATTTAAAAGTGACTGAATTCGATAGATGCTACAGCAAGTTGACGGATTGTTCTCAGCGTGAAGTTGTGAGTGCTGCATTAAGAATATGAGTGTATTTCCGTATGTGTGGCCATGCAACATGGATTTGCCGCTGTTGTCTTTCGTAGACGAGTGGGAGATTGTTCTACAGATTATATTGTCTCTAAATGTATAGAAGGAAGGTAATTCCTAGAATAATTATGATACCACTCTCTCTATATATACATTACATTTTCAGACTAATAATTCAGTTATTAAGCTTTTCAGGCTTTTGCTAGTTTCACATTTTTACTCATTATACACATAGTAATGGTTGTTAACGGTCTTTATCTTCATGACATATCCGAAGTCCCAAACGTTCTGACCTCAGTTACCAAACAGATTTAGAGACATATCAAATGTTGAGAGAAACACTGCTTAGCAAATAATTCGTCTCATATCAGCCGTAATTGGATAAATATTCGAGTTATTTAGCAATGTTCCAGCGTTTTATGAGAAGTCCGTCTTGACATAACTTCCTCGAGTAGACAAATGAGGATGTACGCTGAATTTTTGAACAAGATGAGTTGCATCGTAATTTCCTATTATGACATTCAATAGATTCGGGCAATTTTCTCTGAAATACGATGATGAGAAGATACAATTTTTTCTGTCTGAAATTAGTCCCTTAATATTCGTTTTGGTTTTAAGGTTGTTGATCAGTATATAAATATAAGTTGATGCTTTTTATCCATTGATTTCAAAATATCTTTTAGTCTTTTTAACGTTTGCTATTTTTATTCACTAAGTTTGGCTACCACTATGTCTCATTTGAGCTTCTTTCAAGCTTAAAATAGGACATTTTATGCATTCACAGATAAGTATAAAATAGGACAGATGTAAAATGTATTGTTTTATTATAATATTACACTACAACACACAGAATTTGCAAACCAAAAGAAAGTTCAATCGTTTTCTATACCACAAAATACTAATTTACGGATTCCTACATATCGGGCAGGTAAGTAGTTTTTTTTTACGTTTCAGTAGAGCAACACAGCGGGACATTGCTGATGGCCCGGGATCGATCTCGAAGGGAAAGAACCGAGGACAACGTAATTTTGAACCACGGTTAGATGACGAGGTCAACACCAGAGTTGACATGACACTCTTCAAACGTCCATACCACGCCAACGTGAGGACATTTGAGGCCACGACAACTTTGACATGTCTATCCCCCACGTACGCGATGGTGTTTGGTTGGGCCGAGTTTAGAACTCGTAACCTTTCGATTGCTAATCCACGACTTCAAAGATAGAGGGATCTGGAAAAGTTCATACAATAGAAAGTTCGCTTAATGAAGTTGAAAATAATTTTAAAATATTGAAAGTTTAAAGAAGCTGCCTAACTGGTATAGTAGTCATAACATCTGTCTTTCATCCACTTGGTTCTTGTTCGAATGCTGGTTTGTTAGCCTTTGGTGAGGGACCCTGTTAGAATAAACGAAGATTCCTTCACAAATAAATGCTCCTTCACAAATAAATGTCCGTGTGCCCCTTTTAGTGTCGAAGAGGGTTTTGGACGGGCATTCGATTGAAGTCCATGTAAATTATATTTTTAGAAAACTGTGAATATAAAGTCAACAGTTAAAAAGTGCGATGATTTCTACTTTTTAAACTTTAAAATCATGCATGCCGCTTTGTTAGTTCTGACCAAAATTTCTAGTCTGTTTGGTAGGCTTCCTCGTGTTAGTCATAGACTATTTGTTTATTGCCATACATCCCTCTACTTAACTATGCGAATGCCCAAAATAAATTAAATAAATCTATTAGGGTTAACGAATGGATCGTTTTGACAAAATGCTGTCTCTATTTGAGAGAAATAGTTCTTCTCCAAGGAGTTTTTCACTGTTTTTGTTCGCAACAATGAACATTCTAAATCTTGCTCGTTCGAAAAATGGAATTAAAGTTAGTGCGATTTCTATGATATTCAACTAGTTACCACCGTCCCAGCCTAAGAAATTCGGTGTACCGCCACTAAATTTTGAACCACGGTCAGATGACAAGGAAAAGTCTGAGCTGGCACCCCACTCGCCAAACTTCCACACCAACCCAACGTAAGGACCTTCGGCCACGACACATTTAAGGTGCACCAGCCGCCTCTACACCATACGCTTACAAATATCCATACCCGGAGCCGGATTCGAACCAGGAACCTTCCGATCTAGAGGCTAACACTTTAACCACTATATCGGTTGGTCGGCTAATTTCTCTGACATACAGAAGGGACTTTATAAAGTTCGAAAATCGTATGAGTTGCTCGAAAAGGTAATTTTGTTAATTTTTAATTTTCGTCGTACTAGAGGTTCACAACGGGCTATTGACAACGGTCCGGGATCATTCCCCGAAGGGAAAGATTCGAGGACAACACCACGTAATTTTGAACCACGGTCAGATGACGAGGCAACACTTGAGCTGGCACCCCACTCTCCAAACTTCCACACCAACCCAACGTAAGGACTTTCGGCCACGACATATTTAAGATGCACGAGCCACCTCTACGCTTTACAAACATCCATGCCCGGACCCGGATTCGAACCAGGAATCTTACGATCTAGAGGCTAGACCCTTAAACATAAGACCTTGTTTGAAAAGGAGTTCGCTACAAAGAAAAATCTTCCATGTCTGGAAATTTTAAATGTAAAATACAAAGAATTCTAAGTTTGAGTTTCACCTTCTTTTACCACCACTCAAACATTACTGTTTCTTCATTCTTTGCACCCAGAATAAATGTTCTTTGGGTTAATTTTTTTAAATGTGATTTCAAACGTAAGACATTTAAATCAGATTAATCGACCCTTTTCTAAGCTACCAATAACAGGAAAACGATCACGAGCTATGTATGTCCTTGGTTTATTTATTGCAGTTTCCTCTTGTACATTAAGGGTCAACGAACGCGTGATGAGCGATAACTTTTGTTTCATTAATGACATCGTTTCATTTGAAAACACCGTTACTTTGTCACTATGATATCTGATGGAGTGTTGCAACTGGTTGATCCTATGATAAAAAAGGATTGTTCTCTAAGCAGTTGCTGACATTGAAAATTATAGAATTGGAGACTAACGCGGTTTACACAGATTCGGGTTGGTGGGATAAATAAGAGAAGGAAATCTTTTACGAAATGATGGATTTTTTGGTAAAATATATTGCAAATATACGCAAAAACTAATTTTATAAAATTTTTTGAATCAGTTGTTTTGGGAAAAGGTTGCCCTATAGGAGACACCAAACTTTCTCAATATGATATTGTGCATTCACAATAACAAAGAAACACAAGCTTGATCCTATGATAAAAAAGGATTGTTCTCTAAGCAGTTGCTGACATTGAAAATTATAGAATTGGAGACTAACGCGGTTTACACAGATTCGGGTTGGTGGAATAAATAAGAGAAGGAAATCTTTTACGAAATGATGGATTTTTTGGTAAAATATATTGCAAATATACGCAAAAAATAATTTTATAAAATGTTTTGAATCAGTTGTTTTGGGAAAAGGTTGCCCTATATGAGACACCAAACTTTCTTAATATGATATTGTGCATTCACAATAACAAAGTAACACAAGCTTGTCAAAAATCTATTTAATATAAAATGTATTTATTTGTGTAAAAACTTTTCAATTAACTTAACAACTCACCTTATACGTCTAAAAACCAGTCAAAAAGTCTTTCAACTTTTAAAAACGATGTGCCATTATAGGTTGTAACTGAAGTATGGTTCGGCATGCAATGGGAAAGGTTATGTTTACAATGACTACAGTCTCCCCAGCTAATAGTCCATGACACATAGATGACGACACAGTACGGTAAAGATACAGGAGTATATCATATAAGGTCGCTTGGAAAATTCAATCCAGCTGAATTTTCTTTGTATGCTGTACAAATATATTAAAACTAGCCACTGCGTGGATAGCCCGGCGTTGCCCGTGCCAGTGGTGTAAGGTATTAAAGGGGTCCGGGACACATTGAAATTTTTTTTTTATTAATTAATTTAGAATCTTGAATTTTTTTGTACTGATTACCCATCTAACTATTAAGCGAAATCACAACACAAAATTTTTCCAAAAGTTTTTTAAAAATTTTAAATTAAAATTTTTTGATAAAAAGAGGGGTCATTTTAAATTGCTAAAACTCAAAATATTCTTGATCAATTTTCAAAATTCTTGCAGTAAACTATTCACAAATTTATAAACTTTAATTTCGATTCAGCAATTTAAAAAATATGAATTTAATAAAAAATGAAAAATATTTGAATGAAAATTTTTGAAAATGTTAAGGTATTTAAAAAAAAAAAAGTCATATTTTTAAAAGTAAATATTTGTTTTACATTTGCTGAATCAAAATTAAAGTATAATGTTTGAAAAAGATATATTCCAAATTTCAACCCTTAAACTTTATCGGTTTTCGTCTTATAGCAATTTGAATACAGGAAATCTTGAAAAAATGTATCACGGAGAAAAACGCATTTAAAGTTTTAAAGACAGATGTTGTTGCCATGACAACAACTGTCAAGAGTGTTAGATTTTCAAAACAACGCACCACAAAAATTACTATATCTCTAGTTCTAATTAAGATAGAAACATGATTTAGACGTCATTTTAAGCAGAAAAACACAGAGAATTTCTTAAAATAATAAAAAAAATTCGAAAATTTGACGATTTTTGTGTCCCGGACCCCCTTCAGCTGGTGTAAAATTTTCCGCAGATTTCGAATCCGTTGAAGATATTTTCAATTAAAAAATTATTTATTTAAAGAAAATCATATTTTTAGGTATAAATCTAAACTAAAATTTTCCGCAAATTTCAAATCCGTTGAAATTTTTACAGTACGAAAACAATAATTTTCTCCACGTCCTGCGGATGAAAAAAACTTGGCATGATTCCAAACCCTGACTCCAAGGTCGCATGATTAGAAAGAGTTCTACGCGTTTGAAAAACCGATGGAGAATAAAACTATGAAATTAATTTAAAAATCTTCTAGATTGAATTTAGAATTCGCCGGAACCCCAAAATTGCAAATAATTTGGACTACCTGTGTGCCAAATCTCATTGCTGGTAAGTGCCATAGAATCGTCAGGATTTTGCGGCCCCAAACAGACAACAAACAAACACTTTCTTTTATAATAGTAGAGATGACTTATAAGTATCATAAACTAAAATAAAAGTATTGTGAGTTTTCTTGAAACATAGAAATTCAAATAAGGTATCAAATTTCATTCCAAGTCGATTTAAATTCCTCCTCTGAAATGTAAAGTCGCCTAAAAAAACCCAACCACCTCCTTTATTTCGAGAACTATTCATAGAAGAGCAAATTTAAAGTTATAATTCAGTAGGAAATAAAGTCCTCTACAAATTCAAATCCATAAACGTTGCATAAAGGGACGTCCTCATATCAAATTTTTCCAAAACAACAACATTTAACAGCATATATACCATGTTTTGATACCATAATGAGATTCTGAATATTCGTTAAATTGGTCTAAATATGTCCTAAATATACAGTCCTAAAATTAGTGACAACTTCCAGGATCATCTATTCATAAATCGAGATTAATTGTAGTTAGCTACCCGAATTTCAAACATATTTTTCTACAGTACGAGAGTTATTATATTTATTATGCAAGTGCAAGCTCTTTGAAAATCACATTATCATATTTATATGCAAGCGCAAACGATCCAATGATTATTATCCGAGGTTTGTTAGACGATTTTTAAACTTTTGCTTGCCCCATAAAATCTCAATAATGAGGAAAATTTAATGTAGCACAAAAACTAACTATAGGAAGGAGCTGAAATTTTACAGTCATATTAGTTCATATGAATCGATTTTCCCATCAACATATAATAATGTTCCAATTCATAGTTTTTTCAAACATTAATAATTATTATTGCATACTAAAAACTGTTTTAAAAATATCATATGGATTTTGTTTTTGTTGTTTAACCATAACATGATACAAAATACCAGTGCTATAGAAATATTATTCAGGAAGATATCCATAAAAATGTAAGAAACTGATTCTTAACATTAAGAGCTGCAATCTTTCTCTACTTCAAATCGGCAAAACCTGACATGAAATTTGGTTACTAAAGTTAAATTTTGATGTAGATTCGATTGGAAATTATTGGGGTTCTATTGGAAATTATGAAGTTGGTGCTTAATTGAATATGAAGACGGTCCCCGTATGCATATTTTATACATTTGATTTGATACAAGACGCCATCTTTGAATTTGCTCTAGTGTTAAAATTGCTCGAACGAAGAGGAGTGGTTCGTTTTTGTTTTCGCGACTGTACATAGTTGACAACCCGACACCTTCAGATGTTTTTAAATTTAAGGATTTTATTGTCATGAAAAATTTTAGCTTCCTATCAACTTTGTTTAGATTTGACAGTCAGATAAAAACACACAGGTGCTTACGGGAATTATTTACATGAATAGGGGGCTCCACCCCCTGCTCGCCAACCCACGGGGAATGCTACGCAGTCCCATTTGGTTTGTTTCGCAAATCAACACTTCTTTCGCAGAGTGAATTTCCTGGGACGGCGAAACCTCCGCTCCCTAATCGCCTACGCACGCAAGATCAAGATATCAGCTTTCTTCTAATGATGAGATATCTCGTCCATACTGATTGGGTCAGCAAGCTAATGCCGATTTTTTAGGATGAGATCAAGATATCAGCTTTCGTCTTTTGATGAGATATCTCGTTCAAAAAGATCAGTTTTGATAATCATACGCTACCTCTTCGAGACAATCACTAAGAGTGTAAAGTTTACTATATTTTTGCTATTAAGTACGTTTCGTTAAACAGAAGAACACCGATGAAATCTCTGCCAAAATTTGTCGTCTCACTTATTTCCATTTACGATAAGACTGGATGGAAATGGATTCTTTTATGATTTTAAGTGGAAATCAAATCTTTCTTGAGAGAAATGAATCTGAAGGTTTGCTCGTTGATGTACGTAATTTGCATTTAACAATATATTTTTTTATCTATTACCAAGTATAACCCATTTAGGAGTATGAAATATACGTATAGATATAGCTGTCACATTCATTTCATCTGTAGTGTTTAATATCACAATGTATTCCAATCCTAAGGCGGTTCGTTGACTATCATTAAAACTATTTACATTTTAACAAGCGAATCTCTAATTATCTAGAAGCTTTGGACTAATCAGGGAAAATGTCGCTCCATCTGGATTAAACGAACTTCAAATAAATATTCATCGATGTGATGCATGTCTCACAAAAGATTGATTAATAGTTATGACTCGTAAAAGTCTGGACTAAACTGTGATAAAGCTATCTAATCATTGCGAGAACGGGATTTTCTACCATATACCTTGGGAATAAAAGCAGTTAACTTTGCTTTGTGTCTTTTAGCTACTGATGCACTTTTCTAACAGGGTGACAGAATTAGACGGAAAGCTTTCCAAAGCTGAAATGCATTTCTGATTAGTATTCATAGACTGGGTGAACTTGCGATACCATACGTTACAAAATGCTTCACGTGATTCACGAAGATTAACATGGTATGGGGAACCATATTTATTTATTCAATATTATTCCGGTTGTAAGAGTAGCGTCTTAGCAACTGTAGAGAGAGTAGAAACTGTAGTAATGACTCAATACAGTGTACGTGGGGGCTGGTGCACGTTAAATCTGCCATGGCCTCGAATGTTCTCATATTGAAATGATGTGGAAGTTTGGATTGTGGATGCTCGCTCAGGTGTTGATATCGTCATCTGACCATGGTTCAAAATGACGAGTTGTCCTCGGATCTTTCCCATAGGGATCGATCCCTGCCACCAATTATCCGCTGTGTTGCTCCAGTGCGACGTAATTAAACTACCTCTCTACCCAAAGATCAAATACATTTCTGATTACCACGCATCGGTTTGGGCGAAACGAACTCGGAATAGCATGTGTTGCAAAACGCTTCACGTGATTCACAGATATAAACATTGTATGGTTAACTATATTTATCTATTGAAATTTTTCATACAGATGAATCAATTTGTATCAGTACAAAATAACAAAATCAAGACGGTGCAGGTAGTTAAAAAAATAAGGCTATTATGCTACTAATATGAAGTTTAAGATAGTAAATTTAGTTTCCAAAAGTCAGAGGGTACAAAATTTTTGAAAACTCCGGGACTATATTAAAGAAAAGGTTAAATTGATGGTAGATTATTATTAATATTGAACTTCATAAATGGGGCAACTACCTCCTCTAGGGGTCTGGGTATGTTCAGAACTCTATCACTCTCGTATTTTTTAGGGGGAACACTAAAATTAATACCCTTTTTTCAATTTCAGAGTGAACCTAATGACCTGAAATACTTAACCAATTCCCAGAAAGGTTTCCCTTCTTTTTTCCTGTAAGGCCAGAATAGGACTCTAGAATCCTATGAAGTGAAAATAAGTATATTAGAAGGGAACACACACACAATAATACTTCAGCAGAATTTAAATTTTCCATTTCCCTTTGTCTATATCTTTGAGTTATAGACGGCACAGATTCTATTCCTGTAAATTCCACTGGGTGTATTTCAGTCTTCTATATCAGTCAAACCTTACTTGTGAGTGAGTGCATGACCATTGCTTGACCTGTCTGTCCTGCGTACAGAGCAGCTTGACCAAACATGATTATTGCTCCGTAAAACCCGACGAACTGACCTCAGCTTACACGTATAACGTTCAACTAAGTACATTAATACCAAATATATAGTATAACTAAATAATATATATAACTAAGAACATAATAACAGTTCTTATAAAAACGAAGAGATGTTTCACATAGTTTTGGAATTCTCCTTTCGACATACTGGTATGTAGCCCAGTTGGTAGAGTCATGGATTAGCAATAAGAGGGTTGCCGGTATGATTTGATACAACCCAAGTCCATCGTGTACTTGGTACTTTTTAGTTAACGTCGTACTAGAGCTACACAACGGGCTATTGACGACGGTCCGTTATCAGTCCCTTAAGGGAAAGATCCGAGGACAACACCTCGTAATTTTGAACCACGGTCAGATGACGAAGCAACACCTGATCTGGCACCCCACTCTCCAAACTTCCACGCCAACCCAACGTGAAGACTTTCGGCCACGACAGATTTAAGGTGCACCAGCCGCCTCTACACCATACGATTACAAACATCCATGCCGGACCCGGATTCGAACCAGGAACCTTCCGATCTAGAGGATAACACCTTAACCACTGTACCGGTTGGTCGGCACACAGATCGGAAAAGATTTAGCCGTGAATCACATAAGAGACTTTTCACGAGTGTTATGTTGGGTGTTAAGGAACCATTTTATTCAAGTAATTTTTAGCTTACTTATAATAATAATAACCCGTTGTTTAGCTCCAGCGCGACGTTTATTAAAAATACCATAGCTAACTAATTTATACTATGAGTACGTATAGTGAGTAATGTATAAAAAAAAGTCACACTTGAAAATTCTTGTAAGCAGAAAATTCAACTTGATATTTTCAACTATGGCATTAGCCATTGACTAAGAGCTGATTGATTAGTTTAAAATTGATACGAAAAAATTAACTACCAGTCTAGTTGATATAGTCGCGGATTAGCAACTGGGGATTGCGAATTCGAAACTCTATACAACCAAAGATCCCGGGATCAGTCCCTTAAGGAAAAGATCCGAGGACAACACCTCGTAATTTTGAACCAAGGTCAGATGACGGAGCAACACCTGAGCTGGCACCCCACTCTCCAAACTTCCACGCCAACCCAACGTGAGGACTTTCGCACCAGCCGCCTCTACACCATACGATTACAAACATCCATTCCCGGACCCGGATTTGAACCAGGAACCTTCCGATCTAGAGGCTAACACCTTAACCACTATACCGGTTGGTCGGCTCGTGTACGTGGGAGATGCACAGTATAGATGAAGTGGCCTCATATGTCATTGCAAAGGTCTAGTGTGGCTGTTCGTAGAGTGAGGTTCCAGCTGAGGCGCCATTTTACCATTGTTCAACATTACGTGTTGTTTTTGTCCTCGGTTCTTTCCCTTCAGGATTGATTTATGACAATAGACAATAACTAGTTCTGCTACTGCAGTGAGACGTAAATTCAACAACCTATCTTTCGACTAACGGATAATTTCCAACTTGACAAGAGACGCAGTAGATTTAACATTACCCAGGGTTGCACCACGTCGAGCCTTGCTGCGTTACCACTCAACCTTAGTGTATACGACGATAGCTCAGGTATTGGTACTCGAACCCTCTTTATACAAAATAACTTTCCTGATACTTATCACAATTAAGAACCCCTCAGTTGGACTGTAGCTTATTTATTTCTCAATCAGATAGCTGAAATATCTCACACTGTTCGATGGCTTCTCAGAATACACACTGAAACTTACACAGATCATTTACAGACTTTCCAATAGATCGCGCTTCTGGCATCAACATAATGTTATAATAATCTTTTTCGACAGATGACGCTTCTGGCGTCAACACTTAGATTGATTTTTCACAGCCTTTCTTTTCGTTCTATGCTCTAACTTCTTGTTTCACACAGTGACGCGTGGGAGTTAATAGACTATTTGCCTTAAGTGCCTTTGCGATAATGAAATTTATTAACTCTTCAAGTGGTTTGTATGAGTTACTAAGTCCTTCAAGGCGCGACCAATTTTTATAACGACGAGATAGCTCGCCATTCAGATACTGATGGACCATTCAGATTGATGATGGCGCGTCCAATAACTGACAATTTTGCCTCGAATGACAAGACATCTCGTTCATCAAGATGTCCAGTTTTGCTAATGACGAGATACCCCGACGAAACAACCACCAAGGGGGTTAAAACAAGAAAACAGACCGCGCATTACAGAACGAAAACAACTTTTTCCACCTTCCAGGACATCACATAACTCTCGGGTCCGGATATCACGATGCCAGTGACCCTGGATTCAAAACCTGTGCATTAAATTCTAAGTTTCAAACACCATCGTCAGCAGCACTCTAAAAATCTTCCATCATCATGAACAATCTCGATTGGGGTCTCCGAAGATGGCAGATGAGAATGGCCATGGGTCCAGATCGATACCCCGGTCCCCACTTGACATGCTTCTCCTACCCCCACCACTCCAACTCGCACTAATCTCCAGCCCTCCCGCAAACGAATGTTTATTTCATATTGGACACGCGGGAGATGGCCACTGTATCATGATTAATTCCTTGGGCCTTTGTCAACAACTCCGGCGACGCTGTGATGCCGGCTGTACTCTCTGGCGGCTGGGCAGTTGTTCGGGAGAAAGGGGGACTTCCTTACACTTGTCTCTGTCCTTAGTACGGATTGCCTTTGAATAATTCGTGAATCGATTCCAGCCTCAAAGCGCTGTGAACGTGCGTCATGGTAGGTTACCTGTCTGTTTGCTTTCAAGACGAGATTGAATGTTTCCTCATCAACCTGTGGCTGTAGACTCTACCCCATTATGAGGCAGGTCGCCAATACCATAGGAGTAAGAAGTTTTTATCCCATTGGTGTTCTTTGGCGTACACGACACCTTTCCATCCAGTGAAGCTGAAAAGTCACTCGAACAAAGTGGAGTAGACAAAGTGTGTACGGGAACGCAACCGCTGTCGTTAAAGGCGTGAATCCGGCTTTGTGTTATTAAAGGAAGGATCAGATGTAAATGAATGAAGGTAGATAGTTATTTAACCTCTCACTGGAGAAACCCAATCAGGGAATGATAATCCCGAAGGAAAAAAGCCGAGGATAATGCCTCGTAATTTTGAACCACGATCGGATGACGAGAACAGCACCTGAGCTGGCACTCCTCTCTCCAAACATGCACACCACTCCAACGTGAGGATATTTGAGGACACCTTCAGATCACCCAAGCCGACGCGGGGACACTAAAGACCACGAAAGTTTTAACAAGCACCACCCCCATCTACATGACGGTCTTTGGTTGGATCGAGTTTCGAATTAGCAACCCTCCGTTTGATAATCCGTTGGTCTTCCAACAGGGCTGCCGCGGCTAATCAGAAATTGGAAGATCTTAGGAATAATATATTTATTGGTTGGCTCGGCTTTTATGACGCAAGGCCCATATACGCCATAGCTGCTCCAAACTCAAGACAGAAAATGTCAAACAATGGGCAAACACATACAAGGCTTACGGATTCAAAAGAGAGAAATACACCCCTAGAGGAATGGATCCCTCGTTCCATGCTTCAAGGCAAAATCACAAGTTACTTTCAAGGAAGACTATACATACTAAACAACTCGAACGGGAACTTTTACTCTAATTGAGAACGTTCTAACTAATTAAACAAGTTCAACTTTGATTTTGTCTTGTGGCCCAAAAATAACACCCAGGGGATGAATAGGCAATTATATTCAAATGAACGAACGGGAATTTTTGTGCCAAAGTATCTTTTCTTGGCTCAAAGGAGAATTTTCTGTAAGTCTTAAATACATACAAACTCTCAAATAGAGTTGGTCTGATAATACCAGAATAAAAAAACCGATCAAAATAGTGGACTCCAGATGTCTTGTTTTAAATTATATATAACTATTTCGGTGCTTTTGTAGGAATTTATGTTGACATTTATCGAGATAAAGCTAATAAAGAATATTATTCGAAAGCTGCTAAACTACGCTACAAAAAAATTGGACAATATCTTAACAATTTATATTAGACTGCACTTTAATAGTTCAAACTGCAAATTAATCATTGAATATTTACACAATAAACAATCGTTCAAACTTTGTATGTCTGCTTCATTCATTCCACAATGTCCACAGTTCTCTAATGCCAGAGATGCTTGGTAGGTTGTGTCATAGACACAACCGACAAAGTTTTTTTATAAAGCAATAATTCCCTAGCACAGAAAAAAAAATTTAAACGTAATTTTTAATAATCTATTCCATACGCCTTTTGAATTGTTTAAAATAAAAATGATTAATCGATTATTTATATTTTATTTTTGATGCGAACAACCACATGGATTTTTAAGAAGTCAAATTCGATCCATAGGCGTTTTTAGAGTTCGCTTTTATCACACAGCTCCAAAAACTATTTATATTTCTTCACATTTATCTTTCTGTATCAGTTTAAGGATGCATCCATTACTCTTCTCTCATTGTTAATAGCACACGAAACTGAAAAGGCCACGTTTAACACCCCAGAAGCTCCATCCTGTGTGAGTCAACAATATTCCCGTTAATATCACAGCTCCGAAAGTCGAAGCAAACGCTCTGGCTGTTAACTTCAATAGCTACGCAAATATGTTTTGCGCAATTGATAAAGCACCACGACTATCCCTTCCTCCTTATCGGTGACTCTCAGACGCATTTAACGAGGCCTGTAAACAAGTAAGTAATGATAATAGTTTGTTTCCAATGCCCTTTTCTTGAATTACCCTTAATGGAATTAAGAAATGAAACGGAGAACTATTCTTTTGTTCCACCGAAACCACTCCAAAGATAGCGTCTCAAGGTCCCATCATAAAAGCACCAAAAAGTAAACAACCAGCCCCAATTTTCCGTGGTGCGAAAAGAGATACGAAAAAATAATAATAAAACTTTATTATTTACCGCCGCCACCTCGTGATTCAGAACTATTTTCCTTTCTTCGAAGAGGAGGATGGATATGAGTGAGGAGGCCCAACAACAACAACAAATTCAAAGAGTTGAAAAGTTGGTCAGAGCCTCAAAGAAGAATCGGCAGACTCGCAGAAAGACCTCAGCGAAAAGGCGAATAAGAAAACTCGGGAAGGCTGTTGGCCGAGAAAAAAGAAAAAGCACTTTTGTGTGCGGTACTTTTGAAAACATTAACCCTGGCATTAGTTGCACACTTAACTCACCCGCAGGCAACGCCAATGAAATGGGGCTTTTATTTTTCTCGCTCTTTCGTTCGCAGATGGAACATCAAAATAAAAATAAACTACAAAATGGAACCGTGATGAACCTCGGAGCGAACAAAGGTGTTGCTTTAAAGCCAGGTAGAAGATAATGTATGTCGGTAAAAAAAAAAATGTTTATTCGTATAAAATTGTTAATTTTCTCGGCGGTGTTTTCTGTTTACAAAATTCTGTTTATGAGCTCAAAATGGCTGAAAAAAATGAATGGCCATAAGATTAATAACGTTTTGATAAATGTTGACAATTTATTTTTACTATCGTATTTTTTGAGACATGCTATTCTCACCTACATAGTTGTTATCTGTGTAAATAAGAATGAAGTGTTTGTACATTGAATATTTTCGACGCTTGTGTCCTGATGCAAGCGTCTCTTGCGCATCTGGTATTTGTCTGTATTGTTTGTGTACCTATGCTACGTCCAAACGTCTGAACATTATTTTCTTGAAATTTTTCTTATTGTGAGTACTTGCATTCATTTAGTGACTGAACTTGGTTGCGTTTGTCTGTCTGTCAATCTTCCAGTTCTATGTTTGGTTTTGTGTTTGCGTGTTTGTACAAAACCCACAAAAACTAGGCTTAACATATCGCACTCCGGCAAGAAAAGTGACGCAACTCAAAATTGCAGAACTTGAGAAACATCAACTTTTGGTTAGTATAAAACTTATATTGAAATAGTATAAGCGTCTTTTAAATTTTAGGTAAGTATTTATGGTAGTAATTTCTATTATATTCTATTGAATAGTAATATAACACGCTGGGGCACCTCATACATATTTTTCAATGACATAACATCACAATTTTTATGTTTTGACGTTTGCAACTTTTCTTGCTGGGGTGCGATATGTTAACGCAATGTTCTAAATTTGATGCACCCTATTTCAGTTTAGTGAATACATTATTTAAAATGTTTTTGCATAAGTAAGTTCATGTTAAAACCATCTGAGTCATTATACTTAAATCAACCACAATTTTTTGAAAGTTTTGGAGTTGCTGGAAGGTATGTTGAGAATAGCAATTACAAGGATAGTTTTTACCAGTACAGCTGAAATATCAATTAATTTTTCCAAAACTATTTTTACGGAACTTAAATTTATATTTTTTATAGTTATTTTAAACCTTTTTTTACTTTACGGAATTTAAAAAAATTCTGAATATTTGGCAATAGAGAGACTAAAACAGTAAAGAGAATAAAACGCTAAATAAAATATACAGAACTAGGGGGCCCGCCCCCTGATCGCTAACGCTCGCCAACCCCCGGAGGATTGCTTCGCAATTCTCATTGGTTCGCTGCGCGAACCTATGCTCGCTTCGCTCGCATCAATGAAGACACGTGTCCTAGCAGAAGGGATTGATTACAAAATAAGATATTCCAAAAAAAAATATTTTTCAAATCTAAATTTGTTGTATTACATAAAAGATATATACAGTACCTCTGGAATCAGAATTTAAATGAAAACTTTGAGCAAATTTTTACTCGCAATGTGAACGCTGCTTTGGAAATTGAATACCCAGCATGTTGTTTGTGTGTACATTTCCCCAGTACTCGAGCCACCCATACACTTTTTGACTGAGTTTGTTGTAGAAAGTTGTAGTGCATGCGTCTTGTTGTACTATAATTGTTAGCCTTGAAAAGGACCGTTTTTTAAATAGCCCTGAAAAGATCCTCCGCTTTCTTAGATTTCTATTACAAACCGCAACAGCTCGTCTAAAATTCATTTTTTTCAATAAAATTTGATCCGGTAACGCTATAGATTCAAATGAGGCGCGAGGCTCCTAGTAAACAAACAATCGCACAATGTTGCCAAAACGCGGTAACAAATAACGTCTTTTTTGCGTGCCACGTAAGAGAAATATATATATAGATAAGACCTTCTAAAATAGGACTAGTAGATAATATGGCAACCTAGGTATTTTTTATCGTTTGCCTTTTTTAAATTATGTTCGCGATATATTCCAAGAATCTATTTTGTAATGGAAAAACATTTATTAATTTTCGTTCGAAGCTCCTTTGTTATCTGTTTGAGATGAATTTCTGTATTTTTAATTTGATGTTTTTCGTAAAACAACTGTAATAAAGATAAGTAATGGTTTAATTAGTTTTAAAACATTTTAAATCAGTGTATGATAATTTTGGGAACCCTTTTGTTTTCAAATGAGGTACGATACACTTGCAGTGACTCCCAAAAATGTTCGTACGCTTTAAAAATTTGTAGAAGAAGCCCTTTATCCTGGAATTGAATTCGAATATAAAGTCCAATATTTTTCATACCTTCTCCATGTGATTTTGAATAAAACTTAACATTAAAAAAATATTGACTCATTTTCTTTTTGGAAAAATGAAAATGCAAGGAGGCAGAGAAAGAACGTCACAAAAGTGATCGTACACTGAAACATTTTTAGATAAATCTATATAAATAAGAATGGAGTGTTTGTTTGTATACATTGAATATTTTCAACCCACTTCAAGTTTTCTATCCGTTTTGAACCCTTCTGATGCCAAATCCGCCTCTTGAGCGTTTGGTGTCTGTCTGTATTTGTGTATGCCGTGTACACGTCCACACGGTTTAATATATCTTCATGAAACTTTGCATACTGACAGAATTTGGTTGCGTAAGTCTGTACGTCCGTCTTTCTGTTCTATGTTCGTTTTTGCGTTTGTGTGTTTGTATAGGCATCGCATGAATTTTATTTATGCCGTTATGGAAAGAATAATAATGTTTAAAAAATCCGACCTAGTACTTTTCAAGCATTAAAAAATACTTTATCATATTGTCAGAAGAAGATGGCGAAATTTGACGATGTCGCATGCCTGATGCAAGAATGTCATACGTAAAAAAATATTGTTTTGCTGATTATGAGTGCGAGAGCACTCGCCGTAAATCGTCATATTTTTTATAATTCTCTTATGTGGCACACAAAAAAGACGTTATTTGTTATCGCGTTTTGGCAACATTGTACGATTGTTTGTTTACCACGAAGCCTCGCGCCTCGATTGAATTTTTAGCGTTATCGGATGAAAGTTCATTGAAAAAAAAATGAATTTTAGTCGAGCTGTTGCAGTTTATAATAGAGATCAAAGAAAGCAGAAGATCTTTTCAGGTCCATTTGAAATACAGTCCTTTTCAGGGCCAACAATTATAGTTCAACAAGACGCTTGCACTACAATTTTCGAAAACCAACTCGATGAAAAAGTGTAGGTAGCTTGAGTGCTAGGGAAATGTACACACAAACAACATGTTGGGTATTCAATTTCCAAAGCATCGCTCACATTTCGTGTCAAAATTTGCTCAAAATTTTCATTTGAATTCTGATTTTAGAGGTACTGTGAAACTTTCCGGTAATACAAAAAAATTATGTTTGAAAAATATGTTTTTTGGAATATAATATTTTATAAGCAATCCCTTCTGCTAGGACAACATGTCTTCATTGATGCGAGCGTAACGAGCATGTTCGCGTAGCGAACGAATGAGAATTGCAAAGCAATCATCCGGGGTTTGGCGAGCGTTAGCGAGCAGGGGGCGCCCCTCCTAGTTTTTATTAATTGAGTTGATCATGAAAAGAACTTAAGAAAGAAAATTCCAAATCTCCCTCAAAATAGTCTTTTGTAGCATTACCCTTTGTGTCACCTTTCGCCATTCTGTGGCTTTGTCATACAACGATGCCTGTGCTATTCATGCTATTACATGAATGGATATGCATGCCTAGGATTTACGTATAAAATAAGATGTAGAAATTATAAAGATGGCACAATGTGTTGAAACATTATTTTATTCTACGAAAGACATAAGTGTGATTTTATACATTTAGATCATCTCTTCAATCCAGAGTAAACCAATTCAAACCGAATAAGGTCGGGTATTTTGCTAGTTCATAAATAAAATTGTCGTTCATCACTTTTTTAATTTTGCATTGTGGTGACACTTAAAAAAATCGTTTGGCTTTAATATTTGCTTGCTTACTTCGTAACATTATATTAATTATTTAAAAATGGTTCATATTCGAAAGGAAACAAAGATCAGCATTAAAAAAAATGATGATTTTCATCATAGTAGTGGTAAATCAGTTCGGAATATCCCTAAATTGTTTTTAAAATACTAGAAATAATTTGTTCTTAAAATTATTTTAAATGAATCTTCACTGAGAAGCCACTTTATTATGACCACCCCTAAATATATCGTTCTGACACCTTTTGCCTTTAATGCAGCTTTGATTCTTCTTGGCATGGACTATACGAGATGGTAATAGGTGGTTTGTGAAATCCGAGACCATGCTTTAAGAAGAGCACTTTCCAATAATGTGAGATTGGATGGTTGTGGATTTAGATGTCTGATGGCTCTTTCAAGGTCAGCCCGAAAAATGCTCAATGGGTTTAAGATCTGGGGATTGTGGTGGCCACCTCAAAAAGTCTTATCCTTCATGCTCCCCAAACCAATCCTATACAATAAAGTTCACTCAATAAATTCTCAATATAACTAGGAAACCCATCTCGTACACTAAACCAAGTTCAATTATTTAATATTGAGAGTAAAAAGAAAGATTAATTTTCTTACAATAAATAATCTTTTTAATGTCAATATTTAATAATTGAACTTGGTATATGGTTTGGTTCCAAGAGAGGCTCAAAGTTGGGAAAAGCAAGGCAAATTTTCATGTTCTGTAAAGGGCAAGTCGCCAAATTGAGTAGGCACAGTCGCTGATTTCCGACAGCAGGATTAGGAGTCCGAAACTGGATGCAATCAAATGCCATAGGGATAGTGGAGGGAAGTGTACGTTAAATCTGTCGTGGCCTCAAATGTCCTCAAGTTCGTGTGATGTGTAAGTTTAGAGAGTGGGTTGCCAGTTCAGGTGCCCCGTCGCCAATAGCCCGGTGGGTTGCTCTCATGCGACGTTAGTTCTGGTGTTGTCCTTGGATCTTTTCCTTAGGGAGTGGTCCCGTACCGTCACTAATAACCCATTGTGCTGTTCCAGTTCCATTTAAATTTCCACCTACATGGCACTACCAATTTTATACACACGAATATACCTACTTTCGTTTCTATGCATGTATTTCGCATTAGTTTCCTTTTTTCACGTGGATGCCGGAGAAAATTTTAATAACTGATCTTATTAATCACACATTTGTATACCTTCCAACACAAACCCCTGCTGTTCGGAGCAGTTCGGCCAAATACGTTTTTTGACCCATAAAACCCCACAACAGCTAACCAACCTTCCGACGTAAATTCTCCTAACTACCTGCCCTACAAAAACGCATTAAAGTACTCGACTCCAACTTCAAGTCTCATTTCGACGATTTGTCTTTGTTTCCTCGCTGCAGATTGCTCACAAAAACGCGCTGCAACTCCCATCGCGGAAGCAGATGAAAGTTCTTTTTCATCGCTTCAAATTAAGATATCAGTTGCATATTGTCTGGTGCAGGGAAAACTAAAATACCGCACCCAAGAGACGAGCGGGACAAGTCTTTCATCTTAATACAATTCATCGCTTTGAAAGTCCTCCACTGTTGCGAGGTTTGAGCTTTGCGCGCATCGAGCCAAATAATGCATTTGGTACCACACGGGACTTATTTTTTACTTATGAGGGCTGGAACTCGAGTGCTGTGGAAAAGATTTACATCGGCAAGGGAACGATGCGCTTTGAATTGTAAACAAATGTGTCGATTTATTTCAGATCGATCGTCGTCTAGTTCCCGGTTCTTACACGGGTTCTCAACGCAATTAGTCGGTCAAAAAAGTATCCGAAATTCCTACTCACTACCCTGAAATCTAACAGCACAGTCAAACCAAGCGTCATTAGACATGAAGTGCTGCCTATTATAAATAATTGGACATTTTATTTGCATAGGGGACCGTCTTCATACTTATTTAGCTATTATTTCTAGAATTTAAACCTCTCAGGGAGTTTATTTTCTTCATGTATATTCGGGAAACACGCACACATACACATATTACCTCGAGTTGTCCTAGTTGCAGAGGATTAACAATCGGGGGAATGCGAGAGCAAAACTCGATCCAATCAAAAACCGTTGAGTACGTGTGGCTTGGTGTACGTTAAATGTGTCGTGGCCTCAAATTTTCTCACTTTGGTGTGGTGTCGAGATCTGTAGAGTTTTATGTTAGATCAGTTGTTCACCTTGATTTCTGACCGTGATTCAAAAATACGATGGCCGACCAACCGGTCTGAGGGTTAAGGTGTTAGCCTCTGGATCGGAAGGTTCCGGGTTCGGGCATAGATGTTTGTAAGCGTATGGTGTAGAGGCTGCTGGTGCACCTTAAATCTGTCATGGCCGAAGGTTCTCACGTTGGGTTGATGTGGAAGTTGGAAGAGTGGGGTGCCAGCTCAAGTGTTGCTTCGTCATCTGACCATGGTTCAAAATTACAAGGTGTTGTCCTCAGATCTTTCCTTTAAGGGACTCCTCCCGGACCGTCGTCAATAGCCCGCTGTGTTCCTCTAATACGACGTTAACTAAAAATTACCAAATTACCTAGTTGTAACGGATTAACAGTCCGGGGAATGCGAGTACGTGTGGGTTGGTGTACGTTAAATGTGTCGTGGTCTCAAACTCTCTCACTTTGGTATGGTGTCGAGGTCTGTAGAGTGGTGTGCCAGCTCAGGTGTTCACCTTGATTTCTGACCGTGATTCAAACATACGATGGCCGACCAACCGGTCTGGGGGTTAAGGTGTTAGCCTCTGGATCGGAAGGTATGTTTGTAAGCGCATGGTGTAGAGGCGGCTGGTGCACCTTTAATCTGTCATGGCCGAAGGTTTTCACTTTGGGTTGATGTGGAAATTTGGAGAGTGGGGTGCCAGCTCAAGTGTCGCCTCGACATCTGACCGTGGTTCAAAAATACGAGGTGTTGTCCTCGGATCTTTCCCTTAAGGGACTGATCCCGGACCGTCGTCAATAGCCCGTTGTGTTGCTCTAGTACGACGTTAATTAAAATTACTTTACCTTACCTTGGATTTTCCCATTCGGGATTGAGTTTGGAGAGTGGGGTGCCAGCTCAGGTGTTGCTTCGTCATCTGAACGTGGTTCAAAAATACGAGGTGTTGTCCTCGGATCTTTCCCTTAAGGGACTGATCCCGGACCGTCGTCAATAGCCCGTTGTGTTGCTCTAGTACGACGTTAATTAAAATTACTTTACCTTACCTTGGATTTTCCCATTCGGGATTGAGTTTGGAGAGTGGGGTGCCAGCTCAGGTGTTGCTTCGTCATCTGAACGTGGTTCAAAATTACGAGGTGTTGTCCTCGGATCTTTCCCTTAAGGGACTGATCCCGGACCGTCGTCAATAGCCCGTTCTGTTGCTCTAGTACGACGTTAACCAAAAAAAATTACCAATTACCCATTCGGGATTGGTTACGTACCGTCGCCAATAGCCCGTTCTGTTGCTCCAGTGCGACGCTATTTAAGTACCTGCTGTCCTAGTGATCGGCACTCGTTTCTTTTTGACTTCGCTCACCCATCTACTTTTGCATTTCCCACACCCTTGTGGTGTTGTCGTGAGTTAACGGGTGTTCCCCACTGCGAATTTCGGGCTGCGTTGGTCCGATTCCTGCAGCAATGCATTTCTATCTGTTGTGGTGTTAGTAAAGTTTCACTGTGCGCATATGCCCCATTGCTTGACGTTGGTACTCGAATTTAGGTCATTCTGGATCAACACAATGAGCTATTGGCGACGGTCTGAAATCAATCCGATCCGAGGATCACGCATCGTAATTTTGAATTATGGTAATATTTAGGTCAACACCTGAGCTGGAAACCACTCCCCAAACTTCCATACCACGTTGATGTGAGGACATTTTAGGCCATGACAGATTTAACATGCCCCTGCCTCCACTTAAACTACGGTCTTTGGTTGGAACTAGTCTCAAACTCTCAACTCTCCGGTTACTAATCCATGACTCTACCAACAGGGCTACGCCAACCAACCGCTATAGTGGTTAAGGTGTTCGGAAGGTTCCTGGTTCGAATACGGGTCCGGGCATGGATGTTTGTGAGCGTATGGTGTAGAGGCGGCTGGTGCATCTTAAATCTGTCGTGGCCGAAAGTCCTCACGTTGGGTTGGTGTGGAAGTTTGGAGAGTGGGATGCCAGCTCAGGTGTTGGTTCGTCATCTGAACGTGGTTCAAAATTACGAGGTGTTGTCCTCGGATCTTTCCCTCAAGGGACTGGTCCCGGACCGTCGTCAATAGCCCGTTGTGTTGCTCTAGTACGACGTTAACTAAAAATTACCATTTACCTTTACCAACAGGGCTACTGCGACCGCTCTATTTAAAACAGAAAGTGACACATTGTTCACGGATTATCATTTGAATAATGTGTACCTACCCTTTAAAATAATCTACCATTATGTTATAATTATTAAAAGATCTTCCGGCCCATACAGTGACATTTTTATAATTCAACAAGTTTCAGTTGTTTAAAAGTTGGATTAATCGATTCAAAACGACTTCCCGTATTCGACGTATTATTAGAAGCTGGGGTGGTAAATGTTCAGAGGGAATTTTGTTTATCTTAATCATGTCAGAGATTTATTTCTAAGATTCCACATTATTGCATTCGTCATCCGACTGTAGTTCATAATTCTTGAATCCTTCTCTTTTAAATTGATCCCGAACCGTCACCAATAGCTCAAGTGTGACGAAAATTCTTCAACCTATCATTATTGTATTATATTAAGAAAAAAATGTTTTAAAACGAGAGAAAATAAATGTTTCAAAAGTAATGCTAGTTTTGAAATGAAATGAGTACATACAAATGTATAATTGACTGACTGAAGCATACAGTATAGGAATATCTATTACTAGGGGGCCTACCCCCTTCTCGCTAACGCTCGCCAACCCCAGGAGGATTGCTTCGCTGCGCGAACCTATGCTCGTTTCGCTCGCCTCAATGAAGACATGTGTCCTAGCAGAAGGGATTGTTTACAAAATATGCTATTAAAGAAATGTTTTTCAAATCTAAATTTGCTGTATTACAGAAAAAATATATACAATATCTCTAAAATCAGAATTCAAATGAAAACTTTGTGCAAATTTTGACTCGAAATGTGAGCGTTGCTTTGGAAATTGAATACCCAGCATGTTGTTTGTGTGTACATTTTCCCAGCACTCAAACGACCCACACTTTTTCATTGAGTTTGTTGCCGAAAGTTGTAGTGCAAGCGTCTTGTTGAACTATCATTGTTGGCCCTGAAAAGGACCGTTTTTTAAATGGCCCTGAAAAGATCCTCCGCTTTCTTTGATTTCTATTATAAACTAACTGCAACAGCTCATTAAAATTTCCTTTTTTTTCCAATAAAATTTCATCCGATAACGCTATAAATTCAATCGATGCGCGAGACTTCGCGATAAACAAACAATCGTACAGTGTTTCCACAACGCGATTACATAACGTCTTTTTTGCGTGCCA
Organism: Metellina segmentata; assembly: GCA_947359465.1. NCBI lineage: Eukaryota > Metazoa > Arthropoda > Arachnida > Araneae > Tetragnathidae > Metellina > Metellina segmentata. The sequence continues at coordinate 89,524,555 of OX375873.1, read as the reverse complement.
CGTAAGAGAATTATATATATAGATAATTTTGATGATTCAGTAGAAACGTTTTAGAAAATGGCGTATCTCAATTCACCTAAGAGAAGTTTCTTGTCACTGCATTATTTTGCTAAAAAGAAAGATTGTCTATGCTTTGGGAACATGTTTAATAAGCGTGCATTTAGTTCAAAGAAATATGCAAACACCTTGTCAGCTAAAGCGATGAGTAAAAAGTATATAAATTCCATTTAGCATAGTATATTTCTCAAAACATGTACTTTAATCACTGAGGTTTAAAACATGAAATTTGCAGTGCAAGTTAGGAGCTTTTGTCTAATTCACAATTACGATGTAAAAAAAAATGAAACTTTTCGAATTGGAAATGCGATACTGAGAGCAGATAAGGAAAAGTATTTTTGAGTTCTGTTACGTCAAATTTAGCTCTGATAAATCAAGTATTGTGAGCTAAATTATTTCTAATTTAAAATTGCTTCGTGTTCTACACAAGAAAATTCGACAGCGTGACACAAGTTCTGCATATGTTGCGCAAATCGAATATTTAACTTATATGTTCCAAGAAAAGAATCATATTTTACACAAAAAAGTTTTTTTTTAATTCACGCTTCACGAAGTTCTATCACATTTGGAAGAACCTTTGCCTTTGAAGTTTGCGAAATATTCGTAACAGAATTTGTTCAAACGCGAGCCAACTCTGGCGCGAATCCCCTTTCGACGTAAATTCCGCGCCCAATTTGGCGACGCAGAGCCAACGACAACTTTCCAGCAACCCTACACTCAGCTGACGGCTGATGGGTACAATCCACACAACAGTCCACGCTCTGGTTGCTTTCGAGACTGTGAGCTTCTTCAGTCTCTGTTCGCGGGTCGTAAGGGGTTTTAACCGAACTGAAATGGCACGTGGTGTCTCCACGTGCGAATAGACAGGCACGGTGTGTTATCGATAGCCGAATAGTATCGATTCTTTTCCATTTGAATTATTAATCGTGCCGAGAGTGCGAGAAAAACGCAGCGCGATTTGGGAGTGGAAATCGTTTCAGTTTGAAGAGTAGATGAGAAGTTTATTTTTTATTCTTTCCCGTGTATTCGGTTGCTTCCGTGTTGTGGAATTATCGTAGAATGTCAGATTAACTGTGTGATAGAATATAATTAAGTAGAATCGTCAAGTTCTGTTTGTGCTTCAACCGAGTCCTGAAATTAAAAGAATTTTTTTTTCTCACAACGACGAATAGTTGGGAGCGAGATTTTTTGTAGGAATTCTGTTTTCGTTCTTTTCTTCGATAACGAAATTCCCATTGGAGTGCAGTTTTGGAAAAGGCTTATCAATGGAAGAAATAGAGGATATGGTTTTCGTAGAGCAGTTGAATTCGTTCGTTCACCAGTGGATGGAACTCGGAAATATATTCGACAATATTCCAGATATTCCGAATTTGCGTCTTCTCCAGATCCTGCCACCCGCCTGCATTGCCATCGCACTCACGACCGGTATCGAAAGTGCTCTCTACAAGCCATTCTGGAAGTATTGATGACTCTTTTCCGCAAACCTCGTCATTCGTTCCATCAGGAGAAACTTCATTAGATTTTGTTTCTATGTCTTGGATTTTTCATCGACTTGGTTGGTGCTGAAGCCATTTTAACTTTCCGTTTCGCACATCCTCCAATGTTTCTGTCTCCTAACGACTCATGAATGGTGCTGACGCTTTAGAACCTCAATTGCGTTTCGCCGCTGTAACGAATTTCATCAAGTGCAATTTTATAGAGTATCGATAGGTCTTTTTTGTCATCTTCCATTGCTCAAAAAGACCAGTGCCAAAGACGACGACCGACATCTCTCATTCGGATTCGCCATCGGAACCAACCAGAATGCCACCCATCGCATCCAGCTTGACAGTGACCGGTGTGATATGGGCTTGTCTTTCCCTCATCTCTGCCATACTAAACGCGGCCGGATTCTACATGCCCTACTGGATGAAGGGCACTTTGTCGGATGGTACAGACGTCAGCTTCGGGTCTTTCCGGCGGTGCAACTACCCCCGCCTGACCCCGGAAGGGAAGTTGGAAATGGTGCACGAGTGCGGGCGGTACACCTCGTTCCTGGATATACCCAGCATGTCGTGGCAGGTGACAACCATCACTGTGGGACTTGGTGCGGCGGTCTCACTGCTTGTGGCCTTCACTGCCTTGTCCGCGTGCTGCCTAGCAGATGTGATTACCAAGACGACTGCTAGGATTTTGGGACTCATCCAATTGATTGCAGGTGAGTTTCAACTTTTTCAATTTGAGGTCAAAGGGTATCTTGAGTTTAGCACTATATATCCATTGCTATTTAACCCTACAAGTGGTTTTGACGAGATATCTCGTCCATCAAGATCTGGCCAATCTTGCTAATGACAAGATATCTCGTCATCAATATATTGCCGATTTGTTTTACTATGACGAGATCAAGATCTGGTCAGTTTTCTTCTCATGGCGTTTGTGTTGGATACCAGGTCATGCTGGGATTACTGGTAATGAACTTGCTGACACTGCCGCAAAGAATGCTATAAACTTCTCGAGTCTTGGCATTCCATACAAAGATCTCAGACAAAATGTCAGAGACATCATTTGGAATGATTGGATGAATGAATGGAGTGTGCAGAGAGAAAACAAACTCCACAGAATACAACCCAATATATCATTTTGGCCTTCCTTGTATCCTCGTCGTCTAGACGTAATTTTAACTAGGCTCCGTATCGGACATTCGAGAATTACTCATCAATACTTGCTGGAAGGAGAGAACCCTCCTATGTGCCAACATTGCAACGGCGATCTTACAATCTCGCAGTTCTTAACCTCATGTCCTGGTTTATGGCATTTTTACATTCAATTTTTTAAAACTTCCTCATCTAGATTATCCGTTTTGCTGGGTAAACCTCCTCATTCTGCACTCGTTCCTTTTTTACGATGTCCTAAATTTTTAAATTGTATATAGTTGTCATCTTCATATTCTAAATACGCCATCACTTCATCAATACATTTTATTACATTCATGTCGAAGATAATCCTATACTTTTTTAGGACCAAAATACTTTTAAATTCCTCACTTCCTTATTTATTTCTAATTTACCTTTATTTGACTTGATATATTAAATATTTTATTAATTTTACTGGGTCAAATTTCGTCTTGTGTCTGGCGCAGCTTGTCCACTATTGGACCTTGCGCCATTAAACCCAAACCAACCATCTTCTCATGGCGACGGAATACGAGATCTTGATGGACGATATATCTCGTCTTTTAAGGTCTCGTAAATTTTGCTAATGACGATTTATCTCGTCATCCAAATATTGCCGATTTGTTTACTATGACGAGATCAGGGTTTAGCTAGTTTTCTTCCAGGACGACGAGATATCTCGTCACCCAAGATCTCGTATAAGTTTTGCTAATGACGAGTTACCTCGTCAAGAGGTTCCATCAGGAGAGTTAATATCTAACAAATTTTTCAGAAGCAGTGATGTCTTCAGCTTGGCACAATACATGTCAAGATAATTCTATGCCATTAATATTCAATCTTCCGAACTAATGTCTTAAACTAGGCGCAATTTATCCAAGGAACACTCACTGCCATTTAACCTTTTAACTCGGCTATAGATATAACTGGCACGATTTTTTCTTGGCGCGATTCTTGTAACATTCAAGGTACAACTGCTATACCGGCCGTAGTCTAAATTCTTCCTTGGCGCAATTATTATAAATTTTAAGGTATAATTGCTGCACTGGCCGTAGTCGAAATTCTTTCTTGGTGCGATCATGGTACTGTACCAGCCGCAGTCTAAAGGTTTAATAACTGATCAATCTTCAGAACTAACCATGCCTTCAAAATGGCATAATACATATTGAGAGGATATTTCAATTCAATAATTTTTTTTTGTCCAACCCAACTTTCAGAACAAAATCAAAAAGGAGCCTGTTCCTTTCTCAATTATTTTCCAGAACTAGAGTAGAAAACATGCCAATATCTAACCAATCGGAAAAAGTAATTTATTAAGCTTGGCATATTACATATCTTCAAGAGAATTATAAGTTATTTTATAAGATATGATTTATAATTTATCTGATATGAGATTGTTCTCCAAAAATCTTGAAAAATATACCGATACAGATACGCTGTTTACGAATCCATAGATTTTTGAACAAAACAGTAAAAACAAACTGTTAAGTTCGTGACACACTTCTATAAGGTGGAGAAAATCAGGGGCGTAGCTAGAGAGAACGACCCAATCGGAATATCGTCCCAATGCTCAAGCGAAACCATTTCAAAAATATTTGTTAAAAAGGTTTATTTTTCGTGGAAAGAAAAAGGTTTAGCATTCTAAGCACAGTTTGTCCTTGTCAGAGAACTATATGCTACGTGTGGTGAATGCACTTTTACGGACTCCATCATTATAATATAATACTTAAAAGAGTGAATCCTTATCACCGTGTAGCTGTCTTCAGTCGTATTACTATTCAGTAAAGAGACGAGAGACAAAGAAATTAAATTCTTTTTCCTCAAATGGCTAGAGAGCACAAAAGGAGACTCGGCGACTTTCCTTACTTTGGTCAGATCCATTAACACGAACCATTTACTAAAATTGGCCTCTTGTTCATTTTTATGCATGATCAAATAATTAATATTATAAGCAATAAATTGTTGCAGTGTTAATGTTGTGCTGATTAGTATATCTCTTTTGAAAAAAAAATAATTTCCTTTTCTCTCCATTTTAAATAACTCAACTGTGTTTAGAATGTGGGGGCGTGGCATCGGTTTCGTATGCCCCAGGGTTCAAAAAGTGCAGGTTTGCTTTCGGATGAAAGTTAGAGGAAAAGAGCTGGGCTGTTTTTGAATTCTTAGCATGTAGTTGAATTGGAAGCAACACAACGGGCTATTGGCGACGATCCCGAAACAATCCCAAAGTTAGAATACCTGAAAACTGACTACTCTGTTTACATACAATTTGCATTGATTTCAAGCATTTTGGATAAACAGAAAAAGTTAGTCATGCTTTCCTCACGAAGTACATACAGAATTGAGCCTTTTTTTATATGGTTATTGCTTTCGCGGATTGATACCTGGCCGTTGCCAGTAGCCTGTTGTGTTGCCTTAGTGTAGCATTAATCCAATTACCTACCTATTTTTGCCTTCGAATGTTATTTTACACCGTGTTTCATATTACACTACAGGGAATCGAAAATTGAACGCCTCAGAGGAATTTGAACGCAATTCGCGCGAAAAAGCATCATGGAAAGATATATAAATTATTAGTTGAGCGTGTATGCAAACCATTTCCGCCAATAACGCCTCCTACCATTAGTATAAAAGAAAGAACAGAAAGCTGGTTTCAAGTTCTGTAATCGTGTTTCCGTTTTGGGGTTTACCCCTCCTGTGTATCTGAAAGCTTAAGCATACCTTATCGAAAAATACAGCAGTCAGACGAGCATGGCTTTGAGTTTAAGAATTGTGGTTTATTGAGACTGGATCATCCTACTAAGAAATTGTTGCTCCGGTAGAATAAAAACAAACCACAGAAGAGGCAAGAGAGACGAACTGATCGGCTTAAATGATTACAGCAACCTCGACACATGCACACACATATACGTACATACACATGGACGCATCCCCCCCACCGAACGAGATACAGACCTTAATAGTCTTACGCGCAGGACTATTAAGGATCGTACTGCATTAACAAGAACTCTAGGTCAATGGTGCGTTGCACAACAATCTGTGTCAGCACGTACATTTCGACGTCCTCCGAAACATTAGAGAGTTGTTTCTAGTCGTCTATTGCTGTGTACACCTTTGACTCTACACCAGGGGTTCCCAACCTTTTAGAAACAGCGTACCACTTGAAATTTTTAGAAATTTTTGGCGTACCACCGGTCGTGCATTTTTTTAGAAACATATATCTAATGTCAAAAAAAGTGCCCAATGGCTTGTTTTATTTTAATTAAAATTCTTAGAAAGCTTCATATTTTATGATTAATGCACGTGTATTTCGTATTAATGATGTTTTAATAAAGGAAAAAATAAAACGATTATTGAAAATTGCAGTTTTATTTTTTACTCGCAGGTCTAAAAACAAATAATTATCTCGTGCGTATTTCTCATACAAAGATAAAGGAATTCTTCGTAAGACGATTTGACAGGGAGATATATCAACTTAATTTCGCCGAGATAGCCATTGAATAGAAATAGATAATCAGCAACAAAGTTTCTCTTTAAATAATGTTAATCACAAAATTGATTTCATATAGTACCATTTTTCCTTTTATGTGGTTTTTTGTATATACTAAAAAAAAATCGAACAAACTTCGTAGAATACTATTTAGGTCGCTCGTAACATCCTTGCGGACCACCTGAAACGTTGCCGCGTACCACCGATTGGGAATCCCTGCTCCACACCATAAGCGTCAAGGTTATAAAGGTTCAGAAGTACGCCGCGCCACAGACCACGCGCGGCTACGCTCAATAAGCTAACGCAATCTTTGGAAGCAGCATGGACTGATATACCCTAAACACATATTTCAAACCCTCTTCTCTTAATGTCGAGAGGTATACAGCAGTTATTCCCACCTACGGATCTGCAGAAAATTGTGATTTCTTTGCGTTACACAAAACAAACGGAGTTGTAATTTCAATCATTTCCCCTATTGCTTAACGTTATTCGTACGATTGTTATAATTCTGATGTATCTTTTACTTCTGGTGTTGCATTTTCAATGACCAGCTTTTGAGCTATTTTTATCAAACGTTTCGTCTGATTAGAAATTTGTCTAGGCACATTTTGAAAGTTATTCGTAATTTTCATTTAAAAAAATAACTTCACAAATAATTTTAAATAAAAAAAAGGACATCTAGATATTTATGTTTCTAGCGATTGTCAGGTTACAACATTTTCATTTTGTTGGCCTCCAATGTCACCATCAAAACATTTGATGAAACACAATTTCAAGTCTCATTTCAGGCACCAAAACTACCTATATATTCTGTCAAACTTTTTTTCGTATTTTATTATTGCATATTTTTTGTCAAACTATGCATCTCTAGCGTAAACAACTATTATAATTTTGTTTCTCCCAGCAAAAAAAACTGGGGCTATTATCCGAGAATCCTTAGTGGATTTAGATATTTTTTAAAGATATACAGATCTTGCATGTTTAAGGAATGTTATTCCAGCTGTAACACCATACAGATGTTAGCAAACAAACGGCAAAGTTGATTTGCTCCAATTTGTATAAACCCTCCGAAACCCCGACGGAAAACATTGCTACTTACTCAACTGCAATGTTGAAAGAGCCGGCTCAAATCCCGTAACACTAGATCAACTCATCTTCGAAACTAGTTTTTTTTTTGTCCCAATATTTCTCAAACTTCCATCCAAGGTCAAGGTAAATCTTTGGTTGAAAGAGTTGCGATAGCGTGAAACGCGGTCACTGACACTCGTCGAAGACGAGTAGAGATAACAGTTCCTGCCTCTGACAAGAAAATTTCCCATTGGTCCAGTGGACAATTGTCTTAGAACGAAAACTGACCCTTTTATGAGGACACGTAAACACCCTAGCGCACTCGTAAAGTTACGTTTATCGAATTCTAAGAAAGGCAGTCCTGCGACATAATATAAGAATAAAACTGGCGAACGATTTTAATGAAACAAATTTCATACGGTCGAAAAGTACGGAAATGTTTGAATGAACGACAAGCAAATTTTTAGTGGTGATTACATTTGAATTTCTTTAGTCGGATCATTTTTGAATGTTTCGTTAGGATGAAGGTTAATTAATCCTAAATTGTTCCTTGCATTACTAAACATATTCAAAAATTAAAAAACTTTCGAATTTTCTCAAAACATTGAACTATTACCACCATTGCTATCACAATACACAGGCCTAACTTATTTCATAAGAGACCCATTGAAAGCCCTAGCTCAGGTGTTGCTTCGTCATCTGACCGTGGTTCAAAATTACGAGGTGTTGTCCTCGGATCTTTCCCTTAAGGGACTGATCCCGGACCGTCGTCAATAGCCCGTCGTGTTGCTCTAGTACGACGTTAACTAAAATTACCATTACCCATTGAAAGCCCATAAAATGTGTATTACTAAACTCTGGGTAACATTTTAACCCTCCAAGCCGTTTGGATGGGTGGTAATGGTAATTTTAGTTGACGTCCTACTACAGCAACACAACGGGCTATTGACGACGGTCCGGGATCAGTCCCTTAATTGAAAGATCCGAGGTCAACACCTCGTAATTTTGAATCACGGTCAGATGACCCGTTTGGATGGGCTATACAGTCTCTTAAGATGTTCAATTTTGCTAGCGTCGCAACAACTCGTCGTTAATATATATTACCGATTAATTAATGATGACGAGATCAAGATCGGGTCTCTAGTCAAAGACCTCGCCGTGTACAAAGAGGACTGGTGCACGTTAAATAGTCTGTCGTTGCCTCAAATGTCGTCAAGTTGACGGCGTGGTGTTGAAGTTTGAAAAGCGGGGTTTCAGTTCAGGTGTGACCTCGTCGCCTGACCGTGGTTCAAAATTACATGTCGTCGTATTTGTGGAGTTATCGGGTTTGATCCCGGACCGTCGTCAATAGCCCGTTGTGTTGCTGTAGTACGATGTTAATTACAAAATTACCAATTACCAAAGTCTGCAGATCTTTGGCGACTCATTTGGTATTTTTGTAGGAAATTAACATCCGATATCTGGCACGTAATTGAATTAACGTAGCAGTGGAGCAATACAAAGGGCTTTTGACGACCGTCCGGAATCAATACCGAAGAGAACGATCTGAGGACAGCACATCGTAATTTGGAACCATAGTCGGATGACGAGGTCAACACCTGAAGTAGCACTCCACTCACGTGACGACATTTGAGGCAACGACAGATTTAACGTGCACCAGTCTCCACCATACACATGACAAACATTGGCAAGACCGAGTTTTGAACTCGAATCCCTCCAGTTGCTAATCCGCCACTCTACACTACTGCGGCCCATCTGAATTGTGTGCCGACCAACCGGTATAGTGGTTAAGGTGTTAGCCTCTAGATCGGAAGGTTCCTGGTTCGAGCATGGACGTTTGTAAGCGTATGGTGTAGAGGTGGCTTTTGTGCACCTTAAATCTGTCGTGGCCGAAAGTCCTCACGTTGGGTTGGTGTGGAAGTTGGAAGAGTGGGGTGCCAGCTCAGGTGTTGCTTCGTCATCTGACCATGGTTCAAAATTACGAGGTGTTGTCCTCTGATATTTCCCTTAAAGGACTGATCCCGGACCGTCGTCAATAGCCCGTTGTGTTGCTGTAGCACGACGTTAAATAAAAATTACCATTTTTTTTATTTTTCCGAATTGTGGACTTCCAAAGTATTCAAGCTTTTGTGAGATCATTTAGGACATTCTTGTCGAACCTCGCTAAATTTCGGTGGCAGCGTTTAGATTATTGACGCCTAATACTTGTATCGTTTTGGCATACCTGATTCACTGAAATGCCTCCTGTGTAGACAGGTGGTTGATATGGACGATTATCTTCCCAGTTGGAAGAGCAACGGATTAGCAAACGGAGGGTTAAGAGTTCGATACTTAGTCTATCAATGTGCCATCGTGAACACGGGGCTGGTGCACGCTTGAATCTGTAGTGGCATCTAATGTCCTCACGTTGGTATGGTGTGGACGTTTGAACAGTGGGGTGCTAGCTCAGGGGTGTTGAACACGTTTACTGACGCCAGTTCAAAATTACCAGACATTGTCCTTGGATCTTTCCCTTCGTGATTGATCCCAGACTGTCGCTAATAGCGTTAATAGCATGTCCTGTTGCTCCAGAGTGACGTTAATAAAAATCTTTACGTACCTACTAAGATCTACCTACGCATTATTAACTATTAACCTATGACCTTTCAGAATGTTCGGCATAATAAGGGGAAGACGCTTCCATGCACGCTACTTGAAATCAAGAGATTTTGAAGCAGATACTTTTACTGCATTCTCTTTTTGTTCTATGCTCTAACTTCACGTGTCACTGACTCTAAGGGGGGTTAATAGATGTGTTTCTATTTAGTGCCTTTCCAGTAACGAGAAGTTTGAGAAATGGGTTGGCATCGGTCACCAAAGGTAGTAGGTTCCGGTCTAATTAGCTTTCGTCTAGAAAAAGGAATTGAGAACCAACAAACTGAAATGAGCCTACCTACGATAAAAAAAGATATAACGAATGAATTACATTCGTTTGTGGATTCGTTGCACAAAGTTTCACTCGTATTGCAAAACTCCATTTAGAGTAAATGTTGTATCCGGTTGCCACAGAATTTCTTTTCTGGTTCTCTTGGGCCGTCAAAAACAACGAACCAACGTATAATCTTTTGTAGTTTAAGCATCTATTTTCCATTTATTTTCATGCGTAATTTCTATTAAGGAATCCTTCTAAGTCTCGCGAATCAAAATAAATTAGCTAAAACCTTACTAATAAGATCTCAACGTTTTTTAATAAACTTCTCGACAAAGCGAGATACTATCATCGGCTTATAATGTCAAACGCACAAAAGTAGTACTGAGAAAGCGAAAGAAAAATTCTACTTTTTTCTCAAGCAATGTGAAAATTCTACTTTTATTATTTCAACAATTATTTAATACAATTTGTATTTACACCATTTATCATTTGTTAATCAGAGAATAGTACTTTTCTTATGATTGTCTGGGCATAGCAACTTAAGCATACAATTATAATAAATAATGTGCAGTTATTCATTTTATGTGTTTCTCAAGTGTTTCCAAGTGTGTTTTACAAGAAAAATCACATGTGAGTTATAGAAGGAGCAAGTTTGATTCCTCCCAGGGTATAATTTTCTTTTTGAGTAAGCATTTCCCCATATGTATTTGTACATTATTTGACGTTGATTCGACAAATCTGGCCCTTGCCTCATAAAAATCCCAACTAACCAATTCCAGAAGAAATCTTACTTTCATACGAAGTAAAGGATTAAGTGGACTTTACCAATCTACAGATCAGCACATTCTGGTCTGAAAAAAAAATTGAAAATTTTGGCATAAATGTGTTTTATTTGTTAATTATTTTATTTGTTAATTATGAGAAAGAATCGTGGTTTGCTAAGTGTCAGAGTGACCAGCGATGTCTAATTTAATTGACAGTGTGTATAGTAGTGGCCAAGAACAGATGAACACTGCACACCTAAATTGGACATATATTTATAATATTATATAAAGTTTCAAAATACACACCGCACCGTCGGGTGTAAAACTCGTTTAATTCCTCCGAATTGTAAAATAATTATGACCTTATTCGTGTTCTTTTTCAAAATAGCACCCAATATTTCATGTTCTTGATAGTATCAGAACACAGGCACTGTCATCCATCGATGTTCGCCCACTAGAATAAGTAGCAACTGGTACACGAGAACAACTGTTCTTGTAACCTATCTGTGTTCGTAACCAACCTCCAGAAAGACAAGGAATCGTGACACTAAGTATAAGACATTTAAAAATTACATACACACATTTTAATTGTGTACATTTTTGTAAGCCGTGTTTGGAACTCCAAGTGGTTTTTACGAGATATTCCGTCCATGAAGGCCTGACCGATTTTGCAAAAGACGAGATATCTCGTCATCAAGATATTTGTCCACTCTTTGATGATGACCTTGATATCTGGTGTTTTGTTCTAATGACGAGAGACGACGAGATCTGCTAGGTTTTGTTTAGTGACAAGAGTCCATGTAAAGACATCCAGGAGCGTTAAACCACTATTTTCGGCATGACTTTTCTCTATACGAATGTCCATTAACTTGACTATAAAGGATTCAAAGGACAATCGATTGCGTTAATTTTCAACAAAATAAAAACACATTTCAAACCTGAAAACAAAACATTGAGCCACATCATAGGATGCAACGTGCACTTCCAACAATTGATTGCATCATACTTTATTTATTTCCAACCCCGGAAAAATTTATTTCATTGCTTTCCGATATTTTCTTTAATACCGACAGCGTAATTTAATTCTAATTTTTCAAAAATCCCTTCCCTGCGCTTATTTCCAGTTGGATCACGAAACTCCGTATCGGAATATTGAACTGATTTATGCTTTCGAGAGAACAAGAACGAAATGTTATTCACTCCACAATGCTACCAGTTCGAAATAGAAAACAATGCTTACGAGAGATATTTTAGGTATGGGATATAAATTTACGTTATCTTTTCTTGGAAGTACGTCCGAGCTGGAATTTTCTGGATACCATTTTAAATTATTTGAATTTTATTTCTGCAATTCTAAGAAATTGTATTCGAATTATAATATTTTTAAAAGGAGCATTTTAAGTGCAACCTTTTGGGATTTCAATGTCTCAAAATATTGAGCACAGATTACATAAATAATTCGCGACGGATATATATTTTCGAACTTTCTTCATGGACGAGGTACCTCGTCCATGAATTATCTCTTTAGAACACATGAATGTAATGCAATTGAAGTTGGCTTCCGAAAGCTAATTGTTGTAACCTGAGTTGCGAACACTTTATTGGAAATAAAAACCAACATATGTAAGAAGTACACGAAATACTGTTTTATAGTTTTGATTAACTTTTATTTTATTTTGAGGAATGAACTGTGAGTGACGACCTGACATCAGTAGATAAGTTACTAAGGAATTTTAGTTAATATACTAAGCCCGCGGGGTTGCTAGTTTTATAAATTTAACAGTGGAAATGGTTTAATTAACCCTAATACATACGGAAATGTGTTGAAGAAAGTTGATTTTATAATTCTTCAAAGAAAATATAACTACTGAATTTTCTTAATTGTTCGAAAATGCAGAAAGTGCTTAAAACTGCGAAGGACGTCACAAAACTAAGTCTTTGCAGAACAATTTTTTCTTAATTTTATCAAAATGTTGTTTTTTGTTTTTTTTCAATCATAACTTACGATGTTCTGAAATGTAAAGCGATATACACTTTTTTGTTCTTTTCTAGCTACGGAACAACCTCCTTCAAACACTTTATAAATAACACATCTTATGTCACTGACAAAATATTTAACTTCAAAAGTTATCGACAGAATTTCAAATTCTAAAAGTAATAAAGCAAGTTAAATAAAGTAAGTTTATTAATTTTGATGTTTTATTATAAATATGTATTACATATTTATCCGATAATTGTGTATTACGTCTAATTTTGTATTGTGTATTACGTCATCATGATTTTACTGCAGTTTTCAAAATTCGGACAAAATGTCTGCAGATCATTTGCAATTGCTTGGAGTTAGTGTTGCAGAACACTGAATATAATCCTGCACCTGGGTTAAGGGATATCGTGGCTTTGTGGGTATTCTCACTACACTAGCAACCTGCGAGTTGATGAAGGCACCGGTTCTAATTCTGGCAGCTGCATTCCTCCCAGGGTGTATTTCTCTCTTCTGTGTCAGAAAATCCTTCATTGTTTGTATATTTCTATTATTCGATATTGTCTTATGTGTGGCGCACCATGACCATATCCATTGCGCGATAAAACCCCCCCAAACCAATCAGCCATCGAAAATGCACAATAGATAAATGCAAGTCACTTCCCAATTGCTACTGCAATTAGTTTGCTGTGACTTGCTTGCTATCCAGTGACTTCATTGGATTAGGCTTAGATGGACATTCTGTCAGCAGAGCGGCTTTCAGCTATTTATTCCGTCTTGCGAAGGGATTACAGAGATAAAAGTGGGCATAAGGAATCCAGAATATATATAACACTGAGCGATACCTTGCATTTATATAGAACATGGAGCAAATGACGAGGAAAACTTAAGCGAGCAAAATTACGAGGAAAATTTTAACGAGCAAATGAAAAGGAAAACTTAGGCGAGCAAAGGACGAGGAAAACTTAAGCGAGCAAAATGACGAGGAAAACTTAAGCGAGCAAAATGACGAGGAGAACATAATCGAGCAAAATGACGAGGAGAACTTAAGCGAGCAAAATGACGAGGAGAACTTAAGCTAGCAAAATGACGAGGAAAACTTTAGCGAGCAAAAGAAAAGGAAGACGTAAGCGAGCAAAGGACGAGGTAAACTTAAGCGAGCAAATAATAATAATAATAATATTTAAAAAAAGCCGCGGTAGCTCAGTCAGTAGAGCGTCGGGCTCGCATCAGAAGGGTTGTGGGTTCTGTCCTCGGCGGAGCCTGCAATTCTGATGATTGCGAGATCGGCGTTTCGACATGGCTAAAGACCGTCGTGTTCACTAATGCTGACTGGGGCACGTTAAATAGGTCGTGGTCACAAAGTCCCCCATGTTCCCATACCAAATAAATACCTCTGGGGGTGCCTGATCAGGGGGTTATCGGCCTCTGATTGGGTTCTAAATTACGATATGTGTGAGTGAATGGATGTATGAAAGGGACCTTCCTGTAAAACGGATGTGTCAAGTATGTCGAGCTAAGTCGGACTTCCTCCCAATGGGGCTCAATAACAAGGAAGGCGCACCCCCCTCGCCTCTTGCCGTCTTTGACGGGCCTGGCACTCCTCCGGTCTGCCAGTGTAGGCATAAGAAACAACAACATGTTTAAAAAAAATTAAAAAACAAACCCTCAAAATTTATAAAATTTAGAGCAACATAGTCACAATGAAATCAAATGCAAACTATTTTGAAATTAGGAGAGCGAAATGTAAGATTGCATCGAAAGCTATGGATTTAAGTGTCTGGTTTACAAAAGCGATTGGATGTTTGTTCTCACTTAGTGATTAACATTAACAGTGAGTAACTAAATTTACCACTTATTTACTGTTAGAAGACAATAAAGGTTATTTTAAAAAAGTTCTTGACCGTTTAAACTAGCCATTAAATGATTTGAAAGAATTAACAATTTCGAATTTTTATTTTTGTTAACTATTTTTAAGGATTTTGGCCCGCGGTAATCCGGAAGAAGCCATAGGGATGCGAGTTCGAGTCCAATGAAAGACTGCCGTGTACAAAGGGGACTGGTGCACGTGAAATCTGTCGTGGACTCAGATATGCTCACATTGGCGTGCTGTGGAAGTTTGGAGAGTGGGGAGCCAGTTCAGGTATCTCGTTATCTGACTGGTTCAAAATTACGTGGTGTTATCCTGGAATCTTTCTCTTAGAGATTGATCTCGAACTATCGCCAATAGATCTTTGTGTTGCTCTAGTGCGACGGTAATTAAAATACCAACCTTTAAGCACTATCCTACGAGCCTTCTTTATTATGTCCCGTTTAATCAAATTTCTCAAATTGCTCCATTGAAAACGGTTGACTTAGATTATGCCCCTATTGATAATTAAAGCAGACTGTGATCGCAAAAGGGCTTAAATTTTTAATTTAATCTTTCGCAAAGAGGCTCAGCTTTTAATACATCGAAATTAGTTCATTAATAAGGCTCCAGCATTCGGTGAAATTATTCTCGACGTTCAGTTTGTCAAATATTCAGTTTTCAATTACAAAATGAAATATTTTTACTACTTCAGTCTCTCTCTCTTTTTTGAACGAATAAAAACCGTGCAGCTAGTTCTTGGAACGCAAATTAGATTAAAATTTCTTGTTTTAGAATACTCTAGAATTCCGAAATAAATCTCGCTGAAATAAGAAGCGACTGTGCTACTCTATTATAACATCATCTTTATCTGCATTATTCACTGACGTCAGTTCTTAAATTATGGAAAAGGATGTTTCTCATCGGCTGACTGGCTTTACTTGCTTATGAATAACCTTTAGAACTGGCGGAATCGATGAAATATTTTTTATTAATTTGTAACTAATTTCGCTTCCTTTGGGATTGTTTATGAGCATTGAAAACTAAATATGAGAGTTCAAATTTGTTATGCAAAAAACTTTGTTGCTCAGAAAAGTCTCAAAAGATCCAGGTCTACTCTTTCTTGATTATTATCGGAATAGTTAGGAAATAGGTACTTGTTAGTTATGCATCTAGGGTTACCAGATCTAAAAGTGGAAGTTGTAGTTGGAAGTAAAAGTTTGAAGAGAAGCGGAATAACAACCAGGGCGTTGCAAGTTCGAAACTCGATGCAACCAGAGACCATTGTATGCATGGAGGCTGTTGCACGTTCAATCTGTTGCGGCCTTAAATGTTCTAACGTTCATGTGGTGTGGAAGTTTGAAGTTTAAGGTGCCAACTCAGGTCTGACCTCCTCATCTGACCGTAGATTAAATTACGAGGTGTCGTCTGATGTATCCATTCGCCAATGGCTCGTCGTGTTGCTCTAGTGCGACGTTAATTAACTACAACCTACATATACTGCATAGCTCGGAAATACTCATTAGGTATGCACCTCGGGTTAGAAGACCTATAAGTAAAAGTTCCAGACAATCTCAATTCTAATTCCTGAAAGTCCGAGTAAATAAAACTGCTTTTGTTGGTGTTATAATAAAAAAAAAACTTCGACAGTTAAATTATCAAACAAACTTTGCTCCAAATAAAAAATAACAGTATTATAAACAAAAAATACATCGTTAAAAAAATACCACCTGTCGCATGCAATTCCGCAAACGGAAAAACTAACAAATTAGAACACTAAGTGATTCAAGCGCGATACAACAATTGGATTGAACCAATGATTCCTCTAAAATATTCGAGTATTTTATAATTTCCTGTGGACTCATCATAAATAGTAGGGATAGATTGTGGATGTGCCTAGTTCTGGGAAAGGAACAATTTGTTTTTTTCTACTTGGATCTTAATTCCACTTGGATTGATAGGGAAATTTTGGTTCGGACGTATCTCGTCCTTGATCGAAACTGACCATATCAAGATGGATGACACATCGCTTCAAAACAATTGAGGGTTAAGACATTGAGCCTGAGTCTATATAACATGCTAGCCTTTCATATGATACTTTGTTTATCATCGTTGTAGAACTTTTGGTAGTGCTTTATAGATTGTACTAAATGATATATTCGGGCTGTTTAATTATCGTTGCTCCAAAATACCCCCTGTGTCACAATGCATCCACTTTCGATTTGGGAATCCTTTGTTTATGTGTTATAGAGCAATTTTCCGATTTGTTGGGAAGGCATTATTCGGTACTGATGGTATAATCTGTTTAGAAAGGGATGTTCTCAATAAGGTATTTAAAGGAGTAGACTATATTTGAGGTTCGACTGAATTTAAGTAAAGTTCATAGCGAGTTGTTGTCAATATGCTTTTATTTTGTCAGATATTGATTAAATGTAATGACAGATTGTATAGTGACAGTACGACGCAATTAGATACCATTGATAGAACAAACAAAAACGTATTAGAAAGTCAACACAGTAGCAAAAAATTTAACACGTACTGTTCAGGCATTGTTTCGCCGACCAACCGGTATAGTGGTTATGGTGTTAGCCTCTAGATCGAAAGGTTCCTGGTTCGAATCCGGGTCCGGGCATGGATGATTGTAAGCGTTATGGTGTAGAGGCGACTGGTGCACCTTAAATCTGTCGTGGCCGAAAGTCCTCACTTTGGGTTGGCGTGGAAGTTTGAAGAGTGGGGTGCCAGCTCAGGTGTTGCTTCGTCATCTGAACGTGGTTCAAAATTATGAGGCGTTGTCCTCGAATCTTTCCCTTAAGGGACTGATCCCGGACCGTCGTCAATAGCCCGTTGTGTTGCTCTAGTGCGACGTTAATTTAAATTACCATCATTTATTGTTTCGAAACGCGAGAATACTAAATACTATTTTTTTCTGCAAATGAGTGCATTAAAAATAATCTAGTAGAGTTCGTAGATTGGTACGTATTTTATTAAACGTCGCACTGGAGCAACACAACGGGCTATTGGCGACGGTCCGGGATCGAAACCCGAAGGGAAAGATCCGAGCACAGCACCACATAATTTTTAACCATGGTCAGATGATGATAGCACACCTGAGCTGGCACGCCACTCTCCAAACTTCCACACCACGCCAACGTGGACCTTTGAGGCCACGACGGATTTAATGTACACCAGCTCCATTGAAGACGACGGTCTTTGCTTGGATTCAAACTCCCAACCACCAGTGCTGTAGTCGTAAATAAATCAGACGGTATACCAAGGAGGCCCATGGGATAATACCCTCTGGTCGTACACTTTGATACCAGCAGAATTTTTTCCATGGGGAGGCGAAACATGTACTTACTATTTACACTTTCCATGGGGGGAGGGGGGAGGCAAAAAACATGTACGCACACACACATACATGTATCTAGTATATATATGTAGGAAATCCTTTCTAAGGACCGGGTAGGTATTCATTAAACTAAACCCGAGCTCGCAAACGGCCGTGAAACATGATAATATTTCAATTGTTCTTAAAAGAGGATTTCATTTTTCTGGAACAATGGGCGTTTTTATTGATTCCTCAAACCCTGAATAGTGCACATTTCATCTATACCAAAACGTCAACCGATCATTTTTACCTCCTTTTTTGCATGGCGAATATCCCCTGTATTTATATTTTCTGGATCAAGCATGGATATATCTTTCAAAAGTTGACAATTTTCTTCATTAACATCAGAACAAAGTCTGAATTTCATTCTGTCGACAATACTTTGAATGAATTGCTTTTGATTCATAGGTAAACGATTTTCAAATTATGTGCCAAGGTGATATCTTGATATAGAAACTTTTCTTTTGCTTCTACAGCTATCTGCGTTTCACGTGATGTTTTCTAGGAAAAACAAAGCGGTGTTCGTAGTTTTTAATAAAAAGCAGAGGGTATACGGAATTTGCTGTAAAAACCAGAGGATATACGGCTTATAACGCCGTATACCCTCCACTAGAGCCCTGCCAACCACTGTCCCCGAACATTAGGTTTATATGCTTCCAAAGTATTCAAGTGCTCTTAGTACTCTGTTCGATTCGAAACGATAAATATATCAACGGAAATTAAACATTTTTATTCAGACCGAAAAATAACACGTAATTTTGAGCCATGGACAGATGACAAGGTCAACAGCTGAGCCATTTTCCTTTTAGGTTTTTTGTATGCTAAGTAAAAACACTCGTTCGAAGAAAACACACAGTTGCCCCAAAAATACTTATATAAGTATTTCCAAACGACTGTGCTAATGTTTTACATACTAGAGGGACGTTATATAATGTTTAGATTGTATTATTTCTATTACTTTTAATATTTTATCATAATTCAAGTTCAATTAAATTTCTGAGAAGCGATTTGGTATGGTTGAGAATCCAAAAGGAGTTTAAAAAGATAAGATTTTTATGCGGCGACAGAAACTAAAATCTTCTTAATTGATTACTTTGAGCCTTGGATCTGAAATACCGAAAACAATCGAATGAATTTCTGCGAATTGTTGATGTTACTGAAGTGAAGTCATCTAGAATTTGCAGACGATCGGCCAATGACCCAAGGGTTCCGCGCCATTACTCCACAGAGAAAAGAACGATGTTTTCTGACTGTTGAACCGTTAGAACAAGGTTCGCCTTTGTCCCTGAACAAAAGTTCCGGGTAATTAATGTTTTCGATTCGTCTGCGCTGAAATATTTTCCTAACCGTAAAAAGGCAAAGATTTATACCTGCTTTCAGTGCAGATATTGGAGGCGGAACTGTCTCCTATTTCTCAACACTAAATACCCCGATGTGTTTGTTTATTGTTATTACTTTCGAAACCGTTTGTGGGGATTATCTTGAATTATTTGCAATGAGATATGTTTGCAAATTCTAATTGATTACTATATATGGCAAAAAAAAATTGGTTTGATAGTTCTCAAATGAGAAAACTAGAAAAATTGCATCGGAACAAAATGGCTGCCGCCATTTTTTAGAGTTTAAAAGAGTAGCGGATTAGCAGCTTGGAGGGTTGCGATTTTGAAACAAGATCCAACCAAAGAAACAGCCCTGTACGTGGGAGCTGGTGCACGTTAAATTGTCGAGACTTAAATGTTCTTACGTGATGGGGAAGTTTAGAGAATTGGGACTAGGCTCAGGCGTGACCTCGTCATCTAACCGTGTCTCTAAAATCTTTTTCTTCGGTATTGAACCCGTTTGTCGCCAATATCGCGTTGTATTGTTCCAGTGAGTCATTTGGTCATTTTAATTAACGTCGTATTAGAGCAACAACGGACTATTGACGACGATACGGGATCAATCCCCTAAGGGAAAGATCCAAGGACGACACGTAATTTTTACCACGTTCGGATGACGTGGCAGCAATTTCTCCAGTGAGACGTTAATTTACTATCTTGTCAGTTGAAAATACCGTCTCAACAGTAAATGCAGATGTGTTTGTTTCATGTCAATACTTTTGAAACCATGGGTCGGGTTTACCATGTTGTGAGAATATATTGCAACTAGACACGTTTGCAAAGCCCTATTAATTACTCCATGTGACAAAAGAAATTTAAATTGCATTTTTGTTGGTTTATCTGCTTAAATAATTCTCAGATCAAAAAAGTAGCAAGTATGCTTCCGAACAAAGTGCAGTTCTGAATATGGTTCTATTAGTTATGTGCGTGGTCTCTAACTTGTAAAGGGGGAAATGTAAAGGACACGTGTTACCTTCTCAAACTAAGCTATACCGAATCGAAATCTCGGATTGGTAGATATTTTAATCAGCGTCGTTTTGGATCAACTCAATGGGCTATTGGCGACAGTCCGTGATCAATCCCAAAGAAAAAAATTTGAGGACAAAACCACGTGATTTGGAACCACAGTTGTATGATGAGGCAACACCTGAGCTGTCACTCTACCTTACAAGCTTCCACATCACGCCAACGTGATGACATTTGAGGCCACTGCGGATTTAACTTGCACCACCCTCTTTGTACATTACGGTCTTTGGTTAGATTTGACCCGGGCTACCACGGCTCTCGAAATCTTGGAATTATGTGATATAGGTAGGGTAAGTAGTTAATTAACGTTGCAATGGAACCACACAGCGGGCTATTGGCAATGGTCCGGGATCAATCCCAAAGGAAAGATTTCGAAATAAACACCTCTTAATTTTGAATCAGGGACAGATGACGTGGTGAACATCTGAGATACCACCCCACTCTCCAAACTTGTATGAGATAGGAATATGTGGAATATGACAGGTGGATTTTATAGGGCCTGCTATTTGTCTCTACCATACTCTCGTAGCGCTGACGCTATGTTGATATTCCACTTTTGATTTCACTTGCACCATTTGTGCGCTACGTTACGAGCCTCACCTTTTTCACTCTTCGTAGTTACGTGCTCGAAGAAGACTTTCGTGATCCTATTCCGTTTTGAATGAACTCGTGCTATTGTTCCGTTACAAATCAGAATATACCAGTTTTTTTGTACAGAAAGCTTTGTAAATTTTTATAGTTTAAGAGAGATAAAAGTGAATAGTTTTTCGTCAAATTGGATTGATCTGGACCTGACTTACGTTGTGTGTAAAATAACCATTGTGAGTGGAGATCGAACATTGGTCAGCACGAACAATGATAAAATCCGCTCTAAGCCAGAGAACTTGTTTAATTATCCTTCGCTCAGCAATAAATGACCATATAGCGGTAAATAAAACAAGGAATGTTTGATTGGTTTCTATGGTGTGGACACCCAAAGAAACGCATGCAATGTAATCTTTTATTGAAACAGAAGAGAGAAATATATCTATGGGGTAGTTGCTGGAATAAAGCCTATGCTGTCTATAGCTCGGTGATTGCTAGCGCAGTGGACAAACCCAATGCGCCGCGACGTTTTATTGAAACCTGGGAGTAATAGCGAAGAGATGTGGCCTTGTAAGCTTTTATCGGTTGTATATCTACTGTAAATTTGTTGGGGAATTTCATTGATGCAGTATAAGAAAACTATAATTTAGAACTGCTTCGAGCACAGGTTCTAAATTTTCTTATTTTCCAAGAAGGCACAAGTGAAAATAGTGCCCAAACTGTAATATAGAATGAATGTCTTATGAATTAGGTACGTTATACCTTTAAGAAAAGCAATTTCGGCATGCAATACGATTTCTTAAAGAAAGAATTCAACATATAAATTTTATCTTTTTAATAACAAATTCATCAGGATTAAATCAAATCAGGAAACATGCTGCACATTTTCAATAAAGATTTGATTGAATTATGTAAACTTAAATTGAGTGATAAAATGAAGCTCGAGGTTTGTTATTAATTTGTGTTGAATTTACTATTTTGAGTTGTGCCACTTTTTCCGGAAAATGTCAAAATAAAATGTTGACATTTCTGTTATTGAGAAGTGCATGTAGTTGCTGCATACTTATCAATAGATATACTATTTATTATATTTATAGATATAATTTATGTAATACATATATAGTTTTATACTATTTTAAACAAAAATATTAAAAACTTTAAATAAAAAATAAGCATAAAAACCCCTTTCTTCATCTTTACTAGTTTCAGTATCGGAAGAAGAAAAACAATTTGTAACAATTTAATAAGTTTTAAATGAAAAAGAGAAACACAGCAGAGCACATAACAGAAGTAGAATAATTGATAAATAATAATAAACATCGTTTGATGTTTTATGAATTGTTGCAAGATGCTTATTTTATAATTCCTCAATGTCATTACTAAAAATTACAAAATAAAATGTATTAATTTTATTGAGAAAATTGGTTAAGAAAAGATATAATCTGCTATTAAGTCTTCCGCTTTTAAACTTGGAACTTTGTTTTTCTTTCTATTATTTATCATTTGCACAGTTCTGTACTTGCCATTGCAATCTATGTTACCGTGACAAAAGTTTACTTTTTACCTCGACAAAAGTTCAACGAAATTTATAAAGCAATTAATGTGAAGTGAAACATGCATGACTGTTAAAAAACAACTACCAAAATGATATAAAATAAAGAAATATATATTTCATGCTGTACAGTTTGAATTTTCACTTTTTGTGCAAGGTTACCATCTAGAAAATATGCGAAGTATGTCACTTGTACTTATGCTAATAATGTTATTATGTACGTAATGAGAGAAGCAATGCAAGTTTTTACATGCACTGCTGTTAAAGCTTTTAGAATATTTTTAAGCATTGAAGCCTTTTTGCTTTCAGGAGTGTTTTTTTTTATAATGCTCAAGTAGTTTATAGTTTCCTGGAAACTTCACATATTGAGTAAATGTCTGAGATTGTCAGTGCCATATCAGAATCGGAGTAATTGTACCAGTTCAAAAATTATTTCGAACTCTTCAAATGACAATGGTTGAATGACAAGATCAGCGTATTATTTTAAATAAGAAGTTTCAGCTTCTTGTCTCATCATGGTACTTCGTACCCAAAAGTTGTGAAAAACTGCACCTTCATAATGATGGTTGGATTTTTAACTGTCACGAAGGTCAGCGTAAAATACTCTTCAAAATGTAGTCTACACTAATTTTAACGAGCACCAATTTCAGAAGCCTACACGCTTCTGTGAACTTTTAACAAGTTTCGTCGTAATATCACAAATTTTTTAAAATTCCCTTTTAACTTGGATTACCAAAAGTCCAGACAATTCTGGAATTTGCGTATTTTCCCCTCATTTCGTTGGGAATTATAAATTGTCCGGAATTTCCAGCGAAATCATCAATTTAATCCTAACGTTGCATCATTGCATGAATCGCTTTGAGTACAAAAAAATGATTTAGTCGTTAACCAGCGTTAACGCAACTGTACAGGTTGAGTTAGATCTCATTAAGAACGGAACTTTTTTTTATATTTGTAACGTTCCTTGGCTGTATAATAACGTTTCTTTGACCGTTTGTATGCAAACGTTTTTTCTATTAATACTCCATAAATGGAATTTTATTTGAAACTTGAGCATCCCCTGAAAAGCCAGAAAAAAAGTAGGTTTCTCAGAAACTACCATTTGGTCTGGTAACCTTTAACGAACGTTTCTTTCTAGTTTTTCTCGGTCTCTTGGGGTTTGTAAAAAACACAGAACGTTGTCTGCATTTAGATTGGACGTGTAAGTATTGAGTAACCGAAGTTGGCGAGCAAGAGGCGTAGCTCCCTAGGTTTCTAAAAAATTAATAATTTTTGGTAAAATACTCCTTTGGATATTTATAATTTTCGTGTATATTGTTTTCATAGCTACCCTGTTCTTAGTTTAATAAAAATATTTCACTGAAAATAATCGTGGTATACATCTGTCAGCAAGAGAGATAACTGATGAATACAATTTAAGTTCCCTAAACCTTTATTGTATAAACTTTGGACTAAAACCAGATAAAAGATTATAAACAAGAAAGTTCAGGAAAGTTAATTGCAGCGTTATGGTTTTTGGTATCCTCTTTTGGAATATGGTGTAGAAATTTGGGGAGTGACCAGCTCAGGTGTCACCTCGTTACCTGACCGTTATTAAAAATTACGAGGTGTTGTCCCTTTCACTTCGAGACTGGTCCCGGACTGTCACCCATAGCCCTCTTATGTTGCTTCAGTACGACGTTAATACAACAACTACATACCAATAAAAAATTCAAAGAATAAATGTGGTGTGGAAATTTGGAGAGTAATTCCAAATTGGGTGTGACCTTGTGATCTGACCGTGGTTCAAAATTACAAGGTGCTGTTCCCGGATCTTTCACTTCGGGTTTAATCTCGAACAGTCACCTAGGTATGATTTCGAGTGCGATATTAACTCAACGACCAGCCTGCCAAAAGAATAAATTCCGAATTGATGTATGGTAATAGATGAATGATCATCGCCAGTATGATTGAACGTCAAACATCGCCATAAAGGTAATAAATTACAATTTAAGGTAACTCCTGTGTGTATCATTGTGTTGCTCTGTTACGACGTTTATTAAAATTACTTTACCTTATCTATATGTATCATGCGAGAAAATTTAAACAGAAGGTAGTCCATTAACATAGCACTGGAGTAGCACAATGATTGTCGATTGTCCGGAATCAATTCCTACACAGATCCAAGGCCGTAATGTTGAACCACGGTCAGATGCCGAGGTCAATATCTGAGCGCATCCCACTCCAAATTTTCACATGCCAACGTGAGGATATTTGAGGCCACGTGCACCAGCTCCCGGGGGTACACGACGGTCTTTGACTGGACCGAGTTTCGAACTCGCACAACCCTCCAGTTGCTAATCCATTGCTCTTCCAACTGGCCTTGGACAGAAGAAAAATCTTCGCTGATCAGTTTGCTTTAAATGTTAAGACATTCAAAATGCCTCTCATTGTGAATAGATTTGACCACGTCGTCCCTGTTTACTTTCTCTAGCCATCATGGCCGACATGACAAAGCAACTTTACTGAATTCACGTCGATCCGACTGAACTTACGAGCAAATAAAAATTACTCGAGCACGTTTAATAATCCCATAAGCGAGTCCCCGCTTAATGAGGTATCCCTGTCTTGAAGCGAGACTTAGTGAGTCATCTTGGCTAAAGTTATCGTTCACATTTTTTTCTTTCTCCCCACGCTCATAGTTTTTATTCGCCTTTGTTTTTTATTTCTCAGCTGCGGTTGGCAACGGTCATTATAGAACTTGGTGGATTCCTTTGTTATTTATGGCGCACTCTTTTATGTCTGGAGCGGCATATTTTTCTTCCACGATATTAAAATTTTCCAGCACAGTCCTGGAATGTTTCGGTCTGGTATGAGGAATGGCACGGGATCGAAGATGTCTTTGAGCTTTCGGGAGAGTCAACGCACACACAGAGACCAAATGTTTCAGACGAGACTTAAATGGGTTTTCCTTAATGACGTTCTGTGGTTGTCGCTTGAGTCATTTCTGTGACTGTGCCGCATATGCATCTGTAAACTGGAATGTAATGGGGGAGGGGTTTCTGAAGCCATTATGCATTTCTGGAGAGAAAGATTACATCAATTATGTGACTGAGAAACACACATTATCTCATTAGGTTCATCTCACGAGGGTGTTTACGAATGAAAAAGATATCAAGCTTCTAAAAAGTGAAAGAATATATGTGGTTAGTTCCGAGCTAGAAACGTAGGCAAAAATCAGACAAATTCAGCCAATTATAATTTAGAGTAGAAATAAAAACTCTTAACCCTCATTGTGGTTGTCTCAACGACGTATTTTATTTTTAGAAAACTGACTCAGATCTTAGTAGACGCGTTATCTCATCAAAGAAAGATAATTGGGCAGATCTTTTTAAAGTTCTTACGCTGACGAGATATCTCGTCATCATAGAAAAGTCGCATATTTGGATGACGAGTTATCACTTCATTAGCCAGCCAAACTGGTCAGATTTTGATGGACGAGGTATCTCGTTCAAACCACTTGTAGGGTTAATCCAATTCTTCAGTGACTACAGCAGTGTTGACCTTGAGACCCACAATGATTCTTTCCCATCTGTTATTAGCTATAGCTCTCTATTTTTGTAAATACTCATTGTCCTTCTCTGCACAGTAAATCGATCTCTAAATTTTGGTATTCCTCTACGCATAGCTCCGATTGACCTGACCAGAAAATTTTGTTTTGTATTAATTTCATCGGATGTTGTTGTTGTCGTGCGGGCCATATATAGCCCAATTGGGGGTGCCATTACCCCGGAGGGTTGAACTTCTTCATACATGACACATTCGTTTAACAGGAAGGTCCCTTTCACACATCCATTCACTCACACATATCGTAATTTAGATCCCAATCAGAGGCCGATAACCCCCTGATCAGGTACCCTCAGAGGTATTGATTTGGTATGGGAACATGGGGGACTTTGTGACCACGACCTATTTAACGTGCCCCAGCCACCATTAGCGAACACGACGGTCTTTAGCCAGGTCCAACGCCGATCTCGCAACCATCAGAATTGCAGGCTCCGTCGAGGACAGAACCCACAACCCTTCCGATGCGAGTCCGACAATTCAATCGGGTATTTTCTGACCATTCCATTCCCTGTATTTTTATGTTTTGCAATATCTTAATCAAATTAGATACGTTTAAAAATTAAGTAGCGGAAACTTTCATAATGTGAGCTTTCGTCCGCAGAATCTAATGTTGCATAGATTTACAGAAAAATGAGAGTAAAAATATGGAATTTGTAGGCAAATTTTAAAAAGCTAATTTCCTCGAATTTTTCAGGGGTATGTTGGGAGAGTTGCTTAAAAGATCAGTACGAATGCCATTGAGAATTTTTACTTTCCAAAATGCTTCTTTCTGTTGAATGATTATTATATTGTTCCAACTATATATATATAGTCCCTTGAAACAATGTTAGGGAAAAGGTTTGCTATAATTTATTTCCCTGAAATTGAAAGTATTTTTGAGTTTGACTAGTTGATTCACTCTCCAGTTTCTATGCACATATTTGTGACGCACAACGTGTCATCACATCGACCTTCTAATAAAATTGATTGGGAATGCGCGTGCAGCACTTTTTTTCTCGATTGCTCGATTTAAAGATGGGGGAATAAACACCAAACCTGACATAAAACGATTCCACTAATCTATTTAACTGGATATGTATGGATTGGTAGTTAGAGAGTTGAATCAACGTTTCACTGGAACATCAAAGTGGGATATGGGCGACGATTTAGAATCAATCCCGAAGGGAAAGAACTGAGGACAACGCCTCGTAATTTTAAGCCACAGCCAGATGACGATGTCGACATCTGAGTTGTTTCCCAATCTCCGAATTTCCGCATCACGCCAACATGAGGACGTTAGAGGCCACAGCAGATTTATCGTGCCCCAGCTCCTACGTGCACAATGTCTTCGGTTGGATCTAGTCTCCATAACCCTCCGGTTGGTAACCCACGACCAATTGGGTTACCGTGCTCCTGCTGATACAGGTACAGATCCTATTTAGCTCATCGAATCTTTCCCTTTTGCGATTGATCTCAGACAGACCCCTCTGGTCAATTTTCTTCAAAGGACGAGATACCCACCATGAGGGTTAAATCTCAATTTGACGCAGTTTGTACTTTCTTGGACCACCTTGCGTCTTAAAATCCAAACATCCAATCCAATCCTCCAATTGACTAAACCAATTTCGCGATGATTTATTAGTATCCCCTGGTTTTCTGTTAAACAAGTCCTGGATTCAATTCAGATGCGTTGTAGTTTTGAATACATTTCACAACGTAGACCCTGTCTAAAAGCCATTGCAGTGACAAACGAAAGAATAACTATGTAAAATCACTTGTTGAAATCGAGGATTTTTTTTTCTTTTTTAGTATACTTCTTTCGTTGAACAATTGGAAGATTAAGGCCCGGTTCACACATCCGTTTTTTCAACGTGCGGCGCCGCTGCGGCACCGAAGCCCAACTATGCACGCATAACCGTGAAATGACGGCAGTACTCTTTTCGCGCCATTTGAGATAAATATTCTATCGAAGAAAACGTGTTTATTTCGCTTACTTGATGTAAAAAAAGTCTATTTTGAAACAAAATAGACGTTACTGGATACAACCATTAATTAATTATTATTATTCATATTCCATTTGTTTATGAAAAAAAGGTACCGGAGACGCATATGCGGCGAGCTGCGGCGCCGTGGGGAACTGCGGCACAAATTGCACGCAAGTTGGACGTGCGGCGCCCGAGACATGTGCACTACTCCATTGGATCTAATGTATCGCAGACCGCACTTGCGTTGCCCCAGTGGCGCCGCACGTTGAAAAACCGGATGTATGCACCGAGCCTAAGTTAACACACAGTTGCACAATAAATTACATCTCTAATTATTGTGATAGCAATGCGTAAAACAATGCTCACAAATCACATGTCGATTCCAACAGCGTTTCAGGGCGTTGGCTCTTGCTGGATGGAGGTTTCTGACAATGAGAATGGAAATAAACGCGCCTCGGTTGTTTACACTTATGTATCCTTTGCAAATGAGTCGTCCAGAAATTTCTCCGTGACGCAAACGCTAACCGGATCCCAAGGCCATTTGTTTAGTTGCGGCAAAGTGTTCGCCCTTTTCTGGAGTGAAGTGTTACATGAACGGCTGACATTGAAAGAGTTGTAATGCATCAAAGTGTGTCTCCTGAAAGTATTGTATCCGCTCTTAAGTGGTTCTAACGCTGTCCCAAAAGGGGTTTTCTTTGACAGCCATAATGAGTTGCGCGTGTTGCTAGGCCTTGAAGCTTTTGTTTCTGTGAATGAATGCTTAATTGCGTTACCGTTATTTTTTCAAAAATAAAGATTCGAAATGGAATACTTTTTTCCCCCAAGACGTTTTTGAAGATATCTATTGTGGTTTTCGACTCGTTTTGTCCTTGTTTAATGGATTTAAGGTACTGGTACCGTTTAGTCTCTTTCAGAGATACCGAAACTTGTGCAATAAACACAAAATCCAATCCAGTCCTTTTAGAGAGATAGCATTGTTGGCTTAAATGAGATCAAAGGTACTTTTCAAGAGTTTATCTCAACTTTTGTCATATTTGTCAAAGGAGTCTGTACCTGATCGTCAGTTTGATTCTTGGTTTGGGCATGGAAAGCAGTGCAGTAGAATCTTGATTGTCTAAGTTCCGATTAATCGAGTGTCCTTGTTATCCGAACCGAATTTTATCCAAGTTTCATTGCTTTATGAATCATTAGTAGTCAGTAGTGCAGTAAATGTTTTCTGTTTTTTTTTATTAAACATGCATTTATTAAACATTTTTTGTTAACTACGCCAATATTATCCAAGATAACCTCGGTTTTCATAACTCCGGATAATCAAAGTTCTACAGCATTTTGGAATCCGTTTTAGTGTTAGGCCTCGATCTAATTTACTTTCGGGTTATGAAAACAACCAATTTTTAAGTTGAGGCAAAGAAAGCTAAGATTGACATGAAACAGAAGGAGTTTCAAGAAGTTTTATTTGCGTGATTAATGTTACATCAATAGCACTTTGTTCTGCTGTTGCTCACCAATATCATGAGTTGATGAAGTTAACTGTAAAAAAATGTTTTTTCAAATCAATATGATCAGTTCTTGACCGAATTTACTGTCAACGGCAGTTAGAAATTTTTCGAAAACGTTTGGACTTTCAAAAGGTTTATTGCGAAAGGGAAAAACCGTTCCTTCGATTGAAATTTTGGATTTCTGCGCAATAAAAATGAAGAACATTCTCGCATGACTCGCAATGAAACATTCGATCAAGAATATTCCTTTCAGATTCAATTAGAAGAATCTCTGGCGACAAGTTATCTTTTGAGTGATTACATTATGTCGTATGAAAGCTTTTTGAAACTCGAGCTTGTACCTAATTATGTAAATTGAAATGTAAAAAGGGAAAATATTTCTCCATTTAGTCATGAAAGCAATGCAAATTCAGGCTTTTCAAAATAAAGCGAGTTTAAAAGCAAAGCCTTTTAAGATTTTATTCTTGAAATAGAATAATTGTGTGTTTGAATGATTAGAGATGTATGTTATCTTTTTGGTATTTAATCTTAAGCTAGAGGTATTGAAGTAAATTTGCCTTTAGCTAAATAACTTTTATAATAATATTCAGTTGAATGGTTAGTTAAATTATTTAGTTAGTAGTCATTTTTTAGTTTGTCCTTATTTTTCGTTGTATTTATAATCCGTTTTACACTAGTCCAAATTAGTTATTCTTCATTTGGATATACTGGAAATGCAGGGTATCGTTCCATTTAAAAATAAAAATAAAAATCCATGTTGGAATTATTTTCAGGAGTATATGTAGTCAGGAGTGATGTTCTAGTAAAGTCTAGTTCTATTCATCATGTAAAATTTCTACATTGATGAACGAAGAATAAAATGCAATGTATGAGTGATTTAGTTCACTTTTATTTACTAAAAACTAATTTTTAATCATCGAGACTTGGTAGTATTTAATTACATAATAATAATTATTTGGAAAAAATTCAAGAACTCAAAATTTGAATGCCCCCAGAATTTTATGTAACGATAAAAGTGGTATTGGAATCATTCTTTTTAAGAAATTGAAAAATAGTGCTTTCAGCAAATATAGAACCACGAAAAATTTCCTTTCAACAAGTTTTTTTCCTGCATAATTTCTTCTCAAATATCACCACATGGGATTTTCA
Organism: Metellina segmentata; assembly: GCA_947359465.1. Taxonomy (NCBI): domain Eukaryota; kingdom Metazoa; phylum Arthropoda; class Arachnida; order Araneae; family Tetragnathidae; genus Metellina; species Metellina segmentata. Next base: position 89,493,642 of record OX375873.1, on the reverse strand, counting down.
ATTTAAAAACCAAATAAAAATTAAAAATTTCTATTTCAATTGGAAGACACGTGTGCGGACTTCTTGAAAATTAACACAATTTTCGGAATATTTCAATTATCTGGTTGTCTTTTAGTTTCAATAATTACTTATATGCGAACTTAAGTGTTACGAAACCGCTAGCCTCTTCAAATAAGCACCACAATTTGCCAGATCAGCGAAAAAATTCAATCCTTCCAAACATGATTTGCTATTAATTTTTAAAAAACTTTTTCCTTTGAATCGGGCAACGGAATAATTGTGTCAAGACGGCCGAGGTCAAGGTCAGCCGGATAGCTAGAAGATTTTAAGGTTTTAGGGGAGTTTAGATTGAGACACCCACAGAGCGAAAGTGTAAAATTGCAAAATGGAAGTAAAAAATCTCTTGAAAAAGAAAATGGTGCAAGTAACTTTTTACTCGCAGTTATTTCTTTCTGTAAGCTGAGTGTGTTGCTTCCTATCTTCTCCAACGTGACCTCTGGACACGTGTTCGAGATTGTCCCACTTACGTTTTTTGGGTTAAGTATCACGCGTATGTAAATGGTGTTTTCACCAATTTGTAATGTGTTAGGTGTGTAGTGAAATGAATTTCTTTGTTATCGTTGGATTTCTCCCGAAAGGTTTCTGAACTCGCTCGTGTCTTCAACGTGAGTCAAAACAGCTCTCTAGACCAACCAACTTCCTATACTTTCATAAAAAAAAATGGTAGGTTGGATCTGGAAACAGACCGTAATTTTGAATACTTCTGTGATGAATGAGGCAGACATAGAAAGTTTCGACGATTGTTTCTGATGAATATTCAACAATTTACAGTTGGAGGAATTCATTTTCAATTTCATGTGTTTATTGAAGTATAATTTTATTGATTAACACAATCGTTGCCGATCACGTTATGATGTGTTGATAGTTATTGCCCCGCCGTAAAAATGGGGCTTTCCCAGAAGCCGACTTTTTATAATAAATATGATTGAAAAGTACCACGCCAATACCAGAATAGATTGGCGGAAGCTCTGCCAACAAATTTGCAATTTCATCATCTGTGAGAACAGGGGTTCCCAAATTTATCGAAGTCGTGGCACCCTTAAGAGTATTAGAATTTTCTCACTGCACCCCCCTCGTCATGTAATATCTATCCGTGGTACATCATTATATTATAAAAAAATTTCATATTTCTACGACTTTGAAGAAGAAATTAGAGAAGTGGTAAGAACATGTGGTCATAATTCATACAACTCGTATTTAAAATTCACACACAAATACTTTAATTGTACTTAATAGGAAAATATAGGTGTAGATGAAACTTTAAATGAAACAAATAAAATTACCTTCAAAATGTTCTTTTAGGTGTGTGTGTGTTTTGTGTGACGGATGAGCCAGCTGCTCACTGAACAATTGTTCGAATCGTGGAATTAAGATACAGCTACTCGCGACATTAATTTTGCGACATTAATTTTCGAACGATATTTGCACCTTATAATAAAAACTGCTTCATGGGCACTTCGCGGCACCCTCGGCAAAAACTTTGGAAACCCCTGTGTTAGAGGCTTATTTGAAACCGCATACCTTTACAACTAGCTTCTAACCTTTCCTCTACGCCAATACCACGCCAACACCTAACATACAATGCCAATAAAGTGGAGAATAAATGTTGAGGCGCAGCTCTTCCCGCTCGAACGCGTGACTGGCTACTGTGACATCACACCACTTGCTGCCGTGTGATTGGCTCTTTAGCGTTGACGCTACATCACGCGCTGGCGCGAGATCGGCAGCAAACGTGTTAAAGGTTTGTAGTTTGATAAATTTCCAATGGCGCCTCTTTCACAGTCCTCACTCCACGGAATCCAATATCACACTGTCCCAAATTTGACCAGTTGAGGACTATGAAATGATATTTTGTAGGAAAATAAAATGATAGAGATTAAGACTGGACAATGTATATCTGGAAAATACGAAACTCTTTATTGTGACAATTTAATTATTCTGAAAAGCTTGATTATAAAGAAAAATAGAAATAATTGAATCATGCTGTTAGTATTTAGCAACCCAAACGATTAGTGTTTAATGAATAAATATACAGCCTCGTTAAAGTAAGTATTTAATTAACGTCACACTGAAGTAACACAACGGTCTATTGGCTACGGTAAGCGATGAACTCGGCGACGATAAATCCGAAGAGGGAGAGCCTCGTTAAAAGTTTTACTGCAGGCATCTGAAAAGTGAAACGTGCAATATAATTTGTGGATAATACTTAGTTTACGTCACACTGAAGCAACGCAATGGGCTACTTTTGAATATAGTTTGTGGAAGTACACTTCGCGGAATGTAATTTAGAATCTATTTAAACGTGCTGCATTTCTTAAAACTACATCTGGATTGAACACACTTTCTCAGTTTTGATAGGTATTAAGTGATATTGCTCAAGTAAATAAATTAATGGTGTAGTAACAAATTAATTATAATTTTGATTCTTTCAAGCTTCGCGATAGAAACTGCAGAGTACTGCAAACCAAACTTCCATAACATTACAGCTTGTGGCACATATCTAAATCTATTTTTGAAACAGCCATGCGGATTTAGAAAAGGAATTAAAAGGTCACAAAGAAAAAAAATAATTTTGTGCTAGACCAAAACATCAGTGATGGATGATAAAAGACAAAAACAAATGTCATAATGTTTTCCAAGAATATTAATTTAGCTACAGTATCTGGCAACGGAATGAGTGAACTCTTAAAATAATTAAATCAGTTTATTTAAATAAGACCAGATTCTGAAAGTGAAAGCATTAGAAGGAAAGCTTCGAGGATTTAATGCAAAGGATTTAGGATAAAAATAGGATTTTAGGCCTTAAGTTACGTACTCAAATATATTTTTTTGAAGGTAAATTTAAAATGGAATGAGATTTTTTTCGACATGAATATACAAAGATTTCATTTTCATTTGTTTAACAATGTCAATTGATTCGTTCAAAGTAACAATCCTCATTTCTTGAAAGATTGCTATAAGTTCTATTTCTACTGATGCCTAACCTTTTAATGGTTTTGGATTTCATATGCCTTCCATCTTGCATAAGTTCAATTCCAAAAGTTAAAAAATAAAATAACGATATGCTGGTCGTTTTCTTTCAAGTAAAAATGTTTCCCCCAAATGGCAACAGGGATTTTATTTTACATCAATTCAAATCCTAAAAAGTGTTTTTACAAAAATTTAATATCGTAATGCTTTTACTTATTTATCTTGAAAGCATGAGGGTTCACTTTGTCGATAGTGTGTGAAGTTGGTCACAAAAAACGCCAAAAGACATTGGAACATGCAGCAATTTACTAGTTCAGTTTTTCGTTTAAATTCTTTCAACTCTGCTTTTGCATTCACAAACGAAGATAAAGTAATTCAATATTTCATGAGTAGTTTATTGTTTTCCCCCATTTTACTTAAAAGAAAACGCTTTAAAAGAAAAGTATGTTTTGAAATGTTGTTAAATGTTAATCGAATTGTGTTTAATTGATTTAGTCTTTTGTTCGAAATGATATTTGTGATATTCCTGTCTTACGAGAAAGACGTTTCGGCACAATAAATGAACTTGATTTATTTTTATTTCAATTCGTCATCTCCAAATCTATTATTAAAAAGCTCAAAAGAGAAATAAATAATACAAGAAAAAACAATCCATTCTTTTAAAATATTGTAAGATTTTAAATTTATTAACATTGAAGTTTATGTATCAATGTGAACTACAACTATGAACCCCATCATAATCCCGGGACCGTAATGCGCTTGAATTCTGGGGTCTTGGCAAGAAATTTTTTTTAAAAATCACGACTTTCAGAGCACCGATCGTAAAAACGTTTCTATGAGAGAAATAGGCAAAAATATTCGTGAAAACATTAACAATGTGTTTCAAATTGAATTGTTTTGAACAATTGATTGAAACAATTTTCAATCAATAATTTCGGTTTTTCTATGCTCAAATATGTGCAAGAAAAGTTTTTTTGCGTGTATATTTTATCTGTATGAAATAATCTGGGTTTATAATCAATTTTGTGCCATTGTTTTTAAACTTAAAATTTCCAAAATTCTCTCTATCGTGAATATAAAACTCTTTTGTAAACTAATATGTTTTAAGTGTCTAGTTTATCATTCCTATAAAATAAAGTTCATATTATTATTTTTATAAAGTTTTGGGCTTTAAAAAAATCTTCAAAGTTTTTCTCACTTTTGGGAGTTGCCATATATTTCTTTTAGAAAAAGTCGAATCTGAGAGGACCATTTTTTTTAATTCTTTCTCTTCACGATTGGAAAAATATAACTTTGCATCGCTTTAGCATGCATAATCCTTCTCTTAAATACGATCATCAGAGATACAGTTAAAGATATGTGAAAAGCTATTGATGGGTGCCTTAAAAACCCAACACGCCATGTCAAAAGTGTAAAACAAGTTTCAAGTCGCGTGACTTTGATCGGTAAACATAATTTTCTCAATTAGTTTATAACTTTCGTTTCGCGCATTTTTTATAAGAGGCAACTAAAAAAGTTGTAGCAGAACTCAAGGTGTTTAAGGAAATGTACATTTTAATGCAGATGATGCACTGCAACTTGGTCCTTGTATTTTTTACTCTTTTCTTGACAGCATAAGTAGCGATTCGGAACTTAATCATTCGGTTCAAACTTACAAATGGTTTTCTAAGGGAGTAATTTGATACATTTTATAAGTGAAGGGAAAAGCGTTTAGGTCAGTTAACATGAACGTATGACCTTCAATATTACAGAATGAAAAATTTACTTCCATAATTCATTTACGACCTTCAAAATACTAAATTGGATTGCGAGTTTTGAATTTAACTATTCATGAATAAAAAAAATTTACCTATTGCATGCATTCAAACATTCCATTTAAATCAAATTACGTTGGTAAACGCTTGGTCATTGGACCAGCAAGCTCAAAGGTTTAAATCCTTGTCCTGTCATAAATATTCGCAGTGGCTCGGAATCTATTTTATGCAGTAGACCTCGATCTAATTAGTGCTAGATTCCTGTTACTTTACCTGGGTGTATTTCTCTCTTTGGTGTTGCTAAAACTTCACTTGTGTGTGTATGTCCATTAATTGATAGTGTCTTGTGTTTAGCGCAGTTGGGTCATATATGAGCCTTGTGCCATAAGAAACATATCCAACCAACCCAATATAATTATCCCTAACCTAGTAAAAAATGACAGCGGTGTGACAATCCAATCCAATCCAATACAAACCAATCCATAGCACTTGATCTATTGAAAACTCGACTTCACAATTTAGTGTGCGTTTAACGAAGTAAGCATGTTCAATTCAAAATACTAACTGATTTCAGAAGTATTAAATATGAAACGCCTTAGCTCCAACGCTTTTACAGCCCCTGTTGTTAAAGCATGTCAACTTATTCTAACGAAAACAATGAATATCTTTGAGGAAAGCCGTTTGCTGTGACTAGAAATTAGATTTCTAAATTAGATAGATTAGAAATTTAGATGATTTGCAAGCTTTTATTTTCCCAACGTATATCAATCATTTAAAGTCTAGAGACTGCATAATATCGACACTAATTGAGTTTCTATTCAAATTCTGCCGGTTCGAATTCAAAATCTTGAGCCATCTAAACGAATGAATATGTATTAAAGATTTGGAAACACTAACATAGTAACATGCATCAAGAAATTAGGCGTTAAGCATTGATTTAGTTTTTTTGACGTCATTTGTTTTGTGCCATCGACCTTCTGATGAAATTGACAGAGTATGTGTTCCCAACAACATGGATTAGCAACTGCCGCTGAGTACGTGAGAGATGGTGCACGTTAAATTTGTCATAGCCTCAAATCTTCTCACGTTGGCGCGGCGTGGAAGTTCGAAGAGTAGGGTGTGATAGGTATTGACCGTGGTTTAAACTACGAGAATCTTTCCCTTCGGTATTGATCCCAAACCCTCGCCTATAGCTCCTTGAGTCGCTCCAGTGTGATGAAATTCCACTACCTACCATAAAATGAAAGTGATTATTTGCAGAGAGGATGGTGTTCCGAATTGATACATAACAGTCCCTTATCAACAATACAACTAAAAAATTGGTATGAATTATCAACATTACTTTTTTTGCCATCAAAGTTTCTTTGTTGTTAATCGAATAGAAATTTTACCCGGTGCTTCACCAAGTTGATTGAAAGGGTCAAAGAACCTAATAAATAATCCCTTGAACATTAAAACCGATTCTAATTCGACTGATGATAACTTGAAGCGGAGATGCGACTCATTAAATGGATCACAAATAATTTGAAAATTAATGTTTGTGTAAAGAAAAATTTACAAAATCTCAGGCAAGAAGTTTGATTTACACTGAAACCAATGTGTCACGCTTTCAATAAATAGATCCATGAAAATCGGGTGGAAAAGAACCTTTAATATAAAATGGAATAAACTCTATTTCGTCGTCATATTTTATTATTTGAACGACTTCTGTTTATATTTTCTTGCATTAGTTTTGACGTTCTCGTTTTTGTTTGAATGTCCTTATTTTACGTCACTGGAAGATTGATGCTTTTTCTACGGTTTAATCTGTTCCATTCTGTTATTCGTATTTAAAGAAATAGATTTTTTATGAAATGTTCCATCATTATTCATTGTAACGTCCAGTAGAACGAAAAAAAAAAGGAAAATGCACAATAACATTTTTAAAGCTATCATGGTAAGCTCTTGTTTTTTCGAGATGGCGAAGAACAGTTTTCGTGATATAGGATATAGATATAAATAGAGAAAGGAATATTCCCGTTCTTTATCTTATCTGCTGATAAAGGAAGATCTACTCAACCGATATGTGAAGATTTCTATATACGATTTGGGTAACATCATTGTTGCTTTGAAACCATCGATTTCTTTAGTAAAGCCAATTTTCTGACACAACATCAACTGTCCCTTGAATCAATTAACTTTTTCAGTCTAAATTCAACGAAAGTTTTCCTGTCTGATGGTGCTTAGGATAGCAATTTCTAGTACCTTTTTTACACCGAGTATATAGTTTTTTAAATCCCAAGATGGATTGCTTTAGTGTCACCTTAGCTAACACGCAAGGCATTGTAAGGCATCATTAATTCTTGAACCGAGTTGGAAAGGTGATTAAGTATCCAAGAACAAAACAAGGTTGACTGATGCTGCATTCCTAGCAAAGAAATCTAGTTGACTTATGAAGTCCTCCCCAACTCTTCCACTTTTGTTTTTTCACTTTGATGTGATTCTCCAAGCGTATTCCTTTGAGCTTATTGCTGACTGCTACCTAATGCTCTAAGAATTTTAAAGTAAATAAAAGGGGCACGATTAATCAAACTAATTAAGCCAATTTTACTGTAGATTCAATGTAAATCTGGAATTTTAATAATACTGCTACCTTACTGAAATTTGAGTTAAGATAATTATTTTATGTTAAGATAATTTTTTTATGCTAACTACTCTTTTATGGTATGTATTCGTTCTGACGAATTGTGGAGTCGATGTAGAAAAGCGGATTAGCAAACAAAGTGATGCGAGTTGGAAACTAGATCCAACCCAAAATCGTCGTGAACGTGGAAGCTGGTGCACGTTAAATCTGTCGAGGACACGCTTGTCCTCACTTTGACGTGGTGTGGAATTTTGAAGAGTGGTATCCCAGCTGAAGTTTGTCCCTTTCACATCTGACAGTGGTTCAAAATTACAAGGTGTTGTCTTTGGATCTTCCCTGCGGGATGGATCACGAACACTATCGCCAATAACTCGGTGTGTTGCTCCAGTGCGACGTTAATTCATATATATATCTCCCTCTGACGACGTGTTCAACAAAGTTGATGGCAGTTTTGTTAAATATATTAAAAAATCGATTATTTCTACGAAAATTCGATGAAAAAGTTAAAATTTAACCATCTGAGGGGTTGGCAAGCATATATCTGTTCCTGTAATCTTCTATATCTGATCGACGTCTGGTTAGTATTGAACTTCTTGATCAATAGTTTTTCTCGGTTTATTTAAACCAATAGACGTGGTTATTGAGTCACTACAAACGGCACTGCGGGGGTGAGGAATTTCGTGACGCCGAGAGGGTTAAGTCCAATGATGTCACTGAATATACGAAAGTGCATGTCGTAGTATCTGACCCCTACTAACATTTTGACCGTTTGGCAAGAAATACATATTCAATTTTGACCGAGTCTCGCAGAAACAATGCTGCGGTAATCAGGAAACTTCAAGCATCCAAACCTGTGTTGGCACCCCTATTTCCAAAATTCGACACCACGCCAATGTGAGGACATTTGTGGCCACGGAAGATTTAACGTGCGTTAGCCCCACTTCTACAACGGTCTTTGGTTGGATCGAGTTTCAAACTCGCAGCTCTCAGGTTGCTAATCTACTATTCTAGCCAGTCTACAGCGTACCTTTACTCAATATTAGAACCAAGAACCTATGATTCCAGAAGTCAGAACCCTGACCAAGACACCGAAGGGGTGCCGGAAACATGTAGGGTGCCACTCCCGAATACTTCCAGGATAATATCACCGAAGTTATTCTATGCAGTTTTAAAATTTATTAGTTTTTCCTCTAGTGCGCGATCCTTGACCTCTTTGATCTTCGACGCTACAGAGGGCGAATTGACGTTGATTTGTGAAGAAGCACCCAATGGACCCAATGACCACCAAACCTCCATATTCCCTGTGGCAACTTAGCCACAGATCTTGTGATAATCCCTATGTGCAAGGGAATTTGAAACGCGCATCTTTCCTACCCGATGGGGAATTCGCCAGATTGATTTGGAACGTGGTCGAAGGAAGACTACGTTGGAATGGACCTATCCATTCTCTTTGTTTCATTGTCATCGTGTTAGTGTCTTTGTTAATAAATAGATGTAAAAATAGAACTGGAATTGGACTTAAATTTGATTTGAACATGCAACCTTATGATGCGCGAACTTTGGACTCGATGTAATAGTTATTACATCACACTCCCATCAGAGATTATCACCAACATCCATGCCTTTACAAACTATGATTCGAACCCGTGTCACGCGGATGAATGGGATGAAGGAGAAACAGGTGGGACAGTTCATGATGTGTTGCCAAGAGCGTCACTGAAATCAGCCAGTTGGGCGAGGGAAGAGAGACTCTTCTTTACAGCACATGGCCCATTTCCATCTTACCTAACGAGGTTAAAATAAATCAATTCCGAAAATTGCTCCTCTGGTGAAATCGGCACAACTCTGCCCTGCATCACATTCTGCCCGCCCTTACTTCATCCTGACTAGGAATTGCCCGGATCGGATTGCAATCCTAATCTTGACACATCAGGACACCTTCCGACCACCTTAAAATAGGGTGACTCAAGAGCTTATAAGAAAAGCTCAAGGGTCAAAACTATTGTCATGTTGAGATTCAGAAACTTATCAAAACTTGGTGATCCCAAGATATTATTTTTTTTGCATGTTGTATGCACAGTGCAATTTAATGTGATGGTATGTAAATACTGTATGTACACATGTAATGTGCTATAACATTCTGGATAGATATGCCACATCGATGTCACGTTCTTTTCAACCCTCACCTATTTAAACTGGTACACTGTCTCAGGACACTAGGCACAGGAGTATGCGATGGTGTCAGTTCTCTCGGAGATCTGGTCAAATTTCAATGCGTTGTGTCTTAAGGTTTCAAGGACACGAGATAATTTAATGAGGTCGGACGGATATTTATATGCATAAGTTTGTAAATTAATGTAAAAGGCGATAGAAAGGTAGTCCTTTCTACCTTGATAATAGAAAAACGAGGGGGGGGACGATAAGAATAGTTTAAATCTAAGACACCCGTTTTATTTTGAATCGGTTCATGGTATCAGGTTCTTGCAGGATTCATTCGTTATTCTTGACTTATCCTCGGTAGTATGTATTATTGCTAGCTGTCCGCACCACTGTTGGGGAATCCTGTCGTCCTTTGCGACGTAACCTCTGGAACCCCACCTTCTTTCTGTTCAGGAATATCTCTGAAAGTTCCTCACTAAAAATGTCTCCGTCACTCTCGACAATAAATTTTGCGAGGGCTCTCTTCCTGTGAACCACCACCACGAATTCAGACAATCCAGATTCAAAGTTATGAGGTATTGTCCTCGAGAATCTTTCTCTTCGGAATCGATGCCGGACAGTCACCAATATCCCGTTGACGTTAATTAGACGGGCCAGTATGACGTTAATTCATATGCCGCATGATCTACCTTTGAATCCAGATAGAGTAAAATACTCAAAACAATGCAGCACTGAAAACGACCAGAACGCAATAAGGAAAAGTAATCAACATAACCCGAACCTACTGGTTGGCTCACGTTTACGTGCTGTGGAAGTTTGGAGAATGGGTTTCCAGTCAGATCTTGAGCTCGTCATCTGACCGTGGTTCAAAATTACGATGCTTTGTCCACGGTTTTTCTCTTAAGGTTAGACATCGGACTGTCACCAATAGCCCGTTGTGTTGTTCCCGTGCGACGTTAATTATCTATCTACCTGCAGGTTGTCAGACAAACCTCTCTGACCACTACTAGCTCAATATCGTATTCTGAAACGAAAAAAAGAAAGAAACCGACACTTTTCGAGAGAGGTGGAAGCTTGTAACGCCACTTGCAATTGTTTGAGGCGTTGCAAACCTCTCAACTACACCTCTTCACAGCAAACAAACCCTTCCCGAAGCAGCAGCTATTATCTCGGTCCCCCGCCACGGCAGGACATTCCCGTTCCGATGTCACTTAAACCGAGGAACAAAGCGAAACGACACTGATAACCGAAATCGAGTGGCCTCGTGTTGGAGCAGAAAGCACCTCGCCAAGAATTTTGATCCTCACTTCTCTCTCTGGAGGCATCTGATAAAAGAAAGCGACGCATCCTTCCTGTTCTTTGGCCGGGGCTCCCTCGACTTCTGTCTCGGGCATGAGCGCTGGGGCACTTTTATCTCCCTCTGTCTGCAATCGTTGAGTAATAAATTCCGAACTCCATGCGCGATAACTATTTCCGACATGGAACGTCTTTCATTTCCGATCGCTGTTTGGCGCGTTTCGTTCGTGCGATAGATGCCGAGATGTGGTGGCTCGGATGGATTCGCTTGAGCCGCGTGTTGGGGGGCCGTCTGTAAAGTGCAAAGGAGTCGAGGAAGTCAATATGGTGTCTAGTAGCGTTGTCATGATTGCATTTCGAAATGGTTAGGATTGTGGAATAATCGATTACGGGTAGGTGGTTATAGGTAGTTAATTAACGTCGTACTGAAGCAACAAAACGAACTACTGGAGACTCGCGGATCAATTCTGTTGGGTAAGATCCGAAGTCAACACACCTCATCTGACCGTGGTTTAAAATTGCGAGGTGTTGTCCTCGGATCTCTCTCTCTTAAGGGATTGATCCCAGACCGTCGTCAATAGTCAGTTGGGTTGCTTCAGTACGACGTGAGTTTAAAAAAAAAACAATTACCGAAGTCAACACAACGTAATTTTAAACCACGGTCAGGTACATAGGTATTTTAATGAACGTCGTACTGGAGCAACACAACGGAGTATTAGCGACTGTCATGGATCAATCTTGAAGGGGAATATCCGAAGTCAACACCACTTAATTTCAAACCACGGTCAGGTGATGGTCAGTTAAGTGAACGACTGGCAATGCCGTCCCTGAGTTGCACAAGTGCCTCAGGGACAATATAATCTTTACCTGTAATGTACGAAAATGTTTGTCTGATGTAACTAACTCCAACACCACGTTTTGACATCCAAATCTCATGCTTGTCTCGATGAGGTATCTCGCCTTAGCAAAACTGACCAGATCTCTATGAACGAGTTATCGTGCACTTAGAAGAGAACTGGCCAGATCTTGAACTCGTCACCACAAAAAAAAAGTAATACCTTGATAAAATATCTCGTCATTAGCAAAATTGGTCAGATCGTGACGGACACTTCGTTGAAACCACTTGGAGGGTGTAAATGAGCATTGGCGTTCAGTGAATTTTTCGACTATTGACGAATTGAGTCGTAGATACCTGCAATTGACAAAACTTTGATTTCTACTATATAACTAGTTTATAATTCCAAAATCATTACGGAAACGTAAAGGTAATTAATTAACGTCGCACTGGAGCAACACAACGGGCTATTCATTTCGGGAATGATTCTAGCCTGCATGAACTCCCGGTTCACCTCCTTAAATTAATCCTGTGTTGGAAATTATTTCTTTTGAAGAAATATACTTATGTAAATTAAGAAGAAAATATCAGTTTCAAAATTATCTAGAAATATACTTAAGTAAATTAAGAAGAAAATATCAGTTTCAAAATTATCTATTACATTCGCATGCTATCCAAAGACCGAATAAAATGACTAATGTCGAAAAATTTATTGCTGGGAATGTTTATTTAAAGTTGAAGGCATACTATATACTTCGCCTTCCTTCGGTTGCCACTATGTTTTCTGACAACGTGCACACTCGGCTCATCCCTCAGAAATAGTCCCTTCGACTGGTTATCCGAACAACGATGATCGCAGATGCTCTTAGCGATAGATGATTAAATTGTATCATCTGCTCCCACAGAAATCCGCACGTCTAACAAATGATGAGCCTGATGAATCTAATCCCAATATTCCAACTCCTTCCAAAGCATTCACCTGCTTAGATGAATCCCTGCCATGGCTTGAGAGCCAGGACGAAATTCAATGGAACTTAAAGAAAATCCGTGGATTTAGCTACACGTAAACGTATAGACGCTTTTAAATCAAGAAAGCGATGAAACAGAAAGGTTATGAGATAATTCATGTGCAGTGTATACTACATCTTCAAACTTGCGTCCTGGTTTTTGCTTGTTGGAAAGATGGCACTTGAGGTATTCGTACGAAAATAAACCGCATTCAAAACTTGTAAAATTGCAGGGATAATTTGACCGAGACATACAGTCAACCAGTTGAGCTTCATGAGATTTTCGAGTAGTATAGTATTGACTTACTCTACATTACGTACGTAATGACTAAATACCTACATTTGTTGGTTGAAATAATTCCAGGAAAGATTCTATTGGTCAAGCACAGCAACTTCGTCTCATGGCACCTAAACTAACTGCTAAAATTTTGTGGCACACCAGAAAACAGAACATAACAAAAGAATAGACAACACTTTTAATTGATTTACCTAAGCATAAGAATAATTACCTTCCTCTTCATACTAAAAAATACTCACGTTGGTGTGGTGTGGAAGTTTTGAGAAGTGGGGTGGCAAGTCATGTGTGATCTCGACATCTGACTGTGGTTCTAAAGTTCTTGGCGTTTTTTTGTCCTCGGATGTCGTCAATAGCCCGTTGTGTCTTTCCTGTACGACGTTAATTAAAATACCTACCTACATAAAACTTGTTTCCTCTTAAGGTACAATTACCATTTGTTTAGGCTCGGGTGTTGCTTCGTCATCTGACCGTGGTTCAAAATTACGAGGTGTTGTCCTCGGATCTTTCCCTTAAGGGACTGATCCCGGACCGTCGTCAATAGCCCGTTGTGTTGCTCTAGTACGACGTTAACTAAAAATTACCAATTACCATTTGTTTTAGCCGACTAACCGGCCTGGTGGTTAAAGTAGCCTATAGATAGGAAGGTTACTAATTCGAATGTATGTTTAAGCGTATGGTGTTGATGCGGCTGGTGCACCTTAACTCTGTCGTAGCCGATTAGTCCTCACTTTGGGTTGGTGTGAAAGTTTGTAGAGTGGGAAACAAGCTCGGGTGTTACCTCGAAAACTGACCGTGGTTCAAAACTTCGTGGTATTGTTCTCGGACTTTTCTTTTCGGGTTTGATCCCAGACCGTCGTCAATAACCCGCTGTGTTGCTTCCAGTGCGACGTTAATTAAAAATACCAAAAGCAATACTAATCATGATCAAAAGAGGCGTTTCAAAAATCATTCTGAAACTATGCTTTGCAGCCAAAACATAGTGCTCAAAAACATTCATGCAGTATTGAAAATTCGTGTATCACTTAAACTTATTCGCGAACTCGTTTTAAAAAAAATATATTCACAATTTTAGCCTTTTTATCATCAGTAAGGCGCGACAGTACTAATCTATCGGAACATCGGTCGAATTTCGCTGGCCAAAATCCAACTGGTTCGAAGTCATTCAGAAAACCCTACATGTTGCAGAACTGATAGAAACGAACAAACTCTTTGGGTTAAAATATGGGAAGTGGTACTTCGAATAAAAAGATAGCGAAACTTCGATGAAAAACCATTATTCTCAATATTTAGTGCACGCTTCGTGCAATTACCGCACCAGATTGCATTCCCAATGTCGTAGTCCCCACTGTCACTTGCCTGTACAGCTAAGCACATCTTCAGGCTCTCACAATAGAGCCGTAATGGAGCTTGTGGGACACAGAAGGCCCTGATGATAGTGTCAGTCCTAGATTTATGAGAGCGGAAACTCGAGTTGGCTGGAAACCCTTTTATGAATATGGAATAAAAATTTGCGTCCTTGAATTATTCAGGAGGGACGCTGTACGTTCCTGACACTCGAACGGAATAAATGCACGACTCCTATTTCTCAGTTTCGATGGGGTATCAGTTGGTGAAAAGGGCATTCAATCACACCATTAATGCTATGCTGTGTCCGTCTCTTAAAAGTGAGGTGGTGCTGGGAATTAGTAGTTTGGAGCCCCGTAATATCAGGTCTCGGGTTATAGTTTGGAATACTTCTGAGGCGAGGGCCTTTCAGTTTAGCTGTGTATGTCAGGGGAAGGCTTTGGATTTCGAAAATTAACAGGGAGTAATTTTGTAGATGTCTTTGTAGATTTTGATGGTGGTATTCCAAATGATTTTTAAGATTGCCTAAATAATTTGGGAATCCCATAGCTCAGTAGGTTTGTAGCAACATGCAAGTTATAGGTACCGTTGTTCGGTTTGTTTGTGGGTGTATTTCTCTCTTGTGGCAGTAAGAATTTTCTTGTGTGTGTATATGTCTATTAGCTTGACATTGTTTGGCGCAGTTTAGTGAAATATTGCCCTTGCGCCGTTATATTAAGTTCAACCCAACTGAATGAATTTCATTCATAGGTGATAAAGAGTTGTTAAAACTAGTTTTGGGGTGAAAAAAAAGGAAATAATTTTTTGCATATTTTCAACCATTTGAGCGTTAATAGATTTACGAGTTGTGTAGCATTGCTTTTTTATACATAATGACTAAATAACCACATCTATTGGTTGAATAAATCACATGATTGGTTCTATTGGAAAAAATGTCACCGGCTAGAATTCAAGCAGAAAAATTTTAGTTGTACAGGGTGTCCTAAAAGTTCCTGTACTCCAACTTAAAAATATTTGTTGCCCGTGTTTTTTTTTTTTTGAATTATTGAATTTTATCGTCTGCTTATAGTTTTATCAACTCTTTAAGTTTTATCGTTTGATTTTCTTCGCACTCAAGCTGTCCGATAATAAAGTTCCACGTCATTTTGTTCTTTATTGCAAGATGAGTTTATCACACATTCAGAGAATTACGCTGTTACGCGAGGCTTATTTTGAATATAAATCACATGAAAGATGTAAAGAATTTTGGCGACATAAATATCCAAATGATGCAATACCGAGTAAAGATACGCTATATCAATTCATGCAACAATTTGTTGCATTATTACAAGTGAATGAACGAGACTCTTGGTTCCAACAAGACATTGCAACCTGCCATACAAGTTATGAAACCATGGGAATGTTTCAAGATTTTCTTGGCGATCATCTCTAGAAACCTTTGGCTACCTCGTTTCCTGATCTGCGCATCCCTGACTTTTTCTGTGGGGATATTTGAAGAACAAAGTTTATGAAGGTAATCAACAAAAAATAGGTTATCTGGAAATTGCCAAAACTCAAAGGATACAAGAAGTCACTCCCAGCATCTTCAAACGTGTTTATCAAAATATGCGCAAACGACTTCAGCTTTGCCTCCAAGAAAAGGGCGGAAATTTTAAACATTTATTATAAATGTAAGTCCAAATCTTTTTCCTACGTTATGTTAAAATTGCTTTTCACCATTAGCATAAAAATAATGGTTTTATAGTTTGTTGATTTTGTATAATAAATTCACGAATCGTCACTACGGGAACTTTTAGTCCACCCTGTAGAATAGATGTATACGTGTGAACTATTCAAACTGGCAACTTTTTTTTCAAAGAACTTAAAAAGGTACGCGATTCACGCTCAGATTTAATGGGAAGTTATCAAATTGTCACAGTAAATAAATATTTTAAAACAAAACCGAGTATAGATTAGTCTCAATTCCAGATTTATGAATCTTTAAAAAACAGTATCTTCAAAATAAAAAGGCTTGCAAAATTATAATATAAACATAAGTATTTCCTTTAATCTTAATGCAAACAATGAATCACAATGAAATGCAACACATCAGTACTGGTTTTTCATTGTCTGATACGAGTAATTTGAAAATAAAATCAATTTCAACTTCAAGTTAATCTAAAATTTAGATTTAAGAACATCTGAGGAAATAATCGAATATTTTATTTTTCCTTGGAATAAGCTCTTTCTTTGTTTTGGTTAGTAAAACATTGCATGCTCTCCTAGGATTCCCTGAAACCTTTTCGCGGACCGCATTTACCACTACATTAGAGCCCCCAACAAAACAAACTTAAGTATTAACTTGTTTTTCTGATAAATGAACTGTCAAACACATACTATTATTAATAAATATACTCGTCTTGGGGTCCTCAGGGAAAAACATGAATTTAAAACCTATTAATGGTAGTTATTTTGCCATTGGAAAGTATTCGTTACCCAAAAGGGAAGTATTTTAATTTCAAATTCTCGTTTCCCGTAAATGCAATTACTGAAGTTAATTCAGACATTATCCCTAATGACGATTTGATGTGGCAAGGAAAATGAAAACGGTAAAGGAATAACAGGTAAAACGCTTTTCACCTATGTAATTGTATTTGATTTTCTGTTTTTATACAAACTATTTTGAGAACGTTTTTCAAGATATGACAAAATTATCTCCAAAAACACTTTAAGTGTAGCATCCTCAATGGTCAAATAAATATGTTTAACATTTTCATAAAAAGCTGCTGTGAGTTGCGGATTAGCAACCGGAGGGTTAATGGTTCGAAACTCGATGCAAGTACAGACCGTAGAGGAGACTGGTGAATGTTAAATTAATCGACCTGAAATGTCCTCACGTTGATGCGGTGTGGATATATGAGACTGGTACCAGCTAGGGTATTGCCCTCTACTGATCGTGGTTCAAAATAATGAGGTATTGTCCTCGGATATTTTCCATTCGGGGTTGATCCCGGAACGTTGTCGATAGCTAATTGTGTTGTTTCAGTGCGAAGTGAATTCTAGTACCTTCCTATTTTCAAAAAGTAAGTATGCCTAGAATTTTTCGAAGTTCAATCAAGAATGTAGTGTTTATTATGTAAAAATGAAAACGAAAATGTTTACCTTAAAATGCTGGAAACTAAGATTGAAAGGAGAAACTCTTATGAGAGCAGAGAGAACTTGGCAGAGAAATATCGCAGAGCGACAATCCAAGAACCCAGTGGAGGAGTATGGAAAGAACACGTATAGAGAAACCCTTCATATTCAGTTGTGGATCACAAGTTATAATCATAACAAGAGAGGTACCGTTGCAGTTATAACATTGCAACTGTCATAGCAATGCAACAGTCAGAGCAATGCAAAGTAAATCATTGTTATGATTAAAATTCATAACAGTGTAACATTAACAAAGCACCAAAGCAATAAAAACAAAATAACGTACCTCTCATAAGAATCTTACTTTGCAGTAATGTAACTTTCTTAATAATGTAACATTAAGAAAGTAACGTACCAGTCAAAGAATGAAATGTCGCAGTCATAGCAACATCGTGTTTCTCATAACAATAGAACAGCAACGAAATAAAGTACAACTCTTAACAAAGTGATTTTTTCAGTCTTAACAATGTAACATTAAGAAAGAAAGGTACTAGTGACTACACTGTAGCATTAACAAAGTAACGTGCACTCATAACAATACAGCTTTCCAGTCTTAAACAATGTAACATTAAGAAACGTTCCAGTCAGTAAGAGGTTATGTTCATAACGAGGAAAAGTTAAATGCAGCAACGAAAAGTTACAACCAGAACATAACAAAGAGAAACCGGATGTTGCTGTTATGCGTAAGCAAGAAATGAAAGTGTGTCATAGTACAGTAATTCTAATGAGCGGCTTAAGTGTGCTTAGAACACTTAACAAAAATTATGGAACAGTGACAAAATTTTAATTTTGAATCCACTCTGGACAAAAATTGCTCAAGTTATTCCCACAGCACAGACCTACACAGGGATTCTAAGTTCCCGAAGTTCGAGGCTCCTCTGACCTATGTTCCATCTGCCTTCCATTAGCGAGGAGCACTCGTATACATTCTCCGCAATAAATTCCCAAACTCTCATTATTTTAATTTCATCTCCTAGGTGGAAGTTTGCACTGCGAGTTTACGTCGTGTTTACCCTCTCGCTGCTTTTATTGGATTTCCTCTTACTCCAACAAATTCCCGTCTTCCTAAACAAGTCGGACATCTCCATTAAGATGCCGTAAAAGATTAAAGATTAAAATATGGGCAAATATAAAAAACCGAGCTCTCCCAAACCTCTCCCACTCCAATTAGACTAAACATTCTTCCCCGGAGAGAGCGGGTCTTCTTCCTTACTTCCTTATTAGACAGCTTCCTCAAACTTTAAGGCGGAACAGAACGGCCTGCTCGTTATTCAACGGCTTCAAGTGGGGAAACCACTTAAAGCCCGTGTTGCAACCGGACGGCTTTCTTTTGGGAGAGTAAAGACAGTGGGGACCTTTATGGCATCTCCCTTCTCGTCTTACCAGCCGGCACTCGCGCGCGCACGTGCTCCCTTTCGGGCGGCACTCGACAAGTGGAAGGACCCTGTAGACTTCGGACATCTTTGGAAGACGGCGTCTAGTATGGGGGAGCATCTACAAATGTAGTTAAGCATATACAAAGCCCCCCCCCCCTCAATTCCTGCCCAACTG
Source organism: Metellina segmentata (assembly GCA_947359465.1). NCBI lineage: Eukaryota > Metazoa > Arthropoda > Arachnida > Araneae > Tetragnathidae > Metellina > Metellina segmentata. The sequence continues at coordinate 89,474,570 of OX375873.1, read as the reverse complement.
AAAGGTTGCGAGTTCGAAACTTATCCCGACCGTCGTGTAGATGGGGCTGGTGCACGTTAAAACTGGTGGTTGTCTGAACGAGGTATCTCGTCATTAGCAAAAATTGACCAGATCAGAATGGATGAGATATCTCGTCATCAGGCGAAAATTAACCAGGTATCTTGATGGGAAAAAACGGTAAAATCTTCGTGACGAGGTATCTGGACGAAACCACCTGTAGGGTTAACCCTTAGACTACGGCCGGTACCGCAGTTGTACCATGGTCGCGCCAAGAAAGAATTTAGACAGCGACCAGTTGCACGTTGAAAGTTATAAAAATCACACCAAGAAAGAATTCACATAGATTACGGCCGTTACAGCTGTTGAATCTTGAAAGTTATAACTATAAGAACCACACCAAGGGAAAGAATCGCGCTTGTTATATCTATTGCCGTCGTATAGAGATGAAGTATGTCGTGGCCTCTAATGTCTTCATGTTAGTGTGGTGTGGGTGCTTGGAGAGTGGGGTTCTGGCTCAGCTGTTGACGTTGTTTTCTGACTGCGGTTGGATTATGAGGTGCTGTTCTCGAATCATTCCCTTTGGATCGTCGCCCATAACCCACTGTATTGCTTCAGTGCAAATTAGTTGACTACCCCCTTTGTTAAAAATTACTTGCCGTAGTAATTGCTTTCGTTCCAAAACACCAAAGTTAACACACGAAAACACGTTTATCCTAAAAGTTAAAGCCGACCAAACAGTATAGTGATTAAGGTGTTAGCCTCTAGATCGGAAGGTTCCTGGTTCGAATCCGGGTACGGGCATGGATGCTTGTAAGCGTATGGTGTAGAGGCGGCTAGTGCACCTTAAATCTGTCGTGGCCGAAAATCCTCACGTTGGGTTGGTGTGGAAGTTTGGAGAGTGGGGTGCCAGCTCAGGTGTTGCTTCGTCATCTGACCGTGGTTCAAAATTACGAAGTGTTGTCCTCGGATCTTTCACTTCAGGGACTGATCCCGGACCGTTGTCAATAGCCCGTTGTGTTGCCCTAGTACGACGTTAACTAAAATTACCATTACCATTACGTAAAAGTTAAAAAAAAAATTATTCACTGTTTTCTACAAAAAGAATAACAACGCATTATTTAAATATATATTGGAGAGTTTTTGGTTAGATGTTCCAGAGTAAGTTAGATTTGTATTGTGCTAATTTCTTTCTCTTCATATAAATTGCACAAGCTGTTTCATCCCGATCGAACTCTGGCTTGTTGTTTCTCTATTTCTATCGCAGAGTGGATGCTCAAGATGTCTTTGTATTAATCTATATTGCTATAATTTTTGTCTTAAATTACAATTTATTAATCTAATTCATCCACTTTCTAGTTTACAAATGGAACTGATTTTATACGATCTTTCTAATCAAATTACTCTTTATTAACTTATTAAGAGGTTCACTCCGTTTTGCTAACTACGATCTATCCTGCATGACTTCTACAGTTTTGACTTCGTCTGATAGAATCTTTGTACTAGAAATAGAATCGTTATACTTATCTTCATTCCACCATTAAGTGTGATTATTTAGTCATATATAATGCGTGTTGCGGAGGTAGGTAGATATTTTAATTAATATCCCACTGGAGCAAAACAGCGTGCTATTGGTGACGGTCCCGGATCAAACTCGAAGGGAAATATCCGAGGACAACACTTACGTCATTTTGGACCACGGCCTGATGACGAGGCCCCACCTGAGATGCCATCCCATTCTCCAGACTTCTAACACCATTCAGACGTGAGTGCATTTAAGACCACGACAGATTTAACCAGTCAGCACCAGCCCTTTGGTACACGATGGTCTTTGGTTGGATGCGAACTGGCGACTCTTCGGTTACTGATCCGTTGCTCTTCAAATCGACTACCTTGGCCGCGTGCCCCGTATGAAGAAAAACACTTCTGTAAACTCTTATGACGCTCATTTAACTGAAATCATTTAAAAGATCGTTACTGCAAGAATTAGTTAAAGGCAAGTGACGTTAACATCATGAGGTACTGATACTGGAGCTTTAAAATCTATACCAAACATTTTTATTAAACCCGCATGAGTTCAATATTTGAAATTTATTTCCCTTCAATATACCATTCTATTCAAAGATAACCTTTCTAAAAAATGTAGCGGTTTCAACCTGAATAGATATTGTGTAAGGCAAGACGGCTAGACTCCTTGAAACAGATCTGAAGTGTTATTATTTTTAGTCGGGCTAAGAGAAAGTGGATACTTGAGTTTTGGGGTTGAAATTTCTATTTATTCCTTACGAAATTGTTCCACTCTTGCACACAACTTGAACATCCTATCAATGTTCATTCTTCAATCAGTTATCTTGAGACATCCAGTCCAAAATTCGCTAGCTAAGTGTTTTTTTTTAAATTCGTTTCACCCCAGAAAATAGTTACTTTGTGGTCGCTAATGCATTGTTGAAAAAGTCTGGTATTACCCTAAACTTTCAAGCCTGTTAAGAATGGTCACGTTTTACCTGTAAGGGGTTTCTTGAATAGAATTGTGTTTACTGTAATGGTGGCTCCACACCAACAGCTACAGCAACAGAGACAGGCAACATTTTGTCGCCTGTCTCTGTTGCTGCTAAAAGAGCCTTCACACCAGCAGCGACAGCAATTTCTTTGGGCATGCGCACAACCTTCTTTTTCGAAAGCAAAACATTTATTTCTGATTCCGCAAGATGGCTGACAGATCGCGTCTCTCCAACTTTAATAAAACTCCTTTTATTCTTGTTGGACGTGCTTAGCGGCCTTTATCTCCGGTAGAACAATTTTGGTGGAGTGACTTAATTCTAAAATTGAATGCCCAGAATTTAAAAAAAAAACAGTAGAAATAAAATAAAATAGGTTGTTTGGAATTAAATATAAGTAACTATGAAGTGGTAATAAAAGTTTAAAAAGTAGTATTGCATCAGTAAACAGATTGCCGGTAGCGGGAGCTTGTGTGGTCACCCTCCCAATGACTGACCCCGACCGGAGGTGCTTAAAAATAATGACCCATATTTGGGACGTTGCTGTACTGACCGTTCCAGCTTACTGCGGGTATAACTTGAATATTTAAAAAGTAGTTGGTTTTCGTGCGCGCGACAAGGAAAAAAATAGTGCTGAGTGCGACTTTATAATGTCTCTTCAAAGAGGGGTTAGATTTTAATCAGCGATCTGCATTAAATATCGTGGTTTATTTTTTTCGAAAGTTTAGCGATATGGGTTTTAAGTGAAGAAATTCTGAGACCGTGTCTTATAATTTCTGTATTTCGTTGGAACCATTGGTTTGGCTCCGGAGTGTAGAAGTTTGAAGGTTTTCAAGTGAATTTATATTTTTGTTATTAGTAGGATTCCCAAATTTGGCTTGCTTATGTAATTACTGGTTAGAGATAGCTTAGGTACACGAATATTTTGTTTTCAATAGTCATTGGCGAATTCCGACAAATTAGGTTGAAAAGTTTACGTTTTACGTCTCGGAATTTATGAACAACGTTTTTTGTGTTCTGATTCCATGTGAGTCTTCTGTCTAGGATAATACCTAGGTTTTTAGCTTCCTGAGCCCATGGGATTTCGATATTATTCATTTTTAGCTTGCTGGGTGAAAAACATCAACCGAAACCGTATTAGGCTTTATTCTGATTGGCTGTCAGCACGGCGACAGAGACAAAAGTTGAACTTCCTCCAAGACTTGAAAGAGCAGCGACAGAGACAAACCAGGAGAAACAAAATTTGTTTGTATTACGCATGCGCAAAGCGAAGAGACAGATGTTTTTGTCGCTGTCGCCGTTGGTGTGAAGCCACCATAAGACACCAAAATGCATTCCGTAATTAGCTTATTTCATATACACTACCCTACAATAATGGACCGAACTCCAGTGGATTCGCATAAAATCCAATGACTTGTTTGTGGCGTGTTTTTCATGGTATGGCCTGGGACCTTTGCATGTTGTTCGTGGTCAATTGAACGACGACGCCTACATGAACATTTTGGACAGTCAGGTTCTTCACACGCTCTGGCATTTTTATGGAATGGACGAATGTTACTTCCAGGACGACAACGCTATATGTCATATTGCAACCTCTGTCAAGTAGTAGTATCAAGATACGGATGTAAAACGTCTTCCCTGGCCTTCTCAGAGTCTCGACCTAAATCCCATAGAACATGTGTGGTACGCGTTAGAGCGACTCTTATGGACCAGGGAACCACGTCCGAAATCTACAGCTGAGCTGGCGAGATTCTTGCAGCAGGAATGGACACAAATACCCTTAGCTGTGTATCCAAAACTTGTTGAAAGCATGCAGAGAAGGGTTGCTATTGTTATTGCAGCACGTAGGGGACCTTTCCCCCGATTAAAGCATGTAGCAAAGTGTGCTGTCCAGTCCATTATTGTAGGGTAGTGTACTTGTAATGCAAGTATATGAAATACTTGTAAGTACATGTAATGCTTGTATCGCATCCCTTCTACTTCCTATACAAGTTGAGATAGCCCGGTTGGAAGTGTAGAAGATTAGCAACCGGAGGGTTCCGAGCTCGAAACCTATCCAACGAAGGACGGTTGTGTGTAAGCGGACTGTCGGACTTTAAATCTGTCGTGGTCACAAATTTCCTTGCGTTGGCGTGATGTGGGAATTTGGAGAGCGATATGCCAGATCAGGTGTTGAATTTGTCATCTGACCGTGGTTCAAAATTGCGAGGTGTTGTCCTCGTTATCTTTAACTTCGAAATTGATTGCCGACCGTCAGCTCTAGTCCGTTATATTTCTCCAGTGAGTTATATTCAACTACCTATTTGATTAATTTGAACACTGGAATCAAAACTCACAAAAAAGCTTAACTTGCACAAAACCCTGTTACGTATGTATTTGACAACTACTACTAATAATAAAAATTATCTCGAACCGTTACCAGAAGTCCGATGTGTTGTTCCAGTGTGACTTTAACTCATCCACCTACCCTATGCCTGTAATGCTTAAGTACATTTATCTCAACCCTACTTCCCCTTATAAATTTCTGCTCTAAATTCAAACAAAAAATGCTAAACTCATCAAATTTTTTTTTTAAACCCAAACAAAATAAAACAGTAATATTAAAAATGAAAACGCAAATCATGGTTTTTAATGATTTTAATCACGTTATCAATAAATTACCTTTACTATAACAAGCAGCTTTTATAATGTACTATGTTCCTATAAAAGGAAATCAAGGCATGATCTACACCTGGGCTGAGCTTTTGCGGTTCTTCCTTGGCCCACGCTGTTTGCTCCTACCGAGTTAAAGCCGTATTGATGTTTGTAGAAATTTTGCTCTCCGTTTACTCATCGTTTTTTTTCTTTTACGGTTATTGTCCCGTATTATTCATCATCCCATGCTTCTCTGAGCATCTGTAAACTGTTTTCCAAGCTCTTAGATAGAGACGTCTTTTATATAAAGCTTGTTTTTCATTGAGGAAAGGTTGGTTGGCTGTTGTGGGATATTATGGATCAACGGTTTGGCCAAACAGCGCCAAACACAGGACATTGTCAAGTAAAAAATGGGATGAAGGGGGAAGAGGTATTGTGGAACAGAGCAGTGGGATGAAAGAAGGTAATATAAGGTAATTTTAATTAACGTAGTGCTAGAGCAACACAACGGGCTGTTGACGACGGTCCTGAATCAATATCCTTAGTCAAATATCTGGAAAAAACACCTCGTAATTTTGAACCACGGTCAGATGACGAGGAAATACCTGAGCTAGCACCCCACTCTCCAAACTTCCACACCAATCCAACGTGAGGACTTTCGGCCACGACAAATTAAGGTACACAAACCGCCTCTACACCAAACGCTTACAAATATCCATGCACTGACCCGGATTCGAATTAGAAACCTTCCGATATAGAGGCTAATGCTTTAACCACCAGACCGGGTGGTTTGCGGTATGAAAACAGGAAAAGATCGCTTTTGTGTTCTTGGAGCTGAACCCCGTGTTTAGAAAGTCAGCATATACCATAATAAAGAAAAGATAACGATAGTGCATCAGGTACGTAAAGCACGTACACACCTAAAGGAGACGTGCCAATGATTGCGTCAGGTCCGTGAAGCCCGTATACGCGAAAATGCTATGTACCACTGATTGCGTCAGGTCCGCGAAGCCCGTACACACCGAAAGGAGATGTGCCACTGATTGCGTCATGTTCGTGAAGTCCGTATACACCTAAAGGAGATGTGCCAATGATTGCGTCAGGTCCGTGAAACCCGTACACACCGAAAGTAGATGTGCCAATGATTGCGTCAGGTCCGTGAAACCCGTACACACCGAAAGTAGATGTGCCAATGATTACGTCAGGTCCGTGAAGCCCGTATACGCGAAAATGCTATGTACCACTGATTGCGTCAGGTCCGCGAAGCCCGTACACACCGAAAGGAGATGTGCCGATGATTGCGTCATGTCCGTGAAGTCCGTACACACTTAAAGATGTGCCACTGATTGCGTCATGTTCGTGAAGTCCGTATACACCTAAAGGAGATGTGCCAATGATTGCGTCAGGTCCGTGAAACCCGTACACACCGAAAGGAGATGTGCCACTGATTGCGTCATGTTCGTGAAGTCCGTATACACCTAAAGGAGATGTGCCACTGAGTGCTCAGTGTAGTAAGGATTTACATGCATAAAACACAACGCATGCATTTTTATCGCAATTAGATAAACTGTACACGAGGTTCGATCTGATCAAATTATAAAGTATAGCTACAGCGGCACAATAAACATTTTTGTCAGACTGCGCATTCGAATATTTCGCGTTTAGGTGGTAAAAAGCGCTATTTTCATCAGTCGATAACATCATTTCTTCTGTGCCGTAAGGCGTCATTCCCTTCTCGGATTTTCAACGGCAAGCTCTGAATTCGTGTATTGATACAAATGGTTGAAAATTTCAGCTGCGAATGACGTGTTACCCCGCAGAAACGATGTCATCTATTGACCTAAGCAGCACTTCCTATTCATTAGCGCGACAATTTCAAAAACACTTTCTCGGCAAAAAAAAAAAAAAAATGTTTGATTTGGGCTTCTGTACTACTACCCTTTATAATTTGGCCACATATTTTCGAAACACCTTGTTTTTCGAAAAATGTTGTGTTTGGGGATAGCTTTCTTAAATTCTAAAAGGAATTTAAGAAAAAGAAATCCTATTAAGATATATAGTTCAATTAATCTCAGGTTTTATTTCTCCTAGTATCTCTTTTTTTGTGACAATAAAACTTCCTTCATGTGTACATGTCCACTACTCGATACTGTCTGCTTTGTGTTTGCATTGTTACTCGATATTGTCTGCTTTTGGCCGCAGTGTCACCAAAAATGGTCTCTTGCGCCATAAAAAACTTCATCGACCCAGACAGGGTAGAAAGGTTGACACTGAACTTTGCGGATTCTGCGTTAGTGTGGCAAATAAAATATGCAAATACAAATAAGAATACACGTGTATAATAGACATCACCATTCTTTTCATTATGAGGCCTTGAGTCTAATCCTCCAATTTTTCCGGTCTAGACCGGATTCTCTGGCTTGAATATAAAATGAACAACTAAAATGTAAATATGTAAAATTATGTTGTGTCCCCAGAGTCAGATGTCGCCGTGTGTACTTTGCTCAGCTTTGGCGGTGTCACTAATTTCTCGCTGTAAATCTGCTCTGGATGGGTAATCCATGGTTTGAAGAACAGCTATTATTGCAAGGGCTGGTGAATATATGATTTGATGTGAGCTCAACGTCCAGTAACAGTTGTTGCAATGAGTATACGTTCCGGTTCCATCACTTAATTTTCATGCCCTTAAAATGTTCTGCTCTCAGTCTGAAAATTGGGGTGGTGGTTTTTCTATAGGTATTAATTTCACATATTTGTTGCTTTATTTGAATTTTTTTGTGATATGGATTTGAATTTTACCAAAGCATTAGCAACAGAAGGAGTTATTGGGTTTGTTCAGCATTTAGTTCTCTGGCTTCCTTTTCCAATTGATGTGCAGCTTCATTTTCTTCAATGTCCACAAGTACGGGAATACACTGAAGAGTGCAGGTTTTCTCCGAGCACATGAGTTGGTGCACAAGTGAATAGATATTTCATGGACATTGGAGTAGAAAAGAATAGACAAGTGAAATCAACATTTGACTTTTTACCAATCATTAGAAAAATTGCATTTGCATATGAAAAATTGGTTTTAAGGTAAAACGATGCAAGGAAACTATAGGATGATGGCTGATCGAATTGAAGAAGTGCAGCCTAAGTGGAAGACAAATAAAATAAATCAAAACATGAATCACTTATCGTTGCCCATAAGATCCCATTACAAAAATGTCATTTTCTGTGATGTGAAAATTCTCAAAAGATGCTCTGAAGCTGAACCAATGCTTGAAGCATCTCCAAATAAAAAAAAAGAATTGCGAGTCATTTTATTGAATAACGCACATAAGGAATTGAAGATTACCGTGCACTCGCACACAGTAATGGCTATACTATTCGTGTAAACGGTTAAATTTGCGAATTTGAGGAAAAATAGTTTTTATTAGAGGGGTTTAGATGGCCTTTACATTGTCTAGACTCGACGTAAATGCCTTAATATCCTCAGCCGTAAAGAGAAATTTCGAGATTTGGCGCACCAAAATTGCTCTGCTGGCTCCAAATACGACGCCGAATTTCTTAATGTTTGTCTTGATTCGCAATTGAATGTTCTTAGTCTAGGCGGCTACAATTACCGTAAAACTCTTCAGAAAATGCTAAGCATCTAGTTTTTGAATAAAAGCAAAGTTTTTAAAAGTCGTTAACGGGGGAGCTTTCTCCAACACAAAATGGAGTTGGTCTCGAGTTCGAAAGTTTTGTGCTGTTTACTGCATTCATTAAGTCCTCTTTTACCGACAGAGTTTAAGGCGGGTCTCTGGGCATTTATTCTTGTGCTAACGGTTTGAAGCAGCTTGCATCATTGAATAAGTCTAGAGTGCCTGAAAAGTGTTTTTTACCTTTAATTCTGTATACACTGTTCTTTTTTGAGACTTATTTTAAAACAACGCGCGCCAGTGCTGTTGCAAACATTCCATGGTAAATTTCGTTGTAGAGGGAGTACATTTTGAGAATGAATTAAATATTCTGTGAGACTCGCAGACTTATTAAAATTGAATATATTTTATTAGTGTGAGATAAAAGGTTTTTAAAATTTGCATCTAACTTTTCTAAGCAAGCAGTTCTGTGGAGGTTCCTTATTCTAATAATGGAGGTGAATGATTAGGCGAGATTTATGCGATGCATCTGGTTGTGAGAGGAGTTTTGCGAGCTTATTTAGATGGTCCTTTTCTTGACGGAATTAAATGACCACACGAGGTTCATGAAACTAATCTGGTTTTGAGACTAGATTATACTTGTTTAGATGACAGCTTAAGCTAAAGTGTGTTTTCTGAGATAATATAGAATAAGTGTCGTCAGTACTAAGCAACTGCTTGCTGTTGAACAAACAGTTTGTCGTGATCTAGGGTTTGAGCAATCTTTAAAACACTTCTGGTGGTTGTCTCGAATTATGTCTGTTTAAAATCGAATCATACAATAGCAATCGTACGTGTAAGAAAACCAAGGAAAAGTAACATTGCAAAGTGTTCTGAAAGCTAACGAAAGTTTATAAGACTAGGAAAAGTTGGTCTTTAACATGTATATACAGGTGATAAATTTTAAGGCTGCCGGTTTTGGTACATAAAATAATTAAACACGTCTTTTGTGGTCGGATCTTTATTCTGCAAAGCTAATTTACTTGAGGTTTTCTTTTCATCAAGTGTTATTTAACGTGTGATTTTATTGTATCTTATTTAAAAGGCATCAAAAGTGAGTTAAGTGTTACTAAGTCATTGCTTATGAATGTAAAAACACTACTTTAAGCTTCTTTAGTTTCACTCTAATAGTAGTTTAACGAAAGTATCCCAAGTTCAATCACTCCTAATCCCAAAGGAGGACACGGTAACACTGTTGAACGGGGGCTGGTGCATGTTAAATCTTTCTTGGTCTCAAATATACTCACGTTGACGTGGTGCGGAAGTCGAGAGTGGGGTAACAGCTCAGGTGTTGACCGCCATCTATTGAGGTTTAAAATTATTTGTTGTTGCCCTCGAGAGAGAATTTTTCCCTTCGGGATTGATCCCGGACCAATAGATCGTTTTATTGCTCCAGTGCGATTAGGTAATATGGTCAACTGCCTAAAGCCTAGGTCGCGTAACTCGCCCGTGGCCTTAGTTTTGAGACCCCAATGTTCATTCACTCCATTCCACATTTTTTATCACATTCATAATTACAGGGGTTTGGCAGTTAGCAGGTTTTTCACTGATAACAAGGGTTTAACTGCTACCAAATTACCAAAAACTTTCAGTCACCAACGGGTTTCAATGCTACCGAATCGCCAATAACTTTCAGTCACAGTTCCAAATCACTGTCAATTTGATAATGCAGTGACAGATAGGACTGATTCCAAAGTAGCAGTTATGTTATTCGCTTAACATCCTAAAAACTACCGAGTGGTCAATGCATGCGCCTTATGTTCTGTGGTCCGACGTTCTTCTAGTATGATGTGTATTGCACTTACACTCTAATAAATACTCATAAAATGGTTTTTTTAATTGTATCTGTCTCCTGTACTCTGCTACGACTGCCCAGTACTATTACTCCGTTTTCTGCATTGGAGGACATTTGAGGCCATGATCGATTTAACGTGCCTCTGCCCCCGTGTACACGAGTGTCTTTGGATGGACCGAGTTTGAACTCATAACCCACCGGTTGCTATTCAGTTTTCTTCCAACTGGGCTACCACGACCTTCTTCCTAGGCTGGCCAGATGACTTCGGGAGGCTTGTTCAATAGTGGTGTTATTACATGTAAAGACACGTTTCTATCTCCTCCGTTGTAGATTACATCGATTGCAAAACCAACATAATGTGTCGGGTGTACGCTTTTCAATCAGCTTCTCTTCCTGTCAACTTTTCGCGCGACATCTTTTCTGGAAAATCAATCTATTGCAAAGAATATCAGACCTCCCATTCCCAAAATGCTTCATTTCGTCTCCAATGACCCTGATCGGCCATCTGCGTCACGACGCCTTTCAAATTATGCAAAAATTCCAACGGCTTCCTCCACGAAAATGACCATTTAACTTCCTCCCGGGAGGGAAGAGGGCAATCGTTTTAACGGCAAGATCGCCGTTAAGACGTCGACGACACCAAGGACGGTCGTAAAAACGCGATATTAACGTCGTCCCGCTGACGTTCCCGCTCGGAGGTCCACTAATGAAACACTACCGAGATTCGCTACCGACGCGATATCGACTACCATCGATTCGGGATTAGGGACGGGGACGTTAATTTCGGGAGCCTGCATTCTTCATCCCCACTCCATTTTCGAACATCGTTTAGGGAAGACGATTCATTAAGTCGGCCCTCTCTTCCCTCGTACCTTTCAATATTTTTTCACCGTACCGTCCTTCTTTGTGTTTAGCGTTCGCATTAGCTCCGTCCATCGGGTTTCTGTTCGAGGGCGATACGTGTGAGATCTTCCTCTTCAGGGGTAGATCTTCCTCTAACTATATTAAATGTTGTAGGTTTCTTGTTTGAGTTGAAACGATTTGGGGGAAGATTCACAGTTCTTGTTCGGACATCGGATATTAGCCCTATAAGAGGTTTCGATGATCGTCCTTCCAGATCTGGTCAGTTTTGTTGATGGCAACATACCTCCTCTTCGAGATTTTGAAGAGTTGAGAGATGATGATATATGAAGAGTTTTGATGATGATATATGAAGACTTTTGATGATGATATATGAAGAGTTTTGATGATGATATATGAAGACTTTTGATGATGATATATGAAGAGTTTTGATGATGATATATGAAGAGTTTTGATGATGATATATGAAGAGTTTTGATGATGATATATGAAGAGTTTTGATGATGATATATGAAGAGTTTTGATGATGATATATGAAGAGTTTTGATGATGATATATGAAGAGTTTTTGATGATGATACATGAAGAGTTTTTGATGATGATACATGAAGAGTTTTTGATGATGATACATGAAGAGTTTTTGATGATGATATATGAAGAGTTTTTGATGATGATACATGAAGAGTTTTTGATGATGATACATGAAGAGTTTTTGATGATGATACATGAAGAGTTTTTGATGATGTATGAAGAGTTTTTGATGATGATGTATGAAGAGTTTGGTAATGACTAGATATCTCGTCCATCGAGATCTTGTTGATTTGGTTAATGTTTAGATACCTCGTCATCAAGATATTACGGATAACTAAACTACGAGATCAAGGTATAGTCAGTTTTTTCTAATGATGAGATATCTCGCCGTCCGTTAGCTTTGTCCATCGCGTTTCTGTTTCTGCACGAGGCTGATACGTGTGAGGTCTTCATTCAGGGGTAGATCTCTCTCTAACTTCATTAAATGTTCCAGGTTCCTTGTTTGGGTTGAAACGATTTGGGGGGAGATTCACTATTCCTGTTCGGACATTGGGGGTATTAACACTCCAAAGGTTTCAATGAGGTACCCCGTCCTTCAAGGTCTTGTCAGTTTTGTTAATGACAACATACCTCCTCATCGAGGTATTGAAGAGTTTTGGATTATGCGATCCACATATGAAGAGTTAGGTAATCACGAGATGTCTCGTCCTTGAAGATTTAGTTATTTTTCTCAATGTATAGATACCTCGTCATCAAGATATTACGGATGTCTTGATGACGAAATCAAGGTATGGTCAGTTCTAATAATGAGATAGCTCGTCCATTATCTTCGTCCATCGGGTTTCTTTTACTGTTCAAGGGCGAAACGTGTGAGATCTTCTTTCAGGGGTACATCTCTCTCTAACTTCATTAAATGTTTCTAGCTTGAGTTGCAACAATTTGGGGGAAGATTTACAGTTCCTGTTCGGACATCGGGTATCAACCCTCCAACAGGTTTCGATGATGTTTCTCGTCCATCAAGATGTGACTCAATTTGCTAGTGACGAGATTAAGATGGGGTTAGTTTATTTTTCTAAGGACGAGATCAGGATGCCGTTCGTTTTGTTAAGGAACGAGATACCACACCTAAATATTGCCAATTTTTCGGTGATGACGAGATCAAGATGAGGTCAGTTTTTATAATGACGAGATATCTCGTCCATCAAGATCTGGCTAGTTTTGCTAATGACCAGATACTTCGATGAGACTACCAACAGCAGCGTTAAGTGGTATTTAGAAAATTGGGTTAGAGTCGCACTTTATCCAAGTTAAGAGTTAATTGGTTCTACATTTCTACAACATTTGGGCGTTGTTGTGCAACTATAGTAATGGGAATTTCCATAGATTTTCTGTTCCCGTCGAGGAAGACTGAAAGGAAAGCAATATTCGATTGAAATCTTCCTTCTGTGGAGCTTGTTTCACTTAAATAGCCCTCATGTAGTGAAAAATAGCCGTAGAGAGACGAAGCATCATTGAAATTTCGGGCAGTCGTGTTTCGCGAGGGAATCTAAGATTTTGAGAGAAGATTTCAATTTCCGTTGTTCAGACATTCAAGTAATTCAGAGTTCCAAGAATTTCGAGATCAACTTTCAAGATTCGAGACAAGAAATTGATTTTCTTATTCGATGATATTATTTATCTTTTGTCTTATTCGATACTGTTATTTATCTATTTTCTTATTCGATACATCTATTTGTATCCCTTTGTCATGCAATATTATTTATCCTCTTTCTTATATTCGATACTGTTATATCTCGTATATTTATTGTACAGGGTGTCCATAAAAGAATGTCCCAGTTTCAATGGTATTTTATAGCATTTTAATTTAGACTATTTACAACAAATCATGTATCAAATTGAAGGCAAACTCGCCTAGTTTTTCGTACAAATGTTCAATAAAAAGCGCCTTTATTTATACGGCATACATCCAACCTTAATTCCAATTCCTACCGTAACAGGGGTGGCTTATCTGGATATATTGAAAGAATGGCTCTTTCCCCAATTAAAATGAGGGTGAACCTGTTAACTTTATTTGGCAACAGGATGGAGCCTCTCCCCATTTTAATCTCTTTGTACGAGAGTGGTTGAAAGTCGAACTCCTTGACCGTTGGATGGGTCGTAAAGGTCGAGACGACAAAGCTCTTTTTCGCTGGCCTCCACGTTCACCTGACATAACGCCATGCGATTTTTTCCTTTGAGGATTTATAAAAGATCTATGCGCCTACGTTCCGCCGCTACCTAATAATTTGCCAGAGTTGAGACACACAGAATTGAAGATGCTATTGCTCTGGACTTGTTAACCAAAGTGTGGGAAGAATTGGACTTTAGGTTGGATGTGTGCCGTATAACTAAAGGTGCACATATTGAACATTTGTAAGAAAAACTAGGTGAGTTTGCCTTCAATTTGATATATGATTTGCTGTAAATAGTCTAAATTAAACTGTTATAATATACCAATGCAACTGGGACATTCTTTTATGGACATCCTGTATTTAGAAATAGACCTTTGTGTTGCACCAAAAAGACATTAATTAAATACCTACCTACTTTTATATTTATCCCTTTTCTTATTTGGGCAGCGGTAGGCGGGTTGGAAGAATAACGGATTTTAATTCAACTATAAAGACCGTTGTATACAGTAGTAGCTGGTGCACATAAAATCTGTCATGGCCTCAAGCGTCCTCAAGTTGGCGTGGTGTGGAAATTTGGAAAGGTGGGGTAACAGCTGAGGTGCGACCTCGTCATGTGACCGTGGTTCAAATAACGTATTGTTGTCCTCGGATCTTTCCCTTCGGTATGATTCGTGACCATAGGCAATAGCCCTTTGGGTTTCTCCAAAGTGACGTTAGTTAAATATCTACCAACTCTTTTCTCATTTAACCCTGTTGCCTTGTAGATGTTCAAAGCATTTGTTTGAATTTCAAAAGTTTAATTTTCGTTTGGTTGTTTGAAAAGATAAACTTAGAAATAGAACAGTTGAAATACTTATAGTATGTTGGTATTTTAATTAATGTACTGGAGACATACTTGTAGGTAGGTTGATAATTTAATTAATGTCGCACTGGAGAAACACAACGGGCTATTGACGGCTATCCGGGGATCCCCAAGGGAAAGATCCAAGGACAACGCCCCGTAATTTTGTACCACGACACTTTTTGTGGATTGATTTACTAGGTAATACATAAGACACTGAAAAAAGTTTATTCGACTGAAGATAAATAACAGTATTGAAGTTAAATATATTGATTTTAACTATTTCATATTTGTAAATCTCGTGAATTGCTTTACGGATAGTTTGAATTATAAATATCAGTATGGAAGATAATTAAGTGTACACATTAAAGAGAATTTATAATTTTCCGCTTATAAAACAGACTAGAAATGGAGAAAAAAATAAAAAATTGAGTTTCTCACTTTGAACAACATACTGAATTCTTGTTCTTAAAGAAATGACGAAATAAATGATTAGGAAGAACTGGTATGTGTGTGTGCGATAAACTAATACATTAAAAGCTGCCATTTCATAAATTAAACCTTTATATCGTGCAAGTTTATTTATATTTTCTTTTATGGAATCGTTCAAAAAGCTTTCAGGTAGAGTTTACTCTAATCACTTTATCCAATACAACGTATTTTCTATTTAACTCTGAAATATAAAGATGTTGCAAGATTTTCGTGTTAAATTAAAGCAATCATTTTCTGTTTTCTTAACACCGTATTTCTAAGAGATATGTTACGGTATACAAAGAGCCGTTATAATTATTTCAAATATTTGAAACGCAGCGAATATATTATACTAAAATAACATTTTAATTTTGCGAATTGTGAAAAATCGCTTGAATTAAAAAGCAAAGTACTATTTTAAACCTCAATTCCCGATTGTGTCTGTCTGGTATCAACAAAAGTAGTTCAGAGGTGTCATATATAGCTCAATTTATATTCTTGAAATATAAATTTAATATTTAGTTAAAACACATTGGAAGTCATTGTTATTTACTGCTATTTGTTGTAGAAGTGAATTTATATCTTAGAATTGATTTTCTTTAACATTAAAGCCGTGGTAGTCCGGATGGAATAACAGTAAATTAGCAACCGGAGGGTTGGGAGTTCGAAACTCGATCCAATCAAAGTCCGTTGTTTACGTGAGGGAAAGTGTATGCTAAATATGTCGTTGCTTCAAAAGTCTACAGCCGACGACCCGGAATAGTGGTTAAGGTGTTAGCCTCTGTATCGGAAGGTTCCTGGTTCGAATCCGGGACCGGTCATGGATGTTTGTAAGCGTATGGTGCAGAGGCGGCTGGTGCACCTTAAATCTCTCGTGGCTGAAAGCCCTCACGTTGGGTTGGTGTGGAAGTTTGAAGAGTGGGGTGCCAGATCAGGCGTTGCTTCGTCATCTGACCGTGGTTCAAAATTACGAGGTGTTTCCCTCGATCTTTCCTGGACCATCGCCAATAGCCCAAGGCGTTGCCTCAGTGTGACGTTGATTCAACTACCTACAAAATTTCCAAGAGCATTTGAAACATGTAGGTAGACATTTTAATTAACGTCGTCCTGGAGCAATGAGCAGTTGACGACGGTCCGGGATCAATCCCCTAAGGGCAAGATCCGATGCCAACAACACGTAATTTTGATCCACGGTCAGATAACGAGGCAACACTTGAACTGACACCCCGCTCTTCAAATTTCCACACCAACCCAACGTGAGGACTTTTGGCCATGACAGATTTAAGGTGCACTAGCCGCCTCTGCGCCGAACGCTTACAAACATCCACGCACTGACTCGGATTCGGACCTGGAAATTTCCGGTCCGGTTGGTAGGCTCAATTAAATTGGATAGATGAGTATAAGCTTACAATTTTTCAACTGATAATTGATTTAGTTCTCTAAACTTTATTTCGTATTCGTAACAAGTGATGCTGTAAAATGTGGCAACTTAGTCGACTCTTGAGGAATCTTGGAATATTATTGTTACAAAATTTATTCCGTTTTTGTTTTTCATTGTACTATGATAAATCTACAAAGTGCAAAGCTGTCTTTTTCCGT
This sequence comes from Metellina segmentata, assembly GCA_947359465.1. Lineage (NCBI taxonomy): Eukaryota > Metazoa > Arthropoda > Arachnida > Araneae > Tetragnathidae > Metellina > Metellina segmentata. The sequence continues at coordinate 89,457,511 of OX375873.1, read as the reverse complement.
CTCAAAAAGCATCTGAATCCCCTTCTTACATCCGGGCTAAAGTCTCCATTCTGACCCCCAGTCCTTTCTCGTGGTAGCTGTTGAACTGATACGAACCACTTTATCAATCATTTTTCTCTGCCTCTGATGGCAACACCGCAGATGGCACCGGCGGCCAATCATCGCTGAGGAGGTCCGTTTGACCTAGGAGAGAGAAAGAGAAATGTGTTATTTCGATCGCACGGAAGAAATGTTGCTTCACTTATTGATGTTCTCTTCGAAGGAAATGGGCAGAGGAAGAGGTCTTTCGGTTGGACCGGCGACACGTATGTATGGTGGACCTTGGAGTTTTACAGATGGTTAGGCTCGTGACCCACATCTTCGAGTGATGCGAACTGTTAATTGAGACGATTATTTTTGAAGGTTGACCCGGATAACATTTCTGCATCGGTATTTAACAAGATGTGTTCATTTTGGACCTCGGTCGAAGCTGTTACAACTTGCCGGTTAAAACATTGAGTTTTTTAGGATAATTAAACTAGGCTGTCAACACATTGTTTGTCTGTAAATTACAGGTGACGCAATTTCGGTTCCACCTGAAGGTAGCGATTTTGAAACTATGTCCAGCCAAAGACCGTAGTGTACACGGAGGTTGCTGAAAGTTAAAACTGTCGTGGCCTCAAATGTCTACTCGTTGGTGTCGTTGGAATGTTTGGAGAGTGGATTTCCAGCTCGGGTGTTCGTCATCTGACCGTGGTTCAAAATTACGTGGTGTTGTCCTTGGATCTTTCCATTAGGGGATTGATCCCGGACCGTCGTCAATAGTACGTTGTGTTGCACTAGTACGATGTTAACTAAAGAAAATTACCTGCTCGGGTGTGATCTCGTCATCTGACCGTTGTTAAAAATTGCGTGTTCTTGTATCTTTCCCTGGGGTTAATCTCGGACCATTGCCAATAGCCCGTTGTTTTTCTACAGTGCAACGTTTATTAATCACCTTTACCGCCCTGGATGCATTTCTTATTTCTGTATTCGTCATCTGACTGATTTGATATTACGATGTGTTGTCCTTGTATATATCTCTTCGGGATGGATCCCGGACAGTCGCCTATAGTCCGTTGCGTTCCTCCAGTGTGACGTTAATTACAACCTACCTACCTTTCTGTATAAGTAAAATATTCCTTCTGTATGTCTACTTTATGCTGTTTGCCCTTATGCAGAAAAATGCAGACTAATCATTCATGATGTTTGCAATATTTTTTGGAGAACTTTTAAAATTATTGTGTTCTTATAACCCTCGCCGACCAACCGGTATAGTGCTTAAGTTGTTAGCCTCTAGATCGGACGGATGGTGTAGAGGAGTCTGGTGCGTCTTAAATCTGTCGTGGCCGAAAGTCGTTGGGTTGGTGTGGAAGTTTGAAGAGTGGGGGGCCAGCTCAGGTGTTGCTTCGTCACCTGACCGTGGTTCAAAATTACGAGGTGTTGTTTACGGATCTCTCCCTTAAGGGACTGATCCCGGACCGTCGTCAATAACCCGTTGTATTGCTCTAGTACGACGTCAACTAAAATTACCATTACCTCCAACTGGTTTTGACGCGATATCTTATCCATCAATATGTGACGTATCAAGATAAAATTTGCATTGCGAGTTGTAGGTCGCGCGTGTTCGATTTTTGTCAGGATCATTCATCCCTGCATCTATTTCTCTGTTCTGTGTCAGTTAAATTTTCTTTGTGTGTGTATCTATTACTGGATATTGTATGTTCTGTGTTTTACTCAGCATAACAAAATACGACCCGTTGCGCTATAAAATCCCAACCAACATGTGTGTATGTTTATTTACTTGATTGGTAATGGTAACTTTTAATTAACGTCGTACTACAGCAACACAACGTGCTACTGACGATGGGCCGGGATCAATCCCCTAAAAGATAGATCCAAGGATGACACCACGTAATTTTGAACCACGGTTAGATGGCGAGGCAACACCAGCGCTGTCACCCTACTCTCCACACTTCCACACCAACCCAATGTGAAGACATTCGGCCACGACAGATTTAAGGTGCGCCAGCCGCCTCGACACCATACGCTTACAAACACCCATGCACTGAACCGGATTCGAACCAGAAACCTGATCTAGAGGCTAGCACCTTAACCACCAGACCGGTTGTTCGGCGTCCATTTACTCGAAGTACAAATATTTGGTTGGCCCAACATAATCAGAGAGAGAGAGAGAGAGAGAGATCTGACCTTGCAGTATAACAACCCAACCACAAGCTGGCATTAGTAAAAACTTTCATATCCGGACTGAAGTACACAATGGACAAAACTTCAAGTGACATATAACTTCGACTGAGTGTAACCTCAAGGGTTAAAATAGTTTAGAAACCTATAGATTAAAAAAAATAGGTATTAAATTTTTTACATAAAATCACACATGATCAAATAGCACACATACTTTGACAGTCAGACATTCCAATCCTCAACTGTCTGTGTGTGTGATTTTTCTGACACATACATTTTAATAATTCTTAAAGAACGAAATACTATCAAAAATTGTGCTGATTTTGATGTCCTGAATTCGTAAACAAGAGAAAAAGCAGAACCAGGAACGAGTTCAAAGAACGATCTGCAAGTTTACGCCTGTCTGAGGTCAGGCTTTCGCTTTCTGTTGTTCATTCTCGGCACATCATTCTATGGAAGCCTTGTTACTACCGTGTTTCTCTTCGGTCATACCGACGATAATATCGTCCAAACAAAATTACATTTTGTTCTTTTGTTCGGAAAAAGTACGACCAGCGGGATACGAGAGACAACAGGAAGGAGTGATGGAAAATGTCGAAGATTCATTCCTCCAGGTGGTTTCGTTGGAGGTCATCAGGTTATTCTATCTTGTTTAGGGTTTTTGTTCACCTTGACATCCGACCGCTCCGTAATTTCCGCGTGTCTTTGAAGACTGCCTGTTAACTTATTTTTTTGAATTGCATGAACTCCAATTATGAGGTGTATTTATCGCCTTTGTTATCAAGTCCTTTCATTCAGGGTGTGGAAAATGATGTACTGATGGTCAATGACCGGTTGTGAAGTTAATTTCAGCCCGGTTTTAGTGAAGTCCGAACAGGAAATCCAAATGCACAGAAATTAATGACGCAGCTTAGTTTAATATAATCTAGGTTACTTGATCTGGCATTGAAAAAGAAAAGTTCCTTTATTCGTATAAATTGGACATCCGGTACCTGATCCGGAAAATATTTGTGAACAGTCTGGACTAAAAGGATTTTGTTTTCTAGTTGCGTCTAAAAAGAAGTTCCACGCCCAATTTATCTAATCTTCTTTCACTTTGTACCATTACGACGTAAGTAATCGTATCAGTTTTAAGAAATAATGGATAATCAGCGACCCCTTTCTTTTCTAGATATCTTGAAGACATTAAGCCGTAGAACAATTATTTTCAGTATTTTCATCTCGTGCCACATAGAATTTAATTCCCAAAATTCTGCGGCACGCCAAAAATTATATTTTTAACTAAACTGACCCGAAAAATTAAGTATGGTTTTGATTAATGCGCAAAAATCAGTCATTGCCTACTTTTTTGCTCCAAAGTTCTCTCTAAAAACTTTTTTTTACCTCAATTTATCCATAAATTGAAAAGTTAATGTTCGTGAAAAGTTAATACTAAAAATTATTGATATGGGTATTGAAATTATTTGTGAACATACTTGTCAAACTAAACCTTTAAATGAAATAAATCTTACACAGTTGAAAACGCCTTCTCACCCATAAGTCAAACTAGAGTTCTTTTTGTGGAATACTGGTTATAAAACTGGTGCCACAAAAACAAGAAATTTTGAGAAAAATTTCTTAAATCTTGTGATTTTCCTCTATTTTACATCGTATCTTATGAACTGATTCCCTGAGTGAATTTCTCTTGTATGTCAGTAAAACATTCCTTGTTGTGTGTATTTCCATTGCTTGTCTTGTGTCTGATGCAGCATGGCGAAATATCTCCTTTGCCGCCATAACCACCCCAAAAAAAACCTACCTATCGACTGAATGACTTCTTGTTCTCAAGTTGGCCATTGCATAATTAAAAAGTTAGAAGAGTATCTAATCTCTCGATCTACAAGTCAATCAGAGCTAACAATTGTGGTTCTAACGTTAAATTAAGGAAGACTAACCTTGAACTAATTGTAACGTCTCTTCACTTTCAAGACACAAAAAAAAATTAATAACCATTCAATTATTCTATGCGCAAGATTAATGATCAATAAAACCGGAATTTTAATCAGTGAAATCATATCTATAGCATAGGATCAACAATGAAACATTGGAATCGCTTCATATTCCGCTATATAAATCATTGTTAAAATAGCTCTCGTTCAAACGAAGCTGTTACGAACTGTTGTTGTTGTTGTTTCTTATGCCTACACTGGCAGACCAGAGGAGTGCCAGACCCGTCGAAGACGGCAAGAGGCGAGGGGAGTGCGCCTTCCATGTTATTGAGCCCCATTGGGAGGAAGTCCGACTTTGCTCGACATACATGACACATCCGTTTTACAGGAAGGTCCCTTTCATACATCCATTCACTCACACATATCGTAATTTAGACCCCAATCAGAGGCCAATAACCCCCTGATCAGGTACCCCCAGAGGTATTGATTTGGTATGGGAACATGGGGGACATTGTGACCACGACCTATTTAACGTGCCCCAGTCACCATTAGTGAACACGACGGTCTTCAGCCAGGTCGAAGCGCCGATCTCGCAATCATCAGAATTGGAGGCTCCGCCGAGGACAGAACCCACAACCCTTCTGATGTGAGCCCGACGCTCTACTGACTGAGCTACCGCGGCTCACGAACTGTTGTTAAAGTAGTCGACTGAATAATTGGAGTCATTTCATGTTTACTATCAACAATGAATCCACAGTTTTAAAAGACCGACTCATTAGCATTCTTTTAAGATCGGAGCCAACAATGCAATATCGGAATCCTTTAAAGTTCTAGGCCAACGATGAATCACTGGAATCCACACAATTTCGGGTTCAACAAGGAAACGCTGGCATCCCTTTAAGTGCTGGACGAACAATGAATAATTGGTCTTTCTCTGATTGAATCTGGGTCTCACGTGAATGACTTTAACTTCTTTTTGCCGTGTCACGACGCATTCACGATTTGTTAAATTGTATCTTAAGTTGTTCGAGGAAATGATTGATTTCTTGCTCGTGTGTTGCTTGTTAATGCGATCGGAATACTTTTATACTGTTTGACTCATTTGTAAGAAAAGTATTATCCCACGAACGCCGTTAGATTTCAATTCTACTGTTCCACGATGTATTTAAGGTTTTTTTTTCTGCGTCTTAACACTTCTGGTGAACATATCGTGCACACTTCTCGCAAGACCGATCATATCTTGATCAGTCCTCGGATCCACCACGAAGAGTAAGATCCCAGGTCAACATCTCATTCTTTTGATCCACACTCAGATGACGAAGTTCATATCTAAGGTGGAACCACACTCTCCAAACTTCCACTTCACGCCAACGTGAGGAAATTAGAGGGCACGACATATTTAACGTGCACCAGTCTCCAACGTAAACAACGGTCTTTGGTTGAATCGAGTTTCAAATTGCTAATCTGCGATTCTTCCAACCGGACTACAATGACCCATCTCTTTCGCAATAACAAAACACCCTGAATTGTCTTCAGAGGATACAAAATATACCCTTATTTTTTTACATTATGTTGGGTGAGAAACTTTTGATCTAAACTCCCACTTCATGGAACTTATTATTTTTAATTTAATTTATTCCTAAGAAATGAAACTAAATGAGCGTTTAATGCTATTTTGGCTTCAGTTTTACTAAATTTAGCTTAAAAAACTGTATAGCTCTCTTTGTAACCATTAAAGTACTTAAGTCACTTCTACACTTACCTATATAAATAAGAATGGAGTGTTTGTTTGTACATTGAATATTTTCGACCCATTTCAAGTTTTTTATCCGTTTTGGACCCCTCTGATGCAAAATCCGCCATTTAAGCTTTTTGTGTCTGTCTGTCTGTCGTGCCCTATACACGTCCACACGGTTTAATATATTTTCATGGAAATTTGCATAAAGTGAGTACTTATCTTCATTTAGTGAGTGGAATTGGCTGCGAAAGTCTGTATGTGCGTCTTTTTGTTCTATGTTCGATTTTGTGTTTGTGTGTTTGGGTAAGCATCACATGAATTTTATTCCAGATATATGATTTTAATGTATTTTATTTTATACATTATTTATTAGTTTAGTGAATGCAATATTAAACATTTCTTTATTGTTATATTTAGTTGAGTTTCATGCTAAAACACCTGAGTAAGTATACTTAAATCAACCATAATTTAGTAGTTTTGGAAAAATTGGAATGTATATTGAATATTACGATTACTTCACCAGTACTGCTGAAAAAGTAATTATTCTGCAAATAATAATTTTTTTTAATGGAATTTCAGCTATAATACTTCATTTATTTCGAGTCTTATTTTTGTTCTTTGCGCAATGAAAACGATTTCCGAATATTTGGGACAGACGATATTGAAAGAATAATGCTGTTATTGAAATAATAATACCGTTATTGAAAGAATAATGCTGTTATTTAAAGAATAATACGTTATTGAAAGAATAATGCCGTTATTGAAGGAATAATAATGTTTAAAAAATCTGAACTAGAACTTTTCAAGCATTAAAAAATTCGTTTTCCTAATGACAGGAGAAGATTGCAAAATTTCACAATGTCGCATGCAAGAGTGCTACAGGTAAAAAAATATTGTTTTGTTGATTATGAGTGCGAGAGCATTCGCCGTAAAACGTAATTTTTATTAATTGATTTGAACATGAAAAGAACTTGAAAAAGGGAATTCCAAATCTCCCTCAAAATCGTCTTTTATAGTAGTAACCTTAGCGTCATTTTGTAGCTTTGTCATACAGCAAGGGTGCGATGTGTGTGAAATGCATTACATGAATGGTTGGTTATACATGTGTAGAATTTGTGTCCAAAATAAGTCGTAGAAATTATAAGGTTGGCGAAAGGTGTTCAAATACATTTTTATTCTACAAAAAACGTATGTCATTATATATTTTTATTATCTCTTCAATCTAGAGTAAACCAATTAAAACCGAGCAAGGTCAGGTATTTTGCTAGTGTATCCTATAAATACGATGAAAGGCACACAATTATTTTTCTTTGTGCTTTGAAATACTTAGAATTCTGCTGCCATTTTAAAATAAACTTCGCAAAAACGAATTTCAAAAAACTCCGACAAAAAAAAAAAAAAAAAAAGATCAGAATTGTTGACAAAAAATGAAAATTATTATTTCTGAATACATCACTAATTTTGCCGTTTCTTATTTAGATAATATCCTCCGGCGATTCGAATGAATGACAATAATTATATCTCACCCGATTGAGTCGTATCATCGTTTTTTTTATTCATTTTTTATCAAAAGAAATATTGCATACTAGAGTCAAATGATCCTAATTTCAATTAAGCTTTTTAAATCGTCTTTACAATTCTTTTTATCGTAATTTGTTCAAATGTTTTTCCGATAGAGAAATCAGCAGCTTTTAAAAAATATTCGAGGTAACTGTTAGATTGGATTAAAATTTTTTAGCCGCATGATTTAATGTAAAAAGCTACTTCCTCCAAAAATAAATGAATTATTCGCTCAATTAGACGCTAAGATTGCCATCGAAACGATTTATAACCGGTTTTCCATTCGAATTTTTTAAAATGTATGAGGACAAAAAGCTTCCAAAACCGCTTTTTTCCGGAGAAATTTCATTGCTAGTGATAGACACCCTAATGCTACTTTCGCTTTCGTACGTTTTGACTTTTTAAAACTCTCGAAGACGAGAATGGAATATTTTTTTCCTGTGTTATGTAATCGCAAGCTTTTTGCTCTAGATTCTTACTCGAGTACGAAGCTACTCTTAGAGCTATTAAATTTATAAAAAAACCAAAATCGTCTGCAAAAAATTTGCTTGCTTGATTTTACACTCCAGTAGATATTGTGAGAAAAAACCTTCTTTTTCTCCGCCATTTTATTATTTTCGTGAGACTTCTATCGAGAATATCCCTTCCTTTTTTTATCTTCACGGTTTTTAATGAATTGCGCCGCAAGGTTTGACGTTAAGTAATAAAGCTAACAAAGGTTGACGTTTTTAGACGTCTCTTGTGAATCGACGTAGAGCTCGCTTGCTGGCTGTTTATTTTCTTAAAAACTAAACCGAAACCCAAGAAAAAAAAGCTTTGGGTTATACAAGAGGTGCTTTTTAAAAAGCGAAACGAAAAAAAATGCAAAACTCTCGGTATTAAAAACAAACTATTGCGTTTTTTTTTAAAAGGTTGTTTAATGTTAAAGGAAGCATAAAAATACAATTTTTTAACCCATCCTCCAAAATAGCAGCATTGTGTGCTTTCGCGCAATTTATCTTATTCTTCCTTGAAGTTACAAAAGAAATTACGCATAGAAAATTATACAATAGAATGACATTGTTACTTTGATTCTAAAGATAATTTGCCTTTTGTACGTATTAGCTATATTGCGTAGTATGACTTCCCTCGTTTGGTTGGAAATATTAGTCATTAAATTTGTGCTTGAAGTAAAATTTATACATTCGTATGCAATTTAAAGTTATTCTTATGTATACCCATTATTGTACCTGGGAAATTAAAACAAAATAAAATCCCCGTCTTTGCTATGGTTTTATGAATAAGTTCATTCAAATTAATTATTCGAAACTTTCATGGATCGAATTTATTTTCATTTAATCAATATCCGCAGAAAATGTTTCATTCCTATCAGATGTGGTTCAAATACTCATTCAGGTATTATTAACCTTCCAAGTGTTTCAACGAGATATCTCGTCCAAAAGCTGATTAATTTTGGTAGGGACGAAAGATCTCGTCGACAGCCCTATTTGCACCAAGGGCAAATTCTTATTTCGCGCCATTTGCCATAAATATTCTATCGAAGAAAACATGTTTATTTCGCTTACTTGGTGTAAAAAAAAGTATATTTTGAAACACAGTAGACATTACTGGATACAACCATTTGTTAATTATTATTTATGTTCCATTTATTTCTGAAAACAAGGTACTTCACACCGGATAAGCGTTTGCGGCGAGCTGCGGCGCGGTAGGGAACTGCGGTACAAATTGCACGCAAATTGGACGTGCGTCGCAGCAGCGGCGCCGGAAGTATGTGTGCACTACTCCATTGGATCTAATGTATACCTCAGACCGCACTTGTGTTGCGGCAGCGGCGCTGCACGTTGAAAAACCGGATGTGTGCACCGGGCCTTATATTTGCTAATGAAACGCATAAACGTTCAAGTGATAAGGCTTGATCAATTTTTGATGGCCGCTTTGCAGTTGAATTTACGTTCCACTGGAGCAACTTAACGGGCTATTGACGACGGGTCGGGGATCAAACCAGAAGGAAAAGATAAGAAGAAAATACATCATAAATTTGATCGTCTTGTAGGTGGTGACTGGTGCACGTGAAATAAGTCTTGACTCGGATCATTCCCTTTCGGATCGATCCCAGACGATCTCCAATTACTTGTGTTGCCGCAGTGTGACCTAAATTGAACCACCTACCTACATTGCATTACCTTCCAATTTCACACCCTCTTGGGATTGATCCTTTACCGTCTCCAATAGCCTGCTGTGCTGCTACAGTGTGATGTTAATTCAACTACCCACCTCTATTGCATTACCTAACAATTTTGTACCCCTTAGGGACCGTCTCCAATAGCCCGTTTTGTTGCCCCTGTGCGACGTCAATTCAACTATCCTCCAACCTCCAATTTTATGCATCCGAACCTAACTTCTCTCGTTTCTTTGCATCCATGTCCTTCAGGATTTTGCCCCACACCTGAATTTCGCATTGATCTGAACTAGAGAAAATTATATTAACCGGACTCGTACATTTGTATACCTTCCCTGAGGTTAGCGCGGCGGACCCGCAGATTCTCACCGAGACGAGCGCTTATTGGCTTACAACGCGGAAGATGACACTGCTTACTCCCAACGGAAATAATGCCGCGCGCAGAGAAAAGCCTTTATCATCTAATCTAATAACTTCTTCGCGGCTACCCTAACAGCGAGTTACACTTTAAAAAACGTTAATAGAGGCCTCTTCGCAAGCTTTTATCGAACTTCCAGCTTGACAAATAAGATTGAAGAGTTTTAATATGCACACTGGGGGTTGTGGACGTAAAAAAGTTTGTGGGCCTTTGTCCTGGATAAAGCTTGTTAAAATTTACTAGCCCCCTGTAGTTTGAAGCGAAATGAGATTTGTTTTGGTGCGTTTGAAGCTGGAAAAAATGTGTTTAAAATTATTGCAGCGTTACTGTAATCCACTTTACTTGTTTCTTCGTCCTTTAACTATTTGGCGGTGACTTGTTTTCGGGGCAATTCGGAAATTTTCAGTTTTTTCAATGTGAGGTTGAAGAGGTGTGTTATGGATCGGCAAGGGACAAGCTATCAGTTTCTGACAGAGATTGAAAATAAATAGTAATTCAAACGAAAAGAGGAATAAAATTGAAGTAAATTCAACACTGGACTTCGTTGTTACCAAATTACCGTGTAATCTGTAAGTAATTTTTTAATTTTTAATTAGCGTAGTACCAGAGCAACACAACGGGCTATTGACGACGGTCCGGGGTCAATCCCTTAAGGGAAAGATCCGAGGACAATAACTCGTACTTTTGAACGACGGTCAGATGACAAAGCAACACCTGAGTTGGCACCGCACTCTCCAAACTTCCACAACAACCCAACGTGAGGACTTTCGGCCACGACAGATTTAAGCTGCACCAGTCGCCTCTACACCATAACGCTTACAAACATTCATGCCCGGACCCGGATTTGAACCAGGAACTTTCCAATCTAGATGCTAACACCTTAACCACTATACCGTTTGGTCGGTTTACAGATTACACGGAGAAAGATCTGACAATAAATTCATGCGCTCATTTTCAGTTGTGAAACGTAATATGAAATCTGGTCTTTCACTTTGGGATTGATCTCGGGCCGTCGCGAATAATCCCTTATGCTTCTCCAAGAACAGATTCAACACTGTTATTGCGAGGAGCTTCATCAAGATGCGTGACCAACATTTCGATACGATTTAAGACGATTAATAGTCATGCGACTGCTGTGAAAAACAGACTTGGATGGCCATTTTGCGCCTGATCGTCTTGTTTGCCGATATAACATCTTATGACACGATAAAATGTGTGAATATGCATTTCTTTTGAGTGGCGACAAAACTATTGAAATCGCCAGTCTACTATGTCGCGTCTATTAATCATATAATGAATCAATAAATGTGGGTCTACTCCCGCACCGTGAACCAATCAGGTGACGAATATTCGTTTTCACGTTTTTTAGTAGTCGAAAGTATTCTAAGGTCATGTTACTGCTAGTTTTGGTATATTGACTCTGGGCACTAAGCTTACCATTGCTCACTTTAGTTTTACGTTTCTTCTATGATGCCAATGAGACTGGAACGGATATAATTTTGTTTAGAAAAGAAAATGAACACTCTTCAACTTGAAAGGGAAAAGGAAGGATGCATTTTTTTAAAAACTATCTTAACAAAATTTCGATTTCCTGTAATTACCTGTACATATTTTTTTCAATTTAATTAAATAATTTAGAACATGAAGAGTTATTTTTTAAATTTAGTTCTGCCCATTAAATTTAATCCCATTTTATTTATTACTAGCAAAATACCCGACTTTACTCTGTTTGAATTGGTTTACTCTAGATTGAAGAGATAATCAAAATATATAATGACTTACGTTTTTTTTTTTATAAAAATTTATTTTAACATCTTTCGCCATCTTTATATTTTCTACAACTTACTTTGGACACAAATCCTACACATGTATATCCATTCATGTAATACATTTCACATACATCGCACAATTGCTGTATGACAAAGCTACAAAATGACGAAAGGTGATACTAAAGTTACTACTATAAAAGACGATTTATAGGAAGATTTGGAATTCCCTTTCTTAAGTTCTTTTCATGTTCAACTCAATTAATTAAAATTACGATTTACGGCGAGTGCTCTCGCACTCATAGTCAATAAACAATATTTTTTTACTTGTGGCACTCTTGCCTCCGGTATGCGACATTGTGAAATTTTGCAATCTTCTCCTGTCATTATTACAACGAATTTTTTAATGTTGGAAAAAGTTCCAGTTTGGATTAATAAACATTATTATTCTTTCCATAACGGCATTATTCTTTAAATAACGGCATTATTCTTTCAATAATGGCATAACTACACTTAAAATTTACTGAAAATTTATACTGACTTACCTAACATTTTTAAGTCTAATACTTTGTGGTGCTGTTGCGTGTGATGAGAAGGAAAACACATTTATTAAAATAATAAATATTTAAAACAGGAAACAGCGAAGTAAAACAAAATAAAAGATGTCGCAAAAATTTGTTCTAAAGATATTAATTTGTGGTTCAATTTTATCTCTTGATCTCGCACAGTTAACTTACAACTAAAAGTGTACAAAATTTAGAAATGTGAAATTAATTCAGAGCGAAAGAACCAGAAAAAATATCACTGCTCGCGCGATCTTGTTCATTCTCGTTTCATTGAAAAATATCGTCTGTCCCAAATATTCGGAAATTGTTTTCATTGCGCAAAGAATAAAAATAAGACTCGAAATAAATAAAGTATCAGAGATGAAATTCCATTAAAAAAAATAATTTTTTGAAGAATAATTACTTTTTCAGCAGTACTGGTAAAGCAATCGAAGTAATCGTAATATTCAATAGACATTCCAATTTTTCCAAAACTACCAAATTATGGTTGATTTAAGTATACTTACTCAGGTGTTTTAGCATGAAACTCAACTAAATATAACAATAAAGAAATGTTTAATATTGCATTCACTAAACTATTAGATAATGTATAAAATAAAGTACAATGCAATCAAATATCTGGAATACAATTCATGTGATGTCTACACAAACACACAAACACAAAATCGAGCATAGAACAGAAAGACGGACAGACAGACTTTCGCAACCAATGCCACTCACTAAATGAAGATAAGTACTCACTGTATGCAAATTTTCATGAAAATATCTTAAACCGCGTGGACGTGTATAGGGCACAACATACAGACAGACAGACAGACGTACAGACAGACACCAAACGAGAAAAAGGCGGATTCGGCATCAGAAGGGTCCAAAACGGATAGAAAACTTGAAATGGGTCGAAAATATTGAATGTACAAACACTCCATTCTTATTTATATACAGGGTGGTCCCGAATTCATGGTACAAACTTTAATGGTAGGTACAGGACTTTATACATTCCTATACAATAAATCATTGTTACAGTCGCAAGTGACGCGGTGAGGCGTAAACAGGGGAAATAAAAGGAAAGAGAAATGGAGTGATCGGTTGGTATCATTGCCGGTAGAGGGCAGTAGATGTCTAGCCGCTGTTGAACATGATGCATCGCAGTAGGGAAAAGCGCCATTCACAATTGTGCTGCCGTAGACGATGGGTGACTTTACGTATGCAGAAAAAGCAGACATGCATTACATGTACGGCCGTGCAAATGGTAACGGCAGAGCTGCGTTACGAATGTATCGCGCGAAGTATCCTGATCGACGAATGCCGGATCATAGAATTTTTCAACGGTTACATCGTCAACTTTGTGAAACAGGTGCGTTCGACGTCAACAGACATGGCGCTGGTCGAGTAAGAGCTGTACGCACTCCAAGGCTGGAAGAAAGCATCATGAACATTGTGCCTGATAGACCCGAGTCAAGCACAAGAACTGTTGCGCGTGACGTAGGTGTGAGTCATCAGACTGTATGCAGAGTGTTAAACGAAAATCGCTTACACCCCTTCCATTTTCAGAAAGTACAAGCATTGAATCCGGCAGATTATCCTCGCCGCGTGAACTTCTGCCTGTGGGTGATGCAGCAATGTGCGTTGCAGCCGGATTTCGTAGATTATGTGCTATTTACAGATGAAGCGACATTTTCACGCGAGGGTGTCTTTAATGCGCACAATTCCCATGTGTGGGCAACTTATAATCCACATGCAACGCGTCGACATGCGTTTCAACAACGTTTCAGTATTAATGTGTGGGCTGGTATTGTGAACGACTTTTTGATTGGCCCATACTTACTACCCACGCGGCTCACTGGCGGAAGCTATCTTATTTTTCTGAAAGAAGTGTTACCACAACTGCTGCATGATGTTCCGATCGCCATTCGTAACCGCATGTGGTTTCAGCACGATGGGGCGCCAGCACACTTCAGCATTGATGTACGGAATTACCTGAATGCCACGTTTGGTACTCGATGGATTGGGCGTGGTGGACCAGTCCCTTGGCCACCCCGATCTCCCGATTTATCGAGCCTCGATTACTTTTTATGGGGACATCTAAAGCATCTTGTTTATGAGACTCCAGTTGACTCAGATGAGGATCTCGTCGCTCGCTTATCTGTAGCTGCTGCAGGTGTGCGTGAAATACCAGGCATCTTTGAACGTGTACGCCAATCGCTCCACCGACGCTGTCAAGCATGTATCGATACTGGTGGACGCAATTTTGAACAATTACTGTAAACATGACACTTGTCAACAACGCTTTCAATAAAATCTTTGTTTTTCCTTTCGGCCGTTATTTCCCCTGTTTTCGCCTCACCGCGTCACTTGCGACTATACATTCCTATACAATAAATCATTGTTACAATGTCCTGTACCTACCATTAAAGTTTGTACCATGAATTCGGGACCACCCTGTAGATTATCCCATATTATTATTTATGCTCATTTTATTTTTTAAATTTAGTTCTGCCTCTTCAGCAAGACACAGTAAGTTTTTCAAAACAAATAAAATCTAATTTTTTACACACAGTTTTCAAACATTTGTTTTTATTTCTAATGCCTCCCACTGACCTCTTTGGCAACACAAGGAGTGAACTGACTGCTACACGTGAAGAAACACTCATTGGATGAGGTCGATGTTTCTCCTAATAGGTACAATCATAGAGAAAGTATAAAAAAAGTAGCGTGAATTATGGTAACCTTTTTATGTGCCTGGATCACGTGGCCAAAACTAGTAGTAATCATTAGACTAGTTTCATCTATACTGGAGTTTGGTTTTTTCTGCTCCCGTGGATAATATAATTGATTCACGGGACGTGGGAAGAAAACCTATTGATTAATAATCTGATTGGTCGGCCATATAGTTGTAGACTGGTGATTTCGCCATTTTCGTAGCAACTCTAGAAATGCGCGTTCGTGCATCTATCCTGCCATGGTTGTATCGTAGAACGAGGCGATACCTAATCGACGAACTAAGTGAATTTTTCACAAAGCAATCACGTGACCGCTAGTCGACATGTCAATGACACTTTTTGAAGCTACCTCACAAGCACATATTTCACGCATATTGTAACCTTTTTACGTGCTCAGGATTAAGTGATAAAAACTAGTAGTAACAACCTCAGACTACTTTCATCTGCCGGGAAGAAGCAAACATCTATCATCTGATTGATCCACAGGACGGGAGAAAATGACAATCTTGATTTATCACATGATGCTCACCATCCTCGCCATCCCATGCTACGTATTCCCATTTGGTTTGCTTCGCAAACGAACTCTACAGGCACGCCGTGATGGCCTCGAAGTGGCTATTATCAACAACGTAAATAAATACCTGCTAGAATCGGAAAACCTTACATGTTTCCAAATGCATTTAGACGAAAATTGCTTGTGACGTCAGCTGTCAAAAATCGTTAAATCCTCGTCTTTCATCAATGCGTCACATTCCGAAAATAAGAAAGAAAGGTGAAAAAACTAATAAATTAATTTTAAAATGTTCTAGTTTGAATTTAAAAATGCGGGCGCGACGAAAAAATCCAAAAAATTCGGAATATCTGAAAATCTAATTTCATTTTTGTAAGTGCCATAGATTTGTCAGGACACTGCGTAAAGTATACAGAGACGCAGACAAACACATCCTTTTATAGTAGTAGTGATTGGTCCACGCAACGTAGTTGTAGATTTTGATGATTCCACCATTTCTTTCACCACTTTATGGAGACATTCACCAACATCCATGCGTTTACAAACCAGGATGTACTGGGTGTTATTTTACAAGAAGTACTTTGCTGCCAAATTTTGACATA
Organism: Metellina segmentata; assembly: GCA_947359465.1. Classification (NCBI taxonomy): domain Eukaryota; kingdom Metazoa; phylum Arthropoda; class Arachnida; order Araneae; family Tetragnathidae; genus Metellina; species Metellina segmentata. The sequence goes on along the minus strand of OX375873.1, from coordinate 89,441,300 downwards.
CCTCTAAATTTAAAAGATACTTTCCTAGTGTTTGTAATGGAATCACAGAAACTGCAATTCCTTTTAAATTCAATAATGCACAAACAAAAAATAAATCCCTTATCAAATCGATTCTCTCTTCAACAATCCAATTAATGCATTCTCAATCGAGTACTTGTCCAGCCCACAGCCATCGAGCTTTAACGAATGGTGCTAAATGCCCGAATGGTCATTAACGGCATTGCAGAAATCACCATTAACTGGACGAACTTTGCAAGAGAAGGCCGGGGGTGGGGGACAGGGAACACTTCGAGCGAGCCCCTGCATGCAGCTGGAACAGCCCGAATACCTCACCCCATCCCACTACCATCAATCCCCGTCTCCAGAATCGAATCCCGAAATTCTCCGGAATTTCAAAATCTGGAAAAGCCCCAGCGAGGAAGGTGGGTGAGGTGTAACTGATGACCGGCCAACAACGAGCGCGATAAATTCCGAGGGAGAAAATTTCTAAAAGTCCACCTATCCCTTTAATTTGCATAATCGGGTCGAAGGAAGGCTTAATCAAGTTCGCGGACCCTTTCCCCGCGACCCCTCTTCACTTCTGTTCGGCCACCCTCTTTCGCGGGGGCTTCTACTGTGTGAGCCCGGGCTTGGTAATGAAGGGTAATGAAGAGTTCCTTTGTTTGGGAGAGAGTTAATCCCTTTACGGAAGCCTTGTTACGGTTAATATGGCCGCTGTCCTCCCACGTTTTATTATAGGTTGGGAAGAAGTTGGGAGGCTGGATAAGCAGGTGGCTGCATCCGCTTCGGGGTTGTAATTCGGTGCTTGCTCGACACCCTGCTCGATTATTCGATTTGGGCATGGTGTGAGGTGTTTTTGAAATCGGTAGGTTTAGGATTTGAGGTTGGGAAAGAGCACAGAGTGGTAGATTGAAAATGGGGTAGACAAGATTTTGTATATATAAATATGCTTCGCACGCATTTCAAAATTAGCTATTTGCAAAATAACGTTTGGTTTGATTTGAAATATTGTTTTTATGAATGAGTATCTTTTCGGGGGTGATATTTGGTATCTGTGTTTGGTCCTCGCTCGTGGTAAATCTATTCAGAGGGCTGAATTAGGACGTAAAAACTTTTCGGAAGGCCGTATCAGGTCGGAGAGCGGGTAAATTTTTTCGAAGGGTCCTATATGGAATGCGGGTCAGATAAACCTATTTGGAGGGCTGTATACGGTGTGCGAGCCATGTAAACATGTTCGGAAGACCGTATCTGGACTTGGAGTCAGCTACGTCTTTTCGACCGAACTGACTGGCGATAGGTTAAATCTATTTGGAGGGCCATATATGGACTAGGGGATAGATTAAACTTATATAGAGAGGCGGTCTGGTATGCGGGTCGGGTAAATCTATCCATATGTCTGTATTTGGTCTGCGGATCGGTTAAATCTATTTATTAAAGACCCAAACCGCCCAGCCATGTCTACTGTGGGCCTGTTTAAGCTATCTATATGGCCGTATCTGGTTTGAGGGCTTGGTTAAAACATCTGGAGGGCCGTATTAGATCTGCGGGCCGGATACAAATACTTGAAGAGTCATATCTGCAACTTTGAGATCAATCTGTTCATTACTACTTATTCATCGTACGCGTAGGGTTTTTTTATTGACGGGCTAACTAAACCTGAACTTGACCAGACAACAACAGCTAAGAAATAGTATATTTCTGCTAGCCTTTCCAGTATGAGGCGTACTCCAAAAATCAATTACAATTTTTCTGTTTATCATGTTTTGGTAAGAGTGAAGTTTAAAAAGTATAAATTTAGCAATAACATTTCGCGAAACAAAAATGCCATTCAAAGGTACAAGCGCAGAAGTAGAATATCGTTTCAGTAACCATTCCGTTTTGATTGAGCATTTTTTTTCTAGTGTTACACTAACGCCTTAATTTGGTCTAAATTCCACGATATAAGGGTAAATAGACAAGGAGGATTATTTTCAGAGAAATAACCCACGAGTCACAAACTTCATTTCAAGATAGCTGGTTTCATCAAAAAAGCAAGATAAAATTATTTCGGGACTTGAAGTATTTGAAAACTAATGTTTTCATAGGTGTATTTTGTTTGTGTTCATGAAAATTGAACGTATTCCCGTCAATGTTTTGATGAAATTCATGTTTTAACTAAACAATTTTTTTTTCTTGTTACAGAACAACCACGTATCTGAAATTCCAATTTATCCCTGGTTCGTTCCTTCGTTACCCTCTTGCATCTTTGATCTGTCAAACTTGGTAACTTTAAAAAAATTTATTTTGCATTTGACGCAGCTTGTCTATTTTTGGGCCTTTTACCAAACTACCCCAGATTACGAACTATCAAACCAACCAACCAACTAACCCGCAAATGAGTTTATCACTACTTAAAATAAGTCCTTCAAACCTGCTTGATCTGATTTGTTACCGAATTGAAACTTATAATCTTCAGAAATCCTTTTAAGTAGCCGACCAACCGGTATAGTGGTTAAGGCGTTAGCCTCTAGATAGGAAGGTTCCTGGTTCGAATCCGGGTCCGGGCATGGATGTTTGTAAACGTATGGTGTAGAAGCGGCTGGTGCACCTTAAATCTGTCGTGGCCGAAAGTCCTCACGTTGGGTTGGCGTGGAAGTTTGGAGAGTGGGGTGCCAGCTCAGGTGTTGCTTCGTCATCTGACCGTGGTTCAAAATTACGAGGTGTTGTCCTCGAATCTTTCCCTTAAGGGACTGATTCCGGACCGTCGTCAATAGCCCGTTGTGTTGCTCTAGTACGACGTTAACTAAAATTATCATTACCATTACCTTTTAAGTAAGTTCATTTCATAATGTCGAGTGCTACCAGTCAAAAAATAAATACTAATAGGAAAACTGAGTGCATGACTACGCTGTAAGGATGTCAATATTACAGGAAATGAGCTTAAGAGGTATTTATGATAACTCCCAAACTCGAAAGCCGACCAACCGGTATAGTGGTTAAGGTGTTAGCCTCCAGATCGAAAGGTTCCTGGTTCGAATCCGGGTCCGGGCATGGATGTTTGTAAGCGTATGGTGTAGAGGCGGCTGGTGCACCTTAAATCTGTCGTGGCCGAAAGTCCTTACGTTGGGTTGGCGTGGAAGTTTGGAGAGTGGGGAGCCAGCTCAGGTGTTGCTTCGTCATCTGACCGTGGTTCAAAATTACGAGGTGTTGTCCTCGGATCTTTCCCTTAAGGGACTGATCCCGGACCGTCGTCAATAGCCCGTTGTGTTGCTCTAGTACGGCGTTAACTAAAATTACCATTACCCAAACTCGAAACTGACTTCTGTATAGTCGGTAGGTAGTTATTTAATTTACGTCTCATCGAAGCAACACGGCGGGCTATTCGTGATGGTTTCGGATCAAACCTGAGGGGAATCTATCCGATTTATATTTGTGTACCACATAGTTTTGAACCACGGTCAGATGACGAGATCACAACGAAGCTGGCACCCCACTCTCCAAACTTCCACAATTCGAGGACATTTGAGGCCACGACGGTCTTTTGTTGGATTCGAACGCGCAACTCTCCGTTTACTAATCCGTTACTCTTCCAACTAGGGCAACTATAGTCAATTTCGAGTTTCATTTTTAATAATATTTTTGTTGTAATTTTGTCTCGCACTATAGTGCGATTTATGTGAAGTGGATTACTTAAATGTACAAAGCAAGCATACGTATTTCATCCGAAGTATATTCTAGAGGCTAAAAAATATCAAAATAGAGTACAGCTACACTCTACGTTTATGAGTGATGGCAACGGCGATTTTTTTGGCGCACTTCTAGTAGCAAGTTACGATAAATTAAGGCAACCCATCTTTCGTTACAGTAGTTGTGGTTTTCATGCCAACCTCGGCAAACGGAAATTTTCATTTTGAATATTCCAGAAAGTTCTTCCAAAATCCATAAAAATTGTTTTATTTCATTGATTCGTTTGAAATTTTTTCTTTCCTCCCATTGGTTATTTAAAAAAAAATATCATTTGATTGCATTGGTCCTTTTAAATCGTTTTCTGTGATACCATTGGTCCATTTATTTGAATTTTGACAGTTGTGGAATTTTTTTTTTACTATAATAGTTTTCAGGATAGGATTGAGTGGTTTTTTTTGACCATTTTATTTTTCATTATTTTGTTTACGAAAGAATTCTGACGTTATCAGGTTGTATCATTTATTGCTTTATTTTCTTTCGTAAATCTTTTTCTTTTTGAACATGCCCACTGTATTTAGTGTAATGTAATTGATAAGTTTCAGGGTATTCTTACCTAACATTCGTAGCTTAGTTTCTCTGCTGGTTCACAAATGTATTTTAATATGTGCTTAAGCTTACTACTTTTTGTGAAAGTTTTTAAAAAATATACTTTTTAAAACGTTCTGAAATGTGCTTAAAAAGTGTGTCGACTTTAGAACTGCGCCAAAAAAAAAATCGCAAAGGCCGTTGCCATCGCTTATAAAACGTAGAGTGTAGCTGTTCCCAAAATAGAGTTTAAAAATTATTTTCCGTTAACTTAAATTGTATTTGCATTTTTATAAAAAAAAAAGTTATTATTCTGATCACTTTCAATCAACTTAAGTCATCAATAGCCCTTTGTGTTGCTCTAGTACGACGTTAACTAAAATTACCATTACCATCAATCAACTTAACTTTTAACTAATTCAATCTGAGCAAAGCCGTTTAATTCTGCTATTGTTATTAATCAAGGTATTTTTACGCTTATTTTAGATGGCTCTTTTGTGGTTGTGCACAAGCGTAATATATATTTTTTTGGGTGTAAAAAAGAGGAATTGTATTCAGAAAAAAGCTCAATTGTGGTAGGGAACACCCTCATATTGGGTGTTCGAGAGGCCCAAAGAAAGGATCTTTCGGACAATGGTGCAGTCTCCCCTCTATCATTTGCTGTAAGGGTCAGAGGGTCATGAGAGCTGATGCTTGAAAAATGCCAATATCATGTGAGTATCCCCTCTTATGAACGTGGGACCGTTCACAAACTGCTTCCGCGTTTGTGAAATCGATGCATACGAGAACAGTATTGGGATGTAAAGGCGTCTGTCTACTGTAAAATCAACGAATCATTCATTTAAAACAAACAAGAAACTAGAAAAAATGAGTTAAGAGTACCCTTCAAATTTCAATCGTTATTTTATTTTGTATATCTATCAAACAAATAACTGAATACAAAGATTAAAAAACCCGGATCAGAATAAAATTAGACAAAATGTTGTTTTGAATTTGTTTTGGACATTTAGAAATGTTTTGCTGCTATAAAAAATATAAAAATGCATTAAATGATTTGTAGGATCAAATATACATTTATAAGTCTTGGATAGGATATTAAAGATTCCATCTCTTTCGGAGTTTTATTGCATTACACATTCCATATCCATGTAATTTCGTAGGGATGGGAAGGCACACGGGGTGCTGTAATGTATGAAAGAGTAAAATTAAACATTCTAAGTGGAGCCTTTATATCAATTTAAGAGCGCATATAATCTTGCAAACGAATAATTTCTTATGCGAATTTGTTTCAAAGTTTTTAATTCCCCAAGGAAGGGTTTATTCAAATGAAATTGTCTATTTCTGAGTTAATGTAAGTTCTTTTTTTCATCAGGAAACTTCTAGAATTAAATAGCACTGATTTGAATAGCATCAAATTCTGCTCAAGAATTTGATTTGAACATAAAAAGGCTTTCTATATAATTACTATGTTCCGGTCTTATAATATATAGTGCGGTTTTAACGAAAAGGCAGTCTACCTTGGTTCAGTTGATATTTGAAAAAGGAGCTAGTTATTTAGGAAGTTGCCACAAGAATGAATGGCGAATGCCACTTAACACCAGTTGTGGAAGCGTTTTGTTTACATTCCAACCTATCACCTAATGTAAAGAATGCTGTTCTAAAGCGTGATTCGCCTGTCAACTCTCGGGATCTTGGATGCATAACACGTATACGTAACTCACGGTATACATAACACGTATACTTGCAAGTTAAGAATGAAATAAGTAAGCATGAATGACGAATGCCAGTTGTAGAAGCGCTTTGTTTACATTCCAACCTATCACCTAATGTAAAGAATATCATTTTAAGGCGTGATTCACCTGACTGACGAGATGTCTCGTCGAATCCACTTTTAGGATTAAGCGAATTCCGATTAGAAATAGGTTGGTATTTTTCTTATGGTCTCAATTTTACCGAACAGTTGATCAGAAATTACCTTGATGAAATCAGGGATTGGCCATTTATATAAAGAAAAATTGAGATAAAGAATCAAATTTTCTAAACGGACGAAACGAAGAGTAGATAGATTTGAAATGAACTTTGCCTTTCCTCTTCGAATTCATTCAGTGTCAGATAAATCCAAGCACTGCTACTTTCTACTTATTCATGGCGACCGAACGAACAAAATGGAAGTCTAAGGGAAGTAAATGTCTGCGAGGGTTCTGATCTCCCTTGGATGGCGTAGACGTCTACCCAATGTTGTCAAGACCGAAATCTATTTCGAAATTAAGATGGAAAAGTGGAATTGGGACTTTATTGCCCCGCGATGCTGTAATGCATTAGCAGGATTAAGATCCCCAATATGGCAACAGTCTTATTGCATCGACTTCAGTGGCGGAATTGCCTTCTAGGTATTTCCACTTCCCCGCACATTTATTTTTGTGATTTAGTGCCCTCCATAAAGGTATCAACCAATCTTGCGAAGATGTCTTGATACGGAGGGGAGCCATTTATTGAATGGAAAAGGAGCCATTTCTTTCTTTTAAATGGCCGACTGTTTTCTTTTTTTAAGTTGTGACTGAGAAAGAGAATGTGTCGTCTCCCTCGTCTTCGGTGGCCTGTAAGTGTGTTCTCACTTTCGCAGTAACGGCCCATTCCGTGTGGGAGGAGGTAATCGGAATTTTATGCAATAGAAATGTATTGAAGTGTAGAGTTTTATGGGATAAGAATAGAGGGGACTTGAGTGAGACTTGTGTGATGGCGGTCTGTTACATTGTTTTCTCCCTGTTATTTCGTAAGGTTTTTTTTTTATCCAGGCTATACGGGATCCATAAAACGCCCTCTATATTTGAATGCCTATTTCTGTATCTGTTTCTTAAATAGTCGATTCATCGCGAACTGATAAAGTGATTAACAGACAGGGGTGTAACGAAGTCTTTTATGTTTTAGTGATATTTTTTAATGATTTTTCTGGATTTACTTTTTACTAAAGAGGATTGGATTGGATATGGTTTTGTGGCATTGAGTCCACTTGGGACATATTATGCCAAACTCAAGATAAAAAATCTAATGTATATATAGTCTAATAATAAAATGAAATGAGTGTTTTCATGATAGAATGTATACTATATATAATTATATGTGATGGATAAACCCAATGTCATGTAAAAAGCTAATACTACTTGAGAGGACTTTGAAAGTTGGTATATTGTTCATACCAACTGCACTTTACCTGTTAATTTCATATAGCTTTATTAAGACACGCAGTCTTAAAAAGCAAAAAAATTATTTTATGATAGTGAGGCATCGACCTCTTAATGAAATAGAAAGGCGTATGTACACGCAATGTTAGTTCTTTAGGTAGATTGGTTTCAAGATCTGTTACCTGGTTGTGTGAAAAAACAGGAATTCTCTAAATTATTGATTGGTTATCCACCGTGATTAGAAACACTAGTTTGCTCTTCAATAGCCAATCGGTTAATATGATTCGTTAGCACGTGACTTACCCTTCAGAGACCTAACGACACCGTCTCCGTCCACATGCTTTGTCTATTTCATTAGAAGGTCGATGAGTAAAGAGTAATGTTGATTAGTTAGATTTTTCAAGCTTCTTAATGACGCTTAAAGGGAAATAAATTGTTTGTTTTCTTGTTTATGGGGTGCCATCCGTCTCTTTGTATTCCTGTCTTTCTGTCAGTAAATCTCTATAAGTGTGTGTCATTACTTGGCGTTGTCTGTTTTATGTTTGAGGCAGCTTGGCCGAATATGACCCTTGGACCATAAAACCCAACCCAGCCGACATCTTTTATATCCCACAACTATAGTGCGGATCGCTGCAGAAGATAGTTGAGTCGCTTGGTTTTGAACGAGTCTTACTTAAATTACAGAATTCCTGGTTACGTTGACAAATCCCTTCCACAATTGGTGTCTATAACTCCGGATTCTGCTTCTAAGTTAGTTATTCAGTGCCATAAGCGGTAGTATTGACAACGAGTTGACAGTGGTGAAACATCCATGGCGATCGCCATTAATGCTTTCGAGTGTAGCAGATCTTTTCCTTACGCCTTTTCACACCAATTCATTTTTGAACTGACCGACTTCTCTTGGGAGCTGCACAATAGTAGCCTGCTATAGACTTGGGGTGGCCATAGTATTTAGCTAGTATGTTATAGACTAGGGGTGGCCATAGCGCATCTCTCTCAGGTAGATGTTGCGGCTATTATGTAAATAAAATGCAAATATGAAATATGCGAAACTATAACCGATCAATGCAAAAGTAATTGTTTTATTTTATTTCTTGTTACAAAGTTACTAAAAAACATTTGAGTGACAATGTTATTCGAAAACATAAAAATAAAAATGGTATTCGAAAAAATATTGTTGAGTTTATCAAACAATTGTGTAAAGAAAATATTTAAAAATTAGATTTGCTCGTGGATGTTTTACGAATGTTGTTCATCTTGGCAGTTAGAATACGAAACTTTGGTTGATGACTTGGGACAATTCGTATAAGCTCAGTTAAATGCGAATCATTTAAAATAGACCATCGCTTATTTTTAACAAATTTAAGTGTTAAATACAAAGACTCGGCAACAATACGAAGTAATGGAAACTGAGATTAGTCTCAGCGCACACTCTTTGGTGTTAGGATATTTTTTGTTTCAGAACCTGTTTCTAAAACCCAATACTTGAACAACCATTGTGTTTTATCTGTTTCAATCCTTCATTTTCTTGAAGCCCCAACAGCTGACCTGGGGATCTGTGGATAAACTTCAAAAAGTTGAACTAATTTTCAATTTCTCACTGCTTGCCTTATTATCGAAGGTAAATTTAAAAGAAATGTATCTTTCAAATATGCCTTCCTCAATGTGTCTGCCAAAGGTAAGGTAGCTAGCCATCCCCTGTTATAGACGATGCAGGTTGGGTTCCTATAACCCATCCTGATTGCATTTCTTTCTTTTGTATCATTAAGACTTTCCTCGCGTGCTTGTATATTTATTACTTGGTGTCTTGTGTGTGACACAATCTGGCTAAATATAGCCCATGAGCGCTAAAATCCAACTAACCAAACCAAATTGTTTGTGGCGAATATTTATCGAAAACAAGGTATCAGTAAAGGTACTATTTATGTAAACACTGAGCTTCACAAGATTTCCGACTTGTACGGAATTCCGGTGTCACCGCAATACACATAAAACGACTTTTATTGGCTGAAAGAAACCCAAGAAGGATTCTATTGGTCAAGAAGGTGAAAACTAGTTAGATGTAGTTTACAAAACTGATATTTGCGTGTGAAACCCTCAGTGGATTATCAAAACACATGGAAATTACAAAAGTTTAATCTGAAATGGAAGATTAGTAGTCTTTTCCCATCACGTGGTACAAAAACCGTATATTTGAGATTGTTTAATAATTTACGTAGTGTCATCATTTGATCCTGATCTATATATATAATTCTCTTACGTGGCACGCAAAAAAGACGTTATTGGTAATCGGCGTTTCGGCAACACTGTACGATTGTTTATTTATCGCGAAGTCTCGCGCATCGATTGAATTTATAGCGTTATCGGATGAAATTTTATTGGAAAACAAAAGGAAATTTTAATGAGCTGTTGCAGTTAGTTTATAATATAAATCAAAGAAAGCGGAGGATCTTTTCAGGGCCATTTAAAAAACGGTCCTTTTCAGGGCCAACAATTATAGTTCAACAAGACGCTTGCACTACAAGACGCTTGCACGGCAACAAACTCAATGAAAAAGTGTGGGTCGTTTGAGTGCTGGGAAAATGTACACACAAACAACATGCCGGGTATTCAATTTCCAAAGCAACGCTCACATTTCGAGTCAAAATTTGCACAAAGTTTTCATTTGAATTCTGATTTTAGAGATACTGTATATATTTTTTCTGTAATACAGCAAATTTAGATTTGAAAAACATTTTTTTGGTAACATATTTTGTAAACAATCCCTTCTGCTAGGACACATGTCTTCATTGAGGCGAGCGAAGCGAGCATAGGTTCGCGCAGCGAACCAATGAGGATTACGAAGCAATCCTCCGGGGGTTGGCGAGCGTCAGCGAGCTTGGGGCAGGACCCCTAGTTTATTGAGAATCATTACAAGCTTATTTCTGATATCAATACACTTCTTTCCTTCGATTATCCAGATTAATCGGAACATTTATGACTCAAGAGAAAGAATCGACTTGAGAACCTTTTCAAAACCACCTTAATGGAACAATAGTTCCCCCCAACGCACCTGTACGAAAAGCTATTTTGGGATGTAGTCTTTCTTTCAACTGAAATACGTGCAATGTTTTCGTTTGCAGCCCGCTAAACAAGCTTGAGAAGAATGAGTTTCTCTTTTAATTTCACAAGCGCCGATTCGAATGAATCGAACCATAAGGGCATGTTTGATCCGTTCCAACTTTGTTTCTTAAACAGCAAAAGCTTTCTTCTCGAATCTTAGAGAGGGATTATTTCGTGGCACAGGCTACATTCATTTGTCGATTTGGGCTTTGTTTGGCAGCACTGCATATCTGGGGACATCTTTAAGACTTCATAGATTTGTGCATTGTTTAGTACAACTGTGTACCAGAGCACATCTTAAAGACTTCTTCTATTTGTCAATTTGTTCATTGTTCGATAGCACTGCATACCAGAGGATATCTTGGAGACTTCATTTAATTTTCGATTTGTACATAGTTCCACTGCATACCAATGAATACCTTAAGGCTTCATGGATTTGTGCATAGATTCGTAGCCATCGGAATACAATTGGACATCTTGAAGACTTCATCGATTTGTCAATTAGTGCTTTGGAAGCACTGAATATCAGTGTACATCTGTAGGATTTCACCGATTTGTTGATTTATGCATTGTTTCGTAGCCATGCATACCAGTGAACATCTTAAAGACTTAATCGATTTGTGCATTGTTCGATAGAACTGCACACCAGTGTGAACAGCTTGAAGTATTTATTTCAAAAATCAAAAATTGGAGTTGGCTAGATCTTGTATTCCTATGATATTTGGGAGAATACGACGCTATACAATATACATGCTACTTCAAAATTTCATGTTGAAACTTTTAAGAAGAGATAGAAAACAACAAAATTGAACCCTTGTTGCACTTAGGAATATGTCTACACACACCTCACAGCGTGCTAAGGGATACACAAAAGTGCAGAGTTGACAGAACAGGAATAACATTTCAGTTACCCTTTACTTTAGTATTATTGTTTAACTAGTAGTATACGGTGGTCATATCATTTATCAAATACCCAGTAGTTCTTGGGATCAAATCCCGGTTCGTAAATGCGTTCATATTGGTTATTGACCCAGTTAGGAGTAACGACAACTGGCCACTGGGTGCTTCTCACCAATGTCTGTCACTTCTCTTCTTTAGTACCGAAGGTCAAAGAAGAAACAAATACAAATACTTTAAAAAAATCAGTTTGATTTTCGTTATACACTTTTGGTATCACAGTAGGTGCTCAAAGTTTCGATCGCCCCATCAGTCAACCTTCACGCCTGAATGAATACCTTATTAAATTATAATTCCTCATATTTTCTTAACCCTAGATTACTAATTATACGTCTCAGTAATGCAGTCGGAAGTTGAAACGAACAGTGCAACGTTTGACAATCAAAGGAGCCCCTTTCCTCCATCTAAGCTTCATGAGGCTCGTCTTATTTCGATCAGTCCGCCTCTGGCAGCCTTTTGGTTCGCTCACGGTGAGCACTGTACCATTTCTGTGACATGCAGTTTTTATTTTAGTTAGTATTCTAGGGTTAAAGATGTGTGTGATGAAATTTGGTAGTCACATGCCTGGTGTAAAGAGTGCTACAACTAAGAAATATTAGACAGGACAACGTAGTTACGTCATTTTTACTATATACTGCAACAATCCAAAACTCAAAATCGCCTTGTTTCTACACCTTAGCATCATGTTTTTTACAACTTCGTCTCTCAACAAGTATGTAATAGATGCATATAAAATTGATAATTTGATATACATGCATGTATACAATTTACATCCAAAGTAAGTTGTAAAAATTATAAAAATGTTGGCAAATTATTTTGCTGTCACTAATATGATACTTGCACATTTCTCTCTATGAAAAAGAAAAGAAAAGTGATCATCCTGGACGGACCTACAGTTAACCAATTCAAATAAAGCACATCCCGGCAAGAAAAGTGACACAAGTCAAAAAATAAAAATTATGATGCTATGTCATTGAAAAATGTGTATGAGGTGTCACTGCGTGTTATATTACTATTCTATAGAATATAATAGAAGTTACCACCAAAAATACTTATCTAAAATTTAAAAGAAGCTTATACTATTTTAATATAAGTTTTATAGTATCCTCTAAGTTGATGTTTCTCAAATTCTGCAATTTTGAGTTGTGTCACTTTTCTTGCCGGGGTTTGAAAATACATCAAAACTATACGCTTTCAAAGCAGATTATACATTATTGCATCAAATTAATAATTTAGTTCATTTATTGTTTATCATTGAATATTTTAAATGATGAATACATGAATTTAATTTATTTTTATTTTCTCGTTTCAGGTAAGCTTTTGCAGTACTTACACTCAATGTAATACCATATACTGTAAGTAAATTAAATTTTACTTTTTATACATTTTCAGCACATTAACGTAAATCGAATTTTAGTCACCTTTTGTTGTCGGTACTATTTGCAGTTACTATAAAACATTTTATTGTTTTTGTACTTGAAATATTAAAGTGATTTTCCATAAACTATTGTAAAGCAGTTTAATTATAATAATAAAAAAAATGTAAAGTATGAACATGCACTGACTGTTGTCAATTGATCCTACAAGTGGTTTCGACAAAGTATCTCGCCCATCAAGATCTGACCAATTTCGCAAGGTACAAGATATGGTACAGCTGTAATCTACGCTTATCGCGGTGGCAACGGCCTTGGCGATTTTTTTGGCGCACTTCTAAAGTTACCATTTTTTTTTTTTTTGTTTTGTACTAATGAAAATGAAAGTGTGGCATCAATGCTATTATGCAAACTATGTTTTGTGACGCACGGCGGAAGAATAAGATTGGCCTGTTATAAATAGCCTGTTGACCTTCCTGCATTCCCTTATACCTCTCTGCTGCTTAGCATGGTGTGTCCGCGCTGTCTGCTACTCGTGGCACACGTTTAGAATAGTTTTTACCTCTTGTTATGTTAATAAAGTTTTGTTGAGTTTTAGAACGTTTAGTGCTTTCTTCGAGGCCGACACTTTCTACCGGTTTTAGTGGTTAGATGGATATGGCGGCCAGCTGCTGAATGGAATCCTGCACAAGTTAGTTTAGCGCCAACATTAGGCGACCGACGCCAAAAAAACTTTAAAATAAATTTGAGAAAGTTTTGAAAAATATGTATTTTTTTAAAACTTTCACAAAAACTTTTTACAACGGTAATTGAAAGCTCCAAAACACATTTGTGAACGTTTAAAAAATCTATTTTTTAAAACGTCCACAAAAAAGTAATAAGCTTAAACTGAAATATTGTTTAGAAAAGAAAGTAATTATTTTTAACGGAATTAAAGAAATAATACAATCTGATACGTCAGAACTGTACCGTGAAAAAAAAATTTTAATAAAAGAAAATTCCACAACTGGCGAAAAACTATTAAATGAACCAATGAAATCAAAGAAAAAAAATTTTAGCAGACCAATGCCATCAAAAGATATTTTAGAATTAAAATAACCAATTGTTTCAAAGAAAACATTTCAAACGAACCAATGAAATCAAACGACTTTAACGGATTTTGAAAGAACTTTCTAGTATAATCAAAATGAAAATTTAAACTTTCCGTTTGTCGAGGTTGCCATAAAGACCGCAACAAGCGTAAATCCAGATGGGTTGCCTAAATCTACCAGAACTCGCAATTGGAAGTGCGCCAAAAATTCACCCAAGATCGTTGCCACCGTTATAAACGTAAACTGCAGCTGTACCGGAGATATTGAGTCAAGAGATTGCCGATTTTTTTATGATTACGAAATCAAGATCTGGTCAGTTTTCTTCCAATGGTCACTATCGGTTTCACATTAAGATGACGAGACGTCTCGGCCAATAAGATCTGGTCAGTTTTGCTAGTGAACGGAAGAAAGGACATCAAGGCAACTCATCAGGAGGGCTAAATAAACTGCATTTTTTATTAATTAATCTAATAGCTCTTGAATGGTTGTCTATGAAAAGATGATTCAATACAATACAGAAATTCACAATATTCTAATGTATTACGCAGTTATGTATTCTAATGTAATCTTTTTTGAACATTATGCAGAAAAACATTACTTCGAACTTTACAAACACCAACATTTTTTATTATGAGTCGCTCAAAAGCCAATGTGGTTTAATCTATTTTTTTGATATTTTCTGATGTTTGTAAAACTTTTATGGAATAAATAAATTTCTTATAGTTGTTAGATTTCCTTATAGATTTAATCTTAGCTTCGTTTATTCCTGATCAGAAATGCCTCCTTTTTAAAGCTTCTGAATATGTTGTATAATAATTTCAGAAGTCATTGTGAAAAAGTCCTCTTTTTTCCAATATATTTTTATATAATCTTTGAAATAAAAACTTAATTCTTTCGATATGTGTTGGTAACACTGAGAGGCCGCTTTCGTAAACAATTCTTTGAAAAGTGCAAACCAAAAAATAATCCGTCAGTTCTGGAGTTGCATTTACGAAAGCTTCCAAACATTACATGAACTGATGAAACATAGAACATTCTCGACCAATCTATTTTTACATAAATTTCTTACTTTTTTATTTGCACATCCTATACATATCTTGTTTCGTATACCCTCTTTGAAAAAAAAAAGACTTTATGTATTATACTTTTCTGATTAAATTAATAAACCGAAAAATTTAATAACAAATGTATTAAAAACATTAATTTTCTCACTTTTTGTATTCTGGACTCTAAGCCACGCTTTTATATATTAACAATTTTAACTTCCAAGGTGATTTCGGCCTTGATATCTTGTTCATCAAGACCTCACCAGTTATTCTAATGACGAGATATCTGGTCACCAAGATATTGCAGCTTTTTAATGATGACGGTATAAAGATATGGTCAAATGTCTCTTCTATTAAATATACATCTCGTCCATGAATATCTGGTGAGTTTTTGCTACTGACCACCTCATTAAGACCATTCACCAGGACGGCTAATATTAGATATGCAATATGCAGTTAGTCCCTTTATATTCCCAGAATAAGAACAGCACAAACGCAGTCGCTTTCCAGAAAAACAAGCCCATGGGAAAACGGGAGAAGTATTATCTCCAGTAAAAAAAGATCCGAAAAATATATACCGACTATTTAGACGGCTGTGGGGGAGGTACTGGATCAAAACATATTTGTCATTTATTTTTTTCTAAAACAGACAGTGTATTCGATTTTGCCCGCGGAAATGTTTCTCGGGAACATGTACTTCCAAAATCTTGCACAAGGTTCACGAGATTTTACCCGATGTCTCTTTGTCCCATTGTGCGCTCCAAACCTGCCCGTTTTCCCCCATCAATAGAAGTTTTCGTCGATGCCTGTTCTCAATCTCAAATCCCAGATTTGGTTCCGGGCTTAAGCTTGTCCCGGAAAAGCTTTCTTACCTTTTGTTTTCCCCCGTATTGAAAGCCGGTTTTTAGCTAGTTAAGGCTTTCCGTCGTGAATCGCTAACATTTCCGTTTCTTGGGATGGGGAGGATTTAGTAAGAGAGAAGAGGACACACACACGCGTGTATAGGTTTTTATTTAAGTTTATATAAAACATCTGTCATGGGATGTAATTTTTTGCTTTGTTGTAATGGAAGTGGGTACATTTCGGTTGGATTTCTGGAAGCTTTTATATAACGGTCTGGGCTTGGCGATTGCCTTATTTGTGAAAAACAAATCTGGGGTTTTCCCAAGAGAGGGTAGGGTAGGTATTTTAATTTACATATCACTGGAGCAACACAGCGGGCTAGTGGAGAAGATCATGGATCAAACCCAAAGGGAAAGACCCGAGGACAAAACCACGTACTTTTGAACCACTGTCAGATGACGAGTTCAAACTTGTGAGCTGGCACTACTCTCCAAACTTCAACACCCCACCGACATGAGGACATTTGAAGTCACGACAGATTTAACATGCACCAGCCCCTTTGTTTACGACAGTCTTTGGTTGGACTGTAACTCGCAACCTTTCTGTTGCTAATCCGTTACTTGCTGCTTCTTTGAGAGAAAAAGTTGTTTGCGTGAAGACATTTTTAATGTAAACCAGGGCTCGAAATACCCGGGTGCACAGGTGCACTGTGCACATGTAAATAAAATTGGGCACTTAATTTTTTCCCACCAGGTGCACTCAGTGTACCAAAGAAAAAAAAAAAAAAGGGGGGGGGAGAGAAACCCTGTTTTGTGTTATTTTGATGTTTGAACACAATATATTAGTATCGACCTCTCTCGCACTCTAAAGGAACGAAATTAAAATTTCGAAATACACACTATGCAAAAACTAAATCGTTGTGCGTAGCGGGTTTATACAGGAGGAAAGTTTACTTGTGCCACTGCCACCAGAAGTTTCCGATGATCGAAACTTTTCCCAGATGGCTCTGTTGAAGCGACTGTCGCTACAGCCGGAGAAGGGAGAATTTAGATCACTTGACCACCCGCGAACGATAGGCATCCTGTATTTCTGTAAACACCTCGTGTTTCAAAAATGTGTAAAGCCGTAGGAATTCCTGATAATTATCTGCCACAAATATTTATCTTAAATTCAGATTTTATCGGCTTAAAAAAATATAGTGTACTTGTTTATTTTTTATGCGTTTTTTGCCCACAAACGTCTGATGATGACTGAATATTTGTGTAAGTAATAATTCCGCAGATAAAAAAAATTGTTTAAATAATTACTAATCTATCTAAACATACCCAATTAATAAAGTAGTTTACATTACATAAATACTTTTACATAATATTTTTTTAGATGTGCACCTAAAATATAATCTGTGCACCTAATTTAAAAACTTATTAAAAATACTTAAAAAAAACTTTAAAATACTTTAAAAACTTATTAAAAATAACTGTATTAAAAAATATTTTTCGAGGCCTGTTGTAAACTGTTTTTTTTTTAATATGAACTGTCATTTTTAATCTAAACTGTTAGTTTTTATACGAACTGTTATTTTTAATATGAACTGTTATTTTAAATGTGAATTGTTATTTTTGATGTGATTTGTTGTTTTTTTGCTAGCATTACAGAATTTTAACTCTTCAAATGAATTAGATGAGTTATTTCGTCCATCAATATTTGATGAATTTTACCAATGACAAAGTTTCACGTAATCAAAATATTGCTGATTTTTTTTATGTTGATCAAGGTTTGCTCAGTTTTTCTAGTGCCGACATATCTCGCCCATCTGATTAATTTTGCTAATAACGTAAAACAGGGTCATCACGATATTGTCGATTGTTTGATGAAGACGATATCAAGATCTGGTCAACTTTTCTCTAATAACGAGATACCCCGTCCATCAAGATCTGGTCAGTTTTGTTGATACCTCATCATGAAGCTGATTTATTGGTGATAACAAGATCCAGATAGGTCAATTTCATCAATGACGAGATATGGCCTCATGAAGTTATTATCGTTTTTTATAAGAAGTCAATATCTGTGGTCAGTTGTTTCCTAATGATGAGATTTGTCTCATCATGATCTAATAAGATTTTTTCTCTTGATAATTTGCACATCAAGATCTGGTCAGCTTTTTGCTCTTGATAATATCTCCCACATCCAGATCTGGTTAGTAGTTTCCCAATGATGAGATATCTCGCACATTGAGATCTGGTCAGTTTTTTACTAATGATGAGATCTCGCTCATCAAGATCTGGTCACCTTTTTTCTCTTGATATCTAACACATCAAAATCTGGTCAGTTGTTTCTAATGACGAGATATCTCGCACATCAAAATCTGGACAGTTTTCTAAGGATGAGATATTCCGCACATCAAGATCTGGTCAGTTTTTTTTTTCTCTTGGTGAGATCTCGCACATCAAGATCTGGTCAGTTTTTTTCTCTTGGTGAGATCTCGCACATCAAGATATGGTTAGTCTGAAAAAGTACATCAGAACGGTTATGTTACCAGTTATTTTAGTTTGTTATGATTGTGAAATAACTTTGTAACAGTTCTGCTATAAATTATATGAATACACATACAGCCAAATGAGAACAATTCATTGAGAAATACATACCTTTAACTATTGTGGTGACCCCCGTAACATAACAAACCTCGTAAATGGAAAATCGAGTAACCATACTTTTTTACTGTCTAAAATAATACACATTTAAAGAACAAGAACTGGAAAAGTATTTTCCTTTTTAATATTTAATTCATGCAAAATTCGTTTACTGCATATATCGTATTTGTGCATGAATTTAAGTTTTATTTCATTCTAGTTTGAGTACCCAGCTTTGCCCAAAATATTTGCTCCATAAAATTTACCAACCCGGGCCTCTTTTTCATCAGAAGTTTCTTTTTAGTCGTCTAACAGCTTTTTGAGCGTTGTCTACTTTGCACGCTTGTGTTCCTTCCTCCCCCGATTTCTCTTCACGTGATAGCATTTTAAGTATTTCTTGTTGATTGAAGTTTTATTAAAATTAGTCACTCTTAAACAATATTCTATATTAAACTCTGCTTCTGTGGTATTAAGAGAACGACGTAACAAGCTGAAAATAGTTGAGTGGACCTAGGAATTCCAGACAGAATACGCTGAAAATCTGATTACGTCAGAGCTTAGCGATAGAGAGTTATTTTACTGCTTCAGATAAACAGAGAGATTTTCTGCTTTCTATATAAAATACAGACTTCATGTTCAAAACCACAAAGTCTGAGCGACATTATAAGGTTAATTCCATAATGTTTAAAGTTATACAAGTTGGTTGTAAAAATTTAAATGCGTAAATATTTACTATGTTTTGTCACTTTAGATATAAAATGTTCTTGAAAATAACTACCATCGAAAATTTTAGAATTCAGAATTTTTTTCAGGTGCACTTCTGGAATTTATGGAATGGGCCTCTATAGCAAAAAGAATACAAAAATATAAGATATTTACTTTTCACAAATCATACTAAAATGTTTTCAAAGAAATCACTTTGAATTCAAAAGTGACGATGGGAATATTCTTTTCATACTCTAATGCGTTTGATTCCATGTGAAAAACTAATCTTTGAACACAAAAATGTTTGCCCAGAAAGATAAATTACATCGATCCCTTTTGCAATGTACGACTGATAAACTGTTTGGAACGAAAAGAAATTTTCTTCCCTGGGGACCGATTGTTTAGTCCAGCAGGTTTAATTTGGTGGATTTTTTCAGTGAAAAAGTTCTTTCGTGGAATTTCTGAGTTCCATGAATGTTTTTGGATTCGCTTAGTGATGTCATTCTGATATAAAACTGCTTATATATTTATTATGTATATGTGTGTGTCAAGTTTATTTTTCTTAAATCCATTATCTGTTTACGATAGTAGTAGATTATAAATTTAAATCCGTCATGGTCTCAAATTTATTCCCTTTGGATGGTGTGGAAGTTTGGAGAATGGGGTATCAGCACCAACAGCTAAGTTTTGACCTCGTCATCTCACCGAGGTACAAAATTACGCGGTGTTGTCCTCGGGTTTGATCAATAACCATCGCCAATTGTCCGTTGTGTTGCTCTAGTATGACGTTGATTCAGCTATCAACCAAATAACTTAAATCCATTAGTCAGATCAATTTGCATTTGTTGAGGTTACAATTTGAGATTTAAAATAATGGTATACTTACATCTGACACACATACACGTTTGGGTGCCTAAATGTAATACTGAAAGTTTTACATCACGCCAACATAGAGAACATTGGATTAAGATTGAACGTGGAGGATCCTCCGTATGACGGCCATTGGTTACATCGAGTTTCGAACTTGCGCGTTAATCCTTTACTTTTAGAACTGAGCTACCAATGCCCCTCATCCAGGCTTCAAGCGACCGTAACTTGTAATTGACACCATATCTCTATTCAATACTAATAAATGGTAATTTGTAATTTTTAATTAACGTCGTACTAGAGCAACACAACGGGCTATTGCCGACTGTCCAGGATCAAACCCAAGATAAAAATCCGATGACAACACCATGTAATTTTGAACCACGGTCAGATAACGAAGCAACACCTAAGCTGGCACTTCAACACCAACCCAACGTGAGGAGCCACGACAGATTTAAGCTGCACCATCCGCCTCTACACTATACCCTTACAAACATCCATGCACTAACCCGGATTTCAACCAGGAATCTTCCTATCAAGAAGCTAATACTTTAACCACCATATCGGTTAGTCGGCTTCAATAAAAATAAAATAAAAGCTTTCACGAGAAAATAGGACTTAAAATTCCTTCTCAAAAACTTCGCTCATTAATCGAACATGTACCTGGTCTTCACCGAAATAGCTCATGACCACTCAGAACATGCACGGGGAGAACGAAAAATTATCCTCAACATCCTGCTAATTCGTTTGCATCGTTTTAAACCCGACTTTAATCGGCAGTTGAAAAAAAGCCCACCCCCTATCAACAGCCAGCTTGCGTCCAACGGAGCAGAGGTGGTGTTACAAACTTGTTAACATTCAGCACTGTTGCGTCGACAACTGCGGGGCGGAAGAGGGAATTTTGCTAATTAACTAGTTAATTACTGACGGGAATGCTTTTAATTAAAAGGGACGGGTACGGGGAGGGGGCTCCCTCTCAACAGTTGCTTCCGGTCCGGTGATATCGGCGAAGTTGACGGAAGTGGCATCGAAATGCCTGACGCGAAATTGAAAAATCCATTTCGTTCAGTATCCGGCGAGTGCTGGTGATGGCTTGGTGGAAGTGATGCGTTGAGTATGCTATATCCGATAGGGTGATTGGCACTGGAAATGTCTGGCTCTATCACAAAGCGCGTACATACACTTAGGGAAGATTGCCTTTCGATGGTATCTGCTTCAGGATTTCTGGTGTTTATGTTGTTCACGCTGGCGTATTGGAGATATTGCGTTGATAATGGAACGGATTTTTATTTCCATCTTGAGGCGAGATAGGATTCGTGTTTTAGGAAAATGGCGTTTTATGTATTGTTGAAGTATTATCGCTGGGTACTGTCATAAAATGAAAGTATGTGTTTGGGTCGATGCCTTTTTATGAAATAAGATGGCGATATCCTCGGTAGAATGGAAGAAGCTGGGATGAAAGATTTACCAGTCACTTCCGACGCTTAATTTTGTGATAAGGATCTTTCTTCACTCTTATTAATTGAATGAACTAGTAAATTGAATTAACTTGGCGTATGGGAACCTAATTAGTTAATGCATAATCCCAACTAATTTAATTTGGTTCAAAGAAAAGCCTTCCGAGATATAGAAAAGTTTTTCAGGGATTCATTAATAGCGATTTCCAGTTACGGAGCTTTCTATTCTGTGGGCAAAATTGTCAGCAAAATGCGATGAAAACATTTGAAAATGAATGGTTGTTTTCCTTTCTTTTTATATTAATAATTTTTTCAATTGTTCATGCTGTCGTATATCTATTTTGCACAAAAATGCGATTTGAGTGCTAAAATGTACTAGTCATGGAGATTGAGTGTTTATATGCTCAAATCAGGCTCCTATGTTAATTATACTTGTATTTTTATCAAGGCGTGTAGTACAAGTTTGTCTACCAAAAGTACTTCAGAGTGGAGATAAGCTTAAACTACTACTGTATTGCAAGTTCATTGTTTGGTAGTGGCTAAGTTTACTTCGATACTTCCCTTCAGAACTTAGCAGTAGCTGTATTCGATACATGCCACCACTAGTTGATAGATTGCTAATTGCTCGAGACCTTGAGAGCTGCATAGATCATGGATGTACATACTTCCGTATTCATGGTCATACAAAGGATGATTGACGCTGTTTAACTTCCCTGTATTGCGTTTAGCAGCCAATGATAGGAAGCTGTGAAAGGAATAGAAGCAGTGTCTATTATCACTGGGCTTGAAATGCTAGAAGTGATTGGCATTGCATCGGAGGTTAAAAATTTCCTCCTGGACTATTCATCGAAGGTAGCACACGTTGAGGTGAGTGGTATCTGAAAATTTTAAGAGTTATCAGGTTTATTTATAAAAGTGAGCGGGTTCACGTCACGTCCGGGTCACCAATGTAGAAAGACCATGCAACTTTCCTTCCAAAATATACCTCACGGTGAAGGCAGGATAGACGATATATTACTGAAGGTAACATGCGCTGTGGTGGGCTAAGTTTACTACAGATTTGTATTTGAATCTACTATATACCCTACAATGGCGAGAAAGTTAAAATTTGGTCTGACCACCGCAACAGTTGGGTGGTTAGAGCTCTTGGTTGGAGAGGGGTGGACTGAAGCGCAGTTTAATCTTCTCGGGTAACAAAATGCAGCCTATTTCTATTTTCCAATTTGCTTAAGCGAGTCTTTAATACAGGTCAACTTTACTAAAAACTCCAGGAAGGTATTTATACCTCACTGGCGTTTGAGTTGCGATTGATAACTATTTTGATGACTATTTTGAGATATTTACCTGGAAAAGAGGGTTAGATGAGTCGTGAGTTGACTAATAGTCACTCTTAAAAATCTCGATTGGGATTTTTATTAACGATTTCTATTATCTGACATCAATTTAACCATGATATGAAAGTATATTTCCAAAATTCATTTTGGTATATAAAAAAAAAAGCTATCACACAATAATTTATTGTTTTTCCAAAATAGTATATTATTGCTTGAAGTACATTATACAAAGGTATGTATGTAAAATTAAATGTATGATGTAAATACTCCAATCAACGTTTTCAATATTCTATTTCTGAAGTCTTTCTACTGGCATATCTTATGTCGGATTATTCTGCATAAAATGTTGTTCAATCGAACCTCGTCTTTAAAGTAAATAAAAGTTGTGTACTCTGCTATAACTCGCTCTGTGTTTATTCACCTCTAAAATAGGTCGGATTTCAAATCTTAAAATAGAGTCGAAACGCTGTTTTTTGATCCCACAAGTCTCCGATTTCAATATTGGTATTTTTGCAATCTATATTTGCATTCCCTCAAGACTTTTCAGGCTACATTGTTCAGTCGACGAAATCCTTAAGCTTCTTTTGAGTGAAATAAGATTTAACACCATTGAAATGTTCTTTATGTGTCCTTTAAAATTGACACTTTTTGAGTTGTCTTTTAAGCTTTTATCGGGGGTGAGGAATGTCGATACATAAGATACCTACGGTATCTCCAAAAGACGCACAAATTAATTTTGAACATCGTTATGTATCACTCAGGTTTCAGAACCGTCATAAATAAACAAATTTGGTAGGTTGCGTCGAGTACATGAACCGTAGTTTTGCCGTGAATACTCGGCCATGATTTAGGATTGTAGAATGAACGAGGCAGACGATAAGAAGTTTGAACGATGGTTTATTGTGAATATTCAACGCTTAATTTACAGTTTGAAAGATGAAAGTGCAGTATGATAAGACTTGTTGGGATATTATTTCTATCCAATATCAAATGTAGCGGTTTTCAGAAGGTTTCGAATGACCCAATCCTCTTTCCATGCAATCCAAAGTTACATTAGCCCAAAACTCGCCCAGCCTCGTAGAATTTCAACATCATCCGGGTCCCCTCACAGCGCTCAGTACGCATGCGTAGTCAGGTATGGACATTCTTTGTCTACACGACGCTATATTTATCTTGTGCACGTTTGTTCTAGTTCGGAAATCACAAGACAATAGTTGCAACGCTTTTATGGAACTCTAGAGTATTTTTGCATGTCCTCCAGAACTGTTCTGATTTTAAAGACGTGCCTATCTACGTCAAAAAGTGGATTTTTACTTTTCTCTATATTAAAAAAAGTTACCGTCGCCGCCGCACGATTGAAACCTGTGTTGTTTAGCTCGATTCTTAGACGGTTTCCTGAGAAAGTACTGATCGGAAAACAACGAAATTAGCATGGTTTGTTTTTCATCGTATTTCCTGGACAATTATTAAGATTTTTTTCCGATGCGGCTATTAGTTTAGGGTTAATTAAGTGTCAAAATTGAAGAAGCGAAATTTCTTCCGTGAGTGAGCAAAACATATACAAATTTTCAGTCTTCAGCCGTGAGTTTTTTTTAAAGAGTACCTCTCAACGTAAATTTTTGCAGCTCGTCGAGTATTTTTTTAAAATTTCAATTTGGTCCTTGATAATATTGTTTTGAAATTCGGAAAAAAATCTAGACATTTTTGTTATTTTTTTTAAACTGCCGTAAATATATCTTTTGCTATTAGTTTTTAATTTTTAAATATCGCAGTATACCTCAGAATGTACTATTTCTTACGGTACTATTATTTTTGAAATCGGTTAATAATTAAATTGGATGCGATCAAAAGTTGGTCATACAAAATTCGGAATCTTTGGATATTTTCGCTACTTTTTGTTAAAACCGTTATATCTACAGCAAAAACAATTATTTTTTAAATTTGAGAACTTCACTGAATACATTACATTACACTCTATCTTATGGTACAATTATTTTTCAAATTGGTTAATAAATAAAATCGATTCAATTAAAAGTGGGTCATACAATTTTCGGAACTTTCAGATCGTAATTTCCGATACAAAACTAAAACTGTCATACCTATATCGTATTGCTATTAGTTTTTAATTTTGAAAATATCGCAGTATACCTCGGAATGTACTCTTTCTTACGGTACAATTATTTTTAAAATTGGTTCATAAATAAATTCGATGCAATAAAAGTGACACAAATTTCGTATTTCTTATTTTGCGGAGCATATGAGGGTTGTATTTTGACTATCGGGTTTGCCAGATATCAAATTTATCGTAGCAACAATTGCTATAAAAACAATTTATTTTTATTTGGCGAGGAAAAGGCTCGCTCTTTTCCCCCTGTTCTCAGACGGTTTACCGAGAAAGTACAAAGTACAGATCGTAAAGTTTGGAGATTAACACGGTTGACTTAAAATTGTACAGGGAACAAGATGCAGAAGATTTTTTACTCATGCGGCTATTAGTTTAGGGTGCATTAAGTGTTAAAGTAAAAAAAAGTGAAATCACATGCGAAAGAGGTATTGGTTTGCGAAGCAAACCAAGCGGGATTGCGTAGTCGTATCCGGGGGTCATTTAGCGTAAGGGAGCAGGGGGCGAAGCCTTCGCTGTGACGTCATGGACCGGAAAGTGAAATCAGGATAATATGAATTATTCAGATAGTTTCACTCTGCGAAAGGAATGTTGGTTTGCGAAGCAAACCTAATTGAATTGCGTAGCAATCCCCGGGGGTTGGCGAGCGTAAGCGAGCAGGTGGCGGAACCCCCTAGTATGTGTAAAGAAAGACTAAATACATTATTTTCCATGCTGGTAATAAGCTTTTTTTGTGTTCTCCATATTTTTCTTTCAGAATAATTTTATTCTCTTTATTTCATGTTATGTTTATGTGTTATATATCATGTTATGTTTATAGTGTCTATCAATTCCACTCGTTATGTTTTCATCTTTATACACTTAATGTTGTTTCGTTCCCAAACCCATTAAAATAGTCATCTGCATAACACATCTTCTTTCTCTCCTTATTCAAGCATGACTACTCGTATATCGATATCCTTACTTTTGCGGAACAAAAATCGATTTATCTTTCTTTTACGACTTGAATACATTTTAGCCTACAATTTAACGCGCATACGAATTATGTTTATTGCTTTTCTATCATCTCCACGAAACTCGTATTATGGCAGAAGAATTTATTTGTTATCTATTCAATTCCATTTTTTAAAATGCAGAAATAATTCTGCAGATATGGACGGGCATATAAAGAAAAATGTTTAGTGAGATATTTTAGGGATAAAATATAGTACTGGCATTGTATATTTCCATCTAGATAAATTGTGTTTGCTTGATCTAGTGTAATGAGGATTTGGAATACTTGAACATTTCAGAACAATGAATAATGTGTGTTTTTGTAAGAGTTTTTCCGAATTTGTTTTTTATCTTAGTGTCACATTGTATTTGACTACGGATAAGTAATTCGGATAAGATAATGGTTACTAACATATAATTCCCCCTTGCTCACCATAGGAAAATATTTTCTCCTATTTTTTCTAGATAGTTTGTTGATAGCCGATTCCATTGAAGTTGATAATAAAAGCAGTGTTAAAAATAAAAGCAGGTTAAAGAGGTGCTTGGACCAGTGTTAAAGAGATGGAATGAAAGGTAGCCCGGTTGGGAGAGTAGCGGATTAGTAACCAATCCAACAACAACAACAAAAAAACCCGTGTTTTACGTGGGGGCTGGTGTACGCTAAATCTGCCGTGGCTCCATATGTCCTCACGTTGGCGTGGTATGAAAGGAAGCGTGGAGTGTTGGCGTTGACAGTAGATCTGACCGTAGTTCAAAATTACGAGGTGTTGTCCTCCAAACCTTCACTAGGAATTGATCCTGGACCGTCGTCAATAGCCTGTTGTGTTCCTCCAGCGCGACGTTAATTCGCTATCTAGTGTTGGAAATGGCATAGTTTCTCAGCTCAGTGAGATTATGTCACATATATTTCACAGAGATTGGAGCACAGTGTCCAGTTCAGCGGACATATTTCTCAATTTCTCATTCAGATAATTACGTTATTGGTCTTAAAACTTGATACGAAATGGATTTTAAGTGCGGCATTTTGAATGATTGCAAATAATTTCTTTTGAAGGTACTTGGTGTTCCGTCCATTTTCAATTCCATTTATCTCAACAGTCTTCTGAAAGTAGGTGCATTTTAAGATATCCCGCTCTGGTGCACGTTCCATGTTATTTTAAAATGACTGACATTAAACCTCATTTATTTATCCACGAACTCTCCTTGCGGTTGGAGTATAGTGGTTAAGGTGTTAGTCTCTAGATCGGAAGGTTCCTGGTTCGAATCCGGGTACGGGCATGGATGTTTGTAAGCGTATGGTGTAGAGGCGGCTGGTGCACCTTAAATCTGTCGTGGCCGAAAGTCCTCACGTTGGGTTGGCGTGGAAGTTTGAAGAGTGGGGTGCCAGCTCAGGTGTTGCTTCGTCATCTGACCGTGGCTCAAAATTACGAGGTGTTGTCCTCGGATTTTTCCCTCAAGGGACTGATCCCGGACTGTCGTCAATAGCCCGTTGTGTTGCTCTAGTACGACGTTAACTAAAATTACCATTACCTTGCGGTTGGAAGAGTAGATTATTAGTAACCTTAAGGGTTGTGTGTGTGCAAAATCGAAGCTCGAGCCAACCATAGACCGTCATGTACTTGTGGTCTGGTACACGTTAAATTTGTCATGGCCTCAAATATCCTTACGATGGAGTGGTGTGGGACAGTGAGATGCCAGCTCAGGTTTTGATTTGATCATCGGTTGATTGATTTGGTCAAACTTTGTTCAAAATTACGAAGTTTGCCTTCGTTGATTCGGATTGATCCCGAACAGTCGCCAATCCATACAGGACTTTCTACTACAGAACTTAACAGTACTCAACTGATTTTCCTGATTTGCAACGCTATTCGATCCATCACAGTGGCAAAATTATCCACATTTACTTGCTGTACCATATTTACTAAGCGTTTATTTTAATCCACAGCAAAAAGTACTACCATAGATCGTCATGTACTTGTGGTCTGGCACACGTTAAATTTGTCATGGCCTCAAATATCCTTACTTTGGAGTGGTGTGGGACAGTGAGATACCAGCTCAGGTTTTGATTTGATCATCGGTTGATTGATTTGGTCAAACTTTGTTCAAAATTACGAAGTTTGCCATCGGGATTGATCCCGAACAGTCGCCAATCTATACAGGACTTTCTACTACAGAACTTAACAGTACTCAACTGATTTTCCTGATTTGCAACGCTATTCGATCCATCACAGTGGCAAAGTTATCCACATTTACTTGCTGTACCATATTTACAAAGAGTTTTTTTTTTAATCCACAGCAAAAAGTCCAAGATTGAGATCAGTCAAACGGGTTGGAGTTGGCTGGGTTTTTGTGGCACAAGGGCCATATTTGGCCACTCTGTGCCATACACAAGACAGACAATACCAAGTAATGTATATGCACACAAGGGAAGTAACTGACACAGAAGAAATAGCTCGGGAAGGAACCGAACATGCTCCGAACAAAATTCGCAGATCTGGCAAACGGACTGACAGGTTTAAAACACCCTTCTTTGATGTATCGGTTGGTAGTTAAATTTACGTCGCACTGGAGCAACACAACGTGCCATTGGCTCCGGGATCAATCCTGAAAAGAAACGTCTGAAGACAACATTTCGTTATTTGGGACCACGGTGAAAAATCGAGGTCAACACCTCAGCTGGTACCCCACTCTTCAAACTTCACTACATCCTGAAAGGAAATATCTGAAGACAACACCTCGTTACTTTGAACCACGGTGAAATAACGAGGTCAACACCTGAGCTGGAACCCCACTCTCCAAACATCTTCACCACGCCAACGTGTTTAATCGTCCTGGTGGTAATGTCGTCGAGGTGTCTCGGCATTAGATGAAAACTGACAGGGTCCAAATAACTCATAAAACTCACTCATTACTCGTCATTAAAAAAATAGGTAATACCTTAATGACGAGATATTTCGTCATTAGCTCATTCAGTCAGGTCCTGACGGGCGAAATATCTCGTCAAAACCACTTAGTGGGTCAATGACTCAAAAAAGAAGTTCACTGGATAGATATCCTATTCTTAACCCAGAATAAAGCTTAACGCAACAACAAATGTTCCGACATTTTTTTTTCAAATATGTTCGTTTGCATCAGATATGAAACAAATGAAAGGAAATGCGGGTTGTATTTATCAGAACGTCTACAGAAACAAATCAAACTGTGTTCCAGCACCAACCTGCAATTTACTTTTTTCTGCTAAAAATAAGCTTTCCGGGAAAAAAGATTCCGGGACTGACGGAAATCTGGTTGATAACCTGTCGATAACTCTGATTGCACCGTAGCTTAAACTTCTTGACGGAATGACTTAGAAAACTGGGGAGGAGAGACAAAAATGGGGCGAGTCAAGAAGCCGATAAGAGCTAAATCTGAGGGAAAGAAGTTAGAAAATGTTTTCTGATATATCTATACACACTATAGATCGATGGATGGACAGGAGAGAAAGTCCACTAAGCTAATAATTCTCTTTTGTTGTGAGTTGCTGTCCTTTATGCTTCCAATCTGACAAAACAAACTTTTGTTTTTATGTTGGTGGGTAAACAAGAAACTTTCCGCATCGGTAGAATTTTATTTCCTTTCCAAAGTATCTGCCGGGTTTTATTCGAGTGTTAATGGTGACGCAGGAGTTGGTTTAATTTGCTTTAGTTTCGGCAGATTCATTAACCGCCTAACTGGTATGATGGTTTAAGTAGTTGTCTATCTCCTTGTACGATCCGGGTTCGAATACCGGTTTAAGAGAGGCATTCGAGCTAAATGTTCAAATAGAGAGATACTAAATCTGTTTAAGAAAAAAATTATACCAATATACATCTACAAATTTAATTTCAACTATCGCATTACTTCGTATTTTCCCCTTCGGGATTGATCTCGGAATCCATTATGTTGCTCCAGAGAGACTGTAATTAATTACCATTACTAAACAACTTCAAACTTGGTTTGCACTGAACGTTTATGAATGCAATCCTCTCATGAAAGGTATTTCTTGTCAAGCTAAATGTAGGTGGCAGTAGGGTTTCTGCGCCATTAAATGTACACTATATGGACATAAGTATCTGGACATTGCAGAAATTCGGAGGAGGGTCCATCTTAAATTAGGGAAGTTTTTCCTGGTCAGGGACTCGGTCCATTGCTTTATGTACCTGGTACCATTAACGCTGACGTGTACCTCGCGTTCTCGATAATTTCTGCCGTGCCTACACTATGGCAATACTACGGCGATGATGGTTGTTTCTTCCAACAGGATCGAGCTCCATGTCATACTGCAAAGCGTGTGCTTGACTGGTTTAATGAAAATGAGATGAATTTGCTTGATTGACCTGTTTAGAGCCCCGATCTCAATCCGATCGAGCTCTTGTAGGATAAACTGGAACGACGAGTTCGAAACCACCACGTCATGTTGGGTTGGTGTAGAAGTTTGGAGAGTGGGGTGCCAGTTCAGGTGTTGCTTCATCATCTGACCGTGGTTCAAAATTACGAGGTACGGTCCTCGGATCTTTCCCTTAAGGGGCTGATCCCGGACTGTCGTCAATAGCCCGTTGTGTTGCTCTAGTATGACGTTAACTAAAATTACCATTACCATTACCATTGACACAACCACGCACGTCCATCTTCACAACAGTCTTTTTACTCACACCCTTGCAATAGGCATAGTGAGCTATTCCTGCCCCGATTTTCAGAGAACTTGTGCAAAGAGTGTTAGAGAAAGAGTGTTCAGAGAACTTGTGCAAAGAGAACTTGTGCAAAGAGTGTAAGAGATATTGTAAGAGTGCCTCGATGTGTTATAGCTGTAATACAGCTAACGGAGGGTCTACTCGTTACTACATCGCAAGTTTAACAAGCTTACAACTAGTACACCCTGGTAAAGTAAAAATTAAATTCACGGAGAATCTACATACGTTCACAAAATTTTTAATACAAATTGTAAAAAAAACAGTTTTGAACTGATCGATATTTAAAATTAAGGTAATGGTAATTAATTAACGTCGTACTGGAGCAACACCACGGCATATTAGCGACGGTCAGATGACGAGGTCGATACCCGAGCTGGCACTCTTCTCTTGAAACTTCCACACCACGCCATCGCGAGGAGATATACGACCATGACAGATTTAACGTTCGACACCCCTAATATGCACGACGGTCTTTAGCTGAACTGAGTTTCAACTTCGCAGCTCTCCGATTGCTAATCCGTTATTTTTCCAACCTCAGCCTTCAATGCCAGGGAATAAATGATATTAGATTGTATGTAATAGTGGTAAGGAGTGTAATTGGGAAGTCGTTTGAGATGGGGCAAATGTGTTTGTGCGGGGTAAGTGCGTCCGTTGAATATAAAGCGTCTCTGATTAAATTAGAAGCTGCCACCTGCTGGAATTGCTTTTAGGCATAGATCAGTTTCACGGCTTCGAATTTCGTTAGAGAAGTTGCGCTGACCAAAGAATGGTGTAAATGAAATTGATGTGCCCTTGCCAAACTTACGATACTATTATATTAGAAACAAGAAAACGGTATGCTCTTACGCAATGTGTAGGGTAAATGCGCCCCTTACAATAGTATGGGTTAGTTTTTGCGATTTATAGTGGAAGGACAAAATCTATTCGAGGCAAAAAGGTTTTATGTCCTAATTCACAAGGCTGTCAAATGAAAAATTGTGAAAGGAAAAAAAAAGGGATTGGGGAACAGAATAGTGGGAGGAATCCAGATAAAAATCACTTAGTTGTCTAGGGAATGCGACCCAAGTGGTCACTAAAGACAGTAAACCCCATTTGAAAAGAGGATCAGTGGAATACCTCGAATCCGGGAAGCCTGTACAGGCCTAAAGAAGAAGTTATCCTGAGAGTGAAACAGCATTGGAAGGTAGATATTTTAAATAACGTCACACTGGAGCAACCCAATGGGCTATTGGCGACTGTTCGGGTTCAAACCCAAGGTAAAAATCCGATGACAGCACCCCGTAATTTTGAACCACGTTCAGATGACGAGGCAACACTTAAGAGCCACGCAAAACAACTAATGAAGAGAACAGCACTTAAGAAATGGCAGGAGGAATGGGACGAGGGAGAAACGGGAAAAAGAACCTATTCATTCTTCCCAAATGTCAACCCCAAAAAGGAGCCACACGGACCATTCCTAACGGCATTTTACACAGGACACGGCCCTTTCTCCAGCTACCTCAACAGATTTCGCATAACAGCCACAAGCAACTGAATTTGTGGGCAGGAGGGGACTCCAAACCATTACGTGTTTGAATGCCCACTTACAGCCACAAACCACCTGCTACAGCCAACAAATGAACACTTCAGGGAGTGGGCCAAAATACAGCAAATAACAGCAAGGCACAAGCAAAGATAGTGCTAATCATGAAGCACCTATAAGAGAACATCGACACAATCAAACAATAGTGCCACATGGGAAATGCTATCACTCCGCAACTAAAAACATTAAACTTCCACCCTTGCTCAAATCTTACCAGTGCTAACAGCACTTACATCGTTAATATTTATACAATAGGCCCCCTCAAATTATTTTTTCTATTCTCATGTTTACTTTGCCCAACCCCTGTATGTATAATGTACTCCCTCATCACGAGGAGCTCCTACAATGAACATAGATAAAGGGTGATTACACCTGCCCCCGTTCGGCAATAGGTGGCATCACTCCTCATGACAATTGACTAAAGCTCAATTTAATAATCCAACTGCAGTAAAACATATAAGTCAAAAACCAGCGGCGCAGTTGCTCCTAGAGCAGAAGCGCACAGCCAAGGGTTCGCCTAAAGCTGCCACGTTCCGTTATGGTGGGCTCAAACCACTCTTTCCGCAGCGTGTCCATCACAAACCACTTATCATTACGGTAAGGGGGACACCTGCGGTGTCCAAGTCTAAGCTGGGACTTCAACACCAACCCAACGTGAGGACTTTCGGCTACGACAGATTTAAGATGTACCAACCGCCTCTACACCATACGTTTGCAAATATCCATGCATCGACTCGGATTCAAACCAGGAATCTTCCGATCGAGAAGTTAACATCTTAACCACCAGACCGGTCAGTCGGCTGTGAACATGTACTTCGAGAATCAGGGAGTGTGTTATAAAAGTATATTTAAAAAAATTATCTAGTTAGGTTTATTATTAACATTAGGTAACCCAATCTATTAATATGGCATTTGCACCGTAAGCAATATTTCCCTTTGAATTTAATTAAAAACTCAACCTACCCTTTCCACTCTTACACAGATTGCTGCGTTCCCTACGAACGAAAGCGTCCTCTTCCGGCATTATTTTCAACTACACGCCAGACAGCATCTATATAAGTTTGATCTGGGCAGAGACTAAGAGTAATGGTGTATTTGGTATGGAGATTGTTCCCTGAAGCAGGTCCATATCTTTCATGGGCGGCCGAATGCGGGACCGAAGCAATTCGTCATCGCTTCATTTCATCCGTCCATTGTTGCCGTCTCTTATCTTCTGCTAGGAGAAGGAGGGATCGGATGAAAAGGAAACCTTTCAATTGGAGCCGAGAGGAAAATGCGAGCCAGTGATTGGTTTTTGGAAGCGGAGCGCTGAGATGAACTGCGTTTTCTCGGGTTTCCGTATGATATAGATGAAATGCTTTATAAAAGGCTTTTCTGGTGGTGCTACGTACGTATTCTTTTCAAGTGACTTCCAGGAATAACGTAATGATGAGTCGGATTTGGGAATAGGGATAGCGTATAGACACTTCAGGGTTCCCACAGTCCTTGAAAAGTCCTTAAAAGTCCTTGAATTTATTTTTCCTAACTAGGGGCCCTTGAAAATTACAGAACTTGGTGAAAAGTCCTTGAGAGTACTTGATTTTTTTTACCTAGTACATAGTTGTGTAATTTTGTCTTGCATTGGAACTTGTCCAGACTAGTTTCCTCCACAGCAGGTGTGCCAGTTGAGCGTCATTCTGAATGAAACCATTGTTTTGCGCCTTCAACACTACTTGATATATAATAATGCTACATCTAGATCGTCCATTTTCCACAGTATTCTGTCAAATTTGACACCTATAGTCTCTATAAAGACGGACGCCTTTAGATAACAGCACCGCTTTGTTAGGAAACGTAGCTTTTGCAGTCAGTACATCATTGGAAACCTGTTGCGCATCCAAAGAAATGAAGCCAAATTCTTATTGCACAAATATAAAAATTACAATTGAAAAAAAAAAAATTCAAGAAAATCACATTTAAGATATCCTTTTGTTGTAAAATTTTCTGCAGATTTCAAATCCGTTGAAATTTTTACTCTATCTGTAGATCTAAGTTTCTATCGCAAAGATAGAAACTTAGACTAGAGAATAAAAAAGCCCTAACACCTAGTCAAAACTTTTGATTTGTTTTGTTTCTCAAACAAAATAAACCATGACAGCTGTCTGTTGTAGGCAGTGGACGACAGCAAAATGGAGATTGTGTCGTGTAGATCGAACCGTGTGCAAGCTTCCATACTCTTCTTCGTGCCACCAAAAGAATTTATCGTACGATATTTTATCGTTTGACCGAAATCAATATGGGTGCAAGTAGCCCGATAGTAGTCATTGAGACAAGAAGTCCACTTTGTAAAAAAAAAAAAATCACAGGTTCTGCGAGAAGAAAATCCAAATTTCACCAAAATTGATGATAACCTTACTTTTTTTTACTGTCAGTAGTTTTAAAAATTTTTGTCTTTTTTTATATATTTTTCACATTTTTCTTTTTAATTGACAACTTTTGTGTGTGAATTGTTTTGGGTCGTTATAAAAAATTTTAGGTCCTTGAAAAATATGTTTTTGGTTTTGAAAAGTCCTTAAAAGTCCTTGAATTTTTTTTGGATAAAGGTGTGGGAACCATGCACTTATTCTCCCATGCAAGTGATTTCTTTTCTAGTGTCGTTCTGGAGTTTTGATTTTAATGTCGTGGTTTTTCATGGATTTTGTTTCAAATTTTACCATGGCAGAGTGCTTTACGTGATTGAAAAATCGTGAATTCCGTTCGTACATATAGAAGTCGGGGTTATGCATTATGTACTAGAATAAGTAAAACATTTAAATTAGTGTTCGCTCTTGGGTATTTTTTACCCAAGTGACTAGTGTTTTGATAACTGGTTTTGAATGTAGTATCATTTTTTGGAATGGCGGTTTTTAAAATTTTCATTATTTTGTACATTTTGTGAATTTTTGGAACAATTTGAACATGGTTGGGATTTAAAGCTAGTCTGGTTTTGAGATTTATGTCACAGGAGCCACACTTGGTCTAGCTGTGTCAAACATAAGTCACGTTAAATAATTGCGAAAACAAAGGTAGGTAGATGAATTAACGTAGCACTAGAGACACTATAACGTACTATAGGCGATAGTCCAGGATCAAATCCGAGGATGGTGTGAAAATTGGCGTGGGGAGAAAGTTGGAAGAGTGTAAGATCATCTCAGGTGTTACCTCGTCATCTCACCGTGGTTCAAAATTACGAGGTGTTCTCCTCAGATATTTCTCGAGATGGATCCCGGAACGTTTCCAATAGCCTGTTGTGTTGCTCCATTGCTTCTTTAATTAATTATTATTGCCACTAACAAACATAATCTGCTCACATGTTACACCAAACTTACGAGATGGGAAGAATAAACTGAACGCTGAGTGCGGGTAAATATGAAAAGGTAGGAATCACTTGTCTACATTGGGATTGTAATGCCAGTACACATCTAAATACACTACCCTACAATAATGGACCGGACAGCAAGATGTGATGGCATAAGTGAAATAATACATGCTTTAATAGGGGGATAGTTCACCTCGTGCTGCAATTACACTAGCAACGCTTCTGGGCATAATTTCAACAAGGTTTTCATACACAGATATGGGTATTTGTGTCTATTCCTGCTGCAAGAATGTCGCCAGCTCAACTGTAGATTTTGGACGTGGTTCCCTGGTCCGTAAGCCTCGCTCTAACTCGCCACACAAATGTTATACGGGGTTTAGGTCGAGACTCTGAGCAGGCCAGGGAAGACTTTTTTACATCCATATCTTGATACCACTGCTTGCCAGAGGTTGCAACATTACACGGAGCGTCGTCGTCCTGTAAGTAACATTTGTCCATTCCATAAAATTGCCAGAGCGTGGTTAGTACCTGACTGTCCAAAATGTTCATGTAGACGTCGGCTTTCAATTTATCAGGAACAACATGTAAAGGTCCAAAGTCATGCCACGAAATACACCCCTAAGAAGTTGTCGGATTTTATGCAAATCATCTGGCGTCCGGCCCATAATTGTTGGGTAGTGTATATGCCTCTGAAAGCTAAAAGAAAGGAGAGGACGAAGAAAAACTAATTTAGGCATCGTGGTGTGTCCCCCGCACCCATGTTAACTAGAGGCAGTAAACCTCATGGAAAAAGATTCAATCCCTTGGATATCTTGGGTTCGTGAAGCCTTTTGATATGGTGTAGAAGTTTAGAAAATGTGATGCCAGCTCACACTTTCCAAGAATTGAGAATTATGTGGTGTTGTCCTCGGATGTTTCCAGCCCATTGTGTTGCCCCAGTTCGACGTTAATCAAAATACAAAATACCTTGGAGCTTTCTAAAAGATTTGATTCCGGACTGTCGGTAAAAGCCCGTTGTGTTATTCTAGTACGGCGTTTATTCAAATTACCTTACCATACCTTACCCGGACCGTCACCAATAGCCCGAAGTTTTGCTTCTTTGCGACGTTAAGTAAAATACCTACCTACCTTGCAATCACTTAAGATATCTTAAAACCGCGCGATCGCCAGAAATAACATGAAGCTGCACATACATGCTCCTTCTACTTCATTAGAAGATGGATGTCGGTATGTTGGAAAACTCCGCTCGTCAGTTTTGCAAAATGATCAAATTCACTTTTCACTATCGTAACTCAGGGTTATACTTTTACGTGTCAGAGTGGATTCTTTGTCTACTATTTACGGGACCATAGCACTATATTAATACCTAACGAAGATCTTAATTTATATGGTACGCGAATCCAACCACTCTCGGGTACAAAAGGGACTACAAAGGGACTGCAAAATCCGCCGTGGTCCCAAATGCCCTCATGTTGGCATGGTGTGGATGTTTTGGAGAGTTATGACCTCGTTATCTGACCACGGCTCCAAATTACGTGGTACTGTCCTCGTGTCCCTTCGGGTCATCCCGGACCGTCAACACTAGCCCGTTGTGTTGCTCTAGTGAAGTGGTCGGCAAACTCATTAGTTCAAAAGAGCCAAACATCAGCAGAACAACGATTAAGATTCCTTTTGTGAGCCAAATTTCTTTTCCAAGAACCATGTTTTTAAAAGTCGCTTCAAACTAGTTACTAACATTAAATAAAACCAGATATAAGAATAATAATCTTACTTTTATTGAAAAAAAAAGTATTTTTTTTTAATTAAAAAATAAAAATATGACAAAACCCACATTTAATGTAAACGGTGACCTTGCATTTCGTTGGAAAGTTTGGACAAGTCAGGTTGGTATGTCGTTGTTTTTAATTCCAAGCCAGGTTCTCATCCATAAGGCGATTTCTCAATTTACTTTTAATAAGGTTCCAGCTTGGAAAAGATTGTTCGTATGAATATGTATGCAAAGGGTAAAAGAACAACAAATGTTAGTATTCCTGACTCATATAATCAGTTAAAAAAACTAATTCCAGGTGATGATGAAAATTACAATGTCTCTCTCCAGGTCTTTCAAAGCAAACCACTTTTTCTGTGAACTAGGATCGTATTTATTTTTTACAATTTTTCCATATCAGCATTCAGGTTTTAAAATTTGGAGTTGTATAATTCTTTGGTTTTAAACTCCTGTAATTGCATTTAAAAAGCGGCAATGTGAATATTAAAGGGAGAAAAAAATTCGATTATTTTACGTCATCACTGAGGTTTTTTTAAAAACAAAATCTAACTTCGCTATGCTATTTCTGAATTCCTGAAACCTCCGTAGAAAGCTTCCTCATATTTAAAATTGTTTTACAATAGTAACTGTCAATTATCGAGTTATTTTCTTGGCGATGTTTCAGCAGGCTTGGAAAATGAAATAATGTTTATCGTTCAAAATCTTGAGGAAAAAGGGATAATTTTTGTTTTCGAATGAAATTACTTCTTCCAACGTCGAAAAAATTGTTTCCCTTCCCCTACAGTTTACGTTTAAGATTATTTAAATAAGACGTAACGTCTACCAGGAATAAAAATTCCTGCATCCACTGATCGTGTTCGTTAGTTTAAGATAGTCAACACCCTGCTCAAAAAGAAATGGATCAATTTCAAATAACAAGGAAGGGAAAGTTTTTTAAACATTTCATCTTGAAAGCCAACGCACCTCATTATGCAGCAGATCTGTGCGTATTCACTCTCCATTTCAACTAAAAATTCTTTAAACGGGAGTTGATAAAGAGCTTTAACTACAATTGTGTTGACAATCGTGATCACTAATTCCATAACATTGTAAATTTCTTCTGGAAATGTCTGCGCACAAAGCGCTTCTTGATGAATGATGCAATGATAAACAAGTATCTCGTGATTCATTTTTTCCTTCAAAATAAAAAACAAAACATTTTCTCATTCCGGTTATACGTTTTGCTTAATCTGTTGAAATTGAAACAATTTTATCGAGTGGAATATGATGTTTCTCTACGCATTGAATGACAGCATTTGCAATATTCCCCCATGTGCTTTCAGTAGCAATACTCCTAAAATGTCTTCTTTAGGACTCGAAGACGAAATAAATCGAACAGAATGTGAAACATACGCTGCGTAATTTATGTCACAAGATTCCTCAACGGCTATTGATGAAGCTGAAACCAATTTAAGATATTCGATTTGCTGATTGGTTATGCTCGAAAACATTTTGACTGTTCTGTCTTTTATTGTGTAACATATATATTAATATATAGCAAACAGTGGTAACTCTAATTGTTTAAAGAATTTCTGCCTTGTTCTTAAAATTCTAGAATAGCTCTTCGGATGCCTTTATAACACAACTTTAATATATTCACCGTCTGTGTATGGTTTGCCTCTCTTAGCAGTCTCTTGACTAACAATAAAGCTTGCAATATTAACAATGTTAGAAGATTGCACCCTATAATTAATTAAACGCAGAACTTGATTTTCTTGACTATTCTAAAATTCCTCAACTGCTTTCTTCTTTGCATCACCGACGGGATATTTACTGCCAGCATTTCGTTGAAATTGATTCGTGGCTGAGTCGCACTCAAGTGACTTAAGAGTCGCGATTTGCCGACCACTGCCCTATTGCGACGTTAATTCAAATATCTACTTACGTACCTTTATGTATATGTTGCAAATGGGGGAGCTTAATCCATACCTCTCCACAAATTCATACTAACGGCGCCAAAGATCTTGCTTCAGATTCCATTTAGATTATTATTGATTTTATTTAGAATTTTGCAGTCCCCAATGTTCCTCTACTGGCTTTCGGATCGGGATTCCTGGAGAGATTTGAATTATTATTGAATCAACTATCTTTAAAATATCTGCTAATCTAAAGCCTGGTGGTCATCTGGGATTAAAAACAATTTTGGACTCCGACATTCTTCAATTACCTACTTTAGAAACTTCATATCACGAAGCCTTCACTATTATGAATGCAAATATTATCTGTACAGTTATAATAATAATCCTTCATTTCTGGGACAATTTCCCTAAGACGATTCGTCGCTTGACTCCCTTCTCGTAATATTGAAGATATATAACATAATGAATGAAGATGACCATATATTGCCCTTGCGCTATAAAAACCAATAAACCAACCTAATGGGCGAGTTCGAAACTCGCTGCTAATTTGACTGCCCACTTTATCTGAATATCTGAAACATTTCTGTGGCAGAAAAAGGTTTTATGTCCTAATTCACAGATTTTGTGGTGTGTCCACAAATAACTTCAAGCTTAGGAAAGAGTTAGAAAATATGTTAATGTCCTTTTGTCAATACACTATGAATGTCCAAAGCATTGAAAATAATTTACTGTGCCACTGAAATTGAAAGTTAAAGTAATAATAATTATTAAAGCAGGAGGGCGGCGGTTGCCCAGTTGTAGCAATCGGAAGGTTACAACTTTGAAACTCGATCCAAACAAAGACAATCCTGGAGAGGGGGGGGGGGGCTGCAGGTTAAATATCGAATGCCCTCACATGGTGACTCGGTGTGGAAGTTTGAAGAGAGGGAGGGTGGTTTCCTTGCATGTGTTGACTATGTCATCTGACTGTGGTACGAAGTTACGATGTTTTCCTCTGGTCTTTCCAACTGCCCGTTGTGTTTTCCGGTACGATGTAAATTAAACTACCTACAGATTAATGCTGGTAGTTTGGACGTTCCACAATAACAGCATATGTAGCTTTGAGCTATTGACCGTGGTCCGGGATCAATCCCAAAGGGAAAGATAGTAGATATTTGGGATTTTTTAATTAACGTCACACTCTGGAGCAACACACCGGGCTATTGGAAAATATACTAGGACATTGTATCATAAATTTGAACCATGGTTGGATGACGAGGTTAACACTCGAGCTGATTCCTCACTCTCCAAATTTGCACACCAAGCCAAAGGGATTCATGTTTTGGAAGGCTATTATGAAAATATTGAAGAAGGGTTCAGGCTCCTTGGAATTGGCTGAACCCTTTTCCTCAACTATGTTTTTTGACATTTTGACACATTAATTCCATTTCCAGAGGAATAACAATAGCTATCGCAATGAAAATGGGCCGACCAATCGGTCTGGTGGTTAAGGTGTTAGCCTCTACATCGGAAAGTTTCTGGTTCGAATAGGAGACAGTGCATGTATATTTGTAAGCGCATGGTGTAGAGGTGGCTGGTGCACAGTAATTCTATCGTTGCCGATAGTCCTCACGTTAGGTTGGTGTTGAAGCTTGGAGTGGGGTGAGAGCTTAGGTGTTGCCTCGTTCAAAATTACGTGGTGTTCTGGGATCTTTCCCTTAGGGGATTGATCCCGGACCGTCGTCAATAGTCCGTTGTGTTGCTCAAGTACGACGTTAGTTGAAATTACCTTACCTCAGTGAAAATGGTGAATCGAAATTGCGAGTTGTCCTCGGATCTTTCCCTCGGGGATAGATCGCGGAACCTCGCCAATTGCCCGTTGTGTTGCGGCAGTGTGACGGAAAATTTAAGCACATACCTCACTAGTGGAAACTAATGATTGCCTTGGCTAAGCCTACTGCAGCAACCCCAAATTCCATTCTATTACTCTTCGTATTAAATCTCAGGAGCTTTTACAGTCCGCACCTACTCATCAGCTCCCATACTTAAAAACGCAATCCACCAATCACCGATACACCCAAAAGCACGCTGTCCCGGTCGCCAATTACAGACCGCATCCGATCTCTTCCTCGGAACCGAGTCAGCGATAAATTTGCATATTTTCAATTTTGATGCCGAGTAACGATCTCCGCCTGGTTTATTAGCCTGTGTCGTATGGGGCCTGATTACGGTTTCCTCGGAATGAAGCGAAATGAAAAATGACGTTGAAGCCCTTATTAATGCCGACTTCGAAGTCCCACGGCCAATTTGTTAACGCATGTTCCTCTGGATGTCGGGTCATCTTTGTTGTTACAGTATCCCTCGCCTCGGAATAAATTACGCCCAATTACGGGACGTGAAGGGCTCTTGTTGGGAGTCTTTATGCAATTGCGGATGTGTCTGAAGGTGACCTCGGGGATAAAAAAGATGCAGTGCTCGATGCGAGTGACTCACTCTCCCTCGTGTCGAATGATGAGCTCGCGTTCCTTCATTTGGGACCACAGGATGTGTGTTTACTTTTGCACTGTATCCGCTGTCTTTCTCTGGTTCAAAATTACGTGGTGCCCTTCGAGCTTTCCTTTGGGGATTGATCCAGGACAGTCGCCAATACCCCATTGTGTTGCTCCAGTGGGACGTTAATTGAAATAACTACCTCCAGCTGTCTTTCGTAAACAGGCTCTGTATTCGAATCTCATACTTAGAGAGGTATTCGTTGTTCTTCGGTATGGTATTTTTAATCAACCACATACTGGAGCAGCCGACCAACCAGTCTGGTGGTTAACGTAGCCTCTAGATAGGAAGGTGCCTGGTTCGAATCCGGGTCAGTGCATGGATGCTTGTAAGCGTATGGTGTAGAGGCGGCAAGTGCACCTTTAATCTATCGTGGCCGAAAGTCATCACGTTGGGTTGTTGTGGAAGTTTGGAGAGTGGGGTGCCAGCTCGGGTGTTGGCTCGTCATCTGATCGTGGTTCAAAATTGCATAATGTTCTCGGATCTTTTACTTAAGGTATTGATCCCAGACCGTCGTCAATACACTGTTGTGTTGCTCTAGTACGACGTTAATTAATAGTAACCAAAATTACCAAATTATTGTTGTGCTTTGGTATGGTATTTTGTATTTTTAATTAACCTCACACTGGGTAGCAACACAA
This sequence comes from Metellina segmentata, assembly GCA_947359465.1. Classification (NCBI taxonomy): domain Eukaryota; kingdom Metazoa; phylum Arthropoda; class Arachnida; order Araneae; family Tetragnathidae; genus Metellina; species Metellina segmentata. Next base: position 89,398,883 of record OX375873.1, on the reverse strand, counting down.
CGGGCTAATACTGACGGTCTGGAATCAACCCCCGATTGGAAATATCCGAGGACAACACGAAATTGAAAACCACCGTTGTGCTTCAGAATCGCCTCGTTTAGCAAAATGGCCACGACAGCCCAATTGATATAATCTTGAATGCCCTCAGGTTGATGTGGTGTGAAAGTTCAGAGAGTGGGGTGCCACAGCTGAGGGTTGACCTCGGTTATGGTCCAAATTTACAAGGTGTCTGCGATTCTTTTCTTTAGGAATCGATTCGTTACCATCGGATCTTTCCCTTAAGGGATTGATCCCGGACCGTCGTCAATAGCCCGTTGTGTTGCTCTAGTCCGACGTTAATTACAAATTACCAATTACCGGATCGTCACCAATAGCTTGTTGTCTCCAGTGCGATCTAAATCCAACAACCCACTTACATTGCTCTACCTACCAATTTTATTCCTTTTTGCAATTGATCTCGTACAGTCGCCAATAGCCCATTCTGTTGCTTCAGTACGACATAAATTCAACTATCTCCCTACCATTTAACAAAACTGGCGGTGAAAGGACAAACCAAACTGATGCATGGGTAACGTTGTAGAATACGTTTGATGTTAATCATTCACAGAACAAGCTAAAGTACTTAGCGGGGAAAATATCTGAATTCCGTATGGTCCAGCGACAATTCCACTTAACCCTTCTTTGCATGATTTTTTCTTTATTGGTGAAATAAATCAAGGTGATATAATTCATGTTCAAAATTAAATTAAAAATGGTTAAAAAAATCTTAGTACATATTTATAGTATAAGTTTAGCAAAAAACAATATGATGGTATCATGTGGTATTTTTAAATTAAACGCAAACTTTTTCAGAAATTGCTCTAAAAATAACAGAAACGCATGTTACAAACCTTTCTTCCACTCATTTTCACTTTTTTAGCAATAAAAGCTCAAATATAATTACAAAATTAAAAACGAAATCATACGTTTATTGCAACTACAACAAACAGCGAATGACAACTTCAAGTTCGTTTTACTGATAGTGACACTTGCTTATTTTTGACAGCTATGTTTTTTTTTATGCAATGGACATTAAAAAGGTATCCTGACACGATCAACTTAAAGTGAACTTGTTCTTTTATATAATTTTTGGGCATTCAATGTTATGATGGAAATTTCCACCATTATGCAAAGAAGGGTCAACAATCCACTGAGTTTTTCCTTCGTTTAGGTTGGTTGGTAGTAGAATTAACGTCAATCTGCAGCAACACAACGGGCTATTAGTGACGGTCCGGGATCTATCCCAATGGGAAAGTTCCAAAGACAATACTATAACCACGGTCGGATGAAGCGGTCAATATCTGACCTTTTACCCCACTCCTCAAACATGGGGTTTACGACAGATTTCCCTTACACGAGCTGACACGTACACGACGACTCCCCATTTTCCAAACTTGCACACCAACGTGAGCATATTGAGGCAGAGACTGATTTAACTTATACGAGCTCACACACACGCACTGCAACCATGGAGTATTTTGTGACTAAAGTTGCGATATCTTATGATATTCTACTACATTGACTTGAACACGATCCAGATTAGAGTCCACTTTTTATTCCTTTTTATTAATAAAATTTATTAAAACCATCTGATTCACTTATTTAATTTGAGCAATCTGGGGTCGAGAGTAGTTATTTTTGTGCCCCCACATATTGGAGACCCGGATTTGATTACGAGCAGGCATATAAAAGTATTTTTCTTGGAGACTAGTTGCTGTCTGTAACGATGGTAATGTGATTATGAACAAATCAGCTAGATGGTGCGTTAAAAAGCGTTTTTGTACTTTTTGCAACAGCATGAATTTGAAAGTAAAGTGTTTATGAACCAAGAACAAAACGTATAGTACGCGAACGTGCACATACGGGTTGATACTATGTCCCTGATATTGAACCACATTGTAATTAAATTTTGTTCCTCAAATGTTTTTAATAAATGCATACGTATAACATTTGCGCGTTTTGCAACAAAAATTCTGTTCACTAGCACGTCTGAAATGCATAGTTTCTTTGAATGTTTATTAAAATGTTATGCACCGACCAACCGGTCTGGTGGTTAAGGTGTAAGTCTAAGTTCTTTAATGGCGCGATCATGGTACAACTGCTGTACCGGCCGTAGTCTAAAGATTAATGAACAATGTTTTTAATTTGAAGGACATCTTGTGATGTTAATATTCACCGAATGTTAAAATTGATATTTAGGGAAAATTTTCGTTTTATTTTGTGGAAGTTCCAGTTGTTAGACATATGCCTTGGTGATCTAATTAGATCCCCAAATATTAAAAATATTTTTATAAAATAAATTAAACCAAAAATGGCGCGTATGCTGAGTCTGTTAATATACGACTTCCACGAACTCTCCTAATTAGTCTTGGTATTTCCGATAGCGAGCCTTTTTTGAAATGAGATGTATTAAAGTAATGAAACTCTGCTTATTATGTCATACAACGCATTTGCTTAAAATTCTTAAGGTATTGAAAAAAGTAAAATAAAATGGAAAAAAACATTTCTATGTTCCATTGTAAGAAACCTTTTAAAAATATTCTGAAAAATTCAGGCTATTCATGAGTAATTAACAAAATTAGGATATTTTATAATACTGTTTACCATTGACATTGGGGGGGGGGGAGGGGAGGGGGGGGGCTTAATGTACATTCAGTGTAAAACTATCACTAAACAAGCGTCTTGGTATTATTATAGATATTTTTTATGTGTGTGTTTATGAGGTTTAACATAGAAAAACTCTTTGTAGTAAGTCGTACTTTTTTAAGTAGTATCCCACAAGGTTTATTTGATAATTAAAATCCTTTTACTTGGATAGCCTTAATCATTAAATTAAAAAAAAATAATTAACGATCACGTGTGATTTTACATACTACATTAAGGTTTTAAATAAATCTTTGAAACTGTCAAAAACTGAAAAGAAAGATTAATTTATTGATGTACTATTAATTAATGTGTTACTAAACAGCATTTTGTATTGTAAAAATTAAGTACATATAAACTGTAAAATTCTACTGTTATGTTTTAAAATATGAACTGTGATATTTAGGTTATGTAAAGATAGGGTGGTATTGGGTATTTAAATTAACGTCACACTGGAACTACTGGTGACGGTCCAGGACCAATCCGCAAAGGGAAAGATCCGAGGATAAGAACGTAATTTTGAACCACGGTCAGATGATGAAGCAACACCTGTACAGGCACCCCACTCTCCAAACTTCAATGCCACAACAACGTGAGGAAATTTGAGGTTACGGCAGATTTAATAAGCACCAGTCCCACTTTGTTTACGAGCGGTCTTTGTTTGGATTTGAACTCGCAACCTTCGGGTTGCTCGTCCGTTGCTCTACCATAAGGGTATCGATGCCCGTAAAGATAGTGAGCGTTCAAGGCAAGCCACACGTCCATACAACAGTAGTCCTGTCAAACTAAGGCCCATTGCACAAATCCTATTCCTCAACGTGCTGCTCCGCTACGTTACCGCTGCGGTGTTGAATCCCAACCATGCACACATTAACCGTGAAATGACGCAAGCACTCATTACTCGCCATTTACGATGGATATCTATTGAAGAAAACGTGTATATTTCACTCACTTGGTGTGCAAAAAATTAATTTTGAAACAAAATAGATGTTAATTGACACATCCATTTATTAATTATTATCTATATTCCATTTATTTATGCAAACAAGGTACTTGAGACCGGAGAAGCGTGTGCGGTGAGCTGCGGCGCCGTGGGAACTGCTGTACAAATTATACGCAAGTTGGATGTGTGGCGCCTCAGCGGCACCGGAGATATGCGAGCGATACTCCATTGGATCTAATGTATCTCAGACTTCACTTACGTTGCGCAGCGGCGCCGCACGTTGAAAGGCCGGATGTCGGGCCTTAATATGTAGATATGCGCATGTGTGCCAACAAATTTTGTGTACAGAACAGGAGTGCGCATGCGCATGTTACATACACTACCCTACAATAATGGACCGGGCAGCAATATGTGAAGGTATAAGGGAAAGAATACATCTTTAATAGGGGGATGGTCCCCCATGTGCTGCAATTACATCAGCAACCTGTCTGGGTATACTTTCAACAATGTTTTGATGCACAGCTATGGTTGTTTGTGTCCATTCCTGCTGCAAGAATGTCGCTATCTCAGTTGTAGATTTCGGACGTGGTTCCCTGGTCCGTAAGCGTCGCTCTAACTGGTCCCACAAATGTTCTATGGGGTTTAGATTGGGACTCTAAGCAGGTCAGGGAAGACGTTTTACATCTATATCTTGATACCACTGCTTGACAGAGTCTATACCATGACATGGAGCGTTGTTGTTTTGGAAGTAAAATTCGTCCATTCCATAAAATTGCCAGAGCGTAGGAAGAACCTGATTGTCCTAAATGTCCATGTAGGCGTCGGAGTTCAATTGACCAGGAACAACGTGCACAGGTCCCAGGCCATACCACGAAAAACACCTTCAAACAAGTAGTCGGATTTTATGCAAATCTGTTGGCGTCCAGTGCATTATTGAAGGGTAGTGTTACAATCAATGAGTTCTTGCCTGAATTTAAACTAGTTGCGATGATATGGGAATCTTGTGGGAAATAAATATGTTATACTATTTATATTTTATACTCGGTGGGTAAAGTTTTATGTTGCAAGGGCCATATTTTTCCAATCTGAGCTAAACAATGTCAAGTAAACGGAAAGGACAGAAGGAAAGTTTTACTGACGCGAAAGAGAGCAATAAACCCATGAAGGAATCGGATTTCATAAGAATCGAACCCGTGCCAACCAAAACACAGGTTTCCAGCGCAGTTGGAAACCCAGGCTTCAAATTTGTTCTATATTGAGCATTGCTGTTGATAGGAGCTTCCAGAAGTGTGACCAATATATCGACTAGTAGTCACGTGACTGTTCTGTGAGAAATTGACAGGGTTGGCCGATTTGGCATCTTATCGCCTCGTTTGGCGATATAACATTTTTTGATAGGGTAAGTGTTTGTAATGCGCATTTCTATAGTGGACACAAAAATGGTCAAATCGCCTGAGTTACACGTCACGCGGACTATTCAGATGATGAATTAATGGATGGCCGTTTTCTCCTACCCCGTTAACTAATCAGAAGATGAATATTCGTTTCCACTCGGCAGATAATGGAAGTCTAAGGGTCACGTTGCCACTACTTTTGGTCGCTATAAGAAAGCTACCATTGAACACTATACTTTTATATTTCCTTTATGGGGTAAACCATAATATGTGTTTATTGTAATTCGAGTCTTGTAATTTCTGTAATATGTTTGCATCAAGTCAGATTTTTTGTAATAATATTTTCAACTGTTTAAAATGATTACACTTCTTTCGGCTGTATAAAAATTTATGGATACTAGGGGGCTCCGCTCAGTGCTCGCTATCGCTCGTCAACCCTGGATGAACATATTTAGTTCAATTTGCGAAAATATTCTTTTTAACAATGAGGGGGAGGGGGATTGATCCCGGACCTCTAGTACGATGTTAATTGAAAGTTCCCTTCCCTTACCATTGCGATATTTATCGCATGCGCCCGAGTAACAGAAATTTGCCTCCTTTTTTTGCGAGATAAGCGGATTCGTATATAAGCCGGCCCTAGTACTTTAGCTTTAGAAAACGTTCCAAAAATTCTTAACACGGAATTATAATGTAAATAAAAACAAAATGTTTTAAAAAATGTCAAGAACAAAACATCTTATTTCCACATTAAAAAAAAAAAGAAATATTTTAGCACAAAATATTGTTAAAATTCAGAGGAAATCCCATCATAATTTTAAATGTTTTTGCTTCTCCATGTTGTTTGATGTAATAGTGCTTAATATTTTCATATTCGACTGTTGCTATGGAAACGGCTACCGAATTGGTCGGTTCTTCTGAAAACATTGCTAACTCTAGCGCGTGCTCTCAAATTTTATTGAATGAAGTAATTAAAAAAATAGAACAGTATTTATCGTCTGCGCGTGCTCCAAATTCATTAGCTCGTTGAACCACAAGACTTGCTATCATGTGACTCGCTATTACCAATCACAAAACGAATAAACCTGAAAAAGATTGCACATTTTTTTGTACAATAGAAATATATGATTAATTTATTCTTTTGTATTTTGTGTGTTTGGCAGTTCGTATCTATTGCATTTAAGGTTTTACTGATTGAAATGGATTGGAATTATAGAATGCCCCATTACTTTTAGTTAACGTGTCTCTTGAAGAACTACCGGAATATCTGATACTTTCTGATTTTGCAAAAAAGTAAAGCATAAAAAAGTTAAACGTAAATGACCCATAAAACAAACGAATTTTCTTTATTTACCGAGTAAAAGAAAGTAAAACAAATATGATTTTTATTAGAATTTATCACACGCAAAAAAGCATTTATCTTTATTTGCAAAGTACAAAGTTAAAACTTAAAATTACGCAACATATTTAAGTAGTTTCTAAAGATGTCAGTTTTATCTTTAAATTTTTTCACCATTTCCAAACATTTTTGATATTTGAAAGTTATGATACTTAAATGTGTGTAGATCTCGCTGCACAGCGAAGCAACTTTTTCAGTATTCTCGTTTACGCTTCTAAACGCATTATGTAAAGCACTTAATCAAACATTCTTTTTTCTCCTTTCAGTTTTCCATTACAAATGGCCGAACATAAAAGTCGGTTCTTCCTCTCAAAAGTACCTTCGTTCTCTTGAAGGAAAATTATAATTTTTCGTTCCAAGTCGCAAACGATATGAAAAAGCAATAAATTATTCGTGTTTTTATCGTTCTGAATAAATTTTTTTAGAACACTCGGAGCATAATTCTTCTGGATCGTTGATACGGGCTTTCTTTTAAAACCTAGTGATTTAAAATAGAGAGAAGTTTAGAAGTAAATATTTGTGTGTTGTAAAAGAGGCTATACAAGAAATTCGATTCGTTCGGAAGATGAAAAAAATAATAAAAGTAAAAAGAACGAAAATCTGTCCCCGCAATGTGTGGAACGTTTTGAGAATGAATAAATTTTTTCTTGTTTTTTCTTCTTAAAAAGTGACATCGTAACGCGTATTTTATTTATAAGACGTCCGAACCAATAAATATAAATTTCTTCTTTGTGTTCTTAAAAGAATCTAAAAAATTGTCAGTAGAGGCTGGATCATTTCTGCTGACTTTAGCGACGCATTTGAGATTTTCAGTTTCACTTTAAAACTGACAGAGTTCAGAGGCGTCACATTTCGATAATAAATTCAAAATGCACTTCGCTTTTATTTCTATTGCGTGAACATGCTCCTTTATTATATTTTTTTGTAATTTAGCGGTAATTGTATTTAATATTTTACGAAATAAGGTACTATAAATTTTAAACTTTTCTGAAAGTTATTCATCCCGAGGTATAGTCCATCAGTTTATTTAAGGTAGGCAGGTAGATACTTAACTTCACACTGGAGCAGCAGGACGGGCTACTGGTGACAGTCCGGAATCTATCACGAAAGGAAAAAGCCGATGATAGCATCTCGTAATTTTGAACCACGTTCAGATGACAAGAGCAACAATTGAGCTGGCACTCCACTCTGCAAACTTTCCCATTATGCCAATGTGAGGACATATGAGGCCACGTCGGATTTCACATGCACCAGCCTCCGTGTACCACGGCTCAATTAAAAACTTCACACGGAATTGTTTAGTAATTAAAGATATTGTACAAAGGGCCTTTTCTTCAAAGCTAACTGTAGATGGCGATAGTGTTTTTGTGAATAAACGTGCTTTCTGTACGTAATTCCGTATTGGTTAACCTGAAATAAAATTCCTGTCTTTATTCAGTTTGTTTACTCTGTAAATGGCTCTCATAAATTAATATTCAATCGATCTTCATAAGAGCTTTCGTCATATGACCGTGTTTCAAAATTACGAGATGTCCTTGGATCTTCTCCTTCGAGATTAATCCCAAACCGTCGCCAATAGCCCGTTGTGTTCTTCAAGTGCGAATTTGATTAACTAATTCAGAATAAGTTTAATTTTTGGTTGCAGCAAGAACTCTGATCATTGAAAGGTATTCCAAAAGAATAAAAGTTCTAAAAACAAGCAGAAAATGAAAAAGGAATTTTTCGTTTTTTAAACATACCACTGGAAGACGAGAGTTCTACTTCACGTCATGCAATACGTAGATGAAGCACGCTAGACTACAAAACACTGGCTTGATCTACATTTAGCTTTACAGGAATAGCTTTTCATAACTGGAATAAATTTGTGGGTCCGAACACTTTGTGGGACATTGTTCGTGTAAGCTTTATATTTAATGACTATGAGTTTTATAGTACACAGTTTTGTGGTTGAAAAAAAAATTCTTTCAATATCCCGTGAATGAAACAGAATCTTTTCTTTAATAGGAAACATTATTTTTGTGCTATGTACTATGGAATGCTAATATTGAAGACTTAATTGTCTACATATTATGAAAGCTCAGAGTTGGTCTGAACAATAAACGTGAAATATTAGATTGAGGTATTGAGAGAAGATTATAAAAGTGACCAACATATCGAGTAGTAGTCTAGAGACCGATTTGTAAAAAATCAACTTGAATGACCAATTTAGCATTTTATCGTTTAGTTTGGCGATATAATCTCATGGCATGGTAGATGCAATAATGCTCTTTTTGTAGTGGCGACAAAAATGGTGAAATCGAGTCTACTGCTATGTCGTGTATATCAATCGGACGATGAGTCAACACACGAGCGTCTTCTTCCTTGCACCAACCAGATGATAAATGTTCGTTTTTTATTAGCAGATTAAAGTATAGTCTAAGGATCATGTTACCACTAGTTTTGGTCACAGGTTCATGGACGCATAAAAAGGTTACCTTTACTCACTCTACTTTTGTATTTCCTCTATGGCCTGAACGAAGCTTTTTTTTAAGAGTTCAATTCAATTCTTTTCGAGTTCAATTCAATTCTTTTCGAGTTCAATTCAATTCTTTTCGAGTTCAATTCAGTTCTTTTCGAGTTGCATTCAATTATTTTCGAGTTGAATTCAATTCTTTTCGAGTTCAATTCAATTCTTTTCGAGTTCAATTCAATTCTTTTCGAGTTCAATTCAATTCTTTTCGCCCGTTGTGTCAGATATATTTGGCATTTTACATTCACTTGGGAAAAGGAGTTTTGATATTTTGTTTTGTTGGGTCCCGAGTCACGTGGGCATTAAAGGTAACGAACTTGCTGACAGTGCTGCGAAGGCAGCCTCTATTCCACTGCAGCAAGCCGTTCCTTTAACTGACATCAAGGTGTCCACAAAGGAGTATATTCACTCTTTGTGGCAGGAGTCATGGAATCTGCAAGTCACCAATAAATTGCATAACATCAAACCATTCATTCATTTGTGGCCATTTGCCCGAATGCGAGGGACAGATGTCAAACTGACTCGCCTTCGCATCGGGCACACACGATTCACTCATCGTCATCTTTTGTTGGGCGAGAATCCATCTTTTTGTCAAACATGCTCATTAGATTTTACCGTCAAACATATTTTAATTGACTGCCCTAATTTTAATCATCATCGTTTAAAATTTTTTAAAACATCAATTTTAACTTTACACGATTTCATCGGTGAAAACCCTCATCCTAATCTTTTTCCTTTTTTAAGTATCATTGGATTCATAAATTTGATATAGTAGTTTTATCCATCACGATATTTATATCATACATTTCCATACTTTTATATTTTTTACCATGTTGTTCTATATTTTTTTAATCATGACATTTTAAATTTATTGCGCAAGGCTTGCACCTACCTTTTAGTACAATACTTTTACATTTACATCGACTTTATTTCTTTTTATCTTGCGTTTGGCGCAGCATGTCCGTTTTTGGACCTTGAGCCATAAAATTTCAAAATCCAAAATCCAATCAATTATTTTCGAGTTCAATTCAATTCTTTTCGAGTTCAATTCAATTCTTTACCAATTCAATTGCCGTTTTCTACAAGATTTACAAATGAAAGTGAAATTTATTCTTCAGTTTGTAGTGTTGTAACGAGGCGAAATTTTTTTCACCAGTTGATCCTGTGCAATAATTGCTTAAATAGGACACATAAATTTGCTCTTTGTTTTCAAGTAATTTTTTTTTGATATACCGACGTATAAAATGCATTCCAAGAAAGGGATTAAACGTTGTTTGGATTTACTTGCACAAGGTTCAATATTAGGACAAGCTGCACTGAGGGATTAAAAGGTAGAAACATGAAAAATAATTTGAGTATCAAATTTCTCAAAGTTCATAACTGTTTATATGTTTCAGAACGTTTGACGTTACTTAATCAAGAAACAACTTAATTGAATTGCTCGCCTCAACTGACGCAATCAGGTCAAGTCGAATGTAAGTAGAACGGCCAACGCTTTTTGTTTGAGCTTTCTCTTTCCAGTTCAAAGTCTCGGCCCTAAAACATTCCTCCCACTCCAATCACCGGGGATTGATGTCGAAAACATTTAACAGAAGGATTAATCATTGTGAGTTGCGCAGTACAGATAATTAAGGGATTCGTCTACGCAAAGTGAATTGAACGAAACACGTGTCCTGAAAGACGACGGTGACATTGGAAGGAAAGGGCAAAAGGAAGGCGGTCACCAACAAGAGAGAAAGGCCAGCTCCAGGCTTGACCTCGTTAGTGAAAAAGAAACGCAATCAAAGTTCGAGGCTGCTAGGTCGGGACAAGCCCGGAAGGATGACGAAGACTTGATTCTTTGTCTTCTTGGGGTCAGCTTTTGCTTTTGCGTGTCTACAGGTAATCGGAAATCTTGATCGTGATCTCTGGGATGGATTAGATTTTAAAGTTTGGGAAGTCCCAACCGCTTCTGACAAACTGTTGTGTCACAGTTTGATCGAACGTTTTGATTAAATGTTGGTATTCCGGGAGTTTAGTTTTTTCTATATTACAAAATTTATCATATCATGTTCCTCAAATTTCTACATGCAATAGCTGATTACCCACTATTCGGGAGCCTATTTTATTTTTTTTATGAAAGGAATATTTAGTGTAGTCGTTACCGGCATTATGTAAAATGCAGGCATTGTGTATAATGCCTGAGAATCAATAGAATCGGTGACTTTTTTAGGAAAATAAGGAAATGTTTGTGTACTTTGTACTATATACTTTCCCTTGGCCTAGTTTATAATACTAAGGCATTATACACAGAACGACAAATTATCTGGAGGTAATGTATGGAAAGAGTCAGGAAAAGGCATTTATTAAAAAGACATATATGAAAAGTATCAATTCCCTAGGGATTATATACAATGCCTATTTTCACACTAACGTGTAAAATACGCTGCCGAACAAAGACAAGTGCAACTGTTGAAAATACTCAACATCTTCCAGAAGGAGAGGAATGAAACTTACGTGCCACGCAACTTGACAAGTATTTCATACTTTGCCGGTTTCCTTTCTTGGCATAGCACAAAATGCCTAGAAAGGTGTGGAATATTAAACGTTTAATTTACGGCATTCTATATATTTCCTAGGCATTGTTTGCAATGATTTTGCAGTGATGGTAATATACTTATGGTAAAAACAAACTAGATGGTCTCGGACTTCTGTTGTCCAAACGCTTTCGCATGGACATATCGGGGTTACCTTAAATGTAGCATACTGCGTTTAATACAATTGGCGTTGGAACAATCAACCATTACATCGAATCGGAATTTATTCTTTTGAATTTTTATAAGCGAAGTGCTGAAATCGAGTTTGGAAAACAAGCCTACTGACATCACGTTCAGAATCCGAACAGTTAACACAACACTATTGCCACCTATCTTCAGCTTGACAGAAAATGCGCCTTCGTTTGTAATGTGAATGAGGAAGAATCTAAAAATTAACTTGGAGTCTAAAATCTGTTCGAATATAATTCGAATTGAGTTAAATTTTTCTGAAAATAAGGTAGGTGTTCCAAATATCACCTACCCTAACTTTTTCTTTGTATCTCAGCCTCTTGGGTTGGGAAATCAAGCTGGAAACTGAATGAATAACACTAGAAACTATTGTCCTTTGGTTTCCAGAGATCATATACCTTCTTCACTTATGTCAGTTTAAGACTAGTAAAACTTCAAAAAGTTTCCCAAGAGAATTTTCAAGAGTGGTTCCTAGTATCGCCTACTCCTGATCTTTTTTCCATCTACAGGCGAAACTAGGAGCTACTATTGAAAACGAGTTGCTAGTAGAGCATACCTACCTACCTACCTTTATTATTTAATGTGATTTCAAGTCATATAAACGAAATTGGAAACACTTGCCTGGATATTCCTTGAATTGATTGGAGAAAAAAAAATACGTTGATCACAGCCTCAAATACTTCAGATGCAATATTGTTATTGGTTTGATTGATAGGAAACTTGCCGGTGGAGCTACGTGTGGTAAAACCTTAGACCGTAAAGGTAACTATATAAACACCTAGATGTCGCGCATAGTAGCTTGCAAACACGAGTAGGCGATATTAAACATAGGGGCGATATTTGTAACTCCTACCCTATATTTATCTTCAGTTAATTTTTTTCAACGAAAACTTATTGTTTTCAAGATAGCACAGCGCAACTGATATATATCATGAAACATATTTTTTACCAAGCCTAATCTGGAGACATTCCAGATTTCATGACTAATAAAAGAAACGACTTTATGTATTTCTCGTAAATGTTTTTAAGCGACTAAACATTTTCTAAATCGCCATTTAAGACCGTGGGGAGACGGGGAGGAAGCAATCGTTCCAATTGCGGGGAAATAATCTGTGTTTTAGAACTTTTTTTCACACACGTTAATCCTCTTATGAAACAAAGTCTCTGTTTTTTCTTGCTTACTTATTATTCAGGTACCAAAAAAAACAACAAAAGAAGTTTCGCTTCGGAGAAAAAGCAAGGAAAGTTAGCAGGCGGGAAAAGAAGGAACTCCTAATCGTTTGAACAAGAGAATCAGCATAACTGATTAGCCAGAGTGGCCATTAAAACATTTGACGTTCGTTGCCAGGTCGCTAATCATTAATTTCATAGCAAAACACGTTCGATGTACACAGCCGTCGTGATTCATCTTTCTTTGTTCTTTTATGCATAATTGCCGTTCCTAATTGTCTTCTTTTCACGGGCAGACGATAAAAAATATAGTGGAATAAAAAATAAATTCGAACCACCACATAAGTGTTTCGTCCATGAGAGTTCCATTATTGGATTTGCGGACGCTTTTCTGCGCAAATAATAACACCGGCCTTAGATAAGAGAAGCACCGGTAATACTCAACTCCGCTCACTTTTGGTTTTTGATTGTTCTATCGCGCAAAGTGCAATACAAAGAGAGACGAGTTTTATTTTATTCTCAGGAAGCTTCGAGAAAGTGGAATTTTTTCGCATGCCCCGTTCACTTAAAAGAATATTTTCGTTCGGTTTAATCTTTCTTAGGGTTAAAGGTTTTTCTTCGAACGTCTTCGAGGTATTATTGTTCACGTATGTTTCTTTACTCTTTTTTTAAAACTCTCATTTCAGAAAATTTAATATATTATGAGCACTGCTTTCGGAGGCTCTGTTTAGAATGTGATCACCGTAACAATAACTTTCAGAGTTTCGAATTCCTGTTTTTTTTTTCGGAAAAAAAAAATGAAACAAAATTTTACGTTCCATGTTTTTTCTCGGAAATCACGGAAAACGTAATGTTTCCCTTTTTTCCTTTTGATTATTTTTCATTTCAGTAAACTAGGAATGTGGAAGAAAAAATATGAAAGTCAATAAAAAGTGAAAAAAGAACTCAAATTTTATGTCAATATTGGAAAAGATTCTAGCAGTAAAAATGTTACTATAAGGAAGGGGTGGGGTTCTAAGGATTTTACAAATGGTTTCTTTACTTATTTCCTTACGTTGAAGAAATGCCTTATGTTAAAAGTATTTCCAAACCACACTAAAACATTTTCTACTACGAGTTTGTATACACTATTTTAGGAAACGTTATATTTCAATTGAATTTTATAGTCTTGGTTATTTATTTTTAATTTCAAACTTTTTTCCTTATAGTTAAAAGCATTGGGAGAAAAAGTTTCAACCGCAGTATGAGTAAATCGTTGGATGTTGAGAGTTCCGAAGTTATATAGGCGTAGAGAGTTCCGAAGTTATATAGGCGTAGAGAGTTCCGAAGTTATATAGGCGTAGAGTCTGCCTCCATTTTTAAATAAGGATTATGTACTTAGACATACTTTAAAGACGCCCTACTTTTAGACTGACAAGTCTCAAGTCAACTTTAAATGTTGAGAAACATTAAAATAAATTGATATAATGGAATATTAATGGAATGCTATGCGTCATTGTACTAGAAGGTCAAAATTTGCAACTATCTTAATCGTTATCTTATGCTGTTTGTAAAAATGGAAAGATTCAAATATCTAAAAAAAAACCGGAAGTTTTAAAGCGTAGAATACGTTAGTGAGGCCATATGGTGAATCAGAGTGAACGAATTAGTTCTAGACTTAATTTTTTCACATAAAATATTCATCGCTCCGCACTTATATCACAATTGGTGCACTCGCTGTTTATGTTGAAGGCTGTGGCTCGTTACCGGAAAAACGGAAGTTTTAAAGCGTAGAATACGTTAGTGAGGCCATATGGTGAATCAGAGTGAACGAAGTTAGTTCTAGACTTAATTTTTCACATAAAATATTCATCGCTCCGCACTTGTATCACAATTGGTGCACTCGCTGTTTATGTTGAATGCTGTGGCTCATTACCGAACTCTATGGGAACTCCATCCATTTATTATAAAACGTTTATGTCATCAGATATGCTATTTGCGTCAAACTGAGCGGTGGAGGTGCTTGGCGCAGTATTATCAGGCATTTGTTCACCTTGAAGGTGCGACGCCCATACTTTTAAGAACCCCTCCGAGCCCGTTGACACTCAGCATTGGTTTACTGGATCTTCTAGGATTATCATCTCTCGATCTTTCTTGTTGATGTTTCTACAATCTTTTATTGTTTTTGTATGCATATATTTGGACATTGTGAAATTTTCGAGGAATTTCCATACTTTGAAGTCCGATATTTAAACAAGTATTCAAAGTTTTATTTTTATTATTATTTATAAAACTAAAAGAGACGAAACAAATGACATCTCAAACATCGTACTCACATAAGGAAGCCGGATCTAGACTAATTTTATACGAGCGGAAGTGCGCATTTTCGTGACTCAACTTTGCACTGCGATTGCATCAGCCAATGACGTCAGAGCAATATCAATGAGCATTTATAATATTCTTTGTTTCAGGGTCTTTTGAACGCGATATCGTTCATTTACGTATCTTTTATACTGTTCAAGTTATTAGATTTTTTGCACTTTCGCTTTTTTGTAACATTTACAAATTAAGCGTGACACCACCAAATCGGTCAGATCTTGATGACAAGATAGCTGGTCATTAAGAAAATAGACCAAATCTTGATGGATCTAATATCTCGTGGTAACCACTTGGAAGTTTAACTTATATTAAAAGTGTTCACCGATTCGTTATAAAACAAAGTTAAATGTGTTTAGTAGAAACTACGGAAAAAATTTTCTTCATATATTTGAATGTATCTTGTAAAGAGCCTTAAGACTATATTAAACACAGTCATGTTGTGCTCACGGTTGGTGAGATAGACTGAGTCAAACGCGGTGGCACACCCAGAAATACTGTCACATTTTCACCTCCCACATGCAGGAGGGGAGCATTGCCTTTGTACTGGCAGTACGCGAATTGAGCACCATGCTATTTACGTGTATGCTAATAAGGTTACTGTATTTTTGACGATATAAAGATATCAATAGGAATCTATTTCACAAGTGGTCAGTTATAAGCCGCCCGATACTATCCGGTACTTAGTAATAGTATTAGTAATATAAAGGTAATATCACACCAAAAAAGGAAATAACTTCTAAAAACCATGGAATCACACGCAACAATGGAAATCACATGCCTTTGAATTTCAACCAACCTGAATCCAAAGACGCAGTTTTTATCTCATTACCCACAACCGCAACCACACAAAAACCACCGAAGCACCTAATCGATATCTTTAAAATTAAACCAGCGCCCCCGTTTCACTTAAAAGTCACTCCAAGAATCAAAACGGTGGTATCAACTTCCATCCATTTGTCATCAAATCTCCTCCCCTCACATATCGAAAAAAAAAATCGTGATTCTAAAACCAAACATGCAATCAATCCTTTCCAAGCTCTCCCCGCCCCAACAACCTCCTTTTTGTTCCAGAGAACAAAAAAAAAAAAAAAAGAGATGCAATCTAAATTTTCTCCATCCCACCTCGTTCTCCCCGAGTATCTTCGGGAAACATCACTCCCACCCGAAAGAAACAAACTTATCGGTGCCAATGCCATTAGCCCTGGCAAATAAAAACACCCCCCTCCCGGCACACAAAAGCCCCCTAAGACACTCGATGCAGGAAAGCGAAAGGTGAACGCAGCCCTTTCATTCCACCCAACAGGTAAAAAGTTGAAAGTTAAGGAGCATCGGGGGAGTTTCGTCGAGGATTGCCTTACTCCTGAAAGCACTCGCCGTCCTTTGTTCTCTGGCAGAGGACGTGCTCTGGAAGAAGATAAAGCTGTGGATAAAGGAAGGTGCGACTTGGGTTGTATGAGAATCGGATACTTTTTTCTGATTGGATTATGTGCCGAGATCTTGATCGTTCCAATTTTTCTAATCTCTGATTTGGATGGAAGATCTACCAGAGATGAAATGGAAAAGCACACCTTCAAATAGTTGACGTGGCAGTTCTAAAGCTATGGCTCTCAGTTTGTACTCTTTGTGATTGGATTATGAGCTGTGATTTTGAAAGAAATACATCGGAGACTTGGATGTCATACCTGCCAGTGAGATGAAATGGAATAGCACACTTTCCAACTATCTATTTGGTTTTTTTAGAGCTCTAGTCCTCATTTTTCACTTTTTGTGAATGTGCAGAGATCTTGACCGAAATCTTGACTATCTCTAATTTTTCTAATCGCTGTTTTGAATGGGAAACCTGCCAGTGAGATGGGAGGGGGGGGGGGAAATAGAAAAGCACACCTTAAAATAGTTGACGCGGTAGTTCTAAAGCTGTGGCTCTCAGTTTGTACTCCTTGTGATTGGATTATGTGCTGTGATTTTGACAGAAATATATCGGAGACTTGGATGTCGAACCTGCCAGTGAGATGAAATGGAAAAGCACTCTTTCGAACGATATATTTATCCATTTGGTTTTTTTAGAGCTTTAGTCATCATTTTTCACTTTTTGTGAATGTGCAGAGATCTTGACCGAAATCTTGACTATCTCTAATTTTTCTAATCGCTGATTTGAATGGGAAACCTGCCAGTGAGATGGGGGGAAATGGAAAAGCACACCTTAAAATAGTTGACGTGGCAGTTTTAAAGCTGTGGCTCTCAGTTTGTACTCCTTGTGATTGGATTATGTGCTGTGATTTTGACAGAAATATATCGGAGACTTGGATGTCGAACCTGCCAGTGAGATGAAATAAAAAAGCACTCTTTCCAACGATCTATATATCCATTTGGTTTTTTTTAGAGCTCTAGTCATCATTTTTCACTTTTTGTGAGTGTGCAGAGATTTTGACCGAAATCTATACGAAACCGAAACCTTGACTACCTCTAGTTTTTCTAATCGCTGATTTGGATGGAAAACCTGCCAGTGAGATGAAATGGAAAAGCACACCTTCAAATAGTTGAAGTGGCAGTTCTAAAGCTGTGGCTCTCAGTTTGTACTCTTTGTGATTTAATTATGTGTGCTGTAATCTTGACCAAAATCTATCGAAGACCGAAATATTGACTCAAATTTTTCAATTCGCTGGATTGGATATCAAACCTGCCTGTGAGATGAAATGATAAAGCACACCTTCCAAAAATCTGTTTGGTTGTTTTATAGATCTAGTCATAATTTTTCACCTTTTGTGAATGTGCAGATATCTTGACCGAAATCTAACGAAAACCGAAATCTTGACTTCCTCTAATTTTTCTAAAACCTTTTTGGATGGGAAACCTGCCAGCGAGATCAAATGGAAAAGCACACTATCTCAAACAGTCGATTTTGTACTTCTAGAGATCTGGTCCTAGTGTGTACTCTATGTTATTGGATTATGTGCTGATATCTTGACCGAACTATCGGAGACTGAAATATTGACTGCTAAATTTTTTTAATTGCTGATTTGGATGGGAAATTTGCCAATGATGTGAAATGGAAAAGCACATCTTCCAACTGTTGACCTGGTAGTTCTAGGAGCTCAGGCCATCGTTTTTCACTTTTGTGATTTTATTACGGGTTGGGATCTTGATTGCTCAGATTTTTCTAATTACAGTTGCGAAACCTGCCAGTGAGATAAATGTAAAAGCACACATTCAAATAGTATAACTGGTAGTTCTAAAGCTCTGGCTATTGGTTTGTTCTCTTTGAGATCGGATTATGTGCTGACATCATGATCACTCAAACTATTTTAATAACTTATTTGGATGGGAAACCAGCCTTGCGATGATTGGACACGAATATATTCAATAGGCGGTTTAGTAATCGAGTGGTTTGAGATCTGGCCTACCTTTGGAAAAGTGCAGATGTTTGGCTAATACAACTTGTTACTACTAACCCTCCATGTGGTTTCCACGAGATATCACGTTCATCAAGATCCGACAAATTTTGTAATGACGACGTATCTCGTCAACAAGGATACAGTAGATATTTTGACGATGACCAAGATCTGGACAGTCTTCTAATGACGAGATATCTTCATCACGATCTGGTAATTTTTGCTAATGGCGAGATATATCGTCGAGATAACCACCAGGAGAGTTAGATAAATGAACTACAGAATTATAACTAATGGATGGAATCGAATAAAGTATTTACTGTTCAATCAAGTCACTAGATCCAGTCGACGAATCCAAACTCGAGAGGGAGTGTAGAATGAAATATTTCAGTCTTTCGTTCACATGCTTTTGATTTTTATTCTCTTTTTATATTCGTGTTTGGGAGCTTTACGTTATGTGACATTAATTTATAAGGATAACAAAAAATTTCATCTATTAATATCATGTGGTAAACAGATTTTCCTTTCAAAGAGAGCAAGTTTTGCTTAATCAAGTATACAGCGTCAATATTCTTAACCAATAATTCATATTAGTCTTTATAATGGGGAAAAAACGTGTGCGTTTTCCGATCATCCTCGCACGTTTATTTGATTTTGAATTACCTTAAAATGTGGTTTGTCGCAGTTTTATCGACGTCTGACGTTTAATCTAATGTTGTTGCCTTATCAAAGGCGAATTCGGTATTCATTCTTTGGAATGTCTACTGGTGACATTCTGAAATCGTATTCAGAGAAGTCAAATCCAGAATACGTAGAGGAAGCCTGTTTCCTTACACTACCGCCACCTTTTTTTAGCTTGGCTGAAAATGTCTTAAAGTTTGCAATAAAACCTAGCAAGTTTAAATCCTTATCCATTTTAAAACCTGTTTCAACGTGCGGTGCTTGACAGCTCATTAAAAAAAATTAAGAAGTCAGATCGCGTTTTTGTGTTACTATTGTTTTTTAGAATTCGAATAGAATGCGAATCCCCTACTTTTAGACAGAATTTTAAGATAAAACTGGTTAAATTAGTTCAAGGATAGTAAAAAAAAAACTATATAAAAAAAAAGCTTAGGAAATTATTACCCATGGTCAAATGGGTTTTGTTCTCGGAGAGGGTTTTCAAGTCGTCCGGTGTAAGAAAAAAAAATATAAAGATGTAGGAATACTAAACAACGGTAGTTGTCTACTAGTCTGGAAAGAACTCATTATAAGAGCAACGAGACTGGTAGGAGTCAGTTGCATTGTAGTAGGAATGCAAGGCAAGACTGTCACGAGCCAGTCACATTCCGGTATTCAGTTACGAGTACAGCTATCAGTTCATGTATCACAACGTCCAATCCCTCCAAGCGCATCATGAAGACATTGCCTGTGATCATAGTTTCATGCATAGCGATTTTCTATTGTTGGCCGAAACGTGGACGATTCCAACCGATCGCTTCAAGTTTCAAGACTTTAAATTGTGCATCGAGATTCATTCGAGCCAAAGTCGCACGAGAAAGCACAGCGGTGTTGCCATTTACGCCAAGAATAATATTGAAACACAGGAAGCTCTACAGTTCCCAAATTATGACACGGGAGTTCACATTGTTGTCGTCTATTTAAAAAACAATGTTCGTTTGGCCGTACTATATGCCAAGCCAGGTTCGAGTACAGATAACATTTTAGAAGCGATCTCAGAAGCATTGGGCACAGATTGTGACGAGTATAAATCAGTCTTGGCTGGAGACTTTAATATCAACATGAGCACTGAAGATGGGAAAGAATTTTGCGAAGTGTTGAGAGAAGTCTATTGGTTGGATCTAAAGACAAATCCTAAATATTGGACAACGAGAGGCAGAACTTCGATTGATGCAATCTTTTCCACGCACGATTTGAAATGTTGTGGAGTTTACGAGAGTACGTTTAGCTATCATGTTCCGCTTTACGGAAGACTAACATAAAAATTTAAGCAACTAGTTATATATCTATTATAAAAAAAATTAATAAAAAAAAAAACATTTGACCATGGGTAACTTGTAATTGGCTTTCAAGACAATTACAGATAAAGTTTTTTTATATACTTGTTTTGATGTAGCTACTGGTATTTAATTTGCTTTCGCTATGAATTATATAATGCAGCAAAACGAAAGAAAGAAATGCTTTGTAAACAATTTGGTGAATTGGAATTATTTGTTGTTTTTATGTCTAGCTAATTTCAGATTTTGAGAAGTATGTCTTTCAAGATTTGGAGATAATTTAATTGTTTTTGAAAATGTTTAACATATGATGTACAATTCAGAAATAAAAAGGATTTCGTATGATTAAGGTATGGAGAAGTATGGTTTCAAGTGAAAAATTAATTTTCGAATCAAGCTTTCCTTTTTCCATAAAATAAAATGGGATCTTGCTATCAAATATATATATTGGTCTGAAACTGAGTCAAAAAGATAAATCACAGTTTAATGCTTTATCGAAACGCTTGTAACCCAAAACGAATTTAAGTAGTAATAAAAAGTGACGCAGTGAAACATGGTAAGCAATATAATTTCAAGAACAAAAGGAAATTGAAAATAAATATAAAACCAAGAAAAGGAATTTTTAAAAAGTGGTAAATTTTTTTTAGATATTTTCGAAAATGAAAGTGTTTGTGTATAAGGGTGTCATAAAGGAGGGGCCTGACACAAACAATCCAATATGGTATTTTGTACGTATGAATAGCAGTACTCTAAAAAAATTCAACATACGCTCATCTAAATACGAATAAAAAGCAAAAAAAAAAAAAAAACATTATAATTTTTAACCGTAATAAAGGAATTAGAAAAAGTACAGTTTTATACCATAGAACCATTGAATTATAAAATATATACAGACGATTACTATAAGTGTGAAAACTATAACCATGATATGGAATGTGATTAAAAAATTAATTTGTGGAATTTATAATTGATGACAGTGAAAAAAAGCTTAGCGTCTTTATTAGTAATTTTGTATTACCTTTAGCTTCCTTATGATGCGCGCTAAATCCGTCATGGCCTTTAATGACCTCACGTTGGAGTGTTGTGAAAGTTTGGAGAGTGGGGTGCCTGCTCAGGTGTGACCTCGTCATGTGACCGTGGTTAAAAATTACGTGGTATTGTCCTCGGTTTTTGCCCTTTGGTTTTCAACTCAGACCATCGCCAATAACCCCTTGTACTGCTAAAATTCAATGCCAATTAAAATACACATACCCACTTTAGTCTCCTTAATAAATATTTAATTTTTTTCCATAAACCTCCTTGTATGCAGCTTATCTACAGTCATTTAGTACTCTGGAACTGATATTCTCATCATCCAAAATATCAACTTGTGGGTGGAGTCGCTGTCGTAAGATCTCTGAATGGTAAATCACGTGAGCTTGCTTACAAACTGACAAAACCTATTGTCTGTCGAATCAGTGACTAGTGTTTTTGATCACGCTGGATAGTCACTTTGACTAATCAATGTTTTAGGATTTATACTTTAACCCTCAACCACGTGACAGATATTCTTACCGATCGAGCGGAAGAAATAACATGAAGCTACGAGCATATGCTCCTTTTATTTCCTTAGAAGGTAGATGTCATCAAGATGTTGCTGATTCTCACATGATTACGAGATCAGGATCTGACCAATCTGCTCCTAAAAACAAGATACTTAGGCCATAAAGAACCGGCCATTTTTGCTAATGACGTGACTCGTCTTTGATTGAACCATCAGGAGGATGATGATCTTGTGGGCATAAATTGCATAACTTACAGTACCGAATAATGGGCTGGTATAGAATCCGATGAAAGAAACAACCCAAATCAGTCCCTCATTTCTCCACATTGACACGAATAGGGTTCCGTTCCAGGTTCATAAGTTTCCTCTGTTCACTGAATGTATTCCTCATTATGTTCTAGAACACTTGCTTTCCGAAAAGGACACTCCCGATACGTCCTGACAGTTGACGCTGACAAATGACCGCTCCGCATCGAGTCGCATACTTTCTCTCATCCGATCTGTATACTTTCTCGGATGAACGGCTATCTCTGAGAAAATTCGCGGACCCGCGAAGGGGGAGAGGTGGGCTTGACCGTTCGCGTGGACGGCCTTTGTCGAAGAGACCTACTTTTCAAAACAGCCTTCCTGAATAAGGAAGCAGGTCTCGGCACTTTCGCAAACTTCAAGGATTAGGTCACCGAGTCGTGAAGGGAGAAGAAAATGGGATGGCCGGCGTCGGAGAATGGAGAGGTTGCATTTTAAAAGTATTAGAGTCCGCCGTTTTCGTGTTACGTAAAGTGTTTTGTAAGCAGACTTTGTTTTGGTACCAGATGAATGGGTCGCTGAGCATTTCCGGTCAGTTGAGCAAGGATGGAAGTATGAAGTCGGTTTTCTGCTTCATTTTGCAATTTAATTTGAGAAAATAAAGATCACCTTAAGTATTTTTGTATTAACCTGTATAAGAATGATAGCTCTAAATTCATGGACCTTTGTGAGATTTCTAATAGACCAGAGAACAGTGCTTGTTGTCATCCATTGTGGACGGAAATTGGAATTTCAGCCCATCAAGTGGCTTTGAAAAAATGTCTTTCCATCAAAATCTGATCAATTTTAAATTTAATCGCAAGACACGGTCATACTTGATATTTGTTTCAGAAAATAGGTCATATCATGTATTTTTGTATTAACCTGTATTAGAATGATGGCTCTAAATTCTTGGACCTTGGAGAGATTTCTAGTAGACCAGAGATCAGTGTTTGTTGTCACTCATTGTAGACTGAAATTTTGAATTTCAACCTACCAAGAGGTTTTGACGAAATATCTTGTCCATCAAAATCTGACCAATTTTGATATCGACAAATATACCTCGTCATCAAGATATCGACGATTTTTTTTTTGATGATCACGAGATCAATATCTCGTCAGTTTTCTTCCAATGGAGTGATATCCCGTCCATGAAAATCTGATTTGTTTTGCTATAGAGACGCCTTGTCGAAACTCATGGGCAAAAATGTAAGATAAAAAAACATCTAAACAAGCAATTTTCATCATACCAACGCCTTATTGACTTACTCCCTTTGTAACGGTCAAACTCTGAAATAAATAATTCAATTGTTCGGAAATTTTGATCGTTTGATTTTCTATGTATGTTATTCACATCCACCAATTTTTATCGCAATGGGACAAGTCCTTCTTGGTGCGTCGATTTTTTTTGTTATAGAGTATATTTTCAGCTCATTTTCGTACTTCTTAAAACCACAGAGGTAAAATTTATTGTTGGAACTTTACTCAAGGAGAGACTAATCAATAAAAAAATGGTGAAAGCAATCAAGAACCGAGCAATTAGAATAATCAAGCACACAAGAATGAGGAAGCGGACAAAACTCAAACATTTCGACAACTCTGCAAGACTACCGAGGAATTGGGCGACTTTTGTTTAGCAACAAAATGCTCTTGCAAAGTCAGATAGTAATGTTCATCTCCAAAAATATTGTAATAATTATTACAAAATGTTTGCGGATCGAAAATCTAAAGCCAGTATACATGAGCGAATTTGGGATTTAAAAATGGTGTCTTGATTTTGAAATCTGAGTAACGGAATTTCGGCTCGGTCTGTGTTGTGAATTCGGGTCGTGGATCAAGTGAAGCTTGAGACTTAAAGAGTTTCGACAGCAAAAATGAATAAGATGAAAAACAGTCTCAGAAGCTTCATTTTTTAAACTAAAAATAAAAACGTTGCGTCATTTATTTTAAGCAAATGAAGCGATTTCCCCATTTTTAAGGATGGACTGTTCATATAAAAAAAAAAACAGAGTCAATATTTTATTTTTAAGATAAGTTTTGAATGTCAGTGAGTAAATTTTAGGTAAGGGGATAAAATATTTTAGATAGTAGGATATAAGAATAATTTTACCCACCCATTTAATTTTTTGTATGTGCTCTTTATAAATTATTCATTTCTCAGTCGGGGGGTGGTAGCTATGTAATCTGCACCATCTGGAAGGATTCATCTTTATAAGGGAAATAGAGGGTTTGAGTATTAAAACTTCAAAAATCACCCCTTTAAACTTATTTGATTAAAGCTTTGAATTGGTTGCTGATTTTATCTTCCTTTTTTCACACGAGATAAAAATATATAGGTAAAAACATTCTGAGCTCATCACACATTGCAGGTTAACCATACTCAACCCTACAAATCTAGAACCATAAAGTTTCGATACTTAAAAGAAAAAGAAATACTTGGGAGTATATTAGTAATTAAGTTTGACATTTTGCATGCTTTGTATGTTGAAAACGCAGATAATGTCTCATACAATAAGTCTTACTGTCACCTATGAAGACTGAAAACATTTAGCTTTGCGTGGTCTCCATTTTTACGTTGACTTTCGATTGTAAATAGTATTGCTCGCCAACCCCATGTATGATAATGGATAAGAAAGATAAATAATTTTAATTAGTTTCGTAATCTCATTGATGAAGATTGCAAACTTTCGAATACTTACACCCCCACTGAATCACTTTGCTGGCAAGTTTGCTTCCAATTATCCCTCAGAATGTTTGATCCAACAACTCGTCAGATTAATCTGTTTAAATTACTCATTCCAGCATAGGAATTTGAATTTTTGTCTATCCAGCTCATTAGTGCGATGAACTGCCTCGTCGAACTCCTTGAAAAGCAGTAGTTTAATCTGTTCCCACCTCCGGGCAATTCATTTCAATTAGTTTTTGTCGCAAACAGGAACTAACCGATCTGGGAATAGAGGCGGAAATGATCGTTCCAGAACATAAACAAACGGCTCCAAATGGAATGATCGAGAAGAAGACGTCAGTCTTGCTTAGCCTCGCACCAGTTACTCCCATGAGCACAAATTGCTTTTTGATCGATGGACCGACTTGACTTCTGTCTGCTTATCATCCACTGGTGCATTATCAAGAAATTCAGATTGCCCTTTCATCATGCCCCTAACATGGCTCACTGCCTCTTGCCTTCAATGTCGGACAGTTGGCATGTTTGGGATGTTTGGCCGAAGAACTCTGTTTCCCTCTTGGACTCAAAACTCATTAGAATCAGAATTTTTACCCGAGTTTCTTCCTTTGCGGAGAACACGAGTTTGTTTTCTCGTTGTTGATGCTTTCGGTAATTACTTTTCTCCAGGTTGGCTTGTCTCGCGTTTTCGAGGTGTCGTGAATTTTCGATTTGCATTTCGTGTTGCGCAAACGCTGCTAGTGGAGTTGAGTGGTTCTGACAGCCGACGCCGAAGTGATAGGTAAACAGTCTTTCGGTGCTAAGTGATGCGAATAGTAATTTAAAACTTGTCACGAAGGCATAGTTATCTTATGTAAATACGTGGAACAGGATTTTTGATTTTCTACCGTTGTTGAACTTATAAATTACCTTAAAGCTGAATCTAAGATTTTTTTTCCCAATGCAGCGTCGACATTAAGAATTAGTGTTATTATTGATCCGTTGAGAGAAAACATTAGAAATATCTTTCATTAACCAATGTGAAAACTGACTGGGTTTTGAAAATGGAATGTTTTCTGAGCTATCATATCTTGAGTCTAGAGATATCGTATATTTTCTAGACTACCTATTAAAAGATGTAGGTGGTTGCAGGTTCGATTCTCGACGGTGTATTTCTCACTTCTGTGTCAGTTTTCTTTAGCGTATATCCATTTACTTGAAGTTGTTTGGTGCAGCTATGTAAAATATGGTCTTGCCACCAGAAAAACTCAAACCAACCAATCTGGATTCCCTAAAACTTTGAATATCAAGAAATGTTGTGGTCATTGTGTGTTTTAAAAGAAATGTTTTTTCTGAAACCCAGCCAAAAACTTGAAACCTAATTAAAAAAAAATATTCCAATCTTCTTACCTTCTTTCTAATTTGTAAAGGACACATATTGCTTAGTACAAAATGCTGAAAATAAATAGCGGCTAAAATAACTGCAGATAAAACTGAAAAGAACAAAATAGAAATTTTAATTGATATTATTCTAAATAATTTCAAATTAATTAGAATAAAATCTGTAAATTGCGAAATGCTCAAATAGAGATAATTTCCAACATTCTCTGGTAGACGAACTTTCGAATATAAAAATGTGACTTTGAATTTGTCGGTACAAAAGTTTTCTTAGTGCTATAAACATGAATTTTTGCAGTTTCCTCGGAAGGAAATATGAAACTGAGTGTCAACGACTCTCTTCAATAATACTTAGCTAATAAATTAGAATAAGTACAGAGTACCCTAGAGTTAGTCAAATAGGAATATAAAACAGTTCTGAACAAACGGAAACGGAAATTACGTGCTTTGTTCAATATTCGAAGAACGAAACAATGTCTGAATTCTCGTTCCTGTGTCCAAACAAACATGCAGACACGTCTGAATTAATTTTAGCTTGAGCACACGTTTCCGTATTTTGATAGTAGCGATTATGTTACGTAAAACTAGAACTGTCTGATATTGTCTGAGCACGGCTTTGTGGAGTGCTGCTGGCGCCAGGAATATTGCACATCATCCTCTTTAGATTATTTGAGATAAATTTGTTTGACTAGGGACTCCAATTTCGATAAAAGAACTTATGAGTTGAAGAGGATAGTGTTTGTGGTGGCGTGTTTCTTTGCTAACACTTCTATTCCATTTCATCATAATCAATTGCATGGGCTCTTATCTTTGGGATAGAAGTTGCGGTGTGAAGGTATATAGATATACATTTAAATATACACTCTTGGTAGTTGTCTCATCGAGACAACTTGGTCATTATCAAATCTGACCAGATCTTGATGGACGAGATATCTCATCAATTAGAAACGTATTTATAAGATTTACTGTATGGTCAGGGCCAGACTCATCAGTTCAATCGCCGAATCCAAACAAAAAGTTCTAAAGATGTTTTTTAAATGTCGTCTAAAGAATAAAACAAAATCATTGAAATGCAAACTATCTGTTGCTACAACTAGCGTCTAAAGAATAAAACAAGAAAACCGACTTTTATTTTTCGCGAGCCAATGCGTGCGCTCAAACGATAATTCATTTAAGAATAATTATTTGGCACAAACTGCAATTCCATTAACCATACATCAACTTACTGTTAAGCGTAACGGCTATAGCCATTTTTATTAGTACTCGTGCGTCGAAATGGTCACGATGCCCAGTACCGCTTTGTACTCCCAGCAATGCCCATGCATCATGAATAAAAGATAAATCCACACATAAATATATGATGTGTCAACGTTCTTTTGACACATGCCATTAGCAAGGAGTGCAGGGCCTCCCTGGTGTACGTGAGGCATGTGCCCCTCATGCCATGATGCATAGGGAGGCGGATCCATTTGTTTATTTTCCATATATACCAGATCATCATATCGATTCCAGACATAGAAGAATGACACTGAGAAGGTTCACTATGTCAAAGGGATGCAGATCAGTCTGTCTACGTTTCATTAGCAGAGATCATTACCGTTAACTTCTTCGACTTGAATAATTCATGCACTCTAATCGTCAGACTGAAGATTATTGTTGCTTGATTTCAACTGTAAATGTGAACTGCACTCAGGTACAAGTTTGTTTTTAACCCCCCGAGTGGTTTCGGCGATATATTTCGTCCATCAAGATTTGACTAATTTCAGTAATGACGATATATCTCGTCATAATGATATTGCTTGTTTTTTTTTTCATGATACAAAATCTTATCGGTTCTCTTCTAATGACGAGATAACTCGTCCATCAAGATAGGGTCAGTATTTCTAATGTCACCACTTCGAGACAGCCATCAGGGGGATTAATAAAAGTCATATAAGGAATAACCATATGTGTCAAAAATTGATTTATGTGTGATAAAATCTATAAGTGTTATAGTAACTATAAGTGTGTTAGTAGATATAAAAGTGTAACAATAACTATATGTATAATAACTTTCTTTTTTTTATTGAAGTTAAATTAAATCGTTACTGTAATTTCACACAAACATAATTCAAACACTCGCACACAAAATTACCGTTGTTTGAACAACATCAGTGAACCGTTTTGGTACTGAATGGTCAATATTTCTAATGTCACATCTCTTCGAGACAGACATCAGGAGGATTAATGTAAGGAATAACCATATCCGTTAAACATTGATTTATGTGTAATAAAATCTAAAAGTGTAATAATAACTATAAGTGTGTCAGTAACTATAAAATTGTAACAATAACTATATGTATAATAACTTTTTTTTGTTGTTGATGGAAGTTAAATTAAATCGTTACTGTAATTTCACACAACTATGGTTCAAATACTCGCACACAAAATTACCGTTGTTTGAAATATGAACAACATCAGTGAACCGTTTTGGTATTGAATGAAAGAGCCTAAGTTGAATGATATTATTATGTTATTTTTAAAGAACTTTGACAGTCATGTTTTTCCACTTGTCAACTGTCAATGGGAGTTACCTTTTGAACTTAAGCTATTTTAAAGCATTTTCTCAACAAGGGTCTTTGATAGGTTTATAGAAGAAAATATTCTATGGACTTTGGATTTGTACTTCAGAACCCAACAAAGTCAAAAGTTTGTCAAAAAATTTGAATATATGAACTACGTATGGAATAGCAAAATAGTTTAAATCGAGTTTTGATATTTGTACAGGTGATAAAAGAAAAACATCCTCTGAAAAACTTTAGTTTAAAAGCTAAAATGAAAAAATAAAATATATATATATTTTTTTCCCTATTTTTTATTTTATAACAATTGCTTTGCTGCTTTGAACTATCATACATAATGGCAAACGTTGTGTTCCTTTAAAGCGAACTTGACTCAGAAACCGTCTCCAAACCACTTTCACGAAACTATAAGTCACCCCTGCTGGTTATTTTAGTCCTTTCATCTGAGGCAGTGTTTTTGTTTATGGCTCGGTAAACAAGAACGAGAAGAATGAATTTCTTGTGTAATTCCGCGAGCTATCAATGAGGATGTGACATACGTTTTGTTATCGCGACTGCCGTGCGTTTTTTTTTAATCTGTTTCAACTCTGCCTCTGAACAGCAGAAGCTTTGTTCACGATGTTTCTTCTCTTTTGTCTCAGACGCTAAACGTCGTAAAGCAAAGTTGCTTGCGACCTGTGCATTCCACGGTAGAGCTTACATACCAGATGACATCCTGAAGACTTCGTTCAGTGGGTTTTGCGTCAATTTTGTGGCGAGATTTGTCTCCGAGTTCATTCACTCTATTGCACTTCTTCACTTTTGATTGTTCCAAGGTATGCACTAGACCGAGATAGAAGGCATTGGATTTTGACTACTGTGCTAGCCACCTGGGTGTTTTAGGCTCGTAGATTCGATTTCTGTAACTTTGGGTGAATTTCTCTCTTCTGAAATATTAAAGCTCTTAGCCTTTCCTTGTGCATGTACGTCCGTTACTTTACATTATCTATCCTTCCTATAGCACTCTGTACTGTGTTTGGTACAACTTGGACAAATATGGCCCTTACGAGGTAAAACAAGCAATCAAGGTATGTGGGTGATATTTCTGGTTCTGTTTGTTCCGGTCTGTAGTAGCCCGGTTTGAAGAATAACGGATTAGCAACCGGAGGTTACAAGTTCGAATCCAACCAAAGACCGCCGTGTACAAGGAGCCTGGTTTACGTTAAATCTGTTTTAGCCTCAAATGTCCTCATGTTTGCGATGTGTGGAAGTTTAGAGAGTAGGATGCCAGCTCAACTGTGACGTATGCTCGAGCTGTCATCTGACCGTGGTTTAAAATAACTCGGTGTTGTCCTTGCATCTTTCCCATCCGGTGTGATAACGGATTGTTGCTAATAGCACGTTGTGTTGTTCTAGTGCGACGTTAATTAAAATGCCTACCAACCGTTCGTCGCTGTATGGTCTTTTGTTGCTACCCGAGAGTAGTTTGACCAAGATTTACGGCTAGACTTTCCAAGTGATTTCAACGAGGTTTCTAGACTATCAAGGTTTGACCAATTTAGCTAGTTACGAGATATCTCATAATCAAGATATTGTGGAGTAATTGTGACGTCTGGGAAAAAAAGACGTTTCCGACACCCAGATCATCGGGAGCCGGCCACAAGAGAGAAAAGCAGACGACCCCCCCCCCAAAAAAAAAAAAAAAAAAAAAAAAAAAAACGTGACAGTCGGTGCCGATTTCTTGCACCTGGCATCTGCTCTCGCAGATGACTTGCTTACGGTTCCAAGATCTTGTAGAGACTCGCACGTGTGGGAGTGGACATCTTTACAGGTGTTGCAGGTGTCATTGGAAAAACACCCGATCAACATTCCAAGAGGGAGGCGAGTTGCCCCGAAAAAAGAAAAAGGGATACGAGACGGAAGTTACGGGTGCAAGTGGTGTACGATAGAGCTCTCGTTTAGACAGCTACACGGTGAAGTCAAACACCGGGGAACAAAAGAAGAACTGTGAAAAAGAACTTGTCGTGGCTTCTTCATGTTCACCGATTGTCCAGTGTAAATATTCTGTAAATATCTTTCCAATTGTTACTGAAAACCTTTTAGTGAAATAAATAGCTTCAAAAGGTAATCTGCTTAGTCCAACTTTATTATATTTCTGTGGTACCAAAACGCTACAGTATTGCCGTTTTTTTTTTTGTGATTACGAGATTATGATATATGGTCAGTTTTATTCTAATGAAGAGATATCTCGTTCATCCGGATCTGGTAAGTTGGCGAAATATTTGGTCGAGACAACCACCAAAAGCCTTAAAAAGTACATTCCTACACTATTCCAAACATCTATGCCCATAGGGAAATTACCAGTACCAAAGTTCGAATCACTGATATTCTGGGTATTTAGAGGTGGTGTAAAACAATATAATAAAACTTTAAAAGAATATCATGTACAACATGCGACTAAAAATATAACTTTTAAATCTCGCTGATGCAATTATAAATTTCCCATTTGCTGAACTCTCTTGGTGGTTCTAGGCGAAGTATCTCATCATTAGCAAAACTGACCAAATCTTGACAGTCAGAATATGATCATTAGAAGAACGATCATGATCATTAGAAGAAAGCTGATCATTAGAAGAAAGCTGATCAGATCTTGATCTCGCATCATCCAATAATCGGCAGTATCTTGTAAAGATATATCTCATCATAAGTAAAATTGGTCAGATCTTTGATAGACGAGATATTTTCTCGAAACCCCTTAGAGGATTAATTGCAATTTAATCAAATTATCTAACAATATGAAAAAAAAAGTATACACTGTGACGTCTAGAAAAAAGACGATTTGAACACCCCAATAGTCGTGGGCCTGCCACAAGAGGGGAGCAGACGACCCCCCCCCCCAAATAAAAAGAAAGATCACGTGTGTTACAGTTAATAATTCAGGCCAGAAAGGCATTAAATCTGTCGGAGAGTCGGCTTGTTAATCCGACTTCTTGCACCTGTTTGTCTCACACATCATCTTCTAACATTTCTGGGATCTAAAGTGGGTGCTCACAGCCGTGAGTTCACCCCCTTTAAGATTGTAGGTGTGATTGAAAAAACATCAGAATCAACATTCCAAGAGGGAGGCGGACTCCCCCTGAAAAACGCAAATTGATACGAGAAGATAGAGACCACTGGGGGAAGTGTGGATGATAGAGCTCTCGTTTAGACAGCTATACGGTGAAGTCAAACACCGGGGAACAGAAGACAAACTGTGAAGAAAAACTTACTGTTTCTTAATGAACATTCGTTGATTGATTGTGCATTGTAAATAGTCGTGTAGATAGTTCCGTTTGCAAATTGCAACCTTGTAAGTGTCAGAAAAAACTTAAAAAGGTATCCAGCATAATCGAACTTCATTGTATTACTGTGGTTCCCCAAAACGCCACAACACATCCATATGTTTCTATTCTACATTTATCACTGCTCACGAAGTAAAAGCTAAGCGAATTCTATAGTGAACAGGGTATTGTTTGAATCATCATCGCATCTAGAATGAATAGTCGCACATGTTCCTGCGCATGTCATTTTGTATTGAAATCTTTGAGCTGTTCTGAATTAGATTTAGAAATAGAGATCCCAGATGGTGATAGCTAACGTATTATAGAGGATCTTTAAATGCTAAATATAGTAAATGTGGAATACGCATCATTTATTAATTAACACAGCAACCTTAACACTCCTACACCGTTGCTAAAGTGAATTTCATGTAAATTTTAATAGTTGTAAATTGATCTTTCAGTTTATGTCGTAAACTTCATAGAACTTCGACCATACGGAAGTCTGGATGCTTCTTAATTAATTAACCTGTGAAATTTTGTGTTCGGATAAAAACAAAGGACGTTTTTAACACTAAGTTGTTTCGAAGAAATACCCGTCTTTCAAGATTTGACTAATTTTGTTAATGACTAGATACAAACCATCGAGAACACCCCGAGGAAGTTTAAACGATTAAAGTTTCTTTAATGCGTAATTTTAATAGGCTTTTTTGATTAAAAGTGGTGCATTAGATCGCTAGTGTATTAAATCGATACATAGAGCCTTGAGCGTATTCAGTAATGTATTTTTTAGAAAAAATTCTCGTTAAGAAATATTTGAATATTAAAAGGTACCATAGTACCTTTATGAAAACATAGGATACATTTTATAAAAACTACTAAGTTACCATAAACAACTTTTGTTAAATTTTGCTACTAAAATTAATTAATATATTTTTTTTTTAAACTGGATTATTTAATGTTATAGATACATACTTTTTTCGTTAAAAATAGTAAACAAACCTAATGATCAACATAAAAAACTGAAAGCTGTAAATTAAGTTATACATCTTGCAAGCACATAATTATGGGAAAAGAACACGCTATTTATAGACTTGGTACATGTTATTACGTTAAGATAATATGGTGTATTTTCTGTTTATATTGATTGTTTTATGTGTGGTGAATAACAATTTATTTCCTTTCTCGTTTCAGGTAAGATTTTGTAGTATTTACATTCAAGATAATAACCCTTATCTGTGAGTAAATCGTGTTACTTTTACTTTCATTCGCTTTTATCACATACTTAACCTGATTTGCTGCTATAATATTTCAATTATTGTTCATGTGTGATTTACCATTACCTTAACCGTTTGACTACGGCTATAGATATAACAAGTGCTATTCTTTCTTGGCGCAGTTCTTAAAACTTTCAAGGTACTACTGCTGTAACGGCCGTAGTATAAATTCTTTCGTGGAGCGATCATGGTACAACTGCTGTACTGGCCAAAGTATAAAAAGATTAAAATATTTCA
Organism: Metellina segmentata; assembly: GCA_947359465.1. NCBI lineage: Eukaryota > Metazoa > Arthropoda > Arachnida > Araneae > Tetragnathidae > Metellina > Metellina segmentata. Next base: position 89,365,021 of record OX375873.1, on the reverse strand, counting down.
TTTTTTCCTGTTTTTTTATCACTTTTTCTAGAATAAAATATTTAGTGTGTGATCTGCTTGTGTAGAAAGTAGAAATAGAAAGGTACAGCTTAGATAAAGACTTTTTTTTGTGGCAACTCTTTTGGCGTGTTTTTGGTTCACTTTTTGTAGCAAATTGTAGAAGGTAAAGATAACCCCTCTCTTGGATTATGCCTGCTTATATGATGACCTCGGGAAGTTTGGATTACATTAGCTGTTTATATGTTTAAAATTCATGCAAAGATAAACATTTTTTTTTCATTAAGTTGCTAATCGTATTTGCTAATTATATTCCATTAAGAAATACGATTTTTTTCGAAGAAATTATTCCTTGGGGACACACAAAAAGTGCGCCTAAAGACACACCAAAAGCGTTGTCAAATGTTTTTTTTTATATGCAAGTTGTACCAATTAAGGGAATTGTAAGGACTGCTGCACATCATATAAATTGCTCCAACATGCAAATTGGTGTTTAACAAAACTATATATTAAACCTTTATCAAATTTTTTCCCTTATCCCACGATGACCAAATACCAACTTTATCCACGAGCAATCCAATTCACTTTCGCGACAACGCATATGTAACTTGGTTGAGAGTGGAAAGGGTCTTCAAAGTAAGCTTGAAATTTAAAAATAGAAGTGGAATTACTCAGATACTCGTCACCTTTCATCACAATTGAAATTGATTCCAATTAATTATCACTGGACAGTTCTGTATTCCAATTTTTGGAGCTATTGCTTTTCATCCACCGTCAAAGGAAAAGTAAATCAAGTAACAAAGTAAATCTACTTGAAATCCTCTCCATCCATTCGTTGGCCCCGAGTACAAAAATCATCAATCCGCCTAATTTGATGAGTTTTTTTTTGCTCCAAGCCGGTCGCTTCACTTATGGTCGTCTTGTGAGATATAAAAAGCTTATTCAGTTGGAGATTATGCGTCTCAAAGTGTATGGAATTGCAAGGGTCATGGACCGTTCGACAATTGAAGCTTTTCTAAAACCCTACTATTGATCACTTCGGCACTGCAAGAGCCGAACTAGAAGCACTTTAACCAATCAATAATTACAGATTAATGCTTTTTTTCACAACCATGTGACAGATCTTCAAACCAAGCGACCGGAAAAAATAATACCATACAGCTGAGCACATATGCTCCGCCTAGTTGAGGACTGACCAGGAAGACGACTTAACAATTGAAGCTATTAAGCAAGAATTTGTTTACGTCCCTTTTAGGTTTGTAAAGCCTTTTACAGTTTTTAAGACTTCTGCACAAACCCAAAGAAGTCAGAGTGAAAGTGCATTGATAAGTTTATAAAGCTAAGTAAATATAGATATTTATCTCAAAAAGCGAACTAAGGTTTCACTCGCTTGAAATTTTTATCACATGTTTTTTTGACTGATAACATATGGCACTAAACAAGGGTAGTTACGGTTGCTTCTTTTCGTACGAATCCTGCTTCTTATTTATTTCCCGCTTTTTAGTTTTGTCATTGTAAGCAATATCGGAAAAACTAACTTTTGCTTTAGAAATTCCAGACTATTCCAGTTTCGGAATAATTTTTTTTGTCTACTGTTGCAATCTTTTCACGAAATTCGCTTCCATTCCTCCGAGTTTTATCTGTAATTTTTTTTTACTTACAGAGATAAACTCGTGCGGTACCTTATGTTATTGCTTACTCGTGCTTGATAGCTGTTCTTTCTTATTTTTACATTTGGTTTTGGGGTTTCTTGGTTTAGAAGAAAAGTCAATTCTTGTATAAAGCTGATATTGCACATTGGCCTAGTTTCGATGTTACGTTTCATTTTGCTGACGCCAGAAATCCACATGTGGCACTGTAAGCCCATGCTTCTGCGGCTTCAATAAAGAGCTGATAGCAGAAATAGTGTTAAGGGAATTGTAAGCTGCATTTATCTGATATAGTTTGAAAAAATGAAGCCCATGAAGTGTATCAAAAAGATTTTTCAGATATTCTTCGTTTATTTCGTACTTTCAATTTTAAAACAGAAAATTTTCTTTCTTACAAACAAACAATTACTGGTTGAGATGAAACATAAGAATATAATCGAATTAAAAATAAATGAAACCCTGACTGAAATTATCTTTTTCTTCATCTACTTATTTCAATTTCGTTTTGTTTGCTGTGTCAATCACTTTGTAAGGCAGTAATGGCGAACCTATCCAACGCATTTCAGAGTGACACGCCAAGATATTGTAGGTAACACGCATCGTTTACGGACGGTCTTCGCCTAAGAACAGTTAACGCACGCTGCGCTTACTTCGCTTGTAGAAGGATCGATTGAGTTCGTGTGCTTACGTTGAGAGACGATGGGTAGAAGAAACTGGCAGTGCCAAATAATAAAGGCAGTGTTGGTAAAATAGTATTTCGAGAAGGCCAACACATATGTACAAAATGAAATGGATATTGTAAACTCGTTACTTGACCAACTCGTTGAACGATTTAGGCCCGACGCACATCCGATTTTTCAACGTGTGGCACCGCTGCGACACCGAAGCCCAACTATGCACACATAACCGTGAAATGACGCTAGTACTAATTTCGCGCCATTTGCGATAAATATTCTATCGAAGAAAACGTGTTTATTTTGCTTACTTGGTGCAAAAAAAAATATATATATTTTGAAACAAAATAGACGTTACTGGATACAACCATTTAATTACTATTTATATTCCATTTATTTATGAAAACAAGGTACTTCAGACAGGATACGCGTGTGCGGCGAGCTGCGGCGCCGTGGGGAACTACGGTACAAATTGTACGCAAGTTGGACGTGCGGCGCCGGAGGCATGCGTGCACTACTCCATTGGATCTAATGTATCTCAGACGGAACGCGTTGCGGCAGAGGCGCCGCACGTTGAAAAACCCGGATGTCAATCAATTTAGAAGCTTGGAACAGACAATTAAAATTATTAAAAACCCGGATGTAGTATTTTGGAATTAAATGGTTTCCTATAGATGTAGCTTGATGATTTGGAGAAGCAACTTGCATAATTTCAAGACAGCATCTGGTTTCAAATGTTTGTCGACTTGAGGTACAAACTTGAGAGTCTGGAAATAAATTGTTTAGAGAATAAAGACGAATCGAATGTCACTGCAAACAGGTAATTTGGAGTGCGTGGAACTGATTACCGGACACTTTTTAGCATCCTGAAAAACTGGGGATGGCTTAACTCACAATTTTCCCATCTGCGTTTTTTTTTTCGTATGTACTTCGTTGAGGCCTTATTCTCAATGTTAAATAATTTTAAAACCCACAAATGTAACTGACTGACGGATTAAGTTATTAGCACTTGCTTTGGCGTGAAGTACACGAAATACCAACCTTCAATTGAAGTTTTTTAAATGCAGTTCAGCAACAAAAGTCACTAATGTTAATAATTATTTGTTTTTTTGCCTTTTTAATAAATAAATGTATCAAAAATATAATTTTTTTACAAGGGATGCAAATATCATAATTTTTTGGATATTTCTAGATGTGACACACGTCACCCGAGTTAACCCCTTTGGATACAGATTTATTTGAAAAAAGTGGTTTGGATTATCGTTTGCACACTAGTTACTGTTATATTTTCGAATAATTTCGTTTGATAAGAATGGCAACAGTACAAGAGATGTCGCACAGCTTCTGATCTCCGCGTTTATTCCAAAAAAGAATGTCTGATAGCGCAGCCGTGTAAATGTATCTATGTATGCAGTCATTAAAAATAAAGTATATTTTTGTAGAGTACGATTGGATAATTTGATTCAAGAAGAGTCTCCAATCACTCTTCACTCAATCACTCTTGCCATGAACAAGAATGTACAAGTTTAATTTTGTCCTAGTTTGAATGACGAATTAGGCTCGTCATCCGAAACTTAGGCAAAACAAGTGCATGACGAGTCTCATTCGTCAAATGTACCCAAGGGGTTAAGCTATTATTATTTTTTTTTGATTATGACACACGGATCTCAAAAGGTTCGTCTTCACTGATCTACGGTAAGGATAATAATAATTTATTAACGCTATACTGGTGCAACATAATATTTATTTGTAGGAGACGCAGGTTTGTTTTCGGTTATCTAAAATAGGTAAGTCGGCAAGTACTTGAGTTAATGTCGCAGTGATGCAACGCAACGAGCTGTTGACGATTTTTCGGGATCAATTCTGAAAGGAAAGATCCCAGGATAACAATGTAATTTTGAACCACTGTCAAATATGACGACTAGCACCCCACTCTCCAAACTTCCACACCTATCCAACGTGAGTTTGCAGTTACGGCAGCTTTAACGTGCAGCAGCAGCCGTGTACACAGTGGTCTTGGGTTCGACCTATTTTCGAACTAGCAACCTTCCGATTGAATATCCTTTGCTCTTTCAACCTGCCTAACGCGTCCTCTACTATCCAAGGATTGAAGCTAAGAGCATGTCACTAAAAGAAGTGCATTTTTAGGAAAACATTTTGAATATGAAGTATGGAAAATGCATAGAAATAAAACCTGAAATTTCCGCAAAGAAAGTTTTTACTTTCATTGAATATGCATTCATTCCTTCCACTTCTAAAGTTTCCAGGGAAATGTTCAAGAACATTCTAACACAGATTGAAGCATCCTTTGCTTTTAAGCTTTGGGAAATCCGTAAGAGATTATTTTTTGTCCGAAGCTTCCCATGTTACTTTTAAAAGCGTAAGCGTTTCTTTGTTTTTGAAAATTTGTATGCACGCATAAACTAACATGAGAACTACTCAAGTGGAAACTGTTACTTTGAAGCTAGGATAGTTTTATCACCGGCAAACCAGTGCTTTTCCCCCTACAGTTTTTCATAGCAAAAAGATCAAAGTAAAAATTAGTAAAGGATAATTTATTTCAGGGTTAAATGAATGATGGTTATACAACACGCATTTCAATTATTCACAACCATTTTGTTTTTTAAATTACAACTAAAATGTCAAACAAATTTATAGGCTATACATAATTTGTATGAATTAGTGAAAAATTGTTCTTTCGCTCTAATAGATCTGTCACTTAAACAAAATGTAACGAGAGTTTTAGAAACTTAAATACATTTAGTTCAATGTTGTTGCATTCTGACGAAATCACTACAATCTATAATTACGGCATCCACGTCTGAGAAAATGTTTAATGTTCCCTGATTCGAAGAAATAAATCTGTCAAGTAGTTTCTTAAGACGCTTGAAGAATGTTTGAAGAGCTCTGCTAACTTACTTCATATATGCTAACTTACTTCATATATGCGAACTTACTTCATATATGCGAACTTACTTCATATATGCGAACTTACTTCATATATGCGAACTTACTTCATATATGCTAACTTATTTCATATATGCTAACTTATTTCATATATGCTAACTTATTTCATATATGCTAACTTATTTCGTATATGCTAACTTATTTCATATATGCTAACTTATTTCATATATGCTAACTTATTTCATATATGCTAACTTATTTCGTATATGCTAACTTATTTCATATATGCTAACTTTTTTCATATATGCTAACTTACATATGCTAACTACTTCAAATATTCTTTAAAACATATGCTAAACTATATTCTCTAAAACATATGCAGAAGACTTATGCTAACTTACTTCAAATATTCTTTAAAAGTCAGTGAAATTTTATTTATTGCAGAAATTCTGTTAACAATAGGAAATAAAAGTAAATAATTCCTGTCGAGTGACCGAGCGATGTTTAATTTGAAGACAATGTTTGTAGTAGTGACCAAGAACAGAGGAACATTGCTTACCTAATTTGGACACGCAAGTCTACAGCAAATCTGACCTTATTTATGTTCTTATGCAGAACAGCACTAAGATTTCATGTTCTTGATCGCATCAGAACACAGGCATTATCATACATGGATGTTCGTCTACTAGAACAGTAGCAACCAGAACACAAGAACAACTGTTCTTATAACCTATCTGTGTTCGTAATCACCTGTCGGGAGATCGTTACAATTCTTCAAATCAATAAATTCAAGAATAAATACAAAATTTGTTTTGGTCATAGTTTTGTGTTTTCAAAAATAAATAAATCTTCCTAGGGTTCCTTTATTTAGAAAACAAATGGAGATAATTCTTACTACCCACGATCTGGTCAGTTTTCTTCTAACGACGATATATCTCGTCCATCAAGATCTTAAAATGGTTTATTTAATGAGATATCTTGTCAAGGCAGGAGGGTGGAAATAAGATGGGCTGTTAATGAACGTCACATTAGCGTAATACAACGAGATATTGGTGGTGATCCGGGATCAACCCCGGATATCCAATAGGAAGGTGGAAAAATGTAAATATTGAGACACTTTTGTGACACTTTTCTAATGTAATTTTTACAAATAATCAGCAGAAACATGACATGCAGTTGAAATACTTCAAGATACTTTCTATAACAAAAAACATCGACAAACCAAGAAGGAGTTGTCCGATTGCTATAAGAATTGGTGGATGTGAAGAACATACAAAGAAAAACAAACTATACAAATTTCAGAACAATTGAATGATTTATTTCAGAGTTTGACTTTTACAAAGGGAGGCATGGCATCGGCTGAAAAAGTTCCCGGATGGTGTTCTGCGGAATTTCTTGCCAAATTGTCTCCAACTGTCGGGCTAAATTATCAACATTCAAAGATGGTTGCAATCGCCTTTCCATAACGTCCCAAATTTGCTCTATGGGAAAGAGATCAGGAGACCTAGCTGTCCAAGGAAGTGCTGGGAAAGCTTGGAGACAATTCATAGCAACACGTGCCGTGTGCGGCCGGGAATTATCTTGTTGAAGTCAGTTCGGGGTGTCACAAAAGGAACGGTAACACGACCGATCGTGGAATGATGTCTACTTACCGCTGTGCTGTAAGTGTGCCAGAAATGACTACCAAAGGGGTACGGCCATCAAAGGAGATGACATCCCAGAACATTACGCCGTGTTGTGGGCATGTGTGGCGTACGATAGTAAGAGCAGGGTACCCAAGCTGCTCTGGACGTCTCCAGACACATCTGCAACTGTCGTCAGGACACAGTTAGAAACAAGACTCGATACTAAAGACTACGTCCCCAGTCAGCGCCTTTCCAAATTGATCGAGCCCGGCACAACTCCTTGTTGCTTCGAGTTTTTTGTTATCGATTATATTTCTAGTGGATGTTCTGTATATAACACATTTTAAATGTTTTAAAAAACCATGACACTTTTTTCCACTGCAGTCAAAGTCGAAAAATTCTAAAACAGTTGATACATTACTGAAAGAGTACGACCCACTAACCTGTCTGATATTATTAACAATCAATCATGTAGGTTTGACTATACAAATCTCAGTATTTATAATTATATTTACATCTGCGATGTTATACGACCGAGTCAATACTTAAAATTTTCCTTTTTCGAACCACCTTATGGTTTTGAAGTTTTAAGGGTGGGAATCGATGTTCCATTGTTCTTAACTCCACTGCGGCTTTCTCGGAGAGGCATCTCGTCACTAGCCAAACTGACTATATATTGATGATGGACGATATATCTCGTCATTAGGAGAAAACTGAACAGATCTTGATCCTGTGATCGCAAAAGAACGGCAAGATTTGATTGATTTCGCGTGCACCAGTTCCTCACGTACTCGACAGTCTGCGGTTGGATCGAATTTCGAACTCTTAACTTTCACGTTGCTAATCTGTGGCTCTGCACACTTGGGTATCGCGTCTACGCAAACACTAAAAAAGCAATATTTGTTGAGTTTCAACGTGTTATGTGCAGAATAAATTTTATGTACAATTTTTCAACTTCTGCAAACCATTTTTTGTTGAGGTTCTCCTAAATTACCATAAGTTCTTGGTGAAACAGATGCGAGATAAAAATGCAAATGTAAATCCATTTTCTGGTATGAATTTTTTTGAGACATGTCCTTGCTTTGTAGCGTACGAGAAAAAAAATAACGCTCCTTTATTCTTAAGTTTTTTTTGGGACAAAGAAAGAGCAACGTTTGTCTTGGTGCGACGGTTATATCATTTTATTTTTCTATGAATAATTTTGTTACTTCTCGGCATGTGCATATGCCTTGTCGGATCGACCAAAACGGAACTACATGCTATCATGGATTTTTATAGGATTTTTAGTGCATTTATATACAGCACGAATCTTGACAAATAATATTTCACATTCCTGGCTCTGCCAACAAGATAGAAGACCTTTTCCTGTTGAGATAATTGTTACTTAATTGGACCTATAACGACCATTTTTAATATTTATACCGATGTGTTGGCAGACCTAGAAAAATCTATTGGTGATGCAAGCTATTTTGTAGAACATTAAAAAGATGTGTTTCTTGTTCCGGCAGCTCTATATTCAAGTCGTGATGCGGTTCTGTTTACAATTGATTACTGATTTACTGCGTTTCCTTCATTGATTGTTCTACTTGTATAGTGACAGACTATGTGTATATCTTTCACTATCTTTTCCACGACAGACGAGGCATATGCGCTTAGAACTTATGGTAAGGACAGACACGACTTTGAAGTGGGTTTCTATGCATTGCGATGTACATGGCAATGAGATGGCTGGTAGATTAGCTAAATTGTCAACCCACAATAGGCCCAGTACCTTTGTCACAAACTACCCTGTGTAGGAGTGATCTGGGTAGGGTCCTGAATGAGGCATCATTCCTTAGGTGTAATTTATGGAGGAACACTGGAATGAACTGGCATGCTTTTGAATTCCAGAGCCAGCCTAATTACCTCCATTAATTCACTAAAAACGCTGTAGCAGTTGCCCATTTTTCTGCTAAGCCTGGAATAGGCCGCCCTGTAACTCAAGCCTACTTTACTCTTTTTCACATGGTTTACTCCAAGCAGTGCTTTGGGCCGCAGTAGCCCAGTTGGAAGAACAATGGATTAGCAACTGGAGGATTGAGAGTCCGAAAGTAGGTCCAGTCAAAGACAATCTTGTATACGGGAGCAGGTGCACGTGAAATCTGTCGTGGCCTCAAATGTCCTCATAATGATGTAGAAGTTTCAAGAGAGGGGTACCAGCTCAGGTGTTCTCGTCATGTGATCGCGATTCAAAATTAAGAGGCGTTGTGCTTGGATCTTTCCCATTCAGATGGCTCCAGGACCTTCGCCCATAACCCGTTTCAGTGTGGCTTTAATTAACCATGTACTTACCCAACAAGTGCTTTATTTGCCTTGGTGAAGAAACTTTGGCACGGGAGAGAACGCTTTTAGAATGTGAGTAGCTGTTTTCTTAGCCTTAGTTTAACAGTTTGGCACTAGTGTTTTAAAATATTATAGGGAATGTTCCGGCTTCACATATTGTCTGGTCCCGACGCTTGATGATTCGGCAGAGCTCTGTCGGTTTTCCGTTCACGATACTATCTCGCAGACGCTCGTCCGCTTTCATTATGCCATATTTCGGAAACCCGTTACCCGTTCGAAGCCAGTGTCTAAAATAACGATGGTCCAAACTGTCAACTTCTACTCTGCCGAATAGCAATCAAACCAATCAGGGTGGCACTTGCTGATATAGATTCCTATAGCAATATAGTAGTTTAATTTAGATTTCCGCCTCCCCTTCCGTCAACTAAACATCTAAGTAGTTTCGACGAGATATCTCGTCTATCAAGACCTGACTAATTTTCCTAGTCACGAAAGAGCTCGTCCATCATGATCTGACCAATTTTGATAGTCACGAAATAGCTTGTCCATCATGATCTGTCCAATTTTGATAGTCACGAAATAGGTCGTCCATCATGATCTGTCCAATTTCGCTAATCACGAAATAGCTCGTCCATCATGAACTGATCAATTTTGATAGTCACGAAATAGCTCGTCCATCATGATCTGTCCAATTTTGATAGTCACAAAAGAGCTCGTCCATCATGATCTGACCAATTTTGATAGTCACGAAATAGCTCGTCCATCATGATCTGACCAATTTTGATAGTCACGAAATAGCTCGTCCATCATGATCTGTCCAATTTCGCTAATCACGAAATAGCTCGTCCATCATGAACAGACTAATTTTGATAGTCACGAAAGAGCTCGTCCATCATGATCTGACCAATTTTGATAGTCACGAAATAGCTCGTCCATCATGATCTGTCCAATTTTGATAGTCACGAAATAGCTCGTCCATCATGATCTGTCCAATTTCGCTAATCACGAAATAGCTCGTCCATCATGAACAGACTAATTTTGATAGTCACGAAAGAGCTCGTCCATCATGATCTGACCAATTTTGATAGTCACGAAATAGCTCGTCCATCATGATCTGTCCAATTTTGATAGTCACGAAATAGCTCGTCCATCATGATCTGTCCAATTTCGCTAATCACGAAATAGCTCGTCCATCATGAACAGACTAATTTCGCTAATCACGAAATAGCTCGTCCTTCATGAACAGACTAATTTTGATAGTCACGAAAGAGCTCGTCCATCATGATCTGACCAATTTTGATAGTCACGAAATAGCTCGTCCATCATGATCTGTCCAATTTTGATAGTCACGAAATAGCTCGTCCATCATGATCTGTCCAATTTTGATAGTCACGAAATAGCTCGTCCATCATGATCTGTCCAATTTCGCTAATCACGAAATAGCTCGTCCATCATGAACAGACTAATTTCGCTAATCACGAAATAGCTCGTCCATCATGAACAGACTAATTTTGATAGTCACGAAAGAGCTCGTCCATCATGATCTGACCAATTTTGATAGTCACGAAATAGCTCGTCCATCATGATCTGTCCAATTTTGATAGTCACGAAATAGCTCGTCCATCATGATCTGTCCAATTTCGCTAATCACGAAATAGCTCGTCCATCATGAACAGACTAATTTCGCTAATCACGAAATAGCTCGTCCATCATGAACAGACTAATTTCGCTAATCACGAAATAGCTCGTCCATCATGAACAGACTAATTTTGCTAATCACACGATATAGCTCTTTCATCAACACCTGCCCAATTTTGCTAATAACGAAGTAACTCGTCCATCATGATCTGACCAATTTTAGCTAATGACGAGATATTCAGTCGTCAATGTATTGACAATCAATGGTGATAACCTGACGAAGATCTGGTTAGATTTTTCCTAATGACGTGATAGTTCGTTACCCATATGTGGAGCGTTTCACGAATGTTGGTTATCTCCTTGAGACAACCACCAGAATGGTTAACATTTGTACCGGAAGTTATTGTTGGTTGGGTTGATTTTTACGTCGTTATATTGGACAAAGCTGCGCGAAACACAAGGTAGACAACGTTGAATAAATACAACACGAGTCGGTTTTCTGCCATGCTTTCAATTCTAAAAGCTAGAGTAGAAAGTAACTTTATTATGCTATTGTTATCAGACAGTGTATGGACTGTCATGCTCAGCGGATACAACATGGAAAACTAAAAAGACGGATCACATACTTGACGTAAGTGCTACATTTTGAGTCGCCAAATCCACGTATTTTTCATCGAGAGAACATGATCCATTCAAGTACGGTGCAAACAAGAAACGTACGCATTTCATTTTTCATATCTTTCTGCAATGCATGAGTCAGAAAACAAGAATACCGTATATGTTTACGTTCTGCATCAAGATAGCTGGAATTGTTCGACACAAAAAAGGAGCAAATCCAGACCTATTTTCTGTTTAGTAACTTTTGCGAACAACGCATGAATAAATCTTTGCTGTTGTCTATTTGGAGATGTTGGCTAACAAGCGAAAACATGAAGGAGTTCATATTTCTTTCATTTTTCATATAGTATTGCCTGAAAGCTATTCTTATTCTTTTGATGTGAATACTTATTACCAAATCCAGTTATATTTCGGAAAAGTATGTTATTTTTTCCTCGAAAAAAATCTTAAAAACATTTTTTGTGAAGCAATTTGTATTATAGTATAACATTTTTTACACGTAAAAGACATGGTGAAATATTACAAACAACAAAAAAGTACTGTTGTAGAATAATTTATTCCCTTGATTTAATTATCCATAAAATATATAATTTGTAAGTTTTGCTTAAATGAACAGCCAGTGTCACTTAAAAAGGACAGTTGACAAAAATGTAATCTTTTTGCAAGTAAATCCATTGAATATGGGGGACCGTGGTAGACCGATCGGAAGAGCATTGGATTAGCAACCAGGCGTTGGTGCACGTTAAATCCGTCGTAGCCTCAAATGTCCTCACGTTGGCGTGGTGTGGAAATTTGGAGAGTGGGACACCAGGTCAGGTGTTGACTCATTATCTGATTCAAATTTACGTGGTGTTTACCTGGCATCTTTCCTTTCGGGAATTTATCCCGGACCATCCCCAAAAGCCCGTTGTGTTGCTCCAGAGGGATGCTAATTTAACACCAACCTACCATTGCATCTGGGATAGATTTTGGTATATATTTGGTGGAATATGTATCATATAGTCTCATTTGTGAATGTTCATGTCTATACGTGATTACAATCACGAATTTTACCATTTGGTGGGTTACGAAGGGAAATCCAAAGGTCAACATATGTCCTCCAAAATGAAGAAGTTGTAATGGTGTCATAAAATTAGTTGCCTTTGTAGGGAGTCGAAGGATGTGAAACAATAGGGCGGTATGATGCACGTTTCAGTATGTTCTCCCTAATGAGGGAGGTATAATGTGTCGTCGAATTGCCTTTGTAAGGAATCCAAGGGTGTGAAACGGTAGGTCTGGGCTGTATGGTGTATGTTCAGTATGCGCGCAATTTAAATCTGGTTATAGTAACTTTGTTAATGAGATATGTGTATGAGTATAGTCATGCAGTAGATACCTCTTTTTAAGAAAATGCTTTTGTTTTTCTTTATTGGTTTTGTTTAACATTTAACGTTGTGCCAAAATCATGTGAGACAGATTTCGTGTAGAGCAGCAAAAAGTCAATCGACATTGCTCAGAAACTGCATTTTTTGAAATTCGTTTACAAATACCCTTTAAAAATTTCATTACAGTTCTCACCAATGAACTGGCCAATCCTCCACTCCTTAACCCACTTAGTGGTTTAAACGAGTTATCTCGTTTATCAAGGTCAGTCTGATCAGTGTATATACCAAAAAGAACATTCCTCATCACCAGTAGGGTTAATCTTATTAAGTAAATAGTACTAAAGAAACGAAAAGTAAAGTAAGATCAGTGAAGTCAAGTAAAGAACACTACTGCCCGTTATGCAAAGCAGTTGAAGCGTCGCTTCTAAAACAGAGCGACCGACTTTGTCGAAATTCCAAGTTAACTTTCACCAACGATCGATGAAAGTGCCTCAAACACTTCTACCTTTCAACACCAGTTACAGTTCCGTTTTCGATCCAAAAGGCCGAACAACAAACAAAAAGAACAAGAGGTAACGGCAATTCGATATAGGATTGTTAAAAGCGAATAGCAGCGGCACCCAAACGATCTGCAAAGGAAAAGTAAGAATGGAATTCGCCACCTTTCCACTGTCCCCTTTTGTGCAAGAGCACAAGATGCCGTGCCGTTATTGGATAACAGAATGAAAACATCCTCGCTCCTTGCGTGTTCACCCCAACAATGGCTTTGCCATTTTTTGTTACCAGAGGACCTTTTACATACGCTTTTCCCCATTCGCTTTCTTAGGCTGGCAGCTGGCCGTTTTCTCAAGCAGACAATGGGCGACGCTCACCGCCAGGATCCCTCCGCTTTGGGACGAAAATTATTATTTGTGTTCCGGTGGTGGCACTAGCTTTTATAATCTTTAGGGAAGCGGTTATTAGGGAAATGGGAATTATCCACTCGGAATGCATAAGGCTTGTCGGATTGCAGGAGGGTGGTTTCGAAGAAGGCATCTACAAAACCACTTATGTTAATATCAATAAGAATATTCTTTTATGTTCCTTATTTGTCACCTTTGTGACCTTGAAGCCTTTCCTATAGGTAGAAAGCTGGTTGATTTGTCACTGTACGACAATTTTTGTGAGGATAATTAGACTAATATATATATATATATATATATATATATAATCTCAGCTTAACCCTCCAAGAGATTCACTCACATGCATCCGTTCTGCAGCCTGCAATCTTCCTTGTATGACTTCCCTGCATAAATGAGAATTCACTCGGAATGTACGAGGCTTGTTGGATTGCAGTAGGTGGTTTTGAAAAAGACATCTACGGGACCATTTATGTTAATATCAATGCAAATATTCTTTTATATGACCTATTTGTCACCTTTGTGACCTTGAAGCCTTCCATGTACGGTTAAGAATTTGGTTGATTTGTCGCTGCATGACCATTTTTTGTCAGGATAATTAGACTGTAACCTCGGCTTGAACCTCTAATGGATTCACAAACATGCACCCGTTCTGCAGCTGGTCCATGTGCATGTTTCCCTGCATAAATGAGAATCAACCAATCGGAATGTATGAGGCTTGTTGGAGCGTGAATTTAAAGAAGACATCTACGGGACCATTTATGTTAATATCAATGCGAATATTCTTTTATATGACCTATTTGTCACCTTTGTGTCCTTGAAGCCTTCCATGTACGATTAAGAAACTCGTTGATTTGTCGCATGTCCATTTTTTGTCAGGATAATTAGACTGAAACCTCGGCTTAACTCTGTAAGGGATTCACACGCATGCATCCGTTCTACAACCTGCAGTCTTTCCTGCATGGTTTATAACCAGATTTGCCCTTTTGGACCAATAGAAACCAAGAATCCGGAGCTGTAACCAGTTTTGTGTCCCACGACCAATGTGTGGCTTTCCCCATGTAAAGCGATTCGAGTTATAACAACTCTGAAATCATTGCCTGAAATGTAAAATAATGGAAACTCAGTTTTAAAATTAATTCCTTTTCTTTCCGATGCCCAACCACTGAGGCTTTCGGCTGTATACGGGGTGAACTGATGGCTATTTGCGTGATTATAGTAGTTGAATGTACGTTGTACAGGAGCAACGCAATAATCTACTAGCGATGGTAATAATCTACTCACTCCGAGGACAACACCTTGTAATTTTTAAACACTGTTTTGATGACGAGATAAACACCTGAGGTGGTGCCCTTACCCTCCAAACGTGAACACCATGCCAATGTGTGGGATATTTGTGAAGGTGTTGGTAGTTGAATTGAGGACATATTAACGAAAAACAATGGCGATGGTCCGTGATCGATTCCAAAAGGAAAGAACACAGGACAATACCTCATAATTTTGAACTACAGTTAGGTGACGAGGATAACACCTAAGCTAGCATCCCACTCAGCGAAATTCCACTCTATGCCAATGGGAGAACAGTTGAGACCACAACAGATTTAACGTGCACCTGCCCCTTCGAACACGACGGTCTTTCTTTGGATTGAGTTTTGAACTCGTAACCCTCTGCTTGTTATTTCGCTACTCTTCAAACCAGGTTACCTCGTCCCCGGCTATTTATAACGGAGCAACTAGTACAAAAAGGAGCAATTATCAAAACCCATGCGCTAGGATTCGAATTCGAGATCAACTGCCTTGCAGATAGACTCTACAACCACTGCAACATTCAGGCTGCTTGTTACTAAACTAAACAAAGGCATTCTAAATAAATGCACATGTTCAGTATTTACTGCTTTATATTCAAATATATTGTGAAGCCGGACCTAATGACTTCTTGGAAACCTCATTTGTCTATTGTCAACAATAGATGCCGCTTAGCATCTTATGGGTCTTAAACTAAATGCTTAGTAACTACCTTCTATGTCTTCATAATTTCTATAGGTTCAAGAGCGTTAACAGCAGTAGTCTGGAGTTAAAAATGAACTGTCTGAATTGGTAGCAAAGACCCGTTCTTCCTCTACCACCCACTACTAGTTAGTTCCGCTGCCATTTCCATTTTTGGGCAGGGTCCAAAATGGGATAACAAATGCCCCTTTCCGACTGCCCAGTAATTATAAAGTGATGGCAATTCCCTCGCGTGGGTATGCAGCGTGGGGGTGAAAGAAATGAACAAATTAATTTTCCGTCCGTGTTGCATTGTTTTGTATTGTGTGCAAGATATTGTACTTCAAGCACGTAGGAACCTTTTGTTTGTTTGATCGCCCTTTTGTCTTATTGATGCTTTCTCAACAATAGCTTTATTTTTATTTTTGCTAAAAATATTCTTGTTCATTCGTTTTTTAGTATTCTGATTCATTCATAATCTTTGATCATTAATTTTACAGACTCTCCCAAATAATAAAACAAATTAGAATGCTCTGGTAGGCTCTATCCTCTGTTTGACGCATTAGGTTAAATAAGTAACGATTCTTCACGAAGTGTTTACTGTTATATCTTGGTATGTTTCACTTGTAGGAAGTAAATACTAAATCAAAACTTTCAAGTACAAGCTGTTTACATTTTCTAGACCAGAAAGTGAAGATCTTTAGTCTCAAAGTCATTTTTTCTTGGCATGAAATTTATAATTCTTGAGGTACACAGTTAAAAAATACAAACTAATGAATAAATGTACAGTCATGGGGGGAAAAAATCCGAACAACCACTATTTTAGCAGCAGAGCAAATTCAAAGATGGCGTTTGTCATATTCGTCACGTTAACGTCTTCTATTAATTCAAATTCATAAAATTTGAATAAGGCGCTGTCTTCATATTAAATTGAGCACCAACTTCATAATTTCCAATAGAAACCTTTATTTCGACGCACAATTTCAAATCTATATTAAAATGTATGTTCAGATACCAAATTTCATGTCATTAGGTCCTACCGTTATAAAGTTATGAGGACAGAAAGATTGAAGCTCCTAATTTGAATCAGTTTCTTAGACTCTTTAAATAATATTTCGATAGCGCCGATATTTTTTACCATGTTACTGTAATGAATTATAAAACATCCCAAACAAAATCCACCTAGTATTTTATTTAAAAAATAGTTTTTAGTATGCAATATCAATTAGTAAATTAATATTTGAAAAAATTATGAATTGGAACCTTATTACATTTTTAAGGGAATCGATTCGGAAAAACTTCTAGTATGACCATGAAAAAATTTCA
This sequence comes from Metellina segmentata, assembly GCA_947359465.1. Lineage (NCBI taxonomy): Eukaryota > Metazoa > Arthropoda > Arachnida > Araneae > Tetragnathidae > Metellina > Metellina segmentata. The sequence goes on along the minus strand of OX375873.1, from coordinate 89,348,016 downwards.
GCCCTTTTTGATGATTAGTAATTTTAGCTCTTTGTGATAATATAACAATTCTCAGATTGCTGGAAAATACGTTTGAAATAGTGTTCAAATTTGAAATTCGGGAAGTGATAACTAAAATTTATCTCGATCTACGAATAATGTCTGTCTATGTGATGATCCCTGAAATTGAAACTAACTTTAATATTACTTTAATATCTCGGGATATATTGATAGTAGTCATGACATTTTATATTTGGACTAATTTAACTATGCAGAATCTGATTATGGCATCAAAACACGGTGTTCCCAATAGAAATTTTGTGCAAAATTTGATCTGAAGACTTATTTTTATGCAACGTTGTTGGATTTTTATAGAGGACACTAGCAAAATACCCGACCTTACTCGGTTTGAATTCGTTTACTCTAGATTGAAGAGATAATCAAAATATATAATGACTTACGTTTTTTGTAGAGTAAAAATTTATTTTAACACCTTTCGCCATCTTTATATTTTCTACAACTTACTTTGGACACAAATCCTACACATGCATATCCATTCATGTAATACAATTCACATACATCGCACAATTGCTGTATGACAAAGCTCAAAAAGACGAAAGGTGATACTAAGGTTACTACTATAAAAGACGATTTATAGGAAGATTTGGAATTCCCTTTCTTAAGTTGTTTTCATGTGCAACTCAATTAATTAAAATTACGATTTACGGCGAGTGCTCTCGCACTCATAGTCAACAAAACAATATTTTTTTACCTGTGGCACTCTTGGCTCCGGTATGCGACATTGTGAAATTTTGCAATCTTCTCCTGTCATTACTACAACGAATTTTTTAATGTTGGAAAAAGTTGTAGTTTGGATTTTTAAACATTATTATTATTTCAATAACGACATTATTCTTTAAATAACGGCATTATTCTTTAAATAACGGCATTATTCTTTAAATAACGGCATTATTCTTTAAATAACGGCATTATTCTTTAAATAACGGCATAACTACACTTAAAATTTACTGAAAATTTATACTGACTTACCTAACATTTTCAAGTCTAATACTTTGTGGTGCTGTTGGGTGTGATGAGAAGGAAAACACATTTATTAAAATAATAAATATTTAAAACAGGAAACAGCTAAGTAAAACAAAATAAAAGATGTCGTAAAAAATTGTTCCAAAGATATTAATTTGTGATTCAATTTTATCTCTTGATCTCGCACAGTTGCCACAACTTACAACTAAAAGTGTACAAAATTTAGAAATGTGAAATTAATTCAGAGCGAAAGAACCAGAAAAAAATATCACTGCTCGCGCGATCGTGTTCATTCTCGTTTCATTGAAAAATATCGTCTGTCCCAAATTTTCGGAAATCGTTTTCATTGCGCAAAGAATAAAAATAAGACTCGAAATAAATGACGTATCAGAAATGAAATTCCATAAAAAAAAATTTTTTTTGAAGAATAATTACTTTTTCAGCAGTACTGGTAAAGCAATCGAATTAATCGTAATATTCAATAGACATTCCAATTTTTCCAAAACTACCAAATTATGGTTGATTTAAGTATACTTACTCAGGTGTTTTAGCATGAAACTCGTCTAAATATAACAATAAAGAAATGTTTAATATTGCATTCACTAAATTATTAGATAATGTATAAAATAAAATACAATGCAATCAAATATCTGGAATACAATGCATGTGATGGCTACACAAACACACAAACACAAAATCGAGCATAGAACAGAAAGACGGACAGACAGATTTTCGCAACCAATTCCACTCACTAAATCAAGATAAGTACTCTCTGTATGCAAATTTCCATGAAAATATCTTAAACCGCGTGGACGTGTATAGGGCACAACATACATACAGACAGACAGACAGACACCAAACGAGAAAAAGGCGGATTCGGCATCAGAAGGGTCCAAAACGGATAGAAAACTTGAAATGCGTCGAAAATATTGAATGTACAAACAAACACTCCATTCTTATTTATATAGATAATTCCCTATTGAATTATGCCTTTGAATTTGCTCTAGAATGAATAGTACTGGAAATAAAGGTGGTGGTTCGTTTTTTTTAACGCGATTGAACATTATTTATTATAACATATTAATGAGTTGCCAAAAGAAAGTAAAAATCATAATTAAAGTACTCTTCTATGAATGACTGACGTATTCAGTACAGCAAAGTGTAACAAAGAATTGTTAAAATAATAAAATTACAATATCGCTGTACCTCAAAATTTATTTAACTTAACCTTCTATGTTCTTTCAGAACTGTGTTTGGACTTAGTGTATTTTACTTGTGTGCCGATGAATTATACTTAATGCTCATATGTGTAAAGTTTCACATGGACATCACCTAACACAACTACACATTTTTATTAGTTGTACTTTACGAAGACTGAACAATTGTAAGCAAATCCTTATTTACCCTTCTCCCGAAAAATATGTTTTTAAAAAGACCATGAAACCTCAGATTACTTTTCTAACAAGAGACACAGTATAGAAGAGGTAGGTACAGAGGGAACATACAAAATATTAGAATGTTTGTGGTTTGCATCAAAAAAACACAACGTCCATTGTTTCTACAACATTTCCTTGTAAGTTCTTATCCATGTTTACTTTGTTCTTTTATTGTTGAGAGATAATTCCATTGTTGCCATTTTTTTATTCCGTCTGCATGCTCAGTTTCCTTTGTATCCAATAAACAATAAAATAAACATTTGTGTTTATTTAACTGGTTATGTTTCTGTGCGTCTGACTGCATATCTCAGTTCGTTTCTAAATGTGATGTAGCAAAAAAAAAAAAAAAAAACGCCAATAAAATATTGCATAGCAATAAGCTGAACAGATTTGTTGCCACTATGTTCTCTTACATGCGGATGTCTTTTGTGGAATACTTAAACATCGTTTAATCTGAATTTTATACACTGTTCGATTTAAGGTGATACTCTGAAAAAATTCATTCCTCTACACTATATTTTTAGCAGAATATTAATAATTCTTTTAACTATAATCGTCTTTATCAGTTGAATAAGTTTAATCTTTTTAAGACAATTCTCGGTTATTTTTCGTGTGAATATTCATTTAAATATTTAGAATTCCAAGATCTGTTGAATATTTAGATTTAAGACCATACACTGAACATACTTCATTGTTTATGTTTTTGTTCATTCATTTTTCGTATGGAATATTTAATTATTCGTTTTATTCCAATCGTATATATCTGTTGAACGCTATTGGATTATAGACGATACTCTGAAAATATACTTTGGATTATGTTATTTTACAATCGGATATTTTTCGTGGACTATTATTTAAAACTCCTACATGTGTTGAATGCTTAGATTTCAGACGATACTTAAACGTGTATTATGGATTATATCCTTTTACACTTGGATATCTTTGGTGCTGCATTTTGATTCCCTTAATTCTAATAGTACACATCTGTAGAACATTGTTACATATAAGATGATACTCTAAACATATTCCATGGATTATGGACATTTACCCTCGGATATATTTCGTGAAATATTCAGATCCGTTTAATTCCAACCGAATATATCTGTTGAACACTTAGATTTAAGGCGACCTGAGGCGAACGCCTATTTTTACTCTCTCCCACTTGATGTTTAACGAACCCATAGCAATCCTTCTGTGCTTACCTTTGGTAGTTACCCTGTTTCCCCAAGGAAATCTATCGATCTGTCTCAGAAATCCGCGTTCCTGGAAGAATTGTTGCCTCGGAGTCAGTAGACGGATTCTGTGTACATTCGTATTACCATATCTTTGCATCCGGGAAACGTCTTCAAATAAACTTGGATGAGTCGAGTGAAATAAAATTTCCTTGCCGGATACTTGCAATCAACCAGAATTACGCCTTTTTCAGAAAGGATAGAAGACTGTCAAGAATATTCGGAAATTGGAGCTCGATGTGCGATATTGTATAAGTTTCGGAGTTTTATGGTATAAGGGCCATGTTTGGCCAAGCTTCACCAAACGCAAGAAAGATAACGCCAAGTAATGTTTGAGTTGATTTTGGGTTTTATGGCGCATAAGTGATATTTGGCCAAAGCTGTGCCCCCAAACTCGAGTAAGATAGTGTCATGTAATTGGGAAAAGAAAGGATGAAGAGAAAACTATTCTCCAGAATCAATAAACCCCGTTTGTGAGAACGCTATGTTCAATTGTCGGTATCATATTCTTGCTTTTGACACTAAAAATGACACGCGTCCAACAATCCTGGCTATTTGAAACATTTTTAGCAGATGAAACTATCTTGGGGCGATTGTGTTCTAATAAGTGGCATGCACTTGGAAAGAGTTATAATTGTTTGCTTTTTAGAGAGTCCTGTGAAGAGTTTTGAGAGAAACATCTTTATTAACCGCAGATAAGGTCATAGAAGAAGTTTCATAGCACTGTTCAGTTAATTCTTCTGGGTAGAGTGAGTTACTGTCTTGTTTTGTATTATTGATTTTATAAGACCTTCTTTGAATATTTGTAATTTAATGAGTTTTCAATGTTTCTGGATGATTTTGTGAATGTAGTCACATTCTTGTCTATCCAAAGAAGGAGTTTCTTGAATTAAATTCGTCTTAATCTTAATAATTTGACAACTTAATTCTGTTCTTCAACCTATGTCTGATCACTTATTTTGAGTTAGCACCCTGTGGGTCCAACAGTTTTCCTGGTAGTGACTATTGCTTTTTTCGTTCTAGACATTTAGTTCTTATATGGCCTCATCTATTGGTTCAAATAAACTTAGAGTAGGTTCTTCTAGTCAAGAAGTCTGATTGTTGGAAGCCACGCAGAAAAATCACATGTTGCACTGCGTGGGGGTGATAATTCGTGCGTGACTCACATAGGGTTAGTATTTTAAGGTGCATAAATTTAAGTCGCACAAGAGCAACACAACGGTCTCTCAGTTGCGTCCGCCGACCAACCGGTATAGTGGTTAAGGTGTTAGCCTCTAGATCGGAAGGTTCCTGGTTCGAATCCGGGTCCGGGCATGGATGTTTGTAAACGTATGGTGTAGAGGCGGCTGGTGCACCTTAAATCTGTCGTGGCCGAAAGTCCTCACGTTGGGTTGGCGTGGAAGTTTGGAGAGTGGGGTGCCAGCTCAGGTGTTGTTTCGTCATCTGACCGTGGTTCAAAATTACGAAGTGTTGTCCTCGGATCTTTCCCTTGAGGGACTGATCCCGGACCGTCGTCAATAGCCCGTTGTGTTGCTCTAGTACGACGTTAACTAAAATTACCAATTACCTCAGTTGCGTCCGGAGTCAATCCCGCAGAGAAAGATTCGAGGACAATACCAAGTAATTTTGAAGCACGATCAGATGACGAGGTCAAAACCTGAGCTGTCACCCTACTCCAAGCTTCCATTTCATGCCAATGTGAAGACATTTGAGTCCACGACAGTTTTAACTTGCATCAGCCGTCGCGTACACGATACATTTTGGTTGAACCTAGTTTCGAACTCGCAATTATCCTGTTGCTATTCTACGAGGTGTTTTCCTCGGATCTTTCTCTTAAAGGATTGATCCCCGGACCGTCGTCAATAGCCCGTTGTGTTGCTTTAGTACGACGTAACTAAAAATTACCAACTACCGGTTGCTATTCCGCATCTCTTATCATCTGAGCAATAATGGCCAAGAATATTTTAAGGAAACTGCCGAAAAGGTGGTTTAATGTGCAAGGTATTTTTCGAGGACCAATAATTATACTTGATGGGAAAATACACTTAAGCTGGGACAGATAAATCTTTCGTCATTGTATTCTATATTCAATTTTAGACTCTGATCTTTCCGTGATTAATTATCTAGATTATTCTTTCCTATGTGAATTTTTCTTTTATGTGACAGTGCAAATTCTCCTTGTGTTTGTATGTCCATTTACTTGATGTGTCTTCAATGTCTGTGATACAGCTTATATTGGTTTACTTGCGAATTACTTGGTGCAGGTTATGTTGTGTTTGGAGCAGATCTATTATTTTGGCTTAATGGCGCTAAGGGGCTCTTGAGTCATGAAAACAAAACCAACAAAATATAATCCTAGATAATTTCTAACTAAAAAATTTTTAATTTAAATATTGCAAAGGTTTTTTATATCCTTTATTAGACAATAATGTAATTGTACTTAATGAATATTCCAAACAATAAATATAACTTTCAACACAAATTTCTCCGTTTGAAACTTAAATGTCTCACGTAAACCAGATGTTCAACTAGTGCCATCGTCCCAGTCCCGGGAGCAGAAAGCGCTTAAAACTGCGACGTACGTCGCAAAACAAAATCTTTGCATCACAATTTTTCCTTAATTTTATTAAAATTTTGGGTAATTTTTTTAAATTATAAATTACGATGTTCTGTAGTGCAAAACGCGCTCCTCTTGTCACGCCTTTTTTATTTTCCAGCTTCGTAACAACCTCCGTACACCGCCCAAATTACCAACAAACACTTTATAAATAACTCATCTATGTCAATGACAAAATATTTAACTTCAAAAGTTATCGACAAAATTGCAAATCCTGAAAATGTACCTTGGTTTTAAATAAAGTAAGTTAATTAATTTGGATGTGTTTTACTATAAATATGTAATACATATTTAGCCGATAATTGTGTTTTACGTCTGTTTTCGATTTTACTGCAGTTTTCGAAATTCGGACAAAATGCTTACAGAACCATTGCAATTGCTTGGAGTTTTGTTACTGAATACAAAATATAAATCTACACCTGTGATCCCAAACTAAGCCATTCGGTGAATCGCCACGTAATTTTGAACCAAGGTCAGATGACGAAGTAACATCTGAGGTAACATAACTCTCCAAACTTCCACACCAACTCAACGTGAAGACTTTCGGCCAAGACTGATTTAGGGTGCATCAGCCGCCTCTACACCATACGCTTATCAGCATCCATGCCATGACCCAGAATTCGAACCAGGAACCATCCGATGCAGAGGCTAACACCTTAACCACCATACCGGTTGGTCAGCACGTAAACCAGATATATGCTCAACTTTGTGGCTTACTATGTATTCGTTCTAGCAGTACACTTGATTTCGTACCAACGCAACCGTAATCGCTCTCTGCATGCAACCAGATCTTTCTAATTTCGAGAATACTTTTGCACAAGCGAAGAACTATCGAACTCGTAAAAGCTTGGTTTACTCTTACGAAGTACTCTTTGGAACTGATTACCGATCTGAGGAAAACAATTTGTTTTCTGTCCAGCTGGAGGAAAAAAGATACCAATGTCGCACTTTCTACTAAATTAAGCTAAAAGCTTCAGATAATCGCAATTCGAATTGCTGCCGCCCCTTCCCACTCGGGCAGGAAAAAAAATGCACAAGCAATTCATTCTGTAAGAACCAAGAACTAATTCTAATTTAACTCCCTTCTAAGAGGTAAATGAAGTAGAAAATATACTTTAAAGACTTTAGTCTGACGATGTATCCTGATATAGGTATTGCGATGCTGTTTGGAACATTTTATTTACGTTTTTTCTCTCGAGTTCCTTGTCTTTCCAATCGAAGGTTTCTATTAGATGGAGTACTTTTAGTAGAGAAGTGTTTTTTGCAGGGGATGTTTGTTGGAAAGTATGCTTGGAAGGATGATACTTCGCTATTCACGCTTCGTTTGAGATTGCTATTAGGTAAATTCGACTAGTGGAGAATATAAATCAGATATATCACTGTTAATTGTCTTAGGGAATCTTTACCGTGCTGAGTTAGTTTATTTTTGCGTCAAAACTGTCCTGTAGTGGCGTTTTGAAACCTATTCCTGATATACGCAGTTCTGGAAAGAAACAATTTGTTTTTCCATTTGGATCTTCATTCCATCTAAAACTAATAGGTTAGTTTTGTCTCAATGACATATCTAGTCATCAAAATTGACTAGATCTTGACGGATTAGATAATTCGTCCAAATAACTTGGTAGGCTAAATTGATAGTGTATCAGGGCTAGCAAGTTACTATATTTCTTTACTGACTTAAAGTCTGACAGTACTTTCTGATCATGTTCTTTGAAAATTTCTTTCTTTCTATTTTGTCTAGTTCCGTGTGTTTCCAATCAGAGGTTTCTATTAGAAGGTAATTTAGTGTTAGGAAGTTTTCCTTTCTAGTGGCGATGTCGTTGAAAAGTGTGCTTGAAAGTATGATCTTTTGCGTTCGAGTTTGGTTTGAAGCCCTGTTATGCAGATTCGAGTAGTGTAAAATCGTTATCAGATGCATCGCTGTTAATTTAATCAATGTAATAGGCTGATGTGGAAACAAATAACCGTCAGGAATTAAGCAAAAATACGCCAAATTTTAATGATATAGCTTAATGGAAACGTACCGTGGAAAATATTTTTCTTACCAGTGGTAGTTTGGTTGGCAAGTATGCTTGCAAGGATGATCAATAATAAATCTATTTATTCGAAACCACATACCTTTACAACTAGCTTCTAAACTTTACTCCATGCCAACATTTAACATGTAATGCCACTTGAAGCGTAGAATAAATGTTGAAGCGCAGGCTCTTCCCGCGCGAACCCGTGACTAGCTACTGAAACATCACTCCACGCCACGCGCTGGAGCGTGATGGTCTCTTTAGCGTTGACGCCACATCACGCGCTGCCTCGAGATTGGCAGCGAAAGTGTTAAGGAATTTCAAATAGATCGTGTACTTGGGTTTACAAATTACGAATATTCTCGTTCGAGTTTCTTGAACAAGGACCGTTGAAGACGGGTTAATGACAAGGAATTGGTATTTGCGTTATACTTTTTGCATGGAAAAAAGTGTCTACTGCGAAAAATGGTAAATAAATGGCAAGTACCGAAATAATAATTGCAAGACTGGAACCCAGATAATACGGGGTTAAAGACGCCTGAAAACTCAATTTACACTAATTTTAGGCGAAATGTTTTCTTTAATATAATCTTATGATCGTATTATCCTTCAAACACATTCCTTTGGCATGGCCATGGCTTGGGGAGGAGATGTGTGGGCCTGGAAGACTGAATGGAAGCCGTTCTCATTTACGTGTCGTCTTAAGAAAGTAGAAAACTTCAAGCTGTCAACTTGACTTCGGCACATACTCGTAGTAGATTCAAATTTGTAAGTAATCCCTTCAGTCTACCAGTATCATAAGGTTGGCTGGGTTGGTTTAACGGTGCAAAGGTAATTTTTTACCGAGCTGCGCCAAACACATACACACATACACGCCCGCATACATAATTATGTACTTATAGAAGAATATGCATATTCGTAATATTTTTTAAACAGAGCGCAGCTAAGGTTTCAATTAGGGATGCGACATCGATGTCGATGTTTTTAACATCGATGTATTGGAGTCGATGATTTTGTAACATTGATGTTTATATTTGTCGATGTTTTTACGTTGTCAATGTTTTATTTTTAAATGAAAAAAGTACCGTTATAAAAATTTAAAAAATAAGTAGCATAATTTTCATAATCAGCAAATTGAACATACTTTTAGACCAAAGTGGTCAAGTGTGAAGGGTCTGAAAAGTAGTGATATGACATCGATGTCGATGTTTTCAAAATATTGATGTTTTATAAAAAAAACATCGATGTATTGGAGCCGATGTCGCATCACTAGTTGCTAAACCAGTTTTAAGAAATGGGGGAAAAAAGTTTAAATACACTGAATTTTAAAAACATCGATGGTTTAGGGGCGATGCATTATCAACATCGATGATTTACTTTTGAACATCGAAAAAACATCGATGTTTTGCTGTCGATGTAGCATCACTAATTGCTAAGCCAATTTTAAAAAATGGCGGGAAAAGTTTAAAACACTGAATTTTAAAAGCATTGATGTTTTGTTGACGATGTAGCATCATTAGTTGCTAAACCAGTTTAAAGAAATTGGGGAAAAAGTTTAAATACACTGAATTTTAAAAACATCGATGTTTTTTGGTCGATGTATTTATCATCATTGATGTTTTAATTTTGAACATCGATGTTTTGTTGTCGATGTCGCATCACTAGTTTCAATAGGGCTTGAGGATCATTTGTTCTTATAATCAGATATGTATGTGACAGCAAACGAATTACTGGAACAACGTAACAATAATTTTGGTTGTATTGGTCAAAGTAGATCATTTGATTCTGAATTTATTCAACTTGAATGTATTAGTTTTTTTCTTGATGGTGTATCCGTTATAGCAAGTATTAAAATATTTGAAACGTAGTTTATGTTCGTTTTTATCTGGTTTCGTAAAATATATTTTTTCCTTCTTCCATTTATTTTGTTTTATTTTTTTCGTAAAAGTTTTTTTCATTTTTTTCAGCACACGTTTCTGCCATCTAGGTTCATTTTCATTGTTTAATCTTCTATGAACAAGCATCCACGATCTTCATTGGTTTTGATTCGATTTTTCTTTAGTTTTTCAGATTTCTCCATTAGCTATATTTGCTTTACAATAAAATCTTTCAATCCAGTTGAAATAAGCAGATTGCTAACGATTAGTATACTGTTTTTAAACCAATGTGTTCTCTTTTTTTTTTACATATTTTTTATTTCGTATATTTTGTGCCTTTTAATTGAGTCATTTAACTAATTCATGAAACGTATGTGAGGCAATGTGAATGATCACCAAAATAAAATGGATTTTGAAATTAGATACCTTTTCTGTCAAGATAAATGCTGGGATGAGTGTATTATTTTTGTGAGGAAACTTGGTTCGTGTAAGTATTCTGGATGTGATTTCATTTGGTTTTTCTGAATTTCAGCACGTCATAAATATAAATTTCAAAATTGAATCCCGAATTGATATGATAATTTATTCGCCAAAGCAATTTTATTAATTGCCAAATGTACGGCAGAATTATGATAAATTTCATTTTAAGGTAATCCCGATTTGTACCTTGCGATAACATTTAAGTAAAAGAAAGTCAAAATTTCTTCATTTGTCTGGTTTGCTTCTTTACATTGAAAACTCCTCGTATGTTTTTTTTAATAATGGCGATAAACTAAATTTTATGGTAATCGCAATATGTACTCTGCGAGAGCATTTGCGTAAAATTTTCATGTTCAATCCTGTTTGTTGATAAACATTGAAAACTCGTATATGTTTATTTCACGCTCTCAACGAACACGAGTTTCCTAAAATGTACTTAAACTTTTCTGCCTAGTATTACTTTTGATCTAAAATATATATTAGTGTACTTTGTATACAACCCCAGCTAAGTAATAACATTTTTTTTCCTCCAGGATAATACGAACATCAAAGGTTTTAAACTCCTTTACCAAACATAATCCTAAAAAATTGAATATTGAACGAATTTTCCATGCTTTCAAGACGAAAAACAAATAAGTTCTTTCTATCTCGAAAAGGAAATTTCTCTCAGTACCATAATAACCGTGCTGTAAAAAACAAACAATCATTGTTTTCGGATATCGCAAGAATTGCCAAACCCTACGCAGAGTTCATGTGACTTTTATTTAAAGTACTCGATTTGGCAGCAGTGATGTTCTCTCCCATGGCTTGGGAAAAGAAATATTAACCACAAATATTCCGTAATATTTCGGTCACTAACAGTTTGCTGGAAGTTCCTGCTGCGAAGTGCGAGAGATACGGCTGGAATATTGAGGGCGCAATCGTTCCATACCCATTTCATTCCATCCGCCATTTTTTATTTACCTTATACGTTTCTTCTGCCCCCACGTAGGCCATTACGGCTGCTGAACAAATGATTATGTAACGTGCATTAAATCTTACTGTCGCGACAACGTGTCGTTTGGGAGAGGAAGATATAATACTGGGTAATATTAACAGAAACTCTTGGATAATGTTCTGGTAGAATGGGAATGAATCGTTCGGGGCTGACTTTCAAACTTTTTTGGCACACGTTTCCCTTTTTTAACGGAAAATCTCAGACTTCTTTGTACACAAAATTGCATTTTATTACATTACTATTTATTGCAACATTGATTCAATTAAGTAGATGTCATTAAATATGACTACATTAATTAAATTAAATACATTGTGTTACATATATATTTGAGTATATATCGGATTTTATTACGTTCTAAAAATAAATATAGTGCATGACATTAAGTATTCGAATACATCAAATTTTATTTCATTGATTAACATAAATTTGACATTAAATATTAGAATACATTGATATTTTTATAATAATTACATTAATTGTGTGACATTAAATATTCGATATACACAAATTTTTATTGCATTAATTAAATTCAGCAAATGAAATCAAATATTAGAATTTATCAATTTGTATTACATTAATTAAATTAATCACAATACATTAAATATACGTGTATATTGGATTTTATTACATCAATTAAAGTAAATACATAACGCTAACTATTCAAGACTAAAACAAATTTCATTATATTGAGTAAATAAATTTTATGAATGATATTCGAATATATGGAATATTGTTATAATTATTAACTTAAGTGAAATATGTTAGATATTTGAATAAAATTTTTTTTATTACATTAATTAAATTAATAATATTAACTATTCGAGTACATCTAGTTTTATTACATTAAGTATTCGAATATATTGAATTCGATTACATTGATTAAATTAAATGCAGCACATTAAATATACGTATCCATCTATTTTGTTTTTGCATTGAGTAAATTAAATGCATGACGTTAAGTGTGATCAAATCTATCGTATTATATCACATAAATTAATTTAATTATAACATTAATTTTAGAATGCATCGAATTTTTATTGCTTGTATAATTTTAATGGAATTAAAATAATTGCATTTTAATTTCCTAGGAGGTTGATAAGCGAAACTACTAAATACCAATTTTCAGTTCACAATATCTAACATATTATCTTTAACAACGAAATTGCATCAAAAATAGTAAAAAATGGTTATTTAAACAAAAAGAAGAAAATTATGACTGGAATTCAAGTATATCCACGTCAATTACAGACTTTGTAGACCAGACGTTAACCGTCTGGAATTATTCCGACAGTAATCGCAACCAACAACGTCTATTTTCTAACCAAGCGCAGATTCATATAAAAGTTTCCAACTTCGTCTTTGTTCTGCATTTTATTTAGCGGAATATCTCTACAATATCTACTATACCTCGCTTGTGAGTTGTAGCTGCACAATTTGAAAAAGTCTGTCTCAAAAGAAAAATTATTCTTTCACTCATCGTATAATTTCACCTTTGAAAATAAAAAGTTTCTTTTGAAAATATGCTGCTTTCAACAGCGGGAAAGAATTGATTACGTTTAGCGTACGTTTATAGATGTTGGTGACTAGAGTTTTCTGATAATAAAATTATTAATTTGGGGTTCCAAAGATTTAATCTAGGAAAACATTACTCAGATAGTACGGAAGTGATTTTTCATTTCAAGTGTGGGAAATGAATAATTGTTTTAAGAATTATTCGTGTCCTCGACACTGAGAGATGATCGATTGTGCTGAATTTTGCCAATTAGCATAAACTTATTGGTTTTTTAGAACTTGTGAAGCATTAATAAAATTAATTTGTTTCGTTATAAGTTCTGTCTAATGTGAGTGATATGTCTTTTACCCACGACGTTTAGGTCATATGTCTTGTAACAAGACATTAGGACAAGCAGAGTAATTTATGTACAATGAATGTGGGAATTTTGTTTAAATATTTATTAATATTATCAAATAAGCTATCAAATATAATTAAATAAGTTATCAGATATAATTAAAAAAGCTATCAAAATATAACTAAGCAAAATTTAAAATACTATTGAATAAAAGTAAAATATTGTTAAATAAATTATCAAATTATGAAAAATTAATCATGAAATATCAATTAATAAATAAAATTACATTACGTAAATAATAAATTTATTATATAAAGTATCAAGTATTATTAAATAAATTATCAGATGTTTTATAATAAATGCATTTTCCTATAATTGCAAGAATTCGATCAATTTAAAATGAAAACTTAACGTACAACTAGCGAGTTTTAATCTCATTTGGAAGTAATGTACTATAAATATTTTGCTACCTTCCTAAATAAAGATGTTCTTACCCTGAAATGCTCGCATTTCATCTGGTTTTCATCCGGCTTAAATATATTGTGACTTCGTAAATATAGTGACTGATATGTAGTTTTACTTAAATATTGGGCTGAATATGCAGCTTTACTTAAATACCGTTAGTAATAAGACTCGTATGCAGCGTTTGGTCAAAAACAACAATTTATATAGATTTGAAGTGGTGTGAATTGTATTTATTGTCCATCAATACAAAATATTATTAGATAAAAGTTACCCATTTTCTATCTTTGCAAGAATTCCATCTTTTAAAGGGAAACCTAACGTAAGATACGAGTCTTATACACAATTGGAACTTATTTACTTTGAAAATTTATACATAAAATTTCGTTACCTTCATCAGTGATGATGGTCTTATTCTGAAAAGCATATACATCACCTGGCGTTGCTTGAATATTTTATACATGACTTTCGTTGGTAAATGCAGATTTATATGGATCTTAAGAAATCATCTTTAAAATTAGTTTACAGAATATTTTCTACATCATATACGAGTAGGATACCTATAAATTCCTGATTTATGTTAATGTATACATAAATATAAATAAAAGGTATATTTGGAAAGAGAGAAAATAATCGAAAAATTTAAATCTCATTAAGCGTCTTATAAAGATGAAAGACGAAGAAAGATTTCCTTTCAGATGCAAATTTTCCCTTGAGATTATGTTTTTTGGCCATATTGGACTACTTTTCTGATACATTATCTATGCTAGCTAAGAATTCAAATAGCTGTTTTTCACTTTAATTCTTTTTCATGTGGCATAAATATCGTAAATGTTTTAGTAGAAAATATTCTTTTGTTATATGATTTTTATTGGTATATGGTACTAGAATGTATCTTTTAACTTGGAAAGCAGGAAAACACTGTTGGTGAGAGATGTTTAGGAAATATGATTCTAAAACACACATTGTCTAAACAAAGAAAGATTAGATTGGAATCCTATTGCTATCCCAACAGAATTACTCAACTTTACTTGGGTTGAAATGGTTAAATGTAGATTGGAAAAGTGATGAGATTAATGTCTTATATTACGTAGAAAAATACTAACATGAATTAAGTGCCAGAAAAAGAATTTCTTAACACCTTTTTGATTGTTTTAGGAGAACTACTTTAGACGCAAATCGAATACGTATGCATACCCATCCATGTAATACATTTCACATAAACTGCACCCCAGTTTCATGTTCAAACTGCAAAATATGAAACTTAACTCTTAGGCGACTACTACGTCGATTTTCGTGGGGCGAGGTGATCTGATGATTGGCCAAAAACCCAGAACTGACTGGAACTTTGCGAACGAAATGTCTCGTCATAAGAAAAAAACAATAAACCAGATATTGATAAAGTGTGTCGTAGTAAAAAAAATCGATAATATCTTGATACCTCGTCATTGGTGAAATTTGTTAGGTCTTGATGGGTGAGATAACTCGTAGAAATCACATCAAGGGTCAACATAAATTCCTCCTCCTTAACAGTTTCATTATCGATATCAGTACTGCAGACCATCCAGCTTCAACGAATGGAATGCCGTGCGAACTGGCCAACAGTCGCTGTGTCGAAGAGCGCCCTATAGAAAATAAAGATGGCGCTTTCAGACATATATCCCAATGTGAATAATTATGTTATCCCGATATGAATAATTATGTAATTACATGAATAATTAATTATTATAATAACAATATGCATAATTAATTATTCTAATAAAAATATACACAATTAATTTTTCTAATAACCATATGAATAATTAATTATTATAATAACAATATGAATAATTAATTATTCTAATAACAATATGAATAATTAATTATTCTAATAACAATATGAATAATTAATTATTATAATAACAATATGAATAATTAATTATTCTAATAACAATATGAATATTTAATTTTGTGTTCCTTACATCCTTTAAAGGCTTTTACTGGAAGTTTTGAAACAACTTGTATATTTTTTTAGGAAGGATGCAATTTTACCTTCGGATACAGTAACAATATTCAAAATCTTGTTGCATTCGCTTTTCTTTAGAAGAGACGACAGTAATAAAATATTGAGTCTCCTATATTTTAGGGGACACGGTTATAAGAGTTCGATTTAACAAATAGAGAGTTGCGATATCGTAATTCAATGCAAACACATGGGGGCTGGTGCACATTAAATCTGTCGTGGCCCACATTGGCGTGGTGTTAAAGTTTGGACAGTGGGGTTCCAGCTCAGGTCTTACCTTGTCATCTTACAATTGTAAATAACGAGGTGTTGTCCTCGATTCTTTCCCTTCGGGATTAATACCAGACCGTAATAATAGCCCTTGTGTTTCTCCAGTGCGACATTATTTCAACTACTCACCTATATTTTAGTCATATAGTGCTAGTTTAGAAACTCTAGATGGAAAATAATCTGCTGCGTATTAATCGCCATGTTCATTAAAACAACAAAAACGTAAAAATAACAATATTTTCGCGACCTTTCTTTTCGAATGCTAAAGAAACGTTTCACTCGTAATACTCAATGCGAACGAACAGCTGCAAACGTAAAGGTAAAAGAATAAAACTTGTTCGACGATTTCTAAAGAATTACGCTCACAAAATAAAAAAAAATCCCGAAGCTGTAAACATATATTCTTAATTTTAATTAGAACGATGTTTCGTGATACTTTAGAACTTTTTTTTTCATTTTGGAGAAAGATGTATTCCGCCTCAAAGTGGCGCGATGAGGTTTTCTTTAAAATACGCCTTGAAATGAATAGGAGGATTTGAAATGCAGTTACTCGATAAAAATGTTTGCCTTCACATTTCACGACGATGTAAATCCGAGCGCCAATTCATTTGTCATTGTTCTATTGGGGTTGTTAAATTTGGTGGAACGTGAAAGAAAAACGGCTCTTTAAATAGAATAGGAAAATTCTCCAATCCTTCTCTCGCAGAAGTAGCTTTTATGTACTATCATTCTCCGAGTTGCGGAAAGAAGAATGATATGCATCCTATGTCTCGAATCAATAATATCGGAAATCTTTCCCGTATTTTCTTGTTTTGGAAGCTATTATTGTGCCCAAGCGTTCGAAATTAAAGGGAAAAAAAAATTAGGACATCGGATAAAAAAAATGAACTACGCCCATTGAACAAATTTATTAGAAATCTATTAAACACGGCCTTTCGAACGCGATGAGATGGTTTAGACCGGCTAAGAAGTGCTCGATAATAGCATGCCTTTGAAAAGGGATTTTTTACTCTTATGAAAAATTCCGAAGCCACGCTGGATAGGGCTATTTAAAGATTCCTGTATGTAGTTTTCAATTTTTCGTGTGGCGTGCAAGGGGATAATTTGCTCGAACAGATAAAGCGTAAATAGGCTAGTTATAGGCTTTTGATGGAAGGGCTGATATGTTCGGAGCTGATAAAAGTGAGGTACATTTACTAATTTAGTTTATTTTGGAAATGTCGCTTATGTAGCTCAGTATAAAATATTAAAACATAAAAAAGAATATTTCATTATATCCTTAAATGAAAAATATTGTGTTAACTTTTATGTAACTATGGGGCTCCGCCACACCTGCTCGCCAATACCCGGGGATTGCTACGCAAACCAACACTCCTTTCGTAGAGTCAATCTCCTGCGACGGCGAAACTATCTTAATAATTCGCAGTATGCCACCTGCTCGCCTACGCTCGCCAACCCCGGGGGATTGCTATGCAATCCCATTTGATTTGCTTCGCAAACTAACACTCCTTTCGCATAGTTTTAAATCTCCTGTGACGTCGAAACTATCTTAATTCATATGTTTCTAGTTGTACTTTCCAGGCCATAACGTCGAAGCGAGGTCTCCGCCTCCTGGTCGCTGACGCTTGCCAAACCCCGGTGATTCCTACGCTTCGCAAACCAACACTTCTTTCGCAAGTGATTTTACTTTTTTTTATTTTAACACTTAATGCATCCCAAAGTAATAGCCGCATCAGTAAAAAACCTTCTCCATCTTGTTCTCTGTACAAGGTTTAATAAACCATGTTAATCTAGTAATTTTATGATCTGTACTTTCTCTTGAAACCGTATAAGAATCGAGCAAAAAAGCGAGCCTTTTTCCGTCATGGAGCCTGCTTTCCACAGCGAGTTTCAACGGCCAAACAAAAAAAAATCGTTGCTGCGATAAATTTCATATTTCACAAACCCGTTAGTTAGAATGGTAACCTTCATTTCCGTGAAGATAAAAAGTACGCTTTCTCTACGCGATCTGATAAATACGAAATTTGTATGACCAACTGTTAATCTCATCAAATTTATTTATTAACCGATTTCAAAAATAATTGTACCGTAAGAAAGAATACATTCTAAGGTTTTTTGTGATAATAGTAATTTATTTCAAAACTAATAGTAATAAGCCATAGATATGACAGTTTTAACAAAAAAAGCAACGAAAATTTCCCGATTTTTCCAAATTAAAAATATTATCAAGAACTAAATTGAAATTTCTACAAAACTCGATGAGCTGCAAAAATTCATGTTTAGATGTACGCTAAAAAACTACTCACGGGTAAAGACTGAAAATTTGTATGTTTTGCACACTAGCGGTATAAATTTCGCTTTCTTCGCCTTTGACACTTAATATACCCTAAACTAATAGACGCGTCGAAAAAAAATCTTCACCTTGTTCCCCTGCTCAATTTTGAACAAACCATGTTAATTTCATATTTTTCTAATCCGTACTTTTTCGGGAAATCGTGTAAGAATAGAGCGAAAAGTTCGGGTTTTCTATCCTGCGGCGGCGGTGGTAACTTTTTAATATAGAGAGATAACTAGCAGAATGAAAAGGCGTTGTTCGAGTTGATTTGGTAGATTGGTCAATTGGCGTCGCACTGTAGCAACACAAGGTGTTATGGGATACGTCCGAGATTAACCCCAAAGAGAAAGACCTTACAATCTCGAGCCACGTCCACACCTGCGCTGGCACTCCCCTCTAGAAACTTCCACACCACGCCAAAGTGAGGACATATAAGGCAACGGTAGATTTAACATGCACCAGGCCCTTTTGTACACGACGGTCTTTGGATGGATTCAAACTCGCAACTCTCTAGTTGCTAATTCGATATTCTTCCAACTGGGCTACGGTGACCCAAACGAAATGGCGATAAATCACATTAATCCTTAACCAGAAGCATATTTTCTTCTGTTTATGATCTTCACACTGAATGACCGACCCATATCTCAGATTTTACTTTTAAATAAATAAGTACTATTTGACAAAATATGTGTATCAGAATACTTTCTTTTAGTGAATATTGTTTGGCAAAATATAGAAACGTTTCACTCAAAAGACTTTCATTCTTTGACTAAAATTTAGCATTTTAGATACAACAGACACCACACGTAACAACAGTACTACATTCAACTTGAAATGCGCATACTCTTTCTCTGAAAGACCGACACATATCTCAGATTTTACTTTTAAATAAATAAGTACCATTTGACAAAATATGTGTATCAGAATAATTTCTTTTAGTGGATATTGTTTGGCAAAATATAGAAACGTTTCACTCAAAAGACTTTCATTCTTTGACTAAAATTTAGCATTTTAGATACAACAGACACCACACGTAACAACAGTACTACATTCAACTTGAAATGCGCATACTCTTTCTCTGAAAGGCCGACCCATATCTCAGATTTTACTTTTAAATAAATAAGTACCATCTGACAAAATATGTGTATCAGAATATTTTCTTTTAGTGGATATTGTTTGGCAAAATATAGAAACGTTTCACTCAAAGGAATTCCATTCTTTGACTAAAATTTAGCGTTATAGATAAAACAGACACCACACGTAACTACAGTACTACATTCAACTTGAAATGCGCATACTCTTTCTCTGAAAGACCGACCCATATCTCAGATTTTACTTTTAAATAAATAAGTACCATTTGACAAAATATTGTATCAGAATATTTTCTTTTAGTGAATATTGTTTGGCAAAATATAGAAACGTTTCACTCAAAAGAATTCCATTCTTTGACTAAAATTTAGCGTTTTAGATACAACAGACATCACACGTAACAACAGTACTACATTCAACTTGAAATGCGCATACTCTTTCTCTGAAAGACCGACCCATATCTCAGATTTTACTTTTAAATAAATAAGTACCATTTGACAAAATTTGTGTTTCAGAATATTTTCTTTTAGTGGATATTGTTTGGCAAAATATAGAAACGTTTCACTCAAAAGAATTCCTTTCTTTGACTAAAATTTAGCGTTATAGATAAAACAGACACCACACGTAACTACAGTACTACATTCAACTTCTAATGTGCATACTCTTTATCGAGTATGCCCCGCCACCGTGTGTCTACATGCAACGTTGCGTTTAGTAATGATACGCTTTGGCTGCGCACCGAGGAGCTGTCAGACGCACGTATCATTGTCTAGTGTGTCCGACGACCGTAATGATAGGGTTCCGTACTTGACAACGCGCATTGATCTGCTGATGTCTTTAGTAACAGTGCAAATCTCCATGCACGGACGTCGGCTCTAATGTATAGGAATTATGTAGGTTTTCAACGGTAGGCGGAAATGCTCGGATGTCTGTAATGGAGGGACAGATATCTATGGCCGAGCGAATAAAGGGGGGCACAAGGTGTGAGGACTTGAACAAGCCACTTCGAATTTTTGGTTGTTCTCCTGTTTAATCATGTAGTTTCGTTATTAAATCCGTTGTTTCAATTAATGTAAACTGCGAATTCACTTCAGAATTTCGTAAACTGATAGTAAACGAGCCATTTTGCATTTTGTTAATAATAAATTGGGTAAAATTTGAACATTGAACATTAATTAATTTTTCGAGATCTGCATTTAATCACTCGATCATTTCTTCTAATTCCAGGAATTTCTATGTTCTTAGTATTTATCTCAAACTGCATTCAACTATTTACACGTGAAACACAATTAGTCAAAAGACATAGTTCTGTGAAACGGAAGAGGAAATATTCTACTGGTTATTCTAAACTCGCTCAAGATGAAATCTAACGTTCGTACAAGGAAATCTTGTTACAGTGGACACACGAACACTTCACCAGTCTGAAGATCACCACATTGCGGTCTAGAAACACTAAAAACTCGTGTCTTAAAAATTTTGACTTGGTATGTTTCACTGATAGGCCGATGATAATCCTTCACTTATGTTTGCTATGTTTAATATTATTCAATTACGCTGGCATTGGTTGGCGTATGCAAATCATTCACTTGACCCTGAAAATAAATCAGGGCAAGTTAGTAATTGTTTAAAAATAGTTCTACATAATATGATTGCAGATTTCATGGTTTTTAGTCCAATTAACGATGTAATGGAGCAACACTACGCCCTATTTGTGACAGACCAGAAACAACTACTGAGCTGTCACACCACTCTCCAAACATTTACACCTTGCCAAGATGAGGAGACTTAAGGCTACGATAGATGAAACGTGAATCAGTACCAGTCAACACGACGGTCTTGGGTTCAATCGAGTTTCGAACTCGTAACTTTAAGTTTGCTTATTTATTGACTCTACCATCTGTACTCCTTCATTTTTCTTTGCGATTGATCCAGACCGTCACAATATTCCGCTGTGTTGCTCCAGTACGGCGTTAATTCAACTACATACCCATCTTCATTTATGATTTGACATTTAATGGAAATGAAGCCCACATCACATGGTCTACCACTTAACCTCAGCTTACGTTTGGAACACATCAAGACAACATTTTGTTTTCATGTTTATCAGAAAAGCAAATGTACTAGTCACCTTCAAAAAATATCCTCGGCTTACGAGTGAAACACATTAAGTCAAAAATCTCAAGACATGAGTGTTAGCTTTAGAGTTAGAGTGATCTTTATACTGATTAAACCGAATTTTTTTTGAGAGAGAGAGAGATATCTTCTATAAATGAACGTTTGATTTTTTTTCTTGAGAGCTACAGTTTGGAAAGTTTTTCTTGACAATTAAAGCTCGATTGCAATTTTATCTCATTCGTTTTCTGACAAATATATATAAGGACTTAGAGTATTTTACTTGTAAGCCGACGAAATAATAAAGGAATACATTGCTTAAACTACACGGTGGCTATCTTGACGAGGGTTCTATTTACTATCAAAACTGACCAGGTCATTAATGGACGAGGTATCTCGTCGTCTCATCTCGTCATCATAAAAAATTATTTGGATCTTGATGACGAAACATCTCATCGTTAGCAAAATTGATGAGATCTTGATGGATGTGGTATCTCGTGTAAACTCTTTGGATGGGTAAAGCCAAAAAAAAAAAAAAAAAAAAAACGCTAGCTTAAATTTAACCCTCCAAGGGATTTCAATGAGATATCTCGAATACCAAAATCTGAACCATTCTGCTAATGAAGAGATATCTCGTCATCATGATATTAACACTTTTTTCATGATCAGAACCCGGCAGGGTTTTCTTAATGAAAATATATGTCATCTATCAAGATCTGGGGTCGTTTTTTCTAATGACGAGATAC
The DNA here is from genome assembly GCA_947359465.1 of Metellina segmentata. Classification (NCBI taxonomy): domain Eukaryota; kingdom Metazoa; phylum Arthropoda; class Arachnida; order Araneae; family Tetragnathidae; genus Metellina; species Metellina segmentata. The sequence continues at coordinate 89,325,470 of OX375873.1, read as the reverse complement.
CTTGTGGAATGCAGCCACCAAGAGAGTTAAAAAAAAAAAAAAGGATTAAATCAAAGTAGCGCGAAGGATTCCATTGAAAAACTGAACATCGCGATCGCGATTGAAAGTCAGCTCTTCAACTGATTTCGGAATAGATTGGCCTTCTCGAATCCTTAAAAATGTATTATACACTGAATCATTTTATTCCCTGACTCCTGGAACATAAAGATTTATGGTTTTCCGAATTCTGGGAGTTTCTGGATGCAGAAAGTGTTTGTTTTTTGTGCAAGGGAAAGTTTCTCCTGAGCCCTAAATAAAAAAAATTCCGACTCCACTCCGCATATAAAAGAGGAAGAATGGACATACCTGTACACCATCGATCTGAAGTATCTCCACTCACAGGGTCTGAAACATTTACAGAAGTCGAACGAAGTTTCGATCCCCATACGGAATGAGCATCCCCATTCCATCTATAAAAATCAGACACATGTTCCACATCTTCAGTAAGTCTTAGTATCAGTACGTGCGTCAGTAGCGGTCTTGGAGTTTGTAACACGTGAATGGAAATGTAGAAACGATCTAGTTTTTTTTAAACTTTCATGTGTATCAGTAACTGAGAAAAGTATTGGTTGAATTGGATTGGTTGGAGGAATTATTACAAAGAGTTTTTAAAGTTAATTATAAATTTATTCATTAATTTTCAAATTATGCATATATTGTCGGCTTAGATATGAAACTCGTTAATTGTCAATTGTAGGAAAGACATTTTTGACGCTAAATAGTTTTTTGAATGATGATGAGAAATAAATTGTCCCATTTCAGCATTCGGTTTGAAAGTAAATTATCAAAATGTTTATTATTCGTATTGTGACCTTGAAACTAATAGCTAGTCTTAAATCGCATGTGCCTTAAAATTTCTTTTGTTTGTTGATGATCTTGTATAATGCATGGTTTTCATGCCGAAGCTGTAGTTACGACATGGCTAGTAATATAATTTCAAGGTCAAAAGAAAATTTACCTGATATACAAAAACCCAAAAGAAAATTAAAAAAAGTTATTAGAAAGTGAAGAAGTGTTGGTGGGTCAGAGCGCTAGCAGAGAGAACCCTGACGCAGACAACAGAAAATGGTGATTTCAACGTATGAGCAGCAGTGTGCTAATACTGGAACAAAATAGAAAGATAAATTAGGTAAAAAGTTATAGGACACAAGCCAAAGAGGCAAATACACGTCATAAAATTAAGGAATAATAGTAACGGTAACAATACAATCACACTGAGAGCGGAATGCGCTAAAGTTGCTACAGGTAAGCAATTATGTATCATATTTATTCAAACATGCAAGACATCTAAAAAGAAAAAAGCTAAGATGCTATGTCTGCAGATTCAACGATCTTGCATGGTTAATTTTGATTTTCAGGTTAAATACACCCCGGCTGTTTAGGTATTTGCTTCTTTTACTCTCTATATTATATCACATATTCAATGACGGGCTGTCTGACCCCTCCCAATTCCTTATATTCACTATGACGTAAGTCGTTCCATTGGTTTGGCTGCTACATGCATTGCCTTTCACGTTTCAACTTGTCATTCTACGGTTACAGGAATGATGGTAATCATTTGAAACTAATAGGATATGCAGATCAAGGTATTAAATGCAAATCATTAGAATTGCGCATTTCTGGGGTCCAGAAGTGCCCTCTGAACTGTAATAGGAGTATAAGTAGTATCCTGTTTGAAAGTCATACAGTGTATTGTGGACAGCTGGGAGAAAATTGCTCCCAGAAACACTAGGCCTCGTTGACGAAAAATGTCGTAATGTAAACAAACGACGGAGTTTGAAAGAGGACGAATGACAACCTTCTAGGTGGACTTATGTGTATGAAACCGTCAGAGTATTAAGAAATGTTCGATTACGCTTTGTTGTATACAGTGAACAGAAGCTTTCGGATTTGGAAATTCCAAAGGTAATCCTCAAACATCTTGATGTTATTGCGGTTTTGTGTCATTGCGACAGACGAAGCAGTTGTAAATTACAAATAGAATCTAACTTGTTAACAAAGAGACAGTATTTTAAAGTTCTATTGGCAATGCATTTACACTCAGCATGGGTTTTCCGTGCCGCAGAGAGGCGAAATGAATCCATTTTACGTCCAGCAGGAGGTCCCGCCATGACAGGAAACCCTGTCTACGGAATATATCAAATACACAGCGAACGAAAGTCAAACAAGCTTCATAATCATCCATCAGAAAGAAATAATCAAAACCAACGTCTGAAACACTAGGGACACGTCTGGGTCACTAGGGACAAACGGACCGCTACTTTTAACTCGGTTTGAGAGTTGGAGCAGATAAAGGAAGGGTGAAGTAATATAAGTGTGCTTCACCAGCTGTGACTTAATTGCACAGAGATGCGTTCCACGGACCGGTGTTAGTTGAACCGAAGCGAATGATATATAGCCTCATTTCTGTCGTGGAGGACACTCATTACGAGAGTAATAAAATTAAAATATTAAAGGGATTAAGTCTAAATACCATAAGACTACAATTTTGCGGAGTGGTTGGCGTCTCGGATGCAATGCGTGGAAAAATTTCAAGTTCAAGCTCTGGAAGTAGATGGAAACGACTTACGACCACTTGCGTAGTTATTGAGGTAGTTTTCGATGGGGATGTTTAAAACTGGAATTATTTATGAGAATGCAGTCTGCGATTATGCGAGGAATTTCCAACCAGACTGCGAAGATTTTACTTTTGCTGCCCAAATGCTTTTGCATTATGTGTGTAGTGTGTATATATATATATATATATATATATATATATATATAATAACAACATAAAATATACAAAATAACAAAAAATAACCAAACAGCCGGGGTGCATTAACCAGAAACCGAAACTCGAAACTACCCATGCAAGCGCGCTGAAGCTGCAGACATAGCATGGTAAGCAATATAATTTCAAGAACACAAGAATTTCTAAAAAAAAATGTAACAAAAATCTTAAAAAATAATAAAAAATGAAGAAATGTTGGTGGATCAGGGCGTCATCAGGGAGGAGCCTGACCCAAACAACATAAAATGGTGTTTTCTACATATGAGCAGCATTAGGCTGAAAAAATTGCTCATACTCAATTGTGTATGAGCAATTTTTTCAGCCTAATGCTGCTCATATGTAGAAAACACCATTTTATGTTGTTTGGGTCAGGCTCCTCCCTGATGACGCCCTGATCCACCAACATTTCTTCATTTTTTATTATTTTTTAAGACTTTTGTTACATTTTTTTTTAGAAATTCTTGTGTTCTTGAAATTATATATATATATATATATATAGCGGAGGTAGTCCGGTTGGAAGAGTAACGTATTAGCAACAGGAGAGATGCGAGTTTGAATCCAACCAAAGACCGTCGTGTTTAAAGGGAGATGGTGCACGTTAAATCTGTCGCGGCCTCTTGATAGCGTGATTTGGAGAGTGGGGTGCCAGCTCAGGTGTTACCTGATAGTCATCTGACCGTGGTTTAAAATTACGTAGTGTTCTCATATTTCTCGCTAAGGGATTGATCCCGGACTCTCGTCAATAGCCCAGTGTGCTGTTCCATTGCGACATAAATCGAAATGCCCTCATTTTTGGGTAGATAGATGAATTAAACGTCTCACTGGAGCTACAAATGCGTGACGATCTGAGACCAATCCTCGAGGAAAATATCTGAGGAAATATCTCGCAATTTTAAACCACGGTGAGATGATGAGGTCACAACTGAGTTGGCACTCTAATCTCCAAACTTCCAACCAACGTCCATGTGAGGACATTTGAGGCCACGACAAATTCTCGCGGTACACGACGGTTTTCGTTTGCATCGCGGTTCGAACTCGCAACCGTCCGTTTGCTAGTCCGCTATTCTTCCAATCGAACTACCGCGAGCCATTCATCCTTTGGAAGTTTTATTGGCGATGTGTTGAAATAGTATGCGTAAAGTCCCGGTGCACGCATCCGGTTTTTCAACGTGCGCCACAGCTACGCCACCGAAGCCCAACTATGCACACATTACCGTGAAATGACGCAAGTACTGATTTCGCGCCATTTGCGATAAATATTCTATCGAAGAAAACGTGTTTATTTCGCTTACTTGGTGTAAAAAAGTATATTTTGAAACAAAATAGTCATTACTGGATACAACCATTTAGTAATTAATATTTATATTCCATTTCTTTATGAAAACAAGGTACTTGAGACCGGAGAAGCGTGTGCGGCGAGCTGCGGTGTAGTGGGGAACTGCGGTACAAATTGCACGCAAGTTGGACGTGCGTCGACGCAGCAGCGCCGGAGGCATGTATGCATTTGGATCTATTGTATCTCAGACCGCACTTGCTTTGCGGCAGCGGCGCCGCACGTTGAAAAACCGGATGTGTGCACAGGGCCTAAATAAGCCAATTGACGTCATGTTCGGAATAAGTACAAGCAGCACATTACGTCAGAGAAGCACTACAGCCACCTTCATCTAGTTTTACAGACATACCTCTCATTGTTAAAGAGTAATAAATATTTGTTTAATAAGCAATAAATGCTTATTACAGCACTAAACTTAAAAATAAACAGTTCTAAGGTTTATAAAATTGTTTTCATCCGAGTCCTCCGAGTTCCGTATAAAAATTTAAATGTAATGGATTTTGAAAATGGTAATTGTAAAATTTTTTTTTTCTGAGTATGTTGAGCATTGTTGCAGTCTTTTATTTTCTCAATTTTATTTTTTTCTTATTAAACTAAATGTATTTTTCTTTTAATTGAATAAAACAGTCAGACATAGTTAAAATATTATATGAATATAAATAAAAATCATTACAGAAAATGGATTCAAAATTTAACTGCCTGAAATCTTTTTAATTGATAAAACATTTATTGCTTGATGTTACAGAACATATTTTCTAAGTCTTGCGAAAATATTTTTGTTACTTTCGAGTATTCAGTATTTGAAGAAACATTACTTCAATTTCTGTTTATCGAAAATGCAAATGCGTCAAATAACGTACTTTTAAAGTAAATTTTTTGATTAGTAAAATTTAAATTGGGGTGTGGGGGTGTCAATAATCATAATTACATTAATTATTACTAAGACTTTTTATCAGCGCACTAATTTTGTTGTTATCTTTTTTTTAGCACTTCGTAAAAAAATCAGATTGCTTACGAAGTAGCAGATTGCATTGTGCGTGTTCTTTTACTTCGGAGTGTAAGGGAATTTGGTTCGAAATCTACTGGGTCTAGAAATATAGTCTGTTAGATCATTTTGTGTAATTTTTAGGAGAATGTTTATTGTTTTGTCGCGTTTTAGAATTTTACTCCGTTTTCGGTCGATTGGTGAGAATTTTTAGAGCAAATTTTTTGTGGTCATTTTCACGACTAAAACCTATTTTCGTTTATTCTTGGGATTTAATTAGGATTTTGTTCAAACATTCCAAGTCGTCATATTTCATACACGATTTCGTTATTTTACTACAAAACACATTACGAATGACTTGACTCATCTATACATTCTGGTGGCAAGCAAGATCTATCAACTACCCTTTAACCCCTAAAGAAAAACCTTTATATGTTTAATAGTGGTGAGATAATCATCCACACTGGAAAGAGAGATTGGCAACGGGAAGGAGTTTTACATAGTCCTGACTGAAGAAAACGAAAGATCACATTTTATCTTTTGATCTTCGGTTGTTGTAATGAATAATGTGTTTAATAATGTATTTTCCACAATGCCAACTTGAATGTATAGTGTCCCTTCAATGCACTAATTAGCGAGATCGTCTCAGCTCTATTGTCATTATGTCGATAGAAGAAAACTGACCAGATCTTGATCTCGTCATCATAAAAGAAATCGGCAATATCGTGACAATATATCTCGTCCTTGGGCGAAATTGGTCAAATTTGATGGCCGAGATACCTCGTCGATTGGTAATTGTCAATTAATTAATGTCGCTCTGAAGCAAAGCAATTGGTTTTTGGTGACAGCCCAGGATCAATCTCCTAGGGATATATCCGATGACAACAACACGTAATTTACTGCCACGGTCAGATGACGAGGCCAACACATAAGCTGGCACCCCACTCTCTTATCTTCCACAGAAATATGTATGATAAAACATGCGGAGGGATAAATGCTATTCTTAATTAAGTTGAATCTTTAATAACATATTTCCGATCATAGAAGGAACTTACAATGCATCCATTTCAATATAAAGGATAATTTTTCTTAGAATCCGGATTCCTCCATACCTCGGCCATTCCGGATTTCGGATTATTTGCATTTTTTGTCAATAAAACCTTAATCTAATCCAGGGCTCTAAATACCCGGGTGCACAGGTGCAAATGAAAATAAAATTGTGCACCTAATTTTTCTACTCTAGGTGCAGATATGTTATTTTGACGTTTGTGCAAAATATTTGTATCGACATCTCTCGCTCTAAAAGAACGTAATTAAAATTCCTAAATACACACTATGCGAAAACAAAATCGCTGGGCCGTAACGGGTTTATACAGGAGGAAGGATTACTTGTGCCACTACCACCAGAACTTTCCGATGATCGAAACATTTTCCAGATGGCTCTGTTGAAGCGACTGTCGTGACAGCCGTTTGCCGGAGAATTTAGACGTTAAATATTTTTACTTACCATCTACCACTAACATATCTAAACATACCCAAATAATAGTGTAGTTTACATTACATTAATGCTAGTATATTACGTTTTTTTTAAATATGCTCCTAAAATATAACCTATGCACCTAATTTAAAAACTTAGGTGCACAATGTGCACCTGTAATAAAAAATCTATTTTGAGGTCTGATCTAACCTCCCGTGCGAATTTTTCGATTACAATAGAAAAAAACGATATACAAATAGGAATAATTTAAAAAAAAGGAAAAAAAATACCTTTTAAATACAATGCTACAAATTTTGCTTGCAAATCTAATTTTTCAGTGTGGTATTTTCTCTGAACTTGTCCGTTATTTTGCGTTGTTTCATCAATTAGGTCCAGGTTTAATTCCTTGTTCCTTAAAAAGTGTCGGAAAGATGTAAAAATGTGAGAAAAACAAAACATGCCGGTTAGCAAAACATCCGGATTTTGGTCAATTCCGGATTTCGGACGTCCGGATTTGGGACTTTGTACTGTATAAAACAATTGGATTGCGAAACTAATGTCAATTTTGCGTTTGTGTACTAAAGAATTTCAAATATATGTATTAACATTGAGAAAGAAAACAAAACAAAAGAGCTGAAGAGCAGAATTCATTGCATCCCTCATTTATCAGACACTTGGAATCTATGGCATCATAAATCCTACTGATATCCTACTCGTTATTTGAAGAAATGACTCGTATTGAAACAACCTCAAGTTGCCAAAACACGATGTCAGTTTTCCTGGTCCTAAACCCATCCGCTCAAAGCAGTGAATTAAACGGACGGCATCAAATATGTATCTGCCACTGACAAGTTAAGCATCTCCAATTGTTACGGGGAGCAAGGATACAATTGGTAGCAATATGGGATTTCTTTATTCCCTAAGGCTACTTTCTAAAGGTGAGGAGTTGGGTCTTTCTCTGACTCACAACCGATGACAATTTGTTGCAAAATCGAGGTGTATTCTGAGAGGGAATTTAAATCTTCTTATGCCCCCCAGGGGATTTTCTGATGCCACACATTTTTTAGTAGGGATGGGCATTCGAAAAAATAAATAAAATGGGGAACTGGCAGAAAAATACATGTTGTGAAGAAGGTGTAAGAGGCTTCTTTATGTCGCAATGGTAGGTCCCTTGAACTTCTGAATTTCCAGTTCTGCACTGATTTATTATTTTTTAAACTTTTCTACTTCCAGTCAGTTTCTTTTCATGATCGTGGATACAAATGGTGTTATGACATTGAATGAAAAATGTCTACAGCAGACCTCACTTTCATTCTCCGTTAATGAAGAGTATAAAGAACTGGGCAAATATTGCAGAAAATATGTCTTCCACCTTTAGATATCGCACAGTGTTTATATCTTCTCAGATTTAGTAATACAAACGCAAAAACTTATGAAGAGATATCTTCGATATTATCGACAAGGGATCCAGTAGCCTGGTTGTCAGAGTTGCGGATTAACGAGTATCGTCGCCAATAGCCTGTTGTGTTGCTCTAGTTCGACGTAATTAAATAACTCCCCAGTCAAATTTTTTTTTCAGGGAAACTATTTCAGGAAAATATTTTTTTCCACCTTTAGATACTGTACATTATGTTTACGTCTTTTATTTCATCTTTTGAGATAAATTCAGTTCTGACAGTAAAAACATTAAAAATAGCGATCTTTCCACAGTATGGATAGATATTTGTAATCGAACTTAGGAACAAAAAAAGCGCATACGAAATTAAATCGCATTTTCTAATTAGCAATGCTAGAATATTAATATATCGACATATCAGCACAGTTAATATCCACACGACATATAAGAATAGCCAAAAATAAATATCTTGGTTTTGAAACTGGCTTGTCAATAATTAACATTCTGAGAGCGCTTTTCGTTCATATTGAACACCAGGGTACTCTACCCTTAAAATGGAGTTTATGACCGTTATGACAACGTTTGAGGTTTAATCTATTTAGTGTCGACCAATAAACTATTTTATCAATTGGGAATTTATTCTCCCAATTGCTGTGAATCTCCGGTAATTGCACAATTGTATTCGAAAGCAATTCAACTTTCGTCACTTTCAAATTTTTTTTAGAAAGCACCGTGTGGCTTCAAAAACAAAACCGCAGCTAATAACTTGTTAGAAAACGCCTCTCCTATTGGAGTATTATGTGGCGTTGTCCTCGAATCTGTTCCGTTGAAATTTATCCCGGACCTTGGGTCGTTGCGTTTTACCAATGCGACGTTAGTGAAAATACATACCTTTTGAAGTTAAGAAACGTGGTGTCAGTTTATTGAGTGGTATGCAATTATATAAGCTAGAAATAATATTATAAATTCGAAAACTGAAACTCTATATGTAGAAAATTGTTTTTTTATTCGTCATTTTTATCCTGTTAAAATCATTATAAACGTAATTTTGCACCCAGAATAATATCTTCAACAAAAAAGCCAACCTTCAACGAACTCAGATTTTGAATCATTTTCCTTTTTAAAACAAATTTAAAACATTCGAATGCCGAATCTCGCCATTATTACGCACCAACCAAAATGAAGTTGCCGCCCTCGAAAACATCACCAAATCAACCACCCCGAGACATCGATAAAAATGCCTTTCCCTTATTATCTTCAAGAGCTCTTCCCAAGTCCAAAGTTAGTAGAACAGTTAGAAATCAATTTAAAACAAATCTTGGCAATTACCGGGAAATTTCGGAAAGACGAGGGCAACTCAAAAACATAAATTGAGCAGTCTCCCTCGATTCGAGGTTTTTTCCTTGAGGTCTGCGTATCCAGAGCATTAAAAGCGGCCTCGGTGTGTGAGGCATACGTTGTAGTATGGAGGAAATCTCTGGCATTTAATGATCATTTCCAGAAGAAAATTAAATTCCTCCTCAGAGGGCCTGTTCTTCAGATTATTGATTAAATTGAACTGGAACTGCTTTCGTTTTACGAGCTGAAAAATTACTTCGAATTTGAAGTAAGACCACGCAGTTGCAGATATTATTTAATTTGGAACCCGAAGTTGCTGTATTTCTGATTGTTTCCATTTTTTTTTTTACCGAGGATGACGAATTTGGGAAGCTAGGTAATGATGTGAAGAACAAATGTTTTGAATTCAGTTATTTTGTTTTCTAAACTAATGCAGTTTGTTTTTAAGTTTAATGAGGTTTATAATAATTTTCAATGTTTAGGACGTTAATATTTATTGAAGTTAATTCGATTTAGTTGTTTATCTTTCCTCATTATCTGAGGCTTTTAAAACAGGTGTTTCGAAATATCTAAATTACACAGGGTGGTAGAGTGGTTAAAATAAACATTTTTTTTGTATGACAGAATAAGTGTCCAGAAATGCTGTATGTAGAGAGTGGGAATGCGATATCGATGTTTTCAAAACATCGATTTATTGGTACCGATGTTTGTTTAACATCGATGTTTTTACACTGTCGATGTTTTTATGTTGTCGATGTTTAATTTTTAAATAAAAAAAGTACCATTGTAAAAATTCAAAAAAATAACCGTGCAACTACTTTTTTTGTCAGTAATGACGACATCCGTCATATCAAAAAGAGATTTTTCCCTAACTGGTGGGAAAGTTAGTGGAAAAAGAAGACGGCTTAAGGGGGAGTAAAGTTAACAAACTTCTCTTTTTACAAACTGTAAATAACAAATATTGTGGCATATAATAATTATGGGCCCCAATATTTTTTATTTGCAGGACATGAAAAAAAAGTTTGTTTCCCACCCATAAGTTGATATATAAATAATAATAACTAACAATAATTATTGTTATGTACGAAGTTTATGTTTTCCACCCATAAGTTGATAAATAAATAATAATAACTAACAATAATTATTGCTACTTACCTACCTACTTATAGTTAGTAGTACGTATTTATAATTGTTGTAAATATTATTTTCTTTTGTATTATTTAATTTGAAAACAAAAAATTTGTTAATTGTTCTTATTAATTTTTTTTACTTCGTTTTGACAGTTAAACAATATTTGTTATAAATTAATAAACACGGCAACTGAAAAATTAAATCTTTATCTGGGCTAAAATGAATGTTTAGAGGTTACTAAACCTGTTTTAAAAAAATTGGAAAAAAAATTTAAATACATCGATGATTAAAAACATCGATGGTTTTTGGGCGACGTATTATTAAAATATTTGTTTGAATATTGAACATCGACGTTTTGTTGCCGATGTCACATCCCTAGTAGAGAGCGCTGTTTAGATCAGTCCATAGGATAGGTTATGTGGCATTGACCTTCTAATGAAATTGGCGGAGCATATACGCACAGAATAAAAAGACTAAAATAAAAAAAATTTCGACGTTCATGCATATTTTTTATTCCATATACCTCATATATTTAGATCCGTTAGTGTATTATACATTCCTAGGATAGGAGGATTTATGTTATTTGTTCCAGTCAATCGGTTTTAAGATATGTCACGCGGTTATAGGCGAAAGCTTTAATCCTAAATTATTGATTGGCTTAAGTGATTATCCACCCTGATCAAGAATAGTAGTCTGCGAATCGATAGCCGATCTACAAAGTCGTAAGCACACCTTATTTACCTTTAGATATCTTAAGACAGCGATTCCGCCCACATGATCTGTCTATTTCATTAGATGGTTGAAGTTCTAAGGCGTAATGCGTCATTCTCCGCCCGGAATTTCAACGGTAAGCTATGAATATTGCGATGCATGCAGGTGTAGTTCTAGGTGTAAACAGACCACTTACGTGGTAACAGAGCCACTTTATTATCGCGTTAACTGTAAAGTCACGGTTATGTTATATAATTTCTGGCTTAAATTTTAAAAAATTACGATGTTCATGTATATTATTCATCCCACCATACCTACATATATTTAGATCCGTTAGTGTATTATACATTCATTCGAGTTTCATGTTAAAGTGACTCATTCTATTACGAATAACATAACTATTCTGCAGAGCTGAATTTTTTAGGTTGAAAGTAGCTTTCTGATTACTGTCGAATCTGTTGTTGGTGTTGTCCTCGGATCTTTTCCTTGGGCAATGTGTCCTCGGCACATCTCTTTTAAGTGAATGCGTGTTTCACGAGTCCGAGGTATCTGAGTGATATTTCCTTTTCCAGCAGGGTTTACTGTCTATGGTAAACACGGGGGCTTAAGCGCTTTCTGTTTTCATCCGACTACTCTCTTCTCCAATCCTTCTTTTTGTTCCGTTCTTGACATTTTTCGCTTGACATTGCCTTGTGTTTGGCGCAGCTTGGCCTAACATGGCTGTTGCGCCTTAAAAAAAAAAAAAACAACCCTTCGGGATTGATCACGATCGTCGCCCATACCTCATTGTGTTGCCTCCAGTGTGGCGCAAATTCAACTACCTACCACCGACGACATCAACATGAAGAATTATATTATTTTAAAAACCTACAAAGGATTCCCCAAGTATCGTGACTTTTGTAACCTAAACGGCCTAAACAGATTCTAACTTGTTTTTACGCTTGCTTGTTATTCTGCATCTTACTTTTAGAAGTGTCTCAGAACCACTATTTCCGGTGCGTTTTAATTCACGACTTCTTCCCTCGAGATTTGGCGTCAGATCTTCTTTTGAGAGAAAAAACAACCTGAAAGAGAAGAGCTTACTAATAAAGTCACTTTATGTCTTCGGATTTACGGTTGGAGGAAAACGGAAAAGATTTCACATTTTTCTAGATGGAGAAAATGTCGAAGGAAACGAGTGACAATTTTTTTCTGTTGTTGCTTTCTGCTCTCCTCAACTGATTCAGAAGCGCTTTTATATTTCTTTTTTGAATCTGTTATCGTTCCTTATCCATAAAAAGAAGGTGGGACCGAATTTTAGAAAGTTGAAATTTTTTTTTCGTATTTCGTTTTGGTATGTTTGTAAGATCTGACAATTTTGAAGGTGTCGGATTTTAATTTTGTTTTGACTAAGAATTTGAAATTAAGCATTATATAGTTTGAATCTTTGTATCTGGTCAAAAAATAAATGAATAATTAAGCCTTTTACTTAACCTTCTGGCTGTTGTTTCAACAAGATATTTCGTCAAAAAAAAAAAAAAAAAAAAATTGGCCACATCTTTATAAACGAGATATTTTGTTACTGAAAGAAAAGTGATCAGGTCTCGTTATAAAAAAAATCAGCGATATCTTGATGACTGGATATTTCATCGGAATCACTTAGATGGTAGGTTTAACACATAACCCTTCAAAAGATCGTGTACCAGATGATGATCTGGACGAGTATCTTGTCATACTGATACCACTGTTCTTGATGGATAAGATATCTATTTCGTCATCAGAAAAAAAACTGACCAGATCTCTATCTCGCTGTAATTAAAAAAAAATCGGGAATTTCTTGATGACGAGATATCTAATCATTATAAAAACTGGTCAGATCTTCATGAACGAGATATCTTGCACAAACCTTTTAAAGGATTAAGTACTTGTTGGCGGGCATGCAATGCAATGTTCAAAACTCTACACAATTTCAATCCTTGTAAAATGTTTTGATTATTATTTCCGATAACAAAGTCGACACAGGAAAAAACACAAATACAAAACAGTAAAATACAAACAAATTAAAACTCGGCCTCTCCTTCCCCGTAACACTTCACTAAGAAAGACTTGGAGAGATCTATTGAAAAATATAATAGACGTCAATAATAGGGAGCTAGTGAGGCTCAGTCGGTTTGTCCGCTGTGCAAGCAACCTACATTTGATTCCACACTCTCCTCTGTGCACTTCTCTTATCAGTAAAACCTTTCCTCTGCGGTTGTATGTTATGTTAAATTTGGTGGAGCTTGGATGAATTTGGTCTTTGCACAATAAGACTCCTAAACCAAAGGTTCCATAATGGAATTAACTCCATAATGATGGTGTTGGGACTAGACAAAACACAAATTGAAAAGGGGTGTGCACTGTGCAGGCAGCCAAAAAAAAATGCCCCACTATCCATACGAGGTCTAATAGAGATGTTTAATTGGACCAGAATTTACCAATCGTTCGAAGCAATACAACTGGACAATTCATCGTGATATCTCAATGATATATACCTTTTCATAAGACTTTTAAGCTTCAAAGAAGTACATTTTTATCACTGAGATCTATACTATCTCGAGCACCTATTCGGCACCTTTTTATTGCCAATCTGTCTGGTTACTACTTACCATAGATCCCGCAATATTCTGGAATACAATGCCCTGCAATATGTTCTTTGACGTTATTTGACGCAGTTTGTCAATAAGGCCCTTGCAGTAGGAAACAAACGTAACCAACCAATCGTCCACAGCAAAACGCCTCCAAAGAGGGAGGATTTGGGGACTGAGAAAAAGAGCAATTTGAACAGGGTATGCCACCAATCACTTTACCTGCAATAAGGTTAAACAACCTCACACTCTTACTACGAGGCCCAACAGGGATATTGATTCGAACCAGGATCCTCCAAACCTTTGAAGCAATACGATTCAACAGTTCATCGAAGCATCTCATGGATATCGGTCCTTTTATAAAATGTTTTAACTTAAAAAAAATCGGACGTTATCAATTGCTAACTTCAGCTCTGCTGCATTTTCTTTCGCCAGTTTGTCTGATGGCCCATACACTCCAGTATAATACTTTTACCTTTCAGTTCTTTGACGTTGTTGCGGGCGTGGTGGACAATTATGGCCTTTCTACCATAAAATCAAAACAAAAGAACTAAAACCTTTCTGTTCCAAACTACACATAAATATTTGATGTTTAATATATTGCTGGAAGAAAGACTTTCAATCGATCCCAAGGCACCGAAGAGCAGCTTTTGGATAAGATAAGATGATAACTTTATTGAATTTATTTTAGAAGTCGGTAAGTCTGGTAAAATGTAATAATAGTTCAATGGCATTTACTTTCGAATGTTCGCATAGTTTCTGTAGTTTGTGATTACTGTTCTGCTATTTTTGGTCATTTTACCAAAAGATGTTCTCTAATTCCTTAGTTCCGGTAAAACCGCATGAGGTTCGTCGAAGTTCCGACTGTATGCGACAGGCTCCCTGGTTGGTGCATATTTTAATCAACTTATGTGTTCCTCAATAGGTCTTCAAAATTCTAAAGAGCCACTGATGAAACATAAAAAATAAAACTATATTGATTCCGCGTTTTTTTTTTTTTACAATTTACTGTTTTCAAGTTTATTTATTTTTTAGACGTTTATTGTTTTCATGGTTGACCAAAGTTTTAAATTTACTAAGTGGTGTATCGAATTAAATTTTTATCTTTACTCTATTTTAGTGTTTTGTATCTTCTTAATTTTCTTTTTGACACGTTTTGAACCTGGCGTTCATGAAACCCAAACCAACGACATCCATAATAAACTAGAGCCGTGGTAGCCCAGTTGATAGAGTCACTGGTTAGTAATGCAATGGTCAAGCGAGGGATCCAACCAATGATCGTCGAGTACGAGTGGACAGACGCACTTTAAATCTATCGTGCCCCCCATTGTTCTCACATTAGAGTGGTATCGAAGTTTGAAAAGCAAGACACCAGCTCCAGTATTGACCTCGTCATCTGACCATGGTTCGAAATTACGATATATTCCCACTAGGATCTTTCTTTTCATGACTGATCTCAAACGTCAATAGCCCATCGTTTTGCTTCAGTGGGACGTAAATTCCACTACTTACCTACGATAAGGTAAGGTAATTTTAATTAATATCGTACTAGAGCAACACAACGCGTTATTGATGACGGTACGGGATTAACAATAACACCATGTAATTTTGAACCATGGACAGATGACGAGGTTACATCTGAGAGGCCACCTCACTTTCCAAATTTTAACTCCAACTCAACGTGAACCTACCTACAATAATGATTGCTTTGTAGATAAAATGGTATAATCCGGCTTTTAAAAGATCCGCGATAGTACAGTTGGGAGAGCAACGGATTAGCAATCGGAGGGTTGCGAGTTCGAAACTCGGTAATGCCGAAGTCCATCGCGTACGGTGCACGTTAGATCTGTCGTGGCCTGTTATTTCTCCACGCTGGCGTGGTGTGAAAGTTTGCAGATTAGAGTGCCACCTCATGTTGTTATAGTCATCTGACCGTAGTTCTAAATTTCGAGGCGTTGTCCTTGATTCTTTCCCTTTGAGATTAATCTCGGACAGTCGCCAATAGCCCGTTATGTTGCTTTAGTGGGACGTTAATTAACTATATATCTACCTACCAACCCTTACACGTGACAATCAAACAATTACAAAACTATAATCTAAAACTGTACGTGAATGTACAAGGAAATATTCTTATTGGTTTTCGAATTATAAATAAAATGACAAGAAAAAAATTACCTAACAATATGAACCAGTTGAATTAACTTCCTACTTACCTGTTGCAATAAATTAACTTTATCAGTAAAAAATTCTGTAATATGAAATCACGAGCGTCATTTCTCTTTCAAATTAAATCTATTGTTTTGTAGGATGAAATGTTTAGACTCCAATTATATAATAAGGTACTGATAACATTTGAACAATGTCGTTATCAAAATTTTAACCACGAATCGCGCTTCTTACATGTAAAAGATTACAATGTAGGAAAATCTCATGTGCATTGTGTCATTTTTTCAGCGGGTAGTGCGCATTAGGAAATAATTTCCATCTGAGTTTTATGTTCGAATGATTGCTTTCAGATCAGATTTTAACCCTATCAGTATTGTTCAACTGATGCAATAGATGAATTAGTAAGGCGTAATTGAATTTGAAAATTGAATAGGGAGGAGGCTACGCACAATTTTCCATCAATTGTTCATTATCATTGAGGAAAAATAGTATAATATAAAATTATCAGCAAAGGAAGATGATAAATGATGGCTAAAAATTACTTTCTAATAGCGGTTTCTTCGCATATATGCTTTTACATCTTTAAAGTTGGGTATTTAAGTAACGTTGGGCGCTAGAACAGGCGATTAGCGACTAGCTTCGGGATTAATCCCGAAGGGAAAAATCCAAGAGATTCAAGGTAAATAGGTAAGTATTTAAAGTGGCACTGGAGCAACACATCAAGCTCATGGTTGACGGTCCCGGATAAAAACCTAGGATTCGTGGACACCACGACGTACTTTTAAACCATTATCAGATGACGAGGTCACCTGAGCTGCCATTCCACTCTCCATACTTCCACACCATACAAACGTGATGACATTTGAGACAACAGATTTAAAGTTCATCAACCGTCGTGTACGCTACTGTCTTTGGCTGGTCCAGGTTTTGAACTCGCAACCGTCCGGTTGCCAATCCGTTTTTTTTTAACCGTACTACAGTGTCCTCTTGCTTTGATGAGTTTACAAAGATGTATATTTTCAAGAATAATGTGATATGGAGTGATGTATATCTATCTTTCGTATAAACGAGGATATTTTAACAGCATTTTGGGAGTTTTTAGCCTCTTTTGGAATTGTTTGCTTTTGTACAATCATTCGTTATCTCTCTAATATTGCCGCCTACCAACCGGTATAGTGGTTAAGGTGTTAGCCTCTAGATCGGAAGGTTAATGTTTCGAATCCGGGTCCGGGAATGGATGTTTATAACCGTATGGTGTAGAGTCGGCTGGTGCAACATAAATCAGTCGTGGCCGAAAGTCCTCACGTTGGGTTGGTGTGGAAGTTTGGAGAGTGGGGTGCCAGCTCAGGTGTTGCTTCGTCATCTGACCGTGGTTCAAAATTACGAGGTGTTGTCCTCGGATCTTTCCCTTATGGGATTGATCCCGGACCGTTGTAAATAGCCCGTTGTGTTGCTGTAGTATGACGGTAATTACACATTACTAATTATTCTAATATTGCCACTCTAATCAGTCAATAAAAATATAAATTTACTCTTAAGCAATTATCTAAACAAGTTTGGAAAATATCTAACGAATGATATAGGTTTAATCTAGTTTTATCAACAGTTAAACCTGAAGAGGGAAAAAATAAAGCTTGGGTTAACTTGAATTTTCAGTTAAAACCAGTTCTAACTCGTACGATTAAAACAGGTTTAAGTCAAGTGATTTATAGTTATTTGAAACAGCAGCTCAAGGATGAAAATTCACTTATAGAGATCTCACATGTTGCTGATTTTGTAGAAACATCGTTATAAAAAATGATTAACTTTTCATTTGCATATTATCCTTAACTGAGGAGTGAAGTTCGGATTCCAAAATTTCCTATTCAAGAGGATTTAATTCTAGTCAGACGAAACGATGTCGCCATTTGTTACTGTCAACATAATGGTTGATTTATTATCTATTGCCTCTAATGAATCAACTTTTTCGTATGTTTTATCTATTATGTTAAATGGGAAGGTAGTGGAAACATTTTAGAATATTAGGGTTTGAAATTCGGGTTCTCAACACCGGTAAGTTAGGAAAGAAAATTCTCAATGAGAAGCTTTTATCGACTATATCTATATATATAATTCTCTTACGTGGCACGCAAAAAAGACGTTATTTGTTATCGCGTTTTGGCAACACTGTACGATTGTTTGTTTACCACAAAGTCTCGTGCATCAATTGAATTTATAGCGTTATCGGATGAAATTTTATTGAAAAAAAAAAGGAATTTAGTTAGGCTTTTACAGTTAGTTTTTAATAGAAATCAAAGAAAGCGGAGGATCTTTTTAGGGCCATTTAAAAAACGGTCATTTTCAGGGGCAACCATTATAGTTCAACAAGACGCTTGCACTATTTTCGGCAACAAACGCAATAAAAAAGTGTCGGTCGTTCGAGTGCTGGGGAAATGTACACATAGACAACATGCTGGGTTTTCAATTTCCAAAGCAACGCTCACAATTTCGAGTCAAAATTTTCTCAAAGTTTTCATTTGAATTCTGATTTCAGAGGTACTGTATATATTTTCTGTAAACAGCAAATTTAGATTTGAAAAACATTTTTTTTTGGAATATCATATTTTGTAAACAATCCCTTCCGCTAGGACACGTGTCTTCATTCAGGCGAGCGAAGCGAGCATAGGTTCGCGCAGCGAACCAATGAAGACTGCGAAGCAATCCTCCGGGGGTTGGCGAGCAGGGGGCGGGCCACCTAGTATAGTTAGATTATATCAATAATTTGTCAGAAATTTACTCAAGTAACATTTTATTCCTTAAAAAACATAAGGATGACGGAAAAACCACATAATAAAAATTCAACACGGACTGATACGGTATATCTCTTATCTTGACTTTTAACCAATAAGTTCCCAGTTATACCTAGTTTTTAAAGTCAAAATTCCAATGCAAACTACGTTATTTTGGATTTTATACAACGATTCCTTGGGGATTTCATTATCGACCTTGTCCTCTAAAAATTCTTCGCATTAACAGATTTCGAGTCAATCTGAATCCCTAAGAAACTGATTAATGTAAATTCGGGCACATTGAAGTGGAACGCTACTGATTCAGGCAGTGAAAAGTTTAAGTCGAACATGTTATTTCTTATAGCAGGTAGGTAGTTGAATTAATGTTGCACTAAAGCAATACAACGGGGTATTGGCAACCTTCCGGGACGAGTACAGAAAAAAAGATGACAACACCTTGGTCACATGATGAGGTTAACACCTGAGGTGTCGCCACACTCTCCAAACTGCCACCAACTTAAGAACAGTTGAAATCATGGCGCATGGCAGTTTTAATGTGCGCCAGCTCCCACGTACACGACGGCCAGTACTTGAATCAAGTTACGAACTTACAACCCTCTGGATGCTAATCCTCGACTTTATCAACTGGGCTACCACGGATCTATTTCCTAAGGAAGTGGCTTTCCTTAGTATGCGTTAGTAGGTTTTTTCTGGATTCAGATTGCTCCGGATTCTGAGGGGTGTGAAGCGTCTGTTATCGCTCACATGCTATGTTGATATCTCTACGCAAATTTAAATACTTTTCTTTAAAAAAGCAACCAATTTTCTAAAGATAGATGGTAAATTGCGTGTAATATCCACGATTATATCCGTCATACTATTCCATTAATTCAGGGGTCCAGAAGACCCCAATTCCCTTTCTAGTGAAAAGATAATCTTAACTACCCTTTCACTGAAAGACGACGACATAATCTCGTCTCCTCCGTGGCCCCGTTTTTTCCCGGAACATGAATATTCATAAAGTTTTAAATCTTTCGCCGCTTCCGTCGCAGTTAACTCGACTACTTTGCACCGTTTGAAGTTGCTTCGTCCTCTTTTTTTCTATCCTCTTCTTCCATTATTGTCCTCATATTCAATGAATGTTAATGATGTTCTTCTATGATGTCGGAGCCGTTTTATTTAAATCGATGATCTTAACGCATGTTATAAATCCTCATTCTCTCTCTTATTTATTTCAAATTCCTCATTTACAGAAATGGCGGAGGAAAAAATTCGTGGAACAGAATACATTTTTATCAGCAGATGTTTTGCGCGCTTGGGTTTATCGAGTTGATTTAGTTATATTCCTTAATTCCCGTGCTTAGAATGCCTAATAATGCATTATTCAATTAATGTACTCAATATATTCCGTCATGTTCTTGATCGTTATTCACAAAACTTTTATGTCTCTGTCGCTCTTGCCATTGTTTTTTGTCCATTAATTTTCAAGCTGTGGGTTTTGCTCTGGGGACAAGAAAATGAAAGGAATTCAATTTAGTCATGGTTCTAGAAACATTTAATAAACCGATGCTGTATGTAGGACATTTCGGAATTGTATTAAGAAAGTAGAGGGATTTGGTAATTGTGTTGGCAACATTTTCTGAATTTGGAGGCAATTTGACTTCTGATATTTACGGATATTCGACTTCTGATATTTACGGATGTTTGCTGAACTACATCAAGGCGATTAAAGTATTTTACAAATTATTATAGTCATGTTAATGTGGTCTGTGCAAATGCTGCAAATTGGAATTTCAAATATTGAGAAATTGACCATCGAATAAATGGTCTAATATATTTGGCCGATGTGATAATTATAACTTTAAATATCGTTTAAAATAAGTGTTTGAGATAAGTTTCGCTACAGGCTTTTAAAACCGGAGTACTGCCATCTGAGCTTTCACGATTCGTTTCCTACATAATCCAAATGCTTTCTGACAGGCTTTTTGAGGGTATATTTCTTGCTTGGAATCCGAAATTGAAAAAAAGTATTATCATTTAAAAACATACAATATTAACAGAATGAAATAATGTTTATCTCTTATAACACTAAATTGCCTTTAACATCAGTTCGCACCCCGAAAGAAAAGTGATACAACTCAAAATTGCAGTATTTGACAACCATCAACTTAAACGATACCAGAAAACTTATATTGAAATAGTATAAGCTTCTTTTAAATTTTAGGTAAGGATTTATGGTGGTAACTTCTATTACATTCTATAGAATAATAATATAACACTCCGGAGCATCTCATACATATTTTTCAATGACATAACATTAACTTTTTTATTTATTTTTACTTGAGTCACTTTTCTTGCCAGGGTGAGAGTTGAAATTTCAGAAACTTTTGGCTATTAACGGGAGTTTAGGTATCAATTTACGAAGCTTTTCCAGTTGATCTAGGTATTATGCACTTTGTGTGGTGTCCTATAGGCAACTGGCTTTATTATACGTCTTCATCAAATAGTTTTCTCTGCTTCAGATGTACCCAATCTCACCCCCGTTTCCTCAACAGTTGTATTGCGTCACCGAAGAACTTTTTGATCTTCATCCACTTCACGTGCTCGTGTTATTTCCTACTTCTATTGGTAGACTCGTCACTGCCTTCGACCTTTTGTGTTGAATTAACTTTGATTAAAATTGTCCTCTATTTCCTGCGTATAATGTTCTACATTCAACTTTACTTCTATGGTTCTTACGATTACTAGATAATTACTCACAGAATAAGCTCTGCAAATTGCATGACGTCAAAAAAAAAAAAAAAAATATATATATATATATATATAATTAAAACTTAAATATAATTTAAATTTTATTTTTATTTTTTATATTTTAAGTTTAATTCTGAATGTTTGAGTATATCTTTTATTTGTTGCTTCCTTTTTTCATATTTTGATTTTTTTTTATTTACCTATTTTGATTTTTTTTAATTATTTATTTTGATTTTTTTTATTTATCTATTTTGAATATTTTATTAAATCCACACACATGTTATATAAATATATACATATCGTACCCCGGTAAGAGAAACGTAACACAACTCATAATTGCAGAATTTGAGAAACGTCAACTTAAAGGATACTGTAAAACTAAAATTGAAATAGTATAAGCTTCTCTTAAATTTTAGGTAAGCATTTATGGTGTTAACTTCTATAATATGCTATATATTAGTAATATAACACGTTGGGGCACTTCATACGTATTTTTTAATGACATAACATCAGAATTTGTATTTTTTGAGTTGTGGCACTTTTTTTGCCGGGGTGCGATATATTAATTATTCCTCTGTTCTTATAACAAATGCCTTATACATATATTAAATTCTGTTGTGCATAATATTTGTAAAACAACTATCACACAAGGGTTGAATTTATTTCCTGGAATAAATACTTTTTAAATTAATGTAGTTAAAAGTAATTTTTTTCTCAATGTATTATTAATAAAAAAGTTTGAACGCAACCATTTATTCGACTGAAATGCCTTACAAAATGTATGAAATTTTCTTTCTTACACCATAATTAATTGAGAGCAATCTTAGTGAGTTCAAAAATGGCATAACGCGTTCTAAAACAAAGACAAACCTCAGTAAGTTATTGTCTGCTTAATTTGATGAGGAAAATTAAATTTCTTATTCGGATCAGAAACCAGAATACACTTATAGTTTATTTGCATTGATACCTTCCTTGCCATACATGCAACAATATTTTTTTGGAATTCTTTGATTACCATACATTTTTTGGAAAAATGAGACATGAATAATGGAACATAAAACGCGATAATTTTATTAATTCCAGAATCAAAATCTCTTTCTTTAGTCGTATCGAAAAGGTAACGGAATAATTTATGACAGAGCGAACGATAGTAATCTTTTTAACAAATAATGACTTTTTTTTTAGTTCCAGCATGTGTGTTTTCTACAGAATATTTGTGGGGTAGTTAGCAGCGATCATGGATAAAAATTAAGCATGCAATGTACACATATAAAATCTTGCTTTCCTTCTTATTTTACTTTACTGTGAAAGAATGGGAAAATCGCTTTCCCTTAAATATACTATCATCGTATTATTAATTTATTCACAAAACTGTCTTTGGAATACTAGTGTTTGAATAAAATGAATTGCTTAAATTATCTAACTATTTCTAATATTAAGTTTCCATCCTTAAAAAAACTTATACATTGTTTTATTGCGGTTAAAATTCGCTAATCGAACTATAAAAATTAAAAAATTTTCAAATTGAAATTATATGCAATCAAGAAAAGTAAAATATTGTAGAGAAATGTGGGTTAACTAGTTACAATGACTATCGTTTGCACAAGGGACTTGCTTTATTCTACATTACATTTTATAGGGCTTGTTTGTATGGAAATTATTAGTGTAGATTTTATAGAACATGCATTGCACATAATTTTAAATGATATATAACCAAAAACAAATGCAATAGTTAATGGACGGGTTTCTACTTATACCCGGCTTACTTTGTTCTAAGTACAATTTATAAAAAAAAGTAGTATAGATATAAGTGAATATGCATTGTATAATTTTAAATGATTCGTATAAAAAAAATAAAGGGAACCTTTTTTCTATACAATGCTTAGTGAAATTACTAGTAAATTTCTTTAAAAGATTCAAACGGCCATCATATGACAGTTAGTTCTTTAGCGAAAGGTGCCAAATGATGCCAAGGAAATGAACGCACAAAAAGTTTTATTCAAACAGAAGAGAGAAATACTTCCAGGGAGGAGTCGAACCTGCACCTCCTACAACTCTCAGGTTGCTAGTGTAATAGGTAAACTCATTGAGCCAAGGTGATGCTGATATGATGTATAAAAAAAATTTGACTTTTTAGAATTTAAAACTACTTTATAGTTAAAAATTTGTCGCAGTTAAACTGTGTACTTGCCGGAGTGTTTATGTTAGGAGGTGAATAATAAAATAACATTTAAAAAGAAAGGTTATTTCATTTTTTTATTAATTTTGCTTCGCTCTCTCCTTAAACATTCATTTCACAATACACATAAAACTTTTAAAATTCGTGAAGTTTCTCACGAAAATTCTCCGAACAGTTTTAAAGCCTTCTTTTAAAGTTCTTTAAGTAGCGGTACTACTCCACTTTATTACCTAATAGGAACTTTCAAAATGAGGCCCTCCTAAATGAAGGGATATACATTATTTATGATACTCTGAGAACTTTTTCCGAAGTATTTTTACCTCCAACCTAACAGCCGAGAAAAACAATAACCGTTCAAGATAATCTGATAACAGGTGCTTTTAATGAGACTCAGTCAATTACCTTGTCGCGGCTGGCATATTATATCATAACAACCCTACCACGACTTCGAGTAATTCGCTGATGCTAGTTTCTGAAATACTCGAGGTTCTTTTTATTGGGAGGAATCTTTCCCATGGGGGTCATTCGAACAAACTCCTGCGTCAGGGGTGGAGAAATGTCCTGGCAAAGAACTCACATCGCTCATGCAAGTAGGTCAGGCTTAGAAGATGCATCGATAGAACATATCGCTTCCTGCTTTTTATGTCTGTTGAAATTCAAGGAGGGGAAGCGCTTATTTTACGTGTATTTACATGTAATTACATAACGTCGACGAATCCATTATGGTCTAAACATTTGATGATGTAAGTAGTCAATCACACTGGAACAATTATATAATGGTCTATTAGCAACGGTTCGGTATCAATTCAGAAAAGAAAGATCCGAAGACACCTCGTAATTTTGAACTGCTCTCGAATGGGATAAACACATGAGCTAGTATCCCATCGAGACCAGTAACGTGAGGACATTTGAGGCTCCAACAGATTTAACATTCACCAGCCCCCGTGTACCGGGTATTGAACTTGCATCCATCCGGTTGATAATCCTCTACTTTTCGAACTGAGCTCCCGCTTCCCTTTATTGATATGAAAATATAGACATTGAATAATCAACTAGATTTGTTTATTTTTCGGTATCTCAATTGTTCTACGTAATTAATTAAATGGCCCATTTTCCACACACACACGCAATACATTTCCTGTTTTGTGTCGGCGAGAAATATTCACTTAATTTTCATTTACATGAAGTGGCGTCAACTTCGAAGTTTAGACGCCAAGAAAGAAAAACTTCAGCATGAGTGTTTATTTGAAACTGAAAAAACTCAAGAAGAACCTACAAATATGCCTCTAAAACACAAGAAAGTTTAATTGATAATGTTTACATATATTTTGGCGTCATTTGTGTAAAATATGTCCCTATCGGTTACGCTGTTCTAAATGCCGTCTAGCATATATAACAGCATTAGAGCAGTTTTACTGCTTTTAATGGTTTTCATAAAGCCCATATGTTGATAATTTGGCAACTTTAATAATAATTTTTTTATTTAAAAAAAAATTTCAGTCATTTTTTTACTGACATTTCCTGTTTTTACGTCGTAAATATATTTTTTGTTCCTGAAAAGGTGGCAGTTATGAAATAGAGTAATTTGTGATTTCTCATTTTAACAAGTCACAGCTTATCCTTTTCCCGACAGCTAATTTTTCATGCATACAGTGTATCAAATTATGCATTTTCTGTTCTTCTTTAAATACACATCTATTCCAACTTGGTTTCTGAGTATCTAATAAAATAAATCGATTTCAAGCAATGGTACATAAGATATGTTAAACTTTTGGAATCAAGATTTTAAAAAGATGTTTGAATTCATCTCTATTTTTTTTTTATGTTTTCATTCTCCGAAGTTATGTATTCCAATTTCCGCTTTTAATGAACCTTCTGCTCGACTACTGTTGTAATCATCCATACAGAGATATTTTAAAGCAGGTGTCTTAAAATGTTTAACAATAATAATTTTTGCAATGAAAGCCTTGTACACAAACATAGTTATCTTACGAATTTGTATATTTGAGGGGAAACTAACGCATACTCTTTTATTAGAATATCACAGCAAATTTCATGAAGTTATGTATATCAAAGTTGTATTTGTGATTATTTACATTCTTTTGTAAGGTAGTGTGTAACGAAATTTATAATGATACTCTGTATGAAATATGATTTTTCAACCTACTCTTCCGAAGAAGAAAAATACACCCGGTTTAGGTCATTTGATTTATCACTGTTTCTGCGATGTTTGGAATTAATGTTTTTTATGACCTTTACAGTGAAATACATTCTAATAGCATACCATGTTACATCCCAAATTACCTTAAACACTGCGAGGCGATTTCTGTCAGAGGAAGTATTTGTAGCGGTAGTGTCTCTAGCAACGAACATGTTTCCTATACGTATTCTGAATGTGGTGTCACTTGACTTGTTTTCAGAATACTTTTGCAGTACTTAGCAAAAATACTTTTTTTTGAACGAATTAAATCCTGAGTAGCGTGATAGTTGATAGGACAATACTAATTAGATTAATTACCAGACGTGTCAAAGTGGTGACGAACTACATTTTACTACATTCAAACTACATAGTAGACCACACCGATAATCATCATGAGGGAACATTTCGGATGAATTTACTTGGAGTAAAGTCTTTCCATGGATTTACATGGAGTAAAATCTTTACAAGAATTTACATGGAGTAAAATCTTTACATGGAGTAAAATCTTTACATAATTTAAAATCTGCACATTCTGCCAATTTTTTTATTCCCACTGAAAAGCCCACAAGCTTAACATATAAATTCTCTCATTGATGAATCTATTATTTGCAAAATAACCTTTACTCATTTGTAACACGGATACATTAGACACGTAAAATGTGTGGGCGATTTAAATTATCTTTTTAAAATTATTAGCTGAAAAAAAATGTTCTCGATTATTCCAATGATCAGTAAACTCGTAGAATATTCAGTTGTTTAAAGAAGTGCAAAAATTCGAATTCACTCTTATTACGTACGATAGAAAGAAAAATAGAACCTCCGATCGGAAAAAGACGCAGCGAAGAGCATTAGACCGATTGGAAAAAGGGAATTGTTCCTCTTTTCGAACGAATTCCCGTTATTTTATTTGCTTTTTGCGTTCGCCCCTTTTCTTACTAGTCCAGGTTATTTTCCTCTGTACATGCGGCCGTTTAAATGATGGGTTCTTCAGTTCTCAGCGGCGCTGTGATCCTGATATGTGTGCCACCAGAACTTCTGCTTCATTTTCTCAGCATTAGTAAATGACTTGTGGTTGGATTACGATCCAGGACTTTGCCAAGGAGGGACCATATACAACATTTGGGAGCGTTTCGTCCTCTAATATTCTAAGGGATGATGTGTTTTCGAGAAAGAAAGCTTTTGCTCCTGTTCAATCGTCGTTTATTCCGTAATCGGCTCTTGAAGAAATGTGGTTTCGTTTTTCTACGACTGCACATATATATTTCTATGTTTTACCGAGTTTTTAACTAAATATTTCCACTTATTTTTATTATATTAGTTATTTTGTAGTACGGATCAGTGGTAGCCCAGTTGGTAGAGAACAAAGACTTGAAATAAAAGTGGACAGCGTTGCTGTCGACAACAGCTTCAAAAAGTGCGAACCATATGTCGACTAGTAGTCACGTGACTCCACTGAAGAATTTTACTTGGTTGTCATATGTGGTATTTTATCGCCTCGTTTGGCGATATAACATCACATGACCGTGGTAAGACTCTTGGAACAAAAAAGAACACCAAACGTCACCTTAACAGGAGTGAATGGAATTATTTTTAAATCAGCAGCATTTTTTATATTCCAGTGGTTTGCTTATGTTTGCCTGAAAACCGATCAATTCATTTTTCAAAAGATGTTTATCTTTCTTTTCAAAAAAAAAACCACGTTTCAGTATTAAATTTATTCATCTTTATTGAATTCTTTTGATGGGGCTATACAATGATTTCTAGTGTTGAGCGTTGAACGCCAGCAATTAAGTACACACTATTCAATAGATGTTTTATAAAATTTTGGTAGGATTTCAGGTTTTTGTAAAATGTGAATGGAAAAATTTCTGTTGTGCAAACAACATTGCTTCCATTAGGCTATTTTTTACGTTATCAGTTTAAGAGAAGATAAAATAAAATTACTAATACATGAAACGTATTTGAGACTAAAATGTTTTATGAAGTGATTTTACCCTGTACGATATTATACTACAGTCTGAACGAAGTCTGATAAAAACTATCATTTGCTATCGAGCCATTTTCTATAGTTTCTTACTAGCTTTATCGTACACACATTGCACCTCCATGACTGGAAAATATTTAGAAGTCCGAAAAATAAATTCGAGTAAAACAAGCGCTTTTTTAAATAATATATATATATATTTTGATCCAGTGGTTACCTGTAATTTTATTTGTTTCTTTACAGACAAACAAATTTTTAAGTACACGAAACTCAGCTCATTGGGTCAAAACAGAAACAATTGCATTAGTAGGAACCCAGAAGGAACTGACACGAGGTTAAAACATTAAATAAGACATTACATTTTTAAAGAGGTGAAGATCATTGGGAAAATATATCTAGATTTGTAGGCAATGCTTTATATGTATACTGTAAAATTGGACTATTGATTAATGTATTTCTGTATATATTTTAACAATAGAAAGGTGCGTTAAACTGAGCTCTGCATAGCATTATAGCTTGGCCAAACATGAATAATTGAATGAATGAAACAAATACCAGGCATTTGAATTTATTCGCTCATATGACTTTCCAAAACTTCTTGTACTCTACTAACAAAATTATCAAGTGCAGTTTTATGTGTGCTGAGGTGTCATAGATTGTCTACTATGTATTTCATAAAATACAGTCAGGAGGGTCAAAAATGTTACAAAATAAATTACGCGCAGACAGCCATACCCAGTCAGGAAATTGAAGCCTTCTTTGGGACAATGGCACTGGAAAGAAGATGGAATTACCGAGATTTATCCTTAGTAGCATTGATATCTATCTTACTTGAATATCGATCTGATTAAATAGAATAGTTGTTTTGTTTGTCCATAATGTTATCGAAAATCGAAATATGTAATTGCGCAAGTCATACAGTGGATCTCTAAAGTGTTCGTACACTTACGCATGTCAATGAAATACTGCTCTTTCCATTAATAAAACTTAATATTTCATAATGGGATTTTTTTTAATATCTGTGACTTGTTCTTTACAAAACTACATTAAAAAAAAATTTTAAACACAGTGAAACGTTTTTTTTTTAAAGTCAATAATTAAAAAGTAACAAACAAGTTTTACCTCACAAAAGTCTTCATACACTTTAAAAAAAATATCTACATAATAATAAATATTGTAATATTTCGGTAAATTATAGTACTTAGTAGGATGTCCAATAGCATATATACACAACACCTTTTAAACGGCTGGGAATAGAGTTCACTAGTTTTATTTATAATTTAAGTAACAATGTACCTCCATTCATCACTCATTACAGTTTCAGTTCGCTTTTCGCTTTAATGTTGTGTATTTGTCGTACTATAACATCCAATTTTCTCTAAATGTTTTCTGTTGGGTTTAAATCTGGCGACTGAGGTGGTGTTCTCAGAACTTGTGGACAATTATAGACACCAGAGACGATTGTTGAGAGCCAAGTGCTTAGAATCGTTATCTTGATACAAAACAAAATTGTTTCCAATACCCAAATTTTGGGCTGATAATTTTAAACTGTGTTGAATATATTTAAATAAAGAGAAAGGTTAATTATGCCATCAATAAATACCAAATTACCTAGTCCTGATGCTGATATGCACCCCCACCACACAAGGACACCCCCGCCCAACATGTTTTACTGTTTCGACTAAGTTCTTGCGATTAAGTTCCTCATTTTTTTCTCCATAAAATTATACTCCCATAGGAACCAAAAATGTTACATTTGCTTTCATCTGCAAATAAGACAAGATTCCCATACGTTTCGGGCTTATTTATCATTAATTTTGCGAAGGAAAGCCTAAGCTTTCTATTTTTTGCATTTCTAAAAACTTTTCTTCCGGCAGAACGCCCATTTAATCCAGCTGATCTGAGCACTCAACGAACAGTTTCAGATTAAATTGAAGTAGAAAATGTTTCAGTAAATTCTATATAAATATTTACTGCTCTCAAACGTGTATTTTTCACAAATTTTCTGACTATAAATCATTGATCCCGATGAGTTAACTTCGCCGTACGACTTTTTCTTATCTAGTTTTCGATCCGATTTTCTTCTTCAAAACGTTTTATCACACACTGCACCGTAGAATGGGATGAATTTGCTAATTTAGTGATAATTCGAACTGATTTACCAGTTCTATGATGAAGTACTATGTTCGTTGTTTCCTAAAAACGCTGCTACACACTAGGCCAGTAATTTAGTCGATTAGCGAGTGATTTAGTTGGGACAAAACTATTTAGTTGAGTAGTTTAGTAAAACGATGTAGTGGACTCGATCCAGTGAAAAGGATAGTAGGCGGTCGAGTAGTGCCACTTACCCCACTCCACTAAAAACTAGCGTGGCACTAGACTGGTGTGAACACGCCTGTTTAGTAGAGTTTATTAGTCATTCGTTTTCATCCTGCGAGGTCTCTTTCTTGTGTGTTTTTTTGTTAAAATATGCCTATCACATATGAGTTTTAAATTTTGGCAACAGTTTGTTGATCGTCTGTCTCGCAGATCGTCTTCACCGCTGTAATTTTTAAAAAATTCATTCTTTTACTATAGTCAATAAAGTTTATGTGGAAAATAATTTTTAATATCGTTTTAACTTTTTTATCGCTTCTATTTACTTCGGACGCAAATATGTATACATGATACATCCGTCTATATACTCTATTTAATATAATCTTTTTCATCGCGATTCAGCTTTGCTCTCCGCATCATCTTTAGCAGTTGACACTCGAACACCAACTAAACCGTGTGTGAACAATCATTCCGTCACTTGACGTTTTCTCGTTTAGTAGAGCTACTAAATCACTCGCCACTCGACTAAATTACTGGCCTAGTGTGTAGCAGCCTTAAGACTACCAACCAAGCAAGCAAAAATTTAAAAAAAAGTAATTGACGATAATTTTATTTATGAATTTATCTCAAAATGTTTCGGTGTACCATCACTTTTGTGACGTCTTTTTTCTCTGCCTCCTTACGTTTTCATTTTCATAAAAAGAAAATTAGTCTATATTATTTTTTAAATGTTGGGTTTTATTCAGAATTATATGACGATGATATAAAATATATTGGACTTTAAAAATTTGTAGAAAAGTCGCTGTAGCCTGGAACTGAATTCGAATCTGAAGTGTACAAACACTTTTGGGAGCCACAATATACGCAAATGCATATCTGCAATTGTAATTGATTTGAACTATGGATACAAGTTTAACCCACCTGATGGTTGTATGGACTACGAGCAGATCTTAACAGACGAGGTATCTCGTCATTAGAAAAACTGACTATCACACCCCTACCGTTTTTTCTATCTGGTGAGTGGTTCGTTTAATCTAGTGGAGAGGGCAACACTTCATACATATATTTTCAATCTATTTATTTGGACATTCTAGGTTATATAAGACTACTAGCAAAATACCCGATCTTACTCGGTTTGAATTGGTTTACTCTAAATTGAAGAGATAATCAAAATATATAATGACACGTTTTTCGTAGAATAAAAATTTATTTGAATACCTTTCGCGCCATCTTTATAATTTCTACAACTTACTTTGGACACAAATCCTACACATGCATATCCATTCATGTAATACATTTCACATACATCGCACCCTTGCTGTATCACAAAGCTACAAAATGACGAAAGGTGACACTAAGGTTACTACTACAAAATACAATTTTGAGAGAGATTTGGAATGCCCTTTCTTAAGTTATTTTGATGTTCAACTCAATTAATAAACATTACGATGTAAGGCGAGTGCTCTCGAACTCATAGTCAACAAAACAATATTTTTTACTTGTGACACTCTTGCATTCGGTATGTGACTTTGTGAAATTTTACAATTTTCTCCTGTCATTATGAAAACGAATTTTTTTAATGTTTGAAAAGTTGTAGTTCCGATTTTAAAACATTATTATTCTTTCAATAACGGCATTATTCTTTCAATAACGGCATTATTCTTTCAATAACGGCATTGTTCTTTAAATAACGGCATTATTCTTTCCATAATGGCATAACTGCACTTAAAATTTACTGAAAATTTATTCTGACTTACCTGCCATTATTAAGTCGAATACTTTGAGATGGTGTTGCGTGTGATGAAAAGGAAAACACTTTTATTACAATAATAAATATTTAAAACAGAAAACAGCGAAATAAAACAAAATAAAAGATGTCGGAAAAATTGTTCTAAAGATATTAATTTGTGATTAATTTTTATCTCTTGATCTCGCACAGTTGCCACAACTTACAAATAAAAGTGCACAAAATTTAGAAATGCGAAATTAATTCAGAGCGAAATAATCACGAGTTTCCGTTTTATTCCCGTTCGTTGAAAAATATCGTCTGTTCCAAATATTCGGAAATCGTTTACATTGAGCAAAGAACAAAAATAAGACTCGAAATAAATAAAGTATCAGAGCTAAAATTCCATAAAAAAATATTTAAAAAATTTGAGAAATAATTGGTTTTTCAGCAGTACTGGTAAAGCAAATCAAATTAACCGTAATACTCAATGTACATTCCAATTTTTTCAAAACTAACAAATTATGGTTGTTTTAAGTATACTTACTCAAGTGTTTTAGCATGAAACTCTTTGAAATATAACAATAAATTAATGTTTAATATTGCATTCACTACACTAATAGATAATGTATAAAATAAAACACACTGCAATCAAATATCTGGAATAAAATTCATGTGATGCCTACACAAACACACAAACACAAAATCGAATATAGAACAGATAGGCGGACAGACAGACTTTCGCAACCAATTCCACTCACTAAATGAAGATAAGTACTCACTGTATGCAAATTTACATGAAAATATATTAAACCGTGAGGACGTGTATAGGGCACATACAGACATACTGACATACATACAGACAGCCACCAAACGCGAAAAAGGCGGATTTGGCATCAGAAGGGTTCAAAACGGATAGAAAACTTGAAATGGGTCGAAATATTGAATGTATAAAAACAAACACTCCATTCTTATTTATATAGATATTACAAAATAGTATACAGCAACAGTAGAGAGCTCTCATCGTCCGTTGTCCATCGTCTTAGCCGGTCGAATCCCTTCTTTCTTTTCGCTCTCCCCCTTTCTCCTCCTAACCCTAATGACATTTCACCGACACCCCCGCCAACATCTCTAGGGATGTCTCGTTCCCCCCTGCCAAACATTTATCACTGTGTTGGCAGGAGAACCTCAGAACCTCACACTGACCACATCTTGAAAGACGAGATATCTCGTCATTGGAAGAGAAACTGCCCAGATATACTATACCTCGATTTCAAAAAATGGCAATGTCTTGACGACGAGATATTTCGTCATTAACAAAATTGGTCAAATCGTGAAGGACGAGGAGACATGTCATCAAAAACACTTGGAGGGGGGATTAATATTACTAACATATATACCTTTAGCACAGGGACCGATGTAAGTTAAAAGAAACGTACATTTATTTAAATTTTTTTTCGAGAGAGAGTGCGTTATTCATTATTTCCACGGAACGAGTTTTTGATCCGTATTATTTCGTGAACGCCTCCTTTTCGCAAATCCTCTATTTTGAATGATAAATCCCCTACCTAATGATTACGATTAAATTTTTGCTGAAGGAAGGAAATGAAACCTTTATAAAGGAAAAAGACTTTTCTTGAAGAATTTTAATTTTTTGAAAACAATGGAAAGAGGAAAAAATGCCAGTTTATGATCGCAGATGCTTTTAATGCTCGAGAATAAATTATCCTCAGTTAATTTTTATTCCATATTTCTTTACTCTTTCCTCTGGATTTTTATGTTGGGCCTTCCTTTCTTTACATATTTAATTTCTCCAACTTTCGAATCCAATCATTCTTTCCTTTTCTTGTAATAAGAAAAAAAAAAACACTATTGAATATTCTTAACGGGCAAGGTGCTCTTTTCATTCCATCAATAAATTCCCCATTCCAATTTAATTCTTTTCTTTGTTTTTGTCAAATGGAAGTTAAAATCGTGAGTTTCAGAAAAATGTTCGGTTTTCAAAAGTTTTGCGAAATCCTCTTATTATTTTCAATCAAAAATAAATTTCGACGCTTGACTGTTCATTTTTTAATAGAAAAATAGAAATACTTGCTTTCCTTTGGAATTAAACAAATGCAACGTGAAATGTTTATTTAGTTTCAAAAATACTCATCATTCATATTAGATGCGTGTTGTGAAGATATTTGTTGTTTCAGTTATTTTGTATTTGGAATTGAATATCGCAAACTTTTTTATCTCTACTTATCGAGCTAATCAAATTAAACTGAAAGCGAATGCATTCAGATACTGTATAACAATTATTTTTAAATATAATAGCATCTAGCAGCTTTGGTAGCATAAAAAATAGATTTATGCACCATATCGTGAGTCCATCGATCTATTTATGGAAAGCAGGAGTTTCACAAAGCGGTTTTAATTACGGTTGGAGTGTTTCATCGACGAAATTTGCTAATGACGACATACCCCGTGGTCGAAATATTGCAGCTTTGGCAAAAGTTCCTCAAAACACCTAGTTGGTGATATTTATACATTACTAGCCATTGCGTGGCCAGCATGGCGTTGCCCGTGACAGTTCTTTTCGTGGAGTAACGTGTGACCTCTGCTCGCTAACCCCCGGTAATTGCTACGAATTCCCCTCAAGGCGTTGCCCGTAGTGTTGGTTTGCAAAACAAACCAACACCACAGGCTACTGTCACTGTCAAATGTAGCCAAATTTGAGTAGCAAAGAGATGCAATCGGCGTGACGATCACTGAGAAAAAAAAAAGGAAAAACAATAACTCTCCCCAACCTCCGGTGATTGCTACGCAATTCCAAAAAAGATTGCAATAGCCCATTGTGTTGGTCCGGTGCGACGTTAATGAAATACATACCAAAACCAAACGTGACGTCACTGTCTAATGCAACCATATTCGTATTGCAAAAATAAAAAAATTACAATTTAAAAAGCAGGAAATGGAATCTGTGATCTCGTTAGCGAAGGTCAAATTCATATTGGAAAAAAATATAAGCTACAATTTAAAAATTATTTATTCAAAGACAATCGCATTTTTAGGTATCAATCTAATGTGAAATTTTCCACCGATTTCAAATCCCTTGAAACTTTGTTTATTTAGTCTGCTGCGAAATAGTTCCACCGCAAAATGAAACAAGCGGAAAAAATTATATAATAATTAAATTACATTAAATTCATTTAAAAATCTTCTAGATTGAATTTTAAAATTTGGTACGACCCAAGGTTTGCAAAAAATTTGGACTACCTGTGTGCCAAATCCCATTACTGTAAGTGCCATATATTTGTCAGGATTTTGATCACTGACAGAAAAACGACAGAAAACAAACATTCAAACACTTCATTTCAATCCACGCAATAGTAGAGATATTTGGAAATCGTCAAATATGACCGCAACATCTCGTTTTGTTAACTAAAATATCCCAAAAAAGAACTATAAATAAATTAAAAAATGAATTATTAATTATGTGGTTGCCAGATACCGAGCAGCAAATTATGATCAAGAAGTTTGTCGTTTGGACTTTTCGTGTTCCATTACAAAATTTAAGTAAACATAAAACGTTATACCTACCTTCAGGAACATTATAAAGACTATGCTTGCTACAGTAGGTTTATGTTTAATGATTTGCTTCTGATGGCAGAAAAACCTAGACTATATGGACGAACTGTTTCTCCTATTCCGAGTTCGAAAATATAATAGAGATCCACTCAAGCCGGACCAGGACAAAAAAGTGAAGATATATCACCATTTCCCATAAGAACCACATCTCGGTCCAAGAACCAAAGTATTTCCTAATTACGGGACGGACGTTCATATTGTGGCACATCTCGAGAAAAATGCCCGATTTGCCGTTCTGTATGCCAAACCAAACTAGACCATTGAAGTAATATTGAACACTGTGGAAAAAAGTGAAGAGAAGGAAGGGTAAAGGATGAGAGAACAATCCTAGCAGACTTTAATCTGTACATATCCTAGGAAGACGCAGAGAATTTTGCGAAGTTTTCGATAAACTCAGTTGGCTGGAACTTCAGTCTAATCCACGATATTGGATGACTAGAGGCCGGTAGGTTGTTAAATTAACGTTGCACTAAAGCAACAAAATGGGTTATCGACGACACTCCGAGATCAATTCCGGAGGAAAAGATCTGAGGTCGACACCTCGCAATTTTTAATCACTATCAGATGACGAGGTCTGACGTGAGCTGATGACCTACTCCAACATTCAATGGACATTCAATGCCACTAGATATAACGTGCCCGATGGCCTTTAGTTGGATCGAGTTTCGAACTCGAAACCATCCGGTTTCTAATCCGCCACTCTACCAACTTTGCTACCACAGAACTGGCTCGTAATTTAATGCAGATAGTATTCTAATTACACGAAAAGCAATAAACTAAAAATGCACGACTAATTGAGTCAAATAAGTCGTTCCGAGCTATTGGGTTTTTCTTTGAATCCTTGATGGAAATTCGATTATGAGGTGTTGCCTCTTTTTTGCTGATAAACCATTACAAAACCGCTTTATGATAGTTGATTAATTAATGTTTATTGGAAGTGAAATCGATGCTAATATAAGCCTGATAACATGAGCTATAAGTAGTACAGCAGCTGTCAGTTGGTTCTCTGACACAGCGCGTTCACTGAGTTAATGTAGCATGTTTCAAACGTTATTGACGATTTTTCGTCTGGTAATTAAGCACATTCGAGAGAGTGGAATCATGAAAACATCTGATATCGGCATATCCGAGACACGTCTTCTAAATAATGATTTAGAATGTGAAAGAGTTATTCTATAATAAACTAGTTGAATAACTCGGCGTTGCTCAGGTTGAAATGTGTAAGTGTTGATTGAAAAGTGAATTAGAATAATTACTTTTCTTGTATAGAAAAATGCAATCATTTAAGTTTCACGTTAAGTTACTTCGCTTTAACTTTTTCGTAGCTTCTACAATTTACTTCGGATGTAAATATATACATTTAATTCCTGAATAATAGATTACAATATGCTAAAGACTAAGACATAGAAACAGAAACGAAATTTTGATGAAGAAATGCAGAATTCTGAGATGTGTAAAGACATTGGAAAAATATTGCTAAAGACGTTAATGGTTTATGAAATTTGATAATGCTCAAATATGACCGCGATATTTCCCTGTTTAAGTTTCCTGTCGAAAGTGTTTTCTTGTCAATATTTTTGATTATTGAAAGAACACAAACATTGTTGAAATTGGGGTTTTGAGGGGCACTTTTAGAACTAGCTGTGTGCCAATTTTCATGGTTGTAAGTCCTATAGATAGGCTATTAATTTCCTGTCTCCAGACCTATATTTTCCGCAGTCTTCTAAAGAATAAGTGTACCAAATTTCGTGGGTCAAACGGTATATAGAGAATACACACATACATACACACGCATCCTTTATAATAAATATATATAGACTATTTTCAAGCAGGAATTGCAATTGGATAGTAGAGTATGATGTCGCAAGGTCCAAAATTGGACCAACTGCACGTTTTCATTTAGAAGATACCGTAAAATATATAAAGTATTATTTATATGCATGATTTACATGAATGTGATGTGATGAATTTCAACTCATCGACCCTATAATAAAATAGACGGGGCATCTGCGTGGAGTTTTATCTCTCTTTGTGGCTTATATTCATGTCGGTATCTGCTTTTAATGGCCACCCTTTGGAGCAAACCTGTTAAAAATGTCACCAGATCAGGGATAGGGGCATTTTATGTATCGTACTTGGGTCTTCATTCCCATATAATAATAAGGCAGTTTTATCTTCACGTGATATCTCCCCCGTAACAAAATTACAGATTTTAGCAATATATCGTCAAAACGCTTGGTTGATTTTGTTATTTCACCCAGTCAATCTGTTTAAAGATCTGTCACGTGGTTGTGGAAGATGAAAAGATTATGAAGATTATTTGAAGCCACGAGAGATTAAACACATCACTCCCCACGTACACTACAGTCTCTGTTTAGATAGTCTCGAACTAGCAACCCTGCGGTTACTAACCGGGCTGTCAGTTCCCTTCTGTAGAAAACAATAACACAATAAAACACGATCCTATAACCCCTGTGTAAAAACCATAATCTTATTGGTAATAACAATGACATTCAACTTGGAAATCTCGTGATGCTCAGGGAGCTGAAGCACAGTTATGAATTCTACGCGGAAAGGATTCAATGCAAAATGCAATATTTCGAAGTAGGAATTTTCCGAAAAAGCTTTTACCCAATTGAAAAGAAAACTCCCTCCACTCCAGCGCGACTTCTGACATTTTCGACAGAATGACAGCTAAGGTGAGTGTTTTATTTAGGAAAAGGCACCAGCAAACCAAGCGTGATATTGCGCCTACATGCACCATCATGCCGGCTCTCAATCCGCCCAAGTGCGAATGTTGGTGTGATGAATGTTCCCTCAAACGAAGGAACGGGAAAGTATACTAAATTTCCAACGCGTGCTAATTTAAACGGGATGGAAAATTCAAACGCTAGTGAAACGTATTCGATCATATGTTGGATTGCATTAACGTCCTTGTACTGACAGTGAAGTTTTGCAGGTGTTTTCGAGTGCGCAGATTTTAAATGGATACTTGCAAAATAGTTTCAGTGAGAAAGGCAATTAAAGACCCATTTCTGTTTTATAAAAGTGTTCGATACAATGATATAACTCGGTGTTACGACAGAAAGTTGGTTTTCGATAGCTTTAAAGGAGTCTTTAATGTGGTAGTGAAATGTTCAAAAATGTAAATTCACGCCAGCATAGCATTTCCAATTACGGAAATGAAGGTACACGATCAGATCGAATTACGGTTGGGAGATTAAAATGACAGGAACAAAAAGGTGTTGCCTAGTATGAAAATTAAAGTAACATTGTAAATAAACCACAAGTATAAAAATAATGTTATTGGTTATGGTACAGTAGTAAATATTAAACGGAAGCAAACCTATGTTTTTTGTCTTTATCGTATTGTTTTATAAAGATAGCCGATGATTTATTTTTATACTTTTATGTTTATAAAGAGGGTAGGAATTTACTTTTATAAATTAAAAATGCTTCAAATATATCATTTTTATTGATGGTGTACTGATTTTTAGTATCCCCAAGAGGTTTCGCAATCGGGGGGACATCCCTTTTAGATGAGTACGGGATTCACGAACCGCAGGTACTCTCTTATTTTCCCGAGAAGGTTATTGTCCTTTGCTAAACAAGGGGAACGCTCTCCCTGGATACATAAGAGATTTTTACCTGCTTTCATCCCATTCCTCTGTTTCCCAAACCCACTTTTCACCTTTCACGACTTCTTTACTTGACGCTGTCTTGTGTTTGATACAGCTTGACCCTATTTGTAGCAACCTTGTGTCATGAAACCTACAACCAACTATAAGAGATTCCGATTCCACCTTGTCGAACCTACACATTATCTATCTTTCCGTCTTTCACGTTCGAGAGTAGGGTGTCAGATCAGGTGTGTACGCGTCATCTGACCTTGGCTCAAAATTATGTGTTGTCTTCGGATATTTTCCTTGGGGACTTATCCAGGATCGTCGCCAATAGCCCATTGTTTTGCACCTGTGCGACGTTAGTTAATTACCATTACACCTCCCACGATATCTTTACTTGACGTTGTTTGTCACTGCTTGGCCACTAAATTCCAAAGCAAACAACAACGAGAGGTTCCAATTCCACCTAGCATCAACACTTTGATTGATTCCATGCTCACCGCACCGTTGATTGCAAAGACTTGTCCCATTCATTCGGCCACCTAACACCGTCACCCGCATAAATAACAAAACGTTGACACAGGAGAAATACATCGTTAGTATAGTTAAAGAAATTTACATTGACTACTGAACTTCGGTAAGCCATTTGGAAGAGCAACGGATTAGCAACCGGAAGGACTAAAGTTAGAAACTCGGTCCAAACAAAGATATTCGTGTTCATGGGGCTGGTGCACGTTTTATTAAACGTGTCGTGGCCTCAAATGTCCTCTCGTCGGCGTGGTGTTAAAAGTTTGCAGAATGGAGTGCCTGCTCAGGTGTTGTCCTCGACATCTAAACGTGGCTCAAAATTACATGGCGTTGTCCATGGATATTTCTCTTTAGCATTGACCCTGGATCGTCACTAATACCCCTTTCGTATTGTTCCAGTGCAACAGTTAATTATCTACCTACCGAGGACAACACCTCGGAATTTTGAACCGCAGTCAGATGAGCAGGTCATCAATTTGGTTGGCACGCTGTTCCAATGTGAGGAAATTGAGGGCCCGACAGATTTAACGTGCGACAGCTCCACGTAACACGACTCGAGTTTAGGGACAAGCAAAATTCATTTTCGAGATTGCACAAAAGGGTCCAATTCCACCTTGTAGCAAAGTACCAATACACCTATCGGTTCCATTCGCACCGCGCCATTGATTACACCGACATATCCCATATCGATGACATCACGCGGCAGACCTCACACACAGCGAACGCCGGGTCAGAAGAAACCCATCGATAATATAATTAAAGGTATTTCCAATAACTACCTCCGCAGACATTTTCCGGAAAACAGGAAAGGTTTTCACTCAGCGGGCGAAGAGAGCTTCGATCGGCCGGAATTACCAACCTGCGATTCTTCGGAACCGGAGACACAAGGTGTTTCAGAAATCGCGTGAAAAGTATCCGGCATCGATTTTCGGTAGCCCCATCCCTTTCGAGATTTTAAACCTCCCCATTCCAACTCCCTGGTTGTTATGAAAATCCATAAATCCCATCCTGCCCATGAAGTGAGGATTTAGAGATTTGGGTTTCTTCTTGATTCGCATCGACCCTGATTGATCGGCCCTGGGACAAACGATGCCGCTAAGAGCTTAATTTTGATTTGTTATCTGGAGATAAAAAGTTTCGTTTCCTTTCTTCCTCCGCTTTGTGATGCCATTCGTTGGAGATAAATCTCTTATGAATCTGCGGGAGCTGGGATCCCGATGCCGAAAGGGATGTAGTAATTAGGAGCGGATTGTTTTGTCTTAATTAGCTGTCCGATGCTTCAAAACTGGTTTCCTACCTTTTTTTTTTTCATTTGAAAAATGTTTTCCAGAGCTATGTGATTATTTCTTTTAATCGAATACCAGCGACGTATTCTATGTATTCCGGCCGGCCAACCGGTATAGTGGTTAAGGTGTTAGCCTCTAGATCGGAAGGTTCCTGGTTCGAATCCGGGTCCGGGCGTGGATGTTTGTAAACG
This sequence comes from Metellina segmentata, assembly GCA_947359465.1. NCBI lineage: Eukaryota > Metazoa > Arthropoda > Arachnida > Araneae > Tetragnathidae > Metellina > Metellina segmentata. Next base: position 89,284,333 of record OX375873.1, on the reverse strand, counting down.
TATGGTGTAGAGGCGGCTGGTGCACCTTAAATCTGTCGTGGCCGACAGTCCTCACGTTGGGTTGGCGTGGAAGTTTGGAGAGTGGGGTGCCAGCTCAGGTGTTGCTTCGTCATGTGACCGTGGTTCAAAATTACGAGGTGTTGTCCTCGAATCTTTCCCTTAAGGGACTGATTCCGCACCGTCGTCAATAGCCCGTTGTGTTGCTCTAGTACGACGTTAACTAAAATTACCATTACCATTCTATGTATTCCGGTATTTAAACATTTTTAACCCTCCAATTCGACGAGATATAGCGTCTATCAAGTTAAGACCAATATTGCTAACGACGAGATATCTGGTCACTAAGACATTGCTGTTTTTTTGATGGACGCGATCAAGACCTCGTCCGTTTTCCTCTTAAGACATTTTTTCCATCAAGATCCCACTATTTGTGCTAATGATGAAGTTTCTTGACAAGACTATCACCAGTTACGGTAAGATAAGTTAGTTAACTATCGTCGCACTGGTGTACGGTTGGGACGACAGGTGCGTGATGAATCCCGATGGAAAATATCCGAGGACAACACCTCGTAATTTTGAATCTCGGTCAGATGGCGATTTCAACAACTGACCAGACCATAATAGCCCTGTTAGTAGAGTAGCGGATTTTCAACCGGAGAGTTCAAATTTCGATCCAATCAAAGACGGTAGTATACATAGGAACTGATTCACGTTAAATTTCTCGTGACCATAAATGTCCTCACGTTGGGTGTGGTATGGAAGTTTGGAGAGTGGGGTGCTAGCTGAGGTGTTACCTGGTTATCTGACCATGGTTTATAAATATAGTGTGCTGTCGGTTCTTTCCCTTCTGGATTGATTCCGGACCTTCGCCAATAGCCCGTTGTTTTTATTCCAATCCGAATTGATGTATGATTGGCCTGCACCAATTAGATTGCACACGAATTGGATTGAACACCAATTGGATTGAACACGAATTGGATTGAACACCAATTGGATTGAACACCAATTGGATTGAACACCAATTGGATTGAACACCAATTGGATTGAACACCAATTGGATTGAACACCAATTGGATTGAACACCAATTGGATTGAACACCAATTGGATCGAACACCAATTGGATTGAACATCAATTGGATTGAACATCAATTGGATTGAACACCAATTGGACTAATCACCAACTAGATCAAACAAAGTTGGAGAACGGTTATATGTCAAGCAGTGTATAAGTAAAGGTTGATCACATAAATAGTACATTTCATATAGACCTAAGTTGATCCATTAATTAAAGTGGGAATAAATAATCAACAACGAAATATTTCTGCTCGAATTAATCTCCAACGCAAACTCTAAATTTTTGGCCTTGTCCCGAAAATGCAAATAATGCCATAGTTCGGCGTACACTAAAGAGAGCAAGACATCATGTCCCCCTATTGCCCGCATATAAAACTCAATATTAACCATTAAACCCAGCAAAAGTTTCTTCCCCGGGCGGGATTTTTCACCCGGATATTAACCGAAAACTACCCACCAAAACGACTCCGCGACAAATTACCATAAATACGGAATTATAAATCTCTCGAAATCACCCCTTCCTTTCTCGCCTCGCGGAAAAATTATTTAAGCGACCCCGGCACTAAATCTCTTCTCCGCGAGCGTTGCCACCGGAGCCGGCTAAATTCCACCCGCGGGATTCATTCTCGGATGAAATGGTTGATGGAGTCCTCAACCGCCACGGCCCTCTCGCGCGAAACGAGAAGAAGCGAGGGCGGAATCGTAAAAATGTCAATCTCTGCCGTTTTAAAACTGAAATGAATTGGTAGGGTGGAATGGTTATTAAACGCGCCGTTACAGGAGTGATCCTTGATAGAACTGTCGCGCAGTTCCAACGTGGCAGCAGTAATGAACGTAATTAGAAGGAATAATTACGGGATATCAAAGTAAATCATGGGAAGAAGCGGCAATTATTGAATGTGGCCGATAGTGTTTATTTTCTATGGCCAAATTACAGCTTTAAATACTGCCCAATTCTAGAATCGTGTCGTAATTGCGACACACGCTTTGAGAGGGTGGAAAAAAAAGCGCGATAATCGGCCCTCTTTAATTGTAATGGCTCGTGTAAATCAATGGTAACAACAAAGAAAATGGGAAGAAATCTTTGGAAGGGTGGGGTGATGAAGTTCAATGCGGAGTAAAACACAGAAAGGGCGTATTAGGTTGCTTGTTGAGTAATGTTTCGCAGTGTGCTGTGCGTAACACCGGTCTTTAATATGTTGCTGGGCAACAACAGATATCACATAATGCGTGATGGTTTCCATAATGGGCATTGTTGTAAGGAACAGAAGGTATATCTGTTCTGCGACATGTTTTCGACAAGGATACGAAATGTTAAAAACAAAACTAAGGTGGGGCTTATCAATTAACTAAACGCATCTCGTAAGAAAAATCCAGTTTTAATCAGAAGAATATGATAAAAAAAAATTTGCGTATTCCAAAAATCAGAAGGATGGTGAGGTGGAGCAAGTTCGAAACCAAATCTTCAAGGTTCATAGCAAACACATTTCTCTATTCTACCCCAGTGATTTCTAAAAACATCATACTTTTACCATATACTCCTAGTTTTTTTTCTCGGACCGTCGTCAATAGCTCGTTTTGTTGCTCTAGTTCGACGTTAATTGCAAATTACTAAAATTAGCCACACATTTTTTACTAATATATTAATACTATTTTTTGTTTACTCCTCCAAGTGAGTTTGACGAGACATCTTGTCCATCACGATACCTCCAATTTTACGAAAAGCACGATATATCGTCATCAAAATATTCCCGACTTTTTCAAGATGACATGATCAAAATCTGATATGTTTTCTTGACTTGAGATTGATTCAGGCAGTTTTCTTCTCATGACGACATCACGATCTGGTCAGTTTCTTTCTTATGACAAACCTTCTTATGATTGTATCGACAAAGTAACTCGTCTAATCCACTGTTCCACTTACCTGGCTACCATGGCTACATTCTCTGTATGAAAATATCCCTTTACATGATGTTGTTTGGCACAGCTTGACCAAATATCCCTTTCCTCATGAAACTCAAGTAACTTGCATTATCTATCTTGACCAATGTAATCAATCCTAGGATTCTTTCAACCAATAGATCCAGTTTCTTAGACATTAGACCGCGGTAGCCTGGTTGGAAGAGTAATGGATTAGTTACAGGAGGTGTTGTGGTGCGATTTCAAATTCAACCACTGACCATTGTATATAAACGGGGAATGGAATCTGACGTGGGCCCCAAACGTCCTCACGTTGACGTTGTGTGGAAGATTTCAGAACGGGGTGCATGCTCCTAGTCATCCCGTCCTCGGATATTTTCCTTCAAGTTTGATCCCTGATGGTCGTACAATCGCCTGCTCCAGTGCGATCTTAATTAAAATACCTTCTTACCCATCTAAGTCATTAATCGTGTTGTGGGTAAAATTAATGAAACACAACATGGGGATCTCGTGACGCTCAGGGTGGTATTTGCGATGGTACGTTTAAAATTGAATATTAGTATTGATCAAAAGAGGTTTCGTCAGGAATTTCGTAAACACATTTACCAATGACCGTGCATGTCTGTAAGCCAACTGTAATTTGAAACACTGAAAATTTAACTCTACCTTTAAAGTGGTTTCACATAGATCTGGCGAATTATGCTACTGACGAGATATCTTTCAAGATATTGCCATGTGTTTTCGATGACTCGATCAAGATTTGGTAAGTTTGCTTATAATGGCGAGATATCTCGCGTCCATCGCTATCTGGTCAGATCTTCTAATGATAAAGATCGTCGACAGCTTCTAGAAGGGTTAAAGGGATTTTTTGGTTAGTATTGTCTTTTATATGGATAACCATACGGAAAGGTCTTGATGATTCGTATTTTAGTTAAACTGAGAAACTCACAGTGTATCTTTAATGTGTATTTTCTTTATCGATTTTATGTTTTGAATCGATATTCCAAGTCTTGAACAAAGTCAATAATGCATATTTTCGAAAATACTCTATTTTATGAAATATCTGAATAAAAAGTACCATAATGCGTCTATAAAAGCACGTTATACCTTTTATAAAATAAATCCGAGTTTACGGTTCGACAAACAATCTCTTAAATTTTATTACCAAAATGTATTAAAAATTTATTTTTAAACTGGATTATTTATTGTAAAGTTCTTCCATTAATCTTTTTCTTTAAAAATGTGGTGCAAAATTAAAGTTTCTTGTAAATATTAAGCTACAAGGTTAACAAATGCTGTAAATTATGCAGCTTTTAAATACATAATTATATGAAGACTCAGTATATGTTATATCATAAAAATTAATAATTTAGTGTATTTTGTGTATTTTCTGTTTATATTAGTGATTTTTTTATATGGTGAATATTACAATTTGTTTGTTTTCTCGTTTTAGGTAAGATTTTGCTACTTTCACATTCAAGATAATATCAGTACCTGTGAGTAAATCATATTATTTTAATTTTCATTCACTTTCATCACAAATTTACTCAAATTTTAGCTTATAACATGTGGTTTATTGTACTTAGCATATTTCAAGTTTTGGTAAATAATACTGTCTTTTTTTACTGCCTTTTTTTACTGCTAATTTGTGTTAACATTTTTTCGTAATAAATATTTTTAAGATTTGCCAGTTGTGAAGTTTTTTCGCCACAGTAATATAAACTGTAGTCGGACTCAGCTGGATACCTTTACAAGTTATTTATTGCAACTTAAAAAGTTTCGATTAACAATAGGAAGACTATATTACAATGTAGTGAATAATCAATGAACGAAGGCTCATAAGGAAACAACGCTTTTTACTGTTATTTGTTTAATCATCGGTGTTTAACTTCACCGTACAGCTATCTCGCGCTCTCCTATGCCATGCGCTCACCTTTCTCGTCTCCTCTTTCCGTTTTAGTTTCCTCCGTTCGAGTCCGCCTCCCTCTTGGAATGTTGATTCTGGTGTTTTTCAGACACCTGCAACATTAAGGGGTGTCAACTCCACAGCTGTGAGGCCTTTCTTTGGATTTTGGAATTGCTAGAAAATATATGACGTATATGACAGGCAAAGCAGGAAGTCGGATTACATGATTTCCATACGACAGTCTTAATGTCTTTCTGGACCGAGTTACCACAGAACTTAAATACACGTGCTCTTTTTGGGTGGCCCGTCTCCTCCCTTCTCGGGGAAAGCCCCAGATAAATCAGGTGTTGAATTTGTTCTCCAGTCGAGGGCAATCAGAATCGCAGATGCGAGATTACGAGCCCGACCGGTTTGGGTGCTAGGAAAAACTCCGGTACAAAAGGTCCGCATGCTGTCGTCTTTCTCCAGGCGTCACACAGTGTGGGAACGAGAAAGAAGACTGCTATACAATGTGTAAATTGCTCCAACAGGCAGACTAGGTGAGACTAGAGTGCCTATATAATAAGAGTGGCGACAAGGGACCAAATTTGGCCCAATGCGCATGCGCGGCAGCCATTTTTCTACCAGAACCGTCTCCAAGTAGTTTGCTGGGCGAATTAATATATCATTTCAAGGAGAACAAAAAGCATATGATTGTTATAATATGGATACATTCGGTATAAATGAATCATATAAACTCTCAATTACATGCGTAATTGATGAGATGGATTGCACAACGCGCTATCTTAGATTGCGGGAAACACCACGTTGTTCAAAAAAAGCTATTGACTTAAAAAAGTCTTCAAATTTATGCTGATAAAACACTAAAATAATAATAAATAAACATTCTGGAACACGAAATGGAACATGAATAAGCTATATTTTCTTTTTTATTTAATATACACACGTTTTTCTCGAACACACAAAAAGTTCCCATGTTAAGTCTACGGGAGCTAGGAAAAGACCGCCTCGGGCGGTAGAAAAGGCCTCTAAGCCAATCAGAAAGTGTTTCCCGTATGTCGCCACTCTTATTATATAGGCACTCTAGGTGAGACTGGTGTAACGTTGCCACATCAATCACCAGATGGTTAACCATCGAATGGTCTCATGTATTTGAAGGATGCCCACATTGTCGTGTAGTAGGTCCGTAACACTCCTGGCGATTGTGCCAACGAGTGTCTTCATTAGCAAAACTGACCATATCTCGTTGGACGAGACACCTCGTCTTTGGGGAAAAAAACTGACCTGATCACTGTCTTATCCTCATCAACAAATCGCCAGTATGCTGATATTATTACATCACGTCATTAGCACATTTTGTCAAATCTTTATTTACGAAATATCTCGTGGAGAGTTAATAATCGCTTCAGTTCCCTAGATATTTAATATCGACAAAAGATTAACACATATTTTCATCGACTCCGAGTCTCTCAGGAGACGAGGCACATTTTTCCTAATTCCCTAACCCCCACATTGGTGACTTACACACATCCATGGAGATAATTGTCATCCTCCTACGTACCCTGGATGTTTTGTGTATGAGTAAATACCGGACCAATAGCGTTTAATCGTCTTCCGGGCGTCGCTCTCGGCTACTTATACGAAACTTTATTGGCCCGTAAGTAAGTGACCAATTTATCATGGGATCTTTAGTGCGTTGCCATAGCAACCGTCGCCACTTTTTTTTTTATACCCATTTGATGTTATGGCATTTATTACAATGCTGTCCGAAAATTTTCCCCTTTCACTGCATTTTCACGATTTTAATGGTGAAATGAGCCGAAGTTTCTGGAGGATATAAACCGATTTTTCTTTCGATGAACGACTGATTGGTATTGCGAGTGTTTTTAATATTTATGGAAGTTTTCTATTTGCATTTTTAGTAAAATTTCATTCAAGTGATTGCTAGCTCCTTGAGTTACGGATTCGCCAGTGAGAATAAAATCACTCGTTGGTGGCTTAGCGAATTTATTTTGAGTTTTATCTGTTAGAGTAAACAACGTTGATTCACTGACTAGAGAATACGGAGAAATCGCGCAATTACTTGATGTTTCAAAACCAGATCTTGACTTCTATCAAAACTTTATGCTATACAAAGTCAGAATTTATATTCTGTTTTCATTTGTTTGAAATTGTATTATCATTTAAGGGTTTATTTCACCACACACTTACCTTTGTCTTTATTTAAAATTTTTTTTTAATACTACACATGTTGACTTAATGGTCAATATTACAGATTTTTAGTACAATTATCAATCTAAATAAAATTTTGCACTATTATTATCATAGGAGATTAGAATATTATCAATTTTCGGAACCTTTTTAATTTTTCGCGTCTTTCCTGTATGATTTCTAACCTGGTTTCGTACTTCTAGCCTGATATAATGTTTTCTAAGATTGTTCGATGGACCAATTGATGTGATTATTTACTAATTATGTGGATGTTGTGGGTAAAGCAATATTACAATACTCAGAAATCTCGTAAATGGTAAATATTTTTAATAACAAGATATATCGTAATTAGTAATTCTACACTATCAATATAATGATAAATATTATGCAATTTTTAACCCTCATGGTAGCTGTACCGATGAGGTATTTCGTCTTTATCAAAAGCAACTAGATCTTATTGGATGTGATATCTCGTCATTAAATTAAAACTGACTAGATACTGTTCTCGTCATCATCGAATCATAGGCAATATCTTGATAGACAAGTTCTCTCGTCAAAGCCACTTCGATCATTGATACAATGATGAGTATTGAACAAGCTTTTAACCATCTTGATGGTTGATATTGACTGCCAAGATATCTCGATAATAAAAGAAAACTGACTCGATCTCGTTATCACAGAACAATTGACACTACTACCTTGAGGATGATATATCTCGTTATTAGCAAAATTGGTCAAATCATGATGAACGATACATCTGGTCATTTGCAAATTGGGTGAAATGAAGGAGATATCTCGTAATTTATAAAATTGGTCAAATCATGATGAACGAGATTCTCGTCATTAGCAAAATTAGTCCACCAAGAACGAGATATCTCGTCGAAACCACTTAGAGGGTTTATTCAATGATCAATAATACAAGCATGAACACGTTTAATACAAGTATCAATAATATACAAGCTTAATGCCTTTTCCATCATCATTACATTGAATTTAAATTTCCGTTTTTTAAAGGATGCCGCAAACCTTTTAAAAACGTTAACACAGTATTGAAAACGCATATTAAAGCATATAAACATAAGTATTAAAAACGATAATATAGACTTACAAATCTATATGGGTGTATCTTTCAGAATTACGTTTGAATTGAAGTGGGTATCATAATAGAGGGGGGAGGGGTTAAAAATGGCGTAGCTGAAAGGTTTGCGAAATCAGTAAAATTGATTTTTGATATTTTAACATTGCATTTTCATATTTGTTTCTACTCCAGGAAGACTAATTTATTTTGTACGAATTTTATAACGCCAAGCTCATGAAAAGGTAACATTTGATTTGGAAGTATTCCCATATAAAAGGTTCTCGGACAATATGCAGTATAGTTTTGATATGATAGAAACTATTGCTGTAGTCTAATCAGTTTTGAATTAAAGCTTATTGAATTCTAAAAATTCAGAATAAGAAAATCAATTTTTCATGAAGAAAAACTTTTACATTTTTTTGACATGAATGTCTTAGAAGTATTCCAATTTAAACTGCATAGAATATTGTTTTCAACTGCTCCGAGTTGTATCAAAATCGTTCGTGTTAATACTTTTAAGAAAAGTAATTATGATGTTATTCTTTTAAACTTTGTTTAAATTATTTTTAAACAGTTGCTTGGTGTTACCCTTTTTCTAAACTGATTCAATGTAATCTTCTTTGTACAGGTTATTAAACGAAGATAAAGTAATTTTTAAATTTTATACGATCACAGTAAAATGCAGTATGATTATCTTCAGAAATTGGGACGGCTTCTATGTAATGTACAAGATAGAAAATATGCAGTTATTTTTGTCTAAAAAATGAAAAAATACTTGTTATTAAATTTGGAATGATATATAATAAAGGGCAGTGCTTAGTTATTACTTTTAGTTTAAAAAAATCCTGATTTAGATCCTTTTTTTCTAAGAGACAGAAACATAATTTGATAATTTGAACATGGCTTTTCATACTTGAATATATTTTATCTTTATTTCCTGTTTCTTGTTCCGAATCTTGATTTTTTTTTTTTATTATAGGATATTTAAGCGGATTTCTTTCTAAAAACTCGTTTATAATAAGTTATATTATAATATGAAAGAGAAAAACGAATGACAATCCGTTTTTAAACATAAATTTTAGTAGTTGTATAAATTATTCTTTGAAGTTAAAGGGAAGAAATAGACAATACGAAGACATTTTGTCTTTATTTTGATGTCATGTTTGTAAGAGATTTTACAGAGTATGAGATTCTTTAATCCTATTATATGTAAGATTTTAAATATAACAGGATCATAAGAACCCTGCAGATTGTGTTCATCTATATATGTTTTTATGTATACTAAAGATTTCTAAATAAAAGCTAAACACAAAGGTAGGTTGTTCAATTTATTTACGGGTTATTGACAGGTCAAACACAAAACATTTGTTTTACTATAGTATTTAAATTCAATAATTAACCCCTTCGGTACAATTGACGACTGAGACTCGTCGTGCACTTGTTTTGCCTAAGTCACGTATGACGAGTCTAATTCGTCATTTAAACTAAGACAAAATTAAACCTGTACATTCTTGTTCAGGGCACGAGTGATTGGTATTACGAGACTCCTTTAATCAGATTATTCAATCGTGTGTTCTCTACAAAAATACACTTTATTTATTCTGACTCCATACATAGAAATATTTACACGGCTGCGTTATCAGACATTTTTTTTTTTTTTTTGAATAAACGCGGAGATCAGAAATTGTGCGATTTCTCTCATACTGTTGCCATTCTTATGAAAAGAAATTTACGAAAATATAACAGTAAATAACCTGCAAACGATAATCCGAACAACTTTTTTAAATAAATCTGCACCTAAGGGGTTAACCCTCCAAATGAGTTTGAACAGATATCTCATACAATAAGATCTGAATTTTTATTATTAATGAGATATGGCCGGTGTAGATAAAATTGTACTATTGCTACATGTTGTGAAGATCCAAGTGTGGGAGTAACAATCTCCCTACCCCAGTACTGTTGAGAATTTGGATCAGTGCATCTGTCGTTTGTTACTACAGGGCGCAGTTTTCGAAGGGAAGATAAAGTTTCAGTAGGGTTAATCATAATATGCGAACAGGTGTGGACAGTTAAATTTTCCTTTAATGCTGAATCACACCTCTACAAAGGCAAAACTGGTGGATATTCGTGAGGGAACTTTCATTGGGTAAGTCATCCTTACTCCTAATACGTACAACTACCAATATTTGTGCACTTACGAACCGAAATACGAACCTGGATTTCTCAAGATTACTAAAATTTTGTCGACAGATTAACATCAATAGGGATATTTATCTTTTTTAAATTTAGTTTATATCTATTAGCGTTTATATAATAGTAGAAAGTATATTCTTCAGCAAATATTATGCTCTACACAAACTGTAAAATAAAAGTTTTATTATGTTTTCGAAGTCGAGAGAAGTATTGAATCAATTTGAAAGAGTAATTTTTTGTCGGTTCAGTTTCAGTTTTCAAAAGTTCGTTGATCAAAAATGAAATTAACTTGTAATAACTGAGGCGTTAGATTCAGTCTTTCGTGTTTATTTGTTACATTTTGTCGAGAATACCGCAGATCGCGTTTCGTTATTTCTGTCTTGCGACTTGTTTTTAGACTTTGCGCCATAAAACCCTAACAAACAATCGAACCATTGCAACTTTGTTAAGAAAATACGTAGCTAGGTAATTGAATCTACGTCGTACTGGAGCAATACAACGGGTTAATGGGACCAATTCCAAAAGGATATCCGAGAACAACGCCTAGTTATTTTGAACCACGTAAGGATTTGTTAACCCTTTTAGTGGTTGTATCGACGAAGTATAATGGGTCACTATAGCCCAGTTGAAAGAGTAACGGATAAGAAATCGTGGGTTACGAGTTCAAAACTAAGGTCGAACTTTGGACGACAAAACGAGTCCTACCCAAGACAGTTGTGTACACGGGGATGGTGCACCTTAAATATGTCGTGGCTTCAAATGTCTTCACGTCATTGGCATGGTATAGAAGTTTAGAGAAAGGGGTGCCAACTCACATGTTTATATCGTCATCTGACTTTGCTACAAAATTAATTGCCATTGTCTTTGCATCTTTCACTTCGGGATTGATTCCGGACCTTCGTCAATAGTCCGTTGTGTTGCTCCACTACGACGTTAATTAAAAATTTCCAAGTACCGGACCGTCGCCAATAGCCTAGTGTGTTGTTCCAGTGTGGTGTTAATTAGCTACCTACCTAGTTGAAGTATCTTGTCCTTAAAAAAACTGGCCATACCTTGGTGGACGAGTTTCTTCGTCATTAGAAAAACTTACCTGATCTGGATCTCGGGATCAACAAAATATCGTCAATACATTGATTATGAGGTCTCATGACCAAAATGTTTCCTTCATTGCGACGTTAATTAGCAACCTACCTCATTGAAGTATCTTGTCATTAGAAAAAAACTGGCCAGATCTTGATTGTAGGTAGGTATGTTATTAACGTTGTACTGAAGTAATACACGGGCTATTGACGACGGTCCGGGATCAATCCCCCAAAAGAAAGATCCCAGGATAACACCACGTAATTTTAATCCACAGATTTTGATAGACAAGGTACCTCGTCATTAGAAGAACTTACTGATCTATATCTCGAGATGACCAAATTATCGTCAGTATTTTAATGTCGAGGTATCTAGTCATGAGCAAAATTGTTGCTACACTTCGACGTTAATTAGAAACCTACCTCGTTGTAGTGTCTTGTCATTATAAAAAAGAACTTGGCCAGATCTTGATGAACGAAGTATCTCGTCATTAGAAGAACTTATCTGATCTGGATCTCGGGATCAACAAAATATCGTCAGTATCTTGATGACAAGGATCTAGTCATGAGCAAAATTGGTGAGGTCTTGATGGCAGAGATATCTTGTCGAAACACAGAGCAGGTTTAATAAAGGGAACACCTAAGTTTATCGATAAATTTGTTTAATCATGTGAAATAATAAATCAAAAGGCCTGACTGTAAACCCCACTTTTGAACAGTAGCTATCGTGTGAACACATGTAAGACTGAGCAATCCAAAACACCTTCCCAAATTAATTGCATTAAAAGAGCCATTCGAAAGAATTTGTTTTACAGCGGATAATAGCTGTCTGCAAAATTGCCCGTAAATTCCTCCGGTTTCTCCCATTTCTCCAGGATAGCGAAACGGGAGCAAGCAAAAGCATGTGCCTTGTTGATGCGCCTGAAGCTCAAACTGTTAGTGGAAGGTCTGTTCTACCTGAATCCTTTTTAAGATAACTGAGAGAGGTTATTTTTTGTTATTAGTTTCGTACAGAAATGAAGGTCGTAAAAGTGGGGTGGGAGACTGCCGAGAAATATGCAACCTCTTGTAGTACTTGATTAGCCTTTTTATGTGGTGGAAAGAGCAAAAAAGCTGAAAAAAACATTTCTGCAGGGGCCATAACTTGGGAGAGGGTGTTTTTCTTTGTTTATGCGCGGGGTCGCTGTGCCGTTTTATTAGTGAAGTCATTGTTTCGAACGGAGCCCCGGAATATTTATCAGGCAGTTCTAAGGTCTAATGTGTTGAAGAATTCTTTTGTTCCAATCGTTTAAAACGAGGCAATTAGTTTGGGGTTGAAAGGAAAGCGGAGGAGAAATCGTTAATTGCTCTAATTATTTAACATACCCTTCTTTCCTGAAATGTTGGCGTTTATTTAACAGGGCGTAACTTGGTTGAATGGGAAAGAATTGGGACTGAGTTTTCTGGGGGTCCTTTCTTTTAAATGGTAATTCCTATCTGCATGATTACAAGTTTGGTATGGATGCATTGTTCAGCTGTAATGGGGATAAAAACTAGAGTCAGACAGGAATTTAAAACTCTTTTGAAAACGATTAGCCAAACTTTCAAATAGTGTATCGTGAATAGAATGCTAGATTTTACGAATTTTACTACTCATGAACCTTTAACAGCTATCATGCATTTTTGCTCTTCTAGCTTATGAAATTAGTCTAGCTATCAAGCTAGACCTGAAGGTGTAAGCACACATGCACGCACACATACACACAAGATGTCCATTTGTGTACTTCATAAAAAAACAAAAGGATGCATAAAAGTTTGAAATTTTTTAACTCTTATTCAACTGTAACAAAATATATAAAATCCAAACAATGTAACTTTGAGATGAATAATTGTATAGCTATTAAAAAAGATGAATACGCATTGCATCACGGCCTGCAAAAGCATTTCGTAACGATTTAAAGTTACATACAATACTTTAACCTACATTTTCCATTTTAAACTTTACACTGTAAAAGAGTACCCTCTAAAAATCATACAACATTATAGTTACTAGTTTAACATAAAACATTAATCTTTTATCATAATTCTTAACACAATTTCGATTATAGAATGCATAAAATTTTAAATACACTAAATTTAAAAGGTTATACGAGTCCATAACTTCACAAATAAAACCAAAATACCACAGATTGTATTTTTAAAACAATTCTAAAGTTACCTATGATACGAAAACGAACTTTTCCATTTTAAACTGAGTGCACTATAAATAATGTAACAATAAAGTAGTTACTAGTTTGAATACAAAATTGTTTTAGCCGTACCATTATTTTTATAACACAATAATTAACGCAATTTGATTACAGAATTGATATAATTTTAAATACAATAAAAAATTTTAATGTTTATACATGTCCGTAACATCACGAAAATACCTAAGAACCACATGATTATACTTGCAATATAAATCTGAAATTGTCTACAATGCCAAAACAATCCTTTCTATTTTAAACTTTACATCGGAAAAGAGTACCCTTTTAATCATAGAGCGTTAAAATGGTTAGTTGTATAAAAACGAAATTCTTTTAGACGTAACATTTCATTTTTAACCACAGGATTTGTTTAACACCAATTTGATTACTTAATATATAGTTGACTAGTTTTGTGTTCTATGGCTCAAGGTATTTGTTGATCCAAGCTGCACCAAACACAAGAGATATCAACGTCAGGTAAAAAATTGTTACGCCAGGTAAAAAAAGAGGGATTGGGGAATAGAGTAGTGGGATAAGGCAGTAAAAGATTGCAAGGTTATCCAGGGAACGCAACCCCCATGTTAACTGAAGACTAAACTCTTAACAAAAATAATGATCACTGGAGTACCTACAAAACTACAAATTGCAGGGTGGGATAATGTGAACATGAAATCAGAAGGTTAAATTAACATTTGTTTAATAGTAACATGAATGCTACATCAATTATTTATACGGGGTAATTTTACTTATTGCTTCTGAAATAGCTTTCAAGCAATCAAATCCCTTTCGTCTGAGGACAGAATTTGCATCAATTGAAACCTTCTTGTGAGCAAAACGATGGAAAGAGACGGAAGCTATCAGAATAGTTGAAAGCCAAGACCCCATATATACATAACTTCCGGTATCACTGTTTGATTACGATCAAGATAAACTCGACGGTTGTTCCGTTCATCACGGATATACATAATCTATAACCCATAAACTATACGTATCGGAATTCTGGAACGATTAACCAAGTATTATTCTCCCCCTTCGATATTCGAGAGCAAACAATGCTCGGATTTGGGAGCACACGAGTTTTGACAATTTTAAGGCGAATATATGTGCTCTAGCAGTGGAGTTTATGGGATTCATTTCCAAAGGCTATCCCGGAAATTACGCTGTTTGATTTATCGTAAGAGCAGATGCATATTTAGGGATCTGTGGGCTTGGATCTGTATCCATTTCATACGCGTTTTCGGAGTTAATATAGTAGTAATCAACCCGTTCTCAAACAAAGCCGAGATAGTAAGTTGGATTAACTCACTGTCTGCTGAAAGTACGTTTTGAGGCATGTTTGAATTAATTTGAGTTTGGAAACATTGTACGTCGCTCCACACTGAAACAAAATAGTTTTGGGAAATGAAATGAAATATTATTTGTTTTGTCATTCTCTAATCGTTTTTTACCATAAATTGAGGAGTATTAAATCGGAGAAACAATTTACAAATATTTCTGTGGAATGGTGAAGAATTATCATTTAAGCTCATGTACTAGAATGTCAATGACTTTAACATAACCATCAAGAGATCTTAGTGACTTTTTGATCACTGTGTTTCATGAACTTGACCCTTAAATTCAAGGACGTAAGGATGTTGCGAATAGCTTGCCACGTGGAATTTAAAAAGTCACGTATTTTTCTGCACTTTGCGTTTACAATTTGCAATATATGTAGATAGGTATTTTAATTCATGTCACACTAGAGAGTAACACAATGGCAATTGGCGACGATGCGGGATCACACCAAAAGAATAATATCCGTGGACAACACCACGTAATAGCCAGACCCCTTTGGTAGTCATTTCTGGCACACTTATAGCACAGCGGTACGTAGACAACACTCTACGACCGGTTATGATACCGTTCCTTTTGCGACACCCCGGACTTATTTTTCAACAAGATAATGCCCGACGGCACACGGCATGTGTTGGTATGAATTGTCTTCAAGTTTTTCCAAAACTTCCTTGGCCAGCTAGGTCTTCTGATCTCTCTTCCATAGAGCAAATTAGGGATGTTATGGGAAAGCGATTGCAACCATCCCGGAATGTTGACCACTAAGCCCGACAGTTGGAGACAATTCGGCAAGAAATTCCACAGGACACCATATGGGAACTTTTTTAGTCTATGTCACGCCGGATGACAGCTTGCATCCAAGCTAGAGGTGGACCAACGCCTTATTCACTTCCTGCCTTTGTAACGGTCAAAATCAGATAAAACATTCAGTTGTTCTGAAATTTAATCCTTTTGTTTTGCTATGTATTTTCTTCACATCCACCAATGTTTATCGCAATCGGACAACTCCTTGGTGAGTATACATCCAGCTTTAACTGTCTCCAGAATATGGGTTGGTTGGACAGAATTGACCAGTCTGCGCCAAACAACATTTATTCCGACAAGCAAATGGACATTTGGCATCTCATCTTCTCGTTTGGGGATAGCAACAAAAGTAGTGAAATTGTCAGTCTACTACTGTGTCCCGCGGGGTAATCAAATTATGAATCAACGGATGGCCGTCTTCTCCCTTCTCTTGGACCAATCATATTATAAGTGTCAGTTCCCTCCCGATAGACGAAAGTAGTTCAAGGTTCTCAATCCTTCTAGTGTTGATGAAATGATTCTGGGCACATAAAAAGCTTATCGTTACTCACTTCTATTTATGCTTCCTTTACGGGTGTAACAAGTTATTTAAAAATATGACTGCCTATTAGAAAAACAGTATTTTCTTTTCAAATCCGAATTAAATTATACACGCCCGGAACTAATTTATTACAATGCGGGCTCAATTTAATTGCTCTCGATTACCATCATTTAACTAAGTTACCGTCTAATCGACAATTAAGCCCCTGTTTAAATATCGCACTGAACGTGTTCCAGAGTACCACTCAAAGATTGTATGCGGGTGAGTTATGGCAGTTTGATGGACGAAAACAATATCGATTGATGTCAAGCGGCCATGGATCACTTGACGGAAACAAACCACTCTCACTACGGATTTAAATATTTGAAGTCTCTTTGGCGCCTTGCCAGGAAACAGTCGTGCACAAAAGGGGTGTCCATGTGCACCATAATTACCTGTATCTGTAGCCCTTATTCAAAGCATGTGTTTGCTTAAAATGTGAGACGAACGCTACAAATATACTAGTGCTTGTTCCACGTGCACATTTGGTTATGGTGACGCACTACCTAGAGTTTGCGTTCAGTAAAGAATAATAAAATACAGATTTACGAAAAAGTTCTAGTTCAAAATATTGACAAGATCTAATCAATTTTGCTAGTGATGTGATATCTCGTTATCAATATATTTCTGATTCTTGATGACGACGACAGTAAGATCTGTTCAGTTTTCTTTTAATGATAAGATACATCATCCATTACGATCTGCTGAATTTTGATAATGACCAGAAACCTTGTTGAGATAACAACCAAGAAATTTGGTAATTTTATAATTAATTAATTAATTAATTAACGTCATACTAGAGCAACACAACGGGCTTTTGATGACGGACCTATTGACCCGGTATCAATGAGCTATCAGTGAGCTATTGACACGCGGATTCAAATCAGGAAAATTCCTATCTAACACCTTAGTGGCTAACACCTTAACCACCAGACCGGTTGGTCGGCAAACAATCCACAGAAGGGTAAAAGAGATTAAAACTGGTTAGAAACCATGCAGGGAAGACTGTAGAACATACAAATCGCACCTCGGCAAGAAAAGTGACACAAATGAAAAAATAAAATTTTTGATGTTATGTCATTGAAAATTACGTTTGAGGTGCCCCAGCGTGTTACATTACTATTCTATAGAATATAATAGAAGTTACCACCATAAATACTTACCTAAAATTTAAAAGAAGCTTTTACTATTTCAATATAAGTTTTATAGTATCCTTAAAGTTGATGTTTCTCAAATACTGCAATTTTGAGTTGTATCACTTTTCTCTCCGAGGTGCGAACTGATGTTAAAGGCAATTTAGTGTTATAAGTGATAAATATTATTTTATTTTATTAATATTGTATGTTTTTAAATGATAATACTTTTTCCAATTTCGAATTCCAAGCAAAAAATATACCATCAAAAAGCCTGTCAGGAAAGCAGTTGGATTATGTCTGAAACGAAATATGAAAGCTTAGATAGCAGTACTCCGGTTTTAAAAGCCTGTGGCGAAACTTATCTTAAACAATAACTTTAAAGGACATATGTTTCTCAAATTCTTCAATTTTGAGTTGTGTCACTTTTTCTTGCCGTGTGCGATATGTTGGGAACCCAGTCAGATGGCTAAAGTAGTATAGATTACAGCCTTCCATATTAGGAATGTAACATCTCCATAACTTCGTCCTAGCCATTAATCACTTCTTTTCCCTGTTGTAAAGGAAAAAGTAACCGTTCTTTTCTAATAAGAAGTACTCTTAATATATAGGATTCATGTACACACATTTCATAGCTATCTGTACCAAAACGCAGTTCTTGAAAGATCTGAATATATGTCAACATTAAATATTGTTGAGGCTCTGAAGCATTATTGGAAACTTTTTATATGATCTCAACATTCTGAGGGGTTTACACACATATACATTCCATCTACGTAACTGCCGACAGTTTTAACCATCGGGACCAATATAATCTTTCTCAGGATTTTTTCAACCTATATATGAGGTTATTTAGTCATTATGTGTGTTATGGAGTGAAATATATCACGCTGGAAATCTTACTCCGAGGGTTAATTGTTAGGAAATATTAGGAAATATATTTAAACTTTGTTTCTGTTACGAAACGTACGTAAAGGAATGCCGAATTTCCTTTCCAACGTTTATGAAAATCACGAAAGGAGCTGGAAAAAAGGATTTAGTAGAATTGTTATTGTATACGGAATTCTTTTCTTCTGACAAAGAAATGGCTTCGTGGGATTGTATCTTTCTTTTTCGTAATTGTATCACGTCTGCTGCTACTATTAGGACGGAACAGACTACGAAGTGCTGAAGTAGTAGCTTGCTGAAACAACGGAGAAGAATTCTGTGGTCCACGTTGTTGGAACATTTCCGTTTCGCATTGCAGAAACAACTTTTCTACGCACATCTGCTTTTCTGTAGTACATGAACTGTTATTATAATATGGGAATGTCATAATAACAGTTAGCTTAGCACAAATGCATTGTGATAGTTGCCTCTGAATACACTGATTCGGATACGTTTGTCCATTCTTGTCCCCCCCCCCCTCCCCATCAGAGAAATCAATAATTATCTATATATATAATTCTCTTACGTGGCTCACGAAAAAGACGTTATTTGTAATCGCGTTTTGGCAACACTGTACGATCGATTGTTTATCGCGAAGTCTCGCGCATCGATTGAATTTATAGCGTTATCGGATAAAATTTTATTGGAAAAAAAAAGGAAATTTTAATGAGCTGTTGCAGTTAGTTTATAATAGAAATCAAAGAAAGCGGAGGATCTTTTCAGGGCCATTTAAAAAACGGTCCTTTTCAGGGCCAACAATTATAGTTCAACAAGACGCTTGCACTACAACTTTCGGCAACAAACTCAATGAAAAAGTGTGGGTCGTTTGAGTGCTGGGAAAATGTACACACAAACAACATGCTGGGTATTCAATTTCCAAAGCAACGCTCACATTTCGAGTCAAAATTTGCACAAAGTTTTCATTTGAATTCTGATTTTAGAGATACTGTATATATTTTTTCTGTAATACAGCAAATTTAGATTTGAAAAACATTTTTTTGGTAACATATTTTGTAAACAATCCCTTCTGCTAGGACACATGTCTTCATTGAGGCGAGCGAAGCGAGCATAGGTTCGTGCAGCGAACCAATGAGGATTGCGAAGCAATCCTCCGGGAGCTGGCGAGCGTTAGCGAGCAGGGGGCAGGCCCCCTAGTAAAATATAAATTTCTAAATTATGTTATCATACTTTCTTTTCGTTTCTTCACAAAACAGAATGGGATCAATTTGTCTTCCTTAAGTTTCATTGCGTGACTTTTAATTTTTCGGTTTTTTTTTTGCTTCACTTTGATATTGACACCTGAGCTTAGTTAAGAGCATAAATGTATTGTTTTTAGTTACCTACAGTTTCATCAGGATTTTCAATCATAAACGCAGCATCACTACTAGGTCCTTATATATTTTTATATCTTTAGTAAAAACGCATTGCCTCACCTCTATTGTCAGAAGTCTATTACTTTTCATGTTCAGAATAATTTAACTGTAGAAAGTAACAGAATAACATATTTGCTCAAATTTTATGGACAATTCACAATTATTTTTATTTTAAATCACAATTATTTTTCAATTCTAACAAAAAATTTTTCTTATTTAAAAAAAGAAATAATTTTGTGTATTATTCCCCTTCTTTTTATCAATGGCAATAATAATTACTTACGTGTTTTAATAACAGCAGTGTAAGTTAAACACATATATAAAAACTTTAAAAAAAATAAAAAAAATAACTAACCATATTTTAAAAGTTATGATTTTAATTAGCTCTTAACATGTTTAATGTAACTATAATTAAAAATAAGAGTATCAAATGGCAACTTTCTTTGTTTTCTTTCGGTTTTAATTAATTTTGATTTTATTTGTGACACACAAAGAAACTAATAAACGAATCTAAAATTGTATTTTTTCAATTATTTTATGACAACTTTTGAAGTGCACAAGTCCTTTTCGTATCTCGATACTTTGAATTGATGAAGTTCTCAATATAAGAACTTCGTATAATTAATTTGTATCCACTTATTACTCCACTATTGTTTACACTAAATTACAGCCTTGTAATTTACTTGAAATCAAATGAATACTTTTGTCTTGATGTCTTTAATTGACCGGTTTTCAGCATGATCGAGTTATGGAGTGATAGAATGAGATCTCAAAAATAATGACGGTTATAAATAACAGAAATAATTAATCGTCTTATTCGTGTTACCTTTAAAATCGCATTATTTGTTACCAATAAAGCAAGAGCGTTTCTTGTTTCATATACGTATGTTCATGTATTTAAGAAAAATAACCTTACGTTTAAATTTGAGGTTGTTTCTAATTTCATGAAGTTATTTTATACGTATCGAGACTGGTTTGAGGTTTGACCAGTTAGATACCCTTACCTGCTAGACAGTTGGTTATAGGTTTGAGGATAAAAACGTAGAAGCGTCTAAAAGCCATTATACTACTTTCGTTTCAATTAGTGAAACTGATCGTGCTTTTTTACATTGAATTTTTCAAATTGTGGTATGCATCTAATGGTGTAATTTGATTTATATATAAATAATATAAAAATAAGAACTGTGAAAACACTTTATTTTTATTGCTGTGAGTAAACTTTTGGAATATATTGAGATTTTATTTGATAATGTACTAAAGGAATTAGTTACAAACGATTATTTTCTTTATCCAGGTCCCAGTTTATGATTCGTTGCCGAAAGGTTACATAATTTGAAATGTTATTATCAATGTAATTTTTAGCTTGACTGAATGCCATGTTAAGCTAATGGCACTTTAGATGTTTTAGTATAGCGGTTACAATACATACAATGCATCAATTTCTCGTTTGATTGTCCTATTTATTGGAATTCCTTCTTCGTGGTGTACTTTCTTTTTGTGTCTTTAATTCAAAATTTCATATAGTTGTGCTCATTTGATATTTGTCTACATATTTTCGTGGATGTATTTACTTATAGCAACGTGATTAATAAAAGTTCGATTCACGTATATGCCCGTTAACAATTTGTGATGAAAAAAATCAGAAGACTAAAAATACCCGACCAGAATACAAAAAATTTAACATTTTAAGATTTCTGAACTTGGTTTGTACTTTGTAAATTGTATGATAACAATTTTATTTTTATGTTCTGTTTTTTTCAAAAGAATCGCCACTGAATTCGTTTAACAGTGATCACAGTGTGAACTTGAATTTAGACGCTTTATCAGTCAATTTCATATTTGTTTTATATATAAATGCATATAGCATACACACATGTATAAGAAAATATATATGTACAATAGTTAAATTCGTAAAATCACAGGCAACAGATCTCATTTTAACCCTCTGAACGACCCACAAGCATAATGCCACTTGCAACCTACAGTCTTTACAGCATGACTTCAAACTAGTTTTTACCTTTGTGACCAATAGAACCTATACAAAGGAATACATTCTAAGATTAACTCGAAATAATATCGTTCTTAAGTATCCTAATCTGAGGAAAGGAATTGTAGAACTTTTTTAAAAGATTCTATTGTAAGAAAATGACCAACATAAGTGTACTAAATGTTTCGATGATAAGAATATCTGTAGGGCCTAATCTTTCCAAATGATTCATCTCCAAGGAAAGAAATGGTAAAATAATTCCAAAGAATATTATTTTCAGGGAAGGAACAATGTAATATTTCCAAAGGATTCACATTTAAGGAAAAGAAAGGTAAAATAATTCCAAAGAATTCTATTGTAAAAAAAGGAATAGTATAATCTTCCTTAAGAATTAACATACACACACTTCCAAGGAAAGAAGCGAAAAAAATAATTCCAATTACTCATATTCTAAGGATAGGAACAATATAATATTTTGAAAAGATTTTACACTTGGGAAAAGTGAATTATATTATTTCCAAAGAATTCTATTCGAAGGAAAGGAGCAATATAATCTTTTCAAAGGATTCACTTCCAAAGAAAGGAACGGTAAAATAATTCCAAAAAATATATTGAAAGAGAAGGGAACTGTATAATATTTCCAAAACATTCACACTTCCAAGGAAAGGAGCGATACAGTAATTCCAAAGAATTATATTCCGAGGAAAGGAACAATATAATATTTCCAAATGATTCTACACTAGACAAAGGCTATTTGATATTATTTATGTAATATTTGGATGCAATATTTTCAAGGAATTCTATTCTAAGGAAACATGAGCAACAGAATCTTACTAGAGGATTGCATTCTAAGAAAAGGACCATTAGAATCTTTCTAAACATTCACTTTCAAGGAATAGAGTTTATAATCTTTGAAAAGCATTTTTTTAATGAAAATATCCAATGTAATCTTTCTAAAAAGGTTGGAAAGAATACAGGATTACTTTACTCAATATATCTGGTTATTTAGTCATTAAAGTATGATGGTAAGGCAAAAGCAATGCTGCACTACTCGTAAATCTCGTGACGCTTAGAAAGTTAATTAGATCGTGGCATAATTTAATTACTTTTTTAAATATTCATACTTTTTACAATGCTTATTTTCTTTCTTTGAGCGTTGCTTCTTTATGACACGTGTTTTTAATTAAGTGATTAAAGTATTCAAAAGGTTGGTTTTCATTATATCCGTACTGGTGTGTCGTTGCCTCGTAGAGGTTGTATTTGCGAAAAAAATTTCATTATGTTCGCGTAGCATAACCAATAACGCTCTACTACGCTTCTTAAATTAAAATCCAATGTCTGTTCTAAACCTAAGTTTAAAGAAAACTCCCTTTTTTTTTGCTGCAGTGCAAAAAAATCCGCAACGAGTTTTGGCATTGAAATCCGTCTTCTAATCATATGTTAATTAAGCGATTTTTTGGTGTTCAGCTCGCGAAATTTGATAGTGGCATTTTAGTATTTTCGGATCTTATTTCGCAAAAGTTCATAAATTTGTTTTCTCTTTACGGTGGAAAATTCAACTCTGTTAGTGTTTCTGAATATTTTTGTACTTCCAACTACGGACTTGACTAGGATTTTAATGATTTTAAAGATGCACAATATTGATAGTTATTTTACTTTTTAAATTAATCTTTAAATTGTATTTACATAGTTTATTACATGTTAAACATTTCTCAAGGCATGAAGCTTTTCCTGTATATATATAAATGAAGGTGGCGGTAATGTTCCTACATAGCTGAACTTATTTCCCGTACATATTCCGGACGTTCGTTACGTCACTTGGCTTGTTTTACGAATACGATTTCAGTATGTAGCCAATAAAAACTTTAAAGAAGGAATTTCCAAATCAGTACGTGATAATTACTTGGTCAACTCCAATTAGTGTTAATGCTAAGCATCGCCAATAAAGATGCACTAAATTTAAAAGTGGCCACAATATGCCTCACGCGAGAGTATTTGGGTGATGGAATTAATACCTACGCTTCCTGTCTGGTATATTCTTTCAATGTAATTATATTTTATACTTATCCCTTCAAGTTATTTAGACGAGTTATCTCGTCCATCAAGATCTGACCAGTTTTGCCAATGAGATATCTCGTTATCAAAATATTATCGATTTTTTTTATGTTCAGCATATCAAGATCTAGGCAGTTTTTTTCTAATGACGAGATAACTCGTCCATCAAGGTAGTCTGTTTAAGGCCCAATGCACGCATCCGGTTTTTCAACGTGCGACGCCACTGCGGCACCGAAGCCCAACTATGCACACATAACCGTGAAATGACGGAAATTCTCATTTCGCGCCATTTCCGATAAATATTCTATCGAAGAAAACGTGTTTATTTCGCTTACTTGGTGTAAAAAAAAAAGTATATTTTGAAACAAAATAGACGTTACTGGATACAACCATTTATTAATTATTATTTATATTCCATTTGTTTATGAAAACAAAGTACTTCAGAACAAAAACGTATGTGCGGCGACCGTGCGTCGCCGTGGGGAACTGCGGTACAAATTGCACGCAAGTTGGGCGTGCGTCGCCCCAGCGGCGCTGGAGGCATATGTGCACTGCTCCATTGGATCTAATGTATCTCAGACCGCACTTGCGTTGCGGTAGCGGCGCCGCAAGTTGAAAAACCTGGATGTGTTCACAGGACCTTAGTTTGCCAATGGGGTGATGTTTTATAGGGACAACCACCAGGAGGTTTGATGATGGTCTGAATACATCATCACTTAAATATTGCACAAGTTTTTGCAATATTTAATTAAATCATTCATCTAAATGTATACCAAAGAGTTCCTATTCCAACTTAGGCAACACTCCAGGTAATTAAATTACATGTAATCAATAATTTGGAAAATTTATCACCTCTACAAAGTCCCTAAAATTAATAATGTCTCAAATTTAGACTGCCACTATTAAATCTTCCAGAGAGCGTTTGCACTTGGACGAACTCGCAAGCTCATTCATCTATTTGCTGCGAGTAAGGTATTGATCATCAATTCATTTAATACAGCCATAGATTATGTTATGTGATACTCTCTCTGTAATGTTATACATTCCTCTTTTCTCAAAGTCATTTATTTCAATTTCGATGTATACTTATACGAAGAGCGCAGTGAATCTTGAGAAAAACTAAAAACATCTTCTTTAAGTACTTATTTTTACTTAACTATTCAGTTTACCTTTCCAGGAGTGTCTGGCGTCACACTTTGAAAAGTCTATATATGAGTACATAAAGATGTACATAAAGATGCTAGATTGTTTTAGGTACGTTAAGGCTGCTAAGGCATATAAATAGTATAGGTGTAAGTCTGATTTAATTTATATAAATGCTTTCGATGTATTAAGGCGTCAAAGGCATTTGAGTATTCTAGGTAAATATATATTTCTATGACATTCTAAATATATTAAGATTTCTAAGGAATTTGAAAATTTTAGGCTGTTTAAGCGTCTAAGGTATATTTAATTGATGTAGGTATATTAATGGAATCTAAGGTACTTAAATGTTCTAGATATATTAAGAGTTTCTAAGGTATTTAAATATTCAATGTGTAGTGTTAAAATGTCTATGAAGTTCTGTGTATTTTAGGGCTTTTAATGTATTTTAAGGATATTAATACTTCAAAAGTATATAAGTAATATAGGTATAAGTCATCTAAAGTGTTTAAATATTATAGGTATATTAAGGACTTTTAAGGTATTTAAATGTTCTAGATATATTAAGTGCCTCTGCGCACTTATGTTTTCTAGATATACTAAGTTTTTCTGAAGTATTTAAATATTCTATTTGTATAAATACTTTTCTAAGGTACATTAATACTTCTAAGGTATATAAATATTATAGTCATAAGGTTTCTAAGGTACTTAAATGTTTTAGATACATCAATATTTCTAAGATTTTTAAATATTCTGATGTAATAATAATTAAGGTATATAAATATTTTAGGTATACTGAAGGTAAAGTATGTAAAGTAGACATCTCAGATATTTAAATGTAAAGTCTTCAAATCGTCTATCATTTGAATTTATGATATCATCTCAGAGTGAGATTTAGATTTGCGGTGAGACGTAAAGAGTTCCTTGTACTTTAAAAAGTCTAAAAATACTAAATTTTGTCCAAAATGCATTTATGTAAGGTAATGAGTTTTCCAGGCAAATAATTTTTAAAACCTTTTCCAGCACAGTTGTAGCCTTTGAACTGGTTAACACTTTCCATTCCCGAAAAAAGTACTAGAACCCCGTGCAACTATATCATACCCTTCCCGAAAACGTCCTGAATCAATTTTAAACAGAGAAAAAGACGCAATTTTTAGCCCAGATAATCCACCTTCGAAGTAAGACCAGAATTTGTGGACGTATACGTGTGTATCAATTTAATAAAAAGTGAAGCAGAGGTTTGTGTGGAACGCACACAAACACAAAAATGAGTATCCTGTTTATATATTTTTTGTCGACAAATAGCCGATCTAGATACCATACCTCCAGGCCCACATTCGGAACTGTTGACAGAAACGATGTATACTTCATCCATAACGCTCATTTCTTTCCACCTCCTTTTTCGCCGTGTGTGCCAGCTTGTTTGCTTTATCCACTCGCCTAAAGACTTGCTTTGAAATTCGAATCCATTTCAGTTCAGAGGGCTCGTGTGATATGTCTCGATATATGATACCGGAAAAATATTTTTGCCATTGTTTTCTGGGATTTTCGGATCGCGACGTGTTCTCTTTTTATTGCGCGTGTGTGTGTGTCAAAAAGTCCAGATTCCAGTTCTTTTATCGGTGGCTGATATCGGAAGGAGCTCTTTTCCGCCGAAGAGTAAACCGATACCGATGATTTATGACTTTCTTTGTCGAGTTGAGTTGTAGGGAGACGAAGAATACTGATCATCCAATTTCTTCTGTTTTGTGTTCCTTTTTCCCTGGGTGTAGTCGGGAACTTTACAATTCGCTGCTATCCATCGTTCTTGCTGATAGCATATTCTTTTCTTGGGGTATTTGGAGGGAGTGTATAATGCAAATGCGTTATTTTTGATGTCGGTCTCGAATGTGCAGTGTATTGCCTTTCGTTCCGTGGGCTGGCATTGTGATGCATGGTGTTTTCGTGTGTGGGGATGTAGATTTGTTTATTTCCTGCTGTTAAAAAGATTGAATTCCCGATTGAATCTCTTGATGTACGATCTGCGTAGCTAGTCCACACGATCTGCTTATTGAGTGGGGATTTCTTTATTTGATATCTTGCTGTTCATTTGAATAAGAATTGGAGCTTTCATGACGTGTAGATTCTTTGTTTGCTGTTCTCATTTTGCTGCTTCACGCAGCTTTGAACATTACAAAGGTTTTCAATTATAATTTTCTCCTAACAATGTTTTGTAAATTGTCCATCAACTATATTGATCAGTGATATACACTATATGGGCAAAAGTATTTGGAAACTGCAGAAATTTGGAGGAGGATCCACCTTAGTGTAAGGTTGTTTTTCCTCGCTAGGACTCGGCTCATTGCTTTATGTACCCGATACCACGAACGCTGACATGTACCTTGACATTCTGGATGATTCAGCCTTGCATACACTGTGACAATACTACAGCGATGATGGTTGTTTCTTCCAACAGGATCGAACTCCATGTCATGAGCTGGACTGGTTTCCTGAAAATGAGGATAATTTGCTTGACTGGCCTGTTCAGAGCCCCAATCTCAATCCGATCGAGAACTTGTGGGACAAATTGGAGTGACGAGTACGACACAACCCTGCACGCCCATCTTCCCAAACGATTTTTAATCTTTTCTAGTCTAATAGAATAGATAAAGTAAATACTAAAATTATGTGGTACACTAAATATGTATTATATATTTCTTAGATGTCTGTTTCTCTACCTAATTAAATTTTTGAGTTTTTCTCTTCTCAATTGAACTAATACGATATTGAGTCAGGATGAAAATATATACCTATAAAATCTCAGTGTCAGAAATTTAATGTGGCTAATGTAAAGTCTACTTGAAAATAACTTATCGCTGCCATACGAGACATTGGATGCTAGTATGTAATGTCTGTTTCACTCCCCAATTAATATTTTTAGTTTTACTTTTCTCAATTGCACAAGCAAGATATAGAGTCGGGATAAAAATATATAGTTATCAAATCCCTCTGTCACAAATTTGATGTGGCTAGTGTAAAGTCAACTTGAAAAGAACTTATCGCTGCCATACGAGACATTGGATGCTAGTATGTAAAGTCTGTTTCACTACCCAATTAATATTTTTAGTTTTACTTTTCTCAATTGCACAAGCAAGATATAGAGTCGGGATGAAAATATATAGTTATCAAATCCCAGTGTCAGAAATTTGATGTGGCTAGTGTAAAGTCAACTTGAAAAGAACTTATCGCTGCCATACGAGACATTGGATGCTAGTATGTAAAGTCTGTTTCACTACCCAATTAATATTTTTAGTTTTACTTTTCTCAATTGCACAAGCAAGATATAGAGTCGGGATGAAAATATATAGTTATCAAATCCCAGTGTCAGAAATTTGATGTGGCTAGTGTAAAGTCAACTTGAAAAGAACTTATCGCTGCCATACGAGACATTGGATGCTAGTATGTAAAGTCTGTTTCACTACCCAATTAATATTTTTAGTTTTACTTTTCTCAATTGCACAAGCAAGATATAGAGTCGGAATAAAAATATATAGTTATCAAATCCCTGTGTCAGAAATTTGATGTGGCTAGTGTAAAGTCTACTTGAAAAGAACTTATCGCTGCCATACGAGACATTGGATGCTAGTATGTAATGTATGTTTCACTACTCAATTAATATTTTTAGTTTTACTTTTCTCAATTGCACAAGCAAGATATAGAGTCGGGATAAAAATATATAGTTATCAAATCCCAGTGTCACAAATTTGATGTGGCTAGTGTAAAGTCTTTTCCATAATATTTGGAATGAACTTACCGCTACCGTAAGAGACATTGGATGATAGTTGGTAATGTCTGTTTCTCTACCCAATTATTGTTTTCACTTTTTTTACTCTTTTCTCTTGCACTTATGTTGCACAACGGAAGTTGATCAAATTCAGGAATGGGGGATTGTGGATATGTTTTCCTCCTATGTCTCTTTGCCTACTCCCACCGGACTCCGTGATTGGTTCCTTGTTGCGAGAAGTGGGGAGGGGGGAAGAGACATATAAAGACCGTTTAGTGATATTACCGATTTCTCCATCGCCTGTGTTTTCAGTCGATGTGTCTGAGTTTTCGCTAGTCTAGGTTTTTTTCCCTTCTCAATCTACCCAAGGGATAGTTTTCTCCAAATGGATTCCCAAACCGTGGCAGCCGAAAAAACGCTCCTCTGTTGCTTCTCGTGTAAGAAAAAGCGGTGTGTCGATTAGCGGAAAAAGAGAAAATAACTGGAAAACATTAACTTTTTCCCGGATAATTTTTGTTTTCGCCGATGCTTTTCCCTCGTGTGAGTTCTAATTTGGCGGATTTATTTTGGAGTTGCTTTTGAACTTTAAACTCGCTGAAAGATTGCTTTTATCTTCGGGGTTTCATTTCCCTCGAATAATCCGGGTTTTTTTTTTGTGTTGTTTCAGATTGGATTCGAAGTGTTTTTACTCTCGCGTTTATGGGATTTTTATTTGAATTAACGAATGTAAGAAATGATATTGTGAAATTTTGTATGCGTGTGTCGTTTTTCATGTTTTTATTTATATGCATGCATCTACAAGAAGAGAGTCACAGCTGGAGGGTAGTTTCTAAATATTAGAACTAAATGTTTAGTTTTTAGAGTTTGATATTTATTGGCGATTTTCTGTTTTTTGTCATACAAGAGTATGTAAAACAAAGTTTTAATATAGTAACAACGATTCAAATAAACTCAAATTGATGCAATATAGAATCCAAAAGTTTATGGCTCAGTGGGTGTTGAAAACATTTAATAATTAGGAAAGGCAATAAATTGACCCTACCTTCTTTTTCGCTTCTCTTGCTTCAACTTCTGTTTTGAAACCCGGTCGTTGAACGGGAATAACCTCCAGTATTATTCCATAGTAATCTATACTTAATTAGCAATGAAACTAAAATAGGCATTTTATATGTATGAACTTAGATCATTTATTGTTATTATTAAGTACTAGCAAAATACCCGACCTTACTCGGTTTGAATTGGTTTACTCTAAATTGAAGAGATAATCTAAATATATAATGACTTACGTTTTTCGTAGAATAAAAATTTATTTGAATACCTTTCGCCATCTTTATAATTTATACAACTTACTTTGGACATAAATCCTGCACATGCATATTCATTCATGTAATACATTTCACATACATCGCACCCTTGCTGAATGACAAAGCTACAAAATGACGAAAACTGACACTAAGGTTACTACTACAAAAGACGATTTTGAGGGAGATTTGGAATTCCCTTTCTTAAGTTCTTTTCATGTTCAACTCAATTAATAAAAATTAAGATTTACGGCGAGTACTCTCGCACTCATAGTCCACAAAACAATATTTTTTTACTTGTGGCACTCTTGCATCCGGTATGTGACATAGTGAAATTTTGCAATATTCTCCTGCCATTATGCCAACAAACTTTTAATTGTTTGAAAAGTTCTAGTTCGGATTTTTTTAACATCATTATTCTTTCAATAACGGCATTATTCTTTCAGCAACGGCATTATTCTTTAAATACCGGCATTATTCTTTAAATAACGGCTTTAATCTTTAAATAACGGCATTATTCTTTCAATAACGGTATTATTCTTTCAATAATGGAATAACTACACTTTACTGAACATTTATTCTGACTTACCTTTTTCTTTATGTCGAATAATTTGTGGTGGTGTTGCGTGTGATGAGAAGGAAAACACATTTTTAAAAATAATAAATATTTAAAAAAGAAACAGCAAAATAAAACAAAGTAAAATATGTCGGAAAAAATTGTTCTAAGACAGTAATTTGCGATTCATTTTTATCTCTTGATCTCGCATAGCTGCCACAACTTACTACTAAAAGTGCACAAAATTTAGAAATGTGAAATTAATTCAGAGCGAAAGAAACAGAAAATATCACTGCTCGCGCGATCTTGTTCATTCCCGTTCGTTGAAAAATATCGTCTGTCCCAAATATTCGGAAATCGTATTAATTGCGCAAAGAACAAAAATAAGACTCGAATTAAATAAAGTATGAGAGCTAAAATTCCATAAAAAAAATATTTAAAAAATTTGAGAAATAATTGGTTTTTCAGCAGTACTGGTAAAGCAAATCAAATTAACCGTAATACTCAATGTACATTCCAATTTTTCCAAAACTAACAAATTATGGTTGTTTTAAGTATACTTACTCAAGTGTTTTAGCATGAAACTAAACTAACTTTAACAATAAAGAAATGTTTAATATTGCATTCACTAAATTAATAAATAATATATACAATAAAACACATTTCAATCAAATATCTGGAATAAAATTCATGTGATGCCTACACAAACACACACACACAAAATCGAACATAGAACAGAAAGACGGACAGATAGACTTTCGCAACCCATTCCACTCACTAAATGAAGATAAGTACTCACTGTATGCAAATTTCCATGAAACTATATTAAACCACGTGGACGTGTATAGGGCACAACCTACAGACAGACAGATGGACAGACACCAAACGCGAAAATGGTGGATTTGGCATCAGAAGAGTCCAAAACGGATAGAAAACTTGAAATGGGTCGAAAATATTCAATGTACAAACAAACGCTCCATTCTTATTTATATAGATTTATACAAGGATATGTACAAGTTTAAGTGTTACAGTTGTTAAGCATCAGTTTTCGTGAAGTAACACATTCTGCCGCCAAAATAGGAGTTCTAAAACAAAAGTCAGTTAACGCAGCAGTGTTGCCACCTACAGTCAGCAAAATAATCATTCTAGTTCGCAGCTGTTGTTCGCGACAGTAGGCGCTCCAGAAGCCTGAGTGGTAAATGGCGCAGGTTATATTTCTTCCTGGATGCATTTCTCTCTTCTTAACCAGTAACACATGTGCGTATGTCCATTGCTTGACGTTGTTTCTATTGTGTTCGACACACCTCGCCTAAAAATTGCACTTGCGCTGTAAAAACCAAACTAAAAATAAAATTTCAACATGCATGTCATATTTTAAATGAATTTCTAAATTGCTTTAAGCATTTCTGAATACAAATCTGTAAATTAAATTTCATTCGAATTCCCATTGGGCAACACCGTGATGGCGGCCTCTTCACTGTCAAATGTGGCCAAATTCGAATTGCGAAGAGATCCAATCGGCGTGACGTTACAATCTCTTACTAAAATATAAATATTCAATTGAAAAGTTATTTTTTAAAAGAAAATCAAATGTCTTAGGCTTCGATCTGATCTAAACTTTTCCGCTGAATTCAAATCCGATGAAATTTTCATTCTATCTTTAAAGATCGCTGAGAAAGAAAAAAAGCACTGAAGAACGCCAGTCATGACCTTTTATGTGTTTTGCTTCACTCGAAGCCGTTGTTCAGGAAATCAAAATGAAAGCACCAAAGGCAATTCGGACGAAAAACGCTTGTGATGTCAGAGGTCGAAAATCGCAAAACCGGCTGGCTTCTTCTTTCTGACGTCACTCCGTAAGAAACGAAAGAAGGCTGAAAAAAAACTAATAAATTCATTTTAAAATGTTCCAGGTAAAATTTTAAAATTCGAGCGGGATATATAAAAAAATTGCACCAAAAAAAAACCCCTGAATATTTGCTTGCCAAATTTTATTATTGTAAGTGCCATATTTTCTTCAGAACACTGCTTACCGAGGGACAAACACTTCCTTTTATAACAGTAGAGATTATGCTTTTTCAAGTATCAACTTTGCTTACTAATATAATAAAATTATTGTTTAATCTTATCTTTATAAGTTTGAGTTCTGTCGTATAATTATTTTGTGTAATAGTTCTTCACCGTATTATCAATTTCTATGTCTATATAGTATCAGGGCATACACGCTTTGTTGGCTTTCCCAAACTGTACATAGTGATTTGTTTTCCGTTTTGGCATTGATTTTTGTAATTAGGTTATTTGAAGCAAACTTTATTAACCGTTCTGGTGATTTATTCGATGAGATATCTTGTCCATAGCAAAACTGCCCAGATCTTGATGGATGTGATATCTCGTTATTAGAAGAAACAGATATTTATCACGTCATGACAAAGAAATTAACAATGTCTTTATGACGCGATATCACGTCATGGCAAAGAAATTAACAATGTCGTTATGACGCGATATCACGTCATGACAAAGAAATTAACAATGTCGTTATGACGCGATATCAAGTCATGATAAAGAAATTAACAATGTCGTTATGACGCTATATCACGTCATGATAAAGAAATTAACAATGTCGTTATGACGCGATATCACGTCATGAGAAAGAAATTAACAATGTCGTTATGACGCGATATAACGTCATGATAAAGAAATTAACAATGTCGTTATGACGCGATATCACGTCATGACAGACAAATTAACAATGTCGTTATGACGCGATATCACGTCATGACAGACAAATCAACAATGTCGTTATGACGCGATATCACGTCATGATAAATAAATTAACAATGTCGCTATGACGCGATATCACGACATGATTAAGAAATTAACTTCAATAATTCTTGGGGTATTAAGTAACGTAATATCTTTATTTTGCATTTAATCAACTTGAGTTACAAAGAACTTCGTGCTTTTAAATTTCGGGATTTCAAAGAAGAGCACAAATCAAGCATAAAATGTTTCCTTACATGCTATAAATACTTTTCCTTGTAAGTATCTTAACTAGTTTCGTCAAATGCACAGCAATGCTAAGGATCGCAAGAGTGATTTAGATTGAAGATCAGCTGGCACAAACATTTTGGGGATTCCTTTATTTGTTCGAAAAAGAGAACATGGTATTTCTTTTAGGTATTTCCTTCCGTGCGCTTCTCAGCACTCGTCTGCTGCTGGTGATTTGCCTTTTCTTTCAACTGCTGCCAGCCTGAGGTTCTCAATTTTCTTTCTTGTAAGACTTTTTCTTAAGTGCTCTCGGAGAAGAAGAGGAGTGAAGAGAAGAACTTCAGGGAAATTCGAAACTAGGTTTTTTGTTTTTACAACGCTCTTTATTTAGTGTTGGTTGTCGAACAATCTTTATACAGTTAGTTTCTATTATTTTGTTTTTTTTTGTGCTTTCTCACCGTTGATTTGCTTAGGTGAGAGCAGATATGGCTATTTTTTTTGCGAATCAAAATAGTCCCGACGAAAAATTCAATTATAAAACCTTTAAATATTTATCTAAGAGTTGACTGAAAAATTACTTTGCATTAGGTTTAGTCAAAATTAGAACACCCAAGACTAAGAAAATGTTGACGTCTAAGGTTCTCTAATTTCTGTATCATAAAAGAAGGATTTGTTTGCATGAAAGGATTTATTTCGAAAAAGATTATTTTGTATAAAAAAAAATTTAAGATTTTTTGGATAAAAATGTTTAAAATAATTTTTAAAGTATTTCTACTCAATGAAGATAACTCTGATCTATTTTGATTGCAGACTAAACTAGCGGTAATTGTGTTGTTTCTTTCTGGAACGATTAATCATTTATTAAAAAATATTTTTATAATTATTAATGTGGATGAATATAATTTAAATACAAACTTGTCCAAAAAATTTGGATAATACACTATGAGATGTTATGATTGCCAAGTACCTGCTCGAAAGTATCTAATATGACAAATGACTATTCCACATGCCATGTGGAATAAAAAAAAAACACCCGCACTTTTCTCATGAGGCTACTAGGAAATGAAAAAACTACTTAAACGATTATTTAAGTTATTTTACCACAAGACTATCTAAGAGCTCGTGTAGCGCAAAATACCATTCACATAACAGAGCACTTATTTTTCCTTGATGTTTTAAAGCAGAAATGAGCATGCTCTATTGAATTGATATCAGCTGATCTTGCTTGATACTATTTGGTACTTTCCATAATTTTCAAGCTTGTGCGTACTTTGGCGTACTTGAAACATTGAATACGTGACTTAAAATCTTTAAAATATCGTTATAAATTGATAATGACACTTCCTTTTCCCATTTTATCATCATTCTTATGCATTTTGAAAAATTTAATGCATCAAAACTTCTTACGACAAATCCAAATAGTGTCAAAACTTTCAATGAAAAATCTATAAAAAAGCAGAAATATGTTAAATTATAATAATAAACACATAAAAAATGGATCAGTTTAAATATCACAATTAATAAATGTAATTGCCCTGAAATCATAGTCTTGGGTATAGTTTGGAATTTATACTAATCGATTTTAGATTTCACTGGCCAAGGTCCAAGACTGGACAATCTGTACTATTATAATACTATTGGCGTTTTACGATAAACGACCCTATAACAGTATTATGGTACACTCAAAAAAAATTATTGTTTCTATTATTGCGCCTTCTATAATGTTTTATAGGAAATTTGGTCTTGCACACTATTTCAAATTTGTAACATCACATTCGCTGACTGTCACGTTAAGATGTGTTCTTAGTTATTGCCCCGCCGGCGTTTTTCCAGAAGTCGACTTACTTTATGTAACAATCGGAAGGTTCCTGGTTCGAATCCGAGTCCTGGATGTTTGTAAGCGTAGGGTGTAGAGGCGGCTGGTTCACCTTAAATCTGTCGTGGTCGAAAGTCCTCACGTTAGGTTAGTGCGGAAGTTTAGAGAGTGGGGTTCCAGCTCAGGTTTTGCTTCGTCACCTGGCCGTGGTTCAAAATTACGAGATGTTATCCTCGGATCCTTCCCTTAAGGGATTGATCCCGGACCGTCGTCAATAGCCCATTGTGTTGCTACAGTACGACTGTTAATTAAAAATTACTATTACTTAATGTAACAAATATGACTGAAAAGTGCGCCAATACCAGAATAGATTGGCGACAGCTCAGCCAACAAATTTGCAATTTCATCATCTGTTAGAGGCTTATTAGATTGCATTTTTCTTTTATTTGATTACTATTACTTTATGTAACAAATATGACTGAAAAGTGCGCCAATACCAGAATAGATTGGCGAAAGCTCAGCCAACAAATTTGCAATTTCATCATCTGTTAGAGGCTTATTAGATTGCATTTTTCTTTTATTTGATTACTATTACTTTCTGTAACAAATTTGACTGAAAAGTGCGCCAATACCTCGCAAATACCAGAATAGATTGTCGAAAGCTCAGCCAACAAATTTGCAATTTCATCATCTGTTAGATGCTTATAAGATTGCATTTATCTTTTATTTGATTACTATTACTTTATGTAACAAATATGACTGAAAAGTGCGCCCATACCAGAATAGATTGGCGAAAGCTCAGCCAACAGATTTGCAATTTCATCATCTGTCAGAGGCTTATTAGATTGCATTTTTCTTTTATTTGGGGCGTGAAGGCCCGTCTCTACAACTCGCATTACAACATTTGTTTTAATAACTAATAAAGCTATAAATTCGAAACCACATATCTTTACAACTAGCTTCTAACCTCAACTCCACGCCAATACCAGCAGACACATTTGACATAAAATGCCAATTGAAGCTGAGAATAAATGTTGAGGCGCAGCTCTTCCCGCGCGAACGCGTGACTGGCTACTGATACATCACTCAACATCACGCTCTGCCACGTGATTGCCTCTTTAGCGTTGACGCCGCATCACGCGCTGGCGCGAGATACGCAGCGGAAGTTTTAAGGCAAGTACTAGAGTAGAAACATAATAATGTAAACGTTTAAAATATAATGCAAATTATATGCAGTTCGCATAATTCACTAAAACATCCTCCATAAACTTAACTTCTCAAAATCACGTTTTCATCTAGAGTTGTCACTTGACCCCTGACAATTTCGTCAACTGACCGTGGTTCAGATTACTTTGTGTTGTCCTCGTATATTCCCTAACGGGTTTGATCCCGGAATAGCACGTTATTCCTCTCTTAAACGACGTTAATTAAAATACCTACCTACCCAACATGCAACAACTAAACTTGACCATCAAATTTGTTATCACTATTATACGATTGGCTTACAATTGAAACACTACAGCAGAGCACGTATTTCTGAGCAAACGAAGGGGGGAAAATTCCACTCGATATGCTAGACGCACTGTAGTCCTCAAAAAAGCCAACCTTCCTTCAACGAAAAAAAAAAAGTAAACTGTTTGAAATGAAGAAAGAGAACTGCTTGCTAGAAATATCCCTACAGACGGATATTTACGTCCCTTTCCTTCATACATGAAACTACGTCGCATTGTTTCCCTCACTCAATCTTCCTCTTAGAGAAGGAACTCTCCCTTATTTGGTAATGGATTCCTGGTACTTGTTTCTACGGACCCCATCAGTGCTTCCATTCTCTTGACGATTCCCGACAAATATGACGAATTGGATGCATGTTTAACATGTATCCATTAATGCCTTAATATGTCAGTGTTCTCTACTCGGGGTCGACATTAAACCGAGGAAAGTATGAGGGGGGATGCATTTGATGTAATATCCCTATCATGCTAATGTGGACCTCTAGATTAAATAATTTGGAGTCGTGGACGCCTTGTTATTAATGGCCAGACTAATTGTTGAAGTTGTGGTAATTAAAAGAAACAGCGGTATTAGCTTCCCTGTAACTGGTGTTTCGTGTTGAGTTAGTATTTTATGTTGAGGTGCTTCGTTCTAGAGATTTCTTAGAAACGTTCCTGAAGTAATTAAATTTTCTGGGAAGATTGCCGTAGTGACGGTAGTTTTAAGTCTCTACGTTGGTAGTTGTAACCTGATTGAATAAGTGTGCTCTTTGTAAAAGCTAATTCTTTGTAATGGAAGGTAAGTCTGATTTTGAGTACATTTAAAAATTAGTGTGAAAAAGGCGGAAATGTTTTTAACCCATTAACGACCGCACTACTTTTCGCTTGAAGGAAATGAACAAAAATCGTTTTTTAGACGTATTAGAGTCTAATTAAGACAAAAATAAAGTAACATGAAAAAAACATTTATTTGTATAAAAGATACAAAATGTTGCGAAAACGCAACGTCAGTCAAAACCGACTACTTTTGGGAAAGATGAAAATCTTTGAAGCACTTGCTATGTAACGGCACATTACATTTTTTACATTCAGTTATTGTTTGGCTACTGCAGTTTTTGCATCTTTTTCTTTTGTTTGTTGGATATTTCCCGATAATATGACTTGTGGGATCCTAGGCCACCACCATTTCTTTCCCTTTACTAGCACTCTATACATTGCAATAAAATTATCAAGCAGGTCCACCCCACCCATATGTTTGTTGTAATCCCCGATGAGTTTAGGTTGCTTTATAAATGCGGATTTCTTTATTTTCTTGTGTATCTCTTGGCCATTGAAGATGGATTGATTGTATCAAAGTTGGTGGCCATAGAGTAACAACGGAATTTGCGTTCCAACGAACTATTGCGATACTATGCTCCTTATCAAAGACGAAGTCATATGTTCCACGCTGTTTTTTTTTTTTTTTAATTTTGCTTACAGGTGTAATAGGACATTTTTCTAATATGTTGTCACAGATCATTCCAGCGGCATGAAACCACGACTTTTTCAATTTCGACAACATATGTGATGTAAAAAGCTGTCAAAGTATATATAGTGGTTTGAAGTAATTTCGACTACACTTAAAAGACGTTTCCACTTAACCCAGATCCGTCGTTTTATCTCCATATTTACCTGAGTATATATCAAAATGATATAAGTACCCTTCAGAAGAACACAAACGCCCAACTTTATACCCGAAACGAACGGGTTTTTCTTTCAGAAACATTTTGCACAAATGTCTAACGAAATAAGGTAACATTTGTTCATCAATAGAAAGATTTGATGAAAAATACGCACCACTGCATGAAATTGGCATTTAAAATATTTACTCACGGACGAACTGTAGCCATTTTATCTGTTTTATCCAATGCATTGTTATCCGTTAAATGGTAATTATGTTTGATAGTAGTATGCATAAAACGTGTAGTGCTGTACGTTCTAATGGACAACTGACATCTTCTGCAACTGAACAGTAAAGTCTCACTTAAGGAAGACAGACATACATAGACAATTTAAAACAGAAATCCTATAAAACGCTTCAATATAGGAACAGAAAGAGGAAAAATTTTGAAGATTTTCTGCTCTGCATATTTTATACTTTCTTGAGTAATATATTCCAAAAGATTCTGATTGTACAATTGTAAAAATACATCTACTGGCTCTAGATCATGCAATTTTTGTATAATTACTTCCTTTTTTGCCTTTTCTACGGTTTCTTTATCAGCAGGCATTAGTATGTATACGCGAGGCAAATTTCTCCAAGCAATATTTTTTTAGGTGATTTAGACAAATTTCGTTGATTTGATTTTCATTCATCATTGATTTGAAATGATTTAGACAAAAAATCATTTTGCGATGAATCCGATAAATTAAAAAATTTTTGGAAGAAAAAAGTTTGATATCACCAGATATGTCTTTCGGTATCGGCAAATTATCTCCTAACATAGCGTCATAAATGCATTCCTCGTCGGCCATTAAGTTAGGAGGTCGGGGGGGGGGATCACTACTATATCTGCTTGACCTTGACAGTCTTCATCCGATGAAAATTCAGAAATATCTTCATGATCTAACTTTCATATATACAAATGCTTCATTAACAATTAAAAACCGCTTTCTTCGACAACCGTTATTTTCGGACAAATGTTCATAAAGACACTGCTTTGGACTGACGTTGCGTTTTCGCAACATTTCAAAAATTTCATATTTATACAAACAAAGACAAAATAGTAACCTTATTTTTTAATGCCATTTTGCAGACTTATGTTTGTAAATTATAAGTGTCTCTTCATGAAGTCCTTTGAACTGTCCTGCTGTGTGTGAGATTTTTTCAAAATTAGAGTAAAAAAATCGCAAACAAAATGACAATTTTAGAAATTTATTTTATAAAATCTTGCGTTGAGAGAAAAACAAATTTTTTTCCCTGAAGACTTTGAAGTTTTGTCTACATTATACAAAAAAATTATGTAAAAAAAACACAATACAGAAGAAGAAAAAAAATGTTTTCACTAATGTTGCGAAAACGCAACGTCAGTCGTTAATGGGTTAAACATTGAAATGAAATTGATGTTAGAATGAATTGTGTTGTTTAGTTTAGTTGTTAATTGGTAATGGAAACTATCATATAACTGAATTCTCCAAGATGTTTCGATGAGACATATCGTCTATGAAAATATGACTAATTTTTATTACTTCTTTTCGAGATAACCACCCGTAGGGTTAAAGTGATAAATTATAATCAGATGTGGAAAACACAGAAAGACAATTTTATGATGTTAATTGGGTAACTAGAACGAAATAATCTTACCATGTATCTAGTCTATTTACCACATAAAAGTGGCGTATACGTAAAATCATGAAATACAAGATAATTAAATTCAAATCGTATTTCTTTTATCTTGCTTTTCACTTTTACTGTTTTATACATAATTGCATTTTTTAAAGAAACTTACTGGTATAAAAATGTATTCACTTGATAATCATTTAAAAGTATTAACTGTTATTTTAGGTAATTGTTTAAATTTTCAGCTAGGTTCAAGAACGATATTTTTAATGACATAAATCTGCTACCCTTGGAGTGTATATTTTTATGTAATCCTTTTAATTTGTATTACCTCTTCAGAAAAGGCACAGAAACAATAACGGTAGAAAGTATTTGTGAGATCAAACATTAAAAAGTGAAATCCTTTATCTGTTGTAGATCTTTTAATTTCATCCT
The DNA here is from genome assembly GCA_947359465.1 of Metellina segmentata. NCBI lineage: Eukaryota > Metazoa > Arthropoda > Arachnida > Araneae > Tetragnathidae > Metellina > Metellina segmentata. Next base: position 89,243,644 of record OX375873.1, on the reverse strand, counting down.
GAAATGAAAACATTTTTAATGAAATTAGGAATTCTCTGGCATCTTTTTAAACCATGAACAACTATGCTCCTAATTTTCGTCTCATTATTGTTTTTCTGAATCCTCCCTTTCTTTCCTCCTGAATTTTTCTTCCCATTAGCAATGACTTTAATTAAAAACTCTAATTTCAAAACAAAAGTATCGTGTTTTTTTAATGGGGGATATTTCTTTTGCCTTCTTTTGAAACAGTTTTTATTATTCGGGGCTGAACGCATTTTTTCAGTCGAGGTCATAAGGAGAATAAAAAACTTATGTATTTGGAGTATTTTTGCATTTAGCTGCTACTGCCACCTAGAATGAATTTCTTCTTACCCTTTTCATTTCGGAGGAATATTTGTTTCTAAATAAAGGAAGAATTAAATTGTTTACTCATTAAAAGAAGTACAATTATTAAATAAAACTAAGATGGTCCTCTAAGCGTTTGTGACGTCACTTTTTACTTTTTTACGTGCGCTTTTTTATACTATGAAAATAATCATTTTGTAACGGAAAAGAATATCTGGTTGTTTTTATGGTGTTTAACTATTGACAATGTTAGAAAAAAATTGGGAAATTAACTTAAACAAAAAAAAAACTTCTTTTGTGACTTAAAAGAATTGTTGGCGAACACTAAATAATAGTTGTGGCACTTAGCATCGAAATTGAATTGAATTTTCGTGTTTGAGATCTACACTACTCGTGTTTTTCTGAAAAGATTATAAATATCCTACGGGTGTCCCGCGGGAACTCTTTTGCATGAGGAGGACATACCCACCTCCATTTCAATAACTAAACCATATCGCACCCCGGTAAGAAAAGTGACACAGGTCAAAAAATAAAAATTATGATGTTATGTCATCGAAAAATATGTATGGGGAGCCCCAGCGTATTATATTACTATTCTATAGAATATAATAGAAGTTACCACTATAAATACTTATCTAAAATTTAAAAGAAGCTTATACTATTTTAATATGTTTTATAGTATCCTCTAAGTTGATGTTTCTCAAATTCTGCAATTTTGAGTTGTGTCACTTTTCTTGCCGGGATGCGATGTGATGAGTTTAGGAGGTGTGAGTCTAAAGATAAAAAATGATCCTCTTATCGTTTAAAAGCCTACGTCTCCTGGTAATTGATCAGATCTTGGTCGTCAAAATATCTCGTTATTATAAAAGAACTGAACAAATTTTGACTATTGTCGTCATTAAAAAATCGGCAACATTCTGATGTCGAGATAATTGGTCAAATCTCGATGGACGAGATATCGAGTTGAAACTTCTTGGAGGTTTAAGTGTGGAAGGCATGATTATGTAAGTTGAAAATACTTGTACAGTTAAACCTTGATGAACCAAGGTTCTGTGGACCGAGATACGACATCGGATGACAAGAAACTAAGATAAAACGGATGAAGTTCTAAAGTGAAACAGCTTATATGAAAGATAAAGGTACTCTTCAGCGTGTACTGAACTGTACGTGCTGCTACTGAAAGATTCATAAAGAGTTAGGATTAAGAAAATTCTGTATTCAGGTTTTTGTCACAGTATGTATTTATTGTGATCATTCTACGATAAATCTGGACATTAGTTGTGTGCACTAAACTTTATTCAAAATTTCCATACTTATTTTTCGTTGCAGTTCTTCGCATCTTTTCACAAAATGTGCTTGAAATTTTATTTAGAGATCTTCCGTTAAGCAGACCTTGGATAATCAATTTTCTTCTGTATTTTAAAACCTGGATGTAATTGTGATTGAGGAAACATTTTTCAAAGTCAATTTATTCGAACTTTGAGTTTTCCGAGTTACGTACGTTTGAAAAGAAACCTATCAAGACTATGTAAATTTGTTTATACGTAGATGCATTTTTATGAAAATAACCAAAGGGTTGTAATTTTGTACATGACCCTCGAAGTGATTTCGACGAGATATCTCGTCCATAAAGATCTGGTAAATTTTGCTAATGACGAGGTATCGCGTCACTAAAAAAAATTTAAACTAAAGTGATAAAGAAATTGCTGTGTTTATTAAGACGATATCAAGAAAAGGCCATTTTTTTAACGACGATATATCTCGTCGAGACTACTAGATGGAGGTGAAAACTAGAATTTTATTCTTTTGTGCTAAACAATTTCCATGTTCTGATCTTTCTTGTGTACAACAAATTATATCCGAGGTGCCAACTGAGCGTCTGCCAGAGTCAACTAGTACAGGAAGTCACAGCAGAGAAAGCATTCAAAATGGTCCAAGTTGTCAAGGAGAACCTCATTGTTGTGAATAAAACATTGGTACCTTAGGAGTTAAGTTTCTATATCAATTTGATTTTTAATTGCAACGCGTCACATATTCAGCTGGAATGAGTACCGTGGTTGATGCTTATGCACTCAAAACTTTACATAATCCATTGCACCTGCGTTTAATGCAAATGGTAGACTGTTTTCGAATCCTATAGTGCCAAATTTCTCCCTATCGGTGACTTTTGGTACTACGCGGAATACGTCTTCCCTAATCTTCGAAAGTGTCAGTACCAAATTTGGTTACATTCTGTTTATTCGATTTAGCTACAGATGCCGCAAAAGAGTGAGATGTTCTATGGCCACCGTGTATTTCCAAGGAAAAAATCAGAAAAAGGAATTTTATTTTGATAGTTCTGAGACTGATTGAGCAACAATAATATGAACAGAACTTCATCTTTAGCGCGTATTCGTATCTAAATATCCAGTCCTCAGAACCCATTATTCCGAATTATTTCAAGACTCAGTTAATCCTCCTCTTCGCTTAGAATACCGCTGCATTCCTTTTCAGCATCTATGTCTTGATAATTGGATGCACTACGGTTTCAGTGCAATTAGGCTTTTAATTCAGTAGTATTTCGGCATCAGTAATTGAATTAAAGAATTGACAGTGTAATTCGAGTTCGTCGCGAGCTTTGTTGTTAATCCTTTTAAAGTCAAACGAAAGACCCCCCGACTGTTTGCACAAAATGGCACTTTCCTGTTGAATTACACAAAGCATAAAGCGATTACTTCTTTATGAAATATGCCTAATTATGGATTCGAAGTCTATCATTTCTGTTTTCCGTCTCTTATGATTGTTTTGAAGTCTGGCGCATTGTGCGTCACAATCTTGTCGTATTCCTTTGACTCTGTCCGATTAACACTGTGAAAGTCACGAGATTTGCGAGCAGTGTAGTGTAGGTTTAGCCTCACAACACCTTTAATGTGCAATACAGGCAGCTTCCTTTGTAAGAAATCCGTGGATTCTGTCAACCTGTAGAAATCTTCTATTGAATCTTTCCTTAGAAAATAATCTTTCTTTCGAACGATTTTATTGGTCTTTTTCATAGAACTCCAGAATTATGCCCATTTGTAATTTCACAAACAGCATAAATGTCTTTTTATGAATCCTGCAAATTTAACCTTTGCTGCTTCACAGATATTTCATCGGAGGTAAACATATTAGGAACGATTTTACATCAATCTCTTTCATCCTGCCAAAAAAAAACAATGTGTTTACTTTGAATGATACGCTTGTGTGATTAACTCCCATAAATCAAGATGAAAGCAGTATAAAGATTATCGATTTATTCTCAGAATTTAGAGGTATTTTCATCGCTTTTGTCTGTAGCTAAGATTGAGAGACAGCGAACATTGAA